>OZ007563.1:89095643-90558143 GCA_963931875.1 Pollenia griseotomentosa
GTTTTAGACTTACTCGGATGTTTAGACTTCTTCAATTTCTTTTCCTCGGCCGCTTTCTCCTTGTCCAATAACTCCAATTGTTCAAATATATTTTTTGGATGAGGATGTGAGGCGGGTTTGGTTGAGTTCTTAGCTTGATAAACCACCACAAAGTGCGAGAAAGCCGTATCGACGGGGGTATTAATATCGGCAAAATCCCGGAAATGAGCAAATTGTTCTTCGGGGTAGGTGTATTTCTGTACAAAATCTATACTGTCCTCGGGGTGATAGGGCATTTCTTCTTCGGGATAGAAAGTACCACCTCTTATGACACCAAAGTCACCTGAACCCAAAATGGTGTGATCGAAACCAGCTGCTCTTTGATTGGGCGGTAGGCCAGGACCCAAATTGCCTTCAGGTCTTGACTCGGCATACTTGGGTACTATGGGAGCATCTGCTAGGGAGAAATAGGGGCGTGAGTGACCCAAGGGAGGTGCCTCCCTAAAAAAGGGTGGGTAATAATTTTGTGCTGCTTGCGAATGAGAATCGATGGGGTTTACATGTGTGGATGCGGATATATCCGACCTGGCAATATATCTGTGATTTGGTATGGGCCGAAACTGGTTTATGGGTGGCTCATTAAATTGATGCTCTTGTGAGCGTAAAATTGTTATGGGCCCAAAATCATTAGGTTCCATTAACATATCTGTATCTTCTTCGGGAAACTCATCTGCAATTAGATAAGAAAAAAAAAACACACACATAAGAAAAACATTAGGTCATCAAGTTTGTTCTTCAAGAAAATTTTGCATAAAAATGAAGTAAATTTATTTGAACAAGAACTCTAGCGAATCTACCTTTTGGCTCATTCAAGTAATGCACGAATGAGCGACCAATTATTCAGTAACTCTTTACACTACACTGGTTGAACGATGTCTGTCAGTTTGTTTGCCTTCTAGCCGAATAATTAAGTTATCTTAAAATGTTCAATTCTATACACAAACTAATCTTCTAATGTCCATATCATTTATTTACTCTTCATTCGACCGCTTAACTATTTTTATTCATGTTAGATCACCATATTTGTTGGTTTTCTTTGTTTTATTAATTTATTCCATGTTAACTAACCATGCATAATTTTTTAAGTTAATTGTTAAAACAAATTAGCTATTGTCTTATTATTAAGAACTTTGTTGTTCTTGTTTTTTTTTTTTTAGTTTTCATGACACCCATTCTCAGATTATGGTTGATTATTTTAGCTAATGTTTTTCTAATGATGATAATTATTTTTAGAATTCTTAATGTGATTTGCTAAATTAAAAAAAAAAAAAATAATGAAAATCAAGGTCAGATTTTTTTTAGAATAAAAGTTTTTTGTGTGTCATCACGATACAGAGATTTATTAAAAAAAACTTTGGACGATTTGTGGCATCATTTTAAAGGAAATTTTGCTTTATTCGGTTGTGCTGAATTATTGATACCCTCTACTAAGAATTATAAATTTTCAAAAGGAGACTTTTGTATTTGTATTTGTATGCCTACTCCAAAATATTAGAGAGCTATGCGTTTGTGCTGATGTGTGTAGCACTTAAAAATATTGGACCTAGACCATTAATGCCACAACTGTGGAAATTAATTCACACGCATTCTTACGCTCTTTCATTCAGTACATTGAGTAGGACACTGAATTGTTTCAATTAACCAGCGGATGTATTTTTTTCGGAAATACTTACCTGTCAAATATTTAATATTTAGAAAAATAATAGAATGGTGGAATTTGAAATGCCTTTTTCAGTATGCAATATCTCTAATGTTATAAGACATATTAAAATAAGAAGGAAAATGTTTTGAAAAAGCATTTTTATAACATTCATTAAATAAATTGCTTAGCAAAAAATAAAAGTTGGAAAAAACAAATAGTTATTTTATGATATTGCTCATAATCGTTACGGTCCCTGACTAAAACTATTTAAAAAATGTGGTTTATTTTAGTTTGATGGGTTAAAGTATACTATAGGAAATACAACGCCGCATCAAATTTGAAACGATTGACTTTGTGTTTGCTAGGGAGACTCGCTCTATTTACTAATACTAATATGCAGCAATACAACCACACATCGTCCATCGCTCGTCATTCGGAAACAGCACATAAGAGCAGCATTTATAAGCAATTTGTTAAAATTTTAAATGTGTTTAAGAAAAATTTTTAATGGAAATTTTTGTCTAAAAATACATTTTTAAGGATTAAATTAAAATTATGTGTGTTCATTCAAATTAAAATATTTTTATTTAATACTCTTAACGTACATATGGGCATTTCCATGAAAATGTCAACCACGACTCATAAAATTAAAATACTTGAAACTCTTTTCAAATATGGTAGAAAGGAAAAAACACCCAAACTTTTTTATGCCAAGGTACTTATACCTTGGCATAAATAAAAGTTTAAACTCACTCCCTCATTGATTAATTGTTGGTAACTGCAATTAACAATTTTCAATTTTCTGCCGATTAAACACAGATACTGGCAACCCTGGAATTATGCTTTTAAATTAATGTTGCAACAACAATGAACAAGATCCATGAGGAAAGACCAAATATATAGTTCGATTAGCGGCATATTTTTCTGTTTGTTTTGGATGCTATTCTACTGTCACGTACGTGGTGCAAAAACATCATTTGTCTTTGTCATTTGAATTTGTTCAGTCATAGGTGTTTCAAAATAAAAGTTCAAAGCAAGATATTTGTTGCAAAAAAATATTGATCGGAATTTTTGTTTTAAATTGGTATAAGCAAAATTTTATAAGCTTTTAAAGCACGTCACGTACGATATTGTAAGTACTAAAACTAAATTCATCATCTTATTATGTTGGTATTTAGTTTAAATTTGGTCAAACCTTATTTTATTACAATCAAAAGCATCTTTCAAAATTTTCAGGGCTGTGCTGGAAATCGCAAACGCAAAACGCAAGAATTTTAAAAGTCGTTTTTTAGTAAGATTTCTGTAATAAAAGAATTTTATGACAAATATTATACAAACATTTCTCTATTAAACAGACTTTTATAACAAAAATTATAAAAATTAGATTAAACGTGTATTAAAAACAGCCTCCAAATTCTTGCGTTTTGCGTTTGCGATTTCCAGCACACCCCCTTTTATTGGTATCGGTCCATATTCGACCATAGTTCCCATACAAGTACTTCTCCCGAAAATAGCTTTTAATGCCTTAACTTCCTTTCAAATGTTGGTATTTACTATGTCATGACAAAATGTTGTGCGGGTAGGTCCAAAAATTTATCATATGTCCCATATAAACCCCCTTCCTTAAATCGGCTAGGGGCAAACAAATCTCATATAGATGGAGTTAACTAAATAATATTCGGCACGAATTACTTTTATATAATTCTTAACCTCATAGCATAATTCTGTTCAAGCGATCTTCATTGGCCATGGGTCCCAAATAGGGTACACTCTCAAAATTTTTTTTTTTAATATTATAGTGTAGGGTATCATATGGTCGGGCTTGACCGACTATACTTTCTTACTTGTTTGTTTTACGTTTTTATATATATATATTTACAGAAAATATATTTCATACTATAAGAGAAAAATCTGTCACGTTCGGTACGTCACGAACGATATTACAGTTTGTTCATTATAAAACGATCAAAAAAAAAATGTTTCCCATTACGGATTATAAAGGAAAAATATGTGGTTTAATGTAAAAAATTAAAAAAAGAAGAAAAACCTCCCACAGTTCGCAGATTTTCATATTTTTTTACATTCACCCCAAAATCACTTCTTTTTTCTGTCACGTACGATATGCACTAATTTTGCTCCATATTTTGGACAACAAGGTTCCGAATTTAAAAATTTTTTTTTTTATATTTAGTACCCTCAAAATAAGACATAATGATAAAAAAAATTGTTGTTAGTACTATTGTTGCCGAAATCTCTATCTATCTGAAGACGTACAAATGTTAAGTACGATGACATGGAAATGCTCATATGTATGTGATGAACATTAAAAAATTCTGTTAAATCAATTTATCCGTACTTAAACCAAAGCAAAGCGGTGTCAATAGTGCGGAAAGTACGGATTTTCTTTAATCAAGTACATAATGCTTGATTCAAATACGGTATTCAAGTGCCAAACATTTAACTTTTGTCACTTTAATCCCTGATCCGTAGTTAAAATAATCCGAAAACTATAGTTAAATTTATAACATTGCTACTATTTTATATGTTTAAAAGTTGTAAACAAAAAGTTTAATTTAAAATTAATTATATACACGAGTAATTTCATTTTTCTTATTTTGTACTTTTCGGTGTTATGAAAACATTTTCAGAAACATTACAACATCTATCTATTTAAATTAAAAATTACTCCTTTAAAGTTAAAATTATTAAACCTACAAATTTAAGTATATTTATACAAAAAATCCAAATATCTTCAAATTACGGTATTTTAAATAAATTACATTGCTACCTTTTGCGGTCCAAAATTACCCTAAAAAAGGTTAATTATCGTAGGATTAACATGACTGCAACCACAGTTAAAATTTTGCGCAAAAGTAAATTCTCTCTCCATTACACTGACTAAACTACAGTTACACTGGGAGAAAAGTTTTGTAATTACGGTTTGAACAATTTTTTTTTATGGTAACAAAATATTATTAGTTTTTTGTTCTGTAAATAAATTAAATATAAAAGAAAAAGTAAACTTTTTTGAATTAATTCAATGAAAAAGAAAATCTTTTTGAAGATTAAAATATAAGAAGTAGTATAGATGAACGAAAAACAAATATCTTAGTACTTTTGGATCATTCAAAAGCCTTCGATACAGTCGATCATAACGTCCTATGTTACAAACTACAACACATGTTTATGTTTTCTTACCAACAGGCATCAGTATGTTCAAAGTGGTAACAATAAATCAAAACTTCTACCTGTAGCGAGGGGTGTACCGCAGGGGTCAATTATTGGGCCCCTTCTATTTTCGCTTTATGCTGATGACCTTCCGAGTCAACTTACACACTGCAAAGTCAGAATGTATGCTGACGATGTTCAGATTTACATCAGCTGTGATACATCTGAAATTGAACTATGTGTCTTAACTCTGAATACTGAGTTACAACATATTTATGAATGGGCTACTGCTAATGGTCTTGGTATCAACCCAAAAAAAATCTAAATATCTTGTTATCCAAAAATGAACTACTATAACCGATCATATACCTGATATTTTTCTTAGTAATGAACGTATTGAAAGGGTAAATACAGCAAAAAATCTTGGTATTATTTTTAATAAGAACCTGACATGGTGCAACCATATTAATTATGCATGTGGCCGTACGTATTCCATGCTAAGAACTCTCTGGCAAACGCAGTATTGTACACCCATTAAAATGAGAATACTTTTTGCCAAAACCTATTTATTGCCAATTCTGATGATTGGTTTCGAATCATTTGACAAATGTGATGCCGTAAGTGCAAGAAAATTAAATTATTGTACGATACGTATATGGCGTAAAAAGGTTTAATTATGTGTCTCCTTTTACGGTAAAATTGTATGGTATAAAGTTTGATGACCTTCTCAAAACAAGAGTACTGCTATTAATGCACAAAATCGTGTTTACTCAACAACCACAACATCTGTATAGCCGCCTTATTATATCTAGCTCTAATAGAGGAAAAAGAATTTTATTGTTTAGACACCAAAGTTTAACATCTGATTGGCAATTTTTCCTTAATGCAATCCGTCTTTGGAATCTACTCCCGCATAATATACAAATAATTAAGCCCTTATGACACTACATTTTTTAATCATTAATTGATATAGAATTGATAGAAAGAAACAGTAAATGTTAGAAAGAGGAAACTATAAACAAAGTTTTTTAGTTTTTTTTTCTCTTGTTATGGTTTTGTTTCAGGGATGGCGTTGAGAATTTTTAAAATTGTACCAACAACCTTTAAAAATTGTACTTTTTTACCCTAATTGTACTAAAAGGTTTTTTTAGTTGAAATTAATTTTATTTATGTTCATAAAAAACACCACAAAAAGGTATTATACATCTTTGTTTAAAAAGTATCAACAAAAAAGTACAATTGAAACAACTTAGCCATCCCTGTTTTGTTTATTTTATTAAATGTTGCCAACTTTTTGTTTTTGAGAAACCTAAAAACAAAAAGCGGTAAATCGCTGAATTTGCCCATAAACCGCTGATTCAGCAACACTATATTTCAAGCTTGAAATGTCAATTTTAAGTTAAACAATTTTACATTTTTTTTGACATAACTTAATTTTTTATCGATAACTTTTTAAAAATTGTTGACAGTTTGCCATTTATCTTAATACAGCTGAACTCTTTGCACTTGGTAAATTTTTCTATTACATTATATTTGTACTGTTCACCAAAACTTGAACAATGCATTAAAAATGTAGTGTCATAAGGGCTTTAGTAACGCACTGAGCTTTAAAAAAAGCATTTTACATGTTTTTGCATGTTAAATTTTTTTTTTAATGATTTTTAATATTATCATTTTGTTAATTTCCAATTTAATTTATTATATAATAATTTTTTTTCTATTTTAAATTTTTTCTTTTGTTTAAAAATTTTATCATATACAAATTATAATTTTTATTTTTAATGTTTCTGCTAAAACAATGTTCTATACTGCAATAAGAGGCTTTAAGTCTTGTGTAAAGAATTGGAATAAATAAATAAATAAATAAAAAAAAAATTTTTTTTTTATTTTTCATTAATTTGTTTCATAGAACTGACCAGTTAAATAAAAGAGCATAAGAATGTGTGGGATTTGATTTTGAACAATTGTTCTATGGCATGCGCGTCAATACCCTCTAGACCTACCTTTTGTATTTCGAAGCACTCAGAATCACTTTCTGAGGCAATCTAGCGATATCCGTCCGTCTGGCTGGTTGTTTGTCTATGTAAACTTGTGCGCAAGTTACAGGTCGCAATTTTGAAGATGATTTGATAGAATTTGGTACGTAGAATTGAATTGTCATAAAAACAAAGCCCATTGAAAAAAGTGAGAATTGGACCAAACTTTTTTTTGCAATCTAAATCATCTTACCAAATTTTATTGGAATCGGTCTTAATTTTGTTCTGGCAAGTATGATAACCCTAGGTCCCAAATAGGGTACACTCTCGAAAATTAAAAGACAGTAGTGTAGGGTATCAAATGGTTGGGCTTAACCTACAATATTTTTTACCTGTTTGTCACATAAACTAATGTGTGCCAAATTATATGGCACTACCACTTTGGTAAGTTATAAACCGATTATCACAAAGTTTTATGGTTTTATTACTAGCCTTATAAAACTGAGTTAGAACTAATTATACCAGAATATCATTTGTTGGCTCATTTGTTGTATTTAAATCAATATTTTTAAGTGAAATTTCTAGTCTCATGTAAAATAATTTGGTTAAAGTTTCGGGCGTATTAAAGTGGTGTTCGCGACTAAAGGAAAATTTTTAACTAATTAGGATAAGAGTTGTGTTTTCGTAGTTTGTACTTAAAATAATTGTTTTGGTGAATTGGGATTATTGGAATAGCATCATATCGTTAGAGTGCATTATGAAAAGTAAAAAAACATGTTAAGTAGTTTCAATTAGTAAATGATCCCTAAATAATTTATCAATATAATTTTTCTGGGAGGTTTGTCTGTTCTTTTACATTATGCTGGATATTAATTCCAACCTTCTTTGGACCAAATTTAACATCGCAATCATTGTTTTCTGCTGAATCGTTCAACAGATAGACAGACAGACAAACAAAGATAAATCGAAATAGAAGTACTTAAAGATCCAGAACGTAAAATTTTAATGTGGTCGTAGGTATACTCACAATATTCTGTATGTAAAATTGACTAAAATTGTAATATAAAATAAATAAAAACTTAGTTTAGAATCGGTCTACTTAGTCCTCATTTATATTATGAAACATTTACTGCAAAAACTTTCTTCAATTCTCTTTTGAAACTGCATTCGTGTCCATAGAAACAAATTACACTTTTCTATTCGTCTTTTCTCTTTCATCAACAAACTCAAATGTTTCGCAGCAAATGTTTCATAATAAGGATTGGGACTTATTTTTCATTTCAAAAATTCAATTGCGAATGGATTTTCAGTTATTTTATTATATGGTCGATGAAAGAAATAATGGTCGATGATTCTAAATGATTCGATTATTCGCACTAAACGGTACATTTTTCTGGATATAATCGGGTCTTAAGTGTCTGTTGAAGATTTGCTTTTTGAAGAGCTCGTACTCCAGCTTTTCAACAATAATAAGTATTGTGGTTATCCTGTTGAACTGTTTATGGTTTCTAATCCACAAGCTCTATGTTAACATTTGTATTTCAAGTTGTGCTTAAAAAGGTCAACAGGAAAAAAGAAAGACAAAAATCATGAAAAGTACGAAAAAACGGAAGTAAGAAATAACATGTAAATCAATTAAAGTGGATAATCATTCAAAAAGCAAATTTCGATCTACCAAAGGTTCAATACAATTTGGTTTAAAGATTGATGTTTGACTATTGACTGCCAGCCGTCGTCAATGGCGGAGAGTGTTAAACGGCAAACCCCTCTGAAAAAATTGAGTGGTTGAAATCGAAACCTGTCCGTAAAAACCTGGGTTGGGTTCCAAGCTCAATGAAAAATTAAAAAAAAATTTTAATTAATTTCATGTTGTAAAATTCCTTTCTTCATAAAAATATTTTAATAAAAATTAAATCTGACGAACTTTAGCGTGACCAAAAATTTATTTTTATATAAAAAAAAGGGAGAGCTATTCAACTACTAAGAAAGAAAAAAAATTATTAAAATTCCTCAACTCTGATTCATTCCCACTAGCCTCGAGGGTTTATAGAAATCGCATTTTTATAGTTGATGAAAAATGGTTTTACCCCTGGCTTTATAAACAAATTAGTCAAATAAGACCATAAATTCCAATCCAATTACTCAAAAAATAAATTTATTAGCTACAATTAGAACAACTATATAAAGCACTGCAACAAATCTTAACAAAAAAAAAACTTACAAAACCCTTCCACATGTACCAGTCAGTCAGTACCTACACGCCACCGCATTCAAGTTGTTTATAGCCCTGCATTCTTACATGACTGAAAATACGTGAACCATTTATTCAACAGGGATTTCATGAATTATGAATTCTTTAATGTGACACAGATTAATGGGTTCAATTAACAAAGTGTTACACTTCGTTCTTGTTTTATATTTTTTTGTTTAAAGAAAGACAAAAAAACCCTAAACAAAGTTTTCAATCCTTTAAATGTTTTTTCTTCTTTTCCCTCAAACTTACCAGAATGAATATCAGAAAGACTCTCTGTACAACAGATTGAATGACAATACATTTTGCTTATTTCAAAATCGTGACATGTTTTGAACTATTTACGAGAATAACAATAAATTTTTATTCTATTTTAGTATATGAAAACAAAAATAATAAAAAAGATCTATACGGAAATCTAAGAATATTTATTTGTATTGCTAAATGAATGTGGTCAATGGTAATCAATAAGACAATAACAATAAAGTTTTTTTTTTTCAAGAAGAAAAGAATATGTCACAAAAAAAGTTGTACAATGTAATTTAATGCATTTTTATAAAAACTTGAAGTCGAATTACAAACAATAAATGAAGCATGAAATTTACATACATACACATACATGCGAGTTACTGTGACAGTAATAATTGACATGAATTTGAAAATTCTTGAGATTTTACAAAAAAAATGTATTTCAATAGTTTTTTGTTTTAAATATTAAGAGGATACTTGTTCAAACTTTTAGTTCACCAATTAATATAACGCTAATTAAAACAAGATTATATTCAGTGTTTTATGTTAAACATTTTAAAAATAATCTAAATTATGTTTTTGGAAACTTTTTTTGGAAACTTTTTGAACTTTCAACCACCATATTTCGAACACTATTCGCCTTACGACCAATAACTGTTAAAAGCATATTGTTGACTGGCAGTTTTAGTTATAGTTAATTATAATTAAATATATATTATAGTTAATTATAATTGAACTGAAATTCGCCTTTAGAGGTCAATTGCTAAAGGCTGATCAGACTTCCCAAATTTTGCTGAAGTTGGAAAAGGTGGGGCACATTTTTTTTTAATGTTATTTTTTTAATAAAATTAAGTAAATTCGCATTTTCTATTTATATTCTAATCATTCGTTTCTATTTTTTTTCTTTCCAGCTTTAATTGACAAAACTTAACAATTGTAAGTAAATTTTATATTGGCAATCTATATGACACTATAACGGTTTTCATTCTAAACACTTTATAAACCTTTCAAAACCTTCGACTCTGCAGTTCGCATGATAACACATTTAAATTAAATTTAAATCGGTTTTACTTAGAAAACCATTCAACTATACAACAACTTTTAAGGGCCAATTTCACCAAGTTCAGTTAAAACTAACTATTAATATAACTTATAGTTAAAAATATGATTTTGACAGTTATAATTGATAGTTAATCATAACTGAACTTGGTGAAACTGACCGTGTAGTTATTATTAGAGCAGACCATACACGTTTCAATTGAATTGTCAACTGAGTCGGTTGTTCTCCAAATCAAAGCGTGTATGGCTTTGTCAATTGATTAGTTTGACGGTTGTCGAGTTGGTTGAAGAAAAATCACTACTATGTCTTTCAATTCGATTGTACTGTGTGTGCTCGAGTCTCTTGATTAGCTGTCAAAATTAATTTTTGTAGTTAAGGATTTTAAAAATTGTCTTTTATTCCATTAAATTTTAAAATAAATTTAAAATCTTTTAATTCAGTTGATGAAGTTGTCAACTGAGTTGAAAGACACAGTTGACAACTGAATTGAACCGTGTATGGGGCGCATAATACTTGAAAGAGTAAAATCTCAAACTCCTTAACAATACATTGAAAAACAAGTTAGAGTGTTTTATTCATTAATGCTCTCCATCTAGAGTGGGCTCTAGATGAAATCTTTATATTATTTACAAATCATTATAAAAACGACCTATGTTAAATTACACCAGTCGTGAAAGAAATGTTTGTTATTGGGTTTCTGTTTTAATGCAAACTTTCATTCTCAATCTTTAAAGTTCGCTTTTGTCTATTTTACGTCGATAAATAAGTTTTGAAGATTTTAGTCGATTTTACAATCAGCAGTTGGTACCACTGAGATCAAATCTGCAGCAAAGTGCATAGATCCCACGTAGAGCTCAGAAGGGGCAGTTAACTGTCTCCGACTGTATCGAAAGCTCTTCAAAAAGCTTAAAAGTCGTCCTTTTTTGCAATGTAAACTATTTTGCTGGCCGTTACATGGCACATTCTGTAGTGCTTAGAGAATGTAGCGGCAGTATCAAAAATTACTGGAAAAATTAAAATAGGAGACTTCAAGATAGTCGGTTTTCCAATGGGAATGCTAGGTGGGCCAACGAAATACCCCTGTCGTCTTTGCTTATGGGATAGTAGAGATTATTCAATACATTGTCAACAGCGTGCAGGCCGAGCCGATTTTTGGATGGAAAAAAATGTCGTCAATTGGGAATTATTAAACATAAAACTAGAATACCGGTGGCATTGCGGCTGAAAATTGAAGTCCATCGGCCAAAAGTATAATTTTTTTCTATCGCCGATTTCAAAAATTTTAATGTCATTCGATAGGAATCACATTAGAATTAAGGTATCCAAAAAACTGGATTCAAATATTAGTAATTGTGGATGTGGCATGCTGCCGGAAACAGATATTTTATTTAATTTTTGTAAATTTGATCAGAACTAAATTGTGATTTCTCGTAAACTGTTATCAATAATGGGTTATATTTTATTATATTTTTTTGTTATTTAAGTGGGATAGTAATCTTAAAAAAATGGTTCGTTACATCACTTTATCATTTAAACCTGTGATGTGTTATTAAATGTTTCCCTACGCTCTATATTTTAGTTAAATCCTAGTTTCAGAGGAATAGGACTTGTTAGGGTCGAAAGGGTTAAAGAGATTTTAGTACCATCAGAAAGCTGAAAGTGTCGTCTTTAACCCCATATACACTTTTGCAGCTGTTTGGAACTGTGTGTTGAAATTTTTTTTTTTCATTTTAATGAAATTACTCGCAACATTTTTTTGCTCTTTTTATTTTAATATAACACAATTATTTACGAACGTTTTTTTTTTTTTTAATAATTTTGCAACTGATGCAATTCTTGAATATAGGAAAATGACTAAAAATATTAGTTTTTTAACTTAATATTTTATTATATTGTATTTCTAAGCTATTATTTATCATTATTCTTGGATTAAAAATACTACGATGCTTAGCCAAAAATGTTTTCTTTGTAATGCTTAATAAAATTTTGAGAAAATCATTTTTCATAACTTTTTATGCAACTGAAAAAGTTGCATTTCTTCACATAAAACCAAAAATGTAAAAAAGAAAAATTATTTCCTACATTATTAACTATAACTTTTCAGAATTAATAATTTTCCACAACAACAAAAATATTTATGAGATGACGAAATACTTACAGGTACTTATCAAAAGTGGTTGAGAATAAGCTTCATCACTTTTTTAAGAAAATATGAAATAGTTTTTTAATATTCAGACATTTATCACGTGGCTGCATCAAAAAATCGCGTGGATAAGAATCGAAATAAACTCATTAGCAGGGCAAGTTTAAAATGGCACGAAAAATCGTTAAAAGTGGCTGGCAAAATGGCACGAAAAGTATAAAAATTGGCACGAAAAATAGCTAAAATAAACATGTTGAGATTTAAGAAACATTTATTTTTATCAATTTTTGATTGTTTGGTACAATAGCATGTTTCTTCCAATTGTCAAGAATAAATAATCTCTCGTTATCGCAAAAAACAGTTCAATAAATGGAAAACACTCTTTCAACATCGCAAGATGCAACTGGAGCATATTTGAAGGGTAAAAGTTCAGATGAAGACAGGTTGT
This sequence comes from Pollenia griseotomentosa, assembly GCA_963931875.1. Lineage (NCBI taxonomy): Eukaryota > Metazoa > Arthropoda > Insecta > Diptera > Polleniidae > Pollenia > Pollenia griseotomentosa. Next base: position 89,108,620 of record OZ007563.1, read on the forward strand.
CAAAAAATTCATCCGTCTCACAATCATTAAAATATGATAAAATTGGTTAAAATTTTGTTTTAAATACTTAAGACTTAAGGTCAGACTTATCAGATATTTGACGAAAAAAACGGGACCAACACCCAAACTAAAAAATCATTTCGCTTAATAACAATATTTATTTTGATTAAAATACCACATCTTACAAAAAACTGTTTTTTGCTATGTTTAGTAGTATAATTAGTTTATTTTGTAATATTAATACCATTTTAAATCTCACTAACTATTAACAAAATTAGGGGTTACGCTTATTTGATCAAATATTTAATAAGTGTGACCATTGCTTTACAGTTACAGTTTTACAGAATTTTTTTTTGTACTACTCACATATGTATACTATTTTTAATTTTAATCAATCTTGTAATCCGGTATTACGATCTACAACTACTTTTAAACTTTTCTTTTTTAATGACATCTTGAATATTTTCTTTTGCATTTGATCCATGAAGCAGCATTTGTAGCTACTCCACAGCAGCAGCAGCAAATAAATGGCAATAATTTTCGTCTATCGACTGAAATTAGAGAGCTAATTGCAAATAGAAGACGATTACGGAATATATATTAAAGCACTAGAAGCATATTAGATAAAACAAATTTTAACTGAGCATCTCAACAACTAAACAAGCGCATAAAAGATGATCAGCCCAATTATGAATAAAAATTCCCCGGGAGTTTTCTCCCTTCTTCCAATTTTGCTATGTTATTTCTATTGTAAAAATTAGAAAAGGGAAAAAACTCCCGGGGAATTTTTGTTTATAATTGGGCTGTATAAAAACGAATTATTAAACAATTATTTAAAAAATTTGGATGCGGTAACTAATGATAACGAGTATAAACTGTGGAATGCAATTAAATATTTAAATATTTAAAAATAAAAAGAAACATCCTATTAAAAAAATTTAAGCGGTGAGTGGTGTAGATCAGACATCAGCAAGGCCAATGCTTTTAAGGAACACTTAGAAACAACATTTAACCCATTTATTTTAAACAATCCCATTGTAAGGGCTGATGCTGAGAACTTTTTAGATGTTCCTTGTCAAATGGATCGTCCTATTAAACCAATATCCCCAGCCGAAGTAGGAAAAGCAATTAATAAGTTGAATAAAAACAAAACTCCTGGTTACGATAATATCGATTCTAAGGTTTTAAGATCTTTGCCAAAAAAAAAGGAATTGTTTTTCTCACAACAATTTACAATTCTATATTAAGGCTAAACCATTTTCCATCGCAATGGAAATATTCAAAAATGATAATGGTTGTAAACCTGGCAAACCCGAAAATAATATTGCATCCTATAGACCAATCATTTTGTTGTCATTTTGTTGTCAAGGCTCTTTTTAAAGAGATTAATGCCAATCTTAGAAAAACAAAATAATCTACCAGATTATCAGTTCGGGTTTAGGCATAAACATGGAACACCAGAACAGTGTCATAGGATTCTAAATAACATTTCACACGTCTTAGAAAGAAAATTGTATTGTTTTGCTGTATTTTTAGATGTTCAACAGGCTTTTGACAGAGTCTGGCACAGTGGACTCCTCTATAAATTGAAAAACCTCATCCCAGCCCCATTTTATTTGGTACTAAAAACATATATTCAAGACAGATCTTTCTTTGTGAGCATAAATGAAAATTATTCAAGTTTTGGTTGTATTAACGCGGGTATTCCACAAGGTAGTGTCCTGGGACCAGTTTTGTACACAATTTTTACAGCAGATATGCTAACAATTAAAATTATTACTACTGCTACGTATGCAGACGATACTGCTTTATTAGCATCAAACGAATCACCGTTAATAGCTTCCAAGATGCTTCAAAATCAATTGAATCTTCTTCAAGATTGGCTTCAAAAGTGGAATATTAAAGTTAATAACACAAAGTCCGTTCATGTTACGTTTACGCTAAGAAAAAATGATTGCTCGCCTGTTTATTTAAATGGCACAGCTATACCGAGCTGCAACACTGTAAAATATTTAGGCCTGCATCTTGATCGAAGACTTACTTGGAAAGAACATGTCAAAAAGAAACGTGAGCAACTTAAATTAAAAACAAGAAAAATGTTTTAGGTATTGGGCCCAAGATCAAGCTTAAGCTTGGAAAATAAGGTTCTGTTATACAAAACAATACTAAAACCTATATGGACATACGGCATCCAACTTTGGGGAACTGCAAGTAATTCGAACGTTGAGATATTACAGAGATACCAGGCAAAAACACTCAGACTTTTAACAAATGCGCCATGGTTTATCAACAACAAAAACATACAGAGAGATCTTCGAATTTTAATGGTAAAAGATGAGATCAATAACTTCAGTGAAAGATACCTTAACCCTAGAAAGATAACGTTATTTCTTTGTACTGAAAAGATAACGACACTACGTATGCTTGTTTCTATCTTTAAAGGATACTACTGAAAATAATATTGATCAGTTTTATTGTTGAAAACATTTATTTATTCTATTTCTTTTAAAAAAATATCATTTTTAAACCGAAAATTATAATAAAAATAAAATTAAAAATAAAATTCAATTAGCATTATCAAAAATTAAAGACTTTTAATAAAGAACTTTAGTTCGGTTCTAAAAACTTAAATAAATATTTTCTTTGTACTTTGTGTAGATAATGTTATCTGTATTAACTTATATAAACATAATTTGAATAACATTGTGTGCAAGATTTACCAATTTAAGTTTTGTGGTTGCCACATACAGGTATACCGCATTTGACACATACCATTTTGGACATAAGTTTAATTTCTGATGGACAGACGCCACCGTATTATTTCTTTTTTGATTCACGCTGTTCTCCACTACAACCTAAATCATAGGTTATTGCATCTGGTAAAATTTGTTCAATGTTGTCGGTCAAAGTTTTCGTTAAAATAGGAATTTCTAGCCTTAAAATTAAACATTTTATGGAAATTTCGGCACTGGTCCATTGAACACTTTCCGAAATTATTTCGGTAGTAAAAAATATCGAAGCATGAAATTGGGCCGTACAGTGATTTGCATTCCCGAGTTGGTCCTCTTGTCGTACGAACTCGTGAAGAAACTCGGCCATCACTTCGATGTAGCCCACTTACTTTTACTTCTTAAAGTGGGTCGAGATATCGTAATAACGCACCTATCGGAAGAAGAAGTAAAATGTTCAGGTTCTTGAGGATTTTCCTGAATCGGTTGTATATTGTCTTCAGGCTAAAGGATGTCAAAAGCTCAACTTCTGCATTACTTTGAAGACTATCCTCCAATTATTCATCTTCCGATTCGCTCACATTTTCCGGTGAAAGCGAGTCCTCCAACACGCTTTGCAAAATACCGCCAATTTCTGCGACGTGTGTTTATTTTTTAAAAAATACATAACTTACAACATAAAAACTGCCACCACCAACTAGGTGCTGCTAACAACTAGGATTATTGAACGTGAGAAAGTTGTATGTTAACAAATGTGAAAGTAAGAGCACAAAATTAAAGAAGCGTACGTCTCGCAGACGTACCTTATCTTTCTAGGGTTAATAGACTAAGTAATCATTCCAATGTGTTAGCAATAAACCTGTTAGATGATAGCAATAAAATCCAGAGACTTAAAAGGCATCATGTTCTTGACCTTCCCTTCCGAAAATAGAAAATTTTAATTTGTCAAATCCTATTTAAATTACAAAAGAAAAATTTATTTTTTTTTTTTTTGAGTTTTAAGGAAAACTCAATGTATGTTATTTAAAAGTCATGAAATTTGCTTGTAAAATAGATTACAAATAAAACAATTAATTAATTAAAAAAAAAACTGACATCTTAAATATTTTCCTTTGCACTGTCAATTGCGTCTAAGCTTTCATTTATAGAAAGACCTTTTTTTTGAAATTCCATTTACGTAACAGTGGGTAATTATACCCATACCTCAATAGTGAAGAGGGTATTACTCGTTTGTGCTTATGTTTGTTTCACCACCTTTTAGTTTACCGATCGACTCAGGATCACTTTCTAAGCCAATCACACATTGTGCGCAAAGTAAAGATCGCAAGTTTGGAGATGAATTGATAAAATTTGTTACATGGGCTGAAATTTGCACAAGGACCAAGCCAATTTGAAAAGGGTAAGATTCCGGCCATAATTTCACATAGCCCCCACACAGCCTTCTTTACAGAATAATGTCATTGTGCCCAAAAGCCATCTTATTATCTTTATAGTTAGATTAAATTTTGTCCAAACTTATTTGATTGCAGTCTAAATCACCTTACAAAATTTTTTTGGAATCGGTTCAAATTTGATCATAGCTTTCATACTACTATTACCACCAAAGTAGCTTTCAACGCCATAAACATAAAAATTGGTGTCAAATGCTCTTGCGATAGCTTCTATGTCCTGACGAAATAGGTGTCATATAAATTCGCATTCAAGAATCAATTAAAGGCAAACAAATCTCATATAGATAAAGATATCCAAATAATATTCGGCACAAAGGACTTCTACATGAATCTTAACCGTCTCGAAAATTTATTTTTAACATATTCTATGTTGGCAAAATTGTTGTCTACTAAAAACAGACATCCATATAATGGCTACAGAGGGAATTATTTAATCAAAATAGGGTTGCAGCTAAGAAACGACAAAATAACATTTTCTTTCTTGAAAATCATTTTTTATAAGTTTTACTTTATTACTGCTTTTAAATACTTATTTTTCATACATTATTGGGTAAGTGACTTGAATACTATACTAACGAAATCTGCTTTTATTTAAAAAAAAAAAAAATTACAAAAAAAAAATTTCATTAAAAAAAAATACCTGCCAAATGTCAGTTAAATTTAACATACAAAATAGAATTAATCAAATAATAATTTAAGTCGTGATTTTAATAAAGAAATAAGCAGTTATAAAGCCAACATTATTAACAGACAAATATGAATTTCATTAGAGTTTTACTTTAGTCTCACCACCAAATAAAATAGTAACAGTTATGCCAAGACACCCAACCCAAAACCCTGTCGTGTAAAAATAATATAAATGTCAATAACTCTTTATTTTCCAAAAATAAACGTTAGTTTTTCTTAAATAACCTTCTGAATTTAACCGAATTTTTAAGCACGTTTTTCACATATGACTAATCTATAGATTGCTATTATAAATATGTTTGGCTTAAACGCCGAATCCCAACTAAAAGTCAAGGTTTCTCTTTTTTATTTAGTAACTTCTTTAGTTCTTGCATTCAACCGGCATATAATTTATAATTCAGTAACGTATTTTTAAAGAGAATATTACAGAATTAATCTTGACATTAAATACGCCACCCTATAAGACAATAAAATATGTATAAACGCTTAAAAACAAAAGACTTGGAAACTAAACTTGGATTTTTGTCCAAGCAGAATCATACCTGATGGTAACAAGGACAAATTTATGCATTTAGCCGTGAGGAATGGGTTTTTAGTTTTGCAATATAATTTGCGTATTTAAAAGAACAAAAAATGTCTACATAAATATACATATTAACACTAAACTTAAAAATAAATGTGTTTAGAATTTTTAATGACATTTTGAAATGAAGAGTGTACAAAAAACTATTAATATTTTTTTATGGAAAACCCCAAAACTGATTATCATGCTAAGTAGAGAAGCGGTACTAAATAAGTATTTGGCAGATATTGGGTGAGTTATTAAAAGGCACTTTTATTTATTAGCATTTATTGGATAAATAATGTTAACAAAATGTCTGAAATTATAGAATATTTTATATGGTGTTCAGATATACATTTTTTATTGAGTTAGTATTCGGTTTATTGACAAAATTATCTTTTTGTTAACGCCTACACAATTTAGCTACCTCAATTAGCAATTAAATCAAGCAAAATGTAAACAACTTTGATATCTTTCAAGAATGAACAAAATAAACATCTGGCTTTTGCGCCGACCTAATGGATGGTCCTTTGTTTTGTTGACATTTCAGTTGCCAAATGTCAAAACAGTTTTTTAGTGAGTTGTGTTTTGCTCATTAAACACACTTGTGGCAGTGTTGCATATTAATTTTAATCAATAGGGTGTGTGTGAAACGGTAGCAAAGTACTCATGGAAGTAAAATTTTGACACTATTGAGGTGAATAAAATTTCACTAGCCCTGGGGGCTAGTATAAATTTTGACATTAGTGTAGAAATTTTTGACAACCACAAAATTATTTTTTTTCATCAAATTTGTTTAAAAATGGAAGCAAGACCAGGGGCAAAAAAATTAAAAAGAATTATACAACATGTAAGTATTTACATATGTATAAGCTTTTTTGCCCACACTTTTTGTAAAAATTGTTAATATATCAGAAAGAATTCATAAAATTCGTTTCCAACAAAATTGAAATGATTATTGGTAAAAACTTGATTAATTTATTCATTTTCACAAAACTACTAGTAATTGTTTTTTTCTTTATGTCAAAATTTTACGTTGTCAAAAATGTTACAATTTCACACAGTACAAATATGAAAATGTTCTACCACAAACAAATTTCATTTCACCATAGAACTTTGCTACCGTTTCACACACACCCATATTATAACAATATCATTGAATCATTATGAATCGCTTACAAATCTTTTAACTAAGAAATACTTAATTGCCCTGTCATCTTGTTATATATAATTTTAAAACTGAGCTACGTTCTGTCTTCTGGCAGAAAATCACTAAGCGATGCAACTCAAAATAAAAAAACTGGTGGTAGAAGCGGATAAATGCGGCCTAATTGTTAATGTCCAAAAAACAAAATCAATAAGTTTAAACACCCACAATACAAAACACCTTTTAACTGACGAGCAAGACGTAGAAAAAAAACCAAAACAGGCGGATCTCCGGAAGACTTGCAAAGGCGGGCCAATCTTTTGGCCAACCGAAATAAAAATGGAATCCAGATAAAATATCTATTCATACTAAGTGCAACATATTTAACAGTTGTGTAAAGTCAGTTCTATTGTTTGCATGCACAGCTTGTAAAACAATAAACTTAGATCTCAACTCTGTAAACATATTCATTCCCATCGTTCCAAATTGGAGCAAAGGATCTTGGCTTAAAAGCTTTCAGGATTTAACTTGTGCAGGAATTACCATAGTTTGCGCCGCCAATGCGCTAAAGCACAAATTGTTATAGATTTTGAGTTTCCATTTCCAAAATTTTATTTCCCGATGAAGCTTATTTCTGGTTGAATGGGTACGTAAATGAGCAGAATTGTCGCAGATTTTTGGTAAGAAATATGACCCACAAGCTTTTGTCGAAACACCATTACATCCACAGAAAATTACTGCTTGGTGCACTTTATAAGCTGGCGGAGTCATTGGCCCATTGGTGTTCCAGATTGCGACTTCTACGCGGCCACATGTCAGAAATTATATTTAAACATTTATTTCATAAAATTTTCTTTCCAATAAAGCCCGTTGCATTAACATTAAAAATATATTTCCTTGTTTTATTGCGATTTTAACTTGTCTCACTCTATAAAAACATCCTTTATATTCTCCTAAAATTAAGTTCTTGTTTCTGCAGAAGATTCAAGGGATTTATGAGCAACAGGGTTAGAATTTGACACAAAGTTTCCCTAGATATGATGCCTGCAATGGGATAAATCTATTATTGCATCCATTTTTTAAGAAGAAGCTTCCAAATGACTCATGCAGCGTTTTTTTCAACCTGATAAAAATATCAATTTTACATTTATGCTAAAAAGGCTACTGTTTTTTTTATTAATTAAATAAAACAAAAATTAAAAAGATCTCTAAACTAAAATATTCTTCTTAACGAAATCTTTGATGTGATTCTTAAGTGTTAAAGGAGTGGTTTTAAGAACATCCACAAACAGATTGTCAATGGATGCCAATTGCTGATATGACTTAAAAGTGATTTAAAGTTTTATGGAATTTTGAGTTCGAAATAATAATTTAAGATAATCTTTAGCATAAAAATACTGAAGTGTCATCATTCGCCTCATTTACATTCAGACTTGGAAAAGGCAATAATGCATACTAAATATTTTTTTTTTTTTTTTTAATAATAATCCTAAATGATTTGCTAAAATTATGTTTCATTAAAAAAAATTATATTCATTTTGTATTCAATTAAAGTCTTTAAAATATTTTTGTTTTTCTTTCGTCTGAACAAGGTTAAGGTTAATTTTTGTATTGTAAAAAAATCATACTCATATGTATATTTAACACATACGTTATTATTCCACCAAATTCATGGTTTAGCTACATAAACACTTAGTTGACGTTTAAGGTCTATATTTAAAATCGTAACATGTGCGTCAACAATTAGTAAACGCTTGCATTTAAAGCTAAAATAGCAAAAAACCAAATCGTATCTACTAAACGCTTAAACCGACTATATCGTTTAGTTTTTGAGTTACAAAAAAAAAAAGTTAACAGAAAAGCATTATTCAGTTCACGCATTGCCTAAGACAGCTATTAAATTGATTTTTTTTACTATTTTTTCTGCTTAAAGTGCCTTTTTGTTTTAAAATTTTTTCGTAGATTGTTTTATATTGCAGATACTTAAAACAAAAAAACATAAATTATAGCATTGGTTTTGTGTTCAAATACCAAAACAATTATCTATGCAGTGTTATTAACTTTGTTTTCTAATTTGTTTAAATTAATGCAAGCCTTTGGATTATTTTAACGATCATTTAAGACCAACTCAGTTTTTTAACATTTTCAGATGATTGATTTAAATTGTTAACTTGGTTTACTACTTTACTAAATAGCTGATCATAGAAATTAACTGGCGGATAAAACTAAAGTCATTGAGGCTTTTAAATGCATTGCCTGATTTATTTTGGATATTTTTACATAGGCGTTAAGAAAGACTGCAAATATTTTCCTAAAAAAACGAATTTATTAAAATATATATTAATTAAAAGTGAAACATGTTAACCCTCTAACGGATGGTATAAAATTAATTTTTGTATTTATTGTTAGCAAAAATTTGCTTAAAACATTACTTTTAGAAAAAGATGATGTAAACTATAAAACCTATAAAAAAGTACGCCCTTGAATTTTAAAATAAACAAAAGTAATTTCAGCGTTTTTAAATTTGGCTTTTCAGAGTATAAAAAATAATAATAACTGTCTTAAGGCAGCGAAAGCCTTTAGAGAGTTATTCTGAAGTTTTTAGTTCGTGTTTTCACCAAAAAAAAACCAAAGAAAAACTAAACTGATGCAAAATGATTAATTTTATAACGTTTTTAACACTGCATTTACAACATGAAAATAGTTTCTTGAAAGCTCCATAAACATACAAACGTATAGTCAAAGAAAATGACAAATAAAAAAAAAAAAATAATAAAATTTCATGAAAATTTTATGTCGTCAAAGAGAAAAAATCTAGCAAAAATTACTTTTCTTTTTGACGGGGAAAAATAGAAGAACAATGATCCAGAGTTGGCAATTGCTCACGTAGATCTTTAGAAAAGTTGTGTTTTAACACAGCAATATATAAAAATTGTTAATGAGATTTCTGTATGACGTGCTAAATTCCCAATTTTCCATATTTGATAAATACACTGAAATTTATTGTTGAGGGAAAGCTAGCTTCTATGCGCATTTCACTGGTTGCTTAGGCCAGATCGTCAGGAAACCTTTTCCAAAGATTTTAGGAAAGCTAAAATTATTATACAAATAAAACCATAAAGCGAATAAGAATTATAAACACTCAAAGTCTTACTTGTAACTTTATCAAAGCTTTAACAAAACACCAACAGTAAACAGTGAGTTTATCTTTTCTTACATCCACCTACAATTTGTTGGCTTTTTTTCCGACTCGAATTGTAGTTGTAATATAAATATGGATTTCTCTATGTATAAAAACTTCATTAAGATCGGTTTGAAAGTTTGTGAGAGGCAGAAATTGCCCCCTACATCCCCTTGTGGTCCTATTTTTGAAAAACTGTATAGCTTATGTGTCCATATAGATATTTATGTACCTATGTTTTAAATTTCATTAAAATCGGTTTGAGAGACAAAAATTGCCCTTATCACCCCTTGTGGTCCTATTTTTTTAAAACTGTATAGCTAATGTGTCCATATAGATATGGATCTATCTATGTTTTAAATTTCATTAAAATCGGTTTGATAGTTTCTGAGAGGAAGAAATTTCCCCCTATCTTCCCTCGTGGTCCTACGATTTGGCCCATTTTCAATAGGCTTGGTCCTTGTGCCAATAAGAACCTATGACCCAAATTTTATCAAGTTATCTCCAAAGTTGCGACCTGTACTTTGCGCACAAGGTTACATGGACAGCCAGTCAGCCGGACGGACATTGTTAGTTCGACTCAGAAAGTGATTCTGAGTAGATCGGTATACTTTAAGGTGGGTCTAGGACCACTTTTTTAGGGCGTTACACACATCAGCACAAATGCATAATACCCTCTTCACTATTGTGGTGTGGGTATAAATAGCATCAAAATTTAAGCATATCTTCCAAAATAAATTTTCAAAAATGTATACGGCTTAACTGTTTATGTTTAAAACGATTTCTTTCTTTTGTTTAGATGAAACTTGATATAGAAAAGATATTTTTACTTATTGTTGACGTTGGAGAGATTGAAAATAAAGCGTTCTTTTTCTTGTATTTTCTAAAAATTTGTAGTCTTCCATAATACATGGCCCTATGCTCCTTAAAGGAACTACGGGAACTTATATATTTACTTTTTTATTTTTTTTTTTTTTTTTTTTTTGATTTTTATACAGTTTTAATACCTACTTTTAATCAGGGTTTAAAAAACTGCAGTCAAAATAAAAAAGTTCCCTTTTCTGCCACTTTTTGATTTTTCATTGGACAAAAATAAACTATTGCTTTAACTTTTGATTCATTAAATGAAAACCGTCGTAGTCCAGGCAATAGCAAAAAACGAAAAGTTGTACACAATAAAGAACATTGGCAGTCGGCATGTTCGGAAGTTTTTTGTTTAACAGACTGAAACTTTTAATAAATTTCGAAGTTAACGGAGATGGGACGTTGAGTTTTTGTTTTGATTTTGCAGTTTTAACTGCGTTTTCCTATTATGTCTTAATTCACTTGTTGGAAGAAAAAAAGAAACTGTTGGTTGATTTAGGTATGTATATTGTATGTATGTATTTTGTTTTCCTGTTATTTTTGTAGACGTTATTAAAATTCAGACAACTTTTAAAATACAAACCCAATAAACCAAAGACACGTGCACATGTATTTGAAAACAATAACGTTATTTAAAGTTTTATTTAATTTCAAAAAATTAAGATTGTTAAGCATTAAAATAAGTACATATGTATTTATGTACACATGTAGTATTGCAAAAAAAATATGTGGACAGCGTTGCCAGAATGAAGATTTTATCTTATTTTTTAAGATTTTTAGACCAAAAAAAGATTTCAAGATCTTTTTTCTCAAATTAAGATTTTTTATTTTTAGAAAAAAAAAATTATTAACTTTAAATTTGTACAAAAAACATACTTTTTTGCAGTTTTTTTAACAGTAAATTTTTTAAACATTGAGGTTTTGTATCAGCTTGTTGTCTATTGGTTTTGCACACTTTTGTACCCATTGTCTAGCATACACAAAAATGCATCATTATTAATAAGTAAAGTTAATATATTAAAGCACAAAAAAGTTCATGAGTTTAGTACCAAAAGGTTAAACTAATGGAATTTAACCCTTGGATTACCGCTTGGTGTGGCCAGACCAAATTTGTGTTTTGCTTTCAATATTTTTCGAATATAACAAATAATCAGGGGCGTGAATTCTATAAATGATGTGTGCTGAATCGAACGAAACGAATTTGGATTCGATTGGAGCAAATTAGTGTTGTGAAAATCTATTTTTATGTAAAAGTCTAAGAAATTACCCTCTTGGCCAGACCAAATTTTTTTTCTTGCTATATTTTTCAAATAGGACAAAAAATAAAAAAAACAGAAACGTAAATTCTATAAATGATATGTACTGAATTGAACGAATCAAGTTTGAATCAAATAAGAAAACTACGACCCGTTATGTTCAAAGTTAAATTTAACCAAGCGGAAAAGTCGTTTCACTTAGATGCGAAAAAGCCATCTGAAAAATAAGGGACTACATATTCGATGACTTATGCAGTAGTTTTGACTTAACTGCCTTTTGTTTAAGTGCACTTTTGATTTAACTGCACAAAATTAATAATTTTTGTCATTATTCTTTATATCCCATACAAATTTCTTTTTAAAGTGCACTTTCTATACCTGCACATTTGAGATAAATACCAAAAATTTTTGGCATTTTAAAATCATTTTCATCAAATCAAAGTTAGCTGCTCAAGATAATATTTGCTACACCGGTCTATACCCTCCCACCATGCTGTCAAAGTGAACGATTCAATAAAAAATATATTTATTTACTTTTTATTTAACTGGGGTTCTAAGCTGTTCTAATTGGGGTCTGGCCTGACCAAGAGGAGAACTTAGTGGTAAAGAGTTACCTAGGGTTAAGAAGCTTTTGGTTTGAAAATTCCACATTTCATGCTTATGATCATTTTTAAACAAAGTATACATATGTACATTAGTGGTTTACAATGTCGTTTAAAAGGTGGACCAACATTATTTTAATAACAATTTTATTAGGAAAACATTTAGGAAAATTCATATATTTTTAATGAGCTTTTTTTAAATGGAATTTTCTCCAAATGCCTTCGGCATAACAACGGTATCAAAAAATATGATACTTAATTGAGAACCCTTAAGATTTCATATGATGTATGAGCTTTATAGCTCCCAAACTAAAATCTTCTTGCCCAAAATTTATATATGTATCTCTAATTATTGAATTTAATTACTTCCAAAGAAACTTCTTTTTTGAGATGGACTGTTTTACGTTCTTATTTATTAAAAAACAAATGGATTTAAAATACACATACATATTTTTAGAAAGAAGTTTATGGAACTAAAAACACAATTTAAACCTACAATCTAATTTTGTTTAAATACCGTAATTATGTATTTCAATTTAAATAGTTTCTATAATAAAAAGTATTTCCTTTTAAAAAAATAATAATTTTTACTTCTTTGCCATTGTTATTAAAAATTTTAAGATTTTTTTCTTCAAAATAAGATTTTTTTTTCGCCAAATGAAGATTTTCCTTCCAAATTTTCTGGCAACGCAGTGGATAACAAAAAAACAAACAAAACGTCTTATCTTAGTTAACTACGTGATTTTTTACAGTTTCAGTCTGTCAAACCAAACACTTCCGAACATGTCTGTTGATGTTGATGTTCTTTGTTGTGTACAACTTTTCGTTTTGTGCTTTTGCCTTGACTGCGACTGTTCATTTAATGAATCAGAATTAAAGGCAACTGTTTATTTTTGTCAAATTACAAATGAAGAAGTCGAAGTTACAGCACAATATTATGACTTTTACTATCTCAACTGCAGCTTTTTAAGCACTGCTTTTACTGCCCGTCTATACCAGAGATAAATATTGCGACATATATATTTTATTTGTACATATTTATTACCTACCGGCAATTTATGTTGCAATTATTGTTCGTCCCTTTTCGTTGACAATTATTGCTATCATAAAACGTCAAATTTGATTGTCAATTGAAAAAAAGGACAAAAAAAATTAGAAGCAAATTGTGTGAGAAAGAAATTTATTTTGTGAAATAGTATAAAATTATAATTGTAGTAAAAGAATTAAATTAAGGAATTAAATAAACACTAAAATAGATTTGCAAAAATTATTTTTATTAATATAATTTTTTTTTTCTTCGATCTTTATTATTTAAATTTATATTAATATGTTTATGTTTTACTATTTTTTTAATATAAAAATAGTAATTTTACTCTAACAAAAAAAAAAAAAAAAAAAAAAAAAAACGAAAAAATTATAAAATTAATATTTTTATATAAAAAAAGACTTCAAGCTTAAACAAATTAATATACATTTAAATAATAAAGTCGAATAAGAAAGAATTTATAATAATAAAAATAATTTTTGCAAGATATCGCCTGTTATTACACTGCACCTTCTTCCTTGATTTTTTTCAAATTATGAGTTAACATAAATACGTTTTCCCATGCCTTTAACATAAGCTGAGTAATAAGAAATATATATATATATGTAATCCTTTAATTCCCTGTGGAACATAGGGCCGCAACAAATGTTTTCCATTGTATTCTATCATTGGACATCGTTTTCATCTCATTCCAGGACACGCCATGCTCATGCAACTCGTTCTCAATTTGGCGCCTCCAAGTATTCGCAGGTCTACCAGGTCTCCTGGATCCTTGGGGGTTATATTCTACAGACTGGCGAGTTAAATCATGTGCTGGTTTCCTCATTGTGTGTCCTAGCCAACTTAATTTACGCAATCGGATACTCATACTTAAAGGAATTTGATGGGTTAAATTCCACAACTCCAGATTTGATATCGTGGCAGGCCAGAATATCCTTTCAATACGCCTGAGGCAGCGGTTTACAAAAGCTTGCATGCAACTCATTTCACGGCTCGAAATATTCCAGGTTTCACAGCCATATAGAAGCACAGATTTTACATTGCTATTAAAAACCTTGATTTTGGTGTGAGTTGAGATATTTTGAGATCTCCAGAATTTATTAAGCGTGCCATATGCTTGCTTCGCCTTACACAGTCTATTCTGTATATCTTCTTTGCTGCCACCTGTTTTTGAGATTATACTCCCCAGGTAACAAAAGATTTCAACATCTTCAATGGGTTGACCCGAAAGCTGAAAGTTCTCGTTGCATGAAGAATTTATGCGCATTGCTTTGGTTTTGTTGATATTAATTTGTAATCCCGCTTTGGCTGCACGTGTAGCAAGGGTTTGAATCTTTGATTGCATGCTAGAGAAGCGGTGGGATAAAAGACAGACGTCATCTGCATAATCAATATCTTCTAACCTATCATGAAGGCCCCATGAAATTCCATGATGCATATTCATGCAGTGGTTCATAACTACGTCAAGTACTATGTTAAACAGTAGTGGAGACAAAACACAGCCTTGACGAACACCTACGTTTACTTTGATGGGGTTGCTTGCTGTACCCTCATGAAGTATGGAACAAAATGCGTTGTTGTATAGCTCCTTAATAAGATTAATTATCTTCTCGGGAACTCCTTTGCATCTCAGAGCTTCCCATATCGCCTTGTGTTGTAGTGTATCAAATGCACGTTTAAAGTCAACGAACACTAAGTAAAGGGGTGAGCGCCATTCAACCGACTGTTCCACAATTACCCTCAAGCTGTTGATGTGATCAATACATGACTTGTTCGGTCTAAAGCCCGCTTGTTGTGGTCTTAGCTGTGGTTCAATAATGGATGCAATACGATTGTGGAGGATGTGGGCTATGATTTTGTTTACAATATTCAAAAGAGTAATACCCCTCCAGTTGGAGCAATCTTGCAAGTTTCCTTTTTTTGGGAGTTTTATTATAAGGCCTTCTCTAATATCATCCGGAATTTTCTCATTTAACCAAAAATTTAAAATCAAGGGTTTTAGTAACGTTGCTGTTAGAGTTATGTCTATTTTTAGAATATCAGGAGGTATTCCATCAGGGCCTGCTGATTTACCGGACTTCAAACGTTTAACTGCAGCTGCTATTTCTTCGAGTGAGGGCGTTACGATATTTATCTCGTGCCGTACGTTATTTATATGATGCATTGGCTCGCAATCACATATTGTTGAAGAATCAGTCGGATTGACCGATAACAATTTGGTGTAATAGTCCTCCCACAACTCCAACTGCTGCTCTTTGGCATAGATTAATTCGCCCTGATCATTCCTCAGGGGTTTAATATTGTGGTGGCAATGCCCAGCGATCTCCTTCGTTATACGATACAGGTCCTTAGATCGACCCGTTTCACTGGCTATTTGTGCGTCTTTGGCTAACTTATCAGCCCACTTACGCTTATCATTCCTTGCACTGCGTTTAACTTTCCGGTTCTCCTCTTGGTATTTACGTTGTTCGTCCTGCTTAGATTGTGGATTTTTAGCATCATTAACTTTTGACTTGGCTAGTTTTCTAGATTCTATTAATTGCCATGTATTATCGGATATCCAGGGCTTGTTGGTTTTTCTGGCGTATCCTATTTCACTTTGAGCCGTCTCAATAAGTGTTGCTTTTAAATCTTTCCAATACCCATCTATGTTTTGTTGGGGAGAAATTGAGAGAGTGACTGCCCTATTCTTCAAAACGTTGGAAAACTGACGAGACACCTCCGGATTGTTTAATTTTTGTAGGTCAAATCTTCTTCTGCTGAGGGCTGGTTTACGTTTTACAGCTTTTAACTTAAATCGGACTTCGGCTACCATCAGGTGGTGATCACTACCCACATCGGCGCCTCTTTTGTTCCTCACGTCCTGCAGTGACCCTCTCCACATCCTGCTTATCGCAAAATGGTCGATCTGATTTTCGGTTATATGATCCGGGGACACCCAAGAAACTTTGTGGATATTCTTGTGGGGGAATAACGTACCGCCCAAAACCAAGTTAAAATTATCGCATAGTTCAACCAGTCTTTCTCCGTTGTCTGTCATGCGGCCGATGCCATGCTTTCCCATCACGCTCTCTCTGCTTGTGTTGTCACAACCAACCTGCGCGTTGAAGTCACCCATTAGCATTTTGATATCACCATGACTGATACTGTTAATCACGTTTGTCAGCTTACTATAAAAGCTATCTTTTTCTTCATTTTCATCGCCTTCCGTTGGAGCATAGCATTGAATGCAGCTTAGGTTTCTTGCACGTGTTCTAAACCTAGCTACAATAATTCTGTCTGTGTGTGGTTGCCATTCAATGAGAGCGTTCTTTGCCTCTTTCGAGAAAAGAAAACCAACACCACTTGCTCTAGGTTGACCGGTTGCTTTGCCAGAATAAACTAATGTTAAACCGCTTGATGTTATATGTTCACCGCTATCTGGCCAACGTATCTCGCTCAATCCCATAATAAGCATGTTGTAGTTGTTGAACTCTTTTTCGATTTGCGCGAGCTTAGTTGTTTCTAGCATACTACGAACGTTCCAAGATCCAAATCGTGTCCTTTTTTTCATTCCAATAGTCGTCATCGGGGGGTTCGAATTATTGTTATTATGATATACATTTGCATAGGTTTCAGTAATCATTTTAACTTCGGGGAGAATAAGTGATTGGCCTATAGCTCCCCTAGGCTGGCGCTGGGGATGCCAGCTAAGCCACCAGCCTGGCTTGGTGAAAGTCAATAGCAAACTTAGCAAATATGCCTACTTCCCGAGACGTCATTTTTTTTTTTTTTTTAAATGACCATTCGGATATGCTGAAGACCGTCGCTCGAATTAGCTTCCACCTCAACAGAGGTGGTCCCCAGGGAGTACCACGAGGAGGCCACTGCCGTAGCAATGGGATCAGCACGCTGACCTACGAGTCGACTTGGAGTGAATTACTAAGGATAGTGGGAACACTTTACCTTATACTCGTCAGTTTTAGGGATGACAAGTCTTACTAAGGAACGCTTTAACCAATTTGCCTTACACACTCCCATAATAAGAAATATTGCTCTGTTATTCTGCAGACTTTATTGCCAACTTACTGAGATATTTATCTTTAGTGTAGATCTAGGGTTATAATCTTGTTAAGGTCTGGTAGAAGGTTGTTTTTAATCGTCTCAAAAAAATCATCTTCTTCATCTAAATCATTGTGGTAAAAGTCTCGGCTTGTTTTTTTACATAAAAGAAAAAAAATATAACTGTGAAAAAATAAATTTTCTATTAATCGATTAATCGACATAAACTATTCGAACTATTCGTTAATCGAAAATAAGCAATTTTAAATAATTCGAACAGTTAATCGCCCAAAATTATTCGATTAATCGAACAACGGTTAATCGTTTGAATAATCTAGTTCCTTTCCAACTTTTCGCAAATTTTTAACAAGTTTGCGATTAAAGCGATTTCTTCCTGCATGTTTTCTAATTCATTACAGCTTTAATGATTTTTTATAAATATTATACTTTGCTATCATGCCGCTGTTAGCAAGTTTGGGAATTTCTGCTAATTTATCAATTTTTACAGAATTTTTTCCATTCCTTATAGTTGTAGGGACTTTTTATCAATTTTATGGCTGGTTTTAAATATTAAAAACCTTCGCGAATTTTCCCTTTTTTAGCAAGCTTTTACGAATTTTTAAATTTATTTCGTAGCTGTGCTGCTGAAATTTTATGAATAAGACACGCCACCCTTTTACTAGCAGAAGATTTTTAAGAAACGAACACTGTGACTAAAATATAATAAAAACATTTTCTGGTTTAAAGTTTTCTTTTAAAGAAAAATATGCCCAAAAATACACAGAGATTGATTGATTAGATATTTTCGAAATTTTCGATCTTTGGTCAAAAAATTTATAATAATTTTTTTGATGAGTTGATTAAATAACCATCAAGCCTTTCGATTAAGTAGAGTATTGTTTAAATTGTTGCAATATTAAATTTTATCATGGTATTTTTGAAAGGTAGAAAAGGCCTTTTAAAAAACTTTATTAAATAAAAAAAAACTGATATAAATATGTTGTAGCTAATTGTTATCACTCCACGTGTATAAATTTCCAAGGTGAAGCTTTTTCTCGATTTTAAATTATAAAAAAAAATGTAAATCCAAGCATTAACTTTGGTAATTTTTATACTCACACCACAATAGTGGAGAGTGTATAATATATTTGTGCCGATGTTTGTTCACCTTTAAACGACTTCCGTCCGGCTGGGGGCAACTTGTCTGGATGTCCGTGTTATCCTTGTTAACTGGTGAAATTAGATACAAAGTTTCTAATTGTCACAAGGAAAATTATGGAAAATGATAAGAATCAGTCCAAAATATCACATAGCCCCAATACAAGCTTCCTTACAAAATAGTGTTTTTGTGCCCAAAAACATCTTATGATGTCGCCTATACTTTCTAATTTGTTATTTCAAAATTTTCATTATTTGAAAATTTGAAATTTGTTCATACATTTTAAAAAGTAAAATGAATCAAATTAAAAAAAGTGTTTCGCAAATATTTCGTTAATACCATAATAAACATAAATTATTTATAAATTTGTATTTTATCTAATGTTATTAAAATACATTTGAAATGTGTGAAAAAATGGGAATATTATTATATATTATAAAATACAAATGCATTTTTTTTGTTGACGTTGCATTTATATGCAGATTTTGAAAGCCAGCAAAAGCTTCACCTTGTTAAACGATTATAGCTGGATAAAATTTGTATTTTAAAATTATTTTTTAAATATGATTTTTGAGTAAAAAAAAGGTCACAATGTTTATGAACCGAACTATTGGCCTTTGACCTTCACTTTAAATTGTTTTTTTTTTTTCGAAAGGCATTAGAATATTAGAATTTTTTTTATTATATTAATACTTTTAAACGAGTTTGTAGTGTTTATATGAAAACCTTTTAATCATATTCTAAATAACGTTAACCTTTATTGGCATGATTGTTTTTGGAAATTTGTTTCTATTTTCAACTGCCATATTCTAAAAATAATTTGCTTTAGAGGTCAATTATTTAAGGTTATAATGAGCCTATCAAGTTCGATTGTACCTTTAATTTTTTTTTTAATTTTGCAAAGGTGTGGTACGTTTTTTATTTTCATATGATTTGTTTATTTAAATTTGCGGCCAATTTCGCCAAGCTCGGTTATAACTAACCAGCAATTATAGCTGTCAAAAGCATATTGTTAACTGGTAGGTAAAAAACCAGTTAGTTTTAACTGATTTTGATGAAGTTGGCCGTTAGTAATATTAACATTTTCTATTCATATTCTAATCATTCGTTTCTATTTTTTCTAGCTTTTATTGACAGCAATTAAAACACTTTTAATTCTAAAGACTCTTTATACTCTTCAGAAGCTTTGATTCTGCAGTTCACATAATAACATTTTAATTGAATCCAAGATTTTTCTGAATTAAACATTCAATTATTAACTATTCTAAATTCTTAACAGATAAAAAAAAATTAACCTCGCTGACACTACATTAAAAAAAAACAAGTAAAAGTACTATGTTTGGTTGTGCCGAATCTTATATACTCTATACGATTCAAAGCCATTTTAAATACCATTGAGTATTAAAAAGCCAAGTGTTCCCTATCTCATATCGTATGGGCGCTATCGTGTCAAAATCCTTATTTCGGAAGCATATTTGTCTTACCGGAAGGTAAAATAATAGGTCGATTTAAAAACAAAACATATACAGATTAGTTAAGCCCATTGTAATCATCTGGCTTCTTTTTCATGGACTCTCTCGTATCGAAACCCTCAATTCGGCCTGACAGTTTTATAGGGGTCAGGTAAAATAGTGAACCAATTAACGTTTAATACTTCCCCCTCATTCACAAAAAAAAAAAAAAGCTGTATAAAAGCTTTATTAATTAATTTTTAGATAATTCATTTTTTAAATCTTTGTTGAGACCTTATATCTTTTTAGGAATAAGTCCTACATGTCTAAAAATCGGTCATGTAATAGCCGATTTTGTCAATTTTAACCACTAGTATTCCACTTAGCATTTATTATTAGAAAATATGTGCATTAAACATGCTTAAAAAGATGCATTTATTACACTGGCTTACAGCCAAAAAATACCAAGAACGCCACATGCCTAGATAAGTTAATTGGGACCTCCTGATCACGAAAAACCCTGTAATTTTTTTTCTAATTACCGTTTTTTAAATAACGGTACTTTTGTGTTTTTCGGTGTATGGTCCCACTCAAACCCTTGTGGAACCCAACCGAAAAGTCCGAGATAAATGGCATATCGTTGGAAAGGCAATTGAATGCATTTTCCGTTGATATGGCCAAATTTCTATCTGATAAGAAGTGGCTGAGTTATGGCACCTCAAAGCACCTTCAAAATTTGTCTATTTTTTACGTTTTTTTTTTAAATTTTTCATTTTTATTTCGTTTTTTTTCTACGTTATAGTTAAGATCTGGAATGTTTTATTCTTTTACCAAATAGTCTATTTAATAACCAACATTTTAAGCGTAATCGGATGAAAAATAAAGTTTTTATTAAGGATTTTGTGGAACGACAATATTTTCATCTTCATTGCTCACACACTATATTCGGCGTAAATTCAAAAAATTTAAATGACGAGCGTCTTGAACTCTTGCGTTTTTTTTCGGATGGATATTCGCGAATGAGGAACCAACAATAGTCCGGCATCATTTGTTCATCCCACCAGCCTTTGTAACGTCTCTCGATTTCTTCCATTTCCTGGTGAAATCTTTCACCTTGTTCATTTGTAAAAATTTTAATTGGCTCTACTACCAATTGGATATTTTTCATTGCATTAAACAAAAAGAAAATTTGCTCAAAAAAGTTTTTCTGGTACAAAAAATTAGGGGCAGTCGTAGTTTTTTGCTCGTATCTGGCCCATTTTTGCACTAAGCTGGATAAATTTCAACAGCAAACTATTTCAACCTATTCTGATGTGAATATTTATAAGACAACCTCTTCTCCATCGTATTTGTTGTCTTCGCAAATCCCATTTTAAAATGCACAGTAGGAGACGGACCTCGCTACTTATAAGGACCATAGAATACATATTTATATATATATGGGGGATTTCATGTCAAAAGACCCAATTTTTTAATCGCTGTCTTCCGATTTGGATGAACGCACCAAGGTAAGTCCTATTGAATAGTAGTTTAGACACAAATTTTCAACAAGATCGGTCAAAGAGTTTTTGAGTTAGAGGGGGTCAAAATTTGAAATTTTGAACATACAGGTGTTCTTTCCCATCCATGTAACTTATTACCTATTGGTGTTAGCAAAATTCGTCCCATGTAGCTTTGATAGCTATTTGACCAATCTTTTGAAAAAGTTTTTTTTTTAAATTTAAAACTTTTTTTTTATTTTTTTTATATCCGGATTTTTGTTTTTTTTTTTTTTTTTGCTCAAAAGAAAGCTAATGTCTTTTCCTTTAAGGTAGTTTTGGTCGCTTTGTGGGATGCGAGTGGCTTTTGTATAAAAAAAAATAATTTCTAACTCCAGACGAGGGTTTTTCAATTTTTTGCATATATGCAGTGTTCTTTCTCATTCATTGAACTTATTACCTATTGGTGTTAGCAAAATTTGTCTAAAGTAACTTAGATAACTATTTGATCAGTCTTTTGAGAAATTTTTTTTGGTTTTTTAAAAATTTTTTTAAAAATTTTTTTTTATTTATTTATTTTTTATCCGGAATGCTTTTTTTTTTTTTTTGCTCAAAAGAACAAAACACATTCCCGCTAAAAAAAAAAATAAAAAAAAAGTTTTAAATTTAAAAAAAAAAATTTAAAAAATTTTTTAAAAAAACATAAATTTTTTTTAAAAGATTTATTAAATGGCTATTTAAGCAACTTGGGACAAATTTTACTAACACCAATAGGTAATAAGTTACATGGATGAGAAAGAACACCTGCATGTCCAAAATGTCAAACTTTGACCCCCTCTAACTCAGAAACTTTTTGACCGATCTTGTTGAAAATTTGTGTCTAAACTACTAATACCAATAGGACTAACCTTGGTGCAAATTTCATACAAATTGGAAGACATCGATCTAAAAATTGGGTCACTTGACATGAAATCCCCCATATATATATACATTTATACTTTATATGGTCAAAGATCATAAAATTAAAAAAAGTGAAGGGTATAAAAATATGATTTAAAACTTATTTAAATTTATAGATCTTAAGGCACGTGTGTGTTTAAATGGGGTAAACACCTAGGGATAACTTTAAATAATATTTTCTCTTATTATGTTAAAAATAAAACAGTAAAACAAAATATATAGAAACAATATGTAGTTGTTCTTTAACAGTAATTTTGTTAAATACTAGAAATTTTCGAACGTTAAAGATGGAAAAACGCCATTCTTTTTACAAATTGCTTTATTTTTATTTATTCTTAAATTGTATCGTTAAACGTTAAAATATTTTGTTAGTTCCTGTATGAAAAGAAAATTAAGCTTTCCAAAACAACAAAGTATATAAAGAGTTTTTTATAAAGAATTTTTTATGAAGATCGTTGCTTTTTTTCGTAAAAGACTGTTAATTCGGTGGTTTTCATGGGCAACCGCGTATGTCTATTTTTCCGATTCTGAGATGTTGATGCTAAATTTCCTAATTTTAAACGCTCTTTACATGTTTCTAAAAATTTTTGAAAAAAGATGGATCAATACCGATTTTTTAACGTAATAACAAAGTTCAAAAAGTGCAATACCTAGCCCATAGTTTGATCTAGAATGTTTTTTCGGCTCTACTGAAAAATTTTATTTAAAGACATACGCGGTTGCCAATGAAAACCACAGAATTATGGAATGATTTTTATTTTTAATGAAAGTAAATTCAATCGATAAAACCTTTTATGCTTAAATTTTTTAATCTGGCACAAGTGAATACGCTAAAACTAAAATTCTCCTACTCAAGAACACAAATCGGTCGTAATACTTAAAACTTTAGCGTTCTATGTTGTCCTGTAGCTCTGTTATCTTCGTAGAATTATTGGCATAGACCAGCGATTTAATGTAGCCCTAAAAAAAGAGTATAAAGAAGCTATCGCCCAGGTTTAAAGCTGGTAACAGAAATTCTACGAAATTGTTTATTTTTTTTTTCGAATAAAATTGAGCCTAGTAAAGTATTTGGTTTTGGTCACACGTCCAAATGCAACAATTTGGGATGGTGACAAAACTATCTAGTCAGAAGTCAGCTTTTAACTAAGACGCAATAAAACGTGAACTTTAACAACGGAAAAAAAATTTAATGATTTGCAAACATTATTTAAACGTGTATCTGCATGGAATTGACTGACGTTTCAGACTGAAACTTTAATCGTATTCGAGTCATGTCCATAGTAAAATACGTCACCTCTACTGAAAAACCAGATACTTAATTTTGTGATACGTAACAAAAACCATTATTTCCACCAATACAATTACCAAAAACCCATATACAAATTTAAATTAAATATTAAGGTTTTAAAAGCAGAACTAGTGTACTTTTTCATAAATATAGAAAAATATGCTCCACCGATCAAATTAAAGATAAAGGAATATACAAAAGATTGGCCAAAGACGGGGGTATTTTTTTATTTCAAGACCAGTACCTCAATTCTGTAACTTTTTTATTTTAACTACCGATATCGTTAAGTAACGAGAAATCTCGGTCACCTTAACGAATTTGTTATTCTCTATTTTAAGTTAACAAATGTATTCGATAAGAAAAAATAACGACAAATATCGGTAAAAATGTAACAACGTCAAAGTTAAAATTTTTAAAATTAATAAAAAATAAAAAATAAATTTGCTTGTAAAAAATTTATTTTAACAAAACATGAATGAAAAAGTGTAAATATTGATTATATTTCTAAACAAATATGTTGGTTTAAAATCTTTTTATACATAGGGAAAAAGTTTGAGGTGCCTTAGCCACTCTAGCACAACATTCTGCTCTTACTTTTTATACCCACACTACTGTATCTGAAGAGGATATTATGTGTTTGTGCAAATGTGTGTAACCCACCTTTTAGTATAACGATTGACTCAAAATCTATTTCAGAATCCATCTAACGAGGTCCGTCCTTCTATCAGGCTGGCTGGTTGTCTGTCCAAGATAACTTTGTGCGCAAATTACAGGTAAAATTTCGGAAATAATTTTATAAAATTTGGCACATATGATTTTATTGCCACAAGGTCGAAGCCTTTAAAAAAGCGGAGAAGCGGTTATTTATTTTTCATAGCCCACATGCAAACTTCTTTCCGGAATAGGGTTTTTTGCCCATTAACCATCTTGTTTTATAGACATTTTGGTTTAATTAGGTCCAAAAATATTTTGTTGCAACCTACATAAATCAGCAATATTAGAATCCGTCCATGTTTGACCACAGCTCCCATACGAATACACTTAAAATAAGTTACCTTAATAATAGCTTCTATGTTATCTCATAGTTTTTATATTTAGTAGTAGATATTTAGATAATATTTGGCACAAAAATCTCTTATGTGAATCTTAACCTCACAACATACTCTTTTTGCGGACACATGATCGCCCAAATACTGTTATGTAGGGTCGGGCTTTATCGACTATACTTTTTTCTTTTTTTTGTGTAAAAAATTGGCTTCTTTACCCTATATTTTTAATCTTTCAACAGATATTTATTATCGTTATTATTTAACAAGAACTTTTTTTGTATCGTTAGCTACCGACATTGTTTGCCGATAAAAATTGTAAAAATTTCATTACAGAATAGTTCTTAACGACAATTATCGTTAGCTAACGAATTTTGACTTCTTAACGACAATTTTTTGTCGTTAAAAAGTTACAGAATTTCAGTACTGTAACCCTAACTATTCCGACATAAATTATTACAAATCCTTCCAACATGTGTCTCTATATTTGACGAAAAAAACGGGACCAACAAGCAAACAAAATAATCATTTTTTTTGAATTCCAATATTTATTTTGATTCAATACCACGTTTTACATTCTATTCTATTCTATTCTATTTCGTAACCTTTGGCGTATTTGGGAAGCAATAATTGTTTCATTGTCTGTGAGACACATGTTTTACTTTTTGGCTTATAAAAATAGAATAATTAATCTTTTAAATCTTTTTTTTTAACGATACAAAACATAAGTAAAATAATAGTCAAGTAGTTTGGTTGCGATATACCGAATATTTTTGTTACTACAATGAATTTAACATCAAAATGTGTCTCACAGACACATGTTGGTAAGATTTGGGTTAAGCAGTCATTAAACAACAAATTTATTATTTTTGAAATATATAACTTAAAAATTAGCGTTTTTTTTAACTAAAAGGAAAGAACTAAATAAAGTTATCAAATAAAAAAAATTATTATACCTTCCGTAATCACTTGACTCTAATGAAACAGAATTGTGTAATTAGATACGATTTAACAACTTTTAGAATTAAACTCAATTATTTTAAAACATATTTTTAATGATTTTTTTAATATATTTCCTTTCAAAATATTTGAAAATTATATGAAGGTTTTGATTTTGTTTTTTCAAAACTAATAACTAGAGAGCCAAAATGTATTTATTGGCCTAAAAATCTGCTGGTTTTAGTACAGCAAAAATCACAATAGTTTTAATAAACAAATTAAAAAAAATTTTATGAAAACCTCAAACAAATTTTTAATTCAACATAAATTGTCTAATTTTTAAGGAAAACAATTAATTATGCAAAAACTGTTTAACCCCTCTAAAGACCGTTTTGTGAAAGTAAAAAATCCAGAAAATAGATAATTTGTTACAGATTATCAATCAAAGCTGCAAAAATTGATTGTTTCTAAAGAAACACATTCTCCTAAAAAAACACTCTTAAACATTCATAAATCAAACTATTAAATTTGAACTTAACATACAAAAATCTATAAAATACAAAACAAAATTGATATTCGGCAATAAATATTACAAAGAAGTTTTTTATTTACCTTTTTTTTGTAACATAACAAAAAAAAAAAAAAAAAAAAAAAAACCTAAAAATATTTAGTAAAAAAATGAAAAGAAATTTACATATTTATGATCACTTTGTCGGCTCGTATACACTTATAAGTTTACATAACAAGGGAAAAATGCAAATTAGGTAAATTTATTAAAGCTTTAAAAAAAAAACACATCTGGATTAAACTTTGGTAACTTTATTATTGATTCATGCATATATTTATTTAGTTGTTAATTTTTAAACGTTTTACTTTCGACGGCGCTTAAATTTAACCACTGATGTTCTTAGAACGGGTTAAATTAAATGTCAATTTACTTTAAGGAGAGGTAAATCGGCAGTGTTATCTGAGCAAACGGGGTTACAATAAACCGAAATCGGTTGCGATTACGGCAATATTGTGAAAATTGAATTTGAGTAAAATTTAAATCGAAATTTTGTGTTAAAAATCTATACAAATATTCCTTTTTATATTCCTCACATTTTGAGAACCACTTATCCTTACCAGGAATATTCAGAAAATCTGGCAAAGCTCAACCGCTCCCTCCAGTTCGATATTGATTTCCAGAGTATGGCCAATAGATATTTCTAAGGGATATTTAAAAATTAATGTTTTCTTTAAGTGATAAAATAGAATAAGTATTTAGCTTATGCCGAGGCAGTTCTGTTTGATCATTAAAAACTTCGCTTACTTTTTCAACTCATTATTTAGTGGCTTTCTTCTATAACTACATGTATAACAACTTCCATAACTATTTTTTTCTGGATGTATTAAAGTAAAAAAATAATGACTTGCTTTTGAATGCGTTCATTTTGGGACATCCCTTGTAAAATTCATTGGTTCTTTCAGTAGAATTGTAAGTAGTGCTCTTATGTTTTTCTGATTACTCAACACATTATTTTGTAGGCGAAGTTTTTACTGGGTCAGCAAGAGTTTCAAATGCTAAAAAAAATAAGTTTTTTGAATATTTGACAAGATTGTAGGAAAAAAGCATTATTAGCATAAACGGTGCTTATTTTTTAGTTAAGCAATTACTTTCAAAATAAAAGTGTGATTATTTGCTCTAATGACCATATTGGAAGCCCAAAAGGCTCTTTTCCAAAAGCAACCAGATCGGGCTACAAGTGGCTGAGATATGAGCAAAAAAAAAAAAAAAAAAAACACAAATGCCCTTAATTTTTAACCATAAAATCTCATGTTGTTGTTGTTTTTTTATTATTTAACTTTGATGTTTTTAAATTTTTTTTTGCATTTATTTTTACATATAACAAACACATAAGTACGTGATTTCCCGCCTAAATAGAGCAACCCTACTCAATGCAGTGTGCACTAGTGGTCAGCACTTTGCACCGCTGTGTTAAATACTTTCATATACTTCAATTAAGTCATTTTAAAATTTTTGTTAAAAAAACAACTTATGAAGTTTTGTTAATTTTTAAAACAGTCTACTGCCACATTAATTTGATTTTATTTTTAAACATTAATCAAATAATTTTGTGTTAACGTGGTCAAATGATGGTTACGATTACTTCGCTATTTTGCAATAAAAAGAGTATAAAACTAATCAAATGAAATGAAATAAACTGCGTAACTTTTAATTTATAGATGAGGTTTTTTAAATAATTAGTTTTCATATTGATTTTAGGATTTTTGCTTTTAAAGATACAAATAAGGTTACACAATATTTGCTTAGTTTTGTTTTTTTGTTTCTCTTGTACTTTTTTTGTTTAACGATTGTTATTGATTGCTAAATAAAATAAATAAAAATTATAACGAAACATCTTTAATTTTTACAGTTAAAAAAAAAAACTGTTCAAGTTCAAATTTAATTACATAATCTGGTTCAATTAATCATAAAATACATTCATTTCATGAGTTGTATGAGATTTAATACATGTATTTTTTGTTTTGTTTAGGGTATTTCGTTGCACTTGCACTTTTTTTTGGGTTAAAGAAAAAATAAAAAAAAACTTATTTGTGTCATGCTGGAAAATGTGAAATACATTTTGTTGTTCGCATTTGTCTTGCCCATTGATTAAGTGTGTTAATAAACCTTTTCTGTTAATATCTACATAATATTGCAGTTTGTTGCTTTATTGTTATACATAAAAAATTAAAATTTTTTTTAGAAAATATTTTTATTTATTATCTCTCTCGACTTTAGTTACGAAGTTTACAATGGTTTACGGTGTTAAAAATACTTGTGAAAAAATAAGATTTTTATTTTATATTCAACTAGTTTTCTGTTGTTTACAGTTATTTTTTTTTTCTTCGGCTGCAGAGTTTTAAAAAAATTTAAGACAATAGACAGTGGGGCAGACAAAGAGCAAACAACCTCCACTAGTTTTTGTGTTGTTGTTAGTGTATGTACAAGATCAACAACATTTTAAAAGACATCATCGTCACTATATCATTAAGTTTTCTTTTCCACCATCAGACCGTACTGACATCGACCACTTTCTCCTTTAACATGTATGTTATTATTAGTTGTTGTTGTTATTTAATGCATGTTGGGAGTTGTTGTATCTGGTTGTAAACAAAAAAATTTGTTGAACTTGCAAAACAACAATATTTATTTTGTTAAAATAAAAATTGTCAAACAGACAATTTCAAAATTTGCAGCAAAAGTGAACGAACCAACGATTTATATTAAAACATGTTTGAAAGAAAAGTTGGATAGTCCGTTAATAGGTTACCTTAGATAATTTTTGATTGTAGAGAAGACATTTCAAAAAAGCTTTTGGGTAGTGTATAGACCTTAACTTTTTATTAATTACATTGCTTTACAAATATAATTTTTTTTTTTGAAGAGAACTTTTATTGGAAAATATCAAAAATTATTAAATCGTACGATCGCTTTGGATATTATTGAGTTTTTTTTTCTAAAGGAATGATGCCTTTTAAATGTGTCATATTTCTATCATGTTACAGACACGTTTGCAATGTATAATATTTTTTTCTCTATTTTAACAACCGGGGTTCATTTGTATCCATCCCATTGTAATTTTTACCTTCACAAAAAAATATTTATTTTAGAATACATATTTTAATTAAAAATTTGGAAAGATTAATTAAACAATTTAATTTAATAAAAAAAAACCTTTGAACAGCCTTTAAATCGACTCAGCAGCAAAATACTCGCTTGCATAGAAAAGTACTTAACGCAGCTGCAAAAATATATCTGGTGATAAGATGTGGAACATAATTACCATTAAATTGTGCAACCTATTAAAAACGGAAAGGGAAAACTATTCACATTTTTGCAAATCACCCTAATCGTAGTTGGAAAATTTAAAATACGCCTGCGACTGTTTGGTAAAAGATTAAAGGAAATAAGATAAAGTTTTCTTTAATCTGTTACCAGATCGCAGGCGTATTTTAAATTCGCCAACCAGGATAAGGGTGAATAATTTTAGAATGGAGTATAAACACAATGGTAGCATATATGGAATGTTTAAATCAGAAAAGAAAACTCCATTAGTTTATCTCTTAAGAGTTTGGTCCGAATTGTGCCGAAGCAAATACAAACAAGTAAGAGTGCTATATTCGGCTGTGCCGAATCTTATATACCCTTCACCATTGTGCGAGCAGAATACAGAGCAACTAAATAATTTTTACATATACATACCTATTTACAATACTTAAAACTTCATTATAAATTAAATTTAAAAAGCGAAAACTGGTAAATATTTTTTTAAAATCGTTTTTAGAACATAAAAATATTAAAAAAAAATTTCTTTTTAAAAAACCAAGATTCGAACCAGGGAACTTACAGTTTCTCACTTAACGCACCCCCTAGACAACTGAACCATGAGGGAAGGCTATTTAAATATAATTAAAATAAAATATGGACTCAACACAGAGACGACAACCCGATTTGAACTTCGCTTTTCATAAGGACCCGGAATATATATATACTTTATAGGGTGTAGGACCTTCGGTGAAGGGTATAAAAAACAAATTTAATTATAAAAAGAGTAATTTTTGGGATTTCAGTATTTTGCTCATAACTCTGCTATTTCTTAACCGATTTGACAGATTTATATACCAACGTGTTAAAGAGAAATTTCCCAGCTATTTTGGTTATAAAACTTGCACTCGGGAAGATCTATGGTCCCCGAAAATGGGTATTTTTCAAAAAAAATAATATTTTGGTCATAACTTTTTCGTATCTGAACCGATTTTACCGAGTTTTTCAGAAAATATTTTCTATTAAAAATTTCCGATCTTTTGATATATAAGGCGTAACCATAGGTCATTACAGTCAAAAAATTCAGGTTTTTCTACATTTTTTAATACTTTTTGTATGGGAGGTACCACGCCCACTTCTCCATGGTGGATGGTGTGTATTTATAACCTAAATGTTTGTACCTAATTTGAAAACTTTGGCTCTTGCCGTTCTCCAGATATACAGAAAAAAGTAATAAAAATACAACAACCACAAGGGATTTTTTTGGAAAAATTAGAGGCAGTCGTGGTTTTTTGGTCATATCTCAGCCATTGTTGGACCGATCTGGCTGAATTTCAATAGCAAGAAATGGTGGACTATATGTGACATAAATGTAAAACAACTATCATGTGTAAAGTCTCCGGAAAACACATATCAAACGTAAGATGGACAGACGGACGGACGGATGGACGGATATCGTTAAATCAACTTCTCTCCTCATGAGGACCCAGAATATATTTATTTTATAGGGTCTAAGATCAATATTGTAGAAATTACAAACGGAATGACAAACTTATATATACCCTTTTCCACCTGTGGTGAAGGGTATAAAAATGCATTACTTGTATACATATGGAATAGTAGCTTAAGTCGATATAAGACGATATTATATTTCCTAAATTTTTTTTACACATCTTCTGTTAGCCCCTAACACAATAATATATTGACTTAAAGCAAAAAAGTCCTTAAAAAAAACTTTAGAAAAAACGGAGGATATCTCGAAACTACAATATTCATCATAGTCTATTTTTTCCATATTGGCACAGATATATTTAAAATCTATCAAAACTAATCTTACACTCAGATTGGTCAAATATTTGTCCAAATAAACTTCTATGGTTTTTTTCTAATATGGTGTAAGTAATAATAAAATATTTATTATAGTATTTTTAATAATATTACTTACCATTCTTTTTATCATCTTTATTCTCCACTTTACCCTCTGTATCCTTTGAGGGCTTGGCTTGTGCGGCATGAGATATTAAACATAAAAATAAGCCAAAGTACAATATTTTTGATTTTGGCAACATTGTGTTAAATAAACTTAATAAACAAACTTTTAATACTACAACAATAAAAATAGAGAAAAATATATAAAAAAAAGAAAAAAAGGAAACGCTGCAAAAAGATTAAAAAGGCAATTTAAAAAAATTTTGCAACAAAAATTAAAATATTTTAAACAGTAAATAAATGAAACATTAAAATTAAATAGATAATAAATATTGAATATATGTATATATTTTTTTTAAATTTAAATATGATAATAGTTCGTAAATTGATTCTTAAAAAACGTAGGTATGTATGTGGCTTAAGTCTTTTGTTTTGTATTCTAACTATTGGAAAATTTGAAGCACAAAGAATACTGTTTTTTAATTGATAATATGACATGTTTTTGTTTTGGAGAATTTAATTTAAGAAATTAAAAATTATACAGCCGATTTGTTTTTAAAGATAATTAGAGTTTCCAACAAAATACTCGGACTTATCCTTATTCTACAGCATACATACGTCCATCGGACATGCCCGACCGAATACCGGAGACGGTTATTTTCGGAAACTGCGAGAGTGGAGTGGAACTTTAGGGCAAACGCCTGTGGGGATCTGTTGGTGCACAGACGGCTCTAAACTGGGGAATAAAACGGGCATTGGGGTGTATGTTGTAAGCCCTGAAACCGCCTTCCTGATCACAACACTAGCTTCCAGGCAAAACCGTGCTATTACGGAATATGTAGGATGGATTTAATCGAAAATGGGGCAGGTAGACGCCAAGATATTTACCGATAGCCAAGGGGCAATTAGGGCGATATCAGTTAATAGGGTTAAGTCCAGGACTTTATTGACTGTAGACAGGCCATTGCCGACTTCTCCTCAGGCGGTGGTATCCGTATCATATTGGTGCCGGCCCACTCGGGGATAATGGGTACCGAAAGTGCCACTACACTCGCTATCAGGGGAAGGGAACTGGGGGCAGTTAACCTGGCGAATACGAAACCGTTTGAGGCAACGGAAAAGGAATTGGAGGCGTGGGCTAGGGATCCAAGAGGAAGGTCGACTGGAAAACCTTAAGCGTCCGGCAAACTGAGTTTCTTAACGCCGGATGTTAACTCCTCCCAAAAGGTCGTAGTATTACTACCCACCTAAATCTCCATGCTCTTAGGGAGCGCACCACAGGCCCAGTAGAGGCCTAGGTGTATATCACTCTGATATCAGGTTGCATTCATGATGCTTCATCCTCCTTTCGACCTAACCTAACCTATCTTTAATCTACTTTTTAACTACACCGTTTAATTTCAAGTAATCAAAAGTTACAAAAAATTTATTTACTTATTGAATTTTTAACTACTTTGAATTTTGTTCACAATCAAAGCAACAATTTCGTTCTTTCTGCTATCTCATTTCTTTCCAAAGTGTTTCATATATTTTCCTTTCATTTTATAAGCAAAAATGTAACTAAAGTTTTTTTAAAAACTTGGGTCAACTAGAACTTCAGCAACAATTTGTATGAAATTGTTTTTGACGTTTAAAATAATTTTATTTCGTTTTAAATGAAAATTGTAACAAAATGTTCCAAAAAAATAATAATAAATACGATTTATTGTTCTAGGCAAAATTTGCAAACGGTTTTGTTGAGTTTATACACATTTCCTACAGGGTCTACGGCAGCAGGCAAATAACAAAAAAACAACAAAACTTGATTATAGGTATCAAAAACTTTAAAACAAAATAAGAAAAAAGAATAAAAAAACCATTTACTGTTTATTACTACACGTATTTAAAATCTATATAAAAAAAATGTAGCTTTGCGTACCCACAATTGTCTAATTGTATATTTGTAACATTGTACATTTCAAAAATAATTTAGGGACTTATATTGTTACAGTCGAAAAGTGAAGATCAATAAAACGGTAGTTGAATTTATTTGATTTAAATC
Source organism: Pollenia griseotomentosa (assembly GCA_963931875.1). Classification (NCBI taxonomy): domain Eukaryota; kingdom Metazoa; phylum Arthropoda; class Insecta; order Diptera; family Polleniidae; genus Pollenia; species Pollenia griseotomentosa. The sequence continues at coordinate 89,142,287 of OZ007563.1, forward strand.
ATTTGTAGTTTTATTGATTGCTGGTTTTTTCTACTGTGGTAGAAAAAGTTGCTCAAAAATTAGCTTTGCGCCAGGAAAAAGCTTCTGGTTCTTCCACGGTCCTTCGAACCGGATTGTCGTAAAACATATACCTCATATATTAGTAAACCAAAACTATGGCTGGTGATAACGATGAATCGAGTCCTTGTACTTTACCAGCATGTACCTATAGTGGTACTGGAAATATTCGCACAAGAGCTTTGCAGCGAGAACAAATCATGTCCAACTTTAAGACAATGAAGGAAAGAATTAATGATTTGAATAATATGTCAACATTTCAACTAGAAGTCAAGCTCTCATTGTTGGAACGCCAATTAGAATCGTTTGAAAAGATACAGTTAGAATTGGAGATGCTAGATGAATCAGAAATTAGTCAGTCTCATCGTTGCACTGTTGAAGACGATTACTGTAACATAAAATCTGTAATTTTAGAACGTCTAGCGTTGTATCGCGGTAACGGTTCAGAAATGCCTCTGTCTAGTACGCGTATAATAACTCAACCAATTAGTTCCCAGCGTCCTGTTTTGCCGACACTTCAGTTGTCAAAGTTTAGTGGTAATTTTAAAGACTGGATGGAATTCTACAACATGTTTTGTCTGCTTGTTCACGAAAACCAAGAACTGTCCCCAGTCAGCAAGTTTCAATATTTGAAATCATGTTTGCAAGATAGTGCTGCCCGGTTAATACAAGCACTGGAAGTTACGGCGGAAAATTACTCAGTAGCACTCGGACTTCTTGAGAGTAGATACAATAACAAACGACACCTATTTCAATCCCATCTGCTTGAACTTTTTAATATTCAAAGGGTGAACAAACCAAGTGTGACAGTGCTTCGTTTATTTATCGACAATGTAAACGCTAGCATGCGTGCCTTGGAATCAATTGCTACAACAAAACAAATTGCCGATAGCATCATCCTACACCTAATAATCTCTAAACTCGATCCTGATCTACAAGCAAAATGGGAAGATAGCCAAATCGGGTCCTCTTCCACAATCGCATCTGCATCTACATTTATGGTGCCTAGCTGGGAGGATTTATCAACCTTCTTAGAAAGACGCTGCAAGTCATTAGAGATTTATGAGAATAGTCCCATAACTCCAAATAGATGTCCACGTCAAAATAGTCGTCACTTACAACATAATATCAATCGCTCGTTTGTTTCAAATCCTCAAACAGCATCCTACGTATCGTCAAATCAAGAATCAAAATGTGTCGTTTGCGACTCCAGTCCAAGCCACAGCTTATTTCGTTGCACAGAATTTGTTGACATGGACGTCCCTGATCGTTTTAAACTTGTAAAGCGTTTAAAATTATGCCTGAACTGTCTTGGGGTAAGTCATATCGCAAGCTCTTGTCCTTCTTTAAACAGATGTCAAAAATGCAATGCAACTCATCACACTTTACTGCACAAGGAAACCCAGTCTTTGGAAGAAGCAACACAGACTGAGGTACATTCTGAAGATTCAAGCAACATTTCTTGTCTGCAAGTAGCTGAAGAAAACAGTCCCATAATTCTAGCCACCGCAATGATTGAACTATGCTCCCCAAGTGGCACGACTATGATGGTAAGAGCTCTACTTGACTCATGCTCTCAGTCTAATTTTATTACAGAACGAATGGCACAACGCTTACGCCTTACACGTAGAAAGATTAATATCAACATTTGCGGCATTGGTGGCACGAGTTCTGTCTGTGCTAGATATGCATGCAGTTTTACAGCAAGATCATTAACATCAGGATATGCCCCTACACTGGATGCAATCGTTATCTCATCAATTTCATCATGGCATCCTCAACACTACGTAAATGTTTCAGAATGGAACATACCTGCCAATGTGAAACTCGCCGATAAACATTTCAACGTACCAGGTCCTGTTGATTTGCTTCTTGGTGTTGATTTGTTTTGGGATATTCTTATGGTGGGACGAATAAAGGTGAAAAATCAACCAAATTTAATAAAAACAAAGTTAGGATGGGTCGTGTCAGGCTCAACTGCGAAGATCGAGTCGTCAAGCAACCAAATTGAAACACAAATTGTATCTCAACCAATGAATGAACAAAGGTCAACTGTTCTCATAGCAGAAAACAGCAACAATGTATGTTCACCACAAACTAAACCAATAAAATACACGTGGCAAGTTTTGGCACCAAATGAACCCCTATTAGAGAATCTATTGCAATCGTTCTGGAACATTGAAAACTTGGAAACAAGTAAACGGGAAACGTTATCAACCGAAGAAGCCGCGTGTGAACAATTTTTTAAAGAAACAACTAAAAGGTGTCCCATCACAAACAAATTTATTGTTCGTCTACCCTTTAAGGTGGTGCCGCCAGATTTGGGCAAGTCTCGACCAATTGCGCAACGAAGATTTGCATATTTAGAAGCAAGGTTTGCTCGTAATAAATGTATTCATAAAGAATATATTGAATTTTTAGATGAATATCGTTCACTAGATCACATGAGACCAATAGCTACAGATAGTTCTCGCTATTTCATTCCCCATCACTGTGTTGTCAAACCAGAGAGCAGTACAACGCGCCTTCGAGTAGTGTTTGACGCATCGTGTACCACAACAAATGGAAACTCGCTAAACGATCAGCTTTATGTTGGGCCAACCCTTCAAGATGATATTTTTACTATTTTAATTCGTTTTAGGTATCATAAATTTGTTTTGGTGGCAGATATTGCCAAAATGTACAGGCAAATTTTGGTCGATGAAGACGACAAAAAGTGGCAATGCATTTTGTGGAGGAAGAATGTAAAAGATCCACTTCTTACTTACGAATTGCAAACTGTTACTTATGGCACAAGTTGCGCCCCATATTTAGCAGTCAAATGTCTTCAGCAACTGGCAAAGGAAGAGACAAGCAATTACCCTTTGGGGGCAACTGTAACACTTAGAGATTTTTATGTCGACAATTTAATGACCGGAGGCAACTCGGAAGCTGAAGTAATCGAGATAAAACGACAGGTAACAGCGCTTTTAAAGATGGGTGGCTTTCCCCTTAGAAAATTCGCATCTAACAGCGACCTCATTTTACGCGATGTACCACAATCAGAACGTGAAACTGTAGTTATGGTAGAAGATATTCAATATATAAAAACGTTGGGTCTAAAATGGTCACCTTCTGATGATACATTTAATTTCTCGTATCCACTTCAACAACAGAAACAAAATGTAACAAAACGATCAATTTTGTCACATATGGCCAGTTTCTTTGATCCGATAGGTTTTATCAATCCGCTTATTGTACGATGTAAGATTTTGATGCAACATCTTTGGAAATTAAAATTGCAATGGGATGAAAGCGTTCCTTTTGATGTATTTTCTGAATGGGAACGAATTTGCAATGAGCTTAAATTAATTAATCAAATTAAGATACCAAGGTACGTAAATTTTAATACAACCACTAATGTACATCTGTTTGTAGATGCTAGCCAAAGGGCATATGGTGCATGTATTTATGCAGTTACTAAAGATGACAATTATAGAAATTCCAACTTGATATGCGCCAAATCAAGAGTAGCGCCAAGCAAAGAAATAAGCCTTCCACGATTGGAGTTATGTGCAGCGTTACTAGGGAGTCAGTTGTTAACATCTATCAGAGATAAGTTTCCCATAACACCTAACAAAATTGTGTGTTGGTCAGACTCAACGATAACGTTATCATGGATTGCTGGTGAGGCTTGTCGTTGGCCAACATTTATAGCAAATAGAGTGACAAAAATTAAGCATCTATCAAAGGGTTGCACTTGGCGCCACGTACCATCCGAACTTAATTCGGCAGATTTATTATCCCGAGGAACTTCAGTAACTGAACTTTCTAAACCGTTTTGGTTGAAGGGGCCAGAATTTCTGTTACTTGAGGAAGAGAACTGGCCATATGAACATCAATCATTTTTTAAACCTGCGGGCAAACAAATAAACACTACAACAACCCTAATTGCTGTAGAGGTGGTAGACATAGTAAGCGAGCACAAATATGTAAACAACTATGAAAAATTGATTCGAATTTTTTCATATGTGAAAAAATTTATTAATATCTGCAAAAATCATAATAGTCTTCATTGTTCGAATAGGGTTGATGACTTAAACGAGTCTTTACTGTTAATATGCCGTCTTATTCAAAGAAAAACTTTTTGTGAGGAAATTAAATGCTTAATAAATAACAAGCCTTTAAACCATAATTCTAAATTGCTGCAGCTATCACCATTTTTGACAAACGGTGTCCTAAGGGTAGGTGGAAGACTAAGAAATTCTTCATTGCCCTTTTCAACTAAACATCCGATACTTCTACCTAGTAGTCATCCATTCGTAAACACAATCATAGCATATTACCATCGTAAAAACTTACACGCAGGATCATTGACGCTTCATAATATTCTGAGAGATAATTTTTGGATAATTAATGGAAGAAACGTAATCAAAAAGGTTGTTCATAATTGTATTTTATGTTACCGTTGCCGTCCAGTTACTGAAACCCAAGTAATGGGGTCTCTACCAGTCCACCGTGTAGAGCAATCGTTCCCCTTCTCTATTACAGGAGTTGATTACTGTGGTCCATTTTCTGTATCCTCCCAGATTCGAGGTCGCGGTCCCAAGAAAATTTATTTAGCAATATTCATCTGCTTTTCGGTAAAGGCTGTGCATGTCGAATTGGTAAACGACTTGACCACTGCGGCATTCATTAGCGCCCTCAAAAGGTTCATTTCAAGACGAGGTCGCTGTTCGGTGATATATTCGGATAACGCGACAAATTTCATTGGAGCAAACAGAGAACTCAGAAATTTACTTCAATGTTTCTTGACCGAAAGCCATAATGAAATGGTTCAAGAGGTATGTCGCCAAGAAGGTATAACTTGGAAATATATACCCCCTCGTTCCCCACACTTTGGCGGACTGTGGGAAAGTGCTGTGAAGCAAGCAAAGCATTACCTGCGGCGCTCAGTTGGAAACTTGGTATTAACTTATGATGACCTTCATACAGTATGCTGTCAAATAGAAGCAATAATTAATAGTCGCCCTCTGACACCTCTCTCGTCAGATCCTAGTGATCTTCGACCACTAACACCAGCGCACTTTTTAGTTGGACGGTTATTAACCACCATTCCAGAGCCGACAGTACTTACGTACAATCCAACCTCATTAAAAAGGTATCAAGTTATACAATGGATACAACAACAGTTCTGGGAGAGATGGCGAAACGAATATCTAAAGATTTTACAAACAAAGACCAAATGGACAACAACAAAGGCAAATCTAAAGGTTGATGATCTAGTATTGCTCAAGGAGGATAATACTCCTCCACTTAAATGGCCACTTGCGAGAGTTGTTGAATGTAATCCAGGTAATGACGGAGTCGTTCGTGTTGTCACTGTAAAAACCACCGATGGAACATTTAAGAGAGCTATCACCAAAATCTGCAAACTTCCTGTTGAACAGTAAAATATTTTGAAAGCCAACTTTCAAGGCGGGGAAAATGTTGAGTTTATACACATTTCCTACAGGGTCTACGGCAGCAGGCAAATAACAAAAAAACAACAAAACTTGATTATAGGTATCAAAAACTTTAAAACAAAATAAGAAAAAAGAATAAAAAAACCATTTACTGTTTATTACTACACGTATTTAAAATCTATATAAAAAAAATGTAGCTTTGCGTACCCACAATTGTCTAATTGTATATTTGTAACATTGTACATTTCAAAAATAATTTAGGGACTTATATTGTTACAGTCGAAAAGTGAAGATCAATAAAACGGTAGTTGAATTTATTTGATTTAAATCATTTGTAGTTTTATTGATTGCTGGTTTTTTCTACTGTGGTAGAAAAAGTTGCTCAAAAATTAGCTTTGCGCCAGGAAAAAGCTTCTGGTTCTTCCAGGTTTCTTAATTCAAATGTGTGTGGTCGCGAAAAAAATGTTTGCTCTATTATGAACACAGGTGAAAGTGTTGCTGCCTATTGTGAACAAAGTTTTAAGCATTATTTAGTAAAATAACTAATATTCCATTTTTTAATTCTTTTTTATTATATCCATTTTGCGCATAATGTAAGAATGCATTAAGCTTCGTTCACAATGTAGCAAAATTTTCACTTGGTATTCACAATAGAGCAAACATTTTTTTTCGCAAACACACATTTTCAATTAAAAAACGAGTGATTATTTTTTTAAAACATTTTGCTACAATTTTCATTAAAAACTAAATAAAATTATTATAAACGCTATTCATAATTTCATACAAATTGTTGTTGAAGTAGAAGTGGACTCAACTTTTTTAAAAAACATTAGTTACGTTTTTGTTCAAAAAATTAAGGGAAAATATACGAAATAATTAGGGAAGAAATAAGATGGAAGAAAATCGAAATTGTTGCCACCTTTGTGAACGAAGTTTTATTATTGAAAATTTTAGTTAGATTTTTGGGCCTATTAAAGAAAATATTAGCGTTAAGATAAAGTACAATTAAGACTTCAATTTGAAAGGGTTTCGATTAAAGGCAATTGAGCATCATTTACATACCAAAAATTTAAGTTAAAGATAGCGGAAAAAAGACATTTTAACACAAGTTCTACTGATTGCCTGACTGCCTTTTTGCAAAGTATGCCACTGTGCGGCGAGAAAACTCAAAAAGTGTAATAGCGTGTTAAAATGGCTAAATAGATTCAATTAAGTGAAACAGTGTAAGTAACACCTTTAAAGAAGTGACAAATTTTTAATCCTCGTCTTGCCAAAGGTGTTTATGTACTTCGGGTGGTACTACACATATGTTTATTAGAGTGACTCAAGTTGTATAAAAGCGAAATTCGTGCAAGGTGTACCCCCTTCAAATTGACCTCTCGTGAGCTGGACCATTTTGAAAAAGGGTATATTTTTGCATGTTTTGTTAATTTGAGAATCTGTTTCCTTACTAACATATACAATATGGGTTTCATAAGAAAGGTTTTTTCAAGGTCTAACTGTATATACAATTTGTACAAGGATGATCATCCATGTCCTTTTTTCAAGGATAATCTGTAAAAAAGAACGGTTTTTGAATTTTTTGTTCGGGGTTGTTTGTAATAAAAATGCCAAATAAACATATTTAAATCTTTAGTCGATTTAATTAAATACGGGTCTCAGCTTTTTTGAAATTCGTGCTAGTTCGCGTTTTGACAAAAATGCAATGGGGTGGTAACCATTCTTTTTAAACAGGGCAATATGGGTATCAAATTTTTTCTTTTTCAAAGTGCATCATCTTTGTATGTAAATAATTTAGATTATAGTTGTTTGTTTTTTTTTTTTTTTTTTTTTTTGCTTTTTTTGTACACGTTACAAAACATACATGATTTGGCGATTAAGTAGATAATTGTGTTTTAAACGAAATTTACTCATCATATTTTTTAATTTTGTTGGATAATGTTTGTTAGTAGGTGAGCGGTATGGTGAATGGTATTAAAGATTCGGCTCAGCCGAACAAAGCACTCTTATATGTTTTTAATTTTTTTAATTTTCATTTATTTTTAATTTTTATTCTGAAAAAGTTTTATACACATTTTAGTGTTTAACAATTTATTTGTTTCTTTAAACATAATCTTTAGTCTTTACTAATTCCAACGTTTTTATTTTTAACGATTTTTTTTCTTTAATTATTTATATAATTTTCAACTCAAGTGAAGTAATTAAATATTTATTTTTATTTGTAAATAATAAAAATATTATTTATGTATTTTAGTTGTTTATTGCACGCAAACTTTATTTTTAGTTTAGTAAATTTATAACGCGAAGAAAAAAACTATTGATATATAATTTTGGATTTATTTAATACACGGATATTTGATATGGCTGATTTTTTTGTGGTATACATTTATTTTAACCATTGAAAACTTTTGCAATAATATGGTCAGTTGGTTTAGATATTATTAAAAATAAAAGTGTGAAGTGTACAACAGAATACTAAAATTTAATCGTATAACACTTTATTTAAAGATTTTTATATTTTTTTATGGTTTACGTTTTACTAGAATTGTTGTTAATAACAAGTGGCTTTGAAAACTACTAGTGCAGAAAATTAAAAAAAAAAAAAAAAACAATATTTATATATTGATTTTTTTCTTTTATTATTTAAACAATATGATTTAATCAGACAAATTTACAACGAATAAACAATAAAAAAATTTCAAACAATTGCATGTCAAAAATATGTTGTGTTGCCACTGCATAAAATTGTAGTTGGTTTTAGAGTTAAAAATCACTTTTGGTTAAAAGTTTAATTAATTATTTTTTTTTTTTATATTCATATAATCACGTTTTAACATCTGCTTAAATGTTGTAACAAAAAAAAAATATTCCACTTTTTTCTTGACTCGTAAATTAAATAATTTTTTTAATAATCGTGTTTATTAATCAATTTTTTTTCTTATTTAACCAATAAATTAGCTTTATAAAAAAATTTATTTACACGGAACTTTTTATTTTATTTTTTCTTTGCTTTTTACACATTTTGCTGACCATACGAATTATAAAACGTTTGATTTTAAAAATTAGCCATAAATGAAGAAAGTTGCCTTTTTTTCGAAATACAAAAACTGGTTAAGAAACGTATTTCCTTGTAGTCAACAACTTTAGAGGCATCAGTTGGGACTTAGGCCTGGTATTGCGTAATGTTTGGTGTATGTAACACTGGTAGATTTTAATGCCGTCAAAGTTTTAAACACATTTTTCTGTAAAATTGAACAAACTTCCTTTTACAAATAACTAATTGATAAATTGTTTTGCAGTAATCGTTATTATATTAAAGAAATTACAGTTTTAACTTGCACTTGCATGTTAAACTTAAAACAAACACATGCACTCAAAAAAAATTCTCTCTTTACAACAAAACTAAAGCCCCCAAAAGGCTTGATCTAATAATTAAAAAAAAAAAAAATAATAATAATTCATCTAAAAGTTTTTTTTTATCTTATAATAACTATAACGTTTACGCAATTTACGTTAAATATTTCTGTTTTTTTTTATTTTAAACAAGTTTTCGCGTCGTAATCCGCTTTTACCAAGTGTTAACCACGAATGTTACCAACAATCTGAAATGTGGTTTATTGGCAACAGACCATAAAACTGAAATAGAAAACTGAAAAATTAAAAATCTCCATAAATTCATACTCTAGTAATGATTTCAAAACAATTGTTGGAAATCTCTTAAATGAAGTATGAATAAAACTTACTCTCGCTCTTACAATTACTCTCTTTTCTTTTTTGTTTAAAAATGAACCCCTTTTTATTGGCCACAAATCATCTGGTTGTTATAAATGAACTCTTTTATTATTGTTTATATTTAGTGATTGTTGTTGTTGTTGCTTTTCTTAAAGCCGGCTTCTGCTTGGTCAGCTGTTTTGTTTACCTTTTTTTGTTAACAAAAAACATAAACAAATGCCGGTAGTACGTTTTGGTCACTCGTAATAATTGTTGGTTGTGAAACCAGTTTTTTTTTGTTTGTTATTTAATTTCTTGTATTTGTAAATTAATTTGGTGTCTTTTTTCGTTGTTCTGCCGCTTTAAGTTGGGCGATTAGTGTTTGGGTAATAACGATTAAGTAATCGACTACTAAGTGGTTATTTTTTTATTTTTATGGATAGTTATTATATCTCTGGAAAAGTACAACGTTAAGTCTCGAATCGTAATGAGACAAAAGGAAAAGAGAAACTCAAATTATGAATGCGAATATTTGGATAAAAAAAAGGTCCCAAGTCTTAAGGCATTAGTGGAAATGAAAAGGCGGGCAGGATATTCAAAAATTGGTACATACCAGAATACCGTTAACGTAAAGAACGCTAAACCTTTTAAAAACTCAAATATTAACTTAAAGAATGGACGTTAGGCAAACATGTTAAAAGCTGGCAGGCTACGACTGTCGGCAGAATAACGAAAGTCATACGGGAAATCCCAAATCCTAATAAGACTGATGAATAGCGAAAGTCATATGATAAATAACAAATCTTAATAGCACGAAATAGATTATAGGATTAAAGAGGCCAGCACTTAGAAGACTAGTTAGTGTACTAGCTAATACTGGAGTTCAAGGTGTCTTGAATTTGGTTTTTTTGTTTGTTTTAACTAGGGATGTAACTAATACCGATAGCGATATATCGGCGATACTCAGATTTGCCGATGTATCGGTATCGGCGATATATTGCTGTCGACTATATTTTTGTATTTTTTTTTTTTTTTTTTGAGTATTTTTGAACAAATAATTAAATTTTCTATGCTTACTTTGTGCATAGCAACAAAAAGAAAAAACACATTAAAAAGCAGAGCATAAAATCAAAACAGAATAATGAAATGGTTTCAAATAACACATGAATGAGATTGAGAATACTCCCAAATTTAGCGTTAAAAAGTGAAGATTTAAGACTTAAGAAAATAATAAATCCTATTGTGTATCTAAAATTCTTGACCCTCGATGCAATGTTCGAATATTTCAAAGACAATACTTCAATCATTTCGAAAAAGTCCTATTGAGCTACATAATATGTCTCTGCCTCCCGAAAGTGTTGAAAATACGGTCACCCCTACAGATGGGTCCACTTAACGTTTTCGGTTTCGCTCCAAATTTGACTTCATTACTTTTTTATATAAACACTCAAAACAAAAATCAATCCATCCCTACTAACATTGTTTTAATCCGAATTCGTGCTTGAAAAAAACCAAAAAAGAAACAAGAAAGAAAAAGTAATTATGATTGATTTACTTACCCGTATTACACCTTACAGAATGATAAAACCCCGACATCATGCCCGATATGGTTTTTACTTTACAAATCTTATATACATATTTAACCAAAAATATTAACTAAATGAGAAGCAAGAGTTCAAATTTAATTTTTAAGCCTTTGTGATACACATGAGTCTGGCCAGACCTTTTTTAAATGTGTATAGAAAATCCAAACATGCGTAAGCCGGAGGATTAAACACAACGAAAAGTGTAATCTGTTTTTACTTGATTTAAGAATTTAATACTTATTTCAAGAAATTCCGGGATTGATTTTAGAAAGTAATCCCATTTAGTATTGTTTAGAGTACGTTTTAGTGTTATTCGTACTTGAATTTTTGAGTACGACTCGTACTTAAATTAATCATAAAAAAAACTTGATTTATCCCGAGTGTTTTTCTTCCTCTGAAGGAATAAAATGTGCCTGGCAAACTCGAATCAAAACAGTTTTCATTATGCATACAAATAAGAACACCTTTAGTGGTAAGTCTAAAAGAACTGGCCTTTGGAGCGTTACTAAAAATTTTTTAAGAAAATCCGAGGAGAATGCGCCTCTTTGCATCCTTTGCTGTTTTCTGTGAAAGTAGTAGTCAAAGATACCTTTAGATATTTTAAGAGACGCAGATTCACTTGTTTACGGCCGCAATGATTTCTTATACCAAAAGTTATAAAAATTGAGCAAAAATTCTTAAGTTTCCAAATTAGTTCTATCGTATTCTGTATTAAATTCTTACGCTGTCATTTTTGTAAAAACATTTTTTATATTTTGGTTATTTTATATTAATAACATCTTACACCGTAATATGCTGGAATTTTCTTTGTTAATTTTAACTTGAATTCAAATTCAATATTCGTATCGGTGTTGATATCGGCGATATTTTAATTTGAGTATCGGTATCGTGTCATCAAAAAGGCACAACGTTACATCGCTTCGAACATAACACAACCAATTTAATATTAAATAACAAATTGAAATTACTTTATTCTTCTACTCCTCTGCAAAAGCAAGTCTATGCCTTAAGTCTTTTGTTTAATTTTTCGCCAGTTTCAATATTTATGATCTAATTGTTAAATTATTTCTCAAAATTCAAATTGAAAACGATCTGTTTTTGTTAATGTTTTTTCACTTTTGCATAATCCATCATGATTTTATTAATTACACTGGTCTACAAATTTGGAAAAAATGGACTGCAGAAACGAAGCATATTTTTTAACTAATCTGGGTGCGCTGAATTCGAATCAGGCATAAAAATTGGGCTATCACGTCTTGTTAATTTTTTATCGAATGCTGGCAAAACTGTTAAACAGTCAATACTGACACTACAATTTCACAATTATTTATTTGACAGAAGTCAAAATTCATTCTTAATCTTCCTAATCGTAGCGTTTAAGCATGTCAGGGAGATCGTGTGTTACTGATTAAAGCTATTTTTGCTTTGTGTGTGGTGAATATTTGGTTGGAAAAAAAGGATATGCAATATCAGTATAATTAAAATATGCATGTTAACATTATTTTGGTTTTGCAGTCAGCAACTTGGACCAACCGTGGACACTGACAATGTTTTGCATTTTCTTCCTCCGCATTCATATTTTTTTCAAAAAAAAAAAACTAGGTGCAGTGAGCGCGAACATGGGGAGCATGGTCACCAAGATTTAATAAGAATTGGAAGAATTCATCAAGGATTTTGAGACAAAAGCATGCTGGGGGACTATTGCTGGACTCAAATACGTAAAACTGAAACAATAAAACGCAAACGTGGGGTGAAACATATGCTAAACGAGGATTAATTCAGGGAAGCCTGTAATTTATGACAACAATTTTTTTTTTGGATTCTGTGTATATTGATTAATAAAAAAAACCTTTGTTGTAAAATTTTAGTGGAATTTTAATTTTGTTTTATTAAATAAACTAAAAACAAAAAGTAATTTTTTTTTTTTTTTCAATTTTTGGGAATACAAAATTTAAATTTCAAAAGATTTTGTTATTCGTGATTAATTCCCAGTTTTTATTATTGATAAAAACTTAAAAAAATCAATGTAATTTTTTCGAACAATATATTTTTTTTTTTTTTTTTTGAAACAAGGCACATTCATTGCTAAAATATAAAATTAAATTACATCATCATAATAATTAGCTTCACGTTCATCAAAATCGTAATCTTCATGTTTCATCATCAACATCGGAAATATTTAGCAGAATAAGCAAATCAAGTGATTTTGTGGTAAATTTAAATTATGTAGTTTTATATCCTGAATTACTAAATCTTTTGTAGCTTTTTCATTTTTGTACCAATCTATGTATTGTTGGACGCAAAATTTTCATATTAAAATAATCTAATGTCGCATGCAATAAAACATTAACATTTTTAAGTCATTGCTTTAAAAAAATAACTTGAAAGAGCTAAATTTAACAAAATCATAAAATTTTCAATGAAGCTTGAACTTTTGTCCCCTATAACTCTGTCATTTCTTGACAAATCTTCACTAGCAGTCCATGGTTATTTTAAAAATTTTATAACCTTTCACTAAAAAGAAAGAAATACATAATTTTTGAAGATATTTGCATTTCATTTTTTAAAACACAAATAACGGTTATTGGAATATTATTGGAATATCTCAAAAACTGTTTTACTTTTGACAATTCTGACTTCATATTCGGATTCAAGAATTTTACATAAAGATTAGCTGTCAGATTTATTTGGTCACGACTTTGTTGAAATTTTGTGACAAAGTTTAATAATTTAAACGAAACAAAACCGAAAAGACAAGTTAATGTGTTTCACAAAATCGCAAATATTTTCAAATGGGGCAAAAACGGGCAAGATTTTTTTTTTTTTGATTTAGGAAGTTTTTTAAGAATATATAAAAAGTTTTGCACAAGTATTCTCACAAACCTTTTGATAATCCACATTTCCTTTAAAAAAACTAATTTTGTTGACCAATTAAAAAAAAAAAATTATTAAGTAGAAATTTGTAAGCCGATTATGGCCAATAGGCTAGGCTACTGAAATTTAATAAATAAATTAAATAAAAGTACTTCCTCAATATTTTTCTTTACAAAAATGTATTAATTTATAAGTTAAATACCTGAAGTTGATGGATCCATTTACAAAAATTTTGTTTTCTAAGAAACAGTTCTCTCAAATCGCAATTAAAATATCTTGATTTTCACTTTTTAACAAATATTTCCTAATTATAAAATATTATTCAACTTTGGCAGCGTATAACAAAAAAAGTAAACAACATAGATCCACAATTTTTACAGTTATTCGTGTTGAACTTTATCTACTTTTATGTGGTACCAAATACCTATACGAAAAACTAACTTTATTTTTGAATTAATCCTCCTTTTTGGTACTGTTCACCCCTCTGTGCGACGTTAAAAAAAACGCCATTCAGTTTTGAAAACTCATTGTCATTTTTTATGTAAGAAACGAATAAAAACATTTTTTTGTATCTCGAAAACCTGACGTGATAGAGAAAAACCAAATACAAATTCGAATTCAGCACACAAAATTACCCTAGGAGAGATATTTGTTTGCTCCAGTCCAAAACCTTGTTGGCAAGTGTTATTATAGAAAACATTTAACATTATTTTTTAGAAAAAAAAAAAAATTTAAAAAAGAATCTAATTTACCTTTTTAACTTCTTGCATTCATTAATTATAAAATTGAATATGTACATTATTTGGAGATTTTTTACAGATCTTTTCAGTAACTCTTAAAAAAATTCTTTGTTTAAAACAAAAAAAAAAAAACACTTATCTTCCTATTTAAACAAAAACCTTTTTTTAAAGTGTTTATATGAACAATGTGGGTGTCGTTTATCTGGTATTTTAAATCTTGTTATAACGATTTTTTTTTTATAATTTTGTAGTTTTTGAACATTCTTGATTACTTTGACGTAGGGGAATAGAATAGTAAGATAAAAAAAAATAGCAAAATCATGCCAGAATAGTTTATAGAAAATGCTGGTTTTGTCTTTAAGGAGTGTTTTTTTTTTAAAGTGTTTTTGTTTGTAAAAATAACTATTCTTTTTTTTATTTAAGGTTTCATTTTTGATATTGTAGGTTTTGTTTGGTTATCGTTTGTTAAATTTTGTCGATAATAGTTGAGAATAAAAACTGTCTTAAGCTGCCAATTTTCTGTTAGATTAGTGTCTAATGTAGCAATTGTTGATAGACAAACTTTATTTTGCCAAGTCAAATATTTAACCTTGAGTTCAAAGGTTTATTAGTGTTTTGGTTTTTTTTCTCATTTTTCGGATAAAGTGGGACATGTTTTACATATGACGATTTAGATAAGATTTTGATTTAAATTATTTAAAAACAGGTTTAACATGCTAAAATTATTTAAGAGATCTTACAAACATAAAATATTTTTGTGGGTGAAAAATAAGGGAGGGCCCATTTGTAACGCTTAAAGTCTTTGAAGTTTTATTTAGTAAAAACTAGGAGGTGGATTTTTATGCGGATACAGGTTTATTTTTAAGCGTTAAAATTAAAATTTTCGTAGTAAATCAAATCTAAATCACAGTAAATATTGAGATAAAGCATGAGAAATATTTGTGCATATTCTACAGGGTGGCGCATAATGAATAAGTGAATAAATTTTTCCATTATGCTTTTCTTTCGTTTTTTAGAATTAACTTAGAAAAACTAGGGAAATTTATGATGGAAAGATTCAGCATAGAACAAAGAACCAAAGTTGGTCAAATTTATTTCGAAAGTCAGTATTCAATTATTCCGACACAAAAATGAATCAAATTATGAGCAATGAGGCCTATTTCCACCCTAATGGCTACATCAATAAATGAACGAGATGTTCGTCGACGGCCTAAGCGGAATAGCTTCTTTCACTTATTATTTAGTAGCTTTCTTCTATAACTACTTTAACAGCAACTTATTTTTCAGATGTATCTAGGTAAAAAATAATGACTTACTTTTTAATGCGTTCATTTTGGGGCTTCTCTTGTAAAACTCATTGGTTCTTTCAGTAGAGTTGAAAGGAGTATTTTTTCTTTTTTCTGACTATAATTTTAAAGGCAAAGTTTTTACTGGATAGGGACTCATGCAGAAAGAATGGATCTGGATTATAATGACAACTGTAGAAGTTGTCATGATGATGAGGAGCAGGAGGAGGAGGAAACGATGTTTTACTTTATCAGCCAATGCTACTAGAACTAGGCATTTTGGGAGACCAGAAATGATATGACATGATATGATATGCTGTGTCTAGTGTAGTCCTGAAATCGATCTCTCTGTTTTACAGGGAGTCTGGGTGGTTCTAGGCTGCAGTGATGTCTGGGGAATCATTTGGTGGATACCGGCTGACTCTTTTCACTGGCTAAGGGTATCACAAAGGGATGCTTTAAGGACTCAAGTGTACCATCCACTTGTCGGCTGCCCATTGAACCTTACCCAACCTTACAAAATATGTGTATGAGTATGATTTGGAGTAAGTTCAGAAAAAACCATTGGGCCATATTTTTGCAAAATCGCGAATAAGTTGCGGCTGAACTTTTTTTAATTTAATACCGGGAAGTCATTGACAATTTTTTTAAGGCCTGAATTATAGAAGAATTCAGAATTACGGCTTTAACAAGATGGAGCCACAGCCTACACAGCTCATCTAGCTATGGCTATTTTTTATATTAATAAATTGTTTTTGACGAGATATATAATTAATGCACCACCCTATAATTTTAATGAATTATTTTTGAAGTATGTTATTCAAAAATGCAATAAACAGTGTAAGTTTTTCAATATTTTTGCTTAATTTTGATTTATATTTGCTCTTTACCTCGGGCCGAAAGCCGTTTGTTTTCGTTTAGAACAAAAGAAACTCAATGAATTTGCCTTTGTCAAAGATTATCCTCAAGTACTGATGCATTTTCTTTATATTTGGTAAATTAATAAATCCTATTTTGACTTTTTTTAAAACAATGTTTTATGCGCATTATTTTCTACCAATAAATGCAAAACAATGCATTCCCTACTAATAACACTCCTATGCAAAAAATAAACTATTTCCTAAAAATAATAAATTTTCAAGTCTATTTTCCTAAAATTGTTCAAGTTACATGAAAAATTTTAAGTAACATTTCAAACAATAACTCTGTTTAAAGGGATCAAAGTTCAGATCAATATTTTATGCTCATAACTTGTTCAACAATGAGTCATTTACAAAATATCAAAAACGTAAAATTAAATTGCAAAAAAAAAACTTATATTTTCTCGAAATTCAAGGCTTAATAAAACATTAATCCAAATGTTGTAAATAAATCAATTTAAATTATAATGCATTTTTGAAAAACAGAAAAAAAAAATCACAACAAAAAAAGTAAAAAAACAAACCAAATTTAAATCTAACAAATGCCGCCACATAAAAACCAGTGTCAACTTATGACATTTTTTTCTTTCCATTGTGACATAAAAAATCTCTAAGAAAAACCACCACCAAACACTTGAAAACATAAAACTAACTAAATCTCAAGAAATAATATTTTAACAATGTAGATTAAAAATGGTCAGATATGCAAAATAAGTTATGTCCAGTTATATGGAAAACTACGAAACTAAAAGCGGTTTCGAAAAGTTAACTTAAATAAAAAGGAACGAGTTACAAATTTATGGTTTTCTTTAACGCGTGCTTTTTAGCACGCAGTGATGAATTTTTGTAAAATCAAAATTTTTATCTTTTTGTTCAAAAAAACCTAAACAAAACCAAAAATAGTCAAAACAACTTTATTTGTGTAATAAAACAATGTCTTTTCGTTAGATTATTTGCTCGAGGCTGGTTTTCAAATCGAAGTTTTTAGATTTTAGTTTTGAATTTAAATTAAATGTAAATGCATTTTTGTAGCATGTTTTGTCATCATAAACCAAAAGGTGTTGACGGAAAATAATATTTTTGTCCTCAAAAACCTCAACTAAGAACTAAGATTGTTTTAGAACACGCGATATGAGTTTTTATTTACAATTGTCTAGAGGTAAAAAGTGGCATAAATTTGATCTTTGTTTTACAGCAAATAATTTGATTTGCTTATTAGAATGGAAAATGATAAAATAATGGTAGAAAAATACAAGAGAAGAGGCCAACAACTAGATTACAGTTAGAAAGGAAACTTCTTCTATTTATGTAATAAGAGTTTCAGGAATTTGAGTTCTGCTTTGGTTTCGGAGTATATTTTAGCAGTCTTATTTTATATATAATTTTTCAATATGTTAAGCCCAAAGTCGAAGCAAATAAGTAAAAGGGGTAAAAAGAAGTTTTGCAGGTTAACATTAATACCTGTATGAAGTAGAAACAAGACGTATACTAAGGCTCCTACGTTTACCAACTGAAATTTAAGAAGGTCTTGCCAAACTCAAGTAGCCGTTTAACTTTTACTGAGAAAGAAAATATGTACTGAAAAATATGGAGAGAAACGCAACAAACCCCAATAAATATTAATATTCTAAGAAGAATGCGGCGCTGGATTTGATATGCCTTGCAAAGACCAGTAGTGGACATCACAAGAAGCTCCATTAAATAGAATCCTCAAGGTAGTCGTAGAAGGGGTAGACTATCGCACACTTGTTGCCGTCAAATAGCAATGGAATCTGCCAGAAACAACTTAAGCTGAAACGAGTTTAAAGCACTAGCTATATAGCCTATAATTTATACATATATATATAGTCATAAATTTGTAAAGCCATAAGTCTTAAAATAATTACAAGAAATATATATGACTGCTGTGGGCAACTGCTTATAATTTAGATTTCTACTGTATAGTTATGACTAGGGCAACCAAAAAAAAGCACTAAAAAACAGTTTTAAGCTCTTAAAAAAAGTTGTTAAAAACATGAAAATAAGCTGTTAAAATTTTAAAAAAAGCAATTTAAACTTGGTTATTTTCTACTTAATTCTTTTGATACGTTGTTATATGAAATTATAAGTTGATCTAATTAATGTTTTAAAAGAAAACTATGTCTGTTTGGAGTTAGCAAGTTCTTGTACATAGAAAAAGTTCTTTCTACGTCTACAGATGTTAAGGGAGCATATTTAAAATTGAGTATTTGCTCTGAAGTATATTTTATACGATTGGACTCATAATTCATAGAAAACCAATGAAAGTTTTTTTGTTCCCAATTTTGTTACAACTTCGTGTAAAACCCCAAAATTTGCAGAAATTAACAATATTTGATATACAGAGAAATTCTTAATAGCTAAAACTATATTAAAAAAGCAAAAAATAAGACGTTAATATACCAAAAACAGAGAGAAGGGGAGCTAACAGACGTTACTTTATACAAAAACTATATTTTAAAATAAACAAGACGTTACAAAGTATGATGGTAAAAGACGTTACAGACTGAGGAATTTGATCGTAAGAATACAGCTATGGAATTTTCGAGAGAAAAGAACTTAAACAAGCAAATAATAAAATAAGTTGATAAAAAGGCTTAATACTAAAAACAAAAACACATACAAATTATACACAACACTATAAAAAGCACGTTACAGTACCGCTAAGACAGAATTGCATAAAAATCAAGTAAGAAAGTACAGTCGGTCAAGCCCGACCGTATGATACCCAACACCACAGCATTTAAAAACAAGTTTCAAGAGTGTATGGCTATATGAATAGAGATCTAACTTTGTGTTAAATTTCATTAAAATCGGTTAAATCTGCCCTCGTGGTACTATTAAAAAATGCATACATATAAATACATATAAAAAATGCATACCTTAAATTGCATCAAAATTGGTTTTATTGTTGGCACAAAGACTCTCTTCCGGATAGCAGCTTGTATTGGGGCTATGTTAAATTATGGACCGATTCGCCCTTGTGCCAATTAGAACCCACGTACCAAATTTCATTAAATTATCTTTAAAATTGCGACCAGTACTTTGCACACGAGGTTACATGGATAGCCAGCCAGCCAAACGGACATCATTAGATCGACTAAGAAAGTGATTTGATTTGATTTAAGTTGATCAGTATACTTTAGGACCAAAAATTTTAAGGCGTTTCTCACATCAGCACACATGCATAATACCCTCTCCACTCTTTAGTGTAGCTATAATAACATACAGAGATAATATAGGTTTTTGGGATGATATTGTTCAAGGGAAGCACAAAATATTACTATAACGTTTAACGATTTTCTTAACCAGAGTTGTTACAGCACAGGAATGGTTGATTTTTTAGTATTTATAAAAAAAGTTGCAAATAAAAATAAATAATAGTCACGATTTTTGCAAAATATTATTAAATAAGTTTTTTTCGCATGAAAAAATGAAAAATGATCTCAAAATGGCAAAATAAGTAAAAAAAAGCCGACATCGCAAAAATAACTAAAAAAAAGCCGATATTGCCAAAATAAGCAAAAAAAAAAGCCCTAACAAATATAGCCCATTTTCTTTGTTTTTTTATGATCGGAATTTGTGTTCAATCAAAATCTTTCTATCTTGTAAACCAAAAAATAAGCATTTGCTTTTTTTTTGTTGCCCTAGTTATGACAAATCAATGAACACAGCATTAAAAAAAATAAAGTTTTTTCGAGCTCGGGGCCAATTATTTGTAAACAATATATATTATTTATTAATAAATTTGTTCCTATAAATAATATATATTATTTACAAATAATGGGCCTTGAGCTCGAAAAAACTTTTTATTGTTATTATAAAAAAAGGTCGAAGGAATAAAAATTTTATTTAATACAGCATTAAAATTTTCATTTTGTTTGAAACGCAATAATATTTTTTTACACAATTTTAAAATATTATTTAGAACTTTTTAATTTCTTTAATTAGGCTTGAGTTCATCAAATTTAATTTTCATTAAATTATTTACACTGAGGAAGGAATTTTACAACTTGGAATTTTTATAAAAGATTTATTGATAATTTTTTCTTGGCTGAGCTGAAAAATTATCAATAAATTTAAATAAAAATTCCAAGTTGTAAAATTCCTTCCTCAGTGAAAATAATTTAATGAAAATTAAATTTGATGAACTCGAGCCCAATTAAAGAATATCAAAAAATTCAAAATTGACAGTTCAACTAAAAATCAAAAAATTGTTCTTATTATTTAGAACATTATAACGATTTGACTTGATAGCACACCTTGTGAATCCTCGATATAAAATAACACAGGGAAGTTTACCAGCAGGCCGAACATCGCCGTAGGTAATTGGCAATCTACCTCTTACTCGGCAGTTTTTAAGATTTTCCTACTGATTTTGCATAGACCACAACCCACGAAATGGTCTTCAAAAAAACAAGTAGGTTAAGTTCAGAAACTGCTGGTGCCTGTAGTACTTAAAATGCCGCCGGTGAGCAGTATGCCACTTTTAAGCAGCAGAAAAGTAGAAAACTCTCAAGAAGCTAATGCACATTTCTAAGTTCATAATGTCAATTCACTAGTCTTACTAAGCGCATAATTTGGGTTCCAAGAAAACTCCTCTTTTTGGCATGCCGATTGTGTCCAAATTGGGATTAATCACGTCATCTCTAAATAGAATTCTAAAATTTAGGCGAAACACTCATTTGCATAATTAAAGATTTCTACAATTAAATCAGTCAGTTTTACGGCACGCGTACTTAGGCTGAACCCACACCAACAAAAGACAAAACTTATTATTAATAAGATTTCTGTATGACGTGCTAAATTCCCAATTTTTCATATTTGATAAATGCACTGAAATTTACTGTTGCGGGAAAGCTAGCTTCTATGCGCATTTTAAAATGTTTTTTTCTTTTAAGTCCAAGTGTCTTTGACTTGACTTTGACAGTTAAAGCTCAGTTAGCCGGGAGTAACAGTAACTTAACCTTACCGTAAAAAAGTAAGACTATTCTATTTCTTACAGATTGAGACAAACCATCGTACTGCTAACTATAATCATTCTAATTGCTTTACATACAACAAAATGAAGCAGCTGATTTGCAACATTACTGTTACTCCTGGCTAACTGGTCCTTAAGGCAGCAATGCGTTAATTGTCTTTTATTGTTTTTTTTTCGTTTTTTAACTTATCTTTATTGTTGTGGGTTACATTAAACGAAAGCACGCAATTATGTGCGATGCGGTTAGTTAAAGTCTGTTTTTTTTTAACTCTGTGTGGGTATTTTGCATCAAACCACTTGTGTTTTCTGCAACCCATGTTTTGTCGCAGAAAAAAGATTGTTTTGCGGTTGTTTAGTTTGGTGTCGGTTGTTTTATTAGACCTAATGTACTGTTGTCGTAAAAAACTGTTTTGTCGCTAGTTGGTGTGGGTTAACTTTTTTCACTTCTGCTATTTTTTAGTCGTAAACCGAACACATTTACACACGCAAAGTAAACTCTGACGAATTTTGTGTTATTATCGCCTTTTGTTGTTGCCTTATATAACTAACAACAAAATAAAGCTTTAAAAAAGGATGAATGAAAGACAAATCAACTTTGCGAATACGTCCTTTACTCATTCAAACTCTAGACTTTGCAAAGAAAATTTTGCGTGTGCACAAGGGGCCATATAATGTATGTGCCTTATCCACCACTAATTTGGAGAACTCACTGTACAAAAACAATCGATTGTTTATAAGCAAAAAGTTATTCTCTCTGTAGACCTGAAATGAGCGTCGAGCATTGTAATATTTTTGATTTTTTTACGATTTTATATTATTCTATTGTTAGTCTACTTATAGTAAAAAAACATGCTACAGACTGTACAAAAATAATGGAGTTACTAGATCTAAACTCTATAAGAACTTTTTCAACCATATAAATATGTTTCATTTCCAACAAAATTCGTGAAACTAGTTATGCCCTTTAGTAACAGTGCACCTTCCATTCTAACATTATTACCAACTTGCGATATGATCTTTGTTTGCACATGTTTCTCTGCCCTGGTTTCCTAAACTATATCCCCTCTTTGCTTCTCACTACAGTTTTCTGAAAAACACAATTTCTTGTTATTATTTGCTACTGTCATTGATTTGCCACCGCAACTTCGCCAAACTAGTCGTGCAAATGAAGTATGACTGCTTTACTGTGCCGTTTTGGTGGTAGTCTGCTTTAAAGTCTTGCCATGAAAATTGATCTTTTTGACATAATTTTTGTTTTGTTTTTTGGCTTTTCTACAATTCTTTTTTTTTCTTTAATATATTTTCGGATGTTGTAATGCCAACTACAGTAGCTTTACAATTTGTTAATTCTTTGACTTTTGGTGATTGACAAAAAAAATATTGTTTTCTTTTATAGACAACATTAAATAATAGTCTGAGAACTATTAATTTTTGTATGCCCTTGGGTGGTCAAAGGTTAAAAAGAGGTTTGGAGAAAAATTGAGGGCTAAGCAACAGATGAATGATATTATTTTTTTTTTAATCTCTGTTCTTCGTAAATGGTTCAAATGTCTAATTTAGGTTTTTTTTTAGTATTTCTTTCTATTAGAAGAAATATTTATGAAACAAGTTAAAATTTTTACAGAAATTTCTAAAAAAGTGGTGGAGATATAAATTTATACCCAATTGTGATTTGTCGTTTTCAATTGTTTACTATAACTTTGTAAATTTTGCACTATAGCTTAAAATCATCCATTTTTCGGCCAAAGGCGATTTTTGAAATTTTTGTCTTAAGAAGAAGAAGAAGCAGGCAAAATAATTATTAAAAAATTGTGTAAATTACTAGGCTGTTGGCAACCCTGACAGTAGCTGATTGATTTTATTGAAACGATTTCTATGTTCCACATTTATGGTTATGAAGTTATATGAGATAACGATGTCTGTACGTCTGTCTGTCCATCCTTTTTTCCTTTCGGTCGCCAATCCGTTCTGCTTACTGGTTGTCTATCCATGCAAACCTTCTGCGCCAAGTACAAGTCGTAATTTTGGCGATAATTTGAGGAAATTTAATATTTACATGAGTAATAGTATTTTTAGGGACTTTAAGCAAATTTTGCGTAAATTAGTTTATAGAAAATGTTGCGAAATTTCACTTTTAATAGGATATATTGCAAAATTACACTACATTTTTATAAAAAGTCTTGAAAAATTTCACTTTTAATAGAAACGTTTGCAAAATTTAGTTTTTACTGGAAGATTATGAGAAATTGCACTTTTTATAATATACATTGCAAAATTTTACACTTTATAGAAAATATTTTAAAATATCACTTTTTATAGAAAATTTTGAAAAATTTTACTTGTTATAGAATATTTTGCAAAATTTCACTATATTTAGAATATATTGCGAAATTTCACTTTTAAAAGAATATATTGTGATATATCACTTATACAGAAAATTTTGCAATTTTTCACATTTTTATAGAAAGTTTTCCGAAATTTCCCTTTTGATAGAAAATTTGTCAAAATTTCACTTGTTATAGAAAATTTCATTTGTAATAGAATATTTTGCAAAATTTCACTTGTTATAGAAAATATTGAAAAATTTCACTCGTTATAGAAAAAATTGCAAAATTTCACTTTTTATAGAAAATATTGCAAAATTTCACTTGTTATAGAAAATATTGCAAAATTTCACTTGTAAAATATTTTTCAAAATTTCAATTGTTATAAAATATTTTGCAAAATTCACTTGTTTTAGAATATTTTGCAAAATTTCACTTGTTATAGAATATTTTGCAAAATTTCACTTGTTATAGAATATTTTGCAAAATTTCACTTGTTGTAGAATATTTTGCAAAATTTCACTTGTTATAGAATATTTTGCAAAATTTCACTTGTTGTAGAATATTTTGCAAAATTTTACTTGTTTTAGAATATTTTGCAAAATTTCAATTTTTATAAAATATTTTGCAAAATTCACTTGTTCTAAAATATTTTGCAAAATTTCACTTGTTAAAAAATATTTTGCAAAATTTCACTTGTTATAGAATATTTTGCAAAATTTTACTTGTTTTAGAATATTTTGCAAAATTTCTCTTGTTATAGAATATTTTGCAAAATTTTACTTGTTTTAGAATATTTTGCAAAATTTCAATTGTTATAGAATATTTTGCAAAATTTCACTTGTTATAGAATATTTTGCAAAATTTTACTTGTTATAGAATATTTTGCAAAATTTCACTATATTTAGAATATATTGCGAAATTTCACTTTTAAAAGAATATATTGTGATATATCACTTATACAGAAAATTTTGCAATTTTTCACATTTTTATAGAAAGTTTTCCGAAATTTCCCTTTTGATAGAAAATTTGTCAAAATTTCACTTGTTATAGAAAATTTCATTTGTAATAGAATATTTTGCAAAATTTCACTTGTTATAGAAAATATTGAAAAATTTCACTCGTTATAGAAAAAATTGCAAAATTTCACTTTTTATAGAAAATATTGCAAAATTTCACTTGTTATAGAAAATATTGCAAAATTTCACTTGTAAAATATTTTTCAAAATTTCAATTGTTATAAAATATTTTGCAAAATTCACTTGTTTTAGAATATTTTGCAAAATTTCACTTGTTATAGAATATTTTGCAAAATTTCACTTGTTATAGAATATTTTGCAAAATTTCACTTGTTGTAGAATATTTTGCAAAATTTCACTTGTTATAGAATATTTTGCAAAATTTTACTTGTTGTAGAATATTTTGCAAAATTTCACTTGTTATAGAATATTTTGCAAAATTCACTTGTTGTAGAATATTTTGCAAAATTTCACTTGTTATAGAATATTTTGCAAAATTTCACTTGTTGTAGAATATTTTGCAAAATTTCACTTGTTTTAGAATATTTTGCAAAATTCACTTGTTGTAGAATATTTTGCAAAATTTCACTTGTTATAGAATATTTTGCAAAATTTCACTTGTTGTAGAATATTTTGCAAAATTTCACTTGTTATAGAATATTTTGCAAAATTTCAATTGTTATAGAATATTTTACAAAATTTCACTTGTTCTAAAATATTTTGCAAAATTTCACTTGTTAAAAAATATTTTGCAAAATTTCACTTGTTATAGAATATTTTGCAAAATTTTACTTGTTTTAGAATATTTTGCAAAATTTCTCTTGTTATAGAATATTTTGCAAAATTTTACTTGTTTTAGAATATTTTGCAAAATTTCAATTGTTATAGAATATTTTGCAAAATTTCACTTGTTATAGAATATTTTGCAAAATTTTACTTGTTTTAGAATATTTTGCAAAATTTCAATTTTTATAAAATATTTTGCAAAATTCACTTGTTGTAGAATATTTTGCAAAATTTCACTTGTTATAGAATATTTTGCAAAATTTTACTTGTTTTAGAATATTTTGCAAAATTTCAATTTTTATAAAATATTTTGCAAAATTCACTTGTTGTAGAATATTTTGCAAAATTTCACTTGTTAGAGAATATTTTGCAAAATTTTACTTGTTTTAGAATATTTTGCAAAATTTCACTTGTTATAGAATATTTTGCAATATTTTACTTGTTTTAGAATATTTTGCAAAATTTCACTATATTTAGAATATATTGCGAAATTTCACTTTTTATAGAAAATATTGCAAAATTTCACTTGTTATAGAAAATATTGCAAAATTTCACTTGTAAAATATTTTTCAAAATTTCAATTGTTATAAAATATTTTGCAAAATTCACTTGTTGTAGAATATTTTGCAAAATTTCACTTGTTAGAGAATATTTTGCAAAATTTCACTTGTTATAGAATATTTTGCAAAATTTTACTTGTTTTAGAATATTTTGCAAAATTTCAATTTTTATAAAATATTTTGCAAAATTCACTTGTTGTAGAATATTTTGCAAAATTTCACTTGTTAGAGAATATTTTGCAAAATTTCAATTGTTATAGAATATTTTGCAAAATTTCACTTGTTATAGAATATTTTGCAAAATTTTACTTGTTTTAGAATATTTTGCAAAATTTCAATTTTTATAAAATATTTTGCAAAATTCACTTGTTCTAAAATATTTTGCAAAATTTCACTTGTTAAAAAATATTTTGCAAAATTTCACTTGTTATAGAATATTTTGCAAAATTTTACTTGTTTTAGAATATTTTGCAAAATTTCTCTTGTTATAGAATATTTTGCAAAATTTTACTTGTTTTAGAATATTTTGCAAAATTTCAATTGTTATAGAATATTTTGCAAAATTTCACTTGTTATAGAATATTTTGCAAAATTTTACTTGTTATAGAATATTTTGCAAAATTTCACTATATTTAGAATATATTGCGAAATTTCACTTTTAAAAGAATATATTGTGATATATCACTTATACAGAAAATTTTGCAATTTTTCACATTTTTATAGAAAGTTTTCCGAAATTTCCCTTTTGATAGAAAATTTGTCAAAATTTCACTTGTTATAGAAAATTTCATTTGTAATAGAATATTTTGCAAAATTTCACTTGTTATAGAAAATATTGAAAAATTTCACTCGTTATAGAAAAAATTGCAAAATTTCACTTTTTATAGAAAATATTGCAAAATTTCACTTGTTATAGAAAATATTGCAAAATTTCACTTGTAAAATATTTTTCAAAATTTCAATTGTTATAAAATATTTTGCAAAATTCACTTGTTTTAGAATATTTTGCAAAATTTCACTTGTTATAGAATATTTTGCAAAATTTCACTTGTTATAGAATATTTTGCAAAATTTCACTTGTTGTAGAATATTTTGCAAAATTTCACTTGTTATAGAATATTTTGCAAAATTTCACTTGTTGTAGAATATTTTGCAAAATTTCACTTGTTATAGAATATTTTGCAAAATTCACTTGTTGTAGAATATTTTGCAAAATTTCACTTGTTGTAGAATATTTTGCAAAATTTCACTTGTTATAGAATATTTTGCAAAATTTCACTTGTTGTAGAATATTTTGCAAAATTTCACTTGTTTTAGAATATTTTGCAAAATTCACTTGTTGTAGAATATTTTGCAAAATTTCACTTGTTATAGAATATTTTGCAAAATTTCACTTGTTGTAGAATATTTTGCAAAATTTCACTTGTTATAGAATATTTTGCAAAATTTCAATTGTTATAGAATATTTTACAAAATTTCACTTGTTCTAAAATATTTTGCAAAATTTCACTTGTTAAAAAATATTTTGCAAAATTTCACTTGTTATAGAATATTTTGCAAAATTTTACTTGTTTTAGAATATTTTGCAAAATTTCTCTTGTTATAGAATATTTTGCAAAATTTTACTTGTTTTAGAATATTTTGCAAAATTTCAATTGTTATAGAATATTTTGCAAAATTTCACTTGTTATAGAATATTTTGCAAAATTTTACTTGTTTTAGAATATTTTGCAAAATTTCAATTTTTATAAAATATTTTGCAAAATTCACTTGTTGTAGAATATTTTGCAAAATTTCACTTGTTATAGAATATTTTGCAAAATTTTACTTGTTTTAGAATATTTTGCAAAATTTCAATTTTTATAAAATATTTTGCAAAATTCACTTGTTGTAGAATATTTTGCAAAATTTCACTTGTTAGAGAATATTTTGCAAAATTTTACTTGTTTTAGAATATTTTGCAAAATTTCACTTGTTATAGAATATTTTGCAATATTTTACTTGTTTTAGAATATTTTGCAAAATTTCACTATATTTAGAATATATTGCGAAATTTCACTTTTTATAGAAAATATTGCAAAATTTCACTTGTTATAGAAAATATTGCAAAATTTCACTTGTAAAATATTTTTCAAAATTTCAATTGTTATAAAATATTTTGCAAAATTCACTTGTTGTAGAATATTTTGCAAAATTTCACTTGTTAGAGAATATTTTGCAAAATTTCACTTGTCATAGAATATTTTGCAAAATTTTACTTGTTTTAGAATATTTTGCAAAATTTCAATTTTTATAAAATATTTTGCAAAATTCACTTGTTGTAGAATATTTTGCAAAATTTCACTTGTTAGAGAATATTTTGCAAAATTTCAATTGTTATAGAATATTTTGCAAAATTTCACTTGTTATAGAATATTTTGCAAAATTTTACTTGTTTTAGAATATTTTGCAAAATTTCAATTTTTATAAAATATTTTGCAAAATTCACTTGTTCTAAAATATTTTGCAAAATTTCACTTGTTAAAAAATATTTTGCAAAATTTCACTTGTTATAGAATATTTTGCAAAATTTTACTTGTTTTAGAATATTTTGCAAAATTTCTCTTGTTATAGAATATTTTGCAAAATTTTACTTGTTTTAGAATATTTTGCAAAATTTCAATTGTTATAGAATATTTTGCAAAATTTCACTTGTTATAGAATATTTTGCAAAATTTTACTTGTTATAGAATATTTTGCAAAATTTCACTATATTTAGAATATATTGCGAAATTTCACTTTTAAAAGAATATATTGTGATATATCACTTATACAGAAAATTTTGCAATTTTTCACATTTTTATAGAAAGTTTTCCGAAATTTCCCTTTTGATAGAAAATTTGTCAAAATTTCACTTGTTATAGAAAATTTCATTTGTAATAGAATATTTTGCAAAATTTCACTTGTTATAGAAAATATTGAAAAATTTCACTCGTTATAGAAAAAATTGCAAAATTTCACTTTTTATAGAAAATATTGCAAAATTTCACTTGTTATAGAAAATATTGCAAAATTTCACTTGTAAAATATTTTTCAAAATTTCAATTGTTATAAAATATTTTGCAAAATTCACTTGTTTTAGAATATTTTGCAAAATTTCACTTGTTATAGAATATTTTGCAAAATTTCACTTGTTATAGAATATTTTGCAAAATTTCACTTGTTGTAGAATATTTTGCAAAATTTCACTTGTTATAGAATATTTTGCAAAATTTCACTTGTTGTAGAATATTTTGCAAAATTTCACTTGTTATAGAATATTTTGCAAAATTCACTTGTTGTAGAATATTTTGCAAAATTTCACTTGTTATAGAATATTTTGCAAAATTTCACTTGTTGTAGAATATTTTGCAAAATTTCACTTGTTTTAGAATATTTTGCAAAATTCACTTGTTGTAGAATATTTTGCAAAATTTCACTTGTTATAGAATATTTTGCAAAATTTCACTTGTTGTAGAATATTTTGCAAAATTTCACTTGTTATAGAATATTTTGCAAAATTTCAATTGTTATAGAATATTTTACAAAATTTCACTTGTTCTAAAATATTTTGCAAAATTTCACTTGTTAAAAAATATTTTGCAAAATTTCACTTGTTATAGAATATTTTGCAAAATTTTACTTGTTTTAGAATATTTTGCAAAATTTCTCTTGTTATAGAATATTTTGCAAAATTTTACTTGTTTTAGAATATTTTGCAAAATTTCAATTGTTATAGAATATTTTGCAAAATTTCACTTGTTATAGAATATTTTGCAAAATTTTACTTGTTTTAGAATATTTTGCAAAATTTCAATTTTTATAAAATATTTTGCAAAATTCACTTGTTGTAGAATATTTTGCAAAATTTCACTTGTTAGAGAATATTTTGCAAAATTTTACTTGTTTTAGAATATTTTGCAAAATTTCACTTGTTATAGAATATTTTGCAATATTTTACTTGTTTTAGAATATTTTGCAAAATTTCACTTGTTATAGAATATTTTGCAAAATTTCACTTGTTTTAGAATATATTGCAAAATTTCACTTGTTATAAAATAATTTGCGAAATTTCAGTTTTTAGAGAAAATGTTTCAAAATTTCACTATTTTAAGAAATAATACAACATAATGTCTTATGCTATGTTCACATTTGGCATCTTAAATGCGTTTAAGCAGTTTGAACGTGATTAAGCTCCAATCACTTAAAAATCACTTCAAATTGACATGATTACAACTAAATCACTTCATAAATCACATAGAATCCACTGAACATACCTCAAATGTAGAATCGCCAACATGTACAACCGGCCACGATTTCTGCTTAATGTTTTTATTTTTCTTTAATAATTCATAAATTTTCACAATTTCATCATTTAAATGATTAAAATAATCTTCTGATAACTTTATAAAAGTGTTTTTATCCATTTTTAATACTTTAAAGAAATATAAATTTGTTTGTTGTGTTTTTTTCGTAATCATCTGTCATCTTAATCATCTCAAATGTAATGTGAACGGCTTTGATTAGCTAAATCAACATTTTGCTTAAATGCGTTTAAAAACCTAAGTGTGAACTTAGCATTAAACGGGAAATAAGGCAAAATTTTCTTTTTTTAATAGTTAAATTTATATACAGCAAATTTTTTTTATGATATTTCCCCACAACAATATTTCGTTATTTATAAAAAATTTACAAATAACCGCTTATTGTAGTAAACTTTGCGAAATTTGGCTTTTTAAAAAAAGTTTCGCGAAATTACGTTATTTATAGTAAGTTTTGCAAAACTAAGTTTGTAGTTTTTTTTTTGCAAAATTTTTTTATTTTAAAGAAATTATAAAAATTTCTTAAAAATAAATCTGACTTCATTACAATATATTTTGTCACTATTGTAAACTCAATATTTCTTTTTTGGCGACACTCATTATGCTGGCTATTAATTTTTAATCTTGCACAAAATTTTACTCAACTACCTTCCATTTATTTTCAAAAAAAAAGAAAGTGTGTCAATTTATCTCATATACATAATTTGTTGTACCAACAAGTATCATCTTGACACCGAATTCTGCCTATTTTTGCATCTTCCATTTTTCGTAAGTTTTCAAAAGTGATTTATTAATAATGAACAATTAAAAAGATTTCACAAATTTGCATTGCAATGAAGATATAGACAGTAAATAAATTAAAACATACACGCCCCTTTCGAAATTTTTAACAGGTTCTGAAATTAAAGAGCCAGTCATTATGACGTTATATAAACGATAAAATACAAAACATTGTTTTTTACTCAGATGATGATGCCGTATTTTTCGGTTTTAAAGAAGCACTTGCAGCTGATTAACAAAAATAAAAACTATTTACATTCTCAAAAGAAGAGGATGTGTTTTTAATTAGAGTTGAAAAGACTTACATGCAAATCAGTTAAAAAAAAAAGAAAAAGTTTAAATAGAAGAAAAACTGCATATTTTTTTTTAATAAAGTACTATTTACACAAAAAATTAAAGAGTGCCGCAAATATTATCTAACTGAAGCCTGATCAAGTGCTTGCGTTGAGTAAATGCTTAATGCAACTTTAACTGCAGCAAATGCATCGCCTAAAAACACAAACACCAGTCAGCCAGCCAGTCAGTTTCATTAAAAAAAATAGACTTCCCATATACGAAGTAAAAAGTATTCACCACCAGTCAATTAATATTGAAGAGGCCTCTTAACCAGCTGGATGAGCTGAACCGAGCAGAGTTGAATGAATGGTTTGTTAAGTACTTACAAATTTACAATATTTCTTACAGCCAGGCAACCGGGCAGACATATTGCATGTTTATTTTTTTTTCTTTCACACAATTGTGTCCGTTCCTCCGTCCACTTGTCTGTTTAAGTCTGCTGCTTGTTTTTATTTTTGTTTTTTCGTCATTTCCATTAAATTGTTGCATCTGGCTGAGCTTTAATATTTTACTTTTAGTAATTGTTTGTGTAAAAAGTGAAAATATTTATAAAATATAGTCGATTATATAATAGTGTTTAGATACAATAAAGTGTCTGCATTAAATGAAGTGTTTATATTTGTGTTTATGTGTCGCTAGATTTCCTAAACACAGTTGTTAGGTTTTCTCATTATAATCCATCTAAAAACTATCTTCTTCTGTTTTGCAGCCAGCACGATTTTTTAGGTTAAAAAAATTATTATGTTTGTTTTAGAAATTATGTCATAATCGGTTATGGTCACTATTTAGTAGTTTTGTTTTTTTTTATGGTTAAAAATATTAATAATTTTATATTTTTAATTGTTAAAATAGTTATGAAAAAATTTTAAAACAAAATTAATGGTGAATGGAAAGAGATAGTAAAATGGAAAAGATTAATATGATGGATTAAATATTAAGAAACTAATATAATAACATTAACAGTATGTAAATTACACCGAAAAAATTTGTTCACCAATTAAAGCATTAATCAAAACTCAAATCATTTTTAATTAAAAATTTAATCAAGCGAAATTAACATTTATTCACGTGGATTAAACGTTCTATCAAGTTAACTTAACGTTTAATCTGATATGGATTTTCTACAGTAAACTAATTAATAGTTTAATCATAATTCACTTGATAAAACGTTTAATTCACTTGATTAACTATCTAAATTACTTGATTAAATTTTTTTTAAACTGATTTTGTTTTTGATTAATACTTTAATTGGTGAATAATTTTTTTCCGTTGAGGCGCACTGAGAGGAAATGTTATTGCTATCGAGCCCCTGCCGTAATTGTGACCTCTTCTATAAGGATTTACTATTTTGAATGACACTTCTCTAAAACTAACTACAATAGCAATATTGTTTTTATTTAATATTTAAGTTAAACGAACGAGTTTTGCGCTAGTGTTCTAAAAACAGTCAAATAAACTCATAAAAAGAATCTTTAAAAAAGTAATTTTGTAGTTTTTTTTTTTACTTTTCTGATATCACTGTGCAACATAAAAAAACAGCCTCAATTTTTGCCACGTGAAATGAAACTAGACTATTAGTAGAGAAAATCTGCCAAAGGGTTTGGAAAAGTTAGCTCGGGTTCCCGAAATATCGGGCCCTAAAGTTTTTGAATTTTTTGAAAAGGCGTTTGGTATAAGTCAAAAAAAAAATATACTAAATGTACTTTTAAGCTAAAATACTATTTCAGGTGTCTTCAGTAGAATTGTATGGTGATTCTTTTCTTGGAACATATTAACCCTATAACACTAATTTTAAGGGGTCATTTTTGTTCTTTTTTTAACTTCGACACAAAAGTATACTAAAACGGCACTTAAGAGGGTTAACATGTTTCACGAATATTTTCTGCATCAAATTTTATTAGCGGTCTTTTAAGACCAAAAGTTCGTGCAACGTATGTAAAACGTATTTTCGAAATTTCGGGCATTGAAATTTCAAAATTTCTTAAAAGGGCGTTTTGTACAAGTCAAAAAAATATTCTAAATGTACTTCTGAGCTAAAAGACTATTTAAGATATCTGTAGTAAAATTGTATGGCGATTCTTTTCTTAGAATTTATTAACCCTCTAACACACATTTTAAGGTGTCATTTTTTGAATTTTTTTTTAACTTCCACACGAAAGTATACACTTAAACGGCACTTTAAAGAGTTAAAATGTTCAAAGAATATTTTATGCATCAAATTTCACTAGGGGTCTTCTAAGACCAAAATATCGTGCAATGTATGAAAAACGGATTTTCGAAATTCCGGCCCTTGAAATTTTTGAATCTTTCGCAAACCCGGTTTACATACATTGCACGATATTTTGATCTTAGATTACCCATAGTGAAATTTAATGCAAAGACAATTCGTCGAACATTTTAAACCTCTAAAGTTGAATTATGTTGCAGTTGGAGTTTCTCGTAGAATTAACCATCAAAAATTCTTTGACCTTTGCACCGCCTTTCTGAATGCAACCTGTCTTACTGAAATCTTGCACCATATTCATCTTACTAATACTGCACCAGGATTTTCAGTAAATAAATATAAGTGCGATTCCAAGCTTAATTTTATTATATTGAACATTTTTTTTAGCAGAAGGCTTTCTTGAATGATTTCTTTGTAGTTTTCAGCTTTCTTGTTTTCCAAAAAACAGTGACACACATTTACAAAGGCAGTACATGCATTTTCTTGCACTTCATTCAATTACATTATAAAAGTTGGCAAGCTCTCGACTTTCTAAAACTGCAAGGATTCCTTTTTTCAGTTTTGGGTCGCTGGTTCGAGGGAATTAAGCTTAAAAGCCTTCATCATCCTTACTCATTGCCTCCACAAATTTTTTCATTAGACTTCGCTTTATATATGAAGAGGTGGTAAAAATATTTTTTTTCTTGTTGAAACGATACGTTTTTTTTCTGCTGAAATTATGCTCGCTTTTCGTGGCCGATTTTTTTCTTTATGATGTTTATCTCTTGCACGACTACCCTGTTTGCATAAAAAAAACTACAACTGTTGTATCAGCTATAGAGTTTAATGAGTACGTTCGATTTAATATTATCGAGCAATAACTTAATATTTGCATAGTTTTCTTTCATATTTGTTGCATGTGCCGGTGCAATTGATGGATTTTTATTGCCATTGTGAAGTAAAACAGCTTTCGTGCAAGTCTAAGATGAATCAATAAAGTGGCGCCATTCCTTAGACTTTTCAGTGAAAGCCAGTTCCCGTAAAAGTCCCTCGGTATCATCACAAAACACTTAGAGTGTTTTTAATCTTAGCAGCACACTATAATTAATTAATCTGAGAATTAATTTTATTAAGTACTAATTGTGTTTGTCGTTTTAAGTGATTGCTTAAACCTTGCAGCATTGTTATACTGAATAACAACAAATGGCGACAACATATTTTAAAATGGCAAGTTTTTATCAGTGCATTTTGCATTTTATACAGAAGAAGAAGAAATTCCGCTCTTTTAACTTTTATAAAAAGAAAATTGCTTCTTATAATTGTTTTATTAACGTTAGCCGCTTAAACCGGCAAATTAATTAGTCCTGATCTCAAAAACTAAAAACACAGATTTAAGATGACTTAATTTCTAATCTCCATGTTAAAAGCTCATGCTTAATCGCAGCCTTTGCTAAAATACAATTCTATGGAGTCGTCAAAAAATAGTTCTAACTCTGACTCCGACTCTAATCGCCGAATTTTTTTAAATTCGACTACAACTCTGACTCTGACTGCTACTCTTAAGGCTACTTTACACGGTAATACAATGTATTACGACTTTGTAAAATCAAAATATTATGAAATTTTTTCCGTGTTTAAAAAAAAATAGTCTGTTGAAAGTAATTTTCATGTTTAAATCAAAGATACTTAACAGCTGAGTAAATAACAAAAAGCAGATGGTTACAGTTTTACACTATTTACAAAAACTACATGAATTGTATAGAAATGTTACAATAATATATTGAAGATAAAATACACCTCTGGATGATAACACATAAGTTTCTAAAATCATTTAGAATAAAAACCGACCGCTCGTCAAATTTTGTATCCGTATTCTCTCATATTCCATACATTTTGCTTTTACATGATAATAGTTTTTCTCATTCTACATTATTTTTTGACATGTCGAAATACATTGTATTACCGTGTAAACTAGCCTTTACATTACACGCTAAATGTATATGAGGCTGGTCCTTATTTGATTTAAATTTTTTTTTGTGCAGTACCTCTTAAACATACTCTGTTATAATTTCAAATCGATATTTTAAATATTACATCGCAAATTTCGAAGAATTTTTATTTTGGAAAATATAAGAAAAGTTTTTTTGTAAATTTTTTTTTGCCGAAAAATTTTGCTATCCAAAAACCTTAACTCCGACTCCGGCAATTATGCTACCTATTAATGAATTTCACAATACATTAGAGATAACAAATTTAATTTGTGTGGGGTTTTCACAACCATAAAAATCAAAACACATGTTCAAGCGGTCAAGCGCCCGACCAAATAATACCCTACACCACCCTATTTAGAAACATATTTTTGCGAGTGGGACCCTATTTGGCCCCCATGGGCCATCATGGACCCGCAAGAACCAAATCATGTCACGAGGTTAAGATTCATATAAAAGTTATTTGTGTCGAATAATTATTGCGCTAGAAGTTAGTTAGCAGGTTAACACTCTAAGGTTAAGATATACATTTATTGGAGTTGGTTTCAACAGTTATCAGGCATGACATAAAATAATCAAAACATTTAACATCATTTTTATTATTAAATAAATTTATATTTTGTAGACATCTACGACTTACAAAATTTTCCCACATCCTCAAAAATCATAAATTGTCTTAACAATATAAATTTGTTGACTTATCCTATAATCACATTAATTTTTATTTCTATTTTTCTTTGCAAATAAATTATTTTATTATTGTTAAAGTTTAAAATAATTTAAACTTGAATGTGTATTTAAAGTCGTGTGTTTAATAAATAAGATGTAAAAATAACGAGGGTGGATGATAATTAAGGCTTTTTTTCTTGCACCCTTTAGCATAGGGTACCAAAATATAGGTTTACCATTCCATTTGTAATTTCAACCAAATTGACAAGACTTCATAAAGTATACATTTATTGCCTGAGTCCTTATGAGCAGGAAAGTTGATTTATGCGATGCTACTGTAGGTTGAAATGGACTTTTCGAAGACCCAAGGTATGATGAGAAATAAATCTTAGAGCGAATCCAATAATTTTTAGTGGACCCGGAAATGACTTTAATATCCTTCTAAACGAATAAATAGATAAAAATAAATAAAATGAATTCGTTTCCGGGTCCACTTAACATTATCGGATTGGCTACACATTTTCCTTCTTTAGTTTTTTAACATAAACAAACAAAAATCTGCCCGGCGAACTGGAATCAAAACATAACACTTTTAATAGCTTCTAATTTTTGCTACAAGTTTCGGGTATTTGAGAGTCACTAACTACTCTCTAATAGCACTGGTAATTTTCAAGCTGGTAAATATAATTTAATTGGGAAATGTTGTTGTTTTTGTTTGGCTTAAGGTCATATACAAATTAAAATAAAAAATTTCACAAATTTTTGTATTTTTAATTTTGTTTTTTATTTTTCATCCGATATTTCGACCATACATCGATGGTCATCTTCAGGGGCTACAAAATACACATATATTTAACATATACATTTTATATCATAATACTTATCAATACATACATTTAAAACACTGTCAAATTAAAAATTACAAAAAAGTTGATACGTCCTCACTGTTTGTCATATTTTCATCAACTGATATTGTCCCATTGATTTCGTTCCATCGACTTTGTCTTATTTTTGTTTTCTATGTCGGTGTTTGTTTATTGTGTATTTGTATATATGCGAAATATTATCGGTGTCTGTCTTGTAATTGAGACGTAAGTTTGTTGGTGTATTTACTATATGTAACATTTCCAGTGTGTATCTCTTAGCATAGTTACTCTCTTCTTGTAAGATGCTCACATTATTAAAATTTGGTTTGTGTCCCGTTATTGTACAGTGGGCCGCAAGTGCAGTTTTTTGTTCCATTGGTTTTGTAACCGATTTTTGATCAGATTTGTGTCCTGATAATCTTGTCTTGAGTGTTGATTTTGTAGTCCCCACATATACTTTTGGGCATATGTTGGACCCGTCCCCCTCACAGCTTATTTTGTAAATCAAGTTTGATTTTTCCTCCTTTTCAAGTTTCGTCTTTGGTTTGCTAAATAATTGGTACACAGAATTATTGGTCTTAAGCGCTATTTCGTATTTTTCCTTGTTGTATATGTCAGAGTTCTTAAGCCTTTCGGATAATCCGGGAATGTACGTTACTGATTTGTATATTTTATCTATTTTTTTTTTTTCTTCTTTGCTACCGAGTTTTTTTGATTTTGCATGTTTAATTAAATCCTTAATAGTTTTTATAGGAAATTGATTTTTCCTTAGCGTGTCCGTTATTCTTTTAAAATTGTCTTTGTGGAAAGAGTCATCACTTATCTCTAAAACTCGTCTTATAAAATTTGTTGCTGTGTTAATAATTATTCGCCTAGGATGTTTGGAGTAGAAGTTTATGAGTCTTCCAGACGATGTTGGTTTTTGATACCAGTCTATCCCAAGTACGTTGTTTTGTCTGATAACCACACAGTCTAAGTACGGTATTTTATTTCCATTTTCTTCTTCTTTAGTAAAACAAATCTGTCTATTAAATGAGTTTAAAATTCTTAAAACATCAGTTACATCTTTTCTTTTTATTACACAAAACAGATCATCTACATATTTGGTGAGAATTTTTGGTTTTTCCCCCATCAGATCCACTGAAAAGTCTAGAAGCTTTTCCATTATAATATCTGCAATTACAGGTGATGCTGGTGATCCCATTGGCATACCTTTCCTTTGTTCAAATATTTTATCCTCATATTTGAAATATCTTGTATCTTTGATACAAAAAGAAAGGATATCCATGAAAAGCTTTTTTGGTATTTGGGTGTAATTTTGTAAAATATTCCAGTTTTCTTCAATTGTTTGGAGAGCAAGATTGACCGGAATACTCGGAAATAAAGCAACTACATCAAACGAAACCATTATTTCGTCGTCTTCTATTCTATTTTTATTGATCCTTGATTTGAAATCTATTGCATCCTTTACATTATATTTCGATTCTTTCGTAAGATTTTTTAATATGTCAACTATGTATTTGCATAAACCATATGCTGGTGAATTAACGGATGAACAAATTGGCCTGAGTGGGGTTCCCTCTTTGTGTATTTTCGGCAATCCGTATATCCTAGGGGCTATTGATGTCCGTGTACTTAGCTTGTATTTTTCCTGTACAGTTATCAGATTTAAATTAAACAATTTTTCTACTAACAAGTTGTTTTTGTTCTGTAAAATGGCAGTTGGATCTTTTTTCAAACGTTGGTAGGTGCACATATCACCTACAATTTCTCTCATCTTGCGAACATAATCATCTTTCATAATAGCTAAAGTTTTGTTACCTTTGTCAGAACTTAATATAAAAACATCCTTATTAATTGGGAAATTTTCGGAATTTAATGCGTCTAAACTTTTGAGAAATAGGATTAAGCGTATTACGGTCTATACCATATAAGCAAGGGGAACAAAATATAACTTAGATATCCCAGACTGTTAAATATTTAGGCCTTCATCTTGATCGAAGACTCACTTGGAAAGAGCATGTCAAAAAGAAACGTGAGCAACTGAAATTAAAAACAAGAAAAATGTTTTGCTTATTGGGCCCAAGATCAAGCTTAAGCTTGGAAGATAAGGTTCTGTTATACAAAACAATACTAAAACCTATATGGACATACGGCATCCAACTTTGGGGAACTGCAATTAATTCGAACGTTGAGATATTACAGAGATACCAGGCAAAAACACTCAGACTTTTAACAAATGCGCCATGGTTTATCAACAACAAAAACATACAGAGAGATCTTCGAATTTTAATGGTAAAAGATGAGATCAATAACTTCAGTGAAAGATACCTTAATAGACTAAGTAATCATTCCAATGTGTTAGCAATAAACCTGTTAGATTATAGCAAAGAAATCCAGAGACTTAAAAGGCATCATGTTCTTGACCTTCCCTTCCGAAAATAGAAAATTTTAATTTGTCAAATCCTATTTAAATTACAAAAGCAAAATTAATTTTTTTTTTTTTTTTTTTTTTTTGAGTTTTAAGGAAAACTTAATGTATGTTATTTAAAGGTCATGAAATTTGCTTATTATTTTGATTGTAAAATAGATTGCATATAAAACAATTTATAAAAAAAAAGATATCCCAGTAAAAAATTTAATAATTTTGCGAAGCAATAAATGGTACATTTAAAATAGCAAGCGCACAATTATGCTCAACGCAATAAGGCATACAGAGATGCAGTAAAGTAAGTGAACGAACTCTTAACAAGTTTTAAAAAAAAAAAATTAGTTTCAAGTGCCACGGCATTTCCTTACTACAAAGCAGGTTTGTAAGGAAGAATACCAAAAAATAACTTTAAAAAAAAAAAAAAACATTTAACGTGGAAAGCTAATAGCTACATTCACCACTTTTTATATGCGTTGAATAAAGCGCTTTTTGTGTCAAAACTTTATTGCTTCAAAGTAAGAACTCACCATATAAAATTCATGCCTTCCGTAAGCGAGATGGTCAGCGAAATTCTTTTATTGGGAAACTGCAAATGAACTTTATTTGTTTATTATTTCTTACTGTTCGAACCCATGATGAAAACCTTGTGTGTAACTTTTTTAATGAGCCGAATCGACCAGTTTCTTCGCCTGGTTCACATTACTATGCTCTCTCTATAAAAAAGTTTTTCACTTACAAAATAAAAGAGAAGAGCGAAAAAATTTAAATTTGGCTCATGTGTTCTCCCTACATAAGGCGTCCATTATTAAAGCTAGTTCCACTTAGCAAACAACCTCCAAAAATATACTCGACCTGAAATCATTCTCCGAGCTTTAAAAAACCAATTTAGATATTTAATTTAAGTTTTTCTTTCAAAGGAAATATTCTATGGCACAAGTTATTTTTTGTAATTGTATTTGTTAAGTTTTCTTTAAAGACCCTCCAACCCTCGCTTCTAATCATAGTTTCTTACTTAATAGTTGTTAATTTTTTTTAAACAAATGATTCCACTGACATAAGATGATTATTACCAACTATTATTATTTAGTGTTTTTTTTTTTTTTTTCTTAAAATAATTATTTTTCGAATAATAACAAACAACTCTGTACTCACGTACACACGTTTATATTTTATATTAAGCAAACAATTTACGAATTCATGTTGTTATTTCAATGTTAAAATAGCGACATATAACTTTCAACATTTTGCCAACTAAATAAAAAAAACAGAGAAAAATTTAAAATAACAATAAATAGACTCAATAAAAATTGAAACAAAAACACATTGTTTCTGTCTTCAATGCTGGTATTGTTGTCATATTCTTAATGTCACATACAAGAAACAATATTAATAGGACTCTTTCAAAAGCTCTAAAAACATACATTCATTCGTACATACATGAAATTCATGCAGCTCGGTGTCATGTTCTGCTTTATGATTACACAAATGATGTTCATTCATTCATGCACTTATTGCTGTATTTCTTATTAGATGTTCTTTTATAGTCTACTCTATTTAACATTTTTTTTATTTTGCCTTGTGATTTTTGCCATCATAAAAGAGTTGGAAAATTGAAGGTAAACTTTCAATTTCAATTACCTTAATATGGTATGATTTGTTGCTCTTCGCTTTTCAGCATTTGCTCGTAAATATTTTTGTTGAAAAAAAAAAAAAAAAAATAGTAATAAGAACACAGTGTTCATTTCATGTTGATTGCAAATGAAAAAAAAAATAAATTAAAGAAATTCTTTTGTGAACTGCTTGACGAAGCGTTACAGATTCAGGCTAAAAACAAAAGACTTAAGAAACAGACTTTGCTTAGAAAAGCCGTTCAGGTAATTAAGTTTGACAATGAAGTGAATGTTTTAGATGCCAACATTTTAGGTTGTTTTGTTTCTAGAGAGGAAGTGTAAGACAAAAAAGGCCATGACGTTATTTGATATAATTCATTAGAGGAATTTTAAAGAACATGTTAACATTTGAGCATTACGAGAATGTTAAGATTTTCTTATTTTTTAATATAAATAAAATGTTCAGATCTCTTCAACAAAGTTTTATTTAAACGCCATTTATTAGTTTTTGTTCCTTTGGGATAAGATAAGACTATATTTTAATAAAGTTTCCTATCAACGATTTCATAAAGATTGAGGTTAAAAAAATGTTGTTGATATTGTTGAATTCTTGAATGATTCTTTTTACTTAAAAAAGACAAAAAATTACTAATAAAAATTAATAAAAAAAAAAAATATATAAAATACACTAGCTGGTAAGCCTATTTATTCTTGCCAGGCAGGAGAAAAAAGAAAATCTGGCTGGTAGAAAAAACAACAAAAATTTATTTACAAAACCAAGAAGTTGTTTTATTCCAAATAGGCAAAAGTACAAAGAAAAGTGGAATAAAACATGTGTTAGTTCAAATATTTTTTAATATCCAAATTTTTATTAATTTTAGTTAGGCTTAAGTTCATTAAATTTAATTTTCATTAAATTATTTTTATGAAGAAAGGAAATTTACAACATGAAAATTAATTAAAATTGTTATTGATAATCTTTCATTATTGACCGTGGCCGGGGCTCGAACCCGGGCCGGCAGGTTACCATGACATGTTTCGATCGCAACCACTCGATCTCCTCAGATGGATTTGCCGTTTTACACTCGCTGCCATCGACGACTGCTGACGTCAATAGTCAAACATCAATCCTTAAACCAAATTGTATTTTAACCTTTGGTAGATCGAAGTTTGCTTTTTTGAATGATTATCCATTTTAATTGATTTTACATGTTCTTCCTTACTTCTGTTTTTTTAATATATTTTTTTTCTTATCAAAGTTATTTTTGGGAAAACATAGTTTTTCATTTATAAGATACTGTTTGTTGTGCTCAATTCCCAAGTTTCATTCTTGATAAATTCACTGAAATTTATTGTTGGAGGCGCATTTAACTGGTTGCTTAGGCCAGTTCATCAGGAAACCTTTTTCCAAAAACTTTAGAAAAGCTGTGAAGAGAGTGAATGAGAATTTTCTTTTTAAACTTTTAAAAAATCCCGTGCTACCTTCAGCAGTGTCTTACAGAATAGTTGCGCAAATAAGATTTTTTGATAGCTTTCTAACTTGTGCAACCGCATGGACCTTTCTTCGTGCTTAAATCACGAAGAAGCATAACAACAGCTGCTACCGTGAGGCTTAACTTGTGAGGCTGCATTCCTGGTGGTAAAGGACTGTTTAAAAATTCTACCGAATAGTTTTCTGTTTCAGCAAAAGATTCCCATTCCACTGATTTCCAAAATGCGAAATACCTCCTCGTTGATTTTGCATACTTCGTAATTTTTAGAGACTCTTTTTGTATCATAGGGAAAATACTGTTTGTTATTTTTAGTTAAGTAAATATGTTTAAATATGTAATATGTATTTTATTCGACCTTAATTATGTTAATATAAATTAAAAATTCGAGCTTTAGGTCTCATTTTTTTATATAAAAAGCTGAGTGCCTTAGACCTTTGACTTTTAGCTCGAATATTTAATTTATATTGAAATATGTTTAATGTCATAAAAATGGATATGTATAAAACTTAACTCACCACGAAATTTTTCCCCTCGCCACTCTGCCTTTACACCAGATATCAAAAATTCAGTTCAGTTTTCATCTTCTCCTTGGTCCGTATAAATTGTATGCCAATTTTCATCTTCTTAGTTCATTGTGTGTCTTCCAAATTAGTTAATATGTTAATAAACAAAATTTTGTCACGCCCCTTTTTCCTCATAATTATCCGTCCATATTCCCAAAATTATAATTCTAACTACTTTAGGGTAGGCCCCAACTTCAGTGCCATATTCTTTTTAATTCTTAGCTTCATAAATCTTTAGGGTGCTTCAAAATTAGATGAAATGTAAAATAACAAAATTTAACCACGCCCGTTTTCCTCATAATTCTCCGCCCGTAGTCAAAA
This sequence comes from Pollenia griseotomentosa, assembly GCA_963931875.1. Classification (NCBI taxonomy): domain Eukaryota; kingdom Metazoa; phylum Arthropoda; class Insecta; order Diptera; family Polleniidae; genus Pollenia; species Pollenia griseotomentosa. The sequence continues at coordinate 89,186,193 of OZ007563.1, forward strand.
AACCTTAGATCCGACTACTCCAGTACTGAAATTCCGTAACTTTTTAACGACAAAAAATTGTCGTTAAGTAGTCAAAATTCGTTAACTAACGAAAACTGTCGTTAAGAGCTATTCTGTAATGAAATTTTAAAAATTTTTATCGGCAAACAATGTCGATTCTAATAAAATTTGTTCTGCTGATTTATGTAGGTTGCGACAAAAATGTCTATAAAACAAGATGGTTAACGGGCACAAAACCCTATTCCTGAAATTTTTTCTACTGGGAAAAAAGGGAGAGCGAATCTATTCCTCTCGGTGGGGTCTAAATACTTTTCGCTTTATTTCTCTTTGGGTAAGATCACTGCGCCTCATTTTGATGTTTAGTTGGTTTTGGGAGGTGTGCGATGCTCTAATATTCTTTGCATACATCGGTTGACAAACAAACACTTGCTGGACATTTACTTCATGCTCTGTTGTATTCCGCGTTTCCATGTATAGGGCAGAACAGACTGGACACACGAACTAAATATGCTGATAGATTGATAAATACAATTTGAATAACGGTCAATCAAAGTTTGGTGTATTTGTTGCATTTCCACACTACTTAAAGAAAAATATAAATAAAGAATCCATTTAATCTTCTTGAATCGATCAAAAAAATCGTAAAAAATGCCAATAGATCAAATATTTTTTTTGGTGCTTATAAGCTAAAGTAAGTAAACTAAATGGTTTCATTAATAAGATTTCTGTATGACGTGCTAAATTCCCGTCAACTGGGAATGGTTTTAAAAGTAGACTCGCTATCTTTCACAAAACTAATTTGCTTATCTCCCACACTTTTTTGATTGAGACGAAATATTTTGTATCATGACCTTTTTCAGATGAAAATGTTATACTTAATTAGATAATAAGCAACAGTTCGATGTTCTTATTTTCCAAACAGAAAAATCTTTGTATCAGTTTAAACAAATAAAATAAGTGAATAAGTTCCAAGGATTTCGATAATTTCTTATTTTTTTGGGCTATACAACAGATTTCGTTTGAGCACAAGTATTTTTATTGTTATGAACGTACACCCAGAGAAAACATATGTTTAAATATGGTCACTTCAACAAAACTATTTTTAAAGAAATTTTTTAAAATATTATGTTTAATCTAACCATATTATTGTTATCGACAACCATATTATGGTTAAAGTAGTTCTCCATCAAGAAGCCGCAACCATATTATGGTTGCCTCTAAACATGTTATGGTTAAATATGACAAGAACTTGTTTTTAAATTTACAATATTTTTTCGCTCTTTTCCAAGAGCAACATTTTATGGTTGAAAACCAACAATGCTATTATAAGCTTTAAACATATTTTAGTTATTAATAACCAAAACATGTTCTGAGGCAACCATAATATGGTTGTGAGATCTTTTTGGCGAACTACTTTAACCATAATTTGGTTGTCGATAACAATAATATGGTTAGATAAAACATAATATGTATGTTTAAAATTTTCTTAAAAAATATTTTTGTTGCAGGTGACCATATTTAAACATAATTTTTCTCTGCGTGTAGTTAAAAAAATCATTGTGACTTATCATGCCAATAAAAAAAAATACGTAATTAAACTTTTTAAACAACAATAAAACACCAAAAAATATGTAACAGTTACCACACTTTATGTAGATAGTAATTAAACTTATGTATATAACAACCAAACCCTTAAATTTAAAAACAATTTTGTACCACCAACAACTATTGCATAATAGTTGCGAAATAGCGGTCATGTTCTTGTAATTAAACACCAAGAACAAGAAAAAGAACAAATTAAAAAAAAAAAAATCTACAATGAACTAAAATTAAATTCTATTAAAAATCGAAATTAAACTGCTGGTGGTAAAAATACCAAAGAAATGCCGCACCTCAAATAAACAAATAAGTTAAATAACCAATTAAACAGCGATTGAATCAAGAAAAGAACAAATAGCGGAATCATAAACATTTTTGTATCTGCAAATAAAGTTATATATCTAAATATATCGCTTTATGTATATAAAGTCTCTTATAGAATATTATGACATAATTCAAGTGGTCAATGCCCGAATGAGATCAAAAATGGTGACTTGTTACGAGTGAGAGAACGTTAAACTTAACTGTAATTAACCGTTGAGACCTACATGGTGTCTATTTTATTTTTATCAGTTGTTTTCTGTTTAAAAATATATTTATATTAAAATGTATCTAGATGTGCATAAATATATTTACATATACACACAATGTGCATACAATTGTATGTAACGGTAATGGTAGTAAAAATTGTTATACAAAGTGAATGTACTTTTAGAACCAGAAGAGAACAGAGTGAAAAATATATAAGAGTACAGAAAAAAAAGTAACATGTGTTAATTAAAAACTTAATTAAATAACTTATGGTCCTATTTACGGCGTTTTTAAAACAAAACATATTTTACTTTTATGGTGTTTTCTTTTCTACACAAAAATATTATCTTCTGAAAAGACGAATGCATTAAATGTCTTGCCAACCCTGCAGTAACGCTATTTCGTCAGCTTAGAATTGGTTTGGCGCATAGTATGGTAATTAAATCATGATATGCTCCAAACCAATTCTGAGCTGACGATTTGTTATTTGAAGAGAACAAAACACATATTATGAAAAAGTGGAATGCCCTGTTTTTAAAAGCTGACAAAAATACACCTGTCATTAAAGATTTTTATTTTTCGACATCTGGTTTTTTTAACCGATTTAACGATTTCAAATAAATTTTAGGGTTTGTTTCCTTTTTGCAATATTTCGCGAATTTTAGAATAAAAGCTATTTTTTCTGTAAGTTTTCTGATTCTTTACAGCTTTAACGATTTTTAATAAATATATATTAGACTTGGCCTTCATTCCGCGAAATTATTGCGAATTTCCGCTAATTTAGGGAATTTTTGATATTCCTTATAGTTTTGGGAATTTGTAATCAATTTTATGGGTTGTTTGAAAAAATTAACTTTTCCCGAATTTTTGCAAACTTTTTTTCACTACGCGAAAATTGTAATCTTTGCAGCAATCATCGCCGATATAAAAAATCCGCATATATAAACCGAAGCCACTTATTTTACGGGGCATTATTAACACTGTCGATAAATGCGAGGCGAAAACTGCAATGAATTTTTTGGAATAAAACATGCTACCCTTTTAGAGAGCAAAACACTCTTAAGAAGCGAATATCAAATTGCATTTTTTTAAAAAAAGGGCAATTTTTTTTTTGTAGCAAAGAAAACAGCATTTAAAAGATTTTTTGAAATTTCAAATGTTTCTATTTTTTTTTTTTTTTTTTTTTTTGAAATAGATGTTTTTTAAGATATTTATTTAAAATTTTTACGGTAATATTTTAAGGCAAACATATTCTAAAAGTCGTATTTATATCAATAATCAAATAAAACCTCAACATTCGTATGCAAAATATTTCGATATGCTTCTTCATCGCCGTTTAAATCAACTTAAATTAAACTAAGATCAATGCAAATAAATTCTGCCCAAAGTGTGGATTGCAATGTCTTTTCCCACAACTATATTTTCTGGTACAACGGTATTAAGTTATGGGAACCTATTAAGAGAAAATCAAAGGCGGCAAAACAAAATTATTAGAATAACTTCATCCGCTCCTATCATCACAAAGTTTTCCAAAAGATATTAAAACATTTCAAAAGGCTTGAATCGCACCCAAATCCACTAGCTCGATATAAACAAGGTGGCGCAGAATGAGCTAATTAAATCCGAATCCACTAGCTCGATATAATCAAGGTGGCGCATAATGAGCTTTTTGTTTAAATGTCTTATAACTTATTTATTTTGTTTATATGGCAATACTGCAGTCATGTGAGACATCGTTTTAACGAGAACAAATCATCGAAAACAGCAGTCTTCACTTACCAAATTCATGTGTGTACAAGATTTGGTTATTGTTTTAACAAAGCGATGGCTAATCTTGACGATCTGATGTAATCGTAAAAAGATTGCTGCGTGTAAACATTTCGGCAGCATTAAAATGCATTTGAAAGTAATTGAGCAAACAAATTTAAAGCGTGTAAACACTGACTTAACAGTATTTTTATACGTAAGTAGTGTTTTTCATACGGGATTTCCGGAGACAAAAAACCCGGGATCCCGCACATTTTTCGAGACAAAAATCCCGGTAAATTTGTGCGGGAATTTCCGGGATTTTTTTTTTAAATTATAGCAATTTTACTGCTGATATTTATAATTGTAAATCAGTTTTGTCATGAAATAGATCTAAGCCGTTAGGCAAAAAGGGGTTAAGTCAATAAAAACGCATTTTGAGCCTTTGATTGGCTTCAACTAAATTTTTTTCTCTCTGTTGTTTGGGTAAAATCACTTTAGTCTAGCACAACTGCTTCTAATCGTTATCATCACCTTTTAGGAAAAAAAGTCTATGAAATACACCAAATAAATAGTTTTCAATTTAACATGACAAACCACTACAGTTTCTGACTTAAGACATTTTTGCCAAATGCCAAATAGATGTCAATTCATATCCGATAAGTTAGACAATGTTTAATGTTTTATGCTCTGAAATTTGGAATATTTAATGTGTTTAAAGACTCAGATTTAATTTATAAAAAAGAAAAAATGCTGCACCCACTAGCTTCAAAAAATTTAATGACTTTATATGCAGATGATGACAAAAGTTATTAATCAAGAAAACGCTTATTCGATTCGAAGAAAATTATTTTTTTTTAAAAAGGAATTACAAGTTTTTAAAGAAGTACTAAGAAAACTGAAAGTATCTAGATATTAATAATGTTCCTTTGACTTTAAAGACAAACATCCGTAGAAAGAAAACGTGTTTTATCATTGAAATCTTCTTGACAGAAATTAGAAAGCCTATAGGCTTTCAAACGATTCTGTAAACGCTTATTCTGAACTTAAATCTTATTTTAACAGAAATATTTTCTAATAATTTGTTTGAATAATTTAACTTTTTTGGTTTTACAAAAATGCTATTGGTTTTCAATTTACTCTGTGGCAATAAGTGCTTAAGTCTTTTTGTTAAGTTTTATACACACAGAAAAAAATCAAGTTAAAAACGTAGAAAACAAGGTTGATTTAAAATTTTTCGGTGGTGATTTTGCTTTATACGTTTTTCATGTTAATTCGACCTGACTTTACAATAACTGCGAACAACATTTTTTTCTTTTAAAATAACTTTAATTCATGTTTATTTAACATTGCAGTAAAGTTAGAGCAAAATGTCATTTATATTGAAATAACAATCCGAATCACGTTGAATGAAAGTTATTTCAAGTTGAAACAACGTGATTTTCATGTAGAATCAAATTGGTTTGAGTGTGTTATAACAGTGTGAAGAAGCCTCAGAGACAACATATGGCATTTATTTAAGAATAATTCAATACACTTACCCCTGTAACACATGTTTCACTTATTTTGAGTTCCCCTTTGTCAACAGAAGCATCAGCATCGCCCGATATGGATTTCGTCATCAATATACTTTGAAAACTTGATGCACTATTTAAGTAACTAATTTTAATTAAAAGAATACGGGAATTGTCCTCTTTTTATAACATATTTTAAGAATGAAAATAAAAAATGTACATACTTAAGTATGAATGCATGTTAATTTAACAAGATACACTTTTGATTTTAATATAAAACTGGTTTTTATGGATTCAATATTGAATCCATATTTTTTTATATTTTAATATTTTTTTTTTTTTTATTTTAACAGTGAATAATATTAAATAAACATGATTTAAGGTTATTTTATTTAAAATTATTATAAAATAATGATAAATTTAAAAAAAGGGCATACTTTTGCAGATATTTACTATGATTCTCAATCAACATTTTTCCATGTTAATTTTACATTGGTATTTTTTTCTGTGTGTAGGAGAACAATTCAAAACTTTAAAGGTTGCTTTTGGAAATTTACTCCGAATTTAATATAATCATCAGTTCTCTTCGGTTATAGTTTTTTACGTTTTTATTCCTAAACACTACTTATGTCTCTGACCGGAAGTTTTTATTATTCCAAATGTTATTGCAAATTGAAAAAAGGTAACCAAAAAGTCATTTTGCTATAACTTCCTCAAAAGTCCTACAAAATAATTGAAATTTTGCCCATGCTTACACTTTTCACTTTTTCCTTTTTGCCACAGAAATAAAAAAGTTTAATGCATTTTTATTTAATTGATCTCAGAAAGTAATGTTTGTTCCAATGAACTTAAATAAATAATATTTTGCATCGACTTGTATTGAGCGGGAATTCCCGGAATCCCGGGAAATTGAAAAATAAATCCCGCTTTCCTGAAAAAGTCCGAGAAAAGAAAAACTCTATAAGGCAAGGCAAAGCGGGTCTTGTGTCAATAAATTTTTGCTTCAAAGTGAGAACTCCCATTTAAAATTCATGTCTTCCGTTAGACAGAAGGTAAGCGAAACTCTAACATTTCTGTTTTACAAACCTGTTACGTTTTTAGCTTTATTTTTTATTGGCTGTAGTCTAAGCCTAATATATTTTCTAAAACTTTTGAATAAACATATGGGAAAATTTGAAATTCTTCCGGATCCATGTTTTCTTAAATAAAGTGATCATTTTTAAGTCTATAAATTACAATCCACCCAGTTGCTTGAAACACTGCCTTAACACTTCCTTTTGGTTTAAAGGAAGAATTTCGGTAAATCAAGAAAGTGTCAGTTCAATTTTGATGTTGACACCAGGTACTATTGTTACAAGTTATGGAATTTTATAAGTAATAGTACTTTAGCTTTATCCTTTGTTTTGATCGCAATATTTGAATTTGAAATAAAATTTCGTTTCCATACTTAACTTTAAGCACGACATTTTTTCCAATTTTTTTTTTTTTTTTTTTTTTTTTTTGTTTTTACAGGTAAAATTAAACTTTTTTGTGCATGTAGAATGTTATTACATCAGTATAACTTGTATTTTTTACATCGTGTCACCCTGTTCTTTTTTAGGTCAATTTTATTTTAAATAACATTATTAATTTGTTAAATATTTTTAGTTGAAAATACAAAAAGGCTTTTCGTATCTCTATGTATGACAATTTAATAAAGTTGTGGTCCATTACGATAATTTATATTATGATCTTGAAAAGTGCAACAGAAAAGTCTCAAAGTTAAGAAAACATAAACAAACGTTAATAGATTTTTTATAGTTTTATAGTCTGTTATTTATTTCTAATAAATAAAATTAATTGGAAAATTAATACTTTATTTTTAAACTGTGATATTATAAATTATAGAGTGTTATTAAATCACAAATTATTCTCTAAACTATTTATTTAATAACAATAACAAAAATAAAAATTATGTTAAAAAAAAGAGAACGTGTTGATTGTGTTAAAATGATATTAAAATATAAAATAGACTGAGTTAAAGTTAAAAAAAATTTAGCAAAAATTAAATATTGTCTCTATTTGTTTTTAGAGATTTAATCAGTAAACCAGGAAGACAGACAGACAGATAGACAGACAACTATTTAGATAAGCTAAAGTTACAACAAAGGTTAACAACTTTATTTTTTCCGTCTTATTATTAAAGTTACTCGTATTATTATTTATTCTAATATTTGTTTGACTTTTTTTTTGTTTACCAATTCCAGACAACTTTCGCTTAGAGATTTTTTCTTGTCTGATTTTCTTATAAATCTCCTGGGGCGTTAAAATATTAATGTGGACTTAACATTTAAGTGTATAATTAGCAGTTGTTGAAACATAATAAATAACAAATATGTCTGCAACACATCTTAATCAATGATTGATTTGATTGTAAATTAAGTTACAAAGGTTAGAAAATGTTGAAAATTGTGATTAATTTTGTGTGGATTGTTTAGATGAAGAGATAAAAAGCGATTAATTAAAAAAAAAAAGTTTGATTAATTTGTGAAAAAAATACGGTTTTAAAATATTCTTTTAATGACAAACTTATTTTTAAATCGACTGAAAGAGTTGTACTGAAATCGATTTTGTACGTTTCGTTTGAGATACTTCCATTGCTGATCACGAGTGCAATACTATGTCTACATTAATCTAACTAATCCGCATCTTTTACAAGGATTAAGTTATGAGATGATCAGATATTTACGTGGTCAAAGCAACCATATTACAATTGAGCATTTCTTTGTGATTGTTTTCACCAAATTTTGATACTCGTTCTTTAACGATCGGTATCTGACATCACTCAAATTCCACTAGATAAGTAACTGTAAGGTAGCTGTAGGAAGCAATCAAAAGATGGATCTAATAAAGATGTTAGAAACCGTATTAACGATTCCGAATACAAAGTCGTTCGCAATTCATAGTGTTTTCTATGACAACAATGTTTTTGTAGTAAATCGCTGTTAAAGTTGATTTCTGAGTTACAAACAACTGAACTGAAAAAATTGTTCGCAACCTTTTACCAAGAAAAATTTGAGAGTTTGTAGCTTTTACTGACGAAAACATTTCAGTCTTTGGGAACGCTTCTAATGCTAAGTTCACACTTAGGTTTTTAAACGCGTTAAAGCAAAATGTTGATTAAGCTAATCAAAGCCGTTCCTATTACATTTGAGATGATTAAGATGATAGGTGATTAAGAAAACAAAAACACAACAAACAAATTTATATTTCTTTAAAGTATTAAAAATAGATAAAAACACTTTTATAAAGTTATCGGAAGATTATTTTAATCATTTAAATGGTGAAATTATGAAAATTTATGAATTATTTAAGGAAAAAAATAAAAACATTAAGCAGAAATCGTGGCCGGTTGTACAGGATCATGTTGGCGATCCTACATTTGAGGTATGTTCAGTGGATTCTATGTGATTTATGAAGTGATTTAGTTGTAATCATGTCAATTTGAAGTGATTTTTAAGTGATTAGAGCTTAATCACGTTCAAACTGCTTAAACGCATTTAAGAAGCCAAATGTGAACATAGCATAAGACTAAAAATTGTTCTGTATTAACGAAACTCTTCTTTTTTTTGTAGCATATCGAACGAATTATGAGAAATGAAATGCAATGTGTTCACACGTAGCAAAAATATTTATTTCACAAAATAATTAAAAGTTGTTTTTCCTCTTCTTTTTTGCTTTTTTATGAATTAAGTTTTTCGGGCTGGCAGCACTGGTTGGTAATTGTGTCCAAACTACATCTGTGAAATTGAAAAGTGTTCAGTATACTCTGCCATTTCATCATGAAGAAACTCACAAACGAGCAACGACTGCAAATCGTTGAAATTTATTATGAAAATTCGTGTTCTGTAAGAAACGTCCATCGTTTGTTACGAACTTTTTATGGTCGTCCTAATCTACCAAGTGAATCAACAATTCGTGCTATTACCACCAAATTTACTTTGGTGGACACCGACTCGCGTTCGTAGAGTGCGTACCGAACGGAATATTGGAGCCGTGGCGACCAGTGTTAATGAGGATAGTGAAATGTCAGTTCGTAGCCGTTCTCAGGTATTGGGCATGTGTTATTTAACCACGTGCCATGATACGCGATTTTTGTTTTTTTTTTGCCTCAATTGGCTGAGTTGGTCTTGGTTGATATGTGGTTTCAACAAGACGGTGCCACATGCCACACTGTTCGTGAAACAATGGACATATTGAAGGATGAATTTGGTGAGCAGATGACTATTTCTTATGGGGTTATGTGAAGTCGTTGGTCTATGTGGACAAGCCAAACACGATTGAAGCCTTAGAGTATAACATAACACGTGTTATTCATGGACCATTTGAACCGGAGGCGCGGGCAACATTTACATGAAGTTATTTTAAAAAAGTAAATGGCAAAGGCCAGTTTATCGATCCAATAAAAATTCGGAATATATGATGCAAATTTGAGTGTTTTATTAGATTTTTAAAAAAACTACGCTTAAAAAATCAGCCATTACATTTGCCATATCTTCAATCACACTTTTTACAAACTTTATTAAGACATAAAGAGCAAAATATTGCTTGTTTTTTTATATATGGTCGATTATTTATTGCAACCGAACTTAAGTTGAATTGCCAGTTGCCGAAAAGATATTACTGATGGCAGCTTATGTCAATTTCATCGTTAGCTAAAATGTAAAAGGCGTAACTAGCAAAAAATTTTAAATGGAGTTTTGGATTGATTATTACTGCGATCAAAAATAACGCTTTTATTAACAAAAAACCAAGGGACGTAACTACAAGTAAGTTTATATTGTTAATGCGAAACGACGTAACTACACATTTGTTTTCCAACAAAATATAATGAAATGGCTTTCTTTGAAAATTGTTTGCAGAATTCCATGGACGACTTATCAATGCATGTTTTTGTGACATGTTTCTAGTTTTCATTTTACAAAGTTTTTTGCTTCTCCTGTACAATTATATTTTTGTTAGTTACGCCTTTTTGCATTTTAGCTAACGATATATAAAATATATAAAAAATGTTTCTATGTCCGTTAAAGACTTTAAAACCATCCAACCAATGTGCTCCAAACCAGTTTCATTATAACGGCAATTTTGTGAAGATGGTTTTAGGATTTATATTTTTCAAATCTAGGACCACGAGGGGAGTTAGCGCACAATTTCTGTCTTTCCAAAACTATCCAACAGATTTTAATAAAATTTAAAACAGATATATCCCTGCCTATATTTTTGTACACTAGACCGTACCTCAAAAAAAGATTCCCCGTACCAACTCTAATATAAAGTATTTTTTTTGCCGTTATATCTATCTTAGACATTTACAGTCCGATCTTTAAGTATGATATATCAATGTTTTTCGAGAAGACCAATGTTTTGCCCTTAGGGGCCATTGACCTCAAGTATCTCGTTTATTTCCTTTATTTCCTTTGTTTATTTCCTAATGTCTGAAAATTAAACTTTTCCTAAGAAAGTAATTCGAAAATTCCAGCAGAAACATTTATAAATTTAATTAGAAAATTAAAGCTCGCTAAAAATCATTACAGTTTTGCCAAGGAAGAATTACTATAATTCCTGCAGGAGAGTCAGCATTAACAGTCGGATCTTTAAATATTATGTAACGAAATCGTGCCTTTTTGTCTAGATCTGTTGCTTCTCTTACCCGTTCGCTTCCAAACAAAAACAAATTTCATGCTTTTTTTGCCTGTTTTTTCCAAGTATTATAAAAATTTCCGTTTTGGAATTTACAATGAAACGACAATAAAAAACTAAAATTTGTTTTTGTTTTGCAATATACGTATGTACATAAGTTCTGTAACGAACATTTTTATTTTCATTTTCAAAATCATGCAGTTAAATTATTGTGCATCGGACTCTCCAGCATTTAAGGTTTTTCCTACATTTTATGGCTTTTTACTGTCTAATTTGGGACATTTAATTACATAAATACATCTTGTTTTGTTTACAAAATGGATAAAATTACCAATGGACAACAATTTGACTTACTAGAAACAACAAATGTATCCAAATTTATATTTTAAAAAAACTTTGACCGATGAATTTTTCTGCAGTCTTTATAGTCTGTACTAAATAATTTACAGCATTTTTGAAAAGATAAGCAAGAAAATTTGTTTTTAAGGTACAAATTGTTGAATTTCCTTCTTACACAAGTCCATTAATGTTACAGCCAAGCTAAAAATACCCAAAATCTAGCTTTTAGATTTTATATAATAATGGTTCTTTATTATACAAATGATTTCACAGGATTACAGAAATTTCATATACACAAAAATTATAAAGCAAAACTATATTGATTAAAATAAATATTTCCAAATTTAATAAGCAAAGTTTTTTGTATTGCAAAGAACAATTTCAAAATAATACAACATAGACGGTGATACTAGTGGATTAGAATTAACCCTCAAGTATCGCCCAACGGATGGCAAATTCACTCATTCTTCTTGGTCATCGAAAAAATAAATGTATGGAAATCATATTTCGTTTCTTATTAAATTTACTTATTTTCATTTGTTTGCCTTAATTGCTTACAGTTTTCCGGTTGCCAATTTGTCAAAAACGCAAGTGACAAATATTTCCTTACCTAATATAGATTTTTGTAGTTACCAAAAAAAATTTTTTATATTTCTGTTTAGTAATCAAAAGTTTATATTCGCAAGGATTATTAAATCATTTAGAATGTATTAATTAAGGTATGTGAAAGAAAACGTTTTAAAAACAAAACGACTTAAAACCGAAAATATGGTTTTAAGTAGATATTCCCCCGGTTTTCGTCGCTTCGTTTTCGAAGTTGCGTCTGTTTAAAATTTCTGTGACTTCGAAGTTGCGTCGATTTTGTTTCACTTTGCGTCGCATGACTTCGAAGTTACGTCGCTAGTGCTTTGATTTGCGTCGTTAATATAAAAATGTTTGTACAAAGCTTAAACAGAAAAAGGGTATTTCACGTAAAGTCAATGCAAATATGTATGTATGTATGTATATTATTAGGGCGGGTCAAATTGTATGGAACGATTTTTTTTAATGAAGCGTATAGCAAAAACGTAATCTATAGGTGATTCTGAGAAATTTTGTTCCAGAGACCATAGCTCTAAGTCGGGTTTGGAGCCTCCCAAAATTTCAAAATAGATATTTTTCCATATATACACAGAATAATTTAATTAAATTCGTCATAAAATCGGATAGAATTATAGTAGATTTCTCAATCTGGACTTGTTTGAAAGGTATTTTTATCACCTTTCATCTGTATTGATACCAATATATTTTTTTATTTTTAGTAGAGATATTAGGAATGTTTTGTCGAAAAATAGCCTAAAATAAACTTTTAACTAATAAATTCTGAATTTTCTTAGATTTTTTTTCGAGATTTTTCTTTTTTTTTGTCAGATTATAAAAGTTCAGATAATTTCCAACAACTTTTGTCACGATCAATTTTTTTGCTTTCGAATTCCTTTTTGTAGGAAAATCGATCTGAAAAAATCAACATTTTCAAGGTTTCAACAAAAAAAAAAAACACTATTTCTACATTTTTAATTCAATTTATTTTTAAATATTATTCTCGACCTACAGTTTAATGTTTTAACGTGGTAATATTATTTTTTAAGATCCTTTTTACTTTCCATTCGAGGAGTTTTCTTACGACTTTCTAATGTCACTGCCATAACTCCTTCACGATTCTTTTCTATTACTCGTTTTGAAACACTCGTTAATAATTGTACAAGTCTTTCTGTTCCTTGTATGTGCATTGGAATTTGTGGTGGTTCATAGAAATCTAAGTATTCTACCAAGTGATCATATGGAATCTGTCGAGTAAATGCTGGTTCAAAAAATATATCGTCGTTATTCATATCAACCATATTGACATAATCGGTAGCAACGAAATTTAAGATATATTTTTTGTATACTCTGAGTTTAGTTGAATCGTACAATTTTTCTCGATAGTGTAAAATCTTTTTGATAGCTCTATCCCGTATTGTTTTTCGATCATCAAATAACATTGTTAATAAGATATTTTCTGGATGTGCGTAATATGAGTTGTTCTGAATTACACCATCTACAATTTTACGAAAGTTTGGTTGTAAGAGTCGTGTCCAACGTTTAAAGCTTAATAAAAATGCACTGCCGTACAAAATAGAGTTATAAAACTTCCCATTGAAGTACATTGGCACATAAACTGTAATAATATAAACTGCCAAAGTTTTTAAATTGGTCGATGGTGTATTAGTTGTTACATATAATCATAGTAATCTACTTGCTTTGGTTAACCAACGAGAATGTGCAATTGGTCCTGGTTTAATGTTAGTTAAATCAACTAAAACAATACCATTCGAAATTGCTTTAGCTATTTGATATAAATATTTAACTTCTGTTGATAGTTCGAGCTCATGTTCATGATCCATCATGTTCATGACACATCATAGCAAAATTTAAGGCATCGTATCTTTTACTATAATGACCTCGTCTCATCTGAACAGTTGCTTCTGGAACTTCTGTTGTTGCTTCATTTTCATCTTCATCCATGTGTAATTCAGGTGGTTCGTATCTTGGATCATCGGTACCAGTTGTAATTGTTGGTATTGTTGTAGCTACTTCTTCAACGTCTTCCGTATATTCAGGTATTGTGAATTTTCTATCATTATGCTGGTCCATCATAAATTCTTTTAGATGTTCTGAAATCAATCCACAAGAGCATTCTGTTGTTTTTAATTTTCAATTACATTTGCCAATATAAAATAATTCGTTTATTGAATCAACAAATGCTTTAAATTCATCTCTTTTGTTTCTAAGTTGTACATGTTTCTGGTATTTTTCAAGCAAACCAGTTAATGAGTGTTTTAAAACCTCTTTCTATTAATGATTTCAATATTTAATTTACACCAAATTTGGATCAATTTATCTGTTACGTGAGGAGTAAAAGTTTTATACGAGAACATTTTGTTTTAAGATTTAGCACGATCACTTAAAAAAAATAATTATTTTAAAACGTCACATTTAGTAGGCAAACTAAGATCATTAAAATCACTTGATAAACCAAAAACAACAATATCTAGAGTCAAACTTGTTGATGTTGTTGCTTCCATTTGCGAAGACACCGCAGACGATGTTGATGGTTCTTGATTATCCATAATAACTTTGATATTATCACTGCAAATATTGGTATTGTTATAACCGAGTTTTTATTTAAGTATTTAGGCAAACTGCGTGCGCATTGCACGATTAAGGAAAAAGGAAAAGCAAGCTTGGCAACGTTTAGTGTTGGTAAACGTCATTATTTTGTAATGTCATTATTCATTCATATCATTCATTCATTATTCATAATCTGCAAAAAAAAAAAAATCTCGAAAAAAATTCAGAATTTATTAGTAAAAAGTTCATTGTAGGCTATTTTTCGACAAAACATTCCTAATATCTCTAATATTGGTATTAATACAGATTCTGAAAGGTGATAAAAATAACTTTCAAACAAGCCCAGATTGAGAAATCTACTATAATTCTATCCGATTTTATGACGAATTTAATTAAATTATTCTGTGTATATATGGAAAAATATCTATTTCGAAATTTTGGGCGGCTCCAAACCCGACTTAGAGCTATGGTCTCTTGAGCAAAATTTCTCAGAATCACCTATAGATTACATTTTTGCTAAACGCAAAATGTATATATATATTTGCTAAAGTAAAGTTAAATTTAAATATTTTGCAACAACGAGTCAAAAAAAGCATATAAGCTTAGAACAAAAAATTTTCATTTTGACGCGTTATAAATCAGGGGTAAAGGCTGTCGATATAGAGAGAAACCTTGAACTAGCCCCTTCTACGATAAAATCCATTTGCTGATAAAATTAAGAAATTTGTTGAAACAAGAATATCGCTACAACATAAAAAGGTTACAAAAATGAGAAGTCTCTTAATGAAAAAAATGGAGCCACTTCTTACTATTTGGATTGAAGATCAAAATCAGCGATAAATGCCCTTAAAACAAATGGTTACTCAAAAGAAAGCTTTAACTTTATTTAAAGATTCAAAATAAAATTATCCGTTCAAATTATGAATCTCGAAACCAATTAAATAAAAATTATTAAAAATGTATGGAAAATCGTGCTTCGCTTTGCGTCGTTTCGGTTTGCGTCGAGTTTTTCCGGTCCCAAATTGGGACTCCCAATTAGCGACGCAAACCGGGGTGATTGGTGTATTTCGAAATTGATTTTAAGCACATTTGCTCCTATGTGTATCGTGTGAATATTTTCCGTTACTTTATCTCATATATGGTAACTAGGGTGTTCAATCGATTAATTCTTGTTCGATTAATCGAACAATTTTAGACGATTAATTGTTCGAATAACTTAAAATTGCTTATTTCGATTAAAGGATTAATCGAAGAATTTTTACCGATTAATCGAATAAAAATAATAATAATAATATATAGTATTTCTGTTAAATGTACACTTTTTTTAAAGTTTTAAGTCGAATAAACCAACCAAATGTATATGTCCGTTGGAATAAAAAAACATTCATGTTCTGTGAGTAATTTAGCTTTTATTTTTGTTAAATTTTCAACACAATTTAATAATTAATTTCAATAAAGAAACAACTACAAAGGAGTGTTAACTTAAAGATTTATATTATTTTATCGGGTATGTTCTAGAAATCGAAATAAAGTGAAATTGAAATTAAACGATAATTTAAATTCAATTATTTACAAAATGACCGTAGTTTAAAAAATTAGCTTGATTTTAAGTTCACTTAACTTCGATTTCTAGAACATGACCGTATTTTTTAACAAAATAGTTCATGCGTTTCTTTCCTTAGAATGAGTCTGGTTTAAAACTATTGTACGAAGGGTAAATCATATAATACTAAATGTAACAAGTGTCCAAAAACGTATTGACGTAAATGTTATTCAACAACTTCACTTATTTACCACTTAAGCCTGGTACTCTGTTTAACATTTCACGTGAAATACTGTCAAAACGCATATAAAAAAAAACTTGTGCGGAATATCTATGAAATAATGTTGATAAAGTTGTACTCTGTTCATTTTGTGAAAAAGTTCCGAAATGTTTCTGGCAACATTTTTTTACAACTGCGAAACAATATAAGCTGCACTTATTTCACGTCGAATTTTAAGCAAAAGCAAAAATGTATGAACTGATTATTAAATAAGAACTAAAAAATATTAAAATTTTCGTGTGAAATAATCAATGTTGCTCAACATTTTTCACAAATTTGAACAGAGTACTAGGCCTAACTTACACTGTACCATAACTTAATACTTAAAGAAGATGCTCAACCAACCAAATCAAAGGGGGCTGCAAGTGATCCAATGAATAAATATTTTAAACAAGATACTTCGATCGATTCTCTAGAGGAAATTATTTGCAGAGGCATAGCAGAGAATGGAAAGTCCGTGAAAAGTTTTAAAAAGACCAAAGTTATATTAACTCTGTTAAAATCTAAGTGCCCGAAAGTATAGAAGCAATTTGGAGCTACCTTGACAAGTTTTATTTGAAAAAGAATGTTTATTTACTCAAGTACTAATTTTTTCTAAAATTATCGAAAAACAAATCTCGCAATTTGTAAAATTTCTGGATTTGATTTATAGATTGATTTTAAAATTTTATTCGTTTAATCGAATTAGTTAAATGCCAAATATCGATTAATCCTTTAATGAAACAAAAAATAAACCCGATTAAAGGAACACCCTAATGGTAACTAAGCTGCATTTTGCAACAATAAAATTAAGAAAATAATTTGGAAATGGATTTTAAATCCTTACGAAATTCATCACACTTTTAAAAACGATTCTTTTGAATACGATCGATCTCTATCACATACCTGATTGATTAAAATATTTTTAGTAATTTACGCAAAAAAACATTCTATATAAACAACACTGGTAATTAACGCTTTAATTAACAATTAAATCTGCTGTTAAATTAAAATTTTTTTTTACCTCATACATATTAAATTGTTATCTAATATTATGAAAATTATTAATTTAATTGTTGTAATTATATGGCAATAATGCCACGGCTTAAAAAACACTGGACAACAAAATCGACTTTTTTATAAAATAACAAGTGCCCGACGGGTAATTCTTGTAGGGGGTACCAAAAAACACGATATCTATAGATCGGCATTTTGAAAGTTTACATCGGCAGTTAATTTTATGAAGAGTTATAAATAGTTCCCCGTTTTGGCAAATTCTTATAATAAAGATTTATATTAACTCCTACGAGGCTCATTTCTATGGAATATTTTAACCCTCTTAGTTTACAACGTATAGGCATTTTTCCCCTTTTTATACCCTTCACCACAGGTGGAAAAGGGGATATATAAGTTTGTCATTCCGTTTGTAATTTCTACAATATTGATCTTAGGCCCTAAAAAGTATATATATTTTGTGTCCTTATGAGGAGAGAAGATGATTTAATGATGTCCGTCTGTCCGTCTGACTGTCTGTCCGTTTTACGTTTGATATGTTTTTTCCGGAGACTCCAGACATGATAGCGGCTAGGTTGTTTTACATTTATGTTACATATAGTCCACCATTTCTTGCTATTGAAATTCAGCCAGATCAGTCTATAAATGGCTGAGACATGAGCAAAAAACCACAACTACCTCTAATTTTGTCCAAAAATCCTTTGTTGTTGTATTTTTATTACTTTTTTCTGTATATCTGGAGAACGGCAAGAGCCAAAATTTCCAAATTAGGTACACACATTAAGGTTATCAATACACAGCATCCCACAAAATGTGGGTGGGATTGAAGAAGTGGGCGTGGTACCTCCCGTACAAAAAATATCAAAAATTTTATAAAACCATGATTTTTTGGACTGTCATATGACCTACGGTTATCCCTTATAAATCAAAAGATCGGAAATCTTTAGTAGAAAATATTTTCTAAAAAACTCGAAAAAATCGGTTCAGATACAAAAAAGTTATATAAATAAATAAATTTTTTTCTTAAATACCCACTTTCGGGAACCATAGATCTTTCCGAGTCCAAGATTTATAACTGGCAAATTCCTTCTTAAACACGTCGGTATATAAATCTGTCAAATCGGTTAACAATGGCTAAAATATAATCAAAATACTGAAATCATAAAAATTACTCTTTTTATACCCTTCACCACAGGTGGAAAAGGGTATATATAAGTTTGTCATTCCGTTTGTGATTTCCACAATATTGATCTAAGACCTTATAAAGTATATATATTCTGGATCCTTATTAGAAGAGAAGTTGATTTAACGATGGGGTGTCCGTCTCCCCCCAGGCTTGCCAGGTCAGCTAGTTGCTAAAATATCGCAAACTAAAAAAATGTGCTACGTTCAATTTGAATACCAATATTCACCATCATTGGAGGACCAAAATTTTTTACTGATGGGGCGCTATTCTTTTTTACGTGAAAATATCATATACAAATTTAAGGAAACTTTAGACTTTTCTCCTCAATGTCTTAGCATGTAGCATTTTTTCTAGCATTATTTAAAAATTTGTAGCATTTTTTAGTTCTTGAGGTATTTTTAATATTTTCAATTAATGTAATACAAACAATTGTGAAAAAACTAAGATTCAAACATTGAATTAGATCTAAAAAATACAACAATGTAAATGCTTATTAATGTGGATATAAATAAACTGAAATAAAAATTTGAAGTAGGAAAAAATTTTCAAAAATTAGTAAATCAATTCACAAAAGTTTCACAAAGATTGGATAAAGCACCTTAAGTGAAAAGAAAGGGTGAAAGAAACAGATGAAAAAACCTTTAGTAATTACTGGAAATGCGATATTGTTTCTAAGTATTGTGGCCTGGAGCAACATGCAGAATCAAGAAAGCACAAAAATGCACAATTCCCTTTTAAAAGAATTGTTGCAATGTTCAGCAGCTTATCAGGGGTGTGCTGGAAACCGTTTTTTAATAAGATTTCTATAACAAAAAAAATTTATATTATACAAATATTTCTCTATTAAACTTTATTATTAACAAAAATTATAAAAATAAGATTAAAAGTATATTAAAAAATTCCAAATTCTTGCGTTTTATGTTTTCCATTTCCATCACACCTCTGTCTGTGCTGTGCACCCCGTCGCGGAAGCTGAGGGACAAAATGCAGCATATTAAAAAATATATTCTTGGCCCTTACTTTCATTGAGATTTTTCTATATTTTTTTATATATATTTTAAGTATTTATTCTAGCATTTATTTAGCATTTTTATACCCTCCACCACAATAAGTTGTGAAGAGGGTATACTAAGTTTGTCATTCCGTGTGAAACTTTTTTATTATTCACCTCAGACCCCATAAAGTATATATATTCTGGCTCCTTGAGTAATTCTAAGTCGATTTAGCCATGCCCGTCTGTCTGTCCGTCTGTTGAAAATACGCTCACTTTCGAAAAACTCAAAAGAAATAAAAAAAAAACTGGCTGTCAAATTGCTTGTAGTTATCCTAAGCAGTTTGGGATTAAAATTCAGCCAAATCGGTTCAGCAGGATCAGAGCTATGAATCAAAATGTGGAACCACCACTTTAAAAAATTGATAATTTTGTTACAAAAACTAACATAAATGATTGAACAATGCTCGAAATGATATGAAATTTTGCAAATGTTCGTTTTATTCGACTGGAAATCATACTGTGAACTTTCATGAAGATGGCTCCATAATTTACCCTACGCCCCATATAAACCCTACTCCCGAAAACAGTTTAGTACGCCTAAAACCGTAATAAATAATGCTATCATAATAGAATTTGTTGGTCAATAATGTAATATAGGTCTAAGCCGCAACCAATTTTAATGCTGATGTCTGTTTTTATAAAGATAAATTAATAATAAATAGACATCATACAGATATCACTCCTAAAATATTCAAATTGTCAGTGGAGGGTATCAAAGATTCGGCACATCCAAATATAACACTCTAACTTGTTTTTTTAACAAAATCTAGTATTTTTCCCCAAAAAGTATTGGAAACACTGGTCTTAAGTGAGGTTGACATCAACCAACTTTCATAAACTGAGATATAACGCCAATGGCAAAAAAAATCTCTAGACATAACATTTATTATAATATATTATATTATAGATGAGCTTTTATAAAAAAAGTAATTAATTTAACTTTTTTCTCTGCGCTGTTTCTATATCGTTGTCAAACAATATTCATGTGATTACGAAAATCATCAGTAACATAAACTTAAGGTTCATACACCTGAAGACATGTATATTTGTTTTAATCCCATCTACCAGAATCACTAGTTAGAACATTGTTTTTTTTTTTTTTTTTTGTGTTGTACAGTGTTATTAAAATACCAATTGCTAAAACGTAAGACTTAAGACACAGACATCATTTAAGCATTAGAGATTAAGACAAATCTATGGCTACTTAAGTGCATTTAATTAATTTGAAAAGTTTTAAAAACAAATCTCATGTAAAATTATACGTATTATATATTTAAGCCTCAAAGTTTTTTTTTTTAATTTTTATTGCTGCGATAAAATTTTAATTGCAGTGATGGGAAATTTGTTTTCTCCTCTTTAATATTTCAAATGTTTAAAATAAATCACTTTAAAAAACCATGAAGGTTTGCATTATTTACAGACAATATAAAACAATAATAAGGCAACAATACAGCATTGTTTACGTATGTCTTGATTCAATGAGGATCACAGCATGTAGGCTTTGTAATGGATGCCACAAAAAGATATAGTTTTAGTAATCAGTTAATAAGACCACCTAAACACTTGGGTCTGATGTTATTTTGAAAAGGGGAAGGTGCCGAAGTAAAAATAAGAAACGCATTAGTAAAATTTAAAACACCATTAAACTTAAAAAGAAATACAGAAATTTACTAAATTCAAATTATTGAAAAAGTATTTTTTCTTTTTTAATGACTCACGTTGTTAATTGGCATACCTTCCCTTGGCTGTCCTAATCTTACAATGGATTTAAGAAACCGTAACACTTTAGAGTACCACATTTTTACAGACTGCAGCTTAAGCAAAGAAACAAATGAGCAAACAAACTGTCTAACTGACAGTTAAAATGAATGATGAGATTTGGAATGTGAGGAGCAGTAAAAAATTACAAAAAACAAAAATACAAAAATAGAGCCAAAACTATTACAATGAAATGAAAAATTCATGTTGTTTTGTTGCTTATAAATATGTTTTTGCCTTCATTGGTGGTGCTATTATTTTCTATTTGTTTTGCAATGTGGGTGAAAAGTTAAGAGCACCCACAGTGCAGCGAATTTTTATCGCCATCTAAAAAGTAGTTTGAATAATTTGGAATTTGACAAAAATTGATAACTTACATACTCCTATACATATTAATAAATCATGAAAAAATGGTTAAAAAAACATATTATTGTAGCCGCAATGGCCACAGACAAACTATTGTTCTTTTTTTTACAAATTACTGTTGACACGATTGATAAGATTTTGTTTTTAGTTAACAATAAAATGTTAAACAACAAAATGTTTTAACAATACAAATGTTTTTGTAAAACTGAGGCGCATTTCCTTGCGTGCCGAGTTGAGAGGAGGTTATTTTCTTTGATTTTAGTATTTTTAAGTCAGAAACATTTCTTATCAATCATTAAATACCAGATACACACTCGTGAGAGCCAACATTTGAGCTGATTTTTCATGCTGAGTCATTAGAGTTCGATGCTTCTCTCAAAATTGTGCTTTTATAAGTGTGTGAAATAACTCTTTTATTACTTCGATTAATGTTTTCACCATTTTTTTCAGTTAATCTTCAGAATGTCATTGTAATTTTACGACTTTTATCGATTTTGTTCAATATTTCTCTTATTGACAGCTTTTCCTTTACCCATATTGATAACAATAGACAATTAATATAGTATTGATACTAGGGTATTCATTCGGTTAACCGTCAATCGGTTAACCGATTAATTACTACCCGATTAACTGATCGGTTAATTTCAATTTGGCTTTTTTCGATTAACGATTAAACCGGTTAATATCAGTCGATTAACCGATGTAATAAGATTTTTAATTTTTTGTAGTATTATAACATATTTTTTTATTTTTAATTATTTGTTTCGTCTCATAAGCAAAAGGAAATATTTTTTCTTACAAACAAAGGTGTTCTGCGATCTTCATTTCAACCCATTTTCCGGCGACCGATTTCAATGTTCAATCAACAGGAATGTGGCGAAAAATGGGTTAAATGTTTGATAGCCAACACCTTTTTCTTGTTTCACGTACTTTTTATATGTATGTGTTTAGTTATTTGTTTCTTATCATACCTTCTCATATCAGTCTTTTAACAAAATTAACCGAAACCGAAAGGACTGAGAAATTAGATATTCATCTACGATATGTGAAAGAATTTTTTCTAAGTCAAGTTTTGTCAAAACAAAAGATCGCTTAACTCCTAAACATTTAAACCAAAAGATACGCCTCGTCGACTAGCATGTAGTTTTTCTTCTATTTAAGTCTTGAAGTGTGTAAAACTAATTGTATTTTAATTTTTCTATCAAGCTGCAAATAGAAAAAATAAAAAGTTTTTTGTCTCTCCTGTAAAATGTGTTTGAAGGAAGTTAGCAGGTTTGCATATTAAGCCGACGATATGACTGTTGTGGGCTACCGCTTATAATTTATATTTCTACTGTGCAGTTATGACGAATCAATGAGCACAGCATTAAAATTTTTATTTTGTTTGAAACACAACAATATTTGTTTTAAGCAATTGTAAAATTTTATTAAGGACATTATGACGATATGACTTAATAGCACACCTTGTGAATCCCCAAATTATGTATTAATTGAAAAATGCATATTACATATTTATGAATTGTTTTTTTGTTTGCTCGTTTTAGTTCAAGAATTTAAATGTTTGGTATGTTATAGTTTTTTTTACTAATAAACTCCAAATAATAAATAATTAATGCATTTCTATACATTGAAATTACTTAATTTATGAAAAAAACTTTTTTAATCGGTTAACCTTTCAAAAACAAAATTAACCGATTATTGACCGATTAAACCAAAACCTCGGTTAACTAATCGAGCGATTAACCGATTAAAGCAAAATGTCGATTAAATGAATACCCTAATTGATACGCTTTAAAACCTTTAAAGAAATTGTAGGCCATAACCTGATTACGCAAAAACTATGTACAAAAGTTTTTAATTGAAAATAAAATAGAAAAACCATGTAACGGGGAATTTTCGGGACATGCTTTCTTTACCAGAATTAGTGAATACATTGACGAGCCGAATGAAACATCAAAAAGTATTAACCCTCCGCCATGCACATGTTTCGGTAGTCACATACGTAGCGCATGTAACTGGCCAGATACACTGTGTATTTCAATACATTTATATGAAAAAAGCTATTTTAGTGATAATATTACATTGTTATAGAGAAATAAAATTTTTTATTTTCAAACAAATAATGGTTTTGAAGTTTATTTCAAGCGAGCGGGACAGACAAAAATCTGAACTCTACAACAGCTATAAGAATACAGGGTACACATAAGATGCAGTTTCAGTTGATTTGAGTAGTTAAATGCAAAAAAAAAAAAAAAAATAAAAAATGCAAATAAATTACATTGTCCTTAATACAAAATACAAGTGTATCTGGCCAGATACATGCGCTACGTAAGTGATGTGTAGATGAAAAAATCCACATAAATTGTTTTTGTTGTTTTTTTAATATTTTTTTTTTTCATAAAACGATAGCCAACAATATTTGGAGATGGTACCTGGAGACTCAAACACCTAGCTGAATTAGAAATTATTTAAATAAATAAAAGATCTGGCCAGATACATGTGCATGATGGAGGGTAAATAAATATGTAAAAGTTTCAATATTTCTAGAATAGTAAGATTTCGTTGTTTGCCATTCCATGGATGGACGATTCTCTCTTTCTAATTTCCCTACCTTTATTATGCCACGGTTTATGCAAACCAATCCCAATAACAAATTTATCAACTATTTTTTTTTTTTAATTTCTGGAAACTTATATAAAATAGTCTTCGATCTTGGAAGCTTTTTAGACCTTTTTTAGAGGTATTTTAAAAGACTCTTAAAGTTATTAATCCATTGTGATATAAAGGTATTTTGGTTAACAGACAAACCCGTAAACCCAACAAAAACACAAAAGATTTTAATTATGACCTCTTTTTTGATTGCTGGCAAAGGGACGATTTTTAAGGCAAGCGTATAGAGAGTGTGAGAGTTAGGTAAGCCGTTTTACACAGCTTAAGCTACTGTCAAAAAATAACGCAAAGAATCTCAACATTTAAAAAAATTAAATAACATTTGATTTTGTACGATCAGTTTCGCCATTTGCTCAGGCAAATGCCAGTTTCATAAAACTTAACGAAAAGTTTTCTTATGTTCAATATGGTTTTACACATAAGATTGACATACATTGGTAGTGTTGCTTTAGCTAGCTCATGCATATTATGGTTGGGCTTTAAGAATCCCGTGAACAATATAAGAAAAAAAATTAAAAAATAATCGAAAAAATAAATAAACCTTATTATTAGGGATGCGATTTCCGTGAATATGCATATTTTTAGTGGATAGTCTAAGAACGATGTCGACCGATTATCTTTCCGAATCATTAAATTTGAGTTAAAATGGTAACGATTTGTTTTTGCATATTGTTGCATATTTTGGTGAAAATGCATATTTTTGCATATTTAGGTTTTAAATGAATATTTTTACATTTTTGAGAATTTTTTTTTAAGTTTCCATTTTATAAAAAAAAATTTCCTACAGAAATTGTTTCCAAAAACTATTTTAAAATCAATTAATAAATTCTTTTGGAGATTTGCTTTAAATACAAGATTTTCAAGATTTCGCCAAAAGATCCTTCTATTTTAAACCGATGCAGCCCTTACATGTTTGCGGCTTCCAATAGGTTTAAAATATTTTATCCAAAATTGTTACAAGTTATTTGCTTGGCACTCGGGCTATACCCCGTTATAGAGGAAAATAAATAAATATTGCAATTTTTAATGAAATGTATCTCTTGATTCACCTTCCACCACAGCCAGTAGTAACAAGATGTTGGCCTGGCTAGATGCTTTAGAATTATATTAAAAAAACTGAGTAGTTTAAGAATTTTAGAAAAGCTTGTTGATAACCGATGATTATGCAATTAAAAAAGTAAAAGAAATATTAAATTTATATTTTTTATGAAAATTTTTTAAATTTTTAGTCCATATTTTTCATTTTTTAGAGCAAATTTTCGATTTTTTAGTGCATGAAAATCTCATCCCTACTTATTATTTACAATTGCTTCTATGAGCACCTTTCAATGAATATAATTTCTGAATTCAGTAAATTTTTTTCTTTAATGTGACAGAAAAGCTTTAGGGACAAAACCTTTAATATAATACAAAATCTTGTACATAATAAAAGTCCGGAAATTTCCCAAAACAAAATTCACGAAAATTTAATAAAAAAAAATTTCTTGGAATTCCGAGGAAATTTGTTCCGCATAAAAAACTTACTGGTAACCCTTTTTCCTTAAACATCAAATTAGTTTAAACGCTATCGTTTATAAGTTCGGTCGTTAAATTGAATCGTCCGTTTTTAAATATTAATTAAATAAAGAATATTAAGTGTTGTGATTTAAAAAAATTTATAAATATATAAAAATGCCTACGTATGTATGTATTATAATTAAAATCTAAAAATTATATAATTAAATAATTCAAATAAATAGTAAAAAATAAATATGAATTAATTAAAATGAATTCTGTGTGGAATTTCTTCAGTTTTGTTGTTTCTTTTAACGGTAAAATGTTTTTTTCTTTCTTCTTTTTGTTCTACATATTAAATCTATTTGTGCTGTGCTTTGTGTTTGTTGTAGTTCGATATTAATTGTTTGCATATTAAAGGGCTATTAGACACGCATATTTGTCTTAAGACATGTATGATGGCATACTTTGGGTTTAGGTTTGGGAATTTTTATTAAGTTTATAGTTGCAAGCTCTTTGTAAGCAATTTTATAAGTCAAATTTTTCCTTACTCGACTTCAACTGTTATTGCTTGTGAGCACAGATATATAGATGCTTTCAGCCAAGTGAAAATAGTAAGAATCATATTAATCGGGCTGGACTTGGAAAGATATTTCACCTAATCGTTTTTCCTAGAAAATTATTTCAGTAAGACCTATGAAGCATTTCTGGTGGCAAATTTATATTTTTAAATACGATTATTTCAAAAAGTGAGCATCGCGCGTTCGCTATGGACACATTTTTTAAGAGTAATTGCTCGTCGACAATTTTGTTCAAAGTTCGGTATGCGGTGAATACGTGATAAACCGAGTGTAAATTTCATTCGTTGGTGAGCGCAGAGAGTCCGTCCAACTGCTGCGGCCATGAATGCCCCTCGGCCAGGGCCCAGTCGATATTTAAGCACTCCCGAAAACATTGAACTGGTTGAAAGCATTTTACGTGAAAATCCGCGACTTTTAATACGGAAAAGTGTAGCCTCACTGGGACTTCCATCCTTTTAAAATTTAAATCGTTCAAGAACTGAAAGACAGTGACTTTGATTTACGCAATAATTTTTGTGAAACGATGTTGGAGCGTTTTCGTACTGTAAATCCCTTTCTTGGAGCGGCGAGGATCATTTTCAATTTAACGGCCACGTCAACAAGCAAAACTGCCGTTACTGGTCTCCAAGAACCCGCAACCCTCGCTTGAAACATAAAAAACCATTGCATTGCCGCAGGGTGTGCCTTATCCACGCATGAGATAATTGGACCATTTTTTTTTTTCGAAAATTCTCGAAAAACAAGGCTCCGTTTCGAATAGTGTGTTAAACTCGACGGAAGACATCTGGATGACATACTCTTTATAAAATAAGATCCGCATTTTCATTCTATCGTTCAATGCTCTTAATAAAACTTTGTGTCAATTATTACGTGTTTAATTTTTGAAAATATAGATCATGTTTCTAAATAAAACCGTTTAAAAAAGCGAGCTCTAACCCAGTCATCGTTACCCTTTGCTTGCAAAGTTCAAATTAAGTTTTTACTGAGTATGACAGAATTGCTATAACACGAGTACGATGGTATGATAGCATACATAAAAATCAAAAATTTTGAATTTTTAACATATAAAGTTTGATGGTATGATGGATACCATTCTCGCATACCAAGTATGGGCGTCTAATAGGCGCTTTATATTGTTAAGCTGATAGTTTGTGACAGTTTAATATTCTAGAAAAAGCATTTTTAAGTAGATAGAAACAGTATTGGAAGCACCAATACAAAAAACATTTCTAAAGTTAAAAAAAGCGGAGCGGGTAAGCTTGTCCCAAAACCAAAAATTGGTTATTTTTGTGTTAAAAAAAAAAGTAACCAAAATGGAAAAAAAGTACACAAGTACACATTGGAAAAAAAGTAACCAATTTTGGTTAAAAGTAACCAAAACGGCAACGCTGATCAGAAATTCAAAAATTTTTGAAAACCAACATGCATGTCTGACATACTCGACATACATGCTATTACACAGTGAGTTTTGGTATGCGATCATACATGTCTTAAGACAAGTATGCGTGTCTAATAGCCCTTTTACGAAGAGTAGTAAAAAAATCTCTGAGCAAAATAAAAAAAGTTAAATGTTGTTGTTGTTGTTTTTGCTAAAAGGAAGCATTTTGTTAGTGTTTTTTTTTAATAAAATGCAAAGAGTGCATAACAGTGTTGCCCACGTGTTTAATAATGTTAATAAAACGGTAATCGGTTCGGTCATTTAAATGGTTAGTTGAGCAGAAGATGTCGAAAACAGCAGTTTGGGGTGAGTTATTGTTTAAATGCTTTGTTACAGATTATTAAAGTTAAATAAAACTAAAATTAATAAAAAGAAATTAGAACAAATTTTTAAAGTTAAATTAAAACAGTGGCTGTAATAAAAACGCAACATTGTATTTTTTTATTGTTGTTTTGGTTGGACGATATGTCAAAAATACAAACAATTTTGTCATTTCATTCTCTATGAAAAAATAGCTTAGCTGTGTTTTCAGCGCCACCTGAAAAGTAAATTCGCCTTGAATGCAACTGATTATGGAATGTTGCACCTTAACTCATTTAAAAAAAATCTGTTTCTCTAATAAGAGTCATAAATTTACACAAACAACGAGGGCGGGTCAATAAGTGCGTGAGATTTTTGACCGTCGTCTCCCTTGAGTTCTCTAGACTTGGCTTAACGTTTCTCTAATTTTATGAGTCAAATTACTTTCTGCAAAGCAATTTCTTCAGGTAAGAAACAAAAAATATTCACTTTGGCCTTATCTGTAGAAAAGGGTGGTTATAGAAGCAATTCGTCGCCTAATAATGGGTTAGTGCCACTTTGACAGATGCTCGTAAGCAGAACCAGTGTTATCCTTTTAGTTAATCCCAGAACGCTAAAATCCCCTCTGAGGCGCAACGAATTATATTTAATGTATTTCAAAACGATTGTGTACAAGTAACAGCATAAGCTTTCAAACGACCGCAGTTTTCTATCGGGTAAACTTGTAAACGGACGTTCACGGCAAAAATAATTTTTAAGAAGGAGATATACTAATACGTGTTGCCTGAGAGGCGAGATTTAGCTTTAATCGTATTTTTCTGCCTAGATGTTCTTAATAAATTATTCATCCGAGGACCAGCAAACAAACAGTTCCACAAATAAAGTAAGGGAAAAGGTCAATGTTCAATTAATGTTTACCAAGGAAGAGCGTATGCGTGTTTATTATTGTTCAAAATGCAATAAAACGTACTGTCTAGAACACAGATCTCCAACTTTCTATGGAAAAAAGGTCATAAATAGTTTTTATATACAAAGCTAAATTTAAATGATATATATGATGAAACTTTTTATATATGTATTATGAAACTTAGTACTATGAGCCATAAGAAAAACGTGCACTCAAATCAAAAAATTTTTTAAGTTAATATCATATATTTTATAAAGTTATCTCTTTGTAAACAAATCTTGAAGTTTGTTTTTATTATTTGTTATTGACTTATAAAAAAATATATAAACTCTTTTTTGTTCTATAATTTAATTTGCCGTCGTTTTAATATAAGCAGTTTCAAAATAAAAAAAGAGACATCAAAAAATAGAAAAACTCTTATTTTTTTTAAAAAAAGTAGCCGCACATGCTATGTTAAGCTTTAACGTTAAAGAAAAAGGTTTAGTTCTCTAGCGTGAAATGCGGGAAATTTAAAAAGTGGCGGACTTTTTTAACCGCTTTCGTGTTTTATAATAAACACTTCAAGATTTCCTATGGTATTTCATCTGGTCTACAAAATAATTAAAAATATTGATAATTATATCGTAATGAATTATTATTGCTAAATACTTTTATGAAATGTTAAACCAATTATTTATTTTGTAACCCAGCAATATCTTACTCCCATATTCCTAATAAATATTATTATAATTATTGGTGAAGGGTTTCGAAAATTCGGCGCATAGGAACACAGCATTTGATAATTTTTTTTATTTTCAACCCAAAACTTTACGCTCTTGTTGTGTGCGTTTTTGTTTTTTTGTTTCTTGGGTTGGATAAGTGTTATAATTAAGCATGTCTTATTAGATATGCGTGCGTTTGGAAATAATTTAACACTTTATTTTCGATGAAATATTTTAATTACTTTTTTTACTAAATTTACATACTTTTTTACTGAATTTTTTTTTATTAATTTTTAATAATTGCCCAAAATTATGTAAAAACCTATTTCATATCATGTTATTGGTGTTTCCAATGAATTAATAGCGGATCTCAAACTTGTGTTACATATCTTACATAAAGGGTTATTTAGGGGCGGATTGGAATAGTATTTTTGTTTTATTTTAAATTTATTACCTCAGTTGCTATATAATTAAAAATATTGGAAACGAACGCAACCACAAACAACATAATTACTTAGTTTTATTTTAATGTTGAGAAACATTAATTTAAAATTAAAAATGCATTACTAAATTTTAATTGGTATGGAGTCATATTTAGGCATCTGACCGACGTAAGATTGATTTACTATACTGTATAATTTGAATAAATTTAATTTATAAAAAATCTCTCACAGCTTACTCAATATCTGAATCTTAAGCCCCAACCAGAATGTGCATTA
Source organism: Pollenia griseotomentosa (assembly GCA_963931875.1). Lineage (NCBI taxonomy): Eukaryota > Metazoa > Arthropoda > Insecta > Diptera > Polleniidae > Pollenia > Pollenia griseotomentosa. The sequence continues at coordinate 89,216,741 of OZ007563.1, forward strand.
CCAAACTTAAGCTACTGTCAAAAAGAAAACAAAAAGCCTCTCAGATGCATTTAAAATATCAAATAGAAAATAAAAAAAAAACATTGATTCCGTACGGAATGAGAGATTAGTTTCGCACCTTGCTTAAGCAAATGACAGTTTTATAAAACTTAACATAAGGTTTCCTTAAGTTCAATATGGTTTTACAGATATGATTTACATGTATTTGCTCAGTTGCTTAAGTCACGTTATTAACTTTCTGGTTGGGGGTTTATTCATCCCAACAAAGGTATGTGCTACTTACAAAGCCATAAAAGGGATGGATTGGTGTGTTATAGAGTTCACAATTAGAGTATTTCCACTATTGTGTATCTTGATACGAAAATTGCAATATTGGACCCAGGCTTTTAAACTTAGTAAGTAGCTCGAAATGCCTTCTGAAGCAAGAAATATGATGTACAAAGGCATCCCCTGTAGTAATACTAAAGAACTGATTTTCCTTTACCAAGGAGTAGAAACAGCGGATTTTTGAGATTGCACTGTTTAACAAATGGTTGTCAAAATCTAAGACTTAAAGTGGTATATACAGGGTTTTGATAAGAGTTATCAACCGATTAGGAATAATTCGATTAAGCGATCAAACAAAAACAAACTCTTGTTCGAATAATTTTAAAATGGCGATTTTCGAATAACATATAAATCGATTAAATTATGTCGATTAATCGAACAATTTTTTTTTTATTAAAAAATAGCCATAGCCCTGACTGTAATTAATCTCAATGTTTACTAAGCGAAAAAATAAAGAATTGATTTATAGAAATCATTTGCGTAATGCTTTGTTCACAGTTGGGTTTTTAAACGCGTTTAAGCAAAATGTTGATTAAGTTAATCAGAGCCGTTTACATTACATTACATTACATAAGAAAAAAAAAAACACAAAACAAACAAATTTATATTTTTTAAGGTATTAAAAATGGATAAAAATACTTTAATAAAGTTATCAGAATATTTTTTTGAACATACTATTGATGAAATTGTGAAAATTTATAAATTATTTAAGGAAAAATATAAACATTAAGAAGAAATCGTGGTTGGTTGTACACACACAGAAAAAATTCTCCAAAATTTTTCACCAACTAAAACATTAATCAAAAACATAATCAGTTTTAATTAAAAATTTAATCAAGTGAATTAAACTTTTAATCAAGTGAATTAAACGTTTAATTAATACTATTAACTGGTTTAATTGATACTATTAATTTGTTTACTGGTGCAAATTTAATTAATTTTTTAATTGATATCACAAATTTTTTAATTGAAATCAATTCTTATTTTTTTTCTGTGCATGAGGGGTACGTTCATGGTGACCGATTCTATATTATATTCAGTTTGAGGTATGTTCAGAGGATTCGATGTGAATAAAAAAGTGATTTAGTTGTAATCATGTCAATTTGAAGTGATTTACAAATCACTTCAATATATGGTTAATCATCTCGATTTTGATGTGATTAGAGCTAATTCAAGTGTGAAGATAGTATAAGTGTCACAATATTACCGTTGAAAACGATGTAGTAGAAGATAATCCAACGACATCAAAAAATGCCGAACTTGCTCCAATGGAAAAATACAGAATGAGAGACAGCGGCTGTTCTATAGAAGAAATTGTACGCAGAAGTTTGGATGAAGATGGAAGGTCTGTAAACGCCTATCGTAAATCCAAAGTTGTATCAGATTATTTAAGAATTATGGATTTTACAATTCCTTTAAGTAATACAAAGATATGAAGTAAAGATGAAAAGTTGTACGCATCAAAAAAAGAAGAAGTCATAGTGGATTTGAGAAAAAATAAAAGATTTTCCATAGTTGTAAATTAATGGACGGATGTATCTTATTTAAAATATGTTAATTTTTCATAATTTTTTTTGTTCGTTATTCTTATCGATTCATCGATAATTTTACAGATTTAATCGTTTGATCGAACGAGCAAAAAAAATTATTTGAATAATTCGTTTGAATTCAGTCTCCAGTTTATCACAATGGCTTCAAGCTTTATTTAAACTGGCCGAAAAACTTGATCTTTTGCGTATTTGTTATTAATACGGACAAATCTTACTTTAGTTATAAAACTTATTTACAATTTGCTGAATTTTTTTGCTAAAACATTAAATAAGAAACGGATGTTCGTGTTGGTTCTAGATATTTACAGTCTTAGATACTTATATTGTTTAATTAAATAGATTATCTACTCGTATATAATATTCTAAATTTATCAAATTAATCAAATCAACATTAATTAAATATGATATTTGTTTGACTATAAAACATAATCATTTGAACACGAGAACAATACTGTGGCAACATGCAATCAAGCTGTGTTCATTTTAGCAGGGCTATTCACACAGGAAAGAAAAGTCGTGTTTTATTACGAAAAATGTAAACTCAGGTGTTTTTTTTCACTACAAACACTTCATAAAAATATATATTAGTACCTTTTACTCCTTCAAGGATCATAGGGCCAAGTACTACATTAATTTAAATGTTCATATGAATATGTATTTATAATCTAACAAAGTAAATTGGTACACAATTTTATATACTAAATTTATATCATTTTAATATCTTATTTAAATATGTATGTAGCTCATCTTGTTTAAGTGAATCCCCCTTATACAATTTTTAAGAAACTCTTTAACAATATTTAATAATGAAATACAAAATAATATGAGCAATTGGCAAAATATAAATACTATTAAACTTACATGCACGTACATGTTTAAATGAACAATATTATTACAATTGTAACATGTACACCATGTAACACAACAAGCAACTGATGTCGTTTGTGTCAATGTCACAATATACAAAAAAAACTGCTATAAAAATCTCAAACAAAACTTACAGTGGGTAGAAAAACAATCATATAAAATTTTTATATTTATTGAAAATTTAGCAAAAAAAAAATTACAATTTAAAAGAAGTCTTGCCAAAATTCACTATTTATAGGATATTTTCTAAAATTTTGCTATTTATAGGAAATTTTGGAAAAATTATCTATTTATAGGAAATTTTGCAAAAATTTACAATTTATAGGAAATATTGCCAAAATTTACAATTTATAGGAAATTTTGCCAAATTTACAATTTATAGGAAATTTTGCCAATATTTACAATTTATAGGAAATTTTGCCAAAGTTTACAATATATAGGAAATTTTGCCAATATGTATTTACAATTTATAGGATATTTTGCAAAAATTAACTTTATAGGAAATTTTGCCAATATTTACTGTTTATAGGAAATTTTGCCAGAATTCACTTATTATAGGAGATGTTGGCAAAATTTACCTATTTTAGGGAATTTTGCCAAAACTCACTTATTATTGGAAATTTGGCCAATATTTACTATTTATAGGAAATTTACAATTAAAAGGAAATTTGGCCAACATTTAGTGTTTATAGCAAATTTTGCCAAAATTTACTGCTTATAGGAAATTTAACCATAATTTACTGTCTAGAGTAAATTTTGCCATAAATAACTGTCTAGAGAAAATTTTGCCATAAATAACTGTCTAGAGGAAATTTTCCCATAATTTACTGTCTAGAGGAAATTTTGCCATAATTTACTGTCTAGCGGAAATATTGCCAAAATTTACAATTTATAGGAAATTTTGCCAAATATACAATTTATAGGAAATTTTGCCAATATTTACAATTTATAGGAAATTTTGCCAAAGTTTACAATATATAGGAAATTTGGCCAATATTTACAATTTATAGGATATTTTGCAAAAACTTACTGTTTATAGGAAATTTTGCCAATATTTACTGCTTATAGGAAATTTTGCCAAAATTAACTTATTATAGGAGATGTTGGCAAAAGTTACCTATTTTAGGGAATTTTGCCAAAACTTACTTATTATGGGAAATTTGGCCAATATTTACAATTTAAAGGAAATTTGGCCAACATTTACGGTTTATAGCAAATTTTGCCAAAATTTACTGCTTATAGGAAATTTTGCCATAATTTACTGTCTAGAGTAAATTTTACCATAAATTACTGTCTAGAGGCAATTTTGCCATAAGTTACTGTCTAGAGGAAATTTTGCCATAAATTACAGTCTAAAGGAAATTTGGCATAATTTACTGTTTAGAGGAAATTTTTTCAAAATTTACTTATTATAGGGAAGTTTGCTAAAATTTTCTATAAATGGCTTCGTTAAATTTATGAACATGTTTGAGTTTTCATTGTCTTACTTCTTAATCCCACTGTTTTGGCACTTGTTATGATGTTGCTACTATTGCCAACTATTTATTGCTTTATGTCGTTGCTATTGTTGTTTTAAGTGTTTGTAAAAAAAACGTACTGAAATAATATGGTCAATATAAATCATTTCAAGACTAACCACTTGCACAAAGAAGATTTATATTGTATAAAACGATTTCAACTAATTTTATTTTGCTATATTTTTTTCTTTTTCTTTGCAAACCAACTACAACATCAGCAATAATTACAGAAACAAGTGTGATGAAGCGATGCGATTTTCTGAATTGATCATGCAACACCACATAGCACAAATATATTTAAAAAAAAAAAAATGAATACAGGCCATATTTGTGAAACACGACATAAGATCAGCTCTATAAACAATAAGTGTCTGGGGAGATATTTATTAAAAAAATTTTTTATTTTGCATTATTTTTTTTATTATTACACTCTCATTTAAAAAATATTTCAATTACATAAATGAATTTGCAAATATATCGACAAATATATTCACAACCTGTCCGTCCCAACGATTTAATGTGAATATATTCTGTTGTTTATATGCAAAATTTATATGTATGTATATGAAATAATTTTCTATGTCATGGTCTGGGCCAACAAGTTTTTTTTTTCATTTATTTTTATTTGTAAATTTATTTTTATAGGTATTTTTTGTATTTACATGAATATGCATCCAATAAAGCATTGTAGTAATTTAATGTTAATAGACATTTATTTTCAAACTGCATGAAAATCAAAGTTTATTTCATTTTATTATACATTGCGGGTGCTGTGATTTAATGCGCTGCAAATCTTAATTTAAATTTGATTGAATTGTTTGTAACTAATTGAAGATAAGACTTATTAAATAAAATGCAAATTACATATTTTTTACAATTACATATATTTAAGCTTGCAAATACAATGTATTGGTCTTAAGTCTTTTGTTTTTTAGCTACACCTCTTGCAATCATATTGACTTGGGGATGCTGTTGTCTAGACCTTAATGAAAATTTTTTAATATTTTTTTTTTTATTTCTAAGCTATTCCGATTAGATCAAGAGTAAGTTCGTTCAGTCAGATTAGTCAGATTAGTATCAAATTTAAATGGATTTTGAGCAGAGCTGAAATTTAGTCAAAATATTGTTTGTAAAGAACCAGATAGATAGAGTAAAGTAGAGTCAAAGTAAAGAGCGAGTTGTGTCAGAATATAAATAAAGTCAAAGCACAGTCAAAGAAGAGTAGAGTTTAACAACTTTGGAAGTTTACTCGAAAAGCAAAGGCTTGTTACAAAAAATAATCTGAAAAGATTTTATTCCGTGTGTAGTCAGAATAAAGTTTAAGTAGTGTTTTAGTTGTCAGAAAAGTACAAAAGTAGCGTCAAAGTTGTGGATACTCGGAAAAAGTTTGAGTAAATTCTAAGTAAAATCGTAGTTATCTCAAAATAGAATTAAAATAAAGAAAGTGTAGAAACAGTGTACAGTCAAAATTTGAATTTTAATGGGTCAAAACTAAATTTTGAATTGAGACGATAAAAAATGATTATCAAATAACAGCTAAAATTCTGTTAGTATTTAAAAAGCAATTAAACTATAGGAAACCTATGGAAAAGCTCGAAAGGACCTTAAAAACACGTAGAGTATAGGTAAAATAGAACAAAAGTAAACACAGTGTGTAACTAGTTTACTACATTATTGCTTCGACTACATCTGACATAAAATCTCACACCACAAATATTTTTCCTTCAAAATCTTTATAGACACTGACATCACTTGTCTCACATTTAAACCCAGACTTCTAGTGCAATGTTTGTGTCTTTTCAATTACATTTTTATTATGTGTGAATTGTTATTTTTGCTAGCAGCCACAATATAAACTATTAAAATGTCGTCAATTCTTGTTAATAAGATGGAAACAAGTCATGCGCATACAAATCGTATACAAACGTATTAAATAAAAAATTTCTATAAACAAAAATACCTTGAAATTAAGAAAAAGAAAAATTGCATTGTTTCGTTTCGAAAAAAATCGCATAAATAACAGATTAACATAAACAATCAAATTTACTAGCAAAAATATTAACGAAACTACAGACATACATATAACTTAACCAAATAAAGAAAAAAAATCTACAAAATTTACTTAACTTTAAATATAGGATCTAAATGTCACACATATTTTTTTCTCACATAAAATATTACAATAGTTTAGTCCGCTCTCCACTAATATTTACTAATGTTTTCTATTAAAATTTTATTTAACTGAACCTGACCATATGTATTATTGAAATGATTAAGTACTTTCAAAGAAATCACTTTAAATTTCTAGAATTCATAAGTAGGCGTATGATTTATTGTAATTATTATTGTTGACATATATTTAGCTCTATTTTGCCATAATTAATTAGCACAAGTTAAAGAATAATGCAACTTTACTGTTCGCAATAATTTCCATTGATTTATGTTGATATGTGAACACGTACAGCAAAAAAAAAATTAAACAATTAAAATTTTTCTATTCAATTGAAAAAGTGGGGTTCCAATAGCTGCATATAATTTTACTTGTGAGAAATACTTGTAATTATTTTATCTTAAATGTTCATTTAAATATTATTGAGCTTGTTTTGATTTGTTACAAATAAAACGTAATAGAGTATAATTAATAAGGTTTGTCTTTTAAGTCTTTTGTTTTTAGGAGTATATTCAATGAAACATTACGGCTTATGTCAACATATGTAAATGCATACAAAAAGTTGTGTGTAAGATATATTAAGATATACATACAAACATACATTAATAATGGCATAACCAGTATTTAAAAATTATTTTCAGCTTCTTTTAGCAGTTCAAATTTTAAATTAACTTAAATTAGTATTCCCACTCTTTAATAGATTTCTAACTTTTTTTTAATTGAATTGAATTAAAATAAATTATAAGCAATTAATAATGTTTAATTAAAAGACTATCAAAGTATCAAGCAGCTTTTAAGACAAGATTAGGAGGATTGTTTTGTTTATCTCTTTTTCTTGCGTTAATAAATTTCTCATCTAAAATTTTGGTATTTTCAAAAATTTGTAAAAGTGAAGTGAGGAGTTTTTTTTAAGCAAATAAAGGGAGTAATTTTATCCTTTTTGTAAAGAGGTGGCTTATTGTCTTAAATTAATTTAAGAAAAAATGTTAACGGATTGATAAAAATTTCTGTTTCCAAAGCAATACTTAATTCTGGTTTCATATCGTGACAATAATTTTCACATTTAAGTTTTGTCTAACCTCTAGATACCTTAACACACAAAATTTTGTACATAAGTGAGATAATGTTAATTTTACGGAAGGCGTTAAATCTGGAGACACATTTATATGATAGCATAATTGCGAAAGGAAATAAAATAGTCATATTCTATATCACCTGCAATAAAGATAACACCGTATTCATAAACAGATTATAAATTTAACAAACGTTTATTTCGAAAATTTTTCATTGAAAATTTGTTTTGTAAATCTTTATTAATTTAACGGCAAATTTCTCCACGTATAGTTATAATTTTATACCAGCTATTTGACAGTTATAGTTATAACATATTATTAACTGCAAGTTAAAGTAATAGTTTGTTTTAACTGAACTTAGTGATATTGGCAGTAAAACTTTTTTATGAATACCGCAGCTAATTTCTCTCTATATATAAAAGAGACTTGCTTGTTTGAAACCAGCGTTGCCATTTTGGTGCCTTTCGGGTATTTTTTGGTGCTTTTTTGCTTATGCAATACCCGAAATTTTGTTAAACACCCGTTTTTGAAAAGCGGGTATTTATAGTGCTTTTAACAATTTCTCACAGTGCTTTTAAGTGCCTTTTAAGTAATCTACATATATTTTTGGCACTGAACCATTTTGCTACTATTCTGTAAACACAGCGAATACTTTTTTAACCAACTGCGTATTATTTGCATTTATGTTTTGAGTAGTATTCGCAAACTCTTCTAGGCTTTTCTCAAGCATCATCAGAGATGCCAACTTAGTGCTTTTGGCACTATTTATGGTGCTTTTTGATGTCTCAAAACGCCAAAATTGTATTTTAAGTGTCAATTTTTCGTTAGTGTCCGTAATGCTTTTTATTTTTTTTTTTAACATTTTTTAAAATTTCAGTTATATAGAGGATGATTTAGATGAGATTAGCTATTTGGAGTACAATTTTGAGAAATCCTGTGAAGATTTTAAGATTTCAAATGATAAAAAAAGTGATAAAAGAAAGTTGTATTCGTTTTACCAAAAACTTTATTTACGAGGTTTGAGCTAGGCTTCCTAGCAATTTGGAAATTTTACAAAACGTTGCACTTTTAAGCAACAACATATTTAGTAATCGTAATAAGAACGATGTATATGTTTTCGGTAAAAAATTTTTTAAAGATGTAGACACTGTTTCAAAAATAGAAAATGGCTTGAAAAATATTAAGAATTGTAAATGGAAAAATAAACAACGATTTTGAATCATGTAGAAAAAACGTATTAAAAAGTTTAAAACAAGCAGTCGGAAACCGTATTTTTTCGAGCTACGAAAATCGAGCTCGCACTGTATTACTTTTAAACTGTTTTATGGCCAATTCAAACTCCAAATGATTTGGATAATATTATTTTTATTGGAGATAATAATAATACGTTTAAAAATTTTTATATACAAATGTAAATATATTTATTATTTAATTTTAGATGAAAATAGTCCCCTATCTACGCCGTCGCCTTTTTTAAAATTTTGGAGGTATTTAATATTCGGCACAGCCGAAGGCAACTTGTTTTGTGTTTAATTAAATTGTAAAAATGGATTAGTGCTTTTTTACGCTTTTTTTGTACAAAATAGTGCTTTTTAGTGCTTTTTTTAAATTTTAAAGTGCTTTTTGCTCTCAAAAAGTTGGCATCACTGTTTGAAACGTATAAACTCGAAAACTATTTAACTGATTTTCACAAAACTTTATACATATCTTCTATGGGCCGCAAGGAGTGTTTCTGTATAGTTTTCATGGCGATTCATGGCGAGAGTTTAAAAAAATAATATTTAATGTTTTTAAAAGGCACTTTGTATATACATTAGCGTGGCCGTTAGTTGTATGGAGAACTATTATTTGGTTCAGTTTTATTTAAAAAAAAATATACAAAAAATTTCTTAGCGATAAGTTGTATTTTACGGGGGCGTCCGTCCCTCAAAGTTTGCCTTCAAGCTCATTTATTCAAATGTAATTTGTTTGCATATGACTATCTCTTTAAAAAAACATTTACAAGACTATTATACATGGCAATTTTTTAGCTCTTTTAGTCAACAACTTTAGCCTCAAAGAAAGTTTTTTGCTAAAACTTTATTTAAGAAAATAACCAACAACTTACAACACCGATTTGGGGGGAAAGAATATAAGAAATAAAAAAAATAACGGCCACGCTAGTACACATTCATAAATAGGTAGGAGCTTTGAAAAGTGAACTTATTTCTTCTTATTCCTCGAAGGAAATGGGCAGAAATTTTGGGATAAAAACGGTGAGACGGGTACTTGATACTAAGGTGTTCAGTCGATTAATACTTGTTCGATTAATCGAACAATTTTAAAGGATTAATTTTTCGAATAATTTAAAATTTCTAATTTCGATTAAAGGATTAATCGAAAAATTTGTACCAATTAATCGAATAACAATAATATATAGTAGTTCTGTTAAATGTATAATTTTTTTTTAAATTTTAAGCCGTATAAACAAACAAAATGTATGTGTCTGTTGAAATTTAAAAAAAAAACAGTCATGTTTAGTGAGTAATTTTTCTAAAATTTTTGTTCAATTTTGTCAACACAATTTAACAATTCATTTTACAAAAGAAAAATCGACAAAGTTATGTTAACTCAAAGATTTATATTAATTTATCGGATATGTTCTAGAAATCGAAATGAAGAGTTATTGAAATCGACGATAATTTAAATTCAATTATTATTTACAAAATAACCGTAGTTTTTCGTGGTTTTAAGTTTTATTCTCGTAAAAATAACAGATACTTAAAGAAGTAGATAAAATGGAATAGTTTTATGAACTTTCATTACATGGTCGTTTTTAAAATTTGTTCGATTTAAATTCACTTCATTTCGATTTTTAGAACTCGCCCGTATTTTTTAACAAAATAGTTCATGCGTTTCTCTGCTTAAAATGAGTTTGGTTTAAAAATATTGAACGAAGGATAAATCTAATAATGCTAAATGTAACAGGTGTGCAAAAACGTATTAACGTAAATGTTCTTCAACAATTTCACTAATTTACTACTTCTTACACAGTGACTATAACATAGTACTTGAAGAAGATGCTCCACCAACAAAATCCAATGAATAAATATTTTAAACAAGATACTCCGATCGATTCTCTAGAGTAAATTATTTGTAGAAGCATAGCAGAGGGCGGAATTTCCGTAAAAAGTTTCAAAAAATCTAAAGTTATATGGACTCTTTTAAAATCAAAGTGTCCGAAAGTGAAGCAACAATTTGGAGCTACAGTGACAAGTTTCATTTAAAAAAGAATATTTATTTACACAAGTACTAATTTTTTCTAAAATTAAAGAAAACTTCTCGTAATTTATAAAATTTTTGGATTTAGAATTATTCGATTAATCGATTAATTTTAAAATTTTATTCGTTTGATGGAATAAGCTTAAAAGGCCAAATATCGATTGATCGTTTAAGCGAGCAAAAATAAAACCCGATTAATTGAACACCCTTATCCTGATAAACAACCTGATTTGCATTGTGGCTTTACATTAAAAAAAGTAGACTTTTCGCTGAAAATGCGAAAACGAGCAAAGAATTTTAAATTTGATAGCTTGAAAAATAAATCTAAATAAGTTCAAAACTTACTAAAAAAAGGTTTTATATAACATGTCTTGCACAATTCGCAATTTTATTTAGTTTTTTAATGCAAGTCAAAATCCACTTCTGTTCTTTTAACGTCACACCAACGCATATTTTTGCTTATGTCTGCAAATCCTAAGCGTCGGTTGTTGTATTTTTTTTTTTTTTTTTGAATACTTCATTACTTTGCATATATTAAAACCCTTTTTTCAAATTTGACTTCTTCATACATTTTTTTTACATTTTGCCGTAGGACTATCACGTCACGTCAATATGGAAATGTCTATATATAAAAGAGAGACTTGCATTTTTGAAACGGATAAACTCGAAAACTATTGAACTGATTTTAACAAAACTTTACACATATATTCTGTGGACCGTGAGGAACGTTTCTGTGTAGTTTAGAGTCCTTCCGATTCATGGCTAGAGTTTAAAAAATAAAATTTATTGTTTTTATTAGGCGCTTTGTATATACAGTGCGCGTCAAAATAAAGTGTACAGCTTGTCTTCCAATGTAATTCGTGTTATGTAAGTTATAAAAAATGTTGAATTTCTACTTTGCCAAATTTGATCAGACTTTAAGCTTGTTGTCAACTGTAAAAAATACATTACTCCAAATCTTGATTAAAGCAAGTTGGATAAACAAAATGCCATAAAAGTTAGAAATAAGAAATTCAACGAAAACTAGAAAGTATGTATAATAAAGCGTGATAGGGTTGGTTGACGTTCTACGCTATAAAACAGCTGTATCGACCCAATAGTGGCTCGGTATAAATCCAACTAAACATCTGGCAGCATTTGAACAGACAATTTCAAAAAAACATAAGCAGCAAGCACTGTGATGAAAATTCTGCAGGAAGAGTGACCAAAAATGTCTATTGAGCTAACTTTGAAACGGTTGAAATCGATGTCCAAAATACAAGAAGCCGTCCTAAAAGCAAAAGGAAATCAAACAAATTATTAGCCAATAAACTTTTCTAATGCCCAATTTTCAGGATAGTTATTAAATCTAAATTAAGTTAATTTTCATAAAAACTTAAATCGTATTTAAATACAGATTGACTTTTTGAGTTTTATTTTAAAAGCCTTATTTAAATAAGATAAAAGTATGGTAGCACTACTAAATACAAAAAAATATCATAAAATAGTATAATTATTTACAAGGTGGTCTCAAAAATCAGCTGATTGTTATTGCTTTGCCTCTTGTTGTTGTATTGTCGTGATATTGAGGCCACCTTGCTAAATATTACAATAGAAACTTAAGTTTAAATTAAGTGTAGCACATCGGTGAATTAAGTTTGATTTAAGTATTTAGTGAAGAAGAGAATTTTGTATTTAAAACGATTTCAAACAGTACTTTAAATATTTACACTTTTTTGACGCGTTAATAACGGAGTAAATTCGTTTTTTACTGTACTTTTTTGTTGTTTTTGAAGTATTAAAAATGTTTACTTTTATATTGTTAATACATTGGCCAAAGTTTTGAAAATGACAACATGCTTCTCCAAATTTAAGTTCTTTTTTACTAAAATAACAGAAAAATAACTCAAAATAAAGGTAGATAAGAAACAGAGTATAGTTATGTTAGAGTCACAATAAAGTAGAATCATGGAAAAGCCTGACAAAAGTACAAAAGAACAGAGTCATTGTAGAGGTAGAGTATACTAGAATTGAGTCAGAAAAGGCTTAGAGATAAAGTGAAGAAAGTATAATATAGATAGAATAGTGGCATGTCGTTAGGTCTAGTGACATCAAGTCTATTGACATTCTTACACACCAAAAAGAGTCACAATTTCAAAGGATACACTTTTAAAAACGTCAAACTGTCCATGAACTCAATGGTACATAACCCATTGGTCTTACAACACTTTTTGATATGCCATAATGTCCATAATTTTTTTGTTCATGGGACATGACTCCTTCAGAATACAATAAAAAAAAACAGTCTAAAGAATCATAGTAGCAGAGTGTAGAGAAAGAACCAAGTTAGGATAGAGTTATTTAAATTCAAAGTAGTTTCAGAACAGAGTCGGAGTAATTTCAAAATAAAATTTGAATCGAAATAAAGTAGATACAGCATACCACCAGAGTAGATTTTATAGAGATTTGAGTTGGGGCAAGATTCATTCAAAAGTCAGAAAATTAAATGCCACTTTAACAAACTCCAAGAAACGTCGGGTTTGATGTATTTTATACCGATTTGTGAGAAGATATAACATAATTTCACTAATTTCTCTATTGTAACAATCATAAATCTAAATCGGAATATTTATGTATGGATCAAATGCTGCTCAACAGACAATAGCAAGATTTTTTTGATGACCTGAAGTAGACGATTATAATTTCGTGTGTGGAAAAAATAATGATCAAAACTCGTTGTTCCCAATATAGTCTAATACAAGAAATGACTTTTAATTATATTAACCTGCACCAAAAACTATCTTGAGAAATATATAATTGATTATCAAAAAGGGGGCCAAAATCAACAATAGGACATGACAGCTAGCATGTCAACTACTAATTAATACAAGTTCCCAAAAGATTTACTAAAAAAATATTATTTTTATCTTTGTTTTAAAATTTCTTCACATCCATCGGATAACCCTGTAGTTAAGTGACAATGATTTATACATTATTTGACATTAAAAAAACCAATGATTAAAATTTTTGCAAAACGCTATACACCAAGAGTGTAAATAACATTAATCATCGCCAAAACAAACGACAAAATAAACACTTTTAGCTAACTATCAAAAAGGTAACATCTACAAAAGAACGCCATGTTTTTTAATAATTTCCCCTTTTAAATGCACAGGGCCAATCTGCTTGTAAATAAAAATCAAAAACAATACCACAAAACAATTTTTTTAAATAAATAAATAATGAAAAGCCACATCATTGTAAAAATGTGTGAACATGAATATGTGAAACGCCAACCTTCTTAAGTAAAACAACCAATAGTGACTTCTGAAAAACAAATATACTTGTATTTAATAACAATAGATCATTGATTTTTACAAAAAAAATTGCAAAAAACAAAAATAATCATGTCAACAAATGTCTTTAAAGAATACCATTTACGCTTTGTATTTACGTACATACTAGAGTCTTTTAACGGGATTTTCCGGGGAATTTTACTGCCAATTCCCCGATATCAAAAGAACGCTTTGTTTCGCACAATTACATTTGAAACATAAAAAAATGTTCGAAAGTTTGTTTTTGTTTTACATGAAGTTATGCGAAGGAAAGAGTTCTTTTGCATTAGCTGAAAAAAAAAACTAAAAAAATGGTGCAGATATACTTTTTTTTTATTTATTTATTGAATGTTTCCATAGCAGCGAAGACCTTCAAACCATTGAGGTGAAGAAGTTAAGAGTATCTGGCTGGAATTGAACCCGCAACCTTCATACTGATAGACTAGCCTACCGGGCAATTGAGACAGTAATAAGATTTCTAATTTCCCTACTTTTTCCCCCCTGAAATGTATACTTGTTTAATTTAGTTTATTTATTTATTCCAATTCTATACACAAGACTTAAAGCCTCTTATTGCAGTATAGAACATTGTTTTAGCAGAAACATTAAGAATAAAAATTATTATTTGTAAATGATAAAATTTTAAAACAAAAAAAAAAATTTAAAAGAAAAAAAAAATTATTAAATAATAAATTAAATTGAAAATTAACAAAATGATAATATTAAAAATCATAACACAAAAAAAAAAATTTAACACGCAAAAAAATTTAGAATGCTTTTTTTAAAGCTCGGTGCGTTACTTATTATTTGTATATTATGCGGGAGTAGATTCCAAAGACGGATTGCACTAAGGAAAAATTGCCAATCAGATGTTAAACTTTGGTGTCTAAACAATAAAATTCGTTTACCTCTATTAGAGCTAGATATGGTAAGGCGGCTATACAGATGTTGTGGTTGTTGAGTAAACACGATTTTGTGCATTAATATCAGTACTCTTGTTTTGAGAAGGTCATCAAACTTTATACCATACAATTTTGCCGTAAAAGGAGAAACAGAATTAAACCTTTTTACGCCATATACGTATCGTACAATACATTTAAAGACTGAGTTTAATTTTCTTTCACATGCGGCATCACATTTGGCAAATAATTCGCATCCATACATCAGAATTGGCAATAAATAGGTTTTTGCAAGAAGTATTCTTATTTTGACAGGTGTACAATACTGCGTTTGCCAGAGAGTTCTAAGCATGGAATACGTACGGCCACATGCATAATTAATATGGTTGCACTATGTCAGGTTCTTATTAAAAATAATACCAGGAATTTTTGCTGTATTTACCCTTTCAATACGTTCATTACTAAGAAAAATATCAGCTATATGATCGGTTATAGTAGTTCGTTTTTGGATAACAAGATATTTAGATTTTTTTTGGGTTGATACTAAGACCATTAGCAGTAGCCCATTCATAAATATGTTTTAACTCAGTATTCAGAGTTAAGACACTTTGTTCAATTTCAGATGTATCACAGCTGATGTAAATCTTAACATCGCCAGCATACATTCTGACTTTGCAGTGTGTAAGTTGACTCGGAAGGTCATCAGCATAAAGCGAAAATAAAAGGGGCCCAATAATTGACCCCTGCGGTACACCCCACGCTACAGGTAGAAGTTTTGATTTATTGTTACCACTTTGAACATACTGATGCCTGTTGGTAAGATATGTTGATATCAGACGTGTAGCAGCTGTAGAAAACATAAACATGTGTTGTAGTTTGTAACGTAGGACGTTATGATCGACTGTATCGAAGGCTTTTGAATGTTCCAAAAGTACTAAGATATTTGTTTTTCGTTTATCTATACCACTTCTTATATCTTCCGCAACATCTACAAGTGCAGTTATACAACTGTGTTTTTTCCGAAACCCAGATTGTTTATCATTAAGCAGATTATGATCATTAACGTAAAGCGATATCTGATTGTGAATTATCCTCTCAAATAATTTCGACATAAAGGGTAAACTGGCAATTGGCCTATATTCTGTTTTAGTTTTGGGTATTGGTATTATTTTAGATTTTTTCCAATTTGAGGGAAAATGACTGGTGGTAATTATGGTGTTAGAAACATGTGTAACAAAGGGCAATATTCTTGGGAGAATTAATTTAAAAAAATCTTGGGTGGATTTCGTCCACGCCAACTGCATTTGATTTAATTGACATACAGCTTCTTATAACGTCAAACTGGTCTACGCAATCAAAAGAGAAGTTATAATGGGGTTGACGATTGTCATGGTTGTGATTGTAAAAATCAATATCTGCTTCTACCATAGGAATATTCACAAATTTTTCATTAATAACGTCTGGATCAATTGTTTTGTTTGCGATATTTCCCGGTTAAAATATATACATATAAAAGTACACAACATTTATAATAGGGTCGTTCACAAAAGGCTGATTTTCAAAATACATAATTTCATAACTACATAACCATCTAAACCGATAATCAGCATTCAGTGAACAACCCAAATATGTTTATTTATTTTTATTTTATCTATTAACATCTAAAATAAGTTTTTATATAATAATTATAAAATTAGGGACTGGCTGCCTTGGCCTTCGTCCTTAAATTTATAATATAAATAAATAAACTGTATTACAGTTTTATGGAATAAAATGTGCTTAATCAGAAAAAAATTAAAAGTTTGAAGTATTTAATACTTACAATTTCAGATATTTAAGCCCCACAAAGGTTGGGAAAAAAGCCCTCGTTTTTTTTAATCATGTAAGACTTAAGAAACAATGGCCTGACAGAAATAACGAAAATTTGTGTTGAAAACGTTTAGTGAAAATGTTTTCTTTATTTTCAGCCAAATTTTCTGTCTCAAGTTCGTAGGAATTTTTAAAATATTTCTTTGAAAATATCCTGGAATTATTTCTAAAATAGGAACCCTAGATTGAAATCACATGAATGATGAATGTATACTTGGAAATAAAATATATATTTATTCAATTGCTCTAATTAATATCAAATAAATTTATAAAAATCCTAGCTAAATTTGTTCAAAGAGACTGACTTATTTTAATATTTCTATTTGGACCGTAAACGAGTTAAGGGCACACGCCGGGCTTTAGCACCAAGAGATGATAATGATTTAGACCGAGGGTTGCCGAAACTCCAGAAAAATATATCCTTAAAGGGAAAACCCTAGCACGTGCATAAATAAAATGCATACATACTATAAAACGTTCTTTAAAACGTATAAAATTACAGAAACAAACCTTTAAGAGAGCAATTAAATAGAAATTTATAACAAATAAATCATTTCAATCTTACAAACATACATGCACTATAAAATTATAAATCGTTATCTCAAACACAAAAAGCCCTATCTAACATTTTAAAAATTTTACAGGAGATGAAAAAAACTACTTAAATTGATAAATTGCCTTAAACTGCTTATAATTTATTTGTTTCTCTATTTGTAACGTAAAACCGACCAGTTGTTTTGACAATTGACAATGTTGCATATTCAATTCAATTTATTTATTTAGCCAAAATATTTACATTTTCATTTCAATAAAATTTTACATATTTTAGTGTTTAAGATTTTTTTCTTTTTCAGTTTAATTATATATATTTACAAAATTTTTATATACATATTCACAATATTATGTTTGGAGGAGAAAATTTGGCAAAAAACCTATTTGATCTTAAATTTATTTAAAAATTACTTATACTACTTAACAATAGACTAGATAAAACCTATGATGAGACTAGCTCATTAATATGAATAAAATCATATTATATTTTTTTTTGTTAATAAATTCGCTTATTTTGGTCGAAAGATTTCAAAACATTTAACATTATAGTTAATGCAATACATCAGAATTAATAAAAAGTCGACTCCAAATTTTGGTTAGTTAGGGCCTTTTGCGTTTTATGTAACGAAATACTAAACTAATAAATATGTAAAGAGATCACTGAAATTTATTCATAAATTATCACATCGAACAAAACACTCTATAAATATTAATTGTGTTTACTTTTTTAAATACTATTATTAATCAGTTTATGAAATGACATACAAACATACATACACAACATATTTTAATTATAAAAGTTGTTTTCCATAAATGAATTTTAATAAAAAAAGAAAAAAAATAACTTTTGATTAAAATGTTCGAACGAAAATTGTGACATCAAAGATGAATTTATCAACAAATATTTTGATAAATTAATAAACAAACAGATGTTTGAAATTTATTTTTACATGAGTTGAGTTGATTAATTTTTAAATAGAAAAAAATTATAAATTTCATATTCTGACATTGATGTTTTTTTTTATATGTATTAATTTTTGATTTTGCAAATAAATCATTTTGTTATGACTGGTCAATAAAAACAATAATAAGTACGTAATACACTTAAAAAAAAATTGTTATAAAACTTAAATAAAATACATTAAGATTTCAACTTACGATACGATATACATATATACTTTTAGCCCTTTCACTACCGTATAGATGAAATACTAAAAAGCGCAAAAAATTTAAAAAATCTAGTATGCTTTGGAAATAAAATAAGTGCTATGATTATATGTCTTACTGGCTTTATTTAAACCTCATAAATTGGGACTTGATATCCAATCGGTAGTTCTATGAGAATAATATTTTCTGTGAGATTATATTCTGAATCAGACGTACTAAAAACCCCAAGATCTGATTCACCTATTTAAGTGCTGTACCCATGTTCTGCTACGTTAGTGAAAACTCCTCGCATCGAAAAGATGTGAAACAAAATATTCCATTTTCGAAAAGTGGGAAAAAGGGTGTCTGTAACTCATGTTGAAAATTATCAAAAGAGATGACGTCGTTACGTTATAAATGCCATAACATTGCACTCAAAGCCGATGTTTAATTGCATGTGTTTATAGCGCCAATCACACATATCGTTGACGGCGACCAAAATTTACTAAAATTGAAAAATTTACAATGACGGCGCCGAAAATACAACCGTCGGCTATACCAAATAATGTAAAGTGCGACATTAATATGCTTGTTGTTTGCAAACGAGCTTTAAAAACATTCGTATTAAAATAATTTTAACCAATGAAAAAGAACAAAATATTATTATTATTATTCTTTGCATTTTGCATTTTTAATATGCTTTTTAGTGTTGAAATTTTTTTGCGCCGCGTTTTTATTCATGAGCTTATTTGACAGTTCACAAAGTCGGAACTTTCTCAAAGAAATTAAACAGACACACGTGACAGCTAATACTCGCCAAACATATTACAGACGCAGTTAAGTGAGAAAAATAGTTGTTTGTTTCAATTTATTGCTAGGAACACAACTGGGACGAACGACGAATTTTTGGCCGCGAATATTCGTCGCCAAAAATAAAACATATTTGTGTATATGAAAATACACACAATCATGGCGTCTGCCGAAATTCGTCATACTTTGCAATAGATTTGTTTCTATTTCATACGCCGGCGAATGACGAACAAATCAGTACCAGGTGACCATGTTTGATTTTAGTTTTCAAGTATTTTAGTATATAAAGTTACTTTTTTACTTTAATAATTTTTTTTTTATTATTTGATCGCATTTAAAATAAATATACAAAAAAGAAAACTATAAGAATAGTTTTTAATTGTGGTTTCGTTAATGTTTGTGTTTTTTAAGTAAATTTTTTTTAGATGGTCACACTATTTCTCTCTCTTTGCACAAACAGCAAAGAACTTTTCCAATTAGTTAAGCTGAGAGTTATTCGTCACTATTGTGTTTCATACGACGAATTTACTCAGCGAATTTTTACTAAAAAATTCGTCGTGTAGGGCGAAATTCGTCGTTCGTCCCAGTTGTGTTCCTAGCATATGGCATTTCTGTTTCATTTCTCACATTTCAATCGAAAAGTTTCTTGATGCGAGAAATACAGAACCTAGGCACTGGTTCTCACTCTTCCAGTCTTAAATTTCTTTCACAATAGGCAGCAACATTTTCACTGGTGTTCACAATAGAGAAACCAATTTTTTTTTTTTTTTTTTTTTTTTTTTTTTTGTAATACACATTTGCAATTAAGAAACTCTTTAAAAATTTTTCCCACAACAAAATAATGTACATTTTAATTATTATTTTTAAATAAATTTATTATTAACGTCAGTTTTAATTTCATAAAAATTGTTTCTGAAGTAAAAGTAGACCAAGGCGAATTCATCCCAGGTAATCTCGGTACTACAACAAGTACAACTCGTACAAAAACCACAAGCAATTTGTTTTTGTAAAATCATTGTACAATGTCAAAAACAGAAATAAAACAAAACAGAAACAAAGATACTAAAAGAGAATAAACAAAATTTTGACATCCAACAGTGATTTTAGCTAATATCAGCAGGGCTTTTAAGACCACCTGTAATAAATTCGCCCTGAAGTAGACTCAACTTTAGTTACATTTTTGTTCTAAAAATGAAAGGAAAATATATAAAATTCTTTGGGAAGGAAAAAGATAGAAGAAAAAACGAAATTGTTTCTCTTATTGTGAACAATGCTTTACCCTTCAAGTCATGAGTTTGTAGGAGAAAAGGGAAAAAAGCCATTTATTTTCATCTTTCTTCTAAGACTTGACGGCTAAAACTTCAAGAGCGTGAATCAGCTCTTATAATAGGAGAAATTGTTTTTTTCTTCACTCTACCACCAGCAAATATACAAATAGCTTTTCTAGTGTTCATTTATGTGAGTCAAACTAAACCAGTGGGATTTATTATCCCAAATGGAAAAAACTGCATAAAATATCTAGAGTATGCTGTTGCTTACTCTCTTGATTATAACATTAAACACTTCTTTATTATTTGCACGAAATAACATAAAAAGGAAAAACACTTATTCACACTGAAAAATTTAAAAATACGTGCGCAGTAATAAATTTCCATGCACTCACTAATCACACTTAAATAGCTGATTAGTTTCAGAAAGCACTTTAAACCATCAATGGGACCTTTTCTTATTAAAATAGATCTTTAATTGTATTTTTGGCGATGTTTTTAATTTCTCCTGGGACACACGAACATAATGGTAGAGAACACGTTAAGGTATTAATCGAGTTTGCCAAATCTTTGCTAATGAAGAAGGTTTGCCCTTATCTCGAAACAGCAGCAATGTCTTAACGAGTATCAGAATAAAGAAATATTTAACTTAGTCAGGGTTAAAATTTAATGTAGTGAGAAAAGAAACAAAATATTCTGAGCATAAGTTGATCAAAGGTCATAAACTATATATAGACAAGTTGAAGTAGAATCATAATACTGGAATGGAATCAGCTAATGGGGCGGCAGAAGTTAAGGCCAGGTAACACATGGTGGCGAATAATGTAGTCCGAGGCAAAATTATAGTCAGAGTAGAGTAAAGTAGAACGCGTAGAGAGCCTAAGTAGAGTTGGAGTAAAACCAGAAGGAGTATAAAGTAACTGTATATTTCAGATATCAGAGTTAAAACAGAATAACGTCAAAGTAAAGTCAGATTACAGCTATATTAAGTGTTCGAAAATTAACCCAATATTATTTTGCGTATGGCACATACACCCAGAATTTTTTTTAGTGTTTGTGTATTAGTACTAAACCCTAAACACCGTTTATAACTATTTTCACGAAAGTTAAAAATATTATATAGTGCTCTGTTTTTCGTTATAAAATAGTACAGTTGAAGTGGTTCTGTGGACAAACATTATATTTTAATGTTCTTTAGGGCTTTTCAGCAACGCTTCTCACTAGTATTGTTGTTGTTGCTTGGCAATTTCCACGACCACAGCAGGATAGCCTGTGCGTGTATCATGTACATGTTTTATTTCTGTTAAAAGAGTTTTGTTGTCTTTAAAAGCCAAAAAGGCGCTGAGCAGAACTGAACTAAGCAAACATAAAGTGCTGCACCGAACAAAAGGAAGTTTGTGTTTTTTACAAAAAACAGAACGCATTGGATTAGTACAGTATTTTTATTGTGTACGAAGATCACAAACAGAGAAAAGAGTCACGGATTGTTAAAAAACAATTGTTCAGCGTAAATAAAATTCCAAGTTTATTACAAAATTTGTTGAAGATTGGCCTGCACACACATCTTAAGTACGTTTTATGATCTCTTTTTTTACATAAAAATCGCAGTTTTTTACCAAATTTTACAGCTGTTAACTTGGTACCACCTTCTTATAAATTCGCCTTTGTGTAACGTCAGCATTACTTAAGAGCGAATGAGGATATAGTGAAAAAAGACTTAGATACACAGTACTCCTGTCTCTGGTCTACAAATGAAAAATTAAAGATGTACAGTATGACCTGTGTAGAATAACTTTATCTTTTAGATATTATTATTACAATAGCGTATGTAAAAGAAAAAATTTTCCTAAATATTGGAAAAAAAATTTCTTCAAGATTCCTAAAAATCTTAAAATAGAAAATAGTGGATTTTTTTCGAAAAGTCTTTCAAATGTGCAAAAAATCCCTGTACACCTGAAAATATAAAGTGAGTTTGCAAGGCGGTTTCGAAAAAAAAGATTTATTTTTGCCGAACGTAGGGGTCGCCCTTGTAAATTTTTCATTATATCTCTGAAATTTACAGACGGATCTTAAAGTATGATATATCAAAGTTTTTGTCTCGAGAAAGCCAATGTTACAGATCAATTTTATTACAATAGCGTTATTCGTTACAGTTTTAAGCGCACTAAGTCTTTTCCGAGAGTGTGGTTTATATAGGGCCACTGGTAAATTTGGGCAGATCTTCGCGGAATTTAAACGTATGATTTCTAGTTTTTTAAAACTGTGGCAAAACATTTATATCAAGACAAAAACTTCGATACATCGTACTTTAAGATTCAACTGTTAATGCCAAAGTTTTAATTTTTTTTGTTAGAAACCGCCGTGAAAAAAAAAACTTAATATTAGGGTGTACGAAGCCCTTTTTTGTTTGCTTGTTAGGTTGTACGCTCTATAGAACATATAAGACTTTGTGGTTACTTTCTACTGTTACTTTATCAATGTCGAATTAAGTTATTAAAAAAAAATTTTTTTTGATTGCAGAAAAATATTATAAATGCCAAAACTATAAACACGATTTTTTTACGACGACGTGGAATTTGAATTAATTTCTGAAACAAATGCAATAAAAACATAATGAAATGTTTTTAAAAAAATTTTAAAAGGGTAAAACCTTCGATTTTAAGTAAATACGTCAAAGTATAAGCTCAAAAGTCTTTAAAAACCCATTATCTACTGTTCGACAAATAAGAGTTCGTTCATTCCAGTTTAAGGACAGTCATTAATTATAACTAAGTGCATAAATCTTATAATCATTTGCATTATTTTTATCATCGAATTTGCGACAATGAAAGAAATGGAAATTTTATGGGAAAAGCTTAGGAAATAAGGAACGTCGTTTACAATTTAAAATTTTCTTACAAAATTGCGACCAGTGTACACTAAGCAGGTATATGAATTGTCCCAGCAGATCGTGTGTTTTATACGGATCATTCCACACCGAATCGTGGATTGAAAAACAAATTTGTTTTTGATTTCCCAAATATTTTTTATTTTATTTTTTAGTGCACTTCAAAAGAGCTTTTTTGGTAAATGTTGTCATATTTTTGATAACAAATTCAAAGGACTATATATTCACCCCTATTCTGCGTTTCGATTCGGATAAAAATTTTCTCCGTTTTTGGCAACTTTGGTGTTTTGTGCCAATGTTCTGTAACTCCCGCGTTGAGAAACTTTTCGATTGAAATGTGAGAAATGAAACAAAAATACCATAAGTTGAAACAAACATGTTTTTCTCACTTAACTGTTACTGAAACATTTTTGGCGAGTAATTTCCTTACGTTACAGCTATTACACACCAAAAATGATACAGTAACAGTTTAGTGAGAAAAACATGTTTGTTTCAATTTATGGTATTTTTGTTTCAGTTCTCACATTTCAATCGAAAAGTTTTTCAACGCGGAAGTTACAGAATATGGGCACAGAATACCAAAGTTGCCAGAAACGGAGAAAATTTCGATCCGAATCGAAACGCAGAATAGGGGTCATTAGTTTTTTCCTCATAACTGTCTTAATAATCCAAATTGGACTTTTTTTGTAAAATATTCAAAGCATTACATTGACACAAAACTTATCTCGAAGAAATTTGTAAGATTTGGTTTAAAGTTTGAAACCGTTTAGCGCAAGTAGCAGTAAACCTAATAGTGGAATCGACAAGTACGAGAATACAAAAATTGTGTAGCATATTTTTAAGAGACCAAAGATAAAGTACGAATGTATAAAGCATATCCATATACATATAATATTTTTATTCAATTGATTTTAATAAACTCAACAAATTTTCCTTTTTTTATGATGATTAACAAAGCTACTCTCACACCTTCTTAATGCCAAATTTTTAATTAAGCAACTAATTAAATAATTTTTATTTTTACCCAGTTTGAATTTGGTTAAATTATTTCTATTTAAAATGTTTTTTTTTTAACTTTTTTATGTGGCATTTAACAAAAGAAACATTTAAATTCAAACATATTTCATACCTTAAATGCGATAATCAAAACCATTATATTTTTCTTTGTTATTATTGTGTTTTTTTTTTACATTTATTCCTCTTTTTGTATTAAAACCAAAAAAAAAAAAATTTTTGCCGAAATGCCAAATCATGTTTAATGATCATCTATTATTGTGTGAACAGTTTTTTTCTTCTTTGTTATTTTTCTTTAGTTTTTCGGTGAATTAGAATTAAATGCCAATTCTTTCAAAATAAATGTTAAATGCAAATTAAGGTATACAAATTCCACAGTGATAATGTTAAGTTTTATGCAAAACTCAAATAAAAAAAAGTAATTTGCCAAGAAGTTAAATCTAATTGGCCTAATTGCACTAAACCCACATTATTATAAAAGTTATTTGCAAAAAAAGCAAATTTCATTAAAATGATACACTGGGGTATAATTTTTTTACTATTTTAATGTGAGAGGTTGTTTTCATAACGATTTTGAATATTATTTATTAATAATAAGAGTTTTTTTTAATACAAATTTTTGTTGTTTGCTACAATATTATTTTAAATTTATTACTTTTGATTGTTATTGGTCAATTATTAAATGAATTATAGTTCTATAGAACTATAGTTAAGCGTGTTTGTTGCTTAAGTCTTTTGTTTTGCATACAGTTTTGGAAAAAGGGAACAAAAGAAAGTTATTTTTATCAATTAATTTTATAATTGTAAATTTTTAACATTTGCTTTATGCTAAACATCTTTTCTTTAACCAGCTTTACTTTATATTATTCCCTTATGTTGTTTTTATTATTTGTTGGACTTTCACTTAATTTGTTCCAACTGTTCATTCTTATCCAATTTTCTTTATTACTTGACTTAAGCCATAAATTTATTACTTTTATAACAACAAAAAAATTATTCAAAAACACTTTTAAAAGCAATTATCAATCGTTTCAGGAATTTTGTATTACTTATGTTTCCTAAACACGTACGGATCCATAAATAATGGCAAAAACAATTAGAGTATACTTTAGAACAAAAAACACATTTAATTGCTTCATATTTATTTATGATCGGTAATTAATAAAGTCACACATACACACAATTTTATAAGCTTTATTTCAAATTTAATATTCTCCAATAGTTATTAGATTATTATAAAACAAATATCATTATCACGTTTTAAGCTACTTAAAACAATTATTACGACAATATTTTTATGTTGCATAATTTTACAGGTAAACCAAATTGCCATGTTTGGCTCAAAGTTATAATGATGTGTTTTAAGGTTAATGGTTACCAGAAATCAAAAGTTTTTCGCTTATAATAAAAATGCGCGATATTACTCAAATTTAATTATGCAAAATAACAGCGTAAGATATTAATGTATGTGATGGCAACCATTTTGAAAACAAATCGATTTGAAATCGACCATGTCATTTTCAGTATCTTTTTATCCTTATCTAGTATCTATTAAAATTAATTTCTAATACATTTCCTATTTTTTTGTGGATTTTAAAACCGCTCGAAACATCTGCTTAAAATGATCGTTTAGAAAACAATAGATTTTCAACACATACCTGGGGCCTGATTCTGGCAGTCGTGATCGAATACTTTCTCGATTCGAAAGCAATTTAATATCTAATTATCTCAGTCAATACAGAACGAATCGGAATTATTTTTTCGGTGTTGTAAAGCATTAATTCGAGTTTAACAATACTGAAAAAATAATTTCGATTCGTTCAGTATCGAGTGAAATAAAATTGCTTTCGAATCGCGAAAGTACTCGATCACAACTGCCAGAATTAGGCCCCTGATCCTTAATATTTTAAATCATATTAATAAGATTTAAAAAAAGGCGAATTGAATTTGAAAACTAATTCTTTTTCTATTTAAAAACAACGTAAGAGACTCAAAGATTTTTGTTTAAAAAACTGTATTCTCATTTTTTGCGCAGAAAGACGATTTCGCAAATCCATTTGAAACGGACCTGTACAGAAAAAATTAAAATTGATTTCAATCAAAAAAATTTGTGAAATTAAATAAAAAATTTATTAAATTTCCACCAGTAAGCAAAGTATCAATTAAACGTTTTTGCCCTCGATAAAATGTTTAATTTACTTGATTTAACGTTTAATTCAATTGATTAAATTTTTAATTAAAACTGATTTTAAATTTTATTAATGCTTAATTTGGTGAACAATTTTAAAAATGTTTTCTGTGTGCAGTGAAGAATAGTCTCTTAGGTGCGACAGAACTCATTTGAAAACTTAAGCGCCATTCTCTTCAAGTTTGGGTATAACATGTCATTGTGCCAGTCAACAAGCGGATCTGCGTCTCGAAAAAATATTAAGAGATCTTAGGTAGCTCTAAATTCTGCTTTAATGAAAATCTATTAAAAAATAAACACAAACATCATAAAACGAACAAATACATACAAGATTTAGCAATAAAAGCACATTTACCTCCTATGAACAGTGATTGCGGCAAAAAGCCTATAACTTTGTTATTTCTTATCGTAAAGCAAAATAACATAGTACGTGAATGAAAAAGCTTAAGGCCGTTTTGATGTGCTTTCCTCTACACATTAAAAAAGTTTAAATTTTGATATAATAGGGATCAGTTAAAACGTTATAATTAAAAAATTTGGCCTAACTTGGTTGTGAAACTCATAATACTTGTGAGCCTTCTTACTACACTGTGGTAAGGTCCTTTAACCTCTAAAAGCTCCAAAAGAATATCAAAATTAACCCTACCCCGATCTTGGTGCTAAAAAAGCCAAGAAATTGCAATTGAATTAAAAACTAATAACGAAATATGCAAACTTTCCGATACTCCTACAGTCAAAGTATTGTGATCGAAATTTGTAATTACATATTTTTAAGTGTTAGATCTTATATTACATCAATATTTTCTTAAAAATTCAAAAATAAAATTTGAGGATTTGGCCGAAATTTAACTCTGTAATATGGTGCAAACCAACACCGTCTTTAATGTTTCATTTCACTTTTAATTGCTATGCCAAAAAAGTATTGAAAATAAAATTGTTTTTTTAAAAAAACACTAAAAAAATTTCAATAATATCGTTGTCTCGACTGTAAAATATCGTCGATATTGATATGTCGGCAAACCTTAAATATATCGACGATATTTAATCGGTATATAAATATTTTTTTAAAAAGATTTAAAATAATAATTTGATTGCAAAATAAATTTTATAATCTCTAGTAAATAACAGTGTTGCCAAAAAATACTATATAATATAATATTTAAATACATAAGGCGGGTTGATTTGTATGGATGAAAAAAAAAATTTAAATCGTATAGCAAAAACGTAATCTACATAAAATACTGCGAAGAAACCGTAAGTCTAAAATCAAACCCTAATCCGCGCCTCTCGACTTGAAAATTTTTTTAATTGGGTGATTTTTTTTTTGAATGTAAAAAAATTTTGAGTGCAGAAAAATATAAAGTGCAAGAGAACTACCTTGCTAAGCAATTGTATTCAAAATATTCGATTTCTTTTTGGCTATTTTTTCAAACATTTATTTTTTTGGCAAAGGCGGGCATATACATTTTCAAGTCGAGAGGCACGGATTAGGATTTTATTTTAGATACATGGTTTCTTCAGAGAGTTTTCTTAGAATTTTATGTAGTTTACGTTTACGTTACGATGGCGGACTAATGTTGGTTCCTCATTCGCGAAGATCTATCCGAAAAAAACTCAAAAGTTCAAGACGCTCGTCATTTTAATTTAACTTTTTTGAATTTACGCCGAATATAGTGTGAGAGCAATGAAGATGAAAATATTGTCGTTCCACAAAATCCTTAATAAAAACTTTATTTTTCAACGCTTTAAATGTTGGTAATTAAATAAACTATTTGGTAAAAGAATAAAACATTCCAGGTCTTTACTATAACTTAGAAAAAAAAGGAAATAAAAGGTGCTATAACTAACTAAGCCACTTCTTATCAGATAGAGTTTGCTAAATCGAAATGCTGAACACTAAAAATGCTTAAGTAATCCACTTTCGAGTGGATTCGGATTCTAGAACACACCCAATTAAAAGTTTTAAATTTTTTTTTTTTTTTTTTTTTTAAATATGGTCAAATATATGGTTAACATTTATCAAATATGATTTGATAAATGTTAACAAACAAATAAATTTCAAAGAAATTTAAAAAAAAATTATTGCTAGTTAAAAAAGATGAAAATGGATGAAAATGTATTATTTTTATAAATTAAAAAAAATTCAAGTCACATTAATACCTGAAATTCACCCACTTATTGTGTCTCATTTGACGAATTTGCTCAACGAATACTTGCCGATGATTTCGTCGTACTATGCGAAGTTCGTTGTTCGTCCCAGTTGTGTTTATACCATAACTTCCGATCTCTGAAATTAGGAATATTAAGGAATAAAAACTTAAAAACTCTATAGCCGCAGAGAAATGATGACTATATTAGAATATAAATACATTTTCAAGAGTCACATTTAAAGTTTAAAATTGCTCTTCTACAAGATTGAAAAAGATCACAGATATGTATGTACTTTTTGCACTTAATCAACAAGAGGGTATTAACATAAAATTAAAAAATGTTAATTATTCATTTTTTAATTAAATATTAACCCCCTTTTGCAAAAAAGTCAAAGCTCATAACGAACACATTAAGCCCATACACTTTTGCTGGGTTTAATGTGTTGGCTAACTTATGTGTACTTAAACTTTTTTTGCATTAGGGGGTAAAAGTATATAAAAAACAAGTAAGAAAGTATATGATACACTACACCACAGTATTTAAAACACATCACGCTTATGTGTCCATATTATGGATTTATCTATGTTTATAAACTTCATTAAAATCGGTTTGAAAGTTTGTGAGAGGCAGAAATTGCCCCTACCTCCCCTTGTGGTCCTATTTTTGAAAAACTGTATAGCTTATGTGTCCCTATAGATATGGATCTTTTTATGTTTTAAATTTCATTAAAATCGGTTTGAGAGGCAAAAATTGCCCCTATCTCCCTTTGTGGTCCTATTGTTTAAAAAATGCATACCTTTTGTGGCCATATAGAATATGGTTCTATCTATTTTTTAAATATCATTAAAATCGGCTTGATAGTTTCTGAGAGGAAGAAATTTCCTCCCTATCTTCCCTCGTGGTCGTACGATTTGGCTTATTTTCAATAGGCTTAGTCCTTGTGCCAATAAGAACATTTGTCCCAAATTTTATCAAATTATCCCCAAAATTACGTCCTGTACTTTGCGCACAAGGTTACATGGACAGCTAGCCAGCCAGCCTGCCAGCCGGACGGACATCGTTAGTTCGACTGATTCTGAGTCGATCGGTTTACTTTGAGGTGGGTCTAGGACCAATTTTTTAAGGCGTTACACACATCTGCTCAAATGCATAATACCCTCTCCACTATTGAGGTGTGCACCCAGAGAAAAAACATGTTTAAATATGGTCACCTCCAACAATACTATGTTTAAAGACAATTTTAACCATATTATGTTAAATTTAACCATGTTGTTGTTAACGACAACCATATTATGGTCCTCGATCAAGAAGCCACAACCATATTATGGTTGCCTCCGAATATATTATGTTAAATAATGACTAAGATATGTTTAACACTTATAATAGCATGGTTGGTTTTCAACCAAAGCATGTTGCTCTTGAAAATGAGGGAAATACTATTGTTAACTTAAAAACAAATTATTGTCATATTTTATCATAAAATGTTAGGAGGCAACCATAATTTGGTTGTGGCTTCTTGATGGATGACTAATTTAACCATAATATGGTTGTGGGTGACAAAAATATGGTTAAATTAAACATATTATGGTTAAAATTTTCTTTAAACATAGTATTGTTGGAGGTGACCATAATTAAACATGTTTTTTCTCTGCGTGTGGGTATAAATATTTAAACCAACCGTTGCATTACTAAATGTAAACACAATAGCACGATATTTTATAGCGGGTAAATATGAATATTATGTGTCGAATTTTTCCAAAAAGTAAAAAAAAAAATAAAACTTAAGTTAATACCCTCTTGTTGATCAAGAGCGATACAAATGCTTCAATCTTATTTCAATGTGTATTTTCTGAAGAGCTCTTATTAAAAGTTTTGTTCACTAATGAGCTTCTTTTCTCTTTTTTTAATTTTTTTATATAAAAAAATAATCTTAGTTTTGTTTCGACTCAGAAAACAGACATAAAAAGTATAATGTAATTTAAGCCCTCTATTGTGCTGGCGGAAGTAAGTTATTTTTGCTTACCCCTTTAACAAAAAAATTTAATTATTCATTAAATTCTAAGTTTTCAAGTATATATGTGGGTGCTAGAACTTGTTAAAAGAATTGTTGCGGTCCAAGGTTAGGGCTCATTAGATTAACTAACAATTGAGGTTTTTGGTTATTTTAGCTATTGTGCATGTAAGATTAATAAAAACATCCGTGTCTATGTCATTTTTAATGGTGACCTATAGCAAAATTTGTGATCAATTAGCAGTTAATGTTTAAATAAGGAATCTAACTTTATTATCTAAAGTACATTAAGAGATTATCTTAAAAACAATATGTCAATCAATCAAAAATGTAGGTGGTAATAAAGAAAAAGAAGCAAAATAGGAAGTGCTATTTTATCTGCTGCACCCAGGGGTATAAAATTAAATTTGATTGACCTGCAAATATACAAAACTATTAAAAAAAAAACAAGGTCAATTCAGTAAATTTATAAAAAAAGGAAGATACACAAACTCAATCTCCAAACTTATGTATGAGTAATCTTACATGAATTCATGACTTGTAAATTGGAGCAGATGTGGCAAATTTTAATATTTTGTTTTTGTTTTAAATGTAAGTTAAGCAAAAAAAATTTTCGTTCGAAATCGAGGGACTTTTTTAGCTTCTCTCCAAATTAGCGGTACAAGATTATACTCTGACCGTAGGTTTTTGTAACTACAATCAATTGGCTAATTGAGTATACAATTTAGAAAAAACTTTGCACTCCTTGCTAGATCTTATTTGACAAATGTCTGTCTTTAAATATCTCATCCAAATTGTTGGAAAATTCTATAATACTGAACATTAGCAGTAACATTTTAGAGTATATTCAAACAAGCTTGATAATTTTAGACACAGACTTTGTGTTTTTCATAAATTTCTTTTTACTCTTAGCCAGGCAGTTTTTTTGTTTTTGTTCCGAATTGATTTTTTTTATAATTTGTAAGTATTGTTATGGCATCAGGCAAGACTGCTCAACATTTATCACATCTGTAAATTGTATAACCCCTTGATTTCATGTACATTCGAAAAGTTATTTTTTTAATTAACTTTTTAATAACAATACTTGCATTTATAAATCAATGAATAAAATTTATTTTTATGAAAGTTAAAAAATTATTTTTCATAAATAGCTAATCTTTCACAAGTGACCGCTTATTTTGCAACTACCCATACAAAATAGTAAAATTAACATAAATAAAAAACAAGTACTTAAGCATAAATAATCTTTTTAATTGAAATTATTGTTCATATTCAACATAAACATCAATCAAACAAACTATAACCATCACTATGAACCATTTTCGAAATAAGCCATAAAAAATATATTTCTGTGGTTTTCACGAATAATCGCGTAAGTCGGTTTTTACCGAAATTGCGATAATGATGTCAAAGTGCTACATTTTGCATTAGGTTTTTATAAGTATTAAGCTTTTTAGAATATAATGTAGTATTATAAATTTTTTTCTGCTAAAAACAACTTAAGTTAACTGTTTAATAAAATATTTTGCTATTATAACGATTTATGTCGACATACATCGCCAAAAATTGTAAAATTGCTGAATATGTTTCCAAATAAAAAGCATATGTGATGTTATGTTGTTATTCGTGCAAAAAATATGAAAGTATTTTTTGAAAATTTTTCTATCAATAACAACTTATATGTACATGTGCGTTTATTGTTGACTTCTTTAGTTGCAACAACAGCAGATGAGCGGTTGTTTGTAATTTTAAGTCCATACGTTGTGCTATAAGTATCAAAAACTCTGAATATGTCGCCAACTTGTGTGCTAAAAATAACAACGTAAGTCGTCATGTGTGATTAAAATGATAACATTTATTTTCACAAAAAAGAACTTATGTGGAGATATGATGTTATATTGCACACACTTAATGAGTCAATCAAACATATGCATTCTTAATCCTTTTACAGATTGTGATCCTGTGAGGTTTTTTTCATGAAAACTATGTATAATACGTAGAAAGTCACTGTTAAGAGGATAGTAAAGAAAAAAGTTTAAAAAAGCATTTACAGAAGCCGCAATTGAAAAAAATAATTGTTTTTGCTCTCCTGAAAAGTTTGGTTTTATAACTTACGCGATTATTCGTGAAAACCACAGATTTGTTAAATGATTTAAAATAATGAAGATAATATTTATTAACGATGTAATTTTTATTAATCTTTACTTACAACATAAATAATATTGTTTATTTGGTAAATTTTTGTTTGATAATTTTATCTCTCTATTACAGAGTTTGTTGTTAAACAGTTTTGCATTTTAATATTAACAACAAAGTTTGTTGCTTAAGTCTTTTGATTAGCATTTGTACTCGTCTACATCTTGATCCATAAACAAAGCAAACTTAAATGTTTAATTAAACTTTTGAACTTTAATCTATTGTTAGCAGAGATTAAGAGAACAAAATTCCAAAAAAGTACAGATCACGATTATCCGA
This sequence comes from Pollenia griseotomentosa, assembly GCA_963931875.1. Classification (NCBI taxonomy): domain Eukaryota; kingdom Metazoa; phylum Arthropoda; class Insecta; order Diptera; family Polleniidae; genus Pollenia; species Pollenia griseotomentosa. Next base: position 89,250,090 of record OZ007563.1, read on the forward strand.
AATTTATTTTTGTAATAAAAAGAAGACAAAACTATTTTGAGTTATTTTTTTAAGGTGAAAAAATTCAACTAGCGCCTGCTTATCATTTTCAATTTATGTTTGATCTATATCGAATATTTTTCTCTCTTAGATTTTAATTAATAATAAATTTTATTGATATTGTAATGAGTTATTAAAGAAAATATTGTTTAATTATTTTTAATTGATACTTAAGCTGTTTTGTCTCCGCATTTTATTTATTATGCCGTAATTTGTTAAAATATTCAATTAAGTCATGTTGTTTAAATCTCCATTATCACTATTTTTAGTACGGCAGTGATGTGAGCTTTTTTATGGATTTCTATACACATTTCAGGGGACACAGTTGGCTTGACTTTTTTTTTTTTTTTTTGTATTTTATAATGGGTCTTTAAGTTGTTGTGTTTTAACATTTCTAAACGATCGATAATAATATTTATTACACATGTTCTAAAGTTTTACCTGTGATTTTATTTTTCATTTCATTTTAATTAGAATACATACGACTAAGTTGTAATTAAAAAATTAATAAAAATGTTGTGTGATTAAAGGTGGGCGTTCGTTGTTTATGTTTTAAATGAACACAACATAAATTCTTATAAATCATTTGGACGTTATACAATTAACATATTCAATTTAGAAAAAATATAAAAAAGTTATTTCTAGGAGCTTTTTATTTGAGTTTTTATTAAGGAAAGTTTGTAACGCGTAAGCTGTAACTTGATATATAGTTAGTTATTTTTATGCCCTTCCACCACCTTCAGTTCGTCATTCTTTGTCTAAGGCCGGAATATATTAATCAAAAACACCATAAAGTATTTATATTCTGGGTTCTTGAGTTTCGTACTTAATTTAACGATGATTTTCTGTCTTTCTGCATATATATCGGCTTTTTGAAAACACTCTTTTTTTCAAAGAGAATTAACATAAAGAACGATTATGGTATCAATCAGTACAATCGGCTTAGTAGGAAAATGGTATAAAATGTGAATTATCCACGCAAGAAGTTTATGTTTAGAGACAAATAAATTCCTTTTTTTAAGCGGCCTAATTTCAAACTTAACATAAAAACGTTGTAGGAAAATTAAACACTAATAATTTACAATTGATCCTATTGGAAGTCTCTCTTAGCTAACTATAACTAAAACATTACAAATTGTAATGCTCTTGTTCCAATGAAATTTCGTTGAATTTTGTGCAAAAACTACAGTACCGAATTTAAACTTTATCAGTCCATATTCGATCATATGGCCAGTATAAGCCAAAGTTTTCGAAAACTGTAATGAATAACATTGTTTTCAAATATGGTATAATATGGCTAAACATGACTTAAAATAACACTTCAAATTTAATCTTAATTCACCAGAAATATCGCAATAAAGTTTTGTAGTATCGGCTCATTCATAAGAAGTAATTGTTGCGCAATTGTTATGTCTTATGAATGTCCCCATTGATTCCTATGGTTCCGAGTTGAAAAAAGGGCGTAACGAAATCCTTTCACCCGGATCGGTCCTGTGCCATTAGTCTTATAATAGACCAGAGGGGAAATTACGGCATTCGATATCGATCGAAACTACAATAAAATTTAATTGGAAATTTCGATCCATATCGAATGCCGTACGTACTTCGCCTCCATGTTTTTCCTGTTTGGCTTATTTCGGATTCTAATTGCCTTCTTCAGGTGTTAGCGGGTCTATCTCTTTTCCTGCTGCCTTTAAGATTCCAGCCAATTGCCATCTTCGATACATCATCAGGAGGTCTTCTCAAAATATGGCCAACCCAGCTCGATATCCTTTTTGCAATTTCTGTGCGGATTGGTGTTTTGCCTTTTCTTTGTTTGCCACAGGTTTCTACTGAAAACTACGTTCACCAAAAAAATTCGCAATATTTTCCGCAAGTAACGGTTAATGAATACCTGCAGATATTGTATGTCCTTTGGCCTAGAGTTCCAGGATTCACATCCATATAGCAGGGTATGTATTTTTTGATGACATCCATATTCTTGTAATGCACCAAATGACTGTTTTGCCTTTTTTATGCGATATGCATTATCTTCTCGTGAGCCGCCTGTGGAAAATATTATGCTATCTCAGTAGCAAAACGATTGCACATCCTTGAGCTCTATATTGGTAACCCTAAGCATATAACCTTTGTATTCTCGATGTTGATATGAAGACCAACACCAGATGCTAGCTGGTGTATTTGTTTCAATTTACTTGATATGTTGGTAAAGATATGCTCGAGTAAGTAGATATCATCAGCATAATCCATACTCCATGTGATGCCTTTTCTAGTGCGATTTGATTGCTGCATAATTGAGTGCAATACAATATTGGATACCAGCGGGGAAAGGACATATCTCTGTCCACTTAAACCAAGCGGGTTGCCCAACAGGCGTAATAACTTACTTAAGCTCTATGTTAAACTTCTTTCCTGAAAATCTCTTTTTGGAGTAACATTTTTGAGAATTAAAAAAAACCGTTTGTTTTGGTTCCGAAATTTTGCAAATTCCACCTCATTTGGAAGTTTTGCTTAATCATATAAAAAGGCTATTCTTTTTGACACAACAGTCTTAACCCTCCGCTGACTAACAAGGTCCCCAGGGACCTTTAACGTTTCAAAAGGTGCATAATTTTATCATGGAGGATTGGTTTAAGATTTCATGACTTTTATATTTTAAGTGTTATAAAGCGTTTTAAAAAGGTTTCACGTGAAATTGACTACGTAGAAAACCAAGGTTTCTTTCAAAACGCACGATATGTCCTGGGGGAAAGGAAACTTACACCAAACTTGTCACTTTAACATGGCGATGCTTTGTTTATGGATCAAGATGTAGACGATTACAAATGCAAATCAAAAAACTTTAGCACCAATTTTTTTTGTTAATATTAAAATGCAAAACTGTTTAACAAACTGTGTGAGGGGGTCAATTGGCATAGTTTTGGCACTTTTTATAAAATAACCTAAATCGACACATTCCATTCCAGTTAATATAATGGCTGTCGCAGAAATTGTCCCGAGCGAACCACGTTAATATGATAGAACCGCTTCATATAAAGTAATGGAACAAGATAGAATCAGCCACTAGCCAAACAAAATCCAGTCACATAACTACTTTTGTGTCAATTAACTTTTCTCGTAAGTGACTACACTTTTAACTCATTATCAATAGTTAAGTGAAATGTATGTTGTGACCCATTACAATTCGTTCCTTTTTATTATAATATGGATTTCACTGGTCAAGGGATAAGTGCTTTAAGAACTGTTGAAAAATAGTTTTAAAAATTTATAATATGTATTTTGTTCGACCTTTATTATTTCAAATATTACAAAATTTTCGAGCTTAAGGTCTTTTTGCTATAAAAAACTTTTAACGTTTATTTAAAACCAATATTTTGGTACTTCCTTGAGTGCCTTCTTCAGGGTTTTTTTCTTAATTTATAAAAAAAATTTTAGATATTTTTAACTCATTTCATTCAGATATTAAATTTACAATTGAAAGGGAATTTAATACAAGAATATCATATTTGGACACTTTGATAATTAGAAGAGGAAATAGGGTATGAATAGATTGGTATCAAAAACCAACATCTTCTAGTAGAATTATTAATTATTTCTCGAAACATCCAAAGAGAATAATTATTAATACAGCTAAAAATTGTATAGAAAGAGTTCTAAAAATAAGTGATTCAGAATTTCTTAGAAATAATAAGAGGAAAATTTCAGGTATTTTAACTGATAAAAGCTTTCCTAAACAATTAGTAACAGATTTATTAACACAACATAATAATTGTAGAATAAATAACCAAAATAGTATTAAAGAACAAAGAATTTATAAGTGGGTAACATATACATATACCAAAATTTTCAGAAAGATTAGAAAAATCAAATATATATGATAGCAAAATATACAAAATAGCTCATAAATCTTTTAACACAGTAGGTAAACTATTTACTAAAATGAAAGACAAAATAAAGAAGATGGATATGTCAAATATTGTTAATAAAATACCATGTAAGGGTAATGTTAGTGGACAGTGTAATAAGGTATATATAGGTACAACAAAAAATAAACTGAAAACTAGGATAGCAGGACATAAATCAGATCAAAAATATTGAAATATATCACAAAAAACAGCTTTATCAACTCATTGTGCTAATCTAAATCATTATCCAGATTTTGAAAATACAACTGTTTTGAACACAGAAAATAATTATAAACGTAGATTTATGTTAGAAATGTTGCAAATTATAAAGGTTCCGACAATTTCAAGAATTAATTTTAAGTCAGACACTGAAAATGTAGCACAAAATTATAGACACTTAATTTACAAAAATAGAAACGGAAGTTAAAAATTTATTTATATTGTAATAGATCAAGTTTGATTTGAAAAATATTTTTTTGTTTTTGAATTAAAAATTTTTTAATTTGTCAGTTATTGTTAAATTTGTTAAAAATTTATAAATTAAGAAAAAAACCCTGAAGAAGGCACTCAAGGAAGTGCCGAAATATTGGTTTTAAATACACGTTAAAAGTTTTTTTATAACAAAAAGACCTTAAGCTCGAAAATTTCGTAATATTTGTTTTAAAAATTTGTTAAAATAAAACTAATTAAAAATTATGAGGTTTTGCTTTTGCGTGCATATTTTTGTGTATATTTTTAAGTTTTTTTTTCTGCATATTTAACTTGACCTTGTAATAATGTGCAAATCCGCTTTAATAGTACATGAGGTCTCTTGGGACCTTGTCGGTTATTGAGCGTTCAAAAAATTGCTGGTCATCGGAGGGTTAAGCCCATGGACAACATCATATCCATTACATAGAAACGGTTACTTTTTATAGGGGTTAAGCCCTTATGACACTACATTTATAATGCATTGTTCAAGTTTTGGTGAACAGTACAAATATAATGTAGTACAAAAATTTACCAAGTGCAAAGGGTTAAGCTGTATTAAGATAAATGGCAAACCGTCAAAAATTTTACTAAAGTTATCGATAAAAAATGAAGTTATGTCAAAAAAAATGTAAAATTGTTTAACTTAAAATTGACATTTCAAGCTTGAAATATTTACAGTGTTGCTGAATCAGCGGTTTATGGGCAATTCAGCGATTTACCGCCTTTTGTTTTTAGGTTTCCCATAAACAAAAAATTGGCAACATTTAATAAAATAAATAAAACAGGGATGGCTATGTTGTTTCAATTGTAGTTTTTTGTTGATACTTTTTAAACTAAGATTAATAATACCTTTTTATGGTGTTTTTTATGAACATAAATATCGAAAAAATAAATAATTTAGAGGTTTTTTTTAAAAAAGACCTAGAGCTTAAATAAAAATAATCAGTTATTAAATTAAAAAAGGTCAAACAAAAAGTTATATATAAAATTAATTTCAACCAAAAAAATCTTTTAGTACAATTAGGGTAAAAAAATAAAATTTTTAAAGGTTGTTGGTACAATTTCAAAAATTCTCAACGCCATCCCTGAAACAAAACCATAACGAGAAAAAAAACTAAAAAACTTTGTTTACATTTTTTATAGTTTGCTCTTTCTAACATTTACTGTTTCTTTCTATCAATTCTATATCAATTAATGAATAAAAAATGTAGTGTCATGAGGGCTTTAGACATTCAACTTCTGGGTTTATTTAGTCCGACGGTTGTCCTCGGATTTTCATCAAGTATCACGATTCTGCCAGCAACTCTTTTAAATCCTTAATATTGCTTTAAAATAAGTTTATATTGTTTTTAACCCTTTGACTTACCCATGTTTTGATTTTCTATACAAAACACAATGAAAAAAGGTCTTGCGAGACACATGTGTACCAAGAAGGGTTAAACAAGAATTGGAAAAAAGATACCCAAAAGGTCGGCGAAGGTAATTATCTTTACTTTAAATTCAAATAGGAAACTTCTAATTGTTTTATTCACACAAATTTATATAAAAAAAAACTTAATTAAAATTCTCTTAATAAATAAAACATTAAACCATCATTTTTCTTTTACTTTAAACAGCCAATTTTAATATTCCAATTAACATCGAAATACATTTTCCAAAATAAATATTTACAATTTCAACTTAAGGCTATTAAAGGATCATCATCTACAACCTTTACAGGTTGCTTTTGTACCCATTTCTTTTCCATCAGTTTGGTTCTAACCAATTTTAATTTTGTAATACTTCTAGGATTTATTTCCATCTTTCTTGATCTCTTTTGCTCCAAGGCCTTTTCCTTGTCAATCTCTTGTAATTGTTCGAAAATATTTTTTGGTTTTGAATTATGTCCTTCACTTGTAGAATTCTTAGCAGCATAGACCACCACATATTGAGAAAACGCTGAGTCTGCTGGGCTACCCAAATCGGCAAAGTCACGGAATTGAGCAAATTGTTCCTCAGGATAAGTATATTTTTGTATAAAACCCTCTGTCGAAGAAACAGGGTGAGTATTGCTGGCATCTCCATAATAGAAATCACTACCCTCTTCATTGATGTAGGCTCGTTCCTCGTCAGAATAAAAGGTACCTCCTTTAAGTATGCCAAAATCGCCAGAACCCAATATACTGGCATCATGTGCCGTAAGTGGTTGGTGTATGGGCTGGAACTGTTTTGTTTGATGTGAAAGGAATTTGGCAACTATAGGGTCTTCGGTTAGAGAATAAAAAGGTTGAGCATGTCCCAAGGGTGATAAATTGGGAAAATAATTGCTGTAATAACTCTGGGCAGCCGATTGAGGAGTCTCATTTTGCTTTTTTTGAGCTGGTCTGTTCTTGGGCAAATTAAAACCTCTGGGTTTTGCAGCCAAGGGTAAATGAAGTTGGGGCTGATTATAGTCCGAGGAAGCCGCTACCAGGTCTGAAGAATTTTTAAATATTTTAGCTAAAATAAGAAAAAAATATGTAATCAATTTTTAAACAAGTTTGATTAAAAGACCTAAAATGTCTATTACAAAACTTAAACAAATAAAAACAATAAAGACAACAGACGCAATTTACACACCTTGACAGGAAGTATTACGACAAAAAATTATTCAAGCTTAAAAACAAAAGCTACAATTGAATTGTTTTAAAATCTACCATTTAGGAAAAAAAACCAAAAAGATTTTAAAATCTTGAAAAAAAAAATCAAATGCTTTCAATAGAGATTTAAAGAAACGACAAGTTATTAGCAATTCATAGATCAATGATAAATATCTAGAGAAAAAAATACACGTACTTGTATAAATTTCTTACAAAAAATCAACGTAACAAATTCATAAAATTCGAAGAAAACCCATGTTCAACTTCATTGAGACATAAAATATTATGATATCGAAACGAAACAAAACCAATAACTTTTTTGTTTTACTTACAAAAACAAAGAGTCGTTGGTAGTTGGTAGTTTTATGCAACTGTTGTAATGTTAAGTTAAATTGCAAATAACCACAAAAAAGTACAACAATATTTACAACATTTTTGGTTTACAGTACAAAAGAAAAAAAGTATTGCTGTAAAGATAAAGATCTACCAAAAACGATTTGATAATGACATGGAAGTGTGTGTAGAAAAATTACCCAATAGGAAATTAGGTGAAAATCAATTAAAGGCCAATATACCACATCAACAGTTTTAAAATGTATTTGTTTAAATATATAAAATTATTTTCTTAAAAAACCGGTAGGCTAGTTGGTAATGAGCAAGTCTATCAGCACCGGGGTTGCGGGTTCGATTCCCGCCAGAGACTCTGGTTTCCTGCAGACAAGCGTAGAGCTTCGCGGGATTAGCTTAGGGAATTAAAAAAAAAAAAACAAAACAAAAAAAATTTATTATTTCTTAAAAAAATTTAAATATTATTCTTCTTTATTAATTTGAGCTTAAGGTTCGATTTCCTTTGGAAATCTTCTTTAGGATATTATATTTTTAAAAAATTAACAAAAAATTGTGTTTGACAATTAATTAAAATCAAACACAATTTTTTGTTAATTTTTTAAAAATATAATATCCTAAAGAAGATTTCCAAAGGAAATCGAAATATCGATAAATAAACGAACTATTTATAATAAAAGTGACCTTAAGCTCAAATTAATAAAGAAGAATAATATTTAAAAAAAGGTCGAAGAAATTATAATAAAATTATTAAAAAAAATTATAAGATTTCCTATTTGGTTTCTGCTTCTGTTTTCCTAATACAGACATCAATTTGAGCTTAAACTTCACAAATTACTTTTTTTCATACTGTCTCTTTTGTATACGAAAATCATGTTTAAATGCTATATTCAAATGCAGTATCTATAATAAATATAAATGTAAGTGTAGGAAAATGTAAAGCACTAAATTGTGTACTTAACATTTCCGTCAACTCAAACACGAAATAAAACAGAAGGTAGGGCGAAAAAAATTGTAAACAAAATTTATAAAAATATAGAAGTTGTAGACAAGATAAGAGAATGTTCAGAAAATTTGTTATATAATAACATAACTGCAGCTTAAAAGTTTTCACTGGTAATTTCAGAATATTACATTTATGGTATAAATCGTTTTAGTACTGAAAAAAATCCTAGAAAAAACATTTATTTCAGAAAGTTATTCTTTAATTCCTTCCATAAAGAATGTGATTTCTTTAAAGCACTCTTTTACCATCGTATTAAAATTTTAAATATCAGTTTTTTTAACAAACTATACATTTTAGTTATAACTTTATTAGGAAATTCTATTTTGATCTCTTAAAACTTTATTGTCGTTAAATACAAACAAAAAAAATAATAACATTTTCATGCCCAGCGGAATAAAGTGTAAATACAATTAATCTTGATATTTGTGTATTAAATACATTTGCTCTTGTTTCTTAAACAATTTTTTAGTTATTTGAACTAAACGCTTAAAATAATCCATTACAAACGAAGTTAGTATAAAGATCTTATCATTGGGGAATAAAAGTGAAACGAATGATGAATTTTTGCTCGCGAACATGATGCGTCAAAAATAAAACATCATTGTGAATATGAAAATACATACAATCATGGCGTCGCCGAAATTTTCCATATGCAGCGATATCTGCAGTTGATTAATTTCTATTTTTTACGATGGTAAACAAAAAACAAATCAATATCAGGTGACCATGTTTGGTTTTCGTTTTAAAATTTAAAAAAAAAGTTACTTTTAACTTTAATAAGTGTTTTAGTTTAATTTTATAGCATCCCAGCAAAAACTTTACTTACAATCCTACTTTTAATGACTTCAAGAATTCATTACTTTGTAGCTTTATTCGCCACTTTTTGGATTATTAGTTATATATTAAATAATAACTTTATTATTATATCTTAAATATACAGAAAAATTTGTATTTTCATTATGACAATAAAAATTTCATTATAGTCATAAAACATAGTTTTTTAATGCAAAAACTACGCTGCCCCGGTAGACTAGCTGGTAGAGAGCTAGTCTATCATCACCGAGGTTGCGGGATCAAATCCCGCCAGAGACAGAAAAAAAAAATAAAAAATTAAATAAAGTAAAATAGAATAAGAAAAAATAAAAATAAAATAATTAAAAAAAAAACAAAAAAAAGAATTAAAAAAAAATAAAAAATTTTTTACTTTATTGACTTTGTGTAACTATATATTTCTATAAAAATTTTAAGTATAAAAAAAACATATTATTTTTTAGATTATAATAGGCTAAAATATAAGGGATTACTTTTGGGACATCTCGAACAAAAATAAGTACTTCTTCTAGTAGAAAAATAAGTAGTCTGTTCGTCAAGTTCTCATTATTTTTCTACTTATTTTGTAAGCAAAGTTTTTGCTGGGATTAAGGCTGGGGTTTGAGATCTCAGTTTAACTAGGCTTAGTTAATACTAAAACAGATATGTGTACTATTACCAAGTTTAAATACCAAATTTTGACGAAACAGCTTAGTTTTGCTTAAAGTCCAATGACTTTAATGAAAATATAAAAAAAACTCACATTCCGCTGGAAAAGTCCGAGTTTCAGACTACGTTAAACTTAGTTTAACTTAATTCACATCTTAAGCTATAGTTTTTTTTCAACTCTTTTTTGCAAAAAATGTATAACATTCTATCTACAGTACTGTAATATAAGACACCGTTCTTGTTGTACTGTCTTATCTAATAAAGAATCAATCTCAATATCTTTTTCTCTTTTTGCACAAAAAACAGCAGCGTTGTCAACTTTTTGTAACCAAAACGCGCTAGAACGAACTTAATCGCATGGTTGACAAATATTTATAACCATAACGCGCTACTCCCAAAAGAGTTAAATTAAATATGAATAAAAGTCGATTCATATTAAGTATCTATAACTCAATACACACCTGTTATTGGAATTGATCGCTTCTATGCGTTCCAAATGCTGAAAATATCATTTGCTATTTAAAATAAACAAAATTGTTTTGTGTCTAAGCATTCGCTTCTATAATATCCCTCATTAATAAATCACAATAAATTAAAATTTTAAAAAATTGCCTTAAAAAAATTTTCATATACATACATACTTATTAAACATCGTTTTATACTTGCATCAATTAAAAAAAAAACTGTAGAAAGCTTTTTTCATCAAACAAAAAAAAAAAAAAAAAATTGGCTAAATTTGAATTTTAATTTGAAAAATTTACAGCTGCGTTTTCTTTTATTTAATATTAAGGATTTTTTCTTTAATGGTATAACAAACACCTGCTTCGCTAACTAAAGGCTCCTTGCGCAGCCGCTCTATACGGGTGCAAGGTCTTTATTCTCTATGGTACTGCAAACGCCGGCTGCGCTAACAAGATCTTCGCGGCCCCAGGAGGTTAAACCTGTGCCATATTTTTCAACACTTCGTCGTGCCGGAGTTATCTTGTCGTATATCACATAATCCAAAAAAGGAGATAAAACCGTTTCCTGTGGTAAATTTAACAGATCTGCGCAATCCTCATGTCTCTATCTCTTACGGTTAATGAGATATTACGAAGCCATTTTTTTGTATATCCACTTTTGCGAAAAATTTAATGCGTTATAACATCGTATGTAGCAAAATTGTGTATATACGACAAAAAGCGTATGAAAAATTTCAATTAAAAAAATCTTGCGTTATCTTGTTGTATGTGAACAAGTTTATCAGGCATGTTACGAAAAATAGACTATCTAATTAATATAACTGTTATTCTATCATATTTCGTTTTATATGTAATGAGTTTTTTCGGATGCAGTATACAACGGTTATTTATATTGATGGAATAATTGCTATATTTTAAGCAATATCAAACTTTTATTGCTTATCAATAAAAGGTTAATTATTTAGAATGGTCCAACCATAATGCACGATGTTAATTTTAAATAACACAAAGAGTTTTCAAAGAATTATCTTAATATTTTTTATTATTATAGAAGGATCTATGACAATATGGCCAAATGCTCGCCATGGCTTCGCCTCCAACCGATGGTCCATATTTTCAATGGCTCAGAGATATAATTTAGGTTCAATGTCTTTAATGTGCCTTATTATCTGGGCCTATAGCTCTTGAATTGTTCTTGGCTAATTGACGTACACTTTTTATTTTAAATATTACCAAAGAAAGAAGGCCAATGGTGTCCAATCACATGATCGTGACGGCCAATTAACATGGCCATTGAATATCTCGCGCAAAAGAGCCATTGTTTCGTTGGCCGTGCGACACATTCTGTTGGAACTACTTATCTTCCAGGTCCATATCCTCAACTTCTGGCAGCAAGAAATCCGTTATCAGCTCGCGATAACGAACACCATTCCAAGTAACTGCTTAGCATACCCATAAACCGCACCAAACATGCATGCATAAGCGTTTTCACATTTTCTCAAAGCCGGTTTGCTGAAATTTGCGCAAAATTCTCCCGATTGTGGACACATTTGATCAATTATGCTGACCAAAAAAATCAAGATGTGCACGAAATGTATTTTTGATTTGAATGCCCGTTTTCGTAAAAGGCTTCAACAATCTTTACGCGCTGCTCAATGCTGTACCTAAAAATTTGACGTTACGGTGTTTGACGTTACATCGTGCATTATGGTGTGACTACCCTTAAGCAATAATAAACCTTAAATATATATGTCACAAGCATAAATTTTCGTTTCGAAAATTATTATAATTTAATTTTCAATATATGTATGTAGGTGAAACACGTGAATGTAGTTTTTTAATACCTTATTTTGACTAATATCCCACAAACTAAAAAATATTTCCCTAAAAGTGGCGTATACGACAATATTGAAAAAATTTTTTCGGACGTGACAATAACTTAAAATTTTTTTCCATGATTTTAGATATTTTTACATAAATCGATAAAGAACTTTAAACACAATATCTGACAAAAATATGGGACGACTATTTTCACATACATTTTTGTGTAAGAAATTTTTAACCTTAAGACTCGATTTCCCAAAAAAACATTTTTGTGATATACGGCAAGATAACTGCGGCACGACGACTTGGCAATAGCAACTCATTCTTTTGGCAATATGAAACAAAACGATTAAACGGTAATGGTGTTATTTCCACTTCGGTTGCTAAACGATTATGGTGTAATTGCACTTAAGTATAGGCTATAAAGCCTAGGCATAGTGCCTATGACTTTATAACACTGCACTATTGCAAACATCAACAAGTGCTGGTTCAGACAAGTCAGGTTTAGATGAACAGATTTCCTTAAATTCTCTTTTGAACCTGCATGCACGTTCATACGCAATCAGCTTGTGTCGTCAATTTTCTTGTTCTTTACCTTTAACTTAAACTCATCTAGCATATTATGCATATCAAAACAAAAGGAAAGAAGAAAGTTAATAAGAACGGTCACCCTTCCCATTCTCTATTCCACTCTTTTTCCCCCTTCCACAAAACTTGACGAGTCAAACTTGATGTGTGCGCATCAGCACGAAGAAAAAAGTTAGAAAAGTAGAGTCAAGACTAATCGTCATCAATAAAATTAATAACGCATGTGAAATGAAATGTGGACTGATTTTCAACAACGTTAGTGCAAAAATAAAACAAAATAGTGACGGTAGTGACGGTATTATCCCTATAATAATTGGGCAAAAGATCAATTCAAAAAAGTAATAAAAAGTAGAAAAAATACTGTTACGAAAGTTAAATTATCTAAGAATTATTTATAGTAATAGTTATAAGTTATGTGGTGAGTTATAGTTTTATGTCATATCAGTTACTTAAAATTGTCATGTATAATTTTCAACACAACTGTTATTTTAAAATAATTCCTTTATGAATCTCCCAGTCATTTCTAGAAATGGTTTTGGAACATAATAAATAGTTTTTACGTGTAGGTTCAGGAAAAATCTAGAAATAATTATGAAATATAAAAAGGGGTGACTCATGAATAATTAGTTTAGTTTGTTTTGAGAAACGGTTCTGTTCGTAACTAATAATTGTGAACAAAATAATTACACACAAAAAAAATCATAGGTAAAATTACCTAAAAATATGGTATAAAATAACCTAAGCGCAAAGGTAGCATGGCAGTATCTAAGTTTCTTAGGTAATAAAACGTTTAACTTAGGTAATTTCTATGTTCGAAAAAGTATCTAATAATTTTGTTAAAATTACAAAGAAACTTTGAAAATTTAGCAATGATAGCAAAGTTAGTTTATATTTTTATTTTAGAAAAGTTATCTAAGTTAAATTTTGTACAAGAACATAGGTTTTAGGTAAATTTACTACTTTTTTTTTTAATAAAAAAGCATTTTTAAAATAAACTCTATATACTTTTTTAACTTTTTTAATTTCATTATATCGACCTCTTTGCGCGAAATTATCGTATATACCAATTTTTTTGAAATTGAGTTTTTGATGCAATCTTGTTCTACATTCAAAGAGACGTCACCTGACAAAATATTGTAGGCGAATTCCACTTCGTTGCTCCAAAAATTGAATGTATATTTTCATGTTGATATTGCAAGCGAAAGCAGAGAAAAGTAGAAAAATGGCTGTCCTGTAAAATTTGGTTTTTGTAACATACGATAATTCCGCGCAAAAAGGTCGATATGTATTTTATTTATCAATTCATATGTGTACCAATTAATTTAATGATATACTGAAACTTTATGATATACTTAAAACTAATCTTCTTTTTAAAATCCATATTGATCCAGCATCGTGTCGTCCAAATTTATAATCTTCAATAAAAGTAATAAATAATTATTGGTTTTATTGTTAATATATTCTGTCTTGTTTTTAAAAAGTTCAGCGGAGTTCTTTATATTATGTTAATAATACCCACTGACATACGTTTTATTTTTATCCTTTATTGAAAAGTTTTTAATTTAATTTTTTTAATTTTATATTTAAAAATTCTATATTCAAATTTATATTTGAATGTTTTTTTCACAATTGAAAAACAAAATAAACATACATACATATTATAAAAAAATTCGAAGAAGATACCTAACCCAATTAGTAATATTAACAAAAATTTTAGGCAATACTTATTGTATAAATTACCAATTATTTAAGACAATAAAACTTAGTTTTTTTTCTTTTCATATAAAAATAAATTGCCTATGCACGCCTTGGTAAAATTACCTAAATTATTTTTTTGTGTGTAATAAAGTTTGTTAAGTTAAAATAAGTGTGAGTTTTTATTCGGACTTGCAATTAAAAGAACTCAAACGCGTTTATTAAAGGAAAAACGTAACAATACTATAAAACGAATGAGAACCTCGTAAGTTGATATTTTGTGTAAAACAATAAGAGCTTTCGAGAGTGAAAAACTGTTTAATAGTAAACGACGATCCGGTAAAAAAATATGTGCTACAATGCAACTAAACTCAAACTATGTGGAAGGTGGAAATTGCCGGATATACAGCAAAATCTTACCGTGCGTTGGCAAATAAATGAAGTTTTAAAAATAAAACGATACAGAAACATGATTAACAGTAGTCAAATGCCTTAGAAAACAGTCAGTTATTATCAAACATCTAATACACGCTTTGCTTCAAAATTTTTTTGTTGCAGGCTCGCCATGAATTGCATCATAGACGATGGCAGCTACTTTACAATGGCCACCAATTGAAATTTTTAGGCGAATTTGAAAACAAATTTCTATAAAAAGGGATAGTAACCAATACACCTATAATCTTTTATCATTCAAAGTAAATAGATGCTTTATTAAATACTAAAGGGCATTCGAGAGACCATGCGGAGGGTGCCCTAAGAGTATGAAAAATGCCATCAATGTGGTTAGATATTTGTTTGTTAAATAAGTTGAAGCTGTATGTTTTAACAGTTGTATATTAACTTTGATTTTTTTAATACCTGATTAAAATTTGTTTTACTGCTAATGTGTCAGCTTATATTTTATTCCGCATACGTTACTTTCATGTAGACCATCTGGCTACAAAACCGATTGTATGTATTACCTCGAGCTATTATAGTCGGCATTTAAATATATTTTCTTGCATATAATGGCATATCATAATTTTCACAACCAGAGTATTTGTTCTTAGGTCATATTTAATGTTTATTAAAGATTTAACTGTGTTAGGCTGATGTCAGAGCAACCGCTAAAAGCTATAAAAGAAGATGTCCCTAATGTATTTGCTCAAAAGATGTCAGAGCAAGAGCAAAACTTCAAGCTTGTTCTACAAAACAGTTTATGAAATGGTTTCTAGCACGTTGTAGTTTCTTCTGTTTTGTTCAGGTTCTTCGTGAATTAGTGATCACATTTGGTAAAATTTTGTGCGTTTAATTAAATAAAAAAAAAAGAAATTAAACAAAATAAATAAAACTTGTGTGTTAAAGAAAAAGTTGATTTTCAATTTCACTTGAATAAGATTTTCAAAACATGACTTATGTTTTAGTCTTTTGACTCTTATTTGGCGAGATTTGATAACAATTGGCCTGTGTTTGTAAAAACAATCGGTATCGGTTGGCTATTTCTCTGCTCTAGAGTAAATAGTTTTAAAAAAGTAAATTTATTTGACCATCATAACTAATTTATTATTATCTACTCATGATTCAAAATATATTTTTTCTGAAATATTAAAATCATAAATATTAATTCCTAATAATTTTTATATTCAACACGAATAAAAAAAAAAAATTATAATATTTATTTTATATTGCCTTTTTTTAATATGTCCATAAAATATTATAGCTTAATCATTGTTATCCGATGGATGGCTATAAATTAATCTTTTCTGTTAAAAATAACTGCTGCACATCAAAAATTATTCTAAAAATATAAATCATCGATATAAATAATTCAATAAAAAATATAATTGATAAATGTTTAAAATACTTGACATTTATTTTACCACACAAAAATAAATTAACCGAAAAAACATCCTCTGATATTTTTACAAAACAAAAAAAAATCCATAGACAGCATGAGACCATGATGTCTGAAAGACCGAGACCATGACAGAGACATAAAGAATGTTTCTAAAAACAAAAATAAATATCTGTTGAAATTACAAGATCATTGAAAACATTAAATGCCAAATAAATAATTGTGATTATGCCTTGATCTTAATGGTCAATTATCCATCCATTCATACGTACCAGATGAAGATGCTGGCAAATAGTTGGCGGTTGGTCGTTTAAATACTTGGCTGGTTGCCTTTTAAGTTTAGATGCAATCAAGTTTTTTTTTAAATTTTTATTTTCCATAAATAAAGTTCTATGATTTCTATTTAATATTATTTTTTTAATTTTTTCGATTAGTTTTAATGGCAAAAAAAATAAAATAATTGTGATAATTTTTTTTTATTCAATTAAATTTTTTTATGACTGCAATTAAATTGGCAGTTAAAGAAAACACCACAAGATTAAAATTTTTATTATATAATTTTTTGTATAAATAAAAAGCAAAGAACAAAAAAAAAGTCGAGTGACAATTATTGTAATTGCGGCAATTACAGGTGTTTTATGACCCTCGTTAAGTTTTAAAATTTAAGAAAAAAGATTAAAAATCTTTTAATCAAGTGGGATTGCTACATTTGTGTTTGCAAATTGTTGTATAATAATCCCAACCGTCAAATGAGTAGATAACTACAAAAAAAAAAACTTTAAGTTAGCTTGTATAGAGTAACTTAAAGCCAACTACTACGCAATGCAAAATTTACATTAACCAAAGTTGATACAAACACTGTGTAGTATATTTTAAGTAGAGAGACCTAAGTTGGCAAACAAATGGCTCCAATACCCACAAAAGATTTAATTTATTTAGGGCCATTATTACAATATACGGAGTAGAAATTGGTAATCGGTTATGGCCAGGTTATAGTAAAATTAAAAAATTAAAAAAAATAGCTAAGTATAATTTTTCTATTTCGACAGGTGATTTAAATCGAAGTGGAAACATAGATAGCATCATGGTGAAATAACTAGAAGGTGGCAGCACTACGAATTCTATTATTTTTTGCTCAATCCATGGTGAACTTCCATAACGTCAAAATTATTTGTTAATTCTTAGGAAATGTCAAAAAAAATTTAATTTTAATTTTCTTTAAAAAAATATTTTTTGTGATAAACAAAACAATTTGTGCGGGATAATATTTAAAAGAGTAGATTTATTGATCTATTATTATTACAGTTTTATTTTTAGAAACTAATAATATATAAGATAAATTTAACTTTTCATTTTAAAATATTGAAACGATTTTTTAGTTTAGGCTAACTAGGGCAAAAGGCAATCGATAAAAGTATAAATTTTACCAACAATCAGGGATGGACACTTAAAGAAGCATCAGCTATAAGTAAAGTGGCTGGTATTTTATGATTATTGGGCAGGTTCTAAAAATCGATATGAAGTGAAATTGAAATCGAACTACATTTTAGGTTCAATTATTTACACAATGACCGTAGTTTTTCTTTGTTTTAACAGATGTTTTTGAAAAGCTAATTGGTACTCAAAAAATTATATAAATAAAATGGAATATTTTAATGAACTTTTAGTACAGGGTCGTTTTAAAATTGGCTCCATTTTAAATCCACTTCATTTCGTTTTCTAGAACATGCCCGTATAACTAGTCAAAAAGTTGTAAAGTTCACAATTCAAACCCTCAAAGTTGGTTTCGTTTTAATTTAAATTTGTTTCACATTGATTTCTACGCTGTATTAAATCCAAAAGTGAGCTAGTGGAAGGGATTTTATTGGTACGATAAAATCTTAAGCTAAATATTGCCTGATCTGAAAATCACGTCATTTCAAATCACGTGTTTTTGAAATCACGAGCGTGATTTTGTGTTGTTCTGAAAGTCATACCGTGTTCATCGGTGTGCTTTGGGCAATCGAAGATCTCACCAAAACTCACAAAAACGGGACACTAAAATACATATCACACGTTTGATTTTAGTAGGCACATGTGATTTGAAATCACGTGATTTAAGTAACAGTGATTTACAGAACAGGCCTGTAAGTTTTTAGTTTGCAAAAATTTGGCTACAATAAGGAATACAAATCCACTTGTTAAAAATAAACTGCAAAGCAGAGAACGTCTTAAGGGGAGATTTGTGTCAGGTTCACGTTGAGCAAATAAAATTAAGTCAGACTCAAAACTTTCATAATTGTCCCAATTTAAACATTTTTTACGGCGTACTCCTAACGTTTATATAAAAGAGAACGACCTTAAAGAAATTAAGTAATTTTCAGCATGGTTTATTTGTAAAAAATTTCAGGAACTCACGAATTGGTGTTGCACTGAAAGAATTTTCTTCAGAATACCAATGAATTTTGACATTAATCCCATGAAAAATTGCATTAAAAAGGATCCTATGCAGCGCTTCGTTGGATCAATGAAACCTGTTTCAAAAAAATGTATTTAATGAAACATTACATTAGATCTATGAATGTTATTCATTGGATGAATACTTTCAAAAAAGTTGCCCATAACAACAAAAACAACGTTGATTTTTTTTTTGCTTACACATAATAAAAAAAGACCACATAAAGAGAGAACAAAGAAAACTAAAAACATACCTATTTATGGATTGAAAGTTTTTATTTCATTACTATAATGTTAATTTTCATTGTCATAATGAAAATTTAAATTTATGAAAGCGTGCTTTTTCGAAATATTTGTATACTTTTAATTATTGAGACTTTAGAGTTATTTGAATGTTAAAAATAATTTTTTTTTTCAATTATTGAAATATGTTGCTTTCATAAAAAAATTTTTGATTTCATAAATTTAATGGCATATTATAATTAACAATTAAACATATTTTTAAAGAAACTATAATTTTATATTAATTTATGAATATAGTTATGAGTGCATATTGTTTTTTATGTTCCCAATTAAAATTTTTTGTTTAACTTGGACAAACTTTAGATTTCATATATCCAATGAAAATTTTTAACGTAATTACGAAATCCAATGAATCGATTTTAACGAAAATACTTCATTATAACTACGAAATTCCATTTGGACAATGAAAATTTTCATTTAACCAGTGAAATTTTTTTTTATGAAAACGATTCATTAAATATATGAAGCATTTTTCTTTTAGTGTGTAGTTGGACTAAAAACGTCTGACGGTGGCAGATATGCTATTTTGGCATATGTCTCCTTTAAAACTTCCATAGTTATTAATGCCGCAATCATTGCCCCCATACCACTTGGCGATGTTGTTTGAGGCCTTTCTAATAGAATGCCAACAATATCTGCTATGAACGGTACAAGTGTTGAATTTTACGAATAATCGCCTCCGAATACTTAACGTTCAGTAATATTTTACCAATTCCAAGTTTATTATTAAATTGCATCCATAAAATTAAATTTATTGGAAATTGCTTATATTTTTTTTAAGGAATGACGTTTCATTAACAATAATATTTTGGTGTGGTGAAAATCCATATTTTTGACATAATGGACTTTTTTACACAAACAAATTTGCTTGTTTTTGTTGTATTGTTGTACAACAACTCCTAGTGCTGCCACCTTCTAGTAATTTCACCATGGATAGCATTACTTATAGTTTTGCATTATAACAACTTTTTTATTGTCATTATTTTTAAAAATATTAAGTTTGTAAAAATCGGCCCTTACTTAAACTAACTTAACTTACAGCTAACTTAAAGCAGTAAGTTTAAGTTAACTTTAAATTAACGGATAGGTAGCTAACTTTAAAGTTAATTGAAAATAATGCAGAGTCGGACAATTGACTACTTCCTAGGACATCTAAATGTTAAAATAGTTAGTTAATTCCATATAAAGGTAGTGGTGCAAGTGTCATTCACCACTACTTGAGAAATAGTTAGCTTTCAGTTTATTTAAAGTTAACTGAATGTCCGACAGAGAATAATCAATTCAACAGAATAATACACAACATTAACCCATTATCAGATGTTAGTGTAAATATGGGCCTTTTTTAACCTGAAAACAACTAATTTTTATTTTAAAATTTCCAGATACTAAAAAGTTGTTTGGCCTTAGCCCTCTCCTGATACCAGAGGGCAAATTACGGCATACGATATCCATCGAAATTTCCATTTAAATTTTGTATAGGTTATTTGCCCCCAGTTAAACTTCTCAAAAGCGCTATTTTCAGGAATTGTTTCAGAACAGAAATATTAATAAATTAGACAATAAAAATATGTTGTCTGATTTCAACCATAGTATAATAACTACCAGGTATGTTCATTAGGGAGAGCTGTCATTATTTACCCATGTAATGTCAAATTAATTCTTTTATTTTTGACGCTTGTTTTAATTTTTTATTTTTATTATTTTGTTTTGTTTGACGTTATATGGGTTTAAAAATTTCCCGTTTTTATAAAACTTTTATTTTTTTTTTTTTTTTTATATTTCTCTAAGGTTTTTGTAAAATGTTTCCTTAACTTTTTCAATTAATTTTTAAGAAATTTATCACATTGTACAGATACAACATAATTAAGTAGTAAAGTCATACAAAATAGACTAAACTCTTAACTTACATATAATATTAAAATTATTGTGTATTTACCATGTTACATTTATCAATAAAATATGAGAATTGAATTGAAAAAAAATTGAGAACAAAAATTCTAATGACTATACCTTATACTTATTCTACGATGATTTCAACGAAATATGTTTACTAATATTTCTGTTTATGGAAAAGCTGTCAAAAATTTTAAATTTCAGGAAATTATATTGCTACCGGAAAAATGTTTTGATAATATCAATTCTCTATATTTTCGACTAAGACCATATTATCTTTGACCACGGCTATTTTGTGATAGTTAACACTATTTATATATTAACAACAACTAATTCAGGAGTAGGTTCGATAACCATAACATGTTGCTCGTAATATGTATATCGTTACAGAAATCACAAAGGGATATAACTAACAAAAAATTTAAAATCTAAATTTTAATTGGTTCTTATGTAATTGCATTAACTCAAATGTCCACAATTGTGGACTCTTTCGACAAAAATTAGCGATTTTATTAACAAAAACAAACAGCCCTATCTACAAAATATTATAAGATAAACGCTAAAAGAACTAACTAGCAACTGGTAGGGCTTGCACGAAAAATTAATTATGTACAGTCTAAATTGTTTTTGCTTTAAAATCGTAACGGTACCTTATGTGACATTTACATTTTAAGAGACGATGCAAGAGCTTTGCGGTAACGGCACGACATGAATGTTTGCGACGAAAATGCACAAGGTAACCGTAACACGATTGTGGCACACATGACAGATGCTGTTCAATCATAATATGGTTGCGCTAACCATAAGTATGATGTTTTAGTTTTTCCAACCATATTAAACAAATTGTCTGTAACCGATTTAAACCACAATTTTTTTCTAAGTGTGTAAAAGAGAGATAAGCAATTTTTGGTAACGAACTTTATATGGAAATTATTGCTATATATGAATGGATTTTCACAAAATGTTTCATTTATTAATATTTTTTTCATAAGAATTTTATCTAACTGCAAACATCCTTAAGTAAGTTTTGAATATACTTTAAATGATCAAACTTTACGAGTAAAAAAGAAAAAGAATTAAGTTAAAAATTAACACTAAAACTTGAGTTAAAGATTTCAGGTGAGAATTTTTCTTTGTACTGAAGAGAGAATAATTATCTTTAAAAAAATTTCTTTACACCAGGACATTTATAGAAGAACTATGAAATAAATGTCGTTACTTTACTATGACTTAATTTAGATCGTATCCCACTATTACTGGAGTGTCCAATGTAAGAATGTTGATTTGTGAGGAATTTTTTCTACAACTTTTCGAAACTGAGATTATTCTATGACAAAATATGAATCGATCTCAATTTAGCACTTTTAGCTTCGAATACGTCAAATGTAACGATTTAGGCAAATATATGGAAACTTTCAGTTTAAAATTTAACAATCGTCTAATTTAAATTTCTCGAAATTTACCATAATTATTTTTATACTAACACCATGATAGTTTTCGTGTGTGATCACGTGTGTAAAACCTTAAAATACTGGTCGTAGACCAACCTTTTAGAGTACTGATGGACTCAGAAACACTTGGACAAACGATGTCCGTCCGTTCGACTGGCTTAGTGGCTGATCCGCTGGCTGGCTGTCCAAGTAAACATTATGCGCAAAAAATTTTGGAGATAATTTGATGAAGTTTCATACAAAGTGTGGTGAGAATCTCTACTTGTTCATATCTTATTTTTTTACCTCTTACTAGGGACTCGGAGCTATTTAATATCCGCTGCAAAATCAGCTTCTGGATATACATATATCTTAAGCCCTGTGGAATTACTGGTATCAGATTGGCTTTTAATTAGTCCCGCTTAAAACATTTACCATTGCGCTTCTGGTTCTCATGGTGCCAAAATTAGTGTTTGATCTGCCGCGATCTAGTATAGATTTGGAAGCCAATATTAGATTTCGTGGTCGTTATAAAATAAGTATAAATTATTCTAGACAACTACGGTTGCAAAAGTAGTCGTGTAGAGGTGTAAATCTTTTGGTGCTTAAATAATCATCTTCATATGAACGTGTGTATTTTATTTTTGAGAGATTGTAGCAGGGATGAGTTTTCAATGCGGCAGGTGTTTGATTTAAAATATCGATTTGAAATTTTTACAGAATCATTTTCTTGCTACATTTAACCATTTAAAAGGCATTGCATTAAAAAAAAGAGTTTAAAGTAAAACAGGGACCAGTCTCATATAAATTTAGCATCAAGGTTTGAGTCGGAGTTGGAGTCGGAGTTGGAGTACTAAATTTAAGTTTAATCCACTTACGAGTCGTACTTAAAAATTTTAGTAACGAGTAAGTAAATAATTATACTCTCCCTCTATCTGTCTCTCTCTCTCTCTCTCTTTCTCTGGGGTTATTGTTTAGGTTCAATTTTACTTTCAGATTACTTCGTACGAATTGTACGAATTCAGAATTAAAAAAACTTGGTAATACTTGAATTAAGCACAGTTCGAGATTAGCTTTTATCTCACCTTAGCTTTAAACAATCCCGTTTTTGGATTATTATTGAAAGTGCTGGCACTTGAATCAAGCATTCTGTGTTTGATTTGAAGAAATCAGTATTAACCGTACTTTTGACACCGCTTCGGCTTGATTCAAATACGGATTGATTTTTTGTTAAGTGCACGTAATAACACATAATTTTTTTAATGGATGAACATTTCTAGCAGTCTTCTAAGATGTTATTTAATATGTTCAAAATAATATCCTTATATAACATATCGCACTTGTTCAACAATGGTGTATTTACTCAAAATTTGTATTTTTTTGGGAAAAATCGGCACGTTATATTTATATCTACCCGCTGTTAAAATATCGTGCTAATTTGTCTACTTTTTGGCAATGAAACGTTTGGTTTCAAAATTCTTTTTCATATGCCTTTAATAATAAATTAAAAATTGTTTTGCTTCTACTGAAACTTTTTAAATTTTGAGTTAATACAGTATTGTTGAACAAGTGCGATATGTATGTGGCTAAACTATAAAACTATATATTCACATAAATTTTTATATAAAAGGAAGATGCCATTAATAGTTCTGAAATCACGTAACAAGTTTCAATTGCCAATAACAACAATTGCACTTGTTCAATTCTATTTTGAATCACATGTTGTAAATACGACTTTTCCATTTAATCACAATTTAAGATTGATGTGTTTTTTAATTTAATTTTTTTTTATAGACTTGTTTCTCATTATTGACTTGGTTTGGTTTTGCCAATAAATATTTGTGTGCGAGCTATTTTTTTTTTACAACCAAAACTGTAGCAAAAAATCTTTATGTACAACTAATGTTAAGGTTTTCTCAGTACAGTTTAACAAAGATCATGGTCGTGACTTTGTAACTTGTTGTTTGGCTCTGAATGCCGCTACAGCAACAGATCCAATCTATGAGCGGGAGTTATAGAGAAACAAAAGTTTTATTTTTTTTAATTGCTCATAGACTGTAGTTCCATTTGAGAAGTGTATTTCATTAATTACTTTAGTAACAAACAAACAAAAGTAATCGAAAACAAAAACAAAAAAATATACAGAATGGTCAACAAAAATGTAGTTGGGGTTTATTTTGTAACGATTTGTTATAATTCAAAACAAAATGAAAAACTCGTGCCATTAGCTGTCAATCACATCCAGTCAATAGTCATAAATTAAAGTGTATTAATTGTTCAAATGAAACAAAGTAAAATGTATTAAATTTAATGTAAAGTTTGTTAAAATAAGAGTAACATAAAAAAACATGCAAACTTTATTAAAGGTATTGGAAGAGGCGATATCGTTTTAGTTTTGAACTAGTTAGTATATTTGTTAGCCTGGCATGATTTGGCCGTACACTTTAGTAACATTTACTATGAGAAAAATTGAAACTGATACATATATTAAACCATACAAATAATACAAAGGGTGTTCTTTTCAATGTGTACTACTTCAGTGCGTACGTTTAATCTAGAGTTTTTAGTTTTTTTACCTTTTTTTCAATCACATAGCCAATAAATAAGGCCTTAGTAATAGGGATTGTTTGATCTGATTACGGCTATATCTCTCTTTTACATCCAATTGGGATATATAAACTGATTTTGCTAACGATATTGTCCTCGCGGTTTTCTTTTTAAGTAAGAAAGGGCCTATGATTCTGTCAGTTCATAAAAGGTACACCCGGAGAAAAATAGTGTTGAATATGATCACAAACTATTTACTCAGTATAGTTAGTTGCAGAAAATTCAAAATATTACGGTCACTTTAGTTATACTTTTTGTCACAGCAACCATATTAAGCTTGAACCAGTCCCATCTATGCATACCGCAAAAGGTGCCCACAACCAACCAGCCATATTCACACATTTTTGCTGCGAACATTTTTACACGCAGAGAAAAAACACGGTTGAAGTATGGTTAAAAAAAACATATTATGGTCCCTGCAATGGCAACAAACAAACTTTTTTCACGATTGATAATATTTTGTTTCTATTAAACAATAAAGTGTTTACCTCCCTTGAAACTTGAAATATGGTTGAATTCAACAATATATTGTTTTAATAAAATAAAGCTACAACTATACACTTAAACATATTTTGGCTACCTTAACCATATTATTATCACGGCAACCAAATTAGGCTTAAATTCATCCATCGAAAAGCTATAACCATATTATGGTTGCCTTCAAACATGTTATGGTTTATATATAATAACAATAATATGTTCGAAATTATAATATTTTAAAACATTGTATGCTTTATTTTAAATTTAAAATAATATGTTTAAAAGGCAACAAAATTCTGGTCGTTTGCATTTTACTTGGTTTGCTTAAAATTCTCATTAATATTATTTTAATTATAGAATAAAATACATAAATTTACGTAGAATAAACTAGTAAAACAAAAAAAATGGTAATGAAGGTCGTCACAGACTGGAATATGAATCAAAGTGGAACATAACACCTATCAGGAATAAAAAATGAAATAAAACTATTATTTGACACTTAACAAACAAATTGAAAAATGGATGAAATAAATAACCATAATATGATTACCATTCACCATATTATTGTTAATTCTGACCAAAATTTGGTTACTTTTGTTAAAATTCTGCGGAATTTTGACCATTTTATGGTTAATTTTGAACATAATATGACCATATTATGGCTAATATTGACCAAAATATGGTCAATTTTGACCATATTATGGTTGGTTTCGGGAAAATTTTTGTTGATTTTAACCATACTATGGTTGTATTAAAACATAATATGGTAACCTGCAAACATAAACATTCTTAAAATCTAACCATAGTTTGTTGCTCTTAGAATATGGCTTCCTCCAACCATATTTTTTTCTACGTGCACGTTTAATATTTAACAATAACATTTTGTAACATAGTATGGTTGTTAAACCAACTATTTGTTTGTTTGTTTTTAATTCATAAATGGCTATAAAATTCATTGAATTAATATTTGCAACCAAAATATGGTTATGGTGGCAAAACATATTCTTATAGCACCATTTCTCGCGTTATTATAAGAGCTAGAGCAAAAAAAATGAAAATCTGTTGACAAATATAACCAATTTTTTCCCGTAGGATAAAATTATTTAAATTTTTCGAGTGATTTGAATAAATTAAAACTCCTATATAATTAATCGAGCAATATTAACATTTTAATATCGATTAATTTTTTACTCGAACAAAATCGAAAGGCAAATAATTGAATACTCTAATAGGCATAAAACGTTGGTGGTGTGGGTACAAAAACAACAAATTTTCCAAAAAGAAAACTAAATATTTACCAATATTATTCGGAAGTACTGATGTATGTAACAAAAAAAAAATATCGATTATGGTCCCAGATTTTAGATATAAATTTCGGTCGACCGCTTTTCATACTTGTTATTATTAAAAAATCAATAAAATTGCATTTCAATTAATTTGGTGTAGTGTAGAAAAATTGTCAATGCATAAGCTTATTTAATGCATTTGTCGCAGGTCTACTCTTTAGCATTCTAATTGAAGTTAAAAAAAAGAAACTTTCTGCAAAAGTAAAAGAAACCTTTTTTGTAACATTTTTATTGGATATGTCTCCGCCAGCATTGATAAAGCCATAAACACTTAAGTCTACGAAATATTGAGACCTTTAATGTTTTTAAACGGATTTAATTTTTTTTTTCTAGAGATTAAATCTTCTAACTACAGCCTTTAATAAATTATCTTATAATTTATTACGATTTTGTTGCAAATTCTGAAACATTGTTAATTTATTTCTTTGTGACAACATCAAAGACATTTAATTTACCAAGTGTCAATGCTTAAATTTTATTGTCTTTACCGCTTAATTCCCCAAAGGCTTGAAAATATAACTGTTTTTTGAAATTTATTGACACAAAAACTTGTAAAGATTTTTCAATAGAAATAATTGATAAAGTTATACAAAAAGTGGATTAAAAACTAAAAGAACAATTTATCATATAGAGAAAATCATAAGTACCAACTTATTTATTAATATACAGATCAAATAATGGATTTAACAATTAACATAATTAAAAAAATATTGTAGGGTTAAGTAAAAATAAGTCTAGGTCATGTTAATTAAAATGAAAAAACTTTAAGGTCAAGGCTAAATTCGATTTGCAATTGTTAACAAAATATTAAAAACTTGAAATTAAAATTAACTTCATTTACAATTTACTTTTACATATTTAACCCTTCTGCACTCCTTGGGTCAATTTGACCCAATTTTGTCTCTTTAAATATAAGATATGGACGTGAAACTTTAATTTATCCATTACAGGGACGAAAATTATAAATTTAAATGAAAATGAGAATAATAAAATTTAAATTTTTTCTCCCCCGATTTACGATTTACACACATTTAATATCGTTTGCGTTAATATGACCCAACAAGCGATATTGCAAGTTTAATTCCACCTTAAAATTTTTTCCTATTGAATATAATTGAATTGAGTTCATCTTCATTCAGAATCATTGATCAATAATTTTTTCAGTCAAATAGTCAATAGAATCGCTTTTATTTTTTATTATACTTAAATATGAAATGTTGTTTACATATTATTGTTGGGTCATATTGACCCAAAGGATCATAGGAAGGGCACATATCCAAGGGATGCAGAAGGGTTAAAAAAAAAACACTCGGTTGCACCGAGTTCTCTATACCCTCTTCACCTTTATGTATTTTAGTTAAAATACGCTGCTTTGAGATCAGTGTTCGGTTGTTTGTTAAAACAAACGGCTTAATAAAAACTAGGTGAAAATTTTTGCAAAAAGGTAGAACTGTTTACTGAAGGGATCTAGTCAAATACACGTTAACAGAACATAGCCCATGTATGAACTTCATAGAACAGACCATAAAATAAATGAGTGTGGACATGTGAAGTACTCTTCAGTCTCTAACTTGGACTCTTGACGTGCTTAGTCTATTTTATGTGCTGTTTCCAGGTGACAGGCAATTAATTGTGTAGAAAAATTTATATGAAAATCACTCAGTTTTTTGAGTACTTTTCATATAAATTTTACTACAAAATCAATTCCTTGTCACCTGGAAAAAACACATAACTCCACCCCAACTCATATTAGATAGATCTTGTTCTTATAAACAATTTCTTGTTTTATTATTTATTACTCAAATAAGTTTTTCATATATTAAAAAAAAAAACAGTTGCAAAATTTTGGGTTGAATCCCTAAATAATCGCAAATTCCAATAGAAGTCTAAATTCGAAAATTACTTAAAGTCGGATAAATGTTGTTTTAAAGATATAATCTAAGAGAAAAAGTTTTTGTATTAACCTAAACTTCACCACTATAAAGCCTGGAACAGAATAGAGTAGTTGTAGTAGTAGCTGAAGCTGAAGAATGCTCTGTAGCGCAACAAAGTTCAAAATTTCGATTTAGCGCTTCAACTTCAACTACTACTGCAACTACTAATGTAACTACGTATTCTGTGGACACTTCTTTGAAGCTGCCGTTTTTAAATTTTGCCAGCTTGCAGCGCTATTCGTAACGTTGTACATCAGTGATTATTCTGTTCCCCGCTTAAAGGCATGTCAACTTTTAAACATTGCTCCTAAGAAAAACACTCTTTCAAAAGTCGGCTTTGCTTGAATTAAATCACTTTCATGTGAAGCTTAATCTTATCACAATTTTTGGGGCATCGGGTGCATAAAAGTCCCATAAAACACATTTTTTTAAACTCTAAAGCGGCATTGCCTCACAACAAACTGGATCATCTAACTCACATTTTTGTAATTGCATTAGTAATAAAAAACTCACACGTATGGTTTGATATCGGTTTGACGAAAATCAAAATACTTTTGATTTTACTAACATTTGAAGACAGCTTGATATGTGTGAATGGAAATTCTTGTCTAAAGCCTGGTACTCTGTTCAACATTTCACGTGAAATGCTGTCAAAATGCATATGAAAAAAACTTGTGCGGAATATCTACGAAATAATGTTGATGGAGTTGTACTCTGTTTATTTTGTGAAAAAGTTCCGAAATGTTTCTGGCAACATTTTTTTTACAACTGCGAAATAATGTATGCTGCCTTTATTTCACGTGGAATTTTAAGCAAAAGAAAAAATTGGAACTTAAAATTAAAAAAGAAATAAAAAAATTAAAATAACACAATCGGTAACAGTTTTTTATCCATATTTACTTTTTTTTATTAAATTATTTATTAAAAAAAAATAATTTTAGTAAAATACATGTGGCGTTTGTTTACATACACGACACAATGTAGCATACTTTGAAGGAATAAAAACGTCAAATTGTACAAACTCGCAAGATTGGTAACATTGATAAATGCCAAAATTTTCGTGTGGAATAATCAATGTTGCTCAACATTTTTCACAAATTTGAACAGAGTACTAGGCTTAATTGCAAAATATTTTGCTTGAAGTTTGACAATAAAAATGTGGTGTGTGGCTATGATAAGAAACTTAAAATATTACCAATCACAGACGTAAATTTAGTGAAGCAGTTTGATGTGTGGTCACGGTGCTTAAGAGTGATTCTTGTATTTAAGGTTGAATTTTAAAACGTCATTTGTAATGCAACCGAGCAAAGCCATGAATTTCTAAACGCAGCCATTTAAACATTTTGTTGATGGTTTTTTGACATTTTTTTTTACAAAGTAAGCAAAACAAACCGTTACTTTGCATCACTCCAATGTGTTTTTTTTTTCTTTTGGACCTCACCCATATTTACAACAATATATGAAAAATGACAGCTTTTGTCTGCAATAGAGTGCATCTTACAAATTAATTACAGTTTATTTGAAAAGGAAATACTGCCCTGGTTATTTGACATTTACGATCAATATATTCTGGCAAGTCATCATGATAATCAGTCATTAATTCGCGCAACGAACTGACGAATTGCACAGAAAAAATGAAAAACCAAAATCAATTAACGTATTTGTTAGAAATTTGTACTATAAATTAAATTCCGTACTGATTTTCCGCCATCAAACAAATTGATCATATCAATTAAAACATTTTTAAGTTTGAGCTTTTCTTGCTGTTCAGTTTTAATCAATAGATTTAATTAAAATGTGACCACCAGCAAAAGAGGCTATATAAAACGTAAACACAAATCAAAATAATTTTTTCAATCAACACAGTTAATTGAAACAATTAAAAAATTGTTTGAAACTTTAAAATATTTTGTAGTTTGTGTGTAAGTTTTTATATTAGCAAATATACATACAAATATTATAATTTTTATTTTTAATTAAGGCAAATTAATTGGAACAAATACAAAAATTGTTTAAAACAGAATTATTGAATAAATTGAAAAAATTTTGGTGAACATTTTTCTCTGTGTGGTGATTTTATGGTGCTTAAAATCATCCCTCTGAACGGGTTTGTTAATAAAAAAATTGCCGCATATGAGACTAGAGTTTTTCCTTGTCCGGACTTTTTCATTTCGCAGAGAAGCCGGATTGATTTTTCCATATCCCGGGAAATCCTAGGAATTGCCGCCCAAAACAAAACGATGCAAAATATTATTTAATTATTTTGAACAAAACACAAATCACCATTTACGAGATCTTTTAAATAAGTTTATAAAAGCATTTTTATATTTCAAGCAAGCCCAACAGAATTAATGTAAAACCAAAAAGGTTAAATTCAATCATTTATTTCGAAAAGAGCTCAGGTGCAAAAATACAAAGTGTTCAGGAGACACATAAAACTGAATATCCTAAAATTGTAAACCTCTGTTTATGTTATAATAGTAAAAACGAAGAAATATTTTAAGTCATATTTGAAGGAAAGAAATTAATTATTTTTGATTTCTCGTGGTTTTAGCAGCAAAATGGTATCTTTAGTGTATGCAATTTATTAAAGCATACAAAAATATGCAAATAACCTTTAACGTTTAAATATATATTTTCATTATAAGATAAGATTAACCCCTTTGAAGATTCATTTAAGAACTCCTTAAATTTAATTAATATCATTAACATTTTCAACGAAAACTTTTTATTATAAAGAAACAAAAATAACATTCCGGTAAAATTTTATCTGTTTACTAAGATTACAAATTAGAAAACACATAAATTCATTGAACAAAAATGAAAATATTTCATCAAGATAAACACATGAATTAGAAATCTTCTTCTTTCTTTATGTGCCTGTAAATATATGATGGCCATTGCAGAATATCTTTAAAAATATCTTTTGGTAATCGGCAATTTGGATATCATTTTCCTCCGAGCAACTGCATTCACTCATTTTCAAATGAAGATTAACAAAATTTGTGTTATTATTTTAATTTTTTTCCTAAAGCGGTGTTCACTATTCAAATTTGTTGTTAAGAATGGAAAAACCAAAAATAACTTTTTTTAACAAATTGACCACGTATCCAAAACTTACCTCTCACTGTAAAAATTTTTAATGCAAGTTTTTTTAATTGCTAACTAAAACCCACATTTGAAATATTCTAAATATATTTTTAAAACCCACCTGTTTTTAATCGCTATGCAAGGGGTATAAAACCTTTTATTCCACAGCATAAGTGTACCTCTAAAAACAGCAAAAAACTCTGTTTTCAAGAATTTGTACCTGAGCCCTTTTCGATAAAAATTATTCAATTATTTAAACAAAATGCCACAAACAATGTGTTTCTTTGGAAATAGGATTTAAGCATAGAACTATAATTTACAGAATCATTTCACAGTATTTTTCAAAATTTATTTAAGAAGAGTTCTACTTATAAGAAACACGTTCACTTTCACTTTAAAATCTCTTGATACTTCAACTTTTTCACCACTTTATTCAAAAACTTGTAATTACTTTTTAAAGAAAATTATTTTTCTTAAATCGAAACAGCATTTTCTTTACTATTTTCTGCATCCAAAATTTCCTTAAATGTGTGTTTTTAGCTTTTGTCATTAACTCTTTCGAAAAAATAATTGCTACATTTTCAGAATCTATTTGAAAAAGTCTCTTGTACAGCTGCAATTATTGAAAAAAAAAAATCCGGGAATCCCCGCACAAATTTCGGGAGAAAAATCCGGAATTTGAATCCGGACTATGAAAAACACAATTTGAAATCAATCCATAACACACCCTACAGACTCCATTTAAACCAGAAAAACGCACTGTTTGGTGCAAATGGTCAATGGTTATGGTCAGTGATGGACGTTACCGCACCATGATCAATAACTTTTTGTTTCAAAATATGGAGGACATTGCTCTGGGCGAAATATGGTTTCAACGGGATGGCTCTACATACCATACGGTGGCTGCAACCATCAATTTATTGAAATCAAAATTTGGCGATAAATTGATATCGAGAAATGGAAAATAGCAATTTGTTTTTAAGGTCGTGAGATTATTTCCGATTATTGTATGTAGTATTGTATTCGTATAAAAAAAGTCTTTTTAGATAAAATTTAATTTTGTGTGTAATTGTTCCTGTTTTAAGTTAAATCAGGCTAAAAAAACAGCATTTTTTAAAGTGATTTACTGGATTAATGATTATATGGGAACTTAATTCGATTATCGACCACCTGTAAGAAAATGTTGAAGGTTGCTGCAAGATGACATAAGCACCATTTCATGAGATGACTCGCAGTTAACGGTTGCTGGCAGGCTGTTTTTTCTTTTGATCAAAACATAAAAATGGGCCGTTGACGCTGCCGTCAAGGAAATTTCAATAAAGAATTAATATTTTTAGGATAAAGTTATGCCTCGTGCATCACTTCAATCGAATCGGTTCATTCATTCAAATTTGATAATTTGGCTTGTTGACAAAACTTTCGAGCCAAAAGTAAGCTGCATCGAAAATTATCGCAACCGCAGGCAACGTGATCACGACAGATCTTTGATTAAAAACACATTTATTATTTAAGGATTAAATGGCATAAACTAACGTTTTAAACTAAAAGGAATTGTTAAGCCAACTTTTTCGAGAAATGCCAAAAACGAAATGTATCGCAACTACTAAAAAACCAAATAGATACCGCTGCTAAGATGAAATGATTTATGATTGTTATATTTAACTTAATTTGAGCAAAAAAACCGTCATTGAGATTATAGTTCATATAAAAACGTAACATTTCCGTAGATATTTATAGTAAAATGAGTTTAAAACATTCTACTGTATCAAAGAGCAGCATTTTCAAATTTTTTGTTCCAATAACTTAAAGCCTAAAGTCCAGATAAATGATTTTATTTTATAATTTTTTTATTTCCTAGACACCCTATTTACCATAACAAATATATTTTATTTATAATTCTTTACCTTTTTAAATATTTCGATTTGTTGTTTGATTGTTTTCTTTAATTGATATAATTAATGATAATTGTTTAAATGGAATTTTATCGATTTGTTATGGAAGACTTCAAACTGTGTATGAACTATTGCATGTTATACTTTAAAATCATTTCATTTCTTTAACTAGTTTTTGTTTTAAAGCTCTACTAAATTTATTGTTTTTTCACTTTTATTAATATTAAAATACAATTAACAACCGAAACGTCTAACAACTACTACTGGGACTATTAACTTACGGAAAACAGCAATTGCTATAACCATAAAAAGCACTTAGAATCGTAAACTATTAGACTAAAGAAGTTAACTTAAACTTTGTATCTTACAGATACGATTTAATACATAGAAAAAAAAAATAAAACTAAAACTGAACTCTTGTTAAATAAAAAAAAAAAAATTAGATAGATGTTTTATTTTTTCAAACATGTTAACGATCATTGTCAATGCCTACCAACAAGTATTGCAAAGTATTTACGACTTGAACTTATTGGCTAAACAAAAACAATAAAATAAAAGTAAATGCCAAAACCGTTTCATTTTATGACTGACAGTAAGTCAGTCTTATTTAAGGGTACTGACAATTTAACTTGTTGAAATTGGATAAATAAAAACTGAGCACAAATCATTTATATTTAAACAGTTTTTTTTTTTTCTTTTTATTGTTCCATCTCGTAAGTACCTTGAAACATTTCTGTACAAAATTGATTTATATGTTTTTTCTATATCTATTCAGTTCAAAACGCTTAAGTTTCTGCCACCATGTTAAAGATCTTCCGGGTCATGATTTTCTAATTAAATCAGTGCCAGAAAAAAAAATAATTTAAATGTTACGGTGTGTTCTTTTGTCTAACACTTGCAAACATACAAAATGTTAAAGAACACAAAAATGTGAGTCTGAGATTATTATAGGGATTGGAATAAAATTGTTAACAAATTATGATTTGTTGTTTTTTGTTTTGTTCTCGTTTAAATGAAATTTAATTGTATAGTGTTTTTATGAGATAATTATTCTGTTATACATGACAAGTTACGCACAAAGTTATAATTAATTGTATTTTATGACACATTTGGAAGTACAATGTGTTCAACGCTAATGGCGCAGTATTCTATGGATATTGCTTAACAAATAAATTCATAGTCAAGAATATAATAATTTTCTTAATTATAACATGAAATAATTAAAAAACTACAAATTAAGAACAATTGTGATTTTAGTTAAACTGTCGATTTTTTAATTGAAATTTTGATATTTAGTTAGGCTTGAGTTCATCAAATTTAATTTTCATTTAATTATTACACTGAATGAAGGAATTTTACAACATGAAATTTAATTAAAATTTATTGATAATTTTTATTCTTGGCTAAGCTGGGGATCAAATTGTAATCTTAATTGTGAAAAAACAAAGATGGAAAAAGGCGTCTGAATTAACATGAGACTGATGACATTTTAAATTTATTATAATATTATTAAATTGCTTATTACCTGCAAAAAAAAAAAAAATATCAAATCAGTCAATCGAAATTGAGCCTGTCGGACATGTTCTGACAATCGCAAAACGCTTAACATTGGCGATTCTGACTTAAAATCGCAAATTAGGTGTTCTGTAAATCGCAATAGCAAGAAGTTGGCGACTTAAAATTACAAAAGGGAACTAGAATATTTGTAAGAAACTATAGCAGATAGCAAGCTTAACGCACGAGTTAAGGAAAATCAAAAAATAAATTTGGCGTTTTGCGAACATGGCCGTGTATAAGTTTTTACACTTAACAAATATTGGACAAAAAACCGTGACCACTAAATTGATAAACGTTTTGCTTTATTTTCAACAATTTTTATTTGTTTAAAAAAAATTTATTTGTGAAAAGAACGAAGTTTAATGTAATTTATATCTGAACTAGCAAAGGTTACAGACACAGAGGTTCCATGGACAGCCAGCCGTCGGACTGACGAACGGATGAACGGACATCGTAAGATCAACTCAGAAAGTGATTCTGAGTCGATCGGTATAAATAAAGATGGGTCTAGCTAGGACCAAATATAGTTCAGTGTTACATACATCACCACAAACGCATAACATCCTCTCCACTATTGTTTTGTGGGTATAAAAAGGCCTTAGATTCCTAGATCCGAAATTTCAATACTCTATTAGCATTGGTTTTGATGAAAAACAGAACAATTTTAGTGATACTGTAGACAAATATTATATTTTAATGTTCTATAATGTTACTTTTTTACATTGATGAAACAATGAACGAACAAACAATTTTAGCAATGACCACAGCACGAATAGCTTGTGTGTGTATTGTGTATGTGTTTTGTTTATGTGTAATTTTTTTTTCAAATATTTTGTTTTTGTAAAAAATTTTTGGTTTTTTTTTAACCAGCCAAAAGAGCGCTAAGCACAACTGAAACGAACGAACATTAACGTGCTTAAATTAAATATTCTGATTTTTTTTATTGAGTTGGATAGGAACAGTATTATTTTTGTGCTCGAAGATGAGAAACAGTGAAAAGTCTGATTTACTACAGAAAAATTATCAGAGTTCGTGTTTTCCAAAAATCTACCGAACACTAAGGAGCGATATTTAATGTTAATTTTCAAGCACTGATTTAATTATATGGACGATATAAGTTTTTTTATTTTGGGTTTCAATATCAACTTCAAATTTTTAAAACATCATTTTTATATCACCCGAAGAAAATTATTTGAGCTTTTTTTTAGTTTTCACTCAAAATAATAAAAATAACTTCATATAGTATCTAAAATTTTTATTATTCGTATTTGTCTTCAAAAATGTCGCGACCAATAATTTTTGAAAGATTAGTGAGATTATGTTTATATGCAGCTTTTTTGATTGCAAGTTCAAAATTTGCACTATTTGAATTGAGTGCAGATTTTTGCACTCAATCTGAGTTTAATGATAGTAAAAAAATTTGCAATGTTACAAAATTTTTTTAGTGGTAGATAAAAAGCTGGTAAAAAAGAGTGCAAACTAATTTTTTTCAGTTTAATTGAGTGATAGTGCGCTGCTGATTTAAATCAATATGATCTATATACATAAAATTGAATTGAATTGAGTTTATCTCTTCTTACTCACTTTTTATTGTTGATGTTTTGTTTTAAACTCAACAATAAATTTCAAGTGTTTTTATCAAGAATAAAAACTGGGAATTAAGCACGAATAACAAAATCTTTTAAATTAAAATTTTGTATTCTCAAAAATTACTTTTGATAATTAATACAAAATATCAACAAAAAAGTTAGCGTAGAACTTTCCAGAGAAGGACAATACAATTGTCTAAATATATCGATAACGATAATAGTAGAAGTTTAAAATTTGGCTCCGATTGCATCGTTATCTATACAATATTTTTCAATTTTATTTTAATGGCGGTATCAAATCGCACCAGGTTAAGCTGGTGTTCTATATATGTACAGTAGGCAATAAAATAACTTAAGTAAAAACATTCCTAATATAAATTTATAAGACTTTTGTAAAAATTTTCTTTCTTTCTCGAAAGTTTTCAGAACTTCAAAAAGTGTAAGGGATCATAGTTTATATCAAAGGAGCTATCCAAGCACGATTCTTTCACTTGCAGAATTAAAGAATTGGTTTTAATATTTGAAAAATACTAAGATAATAATAAACATAGTTATAAACAGATTTCGAAATGACTTTCATTAATTTAATTTTTAAATAAATGGTTTTTATATTCCTAACATTGATTTTTGACAAATCTATGCTTGATACTCTTTTCACTTCTTATTCATATCGTTGCTTATTAGTAGGGATGCGATTTCCATGCAAATGCATGTTTTTTTGTCGATAGTCTAAGAACGATGTCGACCAATTATCTTTCCTAATCATAAAATTTGCATTAAAGTGGTATCGATTTGTTTTTGCATATTGTTGCATACTTTGGTAAAAATTCATATTTTTGCATATTTAAGTTTTAAATGCATATTTTTGCATATTTTGACAATTTTAAGTGATTTTTTTTTTTTTTTTTAATTTCATATTATAAAAAAAGTTCTTAAAATAAGCCTTCCAAAAAAAATTTTAAAATAAATAAATGAATTATTTTGGAGCTTTACTTTACAAGATTTTCAAGATTTCGACAAAAGATCCTTCTTTTTCAAAACGATGTAGCACCTTACATGGTAAAGGCTTCCAATGGGTAAAAATACCTAAAACTGTTACAAGTTACTTGCTTGGCACATGGCTTATACCGCGTTACAGATAATATTGCAGTTTTTAATAAAATGTTTAAGAATGTTGAAGAGCTTGCTGAACCGATGATTAAAATTAACAATGTGGAAGGAAAAATAGCCCGACACATTAAAAAAAAATCCAAAACGTTTTGCAAAAAAAATTAAGGATTTTAAAAAATTAAATATATTTCAAATATTTCTGATCTGATCTGAAATCAAAGTGGGATCTGAAAATAATTTTTTTCAAAATGCATTGGCATTCTTCAAGTACAACACAAAGTTTTACTTTTAATAAAACAGTACTTATTTATTTGAATAAACAAACATTTTGATATTTGAATAACAAAAAACAAAAAAACAAAAACATAAAAAAATTCAGTCTTTTTATGTTTTTGTTTTTATTAAAATTGAAAAACGATTTTTTATAGAAATTTTTTAAGTTTTTTGTGCATATTTTTTATTTTTTAGTGCATATTTTGGATATTTTTTAGTGCTTTTTTAAGAGCATATTTTCTATATTTAGTGCATGAAAATCTCATCCTTACTTATTAGCTTTGAATCCGACATTTTTGTCACTATCGAAAATGTTTAACAATAATTTTGTTTATAAATCGCGACAAAGTAAATATATTGTTACGTTTTTACTTTCTATAACGCGTTTTTTGGTTTATACCCTTTATAAAAAACCTTTGAAGTTTTTTTATTGCAAATGAAAATGAATTCAAACATTTTTTTCAAGTTAACAATCTTTATGGCAATAAATTTTGTTAAAAATAGTCCGTGAGAAACACATCTTAGGAATAATAAAACATTGATCGTAAACACAAAAATAAATTATGAAGTTCACAAATTGTATCCATTTTTTCTTAGTAACGAACTAAACAGCATAATGGCTTAAACTAAACTCAAAACTACACTAGTGTGTTGCTCGGAATTTGATGCCAATTCTAATTTTTAGTTATAAATGAAATAGTTTCCGATCATTTTTATTGTTAAGACCCACAAAGAAAATATAAGATTTCCGGAATTAAATACATTCTCTATTAAAATTGCCAAACCAAACTATGAAACAAACCAACTTACCAAAAAATTGTTAAAAATATATCTCTTTAATTCCAATATGACATAATATTTACACACCTTTAACATTTCCTAACAAATTTTTTTTATCTTAATTCACCATTTTAAATTACACATATTAAATTCAAATTAAAACATACCTAAATAAATTAGAGAAGATTTCAAGATACCATAAATTTACAAAATAAAATTTCTTTGTAAAATTTCTAGTTCAGCATTTTTTTTTTTTTAATAATTTGCATAATAACATAAATTTTCAATTCTTATTAATCCAATTTAAGAGGCGGAAAAAAAAATCAATTGGAATGAATAGATTCAAAAAGGCTAATAGATTAAATTTAAATAAAAATATAAAATTAAAAAAAGTTTTGACAAATTTTCTGGTATTAATTGTAAATTTATGCACTTGTAAAACACAAATGGACAAGCAATTAAAATACCTTAAAATAAAATCCGAGTGACATTTTATGTTAAAAATATTATAATTGTTGGATTTTAAAACCAAAAAACTGTTTCTGTAAAAATTTTAATATAAAATAAAAGTTAATACATGGATTATTTGTCACACAATAATCTACAGCAAACTACATTTATTTTTTTAACAAATTCATTTTTACAAAACCAAAATTTGTAACAAATTTCAAACTCATTTATTACAATTTTTTGTTGATTTTATAAACATTTTAATTTGATTTTGTTTTTCAATTTGAATAAATAATTTGATTTTTTTTTTTTGTTATATAATAGATTTATCTTTTACAAAATACCAACTTAACTTGAAGATGATTTTTTTATTTGATTTCGTTTTTCATTTATTTATCTCTTCTTTCTTCATTTTTAGTTGAAATCTTAAATCACCGTTTTAATTAAAAATGAAATAGAGAAGAAATTTATAACTGATACAAACTTATTTCATCTTTAGGTAAAGAAAATGAAAATAAAATTACCACCGCAGTCTTTTTCACTTTTATCTCCCACATTATTTTGCCTTAAATTTGCTTCCGTATTTCAACTAATTATGGGTTTTAGCAGAGAAATAAAACAGACAAAAGTAAAAAAGGGGCATAAAAAAGAAAACAATTTTTATTTTTATATGTTGTGCGAACTTTTTTATGGATCAGTGTGTCATGATGTCAGCGAAGTTGTTGTTGGTAGTTAATTAAAAAAAAAAGATAAGATTATTATAATAAGTTACAGTGTATACAGAAACAGAAAAAATGCCTTAATTTAAACAAAATAAAAGTTTTACAATGATTCGTAACTTGTTTGAAAACTATTTAACACGTTATTTGCCTATTTGATAAAAACTATTTCCATTGAAAAAATTTCGTTTTCTAAGTCTTTAGTTTTTCAATTATTAAAGATATTTATAATATGCATAGCCTTGCTTAACCTACTGTCAAAAACCAACCAAAAGTCTCTCAAAAGAATTAAAAAAAAACAAAATAGAAAAAACATTTGATTGCGTACAGAATGTGCGATCTGTTTCGCACTTTGCTTAAGTCTTATAAAACTTAACAAAAAGCTTCCTAAAGTTTAATATGATTTGCATCATGTGGTTCATAGATGGGGGTAGTGCATTCATTTTGCAGTTTCAACTCACAGTTAGTGATAGTGCAAAAATATTGCAATCATTTTGTTGATGTTGAGTGATGAATTGAAAATTTGCAGCCTCACTAAACATGAGTGATAGTGATGTTAAAAAATTTTGCACTCAAAAAAAAGTAGTTTGATTTAAAATAAAGCAATCATCAGCTTATTGCAACTTTTTTTTTCTTCACTCATTTGAGTGCAACTTAAATTGGTGCACTAATTTTTAAATTAAAAACTTGTTTTTTCATGACTAAAGCCAATAATTATACCGTTATTGACAAAATATCATTTTGTTTAATGTTTTTACTTATGTATATCCTCAAAAGAAATCAAAAAAACATGCACATACAAAGTTACATTTTTTAAATTTTAGTGAGACAATATTTGTATGCAGCTTTTTTGATTGCATGTCCGAATTTTGCACTATTTGATTTGAGTGCAGATTTTTGCATTCAAATCTGCGTTTAGTGATAGTGAAAAAATTTGCAATATCACTCAAAATTTTTTAGTGGTAGTTAAAAAATAACAATCATCACTAAAGCTGGTAAAAAAGAGTGCAAACTACTTTCTTTGCAGTTTTATTTAGTGATAGTTCAATGCTGATTTAAATCAATATTTAGTGCACTACCCCCAACTATGATGTGGTTTACATGTATTCGCACATTTGCTTAAGCACATTACGGTTGGGCATTTATAGAATACCGACCCAATGAGAATTAATTTTTGAGCCGATGGCGATTGGCCTGTCCATCGTCTGAATGTATATGTGAATTCAGAAAACTCTAGAGGGCGATGAATTTTTAACTTTTTTTGGAAAATATTGTTTTGAAAGTACTTTCAAAAAAGTACAAAACGAACTGCGCAGCAAAATTTCGCTCAGTAAATTCGTCGTATAAAGCACAATAACGACGAATAACTAGCAGGTTTTATAATTGAGCTAGTTGTTTGCTTTTTTGAGAGAAAAAGTGTGACCATATTAAAAAAAAAATAACATAAAAATAATTTTAACTAAACAAACGTTAACAAAAAGTAACGTAATACATATTTTTTAGCTAACTACTTGGAATATTAATTTTAAATGCTATAAAATAAAAATAAAAACAATCACACAAATGTCACAAATTTTCAACAAAGTTGTGACCAAATGAATCTGACACACAATCTTCATGTTTGCGCTGAATCTGAAGTCAGAATGGTCAAAAGTAGAACAGTTTTTAGGGATATTGGCAAATTATCTTTATTGGCGGTTTTTAAAAAAATGATTTCACTTTAATAAAAGTATCTTCGAAAATATTCAACGGATTTCTATTCAAAGATAATGAAATCACATGTCGTTCGTAAAAATTGGTCAAGTAATGAATAAGTTAGATTGGACCAATGTTATAATTTCACAAAAATTTTATTGATGTTTGCAATTTTGCTCTTTTCAACTTATTTGTTTAAAACCAAACAATAAACTTTAGTTTTATCAGTTTCGACGTTACATTATTTCAATACGCACATTTTGTGCCCAATAGCATCCAAATCGGTAAAAAAATACCGTTACAGAAGATTATTGATCCCACTTTTCGATTTTTACCAAATCACAAAAAACACAACAAGGAAATACACATAGCGAAATGTTTAGTAACAAAAAATATTTAAGAAAAAGCCAAAACCGTTAAATTATTGTGTGGGTTAATTCACTAAATCTTCTGTTCCTTTATTATTATTGCACCAATATAGATCTTGGCCCCATGCCCCATGCCCCATGCAATAAAACGTTAAAATTTTTTATTGTTTGGCATAAAAAAAAAATAACTTGAAAAGAGCAAAATTGCAAAAAATCATAAAATTTTCAATAAAGTTTGAATTTTTCTCCCCCGTAACTCTGTCTTTTTTTGACCAATCTTCACTAGATATCCATCGTTATTTTAGTAATCTTATTATATTTTATTAAAAAAAAGAAACATAATCCGTTTAATATTTTTGAAGATATTGGCATTTAAGTGACATCATGTTTAAAAAAAAACAAA
Source organism: Pollenia griseotomentosa (assembly GCA_963931875.1). Taxonomy (NCBI): domain Eukaryota; kingdom Metazoa; phylum Arthropoda; class Insecta; order Diptera; family Polleniidae; genus Pollenia; species Pollenia griseotomentosa. Next base: position 89,292,710 of record OZ007563.1, read on the forward strand.
TAACAGTTATTTTGGAATATCTCGAAAGATTAGGAAAGATTAGCTGTCAGATTAATTTGGTCAAAAAACTGTCATATAGTGTTATTAAAGTAAAAAGTAGCTTTATTTATATACCTCGGTAAATTTTTTTGTGCACTTTGGGGTAGATAACACTGCAAAATTCTAGTTGGTTGCATTTTTTAACACGAGACTTTTGTATAGTTCCTTTGAAACTAACTCAACCTATTCTTCTTAATTTTATATTATACTCGCGCAACCCGGTGCGCTTTGCTAACCCCGTTGATATAAAATTAGTTAAAATTTGTTTAAAAAGATCTCGTAAATTGATAACGAAACTTTTTTTACTAAATTCAGATTCTTTACTGTCATCTTTCTTTAGATATTTAGAAATTTAAAATGTTTTTATAATGGAGGTTACACACAGAAAAAAAACTCGTACTCTAAGTTTTTCTACTTACTTTTAGAACGAGTCGTACTTAAAAATTTACGTACAAAAGTACTTAAAACAATTCAAAATGGGATTACTTTCGAAAACTTATCCCGGAATTTATAAAACTAAGTATAAAATTCTTAAAGCAAGTAAATAAAAGTTTAAAGTTTTCGTTGGTCGTGCCACTCTATATTATATACTCATGCTTACGCGTGTTTTTGTAAAAGTTTGTTGTAGAAACAACAACTACACAATAAAATTAGGTCCACGACGATTTGCTTGTTTTGTATTAAAACAATAACAACACATCTTAAAAAAAGTAACATAAGAAGCAAGAATTCCCAAATTCTATTCGCTAAAATTATTTAATTAAATACATCAAATTTGCAAAGTAGAATAATTGCAAAAATCATATCGGGCTTGCTGTTGAATCAATCTATCAATTCACTTTCGGATTATTTCAAGTACGAGTTCGGGATTAAAACAACATTCATCGATTTCGAACGTTAACATTCGCATAGAAAATTACGTTTAAAACAAAAACAAATTTTAGAATTTTGTTTTATACATATATAATTTTCTATGCGAACGTTAACGTTCGAAATCGTAAAGCAAGCAGTAAGAAATTTTTGAATGAAGCACAGTTAGAGATTAATTTTAATCGCAATTTTATTACTTATTTAAGTTAATCCAATCCCTTTTCGTTTTTTGTACTTGAATTCAGAAAATCCGTATTTACAGTACTATTGAAACCGCTTCGCTTTGATGTAAGTACGGATGGACTGAATTTTCTTTTCAGTGTACGCTCCCTTTTCTAGTTCAGATCGTTTTTTGACAGATGTTTTATATGGATAACCAAAGTAATTGTTCGAAATTTTGAAAAATTAACTGTTGGAATTTTGCAGATATGTCTACTGTTGATTTAATGGTCTTCGTATTAAAGGGCCACGACCACTTGAAAATATAAAAAAAAGTCTATTGTAAGCGACGGACAATCAGAATATTACTGTGAGAATTTCAGGAAAATCGGTTCAGTAGTTTATAGGTCTATACCGAAATAACAAACCCATTTTTAAGTTTTTTTTTCTAACTCTACTAAAAAACCGTTAATTTTGTAAACAGAAAAAAATAAAAATGGATTTCAATTAAAAAATTTGTTATATTAATTAAAAAATTAATAAAATATGCAACAATGAACAAATTAAAAACTAATTCAATTTGCACCAGTAAAGAATTTTTTTTTTTTTTAATATTTATTCAGATATTATATATATATACATTTTTAAACTAACATTAAGTGCCTCAGCGCTATTCTTGCATTTTTGAGGCTATCTAGCAACATGTATTTACAGTATATACATTAGGGTGGCCGTTATTTTTTTTATTTTGATTTCTTATATTCTCCCCCCCTAAATCGGTTCAGTTTTATGTAAAAAAAATACAAAAAAATTTCGTAGCGATAAGTTGTGTTTTAGGGGGGGCGTCCGTCCCTCAAAGTTTGCCATTAAGCCATTTATTCAAATGTAATTTGTTTGCATATGACTATCTTCTAAAAACAACATTTAACAAGAATATGATATATGGCAATATTTTAGCTCTTCTAGTCAACAACATAAGCCTCTAAGAAAGTTTTTTGCTAAAATCAATATTTTAGAAAACAATTAAGAAAATAAAAACAAAATACCAAACATTTTATATACGTTTTATATATATAAAAGGGGGATTTAATGTCAAGTGACCCAATTTTGAAATATATGTCTTTCGATTTAAATGAAATTTACACCAATTTTAGTACTGTTAGACAGTAGCTTAGACACTAATTTTCAACAAGATCGGTCAAAAAGTTTCTGAGTTAGAAAGGGTCAAAGTTTGACAATTTGGCCATACAGGTGTTCTTTCTCATCCATGTAACTTATTACCTATTGGTGTAAGCAAAATTTGTCCCAAGTAGCTTAGATAGCTTTTTGATCCAACTTTTTAAAAAAATTGTTTTTGATTTTTTAAAAAATGTTTAAAAATTTTTTTTTTTAAATTTAACACTTGGCTAAAAAAAATAAAAAAAAAAGTTTTAAATTTAAAAAAAAAAATTAAAAAATTTTTAAAAAAAAACAAAAAAAGATTGATTAAATAGCTATCTAAGCTACTTGGGACAAATTTTGCTAACACCAATAGGTAACAAATTACATGGATGAGAAAGAACACCTGTATGGCAAACTTTGACCCCCTCTACTTCTGAAACATTTTGACCGATCTTGTTGAAAGTTTGTGTGTAAACTACTATCTAATAGGACTAACCTTGGTGTAAATTTCATCCAAATGGGAAGACATCGATTTCAAAATTGTGTCACTTGACATTAAATCGCCTTTTTACATATATAAAACGTATATAATTTGTTTGGTATTTTGTTGCTATTTTCTTAACCCTTTCGACCCGGTCGGTACAATATATCCCAAAAAAGTTCAAAAACACCTTTTGGTAATATTTGATGAAGAATGTGAATGTAAATGTATTTTTTTCCTTATTTATGACATTCAACACATCTTGTCGATGCTTGCTTGAAATTTTGAAGCTGCAGTTGCTTGAAATTAGAGAAGAAGTGAACACGTGTTGGAAAATTTTGCAAAAAAGCATACAAATTACTACGAAAAAAGCAGTAAGTGTTAAATATATTTTTCTTTCCCGTGTATTTATATAGTGTTTGTGCTATGTGTTTTCAATTCAAGTTTAGAAATTCACTAGTTCGTGATATAACTAAGGTTAAGTGTTATTGGGATTATATGTCCCAGTAGTATTTTAACTTGGGACTATATATCCCAGGAGTATATGAACTGCATATAAGTTCAATAATGGTAAATTAAAATTTCTATACCCAATAGGCATAATGACCAGCAAGAGAGCTAGACTTACTGACGATGACATCGAAAATGTGCTCTACGATTCCTCAGGTGAGTCGGAGCCATTTGAAAATAGCGGGTCTGAATATATAGCGTTGGAGGACAACGATTCATCTACAACTGAAGAACAGTGTTTAGGCGATATGGAGTCCAGTTCAGATGACGACATCGGTCCCGACGACGTGGAAGAAGATTGCCTAATTGCAGTAACACCTGCTACTGAGAATATATGGACGGTTGACGGCAGTTCCCAGCCACGAAAAGAATTGCCTCCAGAATACAATCCGTCTGTGCTTTGCGATATAAATCGAGGCTCCAGTGAATTGGAAACTTTTTTGAAATATATTGTGGAAAAGAATCGGAAAAAGGAATTGACAACTCGACCTTGGGCGAGAGAGTAGTCATATCGTTGACGAAAACTATCAAGCGGACCAATGTAGCACTTTTCTTTGATAGATTTTTTTCCTCAGTGTACTTATTCCCTGCTGTCGGTACTGTTATTTCCAATCGGAAGCAGGTTCCTTCACTTACACAAAAATTGAAAAGAGGAGAGAGTGTTTGCTATCAAAATCAATTTGGAACCTCATGCGCGTTTTGGCAGGATACAAAACTTGTGATGGTAATGAGTAATTGTCATAGCGGAGAGATGGGATTGATCGAACGCAAACAGAAAAGCGGTGACAAAATTAGTTTCAATTGCCCAAAATCCATAGTCGACTACAACCAACATATGGGTGGGGTCGATTTGTCCGACCAAATGTCCCAACTTTACGACATAAACAGAAAGTCCACGAAGTGGTGGAAAAAGGTCTTTTTCAAACTTTTCCAAACTACCTGTGTCAACGCCTGGATAATATATAAAGAGACGCATCACTTGCCCAATCTTCCATATATTGCTTTGGCGGAGGATATGATAAAGTCTGGGCTAGAGAAAAGTAAGGTGCCTAAGAAAAAAAAATCTGGACGTCACTTGAAGATTCGAGGCATCAATTATGGTGTAATTGGCGATCATATGCCTATTGAAGGAAAAACGCGACGCCGATGCGTAAAAAAACGACAAACGCACTTTCTTTACATGCAAGACATGCGAAGTTCCACTATGTTTTAAGTGTTTTACACCCTATCATATGTAAATCTTTTTATAAATCAATAAAATTGATAAACTTTTTCTAGTGAGTTTTTTTAATATGTGCACTGCTGGGACATTATGTCCCAAATTTTAATTTAAAAACGCCGACTGGGATTATATATCCCAGCGCCCCCAGCGCCTCTGGTGACGAAATCTGAAATTCTGGCGTGGTAAAGTTATTAACTTTTTTCTATTCTTTAAGGTTCATCTAGTGCCAATATTGCATTTCCAGCAATTTTTTGTCGGTTCGAAAGGGTTAATTATTTTCTAAGATTTTAGTCTTAGCAAAAAACTTTCTTGGAGGCTTATGTTGTTGACTAGAAGAGCTAAAATATTGCCATATATCATATTCTTGTAAAATGTTGTTTTTAGAAGATATTCATACGCAAACAAATTACATTTGAATAAATGGCTTGATGGCAAACTTTGAGGGGCGGACGCCCTCCCTAAAACACAACTTATCGCTACGAAATTTTTTTGTATTTTTTTTTTACATAAAACTGAACCGATTTGGAGGGGGAGAGTATAAGAAATCAAAAAAAAAAAGTTCTCCATACAACTAACGGCCACGCTAATATACATAGGTATAATTTGATATAACAAAAGTAAATTAAAAAAAAGAAGCATTTTTTTAATAAATTAAAATAATAAAAAAAATAATACATATTTATATATTCAAATGTACATATATTTAAAAATTCATGGTTTATATTTGAAGCATATCAATGTTTTGTAGTAAATATTGTTTTAGTCTTCTTTTAAATATAGAAATAGATTCCGACTTTGTAACAAATATTGGCAAATTGTTGTAGTGCAAACTACCGTTGTATTCGATTCTTTGTTTGGTTGTTTCCAGGCGGCACCTAGCCGTTTGTAAATTGGATCTATGCCTTGCGTTTACGTTATGGTGGCTCACTTGCAATTTTATCGTATGGTGTCCAATGTTGTGCAAAATCTTATATACATACGTAAGAAGTTGCATTTTGTGCAAACCATAAATAGGCAAAACAGTACGCGCTATGTCTTTATATAATAGCAAAGTGCACAGAAAAAATTCTCCAAAATTGTTCACCAATTAAAGCATTAATCAAAAATAAAATCAGTTTTAATTAAAAATTTAATCAAGTGAATTAAACGTTTAATCAAGTAAATTAAACGTTTAATTAATACTATTAACTGGTTTAATTTTTACTGTTAATTTGTTTACTGGTGCAAATTTAATTAATTTTTTAATTAATATCACAAATTTTTTAATTGAAATCAATTTTTATTTTTTTCTGTGTGGAGAACATATTAGGTAATTTATAAACATTTTTTAAAGCTTTGTTTTGCAAAACCTGCAACGATTTTAAATCAGCATTTCTTTTATGTCCATAAATAAGAGACAAATAATTAATATTACTTTGTATCAACGAGTCATAAACCATCAGCTTGGTATTTAAATCAAGTTTATATCGCAGTTTATACAAAATTCCAACCACTGGAGATATTTTGGATCGTATATACTGAATGTGGGACTGCCAAGCAAGATTGCTTTGCAGATGCACCCCCAAGTATTTTACAACGTTCACCTCTGTTATTTGTTTTCCATCTATCACCACCATACAATCACTATTCCGCCTCGGATGCGGTCTAAACCTTATAAATTTTGTTTTATTTGCATTTAAAACCAGTTTATTAATTCTGGCGAACTTAGAAATTACTTATGCATCATAAGCAATGGATGATTGCAGTGCTCCTACGTGCTGGAGTGTATAGATCATTTGCATACAAAAAAATTATTTAAATCATTAATATAAGGGCATGTTCGTAAATGCATCACTGCGCTGCATCAGAAAAGCAAACTTTTTTTAATGCCGATAAAAAAAATTATTAATATAATCTGTTTTATTGTGTATTATTTTTGTGTAGTATTTAACAATTTTTTGGTCCACATCTACTTCACTGATATTTATATAAACATTTGAAATCACTAATGCAGCGCAGTGATGCATTTACGAACATGCCCTAAATTTTAAACAGTAGAGGTCCTAACACACTGCCTTGTGGTACTCCATACTTTATTTGTTTTTATTCATTGAACTTCTATTTGAGTTTACTACAACATATTGTTTTCTATTAGCTAGATAGCTCTTAAAATTTGCAAGCTCTCGTCTAGAAAGTCCATAAAACGACATTTTCTCAATCAAAATTGCATATTCCACTAAATCAAATGCCTTGCTAAAGTCGTAAAATAAACCTCCTACGCCAGTGTAGCCTTTGTCTAAACAATCACATATGTAGTTTATAACATTGATAACAGCCTCATCGGTACCACATGCTTTTCGGAAACCAAATTGGTCATCTGCTAAAAGATTTTCCTTCTCTAAAAATGTTGTCAATTGTTTACAAATAAGTTTTTCAAAAATTTTATCTATTATCGATAACAATGCCATTGGCCGATATTTCTCAACTGTATCTGCAGATATTTGTTTTGGAATCGGAATTATCTTTTGGATTTTTAACAATTCGGGAAAAACTGAAGTGTTAATTGAATTAATAAAAATATTTACAATATGTGGAACAAGTTCATCAGCACATTGAACAATTAATTTGGATGCAATATTATCCAACCCAGAAGATTTTTGTACATCTAAAAGTTTAACTAGTTCTCGAGTTTCACTGATATCTGTATGCTAAAAAAGATACGATGACGTTGAAGCGATCTAAAGTCATTCCAACTTTCTCCTGGAATGCAACTGATCTGTTGTTTTAAATCTTGTATGGAGTTTATAAAATAAAGATTAAGTTTTTCAGCCTTCATATCATCGTGATTAATCATATTTCCTTGATGATCTTTAAATTTTATTTCAGACTTATTTTCCCTGCCAAGTGTTCGATTTGAAAACTGCCAGCATTTTTTAGGGTCATGCCTTACTTTTTCTAACTTATCCTGATAATAATATCTCATTGCGTCGCTTGTTGCTACTTTGATAATAATATCAATTAAATATTTTTTGATATTAACAACATTTTCTGCAGTAAATATAAATAAGCGTTTAATTCACTAGATTAAATTTTTATTTAAAACTAATTTAATTTTTTATTAATTATTTAATTAAAAAAAAAATTTGCTAGAATTTTTTCTATGTACACTTAATCCTTATTTTTTTTAGCTATTTTCCATTTTTCTAACAAAATCAGTAAATCAGTAATTGCTGTCGATTAAAGTTTAATTATTTAAGAAAAATGTACTAGGACATTGAAAAAAATTAAAGAAATAATTTAATAAGACTTGATCTTTATTACTTATTCACTTAAAGACACTTGACCCACAAAGTCATGATTGTTGCCTTAAGAAACAATAGTCTCAATGAAAATCGACTCTTATTAAGGTCTTTAACTGCCAAAAATAGAATTATTGCTATATGGCATGCCGTGAGACCTAAACGAATGTCTTTAAAGTATATCGTCAAAATTAACCCAATTTCTTTAAAAAGCCCTTTTGTAAAACATCTTCATTTGAAATATTTTCTATTCATTCATCCCCACAAAAGCATCCTTACAGTCATTAAACACAGTTATTTACTTTTCCAATTGTTAATGTTGGTAGCATGTCTGGGACTTATTAAACATTTTGATTTTTTTAGATGTTCGCCAGATTCCTTGTGTAATTATTCATTGTAAAAAAGTAAAATTAAGATTTTTTTTCGTGCAACAAAATTTCTTTTGTTTGTTAAAAATGTTTAGCAAAATGTGATTTTGTATGTTGCTTTTTTTTCGTTAATGTTACAGAGTCTCTGTAAAGTGAACCTCTGAAGCGAGTTAACGTTCAGCGGTGCTTTAAGACTTAAGATTATGTGTTGGATATTTGTATTTTATTGTAATTTTTTTTTTATGTTTTTTTTTTGCTTAGCGGGCGTGTGAAAGCTGTTGCACATGCGCATGAAAACGCGTTTTTTATTTCAGATTTTTTTTTTTTTTTTTTTTGCTATTGTGGTGTTGTGTTTAAGGTATGACTCAACTTTTTGTTCATTGTTGAGTTTTATGTTGTACATAGATACAGGTTTATTGCTACATGAAAATATTTATTCATTTTTTATTTAATTTTTTGCATTACGAAAATTAACAATTGCTTAATTTTGGATGGATGCATTTTTTTTTGCTTTTTTTTTGGTATTAATGGCACAAGAGGGAATAATCAACTGAATATTTTTTTCTCGGTAGTCTAAGAAATTCTTTTGTTAATTTAAGCGTATGAAAAAAAATATTGCTTAAAAATATGATACATCTGCTATACAAACATTAATGAGAAAAACAACTTGTTGGAAAAAATCTTACATATTTAATAGTTAATTGTTGTAAAAGGCAAAAAACAATTTTTTTTAATGAAATCTGTCACTGAAACTTGTTTCACTTTCGGATAGCAAAATATGTTTTTTTTAGAATGTGCGATAAACGCAGCATGAAACATTTAAGTTGATTGTAATTTATAGTGGTTGAAAAAGTTTACAACAATTAAGGCCTTCTATGTTAAAGTAAAAATGTTAGCAGAAACAGTATAAAAGAAATCTTTCGGAAATATTTTAAAATTTTATAAAAAAAGGAATCTTAATAAAAATTTGAAGCTTTTTGTTAAGAACGTATTATATTTTTGCCTATAAAACATTCAGGATTGTTGTGAAATCCTAGTAGGAATTGTCATAAATAAAAATTTTAAATGACTGTTATATGAATTGGTGTCATAAAACCGTCTTAGGCTTATGCCCCGAATTCCAGGACAATGATTTAAATCATGGTCCCGCCAGAACAAAATTATGTAATGACGTTAAAGCTACGGTCACACTTATTAAATATTTGATCAAATAAGCGTAACCCCTACTTTTGTTAATAGTTAGTGAGATCTAAAATGGTCTTAATATTACATAATAAACTAATTATACTACTAGACATAGTAAAAAACTTTTTTTTTGTAATATGTGGTATTTTAATCAAAATAAATATTGATATTAAGCGAAATAATTTTTTAGTTTGGTTGTTGGTCCCTTTGTTTTCGTCAAATATTTGATAAGTCTGACCGTAGCTTAAGACTCATGTAAAAATTCTGTGTGCTGAATATTATGTAGATATCTTCATATATATGAGATTTTTTTCATGTATGTATATGAGATTTGTTGCCTCTAAGTGACTTGGACCTTCCAGCACAATATTTTATCTTAAAAAAAGAGCTATCGTAAAATTTATTGTCGCAAAATTGATTGATAATACCAACATGTATGAGAATGTTATGGCATTAAAGGCTCTTTTGGGGAGAAGTATTTATATGGGAGCTATGGTAAAAATTTACCGCTTTCAGTTAGACTTGTTCAGATTAATTAGATAGCAAAAAAATACGTTTGAAACAAATTTAGTCTAAATACCAACATAATAAGAGGTTTAATGAGCACAGAGGCTGTATTCAGGAAAAAGCCAGCCAACTGGACGGACGGACATCGTTAGATCAACTGAAAAGTTATTATAAGTCCATTTGTATACTTATATTTTAGGGTGTTACAAACATCAGCCCAAACTCATAATACCTTCTCTTCTATTGTGGTGTGGGTATAAAAACTATCACAACACACATATATAACATAATACCAAATACTTTTAAAACTTAATTTTAAAACAGGTTTTCCGTAATGATTTTTATAGAAAGAAATTCTAGGTTTTCAGATTTTCAATTGGTTTGAAAAATCAGATCGCAATTTGACTGTTATTAACTGTTATTTCGAAATAAATTGATAAAGCAAATTTTAATTTCTCTACAGGGTGTAAACTTAAAAAAACCATGTACAGTGGTCATATATAGAAACTCCTTCCCTTTTTTGTGATAAAAGAGTGGTTCTTACAAATTAACAAGAAAAATATATTCTCACAGTTAAGCTCAATTCATGCCAGTTTTGTTTCATCTAAAAAAAAAAATATTTTTAGTTGTGCCTGCGTTTATGTCATAACGATTTACTTTAATGATGTTTGTTTTCAGTTAAACTAGCACAACTTAAAATGACACCACTAAATAATTAAACAAATTTAGATAAAGACTAACAGCCGTATTCATAAAAATTTATTGATGATTAATTGACCGTTTTCAAGCAAAAATTGCTAAAGTTGTATTCATAAACGAAAAATAGTCTATTGAACCTTTAATAAACCATTCATAAAGTAAGAAAATTTATTGTTGGATTTGATTTAAACCAAAAATAAAATGACATTTTGATAAGTGTTTGCATATAATGATATTATTTTTGTGAAATATGTTGAAAAATTATGACAAAAATGTTTTATTTATTAATATGGACATGTTAAATTCATTTAACTATTTTTTTTTTATTTTAGACAACCAATTTAAAGTTGTATTGATAATTATTTAAAAAAAAATTGTATATGATTTAAATGAATATGTTCAGGGGCAAATGCAGATATTCTCTTTAATTATTTATTAAATTATTGCAACTAGTTGTTCTTTTTGTCTAAAACAACAAATTATTGTTCAAAAATTTAATATTTTAAAAAAAAAAATAAGCAAATCATAATAATAGTGATGTTAATAAAAAGTAAACAAACTTTTTATTCGAATACTTTCTTATCGAATATTTAAAAAAGGTTCAAACAAAAGATTTTATGATAGTTTTCGGCAACATTTTGTTCAGAAACTAAAATAATATGTAGTTTTATTTGATAAGAAAATTATAAAAAAAATTTAAATATAGAATATCATGTGAACCGAATATGGCAGCAAAATATAAAGAAAGTTGCCATACTTAAACACAAAATCGCGACAAACAGTTAATAGTAAAAAAGCTGTTAATGTACGTTTATGAATACAAATTTTTATAAGAGGTTTATAAGATAAAAAGCGTTTAATAGTTATTACATGCTATAAGCTTAAAATAAGAACTTTTTATGAATATGGCTGTAAAAATTCTAAATTCTTGTTAAAAACAATGTTAATGCTCAATTCTGGGGTGGCATTTGAATTCATAGGTGATAATCATAAACCAAATTTAACAAAGGGCTTCGGCATTGGGTCAATAAAAGCTTCGCTGCCCAATTTCATCAAAATATCTTTAAACTTCCGATGTGTTTCTTGTACGCAGATAGACAGCCAGCCGACCAGACGGCCGGATGGATTGACATTATCTAGTCTACTAAAAGTTGGGTCTAGGAATAATATTTATATGAGTTACTAAGTTATTTAAAAGGTAGTGTGAAATAGTACAATGAAATTTGCCAGTACGTATATCAGCACAATACAATACAATCTAAAATTCAAACATGCTTATAAATATTAATTTACATTCACTACTTAAAAAACTTCTTCTGTAAAAATCTGCCCAACTCTAGCCAACATTCGTAACAGTTTCTAAAACTCTAATTTTTATGCATAAGTAAGCAAATAAGTTTCATAGAAATACAAAACCCAAAATTAATTAATCCTTTGATCTAAAGATAAACTTACATTGTGAAACTGATAACTACAATAAAACTATTAAAAAAATATAAACATTTCTCTTTGTTCATTTTCACACCTACTTAATAAGTTAACAAACTGTTTCATCTATTTTACTACATTATTTGAAAATAATGCAAAAAAATACAACAAAAAGCAACTACACCAACTTCTGCTATGATCCCCATCAAATCTTTTACAAACAGTTGAAACTTTAAAGCTTTAAATATCACATTGAAAACCGGTAGACATTCATAATAAAGTTGAAGCCAAAAAATCTATAGATCAGTATTTACGATCATTTACAACCAGTCATTTACTACAGATCTCAAAAACCCCCGACTTAACTATTGTTCAAAATCACCAGAAAAATATGGATGTGTGCTTGTGTGAGCGTATTGGGTTTTACTATTTTTGCACAACTTTAAACACTTTCTCCGGATTTCCAGCATGATCAAATAATATTGCTTAAATAACAACAATAATAATAATAATTATAGCAAAGACAACAATAACAACAAATACTACAAATAAACAACAACTTTGTCTTTCTAAACAGCTGTTGATTGATTTTGTTTAGTTGTTTGTTTATTATTATCTTGGTTGCGAATGTGTTGTTTGAAATTTAAAGAGTTTGTTGTTTTTTGTCTTTAAGATGACTTTGTAAATGGAGAAAAGGGGAAAATAAACGTGTAGTTTGAATAGTTCACTGACTTTTGTTTCCAAATTGTGGGGGAGAAAACAAGAGCAAAAAGAGAATGATGTTATTTTTATGGAAACAACTTGACTAATGATTTTTATAATTAATATTTGTATTATGCAAAATATTTATTTGTTATTTGTCGTTTTTTTATAAAAAAAAACATCTGGAATTATCATTATCCCCTTGTTAATAATAACTCGGAAAAAATTTTTAATTAATTAATTAGATAAAATATAAGACACTATTTGATACGTTCGATTCAAGCAATTTATAAAACTTTTTACGAAGTTTTACAAAAACGTTGCAATTTTGCATTAAAAAAAGGTAAAATCAAAAATTTTTTAGTAATTTTTAATTAAATTACAAAATGGTAGATATGTATATCGCAATGGATTTTGCCGAGTTGGTAGATATTTCGTTTTTACGAAGTTTTACAAATTCTGCATTAAAAAAAGGTAAAATCAAAAATTTTTTTGTAATTTAATTAATAACAAAATGGTAGATATGTATTTCGCAATGGGTGTTGCCGAGTTGATAGATTTCGTAAAATCAAAAATTTTTTACTAATTTATTAATAACAAAATGGTAGATATGTTTATCGCAATGGATTTTGCCGAGTTGGTAGATTGCGTGGTAAGAATTAGAAAAGTGATAAAAAAAACTTTTATACAACAAATAAACTATAAAAGATAATTTAAATTCTAATGAACGCTTTTTTAAGAAAGGTTAAGTGAAATCATGGATTGATTTTCATAAAAGCTAATGAATCAAATTTCAGAAAATAATCTTAAAAAAAGGAATCAGTACTCTGTAAAGGTTTATATGAATATTCAGTCATCTTATTTAGCGATTGGAAGGACTTCGAAAGATCGACAAGAGTTATGCGTTATAAACTTCAACGCAAGATATAAAAATAATATATATTAAAAAAAATTTTACGCAGGAAAAGTGCATCACTTTTCGCCTAGTTTCATTAATATCAAGTTTTATAAGGGTGATTTCCATTTCAAGAGTATATTTTGTGTTTTTTTTTCATCTTTAACAATTGAATTTTTAAAAATATGTGAAAGTAAGATTCATATTATAGTTCGCCTTATGTAATGGATGCTGCAATAAAATTATATTTTTTTGAATTTTTAACATTTTTTTGTATTGAGCGTTAAATTTGTTTCCACGGTTTTTCTGGGACTGATTTTTACAAAACGAGTAGTCCACAAAAAAGTGAGTATAGCGTTTTAAAGCACTATATCTCTTACTCTTCAAAAAAAATTTGAAATAATCGTAGGTGGAAATTGAGAGCTATAACCATTCATTTAATTTTGATTTGGGATCCCACGAAAAAGTTTAAAAAAAAATTATTTCGCTATTTTAATTCAATTTCAAATTATCCCAATAACTAATATTACAGGTAGAATTGTAGGCCAAAGAGTAACTGTATAAAAACGTTTAAATTATAAAAATGTTATTATTTATTTATAAATAAAAGAATAAAAAATGACAAATAAAAAGGTTTTTTAAATTTTCTAAAATTTTTGGTAGGGTGTTTAGCCGATTAATTCTTGTTCGATTATTCGAACGATTTTAGACGATAGAATTGCTAATTCCGATAAAAGGATTAATCGAAGAATTTTTACCGATTAATCGAATAATATATGGGTGTTTCTCTGGTTATGCACGCGACATTTGTTCGCGTTTTATTGTGTTTGAATATTAAAAAAATAGAAGTGGATTGGAATTTTAGAATGAATTCTAGAATCGTTACATTGTTTGTGATGAGTTCTTTCTAAAAAGTATATATAATGGTAAATTGAGCACTGGGTACCCAAATGCCATGCAATCAAAGTTGACTTACTCACGTGACAAAAATAGAAGTGCCTTTTAGGACCGTAAGAAAAAGTGCGAAAGTAAGTGAATTGTAGGAGGTTTTTATTTCGGAAAAAATGTTTTTAAAAAGGTTAGTAATGGGCCTTTATAATCATGTTTTGTTCAAAAGCAACTATGCATGGGTTGGCGAAGAAAAAAATAAATTGTAAATTACGCACGTGACACTTTTTACATATATGTTTTTTATTATTATGACAATGCAGATTCCCATAAATATCTTCAAATTTGCTTAACAAGCAACTTAATACTCAATTTGCAATTGATTGTAATGGAGAGATAATGAAGAAAGAGTGTAAGCATAATATATATTTTTTGCATGTAAAATAAGTATATAAAAATGTCTTTAGAGGTAGAAAATATAAGAAAATACAAAATTTTCCAGTTTCCAGCGCAATTTCCTCAAGTAAAACAGCTGAGATATGCTATGAAACCATTCTTTTATAACAACATAGATTTTTTTATAATAATAAACAATAAAAGACAAAGATTATCAACATTTTATTTTTTCATCCTGGTAGACCATTCTGGAGAAATGCCCATATAGTATTTCTGTTAAATGTATAATTTTTTTAAAGTTTTAAGTCGAATAAACCAACCAAATGTGTATGTCCTTTGGAATAAAAAAAACATTCATGTTCTGTGAGTAATTTAGCTTTTATTTTTGTTAAATTTTTTCAACACAATTTAATAATTAATTTTAAGAAAGAAAAAATGACAAAGGTGCGTTAACTCAAAGATTTATATTAATTTATCGGGTTTGTTCTAGAAATCGAAATAAAGTGAAATTGAAATCGAACGATAATTGAAATTCAATTATTAACAAAATGACCGTAAAAAATTACAAGGTTACAAGTGGTCCATTAAATAAATATTTTAAACAAGATACTTCGATCAATTCTCTAGAGGAAATTGTTTGCAAGAAACAAAGCAGAGCATGGAATGTTCGTGAAGAGTTTCAAAAAATCCAAAGTTATATTGAGTCTTTTAAAATCTAAGTGCCCGAAAGTGAAGCAACACTTTGGAGCTACATTGACAAGTTTTATTTAAAAAGGAATGTTTATAAAGTACAAAGAATTGTATGAAGAACTATATTTTCTCGTTCATTTTGTGGGTTGAGGGTAATCAATGAAAAACCGGCCATGTTTATATAAAAGTATACCTAAAACGTATATAGAGTTCCGAGTGTCCCATACCCACAAAGTATGACATACTTATTTCAGTATGTGTAACATATGTTAGTCACTGGGATTATTCGCATTAAAATGCGATCTATCTACTTACTTCCTACATTAATTGTAGTTGTAAGTAAGTAGGTTGAGAAAAAACAAAATGAAAACAAAAATAACTTGCTTTATTGCTCTCGCAAAAATAAAGCATGCTTCCAGAGTTTAGTTTTTTAAGCCGTGCACTTGCCAGTTCATTATAAAAGTAATTTTTCGGAATACAAAATTCATTATCAAAGTAATTTTTCGGAATACAAAATTTTTAATTAACAAGATTTTGTTAGTCGTGCTTAATTCCCAATTTTTATTCTTGATAAAAACACTGTGTCTTGTTTGTATTCCCAAAAATTACTTTGAAAATTAAAAAAATATAAAAACGTTTAATTCAAAAAGGATACGTTTCTGCCTTTTTGTTGATTTTAACTTATTTTTTCGTTTTCTAAAATTTACAGATAAATTATATATAAACATTTTGCCAATGTAACGCTCAATACATTTTCGTACAAATTTTGAATTTTTTTAATATACTAACTATTGTATGCATTTAACATAAAATTCTGTGGTATACACTAAAAGTTTTTAATAAATTAAAAAAAAAAATCGGATAACATCCCAGCAAAAACTTGGTAATGACTTGCAATTACTGAACAACTTACTTTTCAATGCCTACTTCATACCATCTGCTTTACATAGAAGTAGTTTAGCAATGGCTTGTATATAATCTAACACATTAGTACTTGTTTATGAGTTGATTTACGAAATTTATAATTAATTCATAATAAAAACTCGATTAAAAACTTGGTATTGTGGTCTCAACCAAACGATATTATAGCGATATCGTCTAGGTGATATAAATTATAACATATGATATTGATATTGTATCATAAACTTAACGACTTACTTAAAGGTCCAATTAGACGTGACATAACCATAGCAAAACTGTATTACCATAACCACTGTATTACCAAAACGACATAAACATACCATACAAACCAATTCAATTTTGGTTTCTAAATTCGCCGTTACGGCTGTGGCATTATGGTTATGTCACGTCTAATTGGACCTTTACTCCCTATTTGTAAGCGAATGTGGTAATGACTTATTTAACTCCCTATTTGTAAGCGAGGGTGGTAAGTACTTGCCTCCAATGACATCACCGTGTTAAAATAATGAGTTAAAATGCCAATGTAGAAGTAGTGAAGAGTAGTTATATTAGCTTTTTAACGCATTACTTTGCAATGTACGTTTTTGCTGGGATTCAATACATTTTGCTATTTAACAATATTTTACAAATTATCAAAACGTTTATACATTTAGAATGACAAACCGATGCTGTTATTTAAGTGTATGTTGTTAATGTGATTTCAAAAATTAAACTAAGAAATTAACCACACTAATTAAGAATAACGCTCAATATACAATATGCAAACAAACAAATAATTAAAAATAATTAAAATAAGTACAGTTTTTGATATACTTGATGTGTTAATCTTTAAATTTATGTAATTATTTTATCAAATATTTTACCATACTTTCAAAAGACTCGAAAAACCCATTTGAATTGGGAATCAACCATATAATATCGATATCAAGCGTGTTTTCCTTTAACATTACAACGAAATCTAGTAGGTTGGCTTAGAAATCTTACTAAAAATATTGTATACAAAGTACTACTAGTGTATTCTTATAAGAAGAGAAGTTGATTTAACGATGATTCTTAAAATGGGGTTACCGAATAAATTTGAGACTAAGATGTCGTACATTACATGTAAATATATGTAAATAAAACTGCAGAGTGAATGAGAAGTACAAACACTAAAAATTTAATTTGCGACAATATCAAAGCTTAAACAAAAAACCAACAATAAACAGTGATTTTATCTTTTCTAACATTTCTCCCTAATTACCATATAAGAAAGGAGGCATATAAATTTTTGGTACTTAACCCCACGTCTCCATGCGCTTTCGATTTGAACATGACATGACCATAACGCCGGCAGACCAACGGTATTAATTTGTTCACGTTCTTGTATGTGGCGAATACGTGTTGATGTTCATGTTCTGATTGACCACAATTTTTGTTGTTGTGGCGTTTGGTTGTATACAGAAAATACATTGTATGGCCAACATCATGGCGCACATGGATGCTAAGACGAATGTTTAGGCAACGATGGCAGCACATGGACGAAACATGAACATGAACAGTCTACACGAGTAGAATTCATGTGCGACATGCTGTTCTTACCAAGTTGATGGATGGTGGAGACGGGTAGTAAGGAATTTACAGTATTAAAAATAAACCAAATCAGTTTAATATATCAAAGGGGATTCATACAAACGTCTTCTCAAAATCATTTTAAATGAAAAAACAATTCATTCAAAGTTAAAAACTCTATACTGTGTTATGGTGTAGGGTATATAAGATTTGAGAAAGCCAAATAAAGCGCTCTAACTAAGTTACGTGTTTCTAATTGTAGATTAGTGTCATGGGGCAAAATCAAACAATCAACCGATTAAGTTGTCACTCAAATCCCTTCACAAAAAAAAGAAAAATCGAAATGGGGAGCTACTAATTTTTAAATTAAAATCTTTTTGTTTATTGCACACATCTTTAAATTATATAATTTACTTTTATTTTTTTTTCAAATATCAAAAACAAATCAAAATATTATAAAAGCCATATGAGTAACCTGCTGTTTTACCTAATTAAAGTTGTTCAATCAAATTTTTTAACTCACCGTCTTCAGCAACATCATTGTGTTTATGATCATCTTCCAGCTTTTGATTTAGTTGACTCTTGATTAGAGTTTCATTTCTCAAGTAATGCCGCGACTCATGCTCCAAAGGCAGACTAAAAATCCCCAACAAATTACACAAAACTAAAAAAAGCCATAAATGCGTATAATTTTTTAAATTCACCATTATTATGCAATACATTTTTCTTTTTCAACTTATTAATTTAGTATCTTAATTAATCACAAGATTTGGTTGTTCGAAAAAATTAGCGATCATAAAACCCAACTCGTTGAAAACAAATCACACATTTCCGCTTTTGTAATAAGGAAAATAAAGAAAATTTCTGCCACTTAACTGATCAGCAATTGAGCATTTAAATATCTTGAACTTTTTTACATCCTGTTAAACAACTTTAATATTATTTTTATAAATTTTTTTTTTCTTTTTTGAAACTTAAATTTTTAAGCCTGCATAAAATTTATATATAAAAATTATTTTATTTTTTGTTTTCTTTTCCTAGTTTTTACTCTTTATCAAGCACCCGTGTTAAATGTGAAGTGTTGCAATTCAGTTGTCTTGATCTTCGTCGTCAATCATGCGCTTTAGAAAACAAAAGTCATCAAACTGTTGGGTTCTAACGTGATAAAAATTATTTTATATGTTGTAAGTTAGATTTTTACACAAATAAGAGATTTTGTTTTCTATTTACTTTAAGAGTAAAAATGAATTAAATTCATTTGTTGAGTAAGAGAGTTTTAAATTCAAAAAAATTCTCTTTAGTTTGTTAAGTAATTTATGAATGAAAAGATTCATGTTTGCTGCTTATAAACATTTAACAGCTGTTTGAAACGTTTAAACCGGTAACAGTTGTAAACAGTTTTAGTTAATTTTTTTCTATTATTTTTTTGATTTGAGTTTTTTATGCAAAACGTAGAAAAATGGTGAGAAGATATTTAGATTTTGGTAACGGCAACAATTAACGAGTTTGTTTGACAACTTATCTTGAGCTATTTAACGTGACTTAAAGTTTAACGTCTTTTGTTAGTAAATTTATTTCCGGTTTATATCTGGAGAGATAGTTTTTTTTAAAAGAAATTTTGGAAGACTTGATAAAACAAAACTGTCGCCGTATTATGTAATTCGCTAAATCTAAATCTCTATTGGTAAAAATCTATAAAGTTTATTTAGCGATTTTTGGCTACGAATGCAAAACTGTAACGTGCATTGCTAAATTTGGCAAGGCCACAAAAATTGTATTCGCCGCAATTTTAGCTTTTTTTTCTCTAAGGCATTTTAGTGATCGAGAATTAACTTTACCTAAGCGAATTCCAGAATACAACTGCTGAAATAATATGCGAACATTATAATCTGCACAGTAGGACAGAATCGTACTACACACAGAAAAAAATATCTCAAGAAAATTTTTAGCAACACAGTTTGTTAAAAATAAAATTTTAGGTCAACAAACTTTTTGTTTGATTCAAAAAAAAAATTTATCAAATTGACACTTTTCAAAATAGCACTCAATAAAACATATTTAATAATGAAATAATTAAATATTTCTACATATTCAATAAAAAAAAATATTTGAATCGAAGTAAAGACAGTATTTTAACAACTTTAGGCGTATTCCATTAGTACGATTGCAAAAATTGGCTACTTATTTTAACCGCTATAGTATTATTTGTTACGGTTTCAGGCACACTTAAGTGTTTTTCGGGAGTGGGCTTTAAATGGGGTCTATGGTAATTTATAGACCAACCCTAACAAAAATTGGTAACGTGATGTTTAGTCTTTTAAAACTATGACGGGGCAAGTTATACTGCAATGGCTTTATTTGTTACGGCATTGTATTAGGTTAGGTCGAAAGGAGGATTAAGAATCAAGGATGCAACCTTATATCAGAGTGATATATACCTAGGCCTCTACTGGGCCTGTTGTGCGCTCCCCAAAAACATTGAAATTTAGATGAAAACTCAGTTTACCGGACGTAATTCCTTAAGGTTTTCCAGTCTACATTTCCTCAGGGATCCTCAGTCCAGCATGACATCGCTCCCGAGGTGCTTAGATCTTAACTCGACAAAGGCCTGACAGTGGCGGAGAAAGTATTTCAGGGTCTCGATCGCCTCGCCACACGCTCTTCACACGTCAGATTCCGCCCGTCCAATTTGGTGTAGTTGTGCCCTGCATGACCAGTCAGGATACGCACCATCATACTAACCTCGGACTTACTCTCATTGAGGATGCTTCTTGTCCTCCTCTCGTTTGGGTTGCCCCACAAAATCTTAGTGGTCCTACCCACAGCCCCAGTATTCCAGCTGGCCGTGTGGATTTCTCTAGCCCACGCCTTCAATTCCATTTTCGTCGCCTCAAACGGTTTCGCATTCGCTAGGTTAACTGCATCAAGTACCCTTCCCCTGATAGCCGGTGTTTTGACCTTTTCGTTACCGATTATCACCGAGTGACCCAACACGAGGGATGCCAAACGGGAAATCCCGAATCCCGAAATCCCGCGATTTTTCGGGACAAAAAAAAAAGTAAATCCCGGGATTTTTTAATTTTACAACTTTTGTGTATCAAAAATTTTTATATGTATAAAAATATTTGTTTAATTGAATTTTAACAGTTGTAGTCCCGGGATTTATTTTTATGAATCCCGGGATTTTTCAATTTTACAACTTTTGTGTATCAAAAATTTTTATATGTATAAAAATATTTGTTTAATTGAATTTTTATACTTTCTTATTATTCATAGTTTTATGGCCGTTTTCTCATTACGCGATTATCTCTCTTCCCAACGAAAAGCTGCAAATTAAAGAAATTTGTTTTTCAACGTCTCATTTGTTTTATATTCTGTCGCAAAGCTAACCAGCACTCACCTGCCAATTACACTATGCCACAAAAAAAATTTTCCTCAAAAATGTAATATTTTCTAAGCTAAATTGGTGCTGCTGAACACGAATATGGCATTCATGTATTTTTCCCAAGAAGCGTTTTCGAGATATACGCTAAAATCGTGTTTTTCTGCAGTTGTTTTAGGTACTTCGAAAAATCTCGAGAACTGTTTAACTGAGTTGTACAACAAAATATTTAATTTTCCTCTTCTGTTAACTTTTGAAAACTGCAGATAGGTTATTTCGCCTTTCAGACGATACATATTAACTTTTGTTAAAATAATTGTTCTGTTAATTTTTCTTTTTTAAAAATTCAAAAATATATAAAATTCAATATAATTTATTAAGCTTGAGGTTTTTCCTTGTTATATAAAAAATTAGATATAAATTTATTTTATTTTTTTTATTTCCCTGACGATGATACACATTGCTGTATCGAAATATTGGAATAAAATAAATTTATATCTAATTTTTTATATAAAAAAGAAAAACCTCAAGCTTAGTAAATTAAATTGCAATTAAAATAAAGGTTGAATTAAATAAAAGTTATATAAAATTTAGTTAATTAAAAACAAGTTCCTTATGAATTGTTTTGTTAAGTTTTATTTTTTAAAAATTCAAACATAAATAAATAAAGTGTTGTTGTTTTTTTAAAAAAAGTTGTATATTAAAGAAACAAATTGATCCCGAAATACCGGAAAATCCCGGGATCCCAAAAATCCCGGGATTTCGGGATCGGGATTTCCAAAATTCCGAATCCAGGGATTTGTTAAAATCGATCCCGTTTGGCATCCCTACCCGGCACCTATATGATACGGAACCTACCGCCTTCTTTAGTCCAATAAGGTCCTGGACTTACCCTAACTGTCACACAAGTCTTACGTATTTTAAGAAAAATACAACCCTGTCATGATAAGTAGTTATTGTTTTTTGAAAATGTTTAAACTATAATTAGATCAGAGAAGCATTTTCATAAACTACTTAAGACTTTGTGGGATAGTGTATAACGACCTTAACTGATTTCGCCCTAATTGCCCTTTGGCTATCGGTAAATATGTGTGCGTCTACCCACCCCAAATTCGATTCAATCCATCCCGCACACTCCGTAATAGCACGGAATTCCGCCTGGAAACTGGTGTTGTGATTAGAAAGGCGGTAGAATATCTCGGTTCCGGGGTTTTATTTCCCAGCATAGAGCCGTCCGTGTAGCAGCAGATCCCCACAGGCGTTTGCACTAAATTTCCAGTCTCACAGTTTCGGACAATATCCGTCTCTGTTACAGCATTAGGCGTACTAAAGTGTCTTCCGAGAATGGCAAACTATAGACCGATCTTAATAACATTGAGCAGTGCTATTTAAGTCTTATTAAACTTTGACGTACATAATTTTATGGTATAGACCGATCTTCATAAATTTTGTAGTATGATTTCAAGTCAATGACAAAGGAATAAATTCGATTTTATTTAATTTAACGGGCTACGGAGAAATCGGGTGCAGTCAATACCTGAGATTCAGCAAAAACCCAAAATTGCCAGATTCAATAGATCTAGTACGATCTCTTGAGATTTTGGCTAACCAGAAATAATATCTGGTGCCACGAGAAAGAGCTGGTGAGACGGCACCAAACTCTCTCTTGGTTGAAGCCTCCTAGTATATACTTCTTGCGGGGAATGCTTTCTGTTTTTCAGGCAGATTGTCTTTGCGGGGAGTTTTACTTTTGTTTTACTTTTGTTCAGGGGTTATGATCCACCATGAGATAAGGCCATATGGCAGGTGCTCATGTAAATCTACTTATCTAACATCTTTGTCTTATTGAAAAGACTTGGTGAAGTATTTTGTAACACGTCTACAATGCATAATGGATTTGGAAAATAGTTTTTAGGTTTTTTTTTATATTTTCTCTTATTATTTTTACGATCATCAGCTAAGTATCTTTCATTACTTTTTTTTATCTATGAAAATTTTTTAAATTGTTTGTACAACAAATTACTATCATTAAATAATTAACTAAATTACAGAAGAAATAACAATTTTTTCACCTAATGTAAAGTATTAATAAACTTTTACACAATTTGTCACATATTTTAAAGCAAATTGGTATAATTTTTTTAGCTTTGATCATCTTCTGGCAAAATAAAAATAAATAAGAAAGTATAAACGGCTAATCCCGACCATATGATACCCTACGCCACAGTATTTAAAAAAATAGAGTGTACTTTGTTTGGGACAATTATAGACCGGCCAGAACAAAATTATTTTATGTGGCTAAAATTCATGTAAAAGTTATTTGTGAGGAAAATAATCTTCTTATTGACTGTTTTTCAAACTAAAATAAAAGTTTTTGTTTGGAAATTAATATTGAAAACAAAAACAAATTTGAGTTTTGTTATTGTTGTTTCAATATAAATTTACAAACGAAAATTTTTATATATGGGTTTATATGAGACCCATGGATAATTTTGGACCTTCCAGCACAACATTTCGTCATGATATAGAAGGAATCAAAACAATTATTGTCGCCAATTTTTATGCTAATACCAACATTTATATAGAAGTTATGGCATTAAAAGCTATTTTCAGGAAGAGTATTTATATGGGAGCTATGATCAAATATAGACTCATTCCAAAAAATTCGGTCATATGACTTAGGTTACAGTCAAATAAGTTTGGACGAAATATAATTTCAATACCAACATATCAAGATCGTTTTTTGGCACAAAGACTCTATTCCGAAAAGAAGCTTGTATAGAGGCTATGTAAGTTTATTGGCCGGTCCTCACCATACTCAATGGGCTTGGTCCTCTTGCTAATTAAAGCCTTTGTACCAAATTTTATAACTATATCTCCAATATTGTAACTGGTACTTTGCGTATAACGTTAACGTGTACAGCCAGCAGGACGTACGGACATCGTTAGATTGACTCAGAAAGTGATTCTGAGTTGATCAGTATACTAAAAGTTGGCTACCAAAGTTATTTGTCTTTCCGATACAGCTTCTTACGAGCTGAATTTAATCTATTCGGTCGCGTATAATGCAATTACGTACACTTACACTTAAATTTGCGAATGGTTTTGGCAATAGTAGTCTCGGATTTCCGATTAAACACACCAGATATTTATTGACGTACATGATAAACTTTTCTCACAGATCGCTGAGTTTCGTAATACAGCCGACTATATTCGTGTTAGTTATTCCGTGATGAATTGTCAAACAAAACTAACAAAAATTAGATGAAGTTATGACCTTGTCACACAAGATCTGTAAAAATAAAGAAATTAAAGAAAGAGGTCTAAATTAGGGGTTTTTCCCGGGAATTCCCGGGACGGGAATTTATTTCCCGTTTTCCCGATAACTAAACATATCGCTCCTTTATTGCATCAAACGATCTTGGCAAAATGCGATTAAAGTTTTTAAAATGTACCGATTTAAAGATATGTTTTGCTATAACTTCGGTTCAGTTTGAGATATAATACGAGAAGGTATGAAGAAAAACGTTGCTAAAGTTACTTAAAATTTTGAGATATGACTATGATGCAATAAAGGAGCGATATGTTTATTAGGTGTTAAACACAAATTTTCAATTTCAATTTGTGTTGGTTTATATACCCGTGAAGTGCGGGGAAACCGAAATAAAATAACATTTTGGAAACTCGTGTAAGATACCACAGCATACAACTTGAAAAACACATTGTCCTAAAGATAACAAATGGACCTATTGAAATGAAAAGGTTTGTAAGAAACAGTCCGGTTGATGCTATTTTTGCATCAACCTTGACATACATTTGACTGATATAGACGTTGTTTATAAAAAAGAAAAAATTGCTTCTGATTGTGAAGCATGCTACAACGGTGCACTTTTAACTATTTGTCCAACCTCGGTAAAAATGATCGAAATTTTTCGGAAACATGATAATTAGAAAATAAAAACAGGAATATACTTTTTGAAGACTTACTAAGCGCTTTGAGTGTGTCAGAAATAGGGTTTTTTCCCGGGATTTCCCGTCCCGGGAATTCCCGGGAATTTCAATTATTTTATTTCCCGTTTTCCCGGGATTTTTCTTGCGGGATCCCGGGAAATAAAAAATTCCTCATAATGTCAGAAAATAGCTATTTATACTTTGAAATTTAGTTTTATACTCTCTAAAAATTAGCATCTGTGGATGGGTTGTGGATTAGATCAATTACAAGAAGTGAGTACATGTATTTAAATCAATGTCTCCTGATGCAATAAATCTACCAAAAGCAGAATGGGCAGTGCAACAGTAAATAATTATTACATGTAGTGAAGTGAAGAGTTAATAAAGTACATTAATTCAAAATAAGATGCAGGCAGTAAATTTTCATTGTCCATGGACAAGTCTTAAAAATAGGACATACCTAAACATATCACTTCTTTATTGCAACAAAGTCATATCTACAAAAACAAACGATCTTGGCAAAATGCGATTAAAGTTTTCAAAATGTACCGACTTAAAGATATATTTTGCTATAACTTCAGTTCAGTTTGAGATATGACTATGATCCTTGCGGGAAATTTTTGTCAATTGGTCCAACAGACTGGCCCTGGGATTTGTGAAAACAGAACAAGTAGAAATAGAAAGTACTCATGACCAATGAAAGAAAACCTAATCCCTTAACTAGTTTATGAAGAACAAAAAGGTAGAAAAAGTAATGAATTACAGTACAGTCTTCACCGGAGCTGTGACACATTTTTTGGTACTTTCTTAAATTTGGTTCTTGAATTAAATTCTAGTACTTGTTTTATTAAAATAATACTACATTTTAGTAATTGACATTAAGCACGTTCATTGAGAATAGATCTGTGACTGGTCAAATGGTGTCAATAAAAGTAAAAGTGATATTTCTTATTCATATAAAGTTGTAGAACTAGAACCGGTCCCTACCACCAAAGACCTATCACGGGACTACTTTGGTGTCAGTTCGCTTCCCTCTAGGGATGCAATGAAGGAGCGATATGTTTATTAGGTGATAAACACAAATTTTCAATTTCAATATGTGTTGGTTTATATACCCGTGAAGTGCGGGGAAACCGAAATAAAATAACATTTTGGAAACTCGTGTAAGATACTACAACATACAACTTGAAAAACACATTGTCCCAAAGATTACAAATGGACCTATGAAAATAAAAAGGTTTGTAAGAAGCAGTCCGGTTGATGCTTTTTTGCAAAAACATTGACATACATTTGACTGATATAGACGTTGTTTATAAAAAAGCAAAAATCGCTTCTGATTGTGAACCCGAAGCTACAACGGTGCACTTTTAACTATTTGTCCAACCTCGGTAAAAAAATGAACGAAATTTTTGGAAAACATGATAATTAGTAAATAAAATCAGGAATATACTTTATGAAGACTTACTAAACGCTTTGAGTGCGTCAGAAAGTTATTTCCTAAGCCGTTAAAAAATGTTATATATTTCTTTAAAATATTTTATCTATGTTATTAATTAAGTTTTTGATCTCATATCTTGAGTACCTTAATTTTTATTTTGTTTTTATTATTGTTTTATGAATTAAATTGTTATGTTTATGTTATCTTTTTATCTTGTATCCAGAGCATAATAATACCGAATAAAAGCATAATAATAGGGAATAAAGGCGTGAGATAATAATAATTCAAGTTCCTATTTCAATCTTCAATAAATTTTTTAGTATTGAACCATTTCTTTTACTTTCTTTGTAAACAAGTTCCCTTACGTTTTTTTTAATAAAAGTTTTTTTCATTAATTAATAACAAAATTTACTTGTATTATTTATATGGAGCGGGATCCCGGGATCCCGGGAAATTTAAAAAAATTTCCCGCTTTCCCGGGAATCGAAAAAGTCCGGGAAAAAAAAAACTCTAGTCAGAAAGTTATTTCCTTAGCCGTTAAAAAATGTAATATATTTCTTTAAAATATTTTATCTATTTTATTAATCAACTTTTTGATCTCATATCTTGTCTACTTTAATTTTTATTTTGTTATTATTATTGTTTTATGAATTAAATTGTTATGTTTATGTTATCTTTTTATCTTGTATCTAGAGCATAATAATACTGAATAAAAGCATAATAATAGGGAATAAAGGCGTGAGGTAATAATAATTCAAGTTCCTATTTCAATCTTCAATTAATTTTTTAGTATTGAACCATTTCTTTTACATACTTTGTAAACAAATTCCCTTACGTTTTTTTATAAAAGTTTTTTTCATTAATTAATAACAAAATTTACTTTGTATTATTTATATGGAGCGGGATCCCGGGATCCCGGAAATTTAAAAAAATTTCCCGCTTTCCCGGGAATCGAAAAAGTCCGGGAAA
The DNA here is from genome assembly GCA_963931875.1 of Pollenia griseotomentosa. Taxonomy (NCBI): domain Eukaryota; kingdom Metazoa; phylum Arthropoda; class Insecta; order Diptera; family Polleniidae; genus Pollenia; species Pollenia griseotomentosa. The sequence goes on from OZ007563.1 coordinate 89,320,400, forward strand.
AAAAAACTCTAGTCTAAATGGAGAAAAAACCCGGCTCTGATGTCACTAAGGTCTCACAAAACAACTTCCATTCTCATTAACCAGTGTAAGGAAGAACTATCCAGACTGTGCAGCCTTTATGACATGACCTTAATTTAGGTCCCTGCTCATAGTTACCACTACGGCAAGGAAAAGGCCGATGGGCTGGCCAACTCTGCAGATGCTTTTGATATTTCGCAAATTGTGCGAAACACCCTGGGAACTATCAAAAGCAAAATCTTCAGACAGTACCGGGATATTGCTAATGAAAGATGGAAGAAACTGGATGGCTGCAGAGCTACCAAGGTAACGTGGCCCACAAACGACATGAGCCGCTCCGATCGACTTCTTAACTTCAGTCGTAGGAACATTTCGATCGGTAAGCACGCTATTACACTCGGTCTCTTTTTTAATGAATGCTGCTGCAGCTGCAGAGAACCTGGAACTAAGGAAACAGTATTTGTCAATGGGAATTACCTAAGGTTTCTCTGAGATATCGAGGGTGAAACACGGCAATTTGGTTAAATATCTCAATGCAACTGGCTGACTCTGGCTACCTCAGTGTTGCTCTGGTGTCACGCTTGACCCACACTTGACGAGTTTTGTGATGTCAAAATGGAGTCACTAAGGAAACAGTATTTGTCAATGGGAATTACCTAAGGTTTCTCTGAGATATCGAGGGTGAAACACGGCAATTTGGTTAAATATCTCAATGCAACTGGCTGACTCTGGCTACCTCAGTGTTGCTCTGGTGTCACGCTTGACCCACACTTGACGAGTTTTGTGATGTCAAAATGGAGTCACTTTCGACTCTACTTTTGGCACGCCTAGTTTTTGGGCGTGTTACCACATTCACCAACCAACCAGAACTTATTCGTTATAACTAACTGGTGTATACGATATCCGTATTCTACTTCAGTTGGGAACTAATAACAAATATATCGCCGGCTTATTATGCAAACCTGCTAAATCCAGCTTTTTAGTAAATTGAGATTTTGATTGAGCATGTAGTTTTTCTTCAATTTGAGTCTTGAAATGTATAAAACCAACTATATTTTTGGTTTTACTCTCAACTCTCAAGCTGCAAATATAAAATAGAAAAAGTTTTATGTCTCTCCTGTAAAATGTGTTGAAAGGGAGTTAGCAGGTTTGCATTTTAAAAAGCAATTTTAAATTTGTACACACTTCACCACTTGGCGGCAATATGACTCATCTACTCTAAAAAATTTATATTAATATGTATTAATCTTCGAATAGCATGAGACTGTTCTAAAGAAAAATAAAAACAGAGGCTAATAAAAAAAATGGACTTAGTTCACAAATGAGCTCCTGTCGAAGAACTTTCTTAGTTTCTATAGAAACGCTTTTGAGTCGGTTTATAAGATTATTTTTATGTGGCAACTGATTTATATATTTTGTTAGGAACAATTTTGCACCGACTAATTGATTTCTACAAAAGAGCTCTTTCATCTACTTAGTAATTTCAGTACTACAACTGTTGAACCGCCTGATTGATTTTTTTTATATTTGTAAAAACTTTGACAGTTTATCTATTTCTAAAGAAAACCTTTAAAGCCGGCTTATTATCTCTTATGGACAAGCTTTAAGACTAGTTTATCGATTTCTGCAGAAAAGCTTTTCGTTCACCTTATTAATTTCTATATAAAAAATATTTTAAGCAGTTCAATGGCTTTTTGAGGAAAACTTTTTTGGCGATCGGATTGTTATTTTATATTTTTTCAGCCGCTTGATGAATTTGAAGCTCAAATTTCAAATTTCTTTTGTAAATCTTTTAAGTCAGCTCTCCGATTTTAATACAAAAAGTTTTTAGAAACATTTTCGGTTTGTTCATCGATTTGTGTAAGAAAACTCTTAAGCGTTTCATTTATTTTTATTTGAAAACCTTTTATAGGAGTATTGTCATAGGAATGTTTTTACGCCGGCTCTTTGACTAAATTCTGCTTATAGATTAAAATAGGAAAAGCTTTGATTCGGTAAATCAATTTCTATTTAAAACTTTTGTGTCTGCTAATCGATTTTATATACCTGCTAAAGACAGCCTTTTGAGGCAGCTTAGTGGATCCTACTGGAAAGTTTTTAAGCTGACTCATATACTAAAGCTTTAAAGCTTATCGGTTACATTACATACAGAAAAGCATTTTAATTGCTTCTTTTTTTTGTGCAAAAATTTTTAAGCTGGCTCTCTTATTTAATTTAGAAAAGTCTTTAAGACCTCTCACTATTTAATTTCTATATTAAAGATTTTAAACCGCTGCATAAGTTTCATAAGGAAAGTTTTCGCTTAAGTTATTATTATTATTATTTAGAGAAAAACAACTTTTTTATTACGAAAAAAAAAAAACAAAAACCTTGCGTGTCATTCATGAATGGAACACAATGGCAAACATTTTTTGGGGTCCTAAAAATTGTTAGCCTTGTGCAATACTATTGTTGCATGTTGCGTACTAAAAATTACGGCAAAATTAAGAAAAACAAATTTTTGCTTTAAAATAAGATGCTGCCAACATAATTGAACAATTGACGTTTTTTCACTTATTACATCACTAACACGAACAAACTTGTATATTTTCTACAGGTTTTATTCAGATTTGCTAAAAGGAAGTTTTACGCAAATCCAAATTTAATTTTATTGTTTGTTTTTTTTTTATTATTTTGCAATTTACGCACAACTTTGTATTGTAACAAGACATACAATTAAAATACTCGCAAATAAGTTTCATTTGTGGCTGCTGCTGAAATTGTCGCAAAAACATTTTTGTTTTTTATTTTAAGTAATTTACAAAACAACAACCGGGAAGTGTCTTCCATTGCAAACTTGTGGAGTCATTAAATTTTCTTTTGAGCCAGGTTTTCTCTATTTTACTTAACGCTTAGATTGTTTTTGTTATCGCATGATATTCATGTTACTTGGTCAATATCATTTAATTGACCAGTGGATGTTGCTAGTTGCTGATATAGCTGCACAAGATACTATACTCTCTTGGTTTCTTATTTTGTTTTGGGTACCAGCATCTTCATTTGGCTTTTAATTTCTTTTATCTGATGCCTTAATTGTTTAGTTATTTTTTCTTTTTATATTATTTTTATTTGGTAGTTAATTTTTTTTTTTTTTTTAAATTTTAAGTCGATTTTTCCGCCATGATTTAAATTTAATTACACGTTACAAGATTTTTCTTATCATTTGCAGATCTCTTGCACATTTGTGTCAATAAATCAGGCACACGCAAATATGTAATTGATGCTAATATGTTTACTTTGCTATCTCGATACAGAGCAGGCAAAATCTACTTTTTTTAACTGGGCACAGAAGAAAAAATCCGGTATAGAAATATCAAAATTGACAAAAGCCGACTACGTTTGTGTTCAATTTGACAACGGATGGTAGCAATAGTTATTTAAAACCTCGTTGTTATTTTGTTACGATTTAGTTTAATTCTGACAACAAACTGTTAATATATTATCACCATAATGGTGTCTTTCCGTTTTCATTTCTGACAACACAATGTTTGTATATTGACAACATTTAGTTGTCATTTCGACAACACATTCTTTCAAATCTAGTAAAGAATAACTGATTCTGAACCCAACCAATAAAAATTGTATTCAACTCGAATCTTTCCTCTGTCAGATTCATTTAATTGAGCCCTTCATTCCTGAAGTATATTATAATTATCGTATTAATATGTAAATGAGAATGTTTGATTTTTTTCTAGGAATCTAAAACTTGTATCAAATTTGGTATTCATATTAAGCCTTTCTTCAGAAAAGGGCTTAAAACTTTTTTTTAAAACCATAGCCCCAACCTTAAGTAAAGCTTTTCCACTACTTTATGTCACATTCGCATCATAAATACAAGATTTGTAAAAAAGCTATATATTCCATATTTTTGTATCTTTTTACTTACCTTTAAATTAAATTTAACTACCTTCCATGTTTATAGATTTCTTTAATTTCTGTCCATGCCCATGTTTTGTTTTTTTTATCACAAATTTAATAAACACTTATACAAAATTTCGACTTTTTTTATTTGCTGAGCTACGAATACAAAAGTTATTATTTGACAACATATGTACGCTGTTACTCATGAAATAGGGCGTTATCTACTTGACATCAGGTAGTTGCCAATTTAACAACAGGATGTTATCAATTTGACAACAATGGCATTTTTGGTTTCTATTTGACAAAGTTTTGCAAAGTGTCCGCTTTATCTTATCTTGTTTTTCAAAATGATTAGCTATTTTAAAATTTTCATAGAATTATTTAGAAATTTGCAAAATATTTTTTATGTTGATTTTTTTATTTAAAAAAAAACTTTTTATTTCATAGTTTTATTCTTGGAGGCTTGAAGTTGTCACTTTGAGCCGCAGTAAAACTCGCTCGACCTCGAACTTTGCCTAATATAAAGAACCATTGCAATTTTTTTGGTAAAGCCGGTTCTCAAGCCGCTTCCACGATAAGCAGATAATTTTAGACATCGATTTAAATTTATTGAAAATTTACTGAAAATTAACAAATATGGAAAAGGTTTACATGAGCAACTGCCATACGCCCTTATCTCATGTTGAATATTAACCTCTGGGTGCAAATGTTTACCAACCGTCCCTGAGTGTTAGGGCAACAAGAAAATACAGGCAGCAATTTGAAAGAATAGTCCAGCAAGATTATACACTCGCCTCTTGTTAAGAAATTGGAGGTATCTAACCTCCACTTCTTTTTAAAATATGCCAGCAGCATAGGTTGGGTAGCAACAGCACCTAGGGATGAACCTTTTTTAGGCCGAATACTCCCACAAGTGGTGAAAAATCAAGCTTTGAGTGGGGCAATATACCTTTCCGCGACTTTGGGTTTAAACCACAACCACCACGTGAGCTCTTAAAGTATTTTTTTAAAGGAAAAACAAATCTCTTGCAAAGACAATCTTTGCTTCATGAAACATACCAACGGAGGCCTTTTTTAATATTCAGTCTGATGCTACACTGAAAGAATTTTCTTCGCAATTCCAATGAATTTTGACATTAATCCCATGAAAAAGTGCATTAAAAAGGAACCAATGCAGCGCTTCGTTGGATCAATGAAACCTGTTTCATTAAAATGTATTTAATGAAACATAACATTAGATCTATGAATATTATTCATTGGATGAATACTTTCAATAAAGTAAAAAATTTTTTTTTCTTATTTTATTTTATTATTTTTTTTTGGTTTTTTTATTAAATTTAATTTTTTTTTTCTGTCTCTGGCGGGAATCGATCGCGCAACCTTGGTGCTGATAGACTAGCTCACTACCAGCTAGCCTCCCGGGGCAGTGTAGTTTTTGGATAAAAAAAACTACGTTTTTTACTCAATTAAGAGCGTAATATGAGATTAAATTGTCCATAACAACAATAAAAAAGTTGATTGAAAGTTTTTGTTTCATTACTATAATGACATTTTTATTGTCATAATGAAAATTTAAATTTATGAAAGCAATTATTGAAATATGTTGCTTTTATAAAAAAAATTTTTGATTTCAAAAATTTAATGGCGTATAACATTAGATGTATGAAATAATTAAATCTTACATTTTTTAATTAACAATTAAACATTTTTTTAAGAAAACTATAATTTTGTATTAATTTATGAATATAGTAATGATTGTATATTGTTTTTTTATGTTCCCAATTAAAATTTTTTGTTTAACTTGGACAAACTTAAGTTTTCATATTTCCAATGAAAATTTTTAACGTAATTACGAAATCCAATGATGCGATTTTAACAAAAAGACTTCATTATAACTATGAAATTCCATTTAGACAATGAAAATTTTTATTTAACCAATGAAAATTTTTTTATGAAAATGATTCATTAAATATATGAAGCCTTTTTCTTTCAGTGTACTAACTTCCATGGAGCCAGATAGGATTTCTGGTCAGCCACGATCTTAAGAGATCTGTACACGCAGAGAAAAAATATGGTTGTGGATGGTTACGGCAACTACTATGTTAACTGTAACAATATATTGTTGTCGTACACAAAAAATTTTATTTTTATTAAATATAAGCAATATTGTACTTACTGTAAACATATCAATGCTTATCGCAATTATAAATTTGAGTATTGTTGACTGAAAAATAATTATTTTTCTAAAAAACTAAATAATGATAACTTTAAAAACATAAATATTATATTACTCACAACCAATTCATGATATTTGATAGTCATAACATGATAAATTTTAATAGGTGTACTCATAATATGTTTAAGAGGCAATCAAAATATCTTTACTCTAATAATATTATGTTTGCGCCATTTGTAAAATAATTTTAAATCAGTTGTGCCGTTTGTTTTAAATATGTCATCAAATTATTTGTAAGTGAGCGGCTAAGTTTAAAGAAATTAAAAATAAAATAAGAATAGTAGCGAAGTTCAGTATTAGTCTTGCAATAGTGCAAATGAACAATATCATAGCTCTTTCGTAAAATCCAACAACAAAACACACAAAGATTTCTTTGGATTTCATAAGTGTTATGATATTTTGCATTTGCTCTCTTGCAAGCCCAATATTGAACTCATTTTTGCTTACTGTATATGCAAAAGCGGTATTTACAGTAAGAAAAATTGTAAAGTCCCACAAAATAAAAAATCGATGCAAAAAGATTTTAATTTTAAATAGATATCAACATATGAGATGAAAAATGTTAAAACCTAGTAACATAAACTTTGGCATATAAATATGATCATGAAAGAAAAGACCCGATTTCAAAGCAGCGGGTTAAATTCTAGAATTTCAACAAGTTAAAACCTCAAAAAATAAACTTTGGCCTACAGATGTGTCCACGTAGAAAAAGGAGACGCTAACGAAGTAGCGAATTAAATGCTAGTCTTATATAATTTAACCATGAATCAAAGAAACAAGATTGCGCATCGCGAATGTTCGTTACTTTTGTGTTTGATGAAGAAATAGACTTTCTGTATGAGCATTTGTGTGTGCCTTACATTTTTTACAACAAACACTCATATTGAGTCTATGATGACGTAGATGCGCAGTCGAAAATTTTTTTGTACGGCTGAGTGAGCAATCATGTTTTTTGGATTCATGTAATTTAACTACCAAAAATGAGTTTTCAGTTATCTATAAAAAGTTTTGTTTTTTCATATTAAAGGCTAGATTACACTATCTCACAAGTCTTACGTATTCCATAATACTTTGTGAGATAGAAATCTAATGAGTTTTGTTGCGACTGTCAAAAAATCTAATTTAACATGACAGTTTGTGTTCACACCATCACACAAAGTATAAACACTCACACATGAATAAAAATGCAACCCTGATCCAATGAAAAGTATTATTGTTTGTTATTTTTTTGGCCAAGTTGTTTAGACATTATATATAAGTTTTTGTTAAGCTAATTGGGCCTAATGTATTAATGTAAATAAAAAACCTTTTTTACATGTTTCTCCCAACTTTTCGGCAATTATTTGTTGACATCTTCAGGGGTTGTAATTACTAAGTAGTTTTCCACATTAAATTATACATTGAATGTTACACATCTTACATAAAAAAAAACATTTTACATATAATTAAGATGTGTAACATTCAATGTATAATTTAATGTGGAAAACTAATTAGTAATTTCAACCCCTGAAGATGTCAACAAAAAATTGAGAAAACGTTGGGAGAAACATGTAAAAAAGGTTTTTTATTTACATTAATACATTAGGCCCAATTAGCTTAACAAAAACTTATATGAAAAGTATTATTGTTTAGAAATTTTTCAAAAAACGATGAAGTCGTATGGCATGTCAAACTTTTTTTATAATACTTGTCATTTTCGTGACACATTGCATTCACACTATCACACTTTGTCATATTACTTGAGTTTTTGACATGTATTAATACAAAGTATAATAGTGTAATCTAGCCTTAAGTGGTTATTCTGATTTGCTCAAATATTTAATAGGTGTGACCGTAGCTTTAGTTAAAATTTAATTAGCAAGTGTTTGTTTTTAATATATTTATTTTTCTAATAATTAGTGGTTATTTTGTTGAACTATTTATGGTTTTTAATCCAAATTGTTAATATTTTCAATTAGGCTTAAGACCATTAAATTTAATTTTCATTAAATTATTTCTATGAAGAAAGGAATTTTACAACATGAAAATTAATTAAAATTGTTATTGATAATCTTTCATTCTTGACCGTGGCCGGGGCTCGAACCGCGGCCGGCAGGTTACCATGAAATGTTTCGATCGCAACCACTCGATCTCCTCAGATGGATTTGCCGTTTTACACTCGCAGCCATCGACGACTGCTGACGTCAATAGTCAAACATCAATCCTTAAACCAAATTGTATTTTAACCTTTGGTAGATCGAAGTTTGCTTTTTTGAATGATTATCCATTTTAATTGATTTTACATGTTGTTCCTTACTTCTGTTCCGATCGAAACATGTCATGGTAACCTGCCGGCCGCGATTTGAGCCCCGGCCACGGTCAAGAATAAAAGATTATCAATAACAATTTTAATTAATTTTCATGTTGTAAAATGCCTTTCTTCATAAAAATAATTAAATGAAAATTAAATTTTATGAACTTAAGCCTAATTAAAAATATTATTTATTTTCCTTTTGAATAAATTACCAATAATTTCATTAAAACCTAACGACTTTTGAAAAATCAATACCAGTTCCAATAGCATTTTTTTAATCTTTTTTTCCTTAAACAAAAAAGTTGTTTTCCTGAAAAGCCCACATATCATATTTAAACAATTTCATGAATTATTTAATAATCTCTCTCGTACATATATTACAATCAATATTGTAATATATAATAAAACTCCAAATAAGAAAAAAAAAAACTATTAACAACTCCACCCAAACGCACACAGAAACACCCTGTCCGCACAGATTTCTTCCTTGATGTTTTTAAATTTATTGTCAAATTGAAAATGTAATTTAACTGTGAAAATGATCTCCCATAGAGAGACGCCTTTAGTCTTAAAACAACTAGAAGTATGTAAAAAAAAAAATTTTATATGACAAGTTTGAAAAAAAATAAAGCGCTAAATTTACTAAAGATAAATAACAAATTTAAATATTTATTAAATGTTTTTATTTATTTATTCCTCTTAATGTTTATTTGTTTTGTGGTTTATGGCAAAAAAATGCCCGACAGTTCAACAAATGTTTTGAGTCAAGAAAAAAATTATTATAAATAAATTTACAAAGTGTAATGCGTAACAACGCACTTGCTGGTCGATTTATTTTTCAATACAGCTGTTTAATTTTATTATTTTTTTTTTATTTATTTTTTTTAATTTTTACTTTGGTTATAAAATTACAAAGTTTTGATCATGCTCAATAAAATGCATTAATATGCCAAACAAAAACTTTAAGTAGTTTTAATAAAAATATGTATTAACGCAATGGATTAAATATACAAAACAAAAATTAAATAATAGAAAAAAGACAGTAGAAGCTTTTGAAGAGAGTCAAATTAAAAAAACAGATGAACTATTAATCAAATTGCATATTGATTTTAGATACCAACATAATTTCGCATCACACAAATACCAAACCAGTGATGTTAACCGAACAGTAATTACTGTTTTATGCTGTCGTTTCGGGCTCCAAGAGGTGAGAGCTGATTTTCAATAGATAAATGTTTTGGTAACGCTGCGAAATAGCTTTAAATCAGTGTTTGAAAATAAACATTAAGTATGGTTCTTAAATGTTCGGTACGGTAGAAAAATGTTAAATACAAACGCTAAAAGTGATTGTATAGTTATGTCTTTAAAAAACGGCTCTCTGTTTGAGATTTTTTTAAATTATTAATCATATTCGTTTTTTTTTTTCAATTTAAAATTTTTTTCGAGTTATTTTTTGGCCACCCGCAACTCATCTAAAAGACTCTTTTATGACTCGCGTTTCTGTACAATTACGATTTATTTTCGCGACAGTTTGTGCCAGTACATTGACATTACTTTTTTATTTAAAATTTTTATATAAAACCACTTGCAAATTTAATTCAATTTTACATTATTTTTATTACTCACAGCACGAGCTTACAGACATAAATAAGCACCAATTTACAAAACTCTCTTGCTTAAAAACAGTAACAACACCAAAAAAAAAAAAAAACATTTTTTCATCGCTAGGATGCGCTAAACATGACTGCAAAATCATCTGCATGATAGATTTTTGATTGCCCTCATTCTTTACATTTTGTTTTTATTCCTTAAGAAAGTCACTTTCTAAACATTTCTGGGAATCATTTTCGAGTATTGTTTAAGGCGCTAAACTGATTAATCAGTTTTCGATCATCGAAAGTAGTCTTAAAAGACTAAGTTTGGTGATTCGATCTTCTGCATGCTGAATGGGTTCGTACACCATAAAAATACTGTAGTTGAGAATATTTCATTGCGTTTAATTTTTTGAAAAACAATTTTCGTTGTATTCGGTTCAGCACATTAATGTTCGATTGTTTTAGTTGAGTTCAGCGCCCTTTTGGCCGGTAAACACAACTAATAATTTTTTACAAAAATAAAATACATATGAGTTTTTAACAAAAAAAAAAAAAAAAAAAAAAAAAAAACAGCCAACAAATAAATTTTTACAAAAAAAAAAACATGTATACAAACCGTTAAGCAACAACAATAATACAAGTGAGAAGCTTTGTTAAAATTTGTTGTCAGCTCATTCCTGCGTTAATAAAAAAAACACTAAAGAACTTTAAAATATAATGTATGTCTACAGAATCAGTGCAATTATTTTCTTTTATAACGGAAAACTGTTTGTAACTTTCTTAAAAAAAGTTATGAACGGTTTTAAGGGTTGTATACTAATACACAAACACTAAAATAGATATCGTTTCTGGGTGTATGTACCGTACGCTAAATAAGGTTCAGTTTATTTTCGAGCCCTGCTTTAAATGCCATAACTTTTTTATAACTATTAGCATTGATTTAAAAGGTAGCGACGATAACTTTTATTTTGTACAAGTAGGTCCCAAATTGAGCATAATTACAATATAAACATTCTTCTTGAAATAGTAAAAATTTAACAAATTTCTTATCGTTAAGTGTTAAGCCGAGGACTGTGGAGTTGTCAAATAATAAATAATAATACAACAGCTGTGAATTTTTAAAGTCCGACTCCTACTCCGACTTCAATGACAAATGTTTATGTTGTAGGTAAATGATATAATATCGGAAACTTAAAGTACTTAAATAAACTTAAAAAAAATTCTTCAAATGGTAAATCAAAAATTACAAATTACTCTTTATTTATCATTAGAAATCTTAATATTAAATGGCTTCATCTATGCTCTCAGTTTGGATCAGATTATTGTGAGTGCCGAACATAACCCTTGACTTGGCGATCAAAGTAGCATTCTGTATATTCTCAGGGTACCTTGGAATTGCATCTCTTGTTATTTCATTTTAGCACTAGCACAGTGTTGATGGTTTAAAAATTGATTTTAAAATAAGCGGGAATTACTGCCGTTAACTTTTTTAAGGACAAGTTATTGGCTGCAATATCCGCAATTCAGACAAGCGAGATTAGTTACCGAGAATAACTTCTGCTTATACAATTTAGACTCCTTTCCGCACTAATTAGTAAAATACCGAAATAATTTAAACTATTACACACTTTTATTTCATCTAATTTAATTACTTGAATGAACTAACTCTCGTATAATAAATTAAGATCTACTTATTCATAGCGAACTTTAAAATATTAAGTCACCAATTTCGAGAACTTTAATTTTGGAAAATATTTGAATACTGAGAAATTTTGGGGTCGAAGTTACGAATTTTTGTAGGTACTCCAACTCTGATGGTAAAAACACCGCGCAGACTCCACAACGCCGATTCCACAGCCCTGGTTAAGACAGCAAAAAAAAAATAGAAGCTTTACCTAAGATATCGATGGAAAAGCTAAAACGGTTCTGAAATAATTAAAATTTCTCTTATCCAGAGCAGTAGCGTAGTCCGTTTTAAGATTTTAATCTTGAACTTTAAGCTGATATGGAGTAGAAATAGAAGGCACCTCAGGTATAGGCAAAATTAAAAGTAATATTATTGTCCTTTTTTTACCTAAATTAAAAGATTGAGTTTTATGATATCTGTAAGTTCAGTTTAGAAAATATTCGACTTGTGCAAACCTATTATTTTTTTATGATATTCTCCACTGTGTTCTTAAGACATCTTTCACTCAGTGTACTAATTAAAATAATTTTTTTTTTTTTTTGTTTTGACCATTCTAGCCTTAATGTCCCACTTTCATTACATTTACTGTTTACGCAATAAAGACAACTAACAAAAACAAAAAAACTTAAATGCTGTTTAACTGGACCAATCACACAGAAACAGCTTCAGATCAGTCTTCGAACTGGCTAAAACAAATAGTCGGAAATATGATAAGATTTGTAAGACGATGATGATGCCAAAACCAAACAGGCAGTTTAAGACAAGACATTAGACAAACACTAACAGACAAGCACTTCGACATAGACTTAGTAAGTGAGTGAAAGACATTTGGACAAACAGACGGACATTAAACTCTTGCTGCCAAATACAGTTTAACGCCTTTAAATGCTCACATTAACTTAAAGGTATTATTTTTTTAACTTGAAATTTATTCGAAAAAAAAGAAAAATAAAATCAACAATTTTAAAGTCTTACGCACATAACATAATTTTTTTTTTTATTATTTTCATGGGAAAATAAAATTTTCGTGGTTGTTTTGGAAAGAAAAAGCGATTATTTCAATATTTTCTTTAAAGTTTCGAAGTTGTCATAATAGAGAAAGCCGCTTAATAGATGTTGAATGTTAAACAAGAAATATTTGTTTTCTTTTTATTTTTTTGCTTAATACAAATCTAAAGACTAAAAAATTTTTCGAAATCTCTTGGGCTTAACTTTTATCAACTTCCTTACGCAAATTATTTTAAAGTGTGTGGTAAAGCTATTGAATAACTTACTTATACATTGATTTTAAGCTACTTAATCAATTAAAAGCAGTGATGTGCATAAGATCGATTTCTCGGCACGCGTGCTTAGCCAACAACACTGCTTGGGCTACATCGACACACTCTCTCTTTCGCTCTCTGTTGTTTTATTGTAGTTTTTGTACCTTTCACCAGTGATGCCAACTAAGTGCTTTTGGCACTATTTATGGTGCTTTTTGATACCTCAAAACGCCAAAATTTTATCCTTAGTGCCAAACTAAGAAAAGCACTAACTTGGTGCTTTTTCAATTTTGCGTTAGTGCCTTTAGTGCATTTTACAATTTTTATTTTTTTCTATCATTTTTTAAAACTTCGATTATATAGAGGATGATTGAGATGAGATTTGCTATTTGGAGTACAATTTTGAGAAAGCCTTAAAAGATTTAAAGATTTCAAATGATAAAAAAAGTGATAAAAGAAAGTTGCATGCGTTTTACCTAAAACTTTATTTACGAGGTTTGAGCTAGGCTTCCTAGCAATTTGGAAATTTTACAAAACGTTGCACTTTTAAGGGTTGACAACATATTGAGTAATCGTAATAAAAACGATGTATCTGTTTTCGGTAAACATTTTTTAGAGATGTAGACACTGTTTCAAAAATAGAAAATGGCTTGGAAAATATTAGGAATCTTAGGAAATGTAAATAAACAACGATTTTGAGTCATGTAGAAAAAACGTATTATAAAGTTAAAAAACATGCAGTCGAAAACCGTATAAAAGAACACAAAGAATTTAAAAACAAAAAAAATTCGTAACTTGGTATAAGGAAAGTGTTAAATAAATTAAAAACAGCTGACAGAAAATGCTTTAATAACGAGCATTGTGTAACCTGTAATTTTTCATGCGCTTTAGTTTTCAAACGCACGACACTCGTCTCCAAATTCTCGCGTGTTGTGCACTTCTACTCCTAGTGCTATTGCAAAAAGGTTTGCCTAAGTATTAGAGTATGTTTTTTTTCTATTTTACACTTTATGCTGTCTTTATTCAGAAGAGGTTTAAATTATTGGACAATAATTGGTTTTTAATCCAAATTTTTAATATTTTTAATTAGGCTTAAGTTCATTAAATTTAATTTTCATTAAATTATTTCTATGAAGAAAGGAATTTTACAACATGAAAATTAATTAAAATTGTTATTGATAATCTTTCATTTTTGACCGTGGCCGGGATTCGAACCGCGGACGGCCGGTTACCATGACATGTTTCGATCGCAACCACTCGATCTCCTCAGATGGATTTGTCGTTTTACACTCGCAGCCATCGACGACTGCCGACGTCAATAGTCAAACATCAATCCTTAAACCAAATTGTATTTTAACCTTTGGTAGATCGAAGTTTGCTTTTTTGAAATGATTATCCATTTTAATTGATTTTACATGTTGTTCCTTACTTCTGATTTTTCGTACTTTTGTCAAGAATTTTTCTTGAAGTCCAAAGTACATTTTTTGTTTTTCATTTTTGTCTTTCTTTTTCTTGTTGACCTTTCTCAGTACAACTTGAAGGACAAATGAACACATAGAGCTCGTGCCTTAGCTTTAACAATAATTAGTATTTTGGTTATTTTGTTGAACTATTTATTGTTTTTAATCCAAATTTTTAATATTTTTCATTAGGCTTAAGTTCATTAAATTTAATTTTCATTAAATTATTTTCTTTTCTTTTTTTTTATGAAGAAAGGAATTTTACAACATGAAAATTAATTAAAATTGTTAATGATAATCTTTCATTTTTGACCGTGGCCGGGATTCGAACCGCGGCCGGCAGGTTACCATGACATGTTTCGATCGCAACCACTCGATCTCCTCAGATGGATTTTTTTTTATTTGCAACAGGCCAAATTTTTTCGAGCTACGAAAATGGAGCTCGCACTGTATTAATTTTAAACTGTTTTATGGCCAATTTAAACTCCAAATGATTTGGATAATATTATTTTTATTGAAGATAATAATAATACATTTAAAAATTTTTATATACAAATGTAAATATATTTATTATTTTATTTTGAATGAAAATGGTCTCCCATCTACGCCGTCGCCTTTTTTTAAATTTGGAGGTATCTAATATTCGGCACAGCCGAATGCAACTTGTTTTTTTTGTGTTTAATTAAATTGTAAAAGTGGCTTAGTGCTTTTTAGTGCTTTTTTTAAATTTTAAAGTGCTTTTTGCTCTCAAAAAGTTGGTATCACTGCCTTTCACCGAAGTTAAAAGGATATACATATGTATGTTTGTCATTCAGTTTGTAATTTCAACAATATTGATCGTAAACCCTAAAATGTATATATATTGTGGGTCCTTTTGAGCAGCGAAGTTGATTTATTGATGTACGTGTGTATGTCTAAATGGTTTCCGACGACCCCAAATATGATGGGACTAGGTGGCTATATATTTATGTCACATAGACTCCGTTAAAGTTTTCTATGGTCCACAAATGGCTGAGATATGAGCAAAAAACCACTACTGCCTCTAATTTTACCCATACATCGCTTGTTGGTTTTTTTCTGTATATGTTAGTTATCAATACACAACCTTTATGAAAAATAGGCGGGATTGTAGAAGTAGGCGTGCCATAGCCCATATGAAAACATTCTAAATTTCTACATATCTGGAGAACGGCAAGAACTTAAGTTTTTTAATAGCTTCAAGCATATTGGTTATCAGTACGTACCATCCGACTAAATGTGAGCAGGATTTTAGAAATGGGCGTGGCACAAAATAGATTTATTTATATCTAAAGAACGGTAAGAGAAAAATTGCCTAAATTTGGTACACATATGTAGCTGGGTTATCTACTCACAACTTCTCTAAAAACAATGGACGGGATAAGAGAAGTGGGCGTGACAACTCCCCTACAAAGATATAATAGATTTCTGTATATCTGGAGAATGGCAAGAGCCAAGGCTTCCAAATTAGGTTAAGGCAAAGCGGGATAAGACAAGTTGGCAAAATATATTTTTAATATCTAAAGAACGGTATTTATTTTACTTCCTGCTATTACCACACCATGGTGAAGGGTATATAAGATTCGGCATAGTACAATAAAGCACTCTACTTGTTTGAAATAGATTTCTTCCTTGCCTTACACATACAATCGTAAAATGTGTGTTGCCCACTACTAATTTAGATTTCTATTTTTAAACTACTCGTAAAATAACATGAACAATTTTAGTTTTTGAATTAAAGTTTTCCACTGGTCTTTACACCGATTTATAATTAAGTTTGTATGTTAAACAAATCTACTTAATGTGTTGTATCATACACCTCTTGTAACAGAAGTTGTTTGTGAGTTAAACAACAATAAAAATAGGCCTAATGATTCCATTAAAAAGTAATTAGACGAAAAACTTTAATAAAAATTATGATTTGTAAAAGCTGAAAAAACTAATATAACATTTATTTGTGTATTTAAGCGAAAAAAAAAATATATATTAAACTTAAAAAGTAATTAAAATTTAATGCGACTAGGAAATAAAAAAAAAAACTGATTTAAATTTTTTGATTAAGAAATTATGTAATAATATTGTTAATAGAATTTTCATTTTAAATTTGTTACAAAAGTGCCAAAGAATTTTTTTAGTTAATTGCAAGGTTCTTCATTGTAACAAAATTTATATTAGTATTTGAGATTATCTTTTTTTAAAATTAACTGGTTACATTTACAACACCGAAGTTTCTTAACTGGAAAATTTTTTTTTTTTTTTTTTTGAACAAAGATTTATTGTTTGGTATTTGTTATAGCGGACACATTTTTTGCATATAAATATACGATACCTTCATTTCTGCTTAGACCTTCCGTTGTCTGAGTTCCATTTGTTTTGATAGATTTAGTTTGTAATAACCTGATCCAAATTGATGCCAAATGTGAGCTTTCATGGCCAGACCCGAATAAACTCTTTTAAGCATCGGTAGGTTTAGGTATCTAACAATAAACACATAATAGATAAAGATTTTTCCTTCAACTGATTCTAACCCTTGTGTTAATACCCGGGTATCATGGTACCCACCTAGGTATATTTACATGAAAAAAATGTATTAAGAATTTAAATTTTTAAACAAACTCTGGATCGTCGTTATTTAACTTAAAAGAAAGCTAATTCAGATTCTAGATTTTTTTTTTGCTCTTTTAATACTAAAAAAAAATTTGCTTAAGCTTTAACCATCGCAACATGCGCACCCGGGTACCACGGTACCCAATACAGAACAATACAATACGCTTTATGGGATAACACAAACATGTTTGAACTGCTTAAAATATTCAATAAACTAAATTTTGTATCATACAATTAAATAAGTTTAGTTTCCAAAGCGTTAGTATTTATTATAATGCGAGGAAGTTTTATTTACATAATCATGTATGATCATAAATGTTCAACTGTTATACTAAAAAATACTGTCCTGTATAAAAAATTTAAAATTTTAGCCGTTATGCTGTACAAAGCTAAAAAAAATTATTTATTAACATATATATATATGTATATTAGGGGTATAACCAATTTTTGGCCCTAGCACCACGCGATGGCGAAGGTTGTGTTATTTACGAAAAAATAATTTTGGGGTCATTTCGGATAAAAAACCTCACCCACGAAAACGATTTTCTAAAATCTCCCAAAAAAAAAACATTCATTTTAAATAAAAATTTTTAAATATTTTATTAATAAAGTAAAATAGTGAACTGAAAAATGTTGTTTAATTATTAAAAGACATAAACTTCAAATTTAACGTGCGCGTTGTTTTGCATAATGGATAAATGTCCTGTATTACTTTAATACCGCGTTCTGCGCATATGTTGCTTCGCTGTTGCTTTGGGATTATTGAAGCTTCTCTAACCCAGTGTCTTTTAAGACATGCTTGACCGTTCTTAAATCGTGCTAAGGATTGATCTAAAGCTGCGAAGTTGTCTTTATTAAAACAATGATTGGAAAACCATATATTATACCATGGTCCACATATGAATTCACATATTGGGGTGAGCTGGTCTCGGTATTTCGGGATAAGCACAAATGCTAAAATGGCAAGAATTGCTCTTGAGTTCCATCGAGCGTTGCTTAATGGTGGTATGGCTTTAAATTTTATATAAGGGAATTTTTTTTTTCTTTGGTAGTATTTAAATGCAGAACCAAGCTCGTACAAGTATTGCATATCGTCGCGCCATTTAATGTTTTTTATTTTTAAGTATTCATTATTCTGTATGTAGTTGGCTTTCAGATCCACGTAGTTATTTATTAGTTCCGGAACAAAATTATAAGAGATATTAGGAGATGATGTTTTTCCATCCAATAACTCATCCATAACATGCCTTAGAATCAGGTCTAAAATATGGTGTTGGCAACCGACGTATTGTGGTGGAGGAAGATCAATTGATTTATAATAGTCCTTTAATAGCTTAACAACGCCGTTTTTGTGACCAGTATTTATACTTGTTGTATCAGAAATTACCATTTTTATGGATTGCCATAAATCAAATTTGTGTAATGTTTTTTTAATACCATTAAAAATTGTGAGGGCTTTTCCATTTTCCAAAACAAGCACTGCTAACTTAATTTCGGTATATTCATTTTTTAAAACCATTACCTGGAGTTCTTTATTGCCAATTTTTTTGCCGTCGAAATGCAAGCACCAGTTTTCATTTTTCAAAGTTTCCTTTAACATTTTTTCTTTACGCTCGGCCGACTTGATTACAGCTTTATAAACACCTGGCTGTGATGGAGTTGCAATTTGAATACCAGACTCTGCTAATTCCTTACAGATTTTAGCTGCTTTTTTAGTACTGACTTTGGCATTAGTAACTAAAGCAACCGATGGATTTATTAATGATTTATTTAATTTCATTCTTTCCGGGGGCTTGTAATCACAATCGTCGGACGAGTATTGGTTCTCACACTCATACTCTGATACTGAATTTTCATCAGACATAGCGTCTTTCAAGCTACTTAATTCGGACTGAATAATATCTGTATTTTCATTTGAAATATTGAAAATATTTTCAAAATTATAACCACGTTTTTTTTTTAAATTTTTATCATATATTTGAATTAATTTTTCAACTTTTCTGTTTACTGATTTAGTTTGAATTTTTGGTAGTTTCATCTTACTCCACAAATCGCAAAGTTCTTTTGAGATAATTTTATACCTCTTTGTTTTTGATTTTTCTGAAGCAGCTAAAGCATGAAATCTTCAAATTATAATTTTTTGGGTTGGCATTTTGCTCAATTCATGTAATGGAATGACGATATCTGGAATGTTTCTCGACATTGTTGTGCTATCTTTAAATTTGGTCAAAGCCTTTCTCCAAACTTTTGCATTTTTCAAAACGCTTAAACGACTTCTTTTAAAATCCATTGTTTTTAAGTATTAAACACAAACTCGGAATATTTGAAACACATTAATAAATTTCTTTGAATAATAAAAACAATTAAAGTACATAACCTAATTTTCAATGACATACATTCAGCTTCGTAAGTATTTACACAAATGTTAAATGCAGGTTGATATATTGATAAAAAAAACTTTTTTGCGCCTTTTAGGTAAATAAATAAAAAAAAAATCATTTAAAAACTTTACCGCGTTTGGTGGGTGAACTTTTTTGACAACTGCGAAAAAGTAATAGCATTTTTTTATATAATTTTCAATGGCCTATTCGACTATGCTAGGGCCATTTTGATATTTGCAAAAAATTGCAAAAAGTTATATCCCTAATGTATATACGCTTGTAAAAATTTTAAAAATTTTATTTTATTTCATAAAAATATTGATGATTAATACATACATTATAGCATATGGGTACCCGAGTACCCCGATGTCTAAATAATGTAGATAAAGTTGGTTATTAACACAAGGTTTAAGAATATCGCACTGTCTGGATTTCCTTTGTTTCCCACTATTGCCGAAAACTCATTAAATTTGGTTTAAAGAATTCCACTGCTGAACTGCATTAAATCCAACTCCTAAATTAGTTTAAAAATATCCAAAAGGACGCAATTTTAAACTGATTTAGTTGTTTTGTGGTCATTCATTTAACACATGGAAAAGATAAAGTAGATATACTATACTTTTTTTATTTAATACTAGCTTAACCCGGTGCGCTTTTCTACACCCAATTAAAATAAAATTAATACAATTTTATTAAAACAGCTCCCGTTATCTCCCGATATTTCCAAAACTTTTCCAGTTCAGCTCGCTTTTTAACAGATTATTTGTATTGACAGCCAAACTATTTGTTCCACATTTGAAAACTTTTACTGTGATGAACGTTTTGTAACCCCCGACCACAACAGCAATTGGCGGTGTCTTAACGAGAGCAAGAACACCAGCCGAATAACTGCGTCAAATTGTCAATCTTCAAGCTCATATCTTAGAACATAAATTGAAAAATATGCTGAACAGAGGTTGTGTGTTATAACATAAAAATATTAAATATAAACATACTTTAAAAGCAAGTAATTATTCAGTCTTCTTTATTTGTAGTGTTTTAAAAATACATAATTGAGTTTTTTTTCCTAATTTTTTATTTATTTTTTTTTATTAAAGTAAATTGCAATTGATAATTGAAGCAAAGCCGCGAATAACATTGTAAAAGCCACTTTTTGCAAAAACTGTTTTTTTGCGGTTATCTGCAAAAACATAAAATCAACAAAAATTATGCACCTTAACGCCTTCAAAATGGCATACAAAGGGTCAGCCAGTGGAAGAACGTTGTAGTTACTAACAAAATGATGAAACCGAAATAGTTTTGCAGTGTGGAATAATGTTTTAAAAGCCTTTTGCTTAAAGGTTTTTTTTGTAATTTTCAAACAAATAATCCTGCCCGTAAAACATTTTTTCTTGTGCTCTCCTGAAAAATTACACTACGTCACAAATTTTCATCAAAGTCGTGACCATGAGAATCTGACAGCTAATCTTTATGTGAATTGAATCCGAATATGAAGTCAGAATTGTAAAAAGTAGAACAGTTTTTGAGATATTCCAAAATAACCGTTATTTGTGTTTTGAGAAAAGATGATGTGACTGAAATGCAAATATCTTCAAAAATTTTAAACGGATTATGTATTTCATTCTTCTTAGTGAAAGGTTATAAAATTTCTAAAATAACCATGAATTGCTAGTGAAGATTGGTCAAGGAATGACAGAGTTACAGGGTACTAATGTTCAAGCTTCCTTAAAAATTTTGTGATTTTATTCAATTTTGTTTTTTTTAAGTAATTTTTTTTTTAACCAAACAATAAATTTTTTCAATAGAGCCAATTTGAGCCTATGTACCAAATTTTGTCAAATGATCTCCAAAATTACGACCTTTACTTTATACACAAATTTACATGGACAGCCAGCTCAGAAATTGATTCTACGCCAATCGGTATACTTAAAGGTGGGAAGGACTAATATTTTAAGGTGTTAAAAACATCGGCACAAATGCATAATAACCTCTCCTCTATTGTGGTGTTGGTATAAATAGGATTTATTATTATACTTATTGTGGATTTGACACCAAAGTAATTTTCTTTCCAGAATACTTTATCGGATTTTAGATGAATATTTGTTGGTGTTACACATGAAATAGAAAACTAAATACACCTTCATTCACCACTCGTAGTGGGTACCAAATTTTATCTCGGTAACGAGCATTGAAAAAGATTTATGGCAACAAAAGTATTTTAAGAGAGAGCTTTATGTGTGAAAGTTGTGGTGCATTATGAAACAATCATTTCAGTGACTATGAATACCACGTGAACATCTAGGCAGGTGCTAGAGCGATACCAAAATACATCATGGATGGGTCTTGCTTTATTTATTAGTACCTGAGACTGACTGGTTATACTTATGAATATAAAAAAAAAACACAAAACGCTTATTATTTTATTAGTTATTTTTCTTTTTCTTATTTTTTTACCAGCTAAAATCTGATCCCAATTTCCTGGATTTAGATGGGCAATAAATTTTAAACTTGTTAACTTAATGCGTTCATAAAATATTCTCAACCAATTAAAGTATATCTTTGGAAAACCTGGAAAGCATTGCATTAAAAATACTTTTTATGCACCCTACATTAAGACTTTTACGAAAGAGCTAAAGGATTTATTCAATCTATTCCTGAAGCATAGATTTTGCTCCTTTAAAAGGATGTGAGTGTTTACCATTTGAAGCTTTTTTTACTTTTTACTTATTAATTGTGAATTTGCAATTTCTACAAGCAAACCATTTTCTTTAAAATATACCACTTTCTATGCCGTCTCTTAAAGTAATTAAGCAAGCCATTTTAAATCAATTACTTGATAAATTATCCAGGCTTAAAAAAGCGACTTGAATTATAATCTCGAAAAAAAATTCAAAAAAAAAAGCTGACCAGAAAACTTAACGAATCATTGAATTTTTTTTATGAATTTTTACCACATTTTAAATATCTGCCAGTTACAAAAACAAACAGGTGAAAATAATCATCTGTACATGTGAATGTTTGAAAAATTTATGAGATGATGACAGTTTTATGGCATAAAGAAAAAAGCGTAAATTAAAAAAAAAATAATTAAAATGTTACAATAATCTGAAAAATTATTACATATATTGGCATAAAATTTTAAATTATTTCCTCATAACTCATTTTTGCTTTGCGGTTTCCATTGAACTGAAAATGGTGATTTAGGATTTCAAAGGAAAACAAACAAACAAATGGAGTAACTAGAGACATGTGTTAAATAGAAAGAAATCCTGTTTATATCATCTCAAAATATTTTCAGTAATTAGGTGGAAAAATATTTAAAAAAAAAATACACTTAAAGAAATATGACAGAAATAATTTGAATTCATAAATAGCCAGGGTAAGTTTTTATATGCACAAAACAATTACAAATATTTAATCATAAAAACTCGTTTATGATTAATGAAATGCACCAATTCTATTTAAATATCAATTCATATTTAAATAAAATTTTTTATATAATTTTTTTTTTATTTGACATGAAACACGAATTTAAAACACAAATTGATATTTAATTAATTGATGAAATCGGCAGACGATAACTCCTGAAATGCTAATCAACGACGATGGCATCTACATACTGCCGCCCAACTTTATGGAGATAGAAATAGCTATAGCCCGTTTAACAAACAATAAAGCCGCTGGCACCGATGGCCTTCCAGCAGACCTTTAAAAAACCGGTGGCGAATATTTGGTAAGATGCCTGCACCAACTCTTATGCAAAATATGGTCAGAAGAAAGCATGCCTGATGATTGGAATCTCAGTGTCCTCTGCCCTGTCCACAAGGAAGAAGACCCTACGATTTGCCCCAATTATAGAGGTATAAGCCTTCTTTGCGTTGCATACAAGATACCGTAATATGCGAACCAATTAAGCCCTACACCAACAACCTTAAAGGAAAATATCAGTGTGGATTTCGACTTGGAAAGTCCACCATGGATCAGATATTCACACTGCGTCAAATCCTGGGAAAGAACCAAGAAAAACAAATCGACATCCGTTATCTATTCGTCGACTATAAAGCTGCGTTCGATAGCCCGATAAGGGAAAACTTTTACGTTGCCATTTCTGAGCTTGGAATTCCAGCAAACATCGTCCGAATTTGTAAAATGACTTTGCAAAACACAAAATGCTTCGTCAAAATAGGAATCAACCTCTTTAAGCCTTTTTTACCAAGCGGAGTTTTAGGCAAGGCGATGCATTATTATGGGACTTCTTCAACCTAATAATGGAGAAGATTTTGCAAGAGACAAAAATCAAAACCGCTGACAATATTTACAATAAAAGTGCTATGCTGCCGATATTGACATCATTGGTCGCAACACTCGAGTAGTAAGTGGAGCTTTTGCAAAACTCGAAAAGCAGTCGAAGATTATGGGCCGTCATGTAAACGAGGACCAGACGGAGTATTGATTTCCAGTAGTAGAACATCTCAGCATCCCGCACAACGTATAGCGATCGAAAATCCCAGCTTTGAAGTTGTAAAAGACTTCGTTCGTAATAACAACGATGTCAGCTTACAAATTAAGCGGAGAATAACTCTGACTAACAGATGCTACTTTGGTACTAGCACTCTACAAATCGCTCATCCTGCCTGTGCTGCTATACTATATGGTTCTGAAACATGGACAATTGAAAGGTCCGACAAGACATTGCTCGCGGTGCTCGAGAGAAAAATCCTTCGCCAGATTTATGGCCCTCTACGCGTTGAAGGTGGATTCAGAATTAGGATTCATCAGGAGCTGTACGAGCTTTATGCCGATGTATGCAGATATCCAAAGCGGATTAACGACTCCGTTGGCTTGGACACACTTTGCGAATGGAAAATGATGCTCCGACCCGTAAAGCTTACAAAGAAGAACCAATCGGCGGGCAACGTAGAAAAGGGCGACCCAATCACCGTTGGAACGACCAGGTGCAACCAAAACCTAATAGCATTTGATGTCTCCAATTAGCCCGTTATTTTTTGTGTGACGAAAAAATAGTATTTGTGTGTGTTCATTTATGTATGTCTTTGTCATTGCATTCTATGCTGACGTAGGTGCGCAGTAGAAAATTGGTTTTGACTGCTGAGTGCGCAATCTTGATTTTTGTTTGTTTTTATGACTGAAGTTGAATACTTGATTTTGTTTGAACCAGTGTTCGAAAATAAACACTAAATATCGCTCCTTAGTGTTCGGACAGGTACACACAAAAAAAAAAATATTGTGATGCCAAATAATTTGAGCATTTGACGATTATGCTGTTGGGGTTAACAAAAACTTGTTGTCGTAAATGAAAACCTTTTGTCGCAAGAAAATTTTCAACAAAATTTTTTTACCGCAACAACATGAAAGTATTTGAAGTTTTTCAACAGCAAAATTATTTGTTGCATATGAAATATCTTTTGTCGTTAAAGGTTTTCCTCTGAAATAAAAGCACATTGAAAATTGCTGTTGACGTAAATGATTTGCATTTGCAGGAAATAACAATTTTTGTTGCCATAAAATATTTATTTTTTAAATCAAATAGTATTACTGTTGTCGTAAAAAAAATTGTATTTGAACAATGAATTTACACTTTGGGACAAAAGAAACAGACTTGTTGCCACAAATGCAAAATCTTGTTGGGCACAATCCGAATGTAAATTTTATTTGAATCAAAATCAATTTCTTTTGGCACTACAGTCTTTTTTTTTTGTGTGTAAAAATAGCGGCTAGAAATAACTCCTCACGAAATAAGTCCCCAAAACGGAATTGAAATAACTCCCCCAAAAATATATGAGAGGCAACAATAACGTTTTTTGGGGACGATTTAATATTTTGGGGACTTATTCCATTTTCAAATTTATTCCATAATCGTCAAAAATGCAAACTATGTCCCATAAGCAAAACTTGTTTTAATAAATACTATTTGGGGACTTATTTCATTTCAGGAATTGGGGATTTATTTCAAATGAAATAAGACCCCAAAAATTGGTTTTTTTGGCAACTTATTTCGTGGGGGGTTATTTCATGTCGCAAAAAAATAATAACGTCTCCCTGTTTGTCATCTTTCGAACACAAAAATAAAACTGTTTTTATCCAACTCAACAAAAGATGAGAACGTTTAATTCCATTCGGTTTTTTCTTTTTAAACCACAAACTTCAATGTATTCGGTTCGGCTCATTTTTGTTCTACCCTTTTGGCTTTAAAAAAAAACCAAACATTTTTTACAAAAACAAAATACACAGTATCACTGCAAATGTTCTGTTTTTTAACAAAGAACAGAAAACTATAAAATGTTCGGCTCTTTCTTGAAAATATTTACGAACGGTATTAAGGGTTGTGTTCGTATACACAAATACTAAAAAAATAGATATCGTTCCTGGGTGTGTGAGCCGAACGCTAAATAATGTACTGTTTATTTTTGAACAGTAGTTTAAACACGTAGAAGATTTTTTTGAAAAACTTTGACTGAAAAAATGGAATATCCTATGAATTAAATATTGAAAATAAAATTATTTATTATTGTACAGATTAATACAACATGTCGAAAAAAGCCAAAATGCCATACTGCGCTCATAGGCTAGTTTGGTAAAAAAAAATATATTAAAAAAAACTGTACCCATGCTCTGTAACTTTAGTGAGAACTTTTCGCATCGAAAAGATGTGAAACAAAATATTCCATAATTTCTCGAAAAGTCAGAAAAAAGTGTGTCTGTAACTCATGTCGAAAACTATCAAAAGAGATTACGTCGTAACGTAATAAATGTCATAATATTACACTCGAAGCCGTTTAAAATTGCAGACGTTGAGAGCGCCAGCCACACATATATCGTTGACGGCGATCAAAATTAACTAAAATTGAAGCATTTTCAACGACGGCGGCAAAAATACAACCGTCGGCTATACCAAATAATGTAAAGTGCGACTTTAAGGTTTGTTGTTTGCAAACGAGCTGTGAAAAAATTGGTATATTTTATAAAA
Source organism: Pollenia griseotomentosa (assembly GCA_963931875.1). Lineage (NCBI taxonomy): Eukaryota > Metazoa > Arthropoda > Insecta > Diptera > Polleniidae > Pollenia > Pollenia griseotomentosa. The sequence continues at coordinate 89,346,845 of OZ007563.1, forward strand.
ATGTTAAAAGCAAAATAATTAAACAAGAAAAAATGTGTCAAGAACAAAATAATTTTAATCGTTAAAATTTTTTCTCGCCCCATTTGTATGCGTGAGTTTATTTGACAGTTCAAAGCGGGAACTTTCCCACAAAATTGTTACAGACACACTTGTTCTGTAAATTGGCGAGTAGTTTCCTTACGTGACAGCTATTGCTCGCCAAAAAAGTTACAGACACCGTTTAGTGAGAAAAACAGCTGTTTGTTTCAAAAAAGGCATTAAATAAAAAAACGTGAATTAAAATTGGTCATCTCCGGTTTTTTTTAATTTTTTTTTTTTTTTTTTTTTTTTTTAATCAAACGATTTCCTATAAGAATCACTTATCTTAAATTTTTGGTCTTATTTCTTTCTAGTTCGAAATAATAATTTAAAAAAAAAAAAAATTAAAACGGCAACGGTGCTAAAGTACCCCATAAGTCGACAAATTAACATAATACAAAAAAAATATTTCACACATTCATATTTACTAGAGGTATAGAGACATGCCAAATATAAAGGAATTTCGGCAAAATATTGTTTTTGGTTTGTCCGCTTCACAAATAATGCCCCATATGTAAAAAACTGCAATTCAAGCAAAAGGTTGAAAAACTTGCCCTGTTAATAAAAATCGTTTGAAATTTTTTTAATTAAATTTATCCATATTTATATAATATTATTTTATTGATAACTAATTTAATTTACTACTTTTAATTCGAGTGTATAATTACAAAAAAAAAAATTCTGTTTCTTTCCAGTTATTTGTTGCTGTAAAACTCTTATCAATTTCACTTTATCTTAAATCAGGTGTGTATAATTTTAAAGTGTTTTTTCGTTTAGTTTCAATACTTCTTTTCAGTGCGTTTCTTTGAATGGAAATGAGTTGCAGCGGACAGCTCAAAAGACAGACAATTTTTAATCTTAACTGTAACGCATGCCATGCCATGTTCTTCTTGTTCTTCATGTTATATATTTTTCTTTTTTTGGTTTTCTTTGAAGTGGATAGACAGACAGTTCGATCGACGAGGAGACAGACAGGCGTATAGACACATGTTAAATGTCTTAATTTGTATCATGTTCATATAGTTAATAACTTGTTATAAACTGATTTATGATGTGAGCATTAATGTTTTAATTTCTTGTTATTACTGATAATTTGTTATATAAGATGGGGTTTTATTTTCAATAATTTTCACTAAACTGACTTTTTAAAAGGACTCATTTATGACGTTATCGTTATTTATAGAGTCTGTGCCGCTTGTTCAAATGGAATACTAAAAAAGTATTATATACTTAAGTGGTCAGTTGGATGAATAATACTTGGTAAAAGGAGGAATATTTTGCTTTTCTCGCTTTAGTTTTAAGGGTAATATTCGGGTTATGTCCTTAAATATGTAAAGTGAAATTCTGTTAAAGTATCAACATCGATTTGTTCCCTCTACTAAACCAATTATTTGTAACACAATTGCATTTGTTTAAAATTGATTTAGCTTTGCAATCAACAATGATTAATTATGAATATTAACGGTTATTTTTTAATTGTCGCAACGTTTAGCGTAAATATTTTATTATGTTTAATGAGCAGGATGGTCCTTTCATCTGCTTTAACTTTTTCTTAGGACTGCAATCTACAACTAACTATACTTGAAAAGTATTATGTACTCCATTTAGCGTATTCTCTAGGCTTCTATCAAGTAGCTAAAAGTTAAAGTGTGGAGTCGATGGTAGCATGTTCCTAGGTCAAGTTCACAAATGTTCAGCCCAGGGAAAGCATTTAGAATTTTAAAATTGTAAAGGGTGTTTTTTTAAGCCCGATAGAACTTGAAATTGTAAAAAAAAACACAAAAAATTAAATTGTAATCAAAAATTTTTTTTTATTCGAAAGATCAATACGTGACATTAACATTTGAAAATGATTTCGGGCATATGGGCACCGCGGCTGTTCTTGACGAAGCGCATTCTGGACGTCCAATTTTGGGCCACTTTTTCGAGCACTGCTGGCCGTATGTCACGAATAACACGAACAATGCTGGCCTCCAAGGCGTCAATTTATCAGCATAAACCAGTGACTTCACGTAGCCCCACAGGAAATAATCGAGAGGTGTCAAATCGCACGACCTTGGAGGCCAATTGACAGGTACATTTCTCGAAATCAACTTATCGCCAAATTTTGATTTCAATAAGTCGATGGTTGCGTTCGCCGTATGGCACGTAGCGCCATCCTGTTGAAACCACATCTCCTCCGGATCAATGTCATCCATATTTTCAAACAAAAAATCATTGATCATGGTGCGGTAACGATCTCCATTGACCGTAACGCGAGCTCCGGCCTCATTTTTAAAGAAATAAGGTCCGATGATGCCACCAGCGTGAAAACCGCACCAAACGGTGCATTTTTCTGGATGTAATGGAGTCTGTAGGGTCTCTTCTGGATTGGTCTCGCTCCATATGCGGCAATTTTGCTTATTAACAAACCCGTTAAGCCAAAAATGCGCCTCATCGCTTAACACAATTTCGCGATATAAGTTGCGCGAATCGACGACTGATTTTCAAAGTAAATTTGGATAATTTCGTAGCGTTGTTCAAGCGTGAGTCTGTTCATGAAGATTTGTCAGAGTATACTGAAACGATAAAAAAAAATATTTCATCAAAATTTAATTTTTTGTGTTACTTTTTACAATTTAAAGTTCTATCTAGCTTAAAAAAACACCCTTTACCAAGAACCCTTAAAAATTTTCCTTTTTGACCTTAATTGTCCTAAAAGATGTCGGTTTTTTGCTCAATTTATTTTCATACCCTTCAGCGAAGGTAAAGTGATATACATACATATAAAAGTTTGCCAAACCGTTTGTTTTTTCTACAACATTGATCCGTGTCTCTATAAAGTATAACGTATGCGGAATGAAATATCAACTGGTTTTCAACCATCAGTGCAAAAATAAAACAAAATGTAATAAAAAAACAAAATATGGAAAAAGTAACTGCACTTTCCCTATAACTATTCAGTTCAATCAATGAATAATAAGTAAAACGTAAAACATAAGAAAGTAAGTAAGTAAGTAAAACATAAAACAAATTAGAAGGACGTAAATTGATTTGTAAATTTTGTGAAAATAGTCCTTATTAAAGAAAATTGAAAAATCTTTTGTTTATAAGACAGTAAAAGCTTTCGAAAGTAAAAAACCGTTTAATAGAAAACATCGATTCGGTAAAAATTTTTGTTACAATGCAACCAAACTCAAGCTATGTTGCAGGCATAAATTGCCGGATATACTTCAAAATCTTACCATGCGTTGGCAAATAAATGAAGATTTAAAAATTAGAACTACGTACGACATATCAGAGTAGTGAAATATGCAAAGAAACCCGTTCCAGCAGTCTCAGAAAAGAGTCAGTTGTCACCAAACATCTTATACGGGCTTTGATACAAAATTTTTTTGCTGCAGGCTGGCCATGAATCGTATCATGGTTGATGGGAGCTTCTTAACAATGGACGCTCATTAATGGACCCAAATTCAAAGTTTTTAGGCGAATTTGAAAAGAAATTTCTATAAAAATTTTTATATTTTTATATCTGAACCGATTTTCCGAGTTTTTCAGAAAATATTTTCTACTAAAGATTTCCTTACTCTTGATATACAAGGGATAACCATAGGTCATATGACTGTCCAAAAAATCAGTTTTTTTTTACAATTTTTTATATTTTTGTACGGGAGGAACAACGCCCACTCCTCCAATCACGCCCACATTGATAACCTAAATGTGTGTACCTAATTTGGAAACTTTGGCTCTTGCCGTTCTCCAGATACGCAGAAAAAAGTAATACAAAATACAACAACAACAAGGAATTTTTGGAAAAATTAGAGGTAGTCGTAGAAGCAAGAAATGTAAAACAATCTAGCCGCTATCATGTCTGGAGTCTCCGGAAAACACATACCAAACGTAAGATGGACAGACGGACATCGTTAAATCGATTTCTCTCCTCATAAGGACCCAGAATATATATACTTTATAGGGTCTAAGATCAATATTGTAGAAATTACAAACGGAACGACAAACTTATATATACCATTTTCCACCTGTGGTGAAGGGTATAATAATTAGATTACTAACTGAATCCGCTCCGCGTTGCCAGCCAATACAGACGGGCTTGAAATATATTTTGTGAGTTTCAGCCAAAAAGTACATTAAAATTAAAAATAATTGAAAAATAACGACAACAGCGCCACCTTTTTAGATTAAACTTAAAAGAACTCTGGTTTCAGACTAAACTAAAATAAGTTTGTGTCAATCATTTTAGCGGTTCTTTAGTTTTAGTAACACGATCCCGAAACAAACGTTTTTATATCTATAGATAAAATGTTCATCGACAATATTATTATAAATTCATAAAACGAGCAAATTTAAGATAAATCTTATTTAACAAATTATTAATATAACATAAGTTAATAAACTCACTTTTGCCAGTTGTTTAACAGTCTTAAATAACTTTGGTTTAAGTCCCTACTAAAAGTCTACAAATACGGTCAAAATATTGATTACTTCCGCTTAAACTCGTCATCTGGCATCTCTATATTTTCTCGAATGCCACTTTTCTTTCTCTTCTTTCTGTTCCTTTTCAATCAGTTGCCCTCGTTTGTTAGAAGTGAAGTTACAATAAATCAGTGATAGTTTTGTGATTTTATTAAAAATTAAGAATTGCATTTTACAAGTGGAATTTGTTAATAAAAAGTTTATAAGTATTGATATTAAATAAAGTTTGGTAAAATGATGTAAAAATGAAAATCTCTGCGGAAAAAACTAAATTGAAGCTTTCATCGCCAATTGAAAAATTCTGCCAAGTAATTGTGTGAAATTTTTAATGGAGTCATAAATGTTTGTCTGTTTGTTGTTTGTTTTATTGTTTTTTGTTCATAGCGAAGGTTCGCCACGAATTGTTTGCTAAATCATCCAACCGATTTCAGACACTGTGTCTGTTTGTCTGTATTTCGATTAATGTGCCTGTGTGTCAGGTAGTGAGATGGTTACTGCAAGTAGTATTGCTGTTGTTTTTTAATACAAGCAAACATGCGCATAAACATATTTGTTCTATGTAGAATATTATTGTTGTTATTGCTTTAATTGGCAAAAACAAGAGGGAGACATTTTATGTTCGTTTGTGTGTGACACATAAAAAGATGATGATAGCAAACTTGTATGTATAAAGACTGACTTGTTGCTTGCTCGGTGGATAAATGAAGGGTGTGTGTATGAATTATAAAAGCAAGTGTATTTTGAATGTTAAATTAACAGAAGGGGTTATGGGGCATTTATAGACCGATGACATTGTTTGTTCATGCAATTTTTTGGCAGTCTATTAAGTTATAGTTTTGGTGTAATAACTAGTTTGTGTAAAAGTTATAATCTAAAATATTTAAAACAAAATCGCGAAAGTAGCGCATGTGCATAAATAAAATTATCAATAAAGTAAAAATAAAAAAAGTGAAAAAGGGGGGAAAAAAAAAATTAAAAATAAATAAGTAAGCAAAAAAGGTTAATTAAAAAAAAAAAGAAAAAATATGTAAAAAGTAAAGGAATTTTTTGTTTTTTATTGGGTTTCAAATGTATTTCTTTTGTTGTTGTTATTTTTTTTTTTGCTTTTGTAAGTGTCAGAAAAGAGACAATTTTGATAATAGTGAAGTGTTTAAGAAAAGCAAAATACATAACTTAAAATATAAAGTCAAAAAGAAGTAGAAGAAGCAGCGTAATATTGGTTGATGCTTGAAATCAAGGTGAGTCTTGTTTTTTTTTAATACAGTAAAGAAAAATTTTTTTAGGGACTGCAAATAATGGTTATTTCTTTAAAGGTTATCTACGGGAAAATTCCTTTTATTTGCATTTGGTTATTTTTAAATTTTATCGTAACATATATTTTATTTTGGTTATCGTAACCAATTAAAGTTACAAATATTTTTTGCTTGGTTATAAATAACCATTATAACAAATAATTAATTTTTTTGGTTACAAATATCGATTATAAATAAGTAAAAAAAAAAAGTCGGTCACTATTTGGGGCCCATGGGCAATCTTTTAATCGGCAAAACAAAATTATCTTTTAAGGTTGAGATTCATTTTAAAGTTCATTATTCCGAATATTATTAAGATAAATTTAGCTCTATACAAATTGTTTGTCTTAAAGTGATTTGAGAAAGGAGTTTATATGGTACCTATGGTCATTCACCATATACATTTGACCATTGCTCATATGTATTTATATGTATGATACGTTTCGTGTATTTATTTTTTCGATGACTTAGAAGAAGGAGTGAACGCGGCAAATTTTGTGCATTACTTTAGAGGCAATTTTAATTCGCTAGAATCACCGTCTGTACTTAAAAACTAATTTTCTTGCTTTTGCTGGATAAATTATTTCCCAATGGGCCTTAAATAGTAACCGACTTATTACTTATTTATAATGGGTATTTGATAGAAAATTGAAAAATAAAAAGAAAAAATAAATGGGAAAATTCTCGGAAACGCATAGTTTCCGAATTATGGACCTCGGAAGTTTTCATCTTAATTTGTGATTTCCCACTACACTTCTAAACGTATATGGCCAATATTGGTATCATTTGAAAGCTTTTGAACAGATCTTTCTGGAAATGCAAAATTTGTTTAAGACTTTTTAGCTCTTTAGCTCCTAATACAGTTTTTACAAAATTTTATATCAAAATTTTACGGAAGTGCACTAGGTAATAAAAATTGAATCAAAAAAATCCCAGCTTCGCTTAATAAAGCTTCCCACATAGCCGGCCTTTGACCGGGCGCAAGGGTTTTCTCCTCTTTGGTATAATAAACACCGGCTTCGCTATATAAAGCTTCTCCACATAGCCGGCCTTCGGCCGGCTTTGCTAAATAAAGCTTCTCCGCATAGCCGGGCTTCGGCCGGATGAACAGATACATAAACACATAACTACATATATTGGTTTTTATGCTTACTAAAAACTTTTGCTTTTGCGTAAATTCATCGCCGCTCCTTAATGGATTAAGAATTTTCAAATAAAATGTTTATATCCAGAAAGATCTATTCAAAAGCTTTCAAATGATACCAATATTGGCCATATAGGTTCAGAAATGTAGTGGGAAATCGCAAATTCATATGAACACTTCAGAGGTCCATAACTCGGAAACAATGCGTTTCCGAGAATTTTGCCATTTAATTTTTAAATTTTCTATCACCCTATGTACTTTTTTTTTATTTGGAGCTGCGTTGGTAAACTAGACTTAAGCCGAATTTTTTACTAAATCACCAGAAAATATGGCTTGAACCAAGAAAATGTTGCAGCATTCTTGTCCTAGCCAAAAATTTCTTATTATAAACATTTGTGTGGCTTGATTTAAGCAAAAAGTTATAATCCAAAGCAAACTAAAATTTACTTCAATACAGCTAAAAAAAAAGCAATTTTTTTTCTATAGTTACTTACATCAAGTTTTCGTTTTTTATGGCCAATTTCACCAATTCTATTTAAATATCAATTCGTATTTTTATTTAGTTTTTCATAAAATTTTATTTGTATTTGACATTAAAAACGAATTTTAAACATAAATTGATATTTAAATAAATTGGTGAAATCGGCCATTAATATTGTACAAAATACGAAGAAAAGCCTGAATTTTTTACATAAAAGCGTGTAGCATAAGTTAGTTTAAGAAAACTTAATATTTGAATAAGAAACTTTTTATTGATTTGCTGAACATGTCGATTCAAATAAAAATTAATTGAATCAAACCAAGTTTTCTTGAGTATTTTCTAAAAAAATTTAAAGAAACCCCTAGCATTGATTTCTTTATGCAAGAAATTTGATTATATTTAAAAATTAAGAGTACCAGACTAATCTATATACATATATAAAAGAGTTGCGTGAGTGAATGACTCATTCATCATCGCCCAGCCTTAACCGCTGACCCTAGAAACTTGAAATCGATCCCAAATCGATCCACTAAGATGGGATTTTTCGAAATTCAAATGTTTAGGGGGTAAAAAAGGGTAAATTCGAAAACTTTTATCTCCAAAACTAAAAGAGATACAAAAAAACTGTAATACATATCGGTGTTCTTTTGAAAAATAAGTGAAAACGGGTAAAACCTGAATTGTGGTACGTTTTTGTCAGCCCATCTTTTTTTTGATCCAATAAACCTAGAAATAAAGTTTATACCACATTCGAAACTTATAAAAAAAATACGAATACATGTTAGGTACTTTTTCGAAATTCGAACGTTTAAGGGGTGAAAATCGTAACTATTTTTGGTACTTTTTTTGCAAAAAATTTGCTTCATTCATTGACATATTCGTACTAAATTATGGGCACCTACTAAAATACTGCAATTTTTGATACTTTAAGGGGGGAAAAATAGTACCAAAATGAGAAATACGGGAAATTTAATATCTTTCTTCAGCTTTTCGGTTCTACAACTGGTATTTTTTAATTATCGTTTATATTAGACCTTAAAACATTAAATTCAACATGCAATGTCCTGAGTGGAAACGTATCTATGAGGGAACTTTTTGGTACTTTTTTTAAACTGGTGCTTTTTGAATTTTCGTGAGTATTAGACCTAGAAGCATAAAATTCAAGAAGCAATGTTCTGTGTGGATAAGAATCTAAAGGAGGAAAGTTTTTGGTACTTTTTTGTGTATTAACTGGTACTTTTTGAATTTCCGTTAGCATTGGATCCAGAAACATAAAATAAACTGTTAAAACCTGGAAAAATACAAGTATGTCCACGAAGAAAAAGGAGACGCTAACGAAGTAGCGGGTTAAATGCTAGTATTAAATAAAACAAAAACAAACTACTTTTGTATTTCTTTTTTTAAGAAATTTTTGATCATATGGGCAATTCCCAGAGACAGTCCACCAACCAAAAATTTTTCAAATTAATTTTTTTATTTGGAGTATAAGAATAGATGTATAATTTCATTTTTACATAAAAAATTATGTATTTCGAAGATCATTAATACAATAATTTTAACCAAATCCTACCCCACCCCTGATCCCTTAATGTTTTACGTGAATTTAACATTATTTTAGGTGCTTTTTGTGCTTAAAATAGTACCTACAGCAGACTCATCAAAATATAAACTTCGTTAAAAAAAATTTGATATTCATTCATACATTCATTAATAATCACAAAATTAGTTTAAGAAATGTAATTCATAAAAATATAATTTGTTTTGTTAAAATAAATAAAATTGGGTTTACTGGAAAAACTGTAGCGTGCGACACAAAGGGTTCACGGCTTTTGTCAAAAAATCACAACATTTTTTGGCAGCGAATAAGTGATTTTAGAATTCTCTTATATTCATCTTTTTTAGGAATAAGATTTTGTATACCTAATGAATGAAAATTCGCTAAAAATTAGGAAAACACACATCAACTTTTAAAGTTAGTTCCACTTTTTGTGGCGTGCTTCACAAAACAAAACTCAACAAATACCTGCTAGGAAATTATGATACATGCCATTCGTAAGTACATATTAATGTCACTAAATAACATATATAAGTTGAAGCTATCCCTTTTGAAAGACCAAAATATGATTATATATAGTAATCAGAAAACGCGTGCGAATGTTCGTTACGCAGGATTTGCACATATGTATATCAAAAACGTGATTTTTTTTGATCATGAGAAAAAAGTTTTTTTATCTACGAAAATTTTACTAAATACGAACAAATGAAGTTAAAATCATATAATTAATTTTGGATTTTCTTGTTTAAAGAAACGAATTTCATTGCTTTAGAAAATAAACTTATTTCCGTATACATGTATAGATTTTAACAAGGTTCATTTTTATTTTATAAACTAAAACCTTACTTTTTTACAACCTTTAAGATTATTTTTTGAATACACAATTAAATTTTAAACACAAATTTTAATTATTTATGTAAGAAAACAAAGCCAGAAGCTTTACAGTTGAAATTTAGACTAGAGGTCGGCAGCTTCAGTAAGGGATTTTTGGAAATTCGATTATTTAGGGGTTAAAATGGGTAAAAACACGTACATCTTGTAGTACTATGTAGTTTTTCAAAAATAGGACCACAAGGGGAGGTAGGAGGCCATTTCTGCCTCTCACAAACTTTTAAACCGATTTTAATGAAGTTTGTAAACATAGATAAATCCATATTTATATGGACACATAAGCATGATGTGTTTTTAAATACTGTGGTGTAGGGTCGGGCTTGACCGACTATACTTTCTTACTTGTTTTTTTTTCTTGTTGTTTATAAATGCTTTAATTATCTATAATATTTTAAAAATGTTAATGAAATATATATTTGTTGGCTTGTTGCTAAAAGCAATACAATTATATCGAAGGGAAAAGTAAGGGGAGAATTTTAACGGTTTTTTTAGACACTTATACCATGTTCACACGGACAGCAATATTCGTGTTTGGCTCTCTTATTCCTGTTTCGCGCCCCAAACATGATTGAAACGACTTGTTTCCCCATACAAAATTTTGAGAGCGATACAGGTCGTTTCATTTTGAAACAGGCTGCGAAACAGGAAAAATGTACTATTATCTCCAATTTTGATAACATTTATCGTTAGTTTATCTGAACTAGCTCTCAAAAAAAATCAAAACAAAGAAAAAAATTTATGTTTAATAAAATAAAGTGATAATTATAACCTAATAATATTAATAAAAGTATTAAATATTATATTTTCAAGTTTTTTTTTACTTTTTTATCTACTTTAAAAAAAAATCACACTAACAACACAAAAAAAATGTCAAAATAAAACAAGAATGAATCGTATGAACAGCATGTTTGGCAAACTAGTTTCAGAGAGCGAAACGAGTGGTTTATATCGTCGTATGAACATAGCATTAGGGATTTTTTTAAAAGTTCTACTAGCATCATTGGTGTGTACTAGTGCTGGGATACTATCGATATTTTCTACTGTCGATATTTATCGATAGTTAAGATTTCACTATCGATATATCGATATTACTATCGACTGAATGTTGTACTTGTGCAGGAAAACTTTAACTGGTTTTTTATCAGGCTACAGTTCGTTGTTTTTATCACTATATCGAACGTATGAGACGTATGTATATACGCACGTTATTTTAGATGACAGTTTCTTAAAAATTGATAAATACCTTTCTAAAGAAACCGAAGTAGCAGGGACTATAAGATATTCTATTGCAACTTTAAATAATTTTCTAAATTGGTTTTGATTCTTAGCCCAAAAAGGTAATCAATATAGCGGACTTATCCTCTAATGGTCGTTCATTGTTTTGTCCTAAATTGCAATTGCTTTTGGATTTGCATTTTTTTTTACAACATTACAACAATATTTGACATTTCAGTCCCTATATAAACATGTACAAATTTCGACTTAAAACCTTTTAATTAGCAGTAAAAATCACAGCTAAGCAGTCCACTAGCCATTCTTGTTGTTTGTATTCATTGCTGTAATTCAGCGCGAATTAATAATAGCATGTAAATATTTGCGGCAAAAAACCGTGTGTGTATAGCTGCTGTTAGATGTCTTCATAGCTGTATTTTAAATAATAATAATATCGATATTGATATTTTTGCTATCGATATTTTAAAACTATCGATAATATCGAAAGTACTATCGATAGTTTCCCAGCACTAGTGTGTACTAACAAAAATTTTATTATATGCTATAAAACAATAATTTTCCGTTTTTTTATCCAACTAAATTTTTGAGTTAACAGCCAAAAGATTTCACTCTGTTAAAATTGTAGAGTTCTAGCTGCGGCATCTGGCGTCTATTTTATTTCGGTGTAAGTTCTAAACTTTTTAGTAAGTACGTAAACCTTTAACGGTTTATTATCGAAGACACTAAATTAGTAAGTCAAGACATGAACTACTAAAAAAGTTATTTTATTGTAGATAAATAAAGTTATAGCGCTTTATTTTCTAAAAGAGAGTGTATCATTTGACTTGGCAACATTTTTAAATGCTTACCTGATTTTTAGGAAGTGCTGCATATTTTATGTTTACAAAAGAACACAAGTTTCGACATAAAACATAAAAGTACAATTAGTTTTAAAAATTTGAAGCTTTTGAGTTCTAAGAAGAAAAACAGTACAAAAACTTAAATCTGTGGTAATAAGGAAAAAGTACTTAAGTTTTTTTTTATAGTTTTGTAGGAAAGCATTTTTAAGCTTTAATGGTTATTTTTGAAAAAATGTATATATGTACATTAGGGTGGCCGTTATTTTTTTTATTTTGATTTCTTATATTCTCCCCCCCTAAATCGGTTCAGCTTAATGTAAAAAAAAATACAAAAAAATTTCGTAGCGATAAGTTGTGTTTTAGGGGAGCGTCCGTCCCTCAAAGTTTGCAATCAAGCCATTTATTCAAATGTAATTTGTTTGCATATGACTATCTTCTAAAAACAACATTTTACAAGAATATGATAAATGGCAATATTTTAGCTCGTCTAGTCAACAACATAAGCCTCTAAGAAAGTTTTTTGCTAAAATCAATATTTTAAAAAAATAATTAAGAAAATAAAAACAAAATACCAAACATTTTATATACGTTTTATATATATAAAAGGGGGATTTAATGTCAAGTGAGCCAATTTTAAAATAGATGTCTTTCGATTTAAATGAAATTTACACCAATTTTAGTACTGTTTGATAGTAGCTTAGGCACAAATTTTCAACAAGATCGGTCAAAAGGTTTCTGAGTTAGAGGGGGTCAAAATTTGACATTTTGGCCATACAGGTGTTCTTTCTCATCCATGTAACTTATTACCTATTGGTGTAAGCAAAATTTGTCCCAAGTAGCTTAGATAGCTTTTTGATCAAACTTTTTAAAAATATTTTTTTTGTTTTTTTAAAAAATTTTTTAAATTTTTTTTTTTTAAATTTAACACTTGGCTAAAAAAAATAAAAAAAAAGTTTTAAATTTAAAAAAAATAATTAAAAAAATTTTTTAAAAAAACAAAAAAATATTTTTAAAAAAGATTGATTAAATAGCTATCTAAGCTACTTGGGACAAATTTTGCTAACACCAATAGGTAATAAGTTACATGGATGAGAAAGAACACCTGTATGACAAACTTTGACCCCCTCTACCTCTGAAACATTTTGACCGATCTTGTTGAAAATTTGTGTGTAAACTACTATCTAATAGGACTAACCTTGGTGTAAATTTCATCCAAATCGGAAAACATCGATTTCAAAATTGTGTCACTTGACATTAAATCGCCTTTTTATATATATATAAAACGTATATAAAATGTTTTGTATTTTGTTGTTATTTTCTAAGATATTAGTCTTAGCAAAAAACTTTCTTGGAGGCTTATGTTGTTGACTAGAAGAGCTAAAATATTGCCATATATCATATTCTTGTAAAATGTTGTTTTTAGAAGATAGTCATACGCAAACAAATTACATTTGAATAAATGGCTTGATGGCAAACTTTGAGGGGCGGACGCCCTCCCTAAAACACAACTTATCGCTACGAAATTTTTTTGTATTTTTTTTTACATAAAACTGAACCGATTTGGAGGGGGAGAGTATAAGAAATCAAAAAAAAAAAGTTCTCCATACAACTAACGGCCACGCTAATGTACATACATATGTATATATATTGTATTAAAATCATGATTTCTTTTCGTTTAAAGTTTTTTTTAAGTTTTATATTTAGTTTACTTCCCCTTTTTTAATATGTATAATGATCGTATATTTCAAGGCGAATTTATGTAAACGGTGGTCTCGATACTACAACAAGTAACAACACCAAAAACACAACAATGTATTTTTATGTTGCTTTCGTTGATCCATATGTCAAAACACAAGGAACTTTTGACATTTCTCTCTCTAATTAAGAAAAAAAGTGGCACAGCTGTGCTTTCAACGCCACCTGAAAAATGAATTCGCCTTCGTATATATTTATTTAAGCTGTTATTCAAACAACAAATAATTTTGCCTAAAAGATCGTTGGTATAAAATAATAAAAAACTTGGTCCATGGATAAATTTATAAATGATAATGTCCAAAACTAAAACTTTCTTAAGTCGACTTAAGCAATTTTTGCTTTTTTTATATCCACAAGAGACGAATAAAAAAATAATTAATTGTTTGGGTAATAATTTTAGCAGTGTTGCAATTTTGACGCTTCTCGGGTATATTGTGGCGCTTTTTTGGTCTTTCTATCCTTTTATTTTAACTGTATAAAAGGGCTTAACTTTCTCGATTTCTTCGTGGCGCTGTTAGTGATTACTACTAAAATAACAATGCGAGTGTTAAGGATTATTTGATTATAGATTTTAATAGCGGTCATGATTCCGGAAGCAAAGTGTAAGCATTTTTGCTCATTGACCTTTATCCTCCATTGTTTTAACCACATCTCTATCTGAAATATGTATATGATCCTGTAAGTAACGACGGCATAGATGTATCATAAGCAAATGTTTATGTTTGCGTGTAATTGTTTGTTGGCATGTCCGAAGTATATATTAAGTAAAAAGAGGAGTCCTGCGTCAACTGGCTGCGAAAAACTTTAAAATTCGCCTTCTTTAATAATAAATTTACGACCGACTAAGTAGCTTTCTAACAGCTTGTGTGTGTTTACTGTTAAGTTCAGCTTGAATTTATGTTATAAGCCTTCATGCCAGACTTTATCAAAAGATTGAGAAACATCGACGAAGAGTGCGAATTAGGGTATTCAAACAATTAACCGTTGTTTGATTAATCAAATTATTATGGGTGAATAACTGTTCGAATAATTCAAAATGGCCTATTTTCGATTAACGAATTATTCGAATAGTTTATGTCGATCAATCGGATAATCGAAAATTTATTTTTCGCAGTATTAGTTTTTTTCCTTTAATTAAAAAAAAAAACACTTTAACGACAATGACTTAGATGAAGAAGATAATTTTTTTGAGACGACTTTAAAAAGACTATTAAAATTGAATGTATTAAATTTCAAGCTCCAGGCAGTGATGCCAGAAGTAGGGAAAAATCCCTACATGGAGGTATTTTTGATACTAAAAAAAAGCGTAGGGAAAATCGGACAGATTTTTTAAAATCTTCAATATGTAGGGATTTTTCGTAATATATATCGCATTTTTTTATTTTTCTTTTATTTGCCGTACAGGTAAATTCAATCAGCTGACTCCCAACTTTTTTAATGTTGTAGGTGTTTTTGTCTGCAAGAAAGACAACTTTTGTACATGTACATATGTATGAATTTTTATAATTATATATAAATAACTTACCTGTTTCAATAAACGTATAAGTTTTGCAAGGCAGCATGGCCTTTTTCTCCCGGAAAATAGTTTTTAGTATTTTGTAATAATCCAAGTTGTCCGATTAACTGTTACTAGGGGACGTAAATGACGCGAAGAAAATTTTATTTATTTTTTAAATAAACATTGTTTGTTTGGACAATAAATGTTTGCTCAATTAGAGAATGTGTTTTAAAGCAAACAAAAATGATTGTACTAAACATACCTTTTGTGTGCAACTTATGTTTTGATTTTAACTGTATAGTTGAAAATATATATGTTATAGTAGCAAGCATTTGACATAATTTAATATGTTAAGCTAGATCAGAGAAACTTTTTGGGTGTAAAACACCATATAATATTATTAAAGTGAATTTAAAAATGTTAAGGACAAAAAATATTTCATCATGTTATATTAGGACTATAATAAACTTATTAAGGTAAACATTTTAGGCAAATATGAATAAAAATGTTCGTAGTGACCACTTATTAACCATGTTTTTTCTCTGTGTGCATTTAAATCACTTTGTGCTTCTCCTGCACAGCGGTCACCATTTGAGCGTTAATTATATCCATCACTGTGTGTGTTGTTTCATGTTTATTATTGCGCTTTGTCTAGTATGTGAAAAACATATAACATGTTTTTAAATGTTCTATAAGTGCCCCAACGTGTTTATAGTACGGTACGGTACATTAAGGATACAGCAACTTTCGCCTAACTCACCCTTTACTTGTGGTTGTTATTTTTACTAAAGTTTTCGCAGGTATTATTGTCATAATGTGTCTTATGTAGTACTCCTAGAACGTAATATTTGAAATAAAAATTAGTTGCAACTAAAAAGACAAAAACACTTTTTCTAGCACACCAAACGCCCATACTTTCTTTGTGGTTTATATTTTTAATTTGCTAAATTTTTCCATTTATTACTCTATAATTCACACCATTCAAAAGTGACCTTGTTAGCTATAAAAATTGAGTATATTTTTTTATGTATTTACTCAAATGTTCGTGTGTTTGTTTTACAGAATGTTTTCGTTTTAAAAAAAAATAAAAAAAAATTAACGTTAAATTTGAATTTAATTATAAATCGACAGGCAGCCGGCTTGCTGTCGGTCATTGAAGAATTTTTGGCGTCGAATACTTAAATTGACGACGGCACGTTCTTTATTAAATGAATCATTGAGATTTTCATTAATATATAGCGATAAAAATAAACAAATTATTAAATAGCAACAACTATAAAAAAATAACTCATCAAAAATACTCTCTCTTAGAATACAACCAAAATATCTATTACTCACTTGTTTTACCCATCCAACAATGGACAGGCATATTAATCGATCATTTAATTTGTCTATACCCCTACACCACCTTATAAGAGGTGTGGAAAGTATTATGCGTTTGTGCTGAAATTCGTAACTCAGAAGTACTTTTGGAGTCGATTGGAGCTTGTCCGTCCGCCATTTTGGTTTCTGTGTATTTACCCTGCAGCCATACGTTCAATAAATTTCTTTCAAGTTGTTCACAGAAACTGCTTGTCTAAACTTGTTTGAATTGACGGCTGTGGCACAGGCTGCACTCAATTTGATAATCAATATCATTTTAAAAATGCCCTCAATGAAGAAACAACTCCAAATAGTAGCTTGACTCAAAGAATCTGGTAAAAACAGCACAAGAATTTTAAAGAAACACAATTTTTTTTTTAATAAAGCTTATTTGAAGAAATATAGTTTTTATAAAGGAAGCGACAAAATTAAATTGTGATCAGCTGTAAAATTGAACGTAAAATTGCCAAACAAATGGAAAGGTGAAATTTAAAGCAATTTTGTGGTCCATTTAGAAAGTGTGAGTGTGTAAGTAGCCCTGTCAGGTTTTTATAAGCTGGCTTAACATAAAGTTGACATTTTGCTAACTAATTTACAACTGACTTCAAAACTAACTCATACATGATACAGTTGTGAGTCAATAGTTTTGTTTTTTGTTGACTGTCTATTTCTCGGTAAGTATTGAATTAACTTTTAGTTAATTTAAAATTTATGCAGAGATTAGTGAGTTGCTTTTGTACAACTGACTTCTTCTCAATAAGTATTGAACTAGCGTTTGGCTAACTCAAAACTGATGCAGTAGACTTTGGTAAAAAACGACTTTCTGGTTTTGTTTCATGTTTTGAAAGTTATATTAGAAGCAAAGATTCCCATATTCTATTTGTTTTAAATATTAAGTTTAATACATCTCATTTTCAAAGTGGAATAATTATGAAAGAGAGTTCTTTTGCAAACAAAGGGGCAATATAACAAAAGCAAACCAAAACATATGTGTAACGGGTAATTTAATAATAATACTCTATCTCTCTGGTTCTCTGGTATAAGTAGGTTAAAAAAGCAAAAATAAGTTAATTTTTTTCTTTTATTTTGTATCCAGAAACAAACTCAAAATGAGCTAAGTTGTAGTAAGTTGAAACTTATGCAGAGTGAGTGAGTACTGATTCGTTCTGAGGACACTATGTAGAAAAATCAAATGAAACTTTTTAAAGAAAACGAGCTAGATTTTGAGTCAGTTGTGACTATTTTTAATAAACTATTAGCTAGTTTTAAGTTAACTTTATTTCCGACAGGGAAACAAGGTGAGAGTGTATTGCAAATTGAAAGGAAAGCCTCCAATTTATGTAAACCTTTTGTTCAGAGAACAGGTCGTTTTGTTAAAGATTATTTTTATTATTTATTTGCTATTATAAAGGCCCCAACACAATTAGGTTATATAGGCCAATTAATTTCACATAAGACCTTATATTCTATTCTAATATACATATATAAATACATATATTTACATTATTTTAGATTTAAATCGACTTATAAATATTTATTTCAGTCAAAAATTTTTTTATATATTTAAATAAATTTTTTTTTTTTAAGGATATTTATGTTATTTATTTTATATAAATTTTCATATTATTCGAATGTGTATTCTAAGTCAAATTACAATCCGCAAAAGCTTTTATACTTTAATGGGCTTATTCCTTCAATATTTTCCAGGAATATTTTCTATGCACTATCAGAAATAAATTCCCAGATTCTAGCTATTTGTTATTTATTTTATATATAATATAATTTATTAAGCTTGAGGTTTTTCTTTTTATACACATTGCTGTATCGAAATATTGGAATAAAATAAATTTATATCTAATTTTTTATATCAAAACGAAAAACCTCAAGCTTAATAAATTGTATTGCAATTAAAATAAAGGTTGAATAAAATAAAATTTATTTAATATATATTTTAAACGTTTGCTATGCAGACTGCATTCATTAAATATGTGAGAGGTAGTTAGTGTTTGCCCGCATTCACAACCTGGGGGCCGTGTCTTTTCAATAATATGTTTATGTGAGAATAAACAATGACCTATTTTTAGTCTATTTAACTTTATAAAGTCTGTTTTGGATACATAATTTAGTGAAGTTTCGTACATAAGTTTCTGTTGGCAAGCTTATTGAAAATGGATAAAATCGGTTTATGATTTCATCTAGCTTCTATGCAAACACCCTTGTAAAAATAAATCCATGACTCAGTTTGCCATTGTTCTAAAACATTGATAATTGCCCATAGGCCCTAATTAGGGACTATTATATGGTAAAGTGTATCATGTAGTTGTGCTTGCCCGACCATTCCTTTTTACTTGTTTTTAGTTTGTTTACAATTTTGTATTTGTTGTTATAGTTTTGCTTTGTTTTGGTATTGAGTTTATCGTTCTCAGAAAATTAAAAATTTAAGAGATTTATTTAGTGTCTCTTAGATATGGTGTAATCTTTTCAAATTAAATTGAGAGCACTTTATGTGTAATGTAAAACAAATATTTAATTTTGATATTATCAACAGTAAGTTAATTAAATTACATAGTGTATGTTTATTTGTGTTGTTAAAAATTTTGTGTGGAAAATAATATAATCGTAATTTAAATTTTTATCGCCGTAATAACCCAAAAAAACAGAAAAAAAAAAAAATATATGGTTGCACATGGTTACAGACAAATTATTAGAAAATAATAAAATTGTGTGGTCTGTTTGACCGCGCTTATTATTAGAAGAACCATATTATGATTAAATTCGTCTCTTTTATGTTTACCAGAATCTTGCTGTCATTGCACACAAGCTCATACATGTTTGTCGTGGGCATTTATATGTTAAGACTTAAACGATGAAATTTTTCCTTTCCCTAAAAAGGGGGGTCTTTGAGAAATACAAAGTCGTTATAATTATTATGTTTCGCTGTCCGTCTGTAAAAAACACGCTCACCTCTAAGCCACTTTACAGAAATAAATGTTGCATTTTGTCTAGCTTTCCTGAGCAGTTAAGGATTAAAGGCTCAGTTAGCCGGGAGTAACAGTAATGTTGCAAATCAGCTGATTCATTTTGTTGTATGTAAAGCAGTTAGAACGATTATAGTTAGCAGTAAGATGTTACGTCTCAATCTGTAAGAAATTGATTGGTTTTACTTTTTTACGGTAAGGTTACTGTTACTGTTACTCCCGGCTAACTGAGCCTTAAGATCCAAAACGTTTGTATTAATACTTCATGTTTCATAAAAAACTTATGTACTTTCTTTAATAAAATATTCTGATAAGCAACAATCACAGCTGAATCACTTTCTGAGTCGATCTTATGATGTTCGTCCGTCCGGTTGGCCGGTTGTCTGTCCATGTAACCTTTTGCCTGAAGTATAAGTCCAAATTATTGAAGATAATTTGAGAAAATTTGGTTTTGTCATAAGGACGAAGCCTATTGATAATGGTGAGATTTGGTCTATAATTTCACGTGGACCCTATACCCTTTCTGCCCAAAACATATCTTATTATGTTAGAATTTAGATTAAATTTGGCTTAGAAATTTTTTTTCCAGCATAAATCGTTTCACCAAAATCTTTTAAAATCGCCCATATTTTACCACTCCCGAAAATAGCTTAAAATGTTATAACTTCCTTTTGAATGATGCCACTGATGTACAATTTGACTTTTATATAGCTACTATGTCATGGCTGGTAGGTCCATAATTTATCATAGGTCGCAAATAGACCTCCTCTACAAAATCGTTGAAATTTAGATAACATTCGCCACAAAGAACTCTTATATGAATCTTAATCTCATAACATAATTTTGTTTTGCCATGTCAATGGTTAGCCATGGGTCCCAAATAGGGTACACTCTCGGAGATTTGTATTTATATACTGTGGTGTAGAAAATCAAATGCTCGGGCTTGACTGACTATACTTACTTACTTGTTATTTCTGCATGTGATGGGGAGACTTTGGAAATAATACGTAAGTTAGAGTGCGTGGTAATAGAACGTTGTTTGGAGAATTTAAAAATTTCTCAGGCGTTTCATTCTCCTCTAAGCGTACGTAATAGTAAATCAAAACAAATTACGAGCACAGTTTTATTCGTAACTGCAAGTTGCTTGCCCCAACTACAATTTTTTTTTTTAAACTAATTTAATTTATCAAAATGGTTTTAATATGCCATCGTGCCGAAGTTATCTTCACGTACATGTATCACAAAATAAAAAATAAAAAATGAGATAATATCGTTTTCTGTGGTAAATTTAACAGATCTATCGATTTGGGCAATCATCAAGTCATTTTCTGTTATGGAACTCCTCTTTTTTCTTATTTACTCAAAGTTTATATTACACAGAAAAAATTCTCCAAAATTTTTCATCAATTAAAGCATTTATCAAAAATATAATCAGATTTAATTAAAAATTTAATCAAGTGAATTAAACGTTTAATCAAGTAAATTAAACTTTTAATTAATACTATTAACTGGTTTAATTGATACTATTAATTTGCTTACTGGTGCAAATTTAATTAATTTTTTAATTAATATTACAAATTTTTTAATTAATAGAAACTGGGAATTATTTCCTTCCGAAGGAATAGAACTATTACAAAAAAGCTTTATAAAATACATAACTGAAATTTAGCTCATAGAATAAATTCGAAAAAATGAAAAATTTTTTAATTGAAATCCATTTTTATTTTTTTCTGTGTACCCTTGCAGAAGTTTTATATTGTAAAGATTACATTTTCAAAAAAAAAAAAAAACTTTGGGATATATGTGAAGATAACTTCGGCAGGCACGACGATATCTCGACTATAACACTAATATGTAAGATTCCGGATTCCGGGAATAATCCGGGGAAATAAAAAAGTGACAGAATAAAAAAACCCAGTTATGCAACAACCCAGCGGGAAAACTCAGATGACCTTCTTACTTCAGGCCTTTTGAAAGGCCTGCTTAAAAGATTTTTTGATTCAATTACTATTCTTATCTAACTGCTAAAGAAGGCCTCATAGAAGGCCTCGGCTCTTTCGTATAAAAGATAAGATACACCTTCCGCACTCGCTTCTATGAGAAGGGAGTAGAAAAGGAGTAACATTTTTTGTATTGTTTTTTGCACAAGCAAAAGCAAAATCAATTTTTTTTTGGTCCCGTTACACTTCTTATGTACCTGCTGAAGAAGCGAGAGCGGAAAGCCTTCTCCGCAATTACAACGTGTGTAAAAAAGATATGAGTATGTAATGCAGCAAGAAGGCCTTGTACATCCAATAGAAGGGGTACAGAGGCCTTCTAGAAGGCCTTCCTACTCCTTCTTTTTCCCGCTGGGAAGCTTAAAGTCTTTTTGCCACATATATTTGCATATTCTTTAGATCTTACCACGATCTTAAGCCGATAATTTCATTAAATGTGTGTAAAATTTTTTTACGGTACTTCTTTTTTTGTTGCTTGCTATTTTTTTATTTTAAACTTTAAGCAAATCAGTAATTTTTTTTCCAATTTAACAATTATCTCTCAGAGTTTGTGCTAATTTACAAGGCTGCAATAATTTGAAGCTCAGTGCTTCCACATTTTAAGCGAACAATTCATTAAGGGGGTTATTATTATTATTTTTTTTTTTTAAGACCTTGCGATTTTTTGCACCTCAACAAGTTTTTGAACTAACTATATCTAGTATAGTAATCCATAATAATAAAAAAACACCATCAAATTTTATATTAATCACATTTTCGAAATATTTTTCTATGTCTGCCTTAAATCAACCGCTTAAAATAAATATTTAAATTTTTTGATTAAATTTCATTTCAATTCTATTTAATTATTATCATCGTAAGCAAAATCCGAAATAAAACACCAACAATGAGAAAATCAGCAACAATAGAAACAACTACTAAAACAAATGTAGTAAAATTAAATAATAATAATTTTAATAATAAAAAAAAAACTAAACAAAACCACACACATTCTTCCGTATTTTATACAAAAGCCCAATGTAGAACATTTCATTAGATATGGTGCTAAAATATGCGGGTACTGAGAACTCGAGTAACAAGTGATTTGCTCAGATTCAAATGTGGTATAAAAAAACCCAAACGTTTTTTTAATCATTAAGTGTTTTTACATACAAATAAACACAACAATTAGATGCTCTTCTATAAACTATTTCGCTCAGTGGAAAATCAAAAAAAGTTCTCGCTCTTTCCCGTATTGGGTTGGAAGCCCAACATACACAAGTGGATTTAAAAATTTAGTAGCAATAAAACCAAACAGTTGGAAGCATTAAACAAAATAAAGAACACAAAAAAAATATATAAAAATTAAAACAAAAAACAAATTAAACAATAACAAATTTTTATTTAAATAAAAAAGTGATAAATTTTATTATCTTCTATTAATCAGAAGGAGAAAAATATGTGAATTTAAACAATATTTAACAAAAAAAAACATTGTTATTTGGAAGCAGAAAAAAAGCTATAGAATCACAAAAAAACCGCAATAATAAAAGCTTCGTTCTTTAATGGTTTTCTCATATTTGCATTTATCATTTCCTCCTGTTCTGCTTCTTCTTTATCGTTGGCATACATTTACAATCTCATACATTTGTAACAATGTCAGCACCGTTGGCGTATGATAAGTCTTATTTGAAATCCATTTCCGGTATTTTAAAAATCTGTTGCATGGTAAGTATTCTTGAACTCTGAACTGTGTGGTTCTGATAGTGCATAAAGAGTTGTGAATGGAGAATTGTTTTTTTGTGTTTATCTTCTTACCTTTTTACTCTCTCTCTCTTTTTTTTTTCTCGCACACCCACTTTAATATATAACTAGCACTTTTTATTGAATAATACACCAACAGGGTATTGTGCTTAAATTTATTTTTCCCATGTTTTTACTTTTATATTTAAAATATTTTTGCAAGAACACCGTGGTTCTTGAAGAAAGAAAAAAGGGAAAATTTGCAATAATTGTTTTAATAAAAAAATTAATACTTGCACTACAATTTCATTCATTACATGATTTTTAGAAAACTTTCATTGATGGTAGATGTTCTGCAAAGGAAGTTATAAAAGACGAAAGTAATACAATGCTGATGTTTGTAACCCTTCCCAACTTCTAGTATAAAAATTGTCTCAAAATCACTTTCTGGATCGATCAAACGATGTTTGACTGGCTGAATTATTTTAAAATGCGCAGTTCGCAATTTTGGAAATAATTTGTTGAAATTTGGAACATAAGTTTTAACTGTCTTAAGGAACAGTTTCAATGAAATCCCGTTTGATTCGCCAGAGTATTCTAAAAGGTCAGCGGATAAGAAAAAACTATTGAAGAATTTTGTTGATAAGACTTCTAAAAATCAAATAAATAAAGGCACTTTTGATCACTTTTAATAATTCAAAACTGATTTATCACTTGAGTAATTGAAAAAGAATTCATATATAATTTGTTGATATGATCAAAAAGGAATCAGAAAATTGCATCACAAATAATTCTAGTCATGGGACTGGATTTTTTTTCATTGCTAACTAAAACACGCATATTAAAACTTCTAAATAAATATGCAGATGCACCGCTTTGGAAAGGATAAATAAACCGTTCATTGTCATGTGTACCTCCAAAAAGAACAAAAAAAAAAAACAACAATTTCTAAAGAAATGTTCCTAAGCTCTTCATGATTCAATTGTATTTGTTACATTTTATTGTCCCGGGGATTTGTAGGAAGACATCCTTTTAGTGTAACATCCTTCGTTATCCCATCCACGGGAGTAAGTATCCTCCCAGAACCCGGATTTCAGTCTGACTTTAAAGTAAAGGACCTTTCAGGGGAATCACATGGTTTTTGTGGTTTCGACCTAAAGTCACGGGAAGGTAGATATTAAAAAGTCAGCTAAACAGGCTTATTTTCTACCTTGAGGGGAAGATCGGCTGGCGGCGGATCTCCTTAGGTACTTTTGTTATTCAACAGATAGTGTTTGCCTTAAAACCACAACGGAACTTGCAAAATAATGGGCTTGCGTATAATTAGGCCGAACCATACAATCAAATTACTACCTGTGTGTATTGTATTGCATATTCTGAACCAGCAATAAGAGCACCGTGGGTTTGTTACCATTGTATTTTGACAACTAGTAATAGTTTGTTAAGCATTAAACTTTGGGTGTCCGTAAGAAGAAGATACACTTTATAAACGGAAACTACCATATGTTTGAATTGACAGACAAAGGGGCTTCGCTAAGTCGTCCAAGAATTTCCTAAGAATCCAGAACTTTTAAAACATTAGAGTATCTCCAATTATTAGATTTGTTGTTAATGGAATTACTAGATTAATCATTTAAAAATCGCTTATAAATTCTAAACGTTTTATAGCAAAAATAGTCTGTCTTAACTAACTCATATTTCAAACTAAAAATCAATTCGAATTACAAAATTCGGAATTTTTTTTTATTAAAAGGAATAGTGTTGGTCCATGCCACGTGTTCTATGCGTTGGATCCTTTCTTGACCTTTTTGCAAGATGCATACAAAAGTAGAAAGTAAGCTAAGTTCATGCGCTTGTTTAACTGGTCAATCCGATTTTACACTGATTCTACTTTTTTGAAATATGCATTAACGCATTGCATTGCATTCGATACGTGGCGTGCACCTCTAGCTTTAGTGATTTTCCAAACTGGGTCTCTAATAAAAGCTATTGATACTTATAGCAAAAAATACGGATGAAAAAATTGTACTTTTTTTAAAAAAAAAACACATTGTATTGTACTTTTTAAAAAAAAAACACATTTTTTATCCCCATCAACAAGCGATTTTCGGAGATGGTTTTTACACGTAGGATCTTAAGCTTATTTTTGATCAAGTGTAAACTTAAGTATATGTATTTTTTACAATTATGCCTTCTCAAGGGGGCTACTTCATAAAACGCAACAATTCACTTAAAAAAATTTTAAATGAAAAAAAAGTCTAATGTGAACCTGATATAGACTATGCGCATCAAAATATTTCATGCAACAGAAGATGGATGACCGTGGGAGTATAGACTCTTGCGGGGTCAACAATGTTGCGCAAAATGTTCAATCAAGCAACAATTTGATGTTCTCTGTACCATGATTCGTAAAGATTTTGAAAGTTTTATAGTTAAATTTGAATTTTAGATTTAAAAGGCAAATTGTTGCCTGCAAAAAAAAAAAAAACGTAGCGTATACGAGATTTCGAAGGCACACCAAAAGATAATACGAATATTATTGCAGGGACATGTCTCATTACCTAAAACAGATATTTTGTAATAAAATATTTTTAAGGCTTATCGTTTTGGTTTATACAACCAGGAATTTACAAAACGGTGGCTCAATATGCAAATCTGCTAAATTCACTTTTAAGAAATTTATCATCGACCTCCTCTCATGCTGAAAGTATAAAATATAAAAAGTTTTTTGTCTCTCCTGTAAAATGTGCTGAACGCGAGTTAGCAGGTTTTCATATTAAGACGACGAAATGTTTTCTTCGATCCATCCATTAATGAAAGATTTATTTAAATTGATCTAGAAATAGGATCTATATAGCGTTCATAATGTTTTTTGACAGACCAGAATTTAAAATTTAATCCAGTGAAATATTTATAAAAAATATTTATTATCTTCTTAACAGTCTGTACCGTAAAAAGTAGGGAGTACAAAGGCGAAGAGTGTTTAAAATTCCACAGAACTCTTTAAGCAATCGTTAGTGGTTTTAAGTAAACCGTATTTATTGTGTGTATGTGTGTGTTCAGCTGAGATTTATTGTAATTTGTATTATTTTTTGCCTTTTTCTTCTGGAACTTAAACAACAACCATCCTGTATCCGTTTCCGCATAAATTTACACCTACGTACGTACGAATGTAATGTTTATAACAGAGTTCAGAG
Source organism: Pollenia griseotomentosa (assembly GCA_963931875.1). Taxonomy (NCBI): domain Eukaryota; kingdom Metazoa; phylum Arthropoda; class Insecta; order Diptera; family Polleniidae; genus Pollenia; species Pollenia griseotomentosa. The sequence goes on from OZ007563.1 coordinate 89,373,337, forward strand.
AAATTCATATGTGATCACTCATATTCAACCATTCTTGAATTTTTTTCATAAATGAAAAATGTAAAATATGTAACTTTTTTCACAGTCATAACTGAATTGTTAATATTTCGCCAAATTCATTTATGTTTTTGAGGAAAAATACATTTTTGCCTTTCTTCAGTCATGAGGAATGAGGAAAAAAAAATTTTTAGAAACGATCCTCACTAGTAATGTTGTTGTTGCTCGACAGTTTGCCTGACCACAGCTCGAAATGCCTGTGTGTATTTGTTTGTGTAAAATATTTTTGGTAAAGGCAACCAGCCAAAGTGTCTGTTGGATTTTTTGTAGGAAACAATTATTGAAAAAAAATTAAAAGAACTGCACATATCGTCATCTTAAATGCGGAATAATGTAACATCACATTAATAAGTTTACATGCAAGGCATAAAACTTTGTAATATGTTAATTATTTGAAATTTAAAAGAATTTCAAATATTTCAGCTAAAAATGCGATAACCGATATATTTTTGAGGAAAAAATATTATATTTATTGTTATTTTTGAAGTTGTGTGTGTTACGTTAAATTAATTTGTAATTTTCAGAAATAAAAAGACGTACCATCAAAAAATGTATATAAGTATTAAATGAAACAAACATTTAAAATAATTAAATATTTTTTGTTAAATTACCGGAAAAATAGAATATATATATGATAACCACACGAATATTTATATTATTATAGATATTATGATATACCTATTATGTATAATTTTTTATTGATTTTAATTACTAATAAGAAGTGGTTTAAACTAAAAATTGTACCTATTAAATTTAGCTATGAATTAATTTAAAAAGCTATCTTTTTCATTCTAATTTAAAAGTATTTTGATCTCCTTAAAATGAATTTTTTTTACAACGAACAAATTTAGCAAATAAATATTTGACCTATTTGTCTCCATATAACGAATTATTTTAAATGAACTCTGCATCGCATACTTACAAAGATCCACTTGGAAGAATGCAATCCTTACAAAAAAAACAGATTTTTTTTAATAAGCTAAAAAAAAATATTTCTTTTGTATTATAAACTTTTTATATGATGAAGAAATTTTGTGGTCCAATACAGATTCATTATAGGGAAGTTCGACTGCATTTAAATTTATTAAAAAGGACATACATACATATATTAACTCAAAAATCTAAGGACCTGCAGATGTTGCCATTTATTCTTGGAAATTCTTAGCGTTTGGGAGTGCAATGAGGTAGGCTGCAAAATTTCAAAATTACTAACGGTTAGGTTCTTTTAATTTTAAAGCACTTTTTTATTTTTTCTTATGCAATACTGAAAATTATTATTATAAATCATTATCTGTTCACTAATTTCACTAACACCGTAGTGACAGTTATAAAACAGATTACCCAGTTTTGATGTTTAAAAATATTAATGTGCTCTTATAAAAAGAATTAAAAACTCTGCTAATTTTTTTCTTGAGTGTGATTATACATTATGTTGTTAAAAAAATTATATATGTATTTAATGATACGTCATTTTTAATTTTGTAAATAACTTGGTTATTTTTTAAGATAGAAGTTTAAAATGTTATAAAAATATGTAACGTGAATCGTAATCAACAAAAAAAGTCAACTTCAAATGTTCCAATAATATCTACATAGTTTTGCATTTACGCTAACGATATGTGTTTTGTTTGTAAAAAAAATTCGTTGATGCCTTTAAAAGGTCCCTGTTTCTTTCGTCAAAAAGACGTACCTAAAGGCAGCAATTATTAAGAAAAAAAAATAGCCACAAGAATTTGTTGGTATTTTGTGCTTGTAAAAATATTTTGGTTTCTGTACAAATCGCGAGTTACATATGAGTCATTCCATGTCAAACCGTACGATTTTTGCTAAAAATTGACTTTGATGTCTCCGATGTCTTTCAAAATTTGAGAACGAAGTCTTCATTAAAAAATATTTTACACGTGTTTCGGGAAAAAAATTAAAATTTTTTTTTTTTAAAGTTATTTGCATTTGAAAATCGTCAAAATCGTGAAAAATCTTCCGACATGACAACATTTAAACTAATGTTTTTATAAAACTAGTGAATGGATTTTGAAGTTCAATACCTTATTTTAAAGGTATTTGAACCTTCTTTTTTAAAAAAATATTATTTTTTATAAATAATTTTTTTTTTATTATTAAAATTTGGTTTTTTTACTAAATTTCTGTTTTCCACAATCTTCGAACAAGTCGAAAAATCTGAAAAAAATATTTTCTTAAAGGTTAATATATTCTTAACATTCCCTCAAAATTTCAGAGTGGAGGTCGAATGGATTCTATTTTTTTACGATTTTTTCCATTGCAGCACCACAAAAAAATTACATTTTGTATATAAACATTTTATTTTCAAGCATGTTAACGAAAATGTCAACGCATGTATGTATGTGTGTATGTATTCAAAAACACACAATATTTGATACTTAAGTAAATCCCAGCAAAAACTCGCTTGCTGAATTTCAATATTTTTATAAAAAATTCAGGCTTGCTTAACCCAAAAAACCTTAATTTTATAATTATAATTATAATTTTATTAAATTTTTTAAAGAAACGAACTGAGTGTACCATAAAAATATTGAAACATGTGAATTCGTTATTACTAATGGGTAGTTAGGTATTATATTCCGAGTAAGTGGTTACATTTCAGTTATAAAGAAATACGAGGGTAAGGAGTTTAACTTATTACCAGGTAACGTGTTACGTAATACCAACCTATTACCGAGTTTTTGCTGGGATTAACTTAAGTATCAAATTTTGTGTGTTTTTGAATACATACACACATACATACATGCGTTGACATTTTCGTTAACATCCCTGCAGGAAATGTCACTAGTGAATCTGTACTGATTCACTATTGACACAGTCACCAGTACTAGTGACTTATTATACCCCAGACAATGTTATTTACTATAGACATTTAACATGTGCGTGTCATTGGAAATCTACTACTGACGTTGGTACTACTGACTAGGTACTGACTAGGTAGTTCCTTTGGGAACATATGTAGACATTGGAACCAGAGAATCACTAGTACATTTTAGTACATGTAGTCTACACTTTTGGTACGAATACAATTTTTTTTTTATTACTTCTTTAACTTTTATAGGAATTGTACTTCTCAATTGTTATTGATAAAATTGTTTTCGTATTAAAGCCAAATATAGTGGCAAATGTAGTGTAGTGTAGACACTTCGTTGACAATGTCACCAAAATAGTCGACGAAACTGGTGACTTGGAGACACTTGCACCCAGGTTTCCTTCAGGGATGCTTGAAAATAAAATGTTTATATACAAAATGTAATTTTTTTGTGGTGCTGCAATGGAAAAAAATCGTAAAAAAATAGAATCCATTCGACCTCCACTCTGAAATTTTGAGGGAATGTTAAGAATATATTAACCTTTAAGAAAATATTTTTTTCAGATTTTTCGACTTGTTCGAAGATTGTGGAAAACAGAAATTTAGTAAAAAAACCAAATTTTAATAATAAAAAAAAATTAATTTATAAAAAATAATATTTTGTTTAAAAAGAAGGTTCAAATACCTTTAAAATAAGGTATTGAACTTCAAAATCCATTCACTAGTTTTATAAAAACATTAGTTTAAATGTTGTCATGTCGGAAGATTTTTTACGATTTTGACGATTTTCAAATGCCAATAACTTTTTAAAAAAAAATTTTTAATTTTTTTCCCGAAACACGTGTAAAATATTTTTTTATGTTTAATACGTCTGGCAAATTTAAAGAAAATCGGAAGAGGTGGTGTAAAAAAGGTGTTCGGTCTGACATGGAATGACTCATATACAAATCCAAATATACACACTTACATAAAAAATGACACTATTGATAAATTTATTGAAAACATAGTAAGCACAAAATAACATTAAAATAAAAATTGTAACAGCAAACTCATTTCCGGTTAAGTACAGAAAACAAATTTATTTTTCGGTCGCAATTCCAAGAATTGCAACCGTCCAAATCAATGTAAAATAATTTCAATAAGCAAGCAATAATTGTAAAATACTTAAAGCTGAATTAACAAAATTTTGTATTAACAATAAGTTGAATAAAAATTAAAGAAATAAAATAAAGTTAGTTGTTAAAGATCCACAATTGAGTGTAGTTATTTTTATTTGTTTTTTTTTAAAAAGACTCCCGGAAAATTCCATTACAAAATTCGCGTGGTGGTGGTTTTTTTTTTTTTTTTTCTTTGAAAACACTTTTCTTAAGTAAGTAAAAATATTTGAAAAAAAAAATTAAAAAGGTCTTATTTTGCTACAATTTATGTGTAAGTAACCAATATACATAAAAGCAAATGTGACAGTATCAAAAAATCTGTTTCGTTAATTGTAGTGTTTAACTTTATTGTTTTTTTTTATTTTTTTTTGCAATCAGGGACATCATCACTCTCACTTTCATTATCACTTTTGATGTCCTGCCGATGAACAAGTTTATAATGACTTTTTATGTTCGATTTTATCTTTCCACAAAGTTCTTTTTTGCATGATGTTATTAAACAAGTGCTTTTGTTTGAAGATGCTTTATACGACACAAATTTTTTTATGTTGAACTGTTTTTTGGCATTGTTAAACTTTTGAACTTAGACACACACTCCACGTCAATTACCTATTAAGAACTGCTTTCAGTAAAAACTATCTATATGAATATATGTAAATATTTTGCATTGCCAGTGCAAAATGTTTTGCAGTTATTGCCTGTCACAATGATAAAAAGGTAACCACAATACTTAGAAAAATGTACAATAAGAAAAGGCAACAGGACAATTGATTCAAACATCTGTGCATACATTTTAATTCTACCTAATGGTACCTATATCATAACTTTTTACAAAATACCAAATGCGCACTTGTGTTTGCCTGCAAAAATGTATAAAGTCATTATAACAGGTCAAATTTACGTTAAATAAATTACCATAAAATGGTAAGGTTAACTCTTTGGGCTCGGTTATATAATTGTAGCATAAAAAAAGTAAGAAATAAATTTAGTGCGAAACAATAAAGTTTCATTAATACATCAATAAAACACATCTTCTTTTGCAAAAATTCTACCTGGTGTCACATTTGCTTTTATGTATATTGGTTACTTACACAAATTGTAGCAAAACAAGACCTTTTTAATTTTCAAAGAAAAAAAAAAACCACCGGCGCGATTTGTACAGAAACCAAAATATTTTTACAAGCACAAAATACCAACAAATTCTTGTGGCTATTTTTTTTTTCTTAATAATTGCTGCCTTTAGGTACGTCTTTTTGACGAAAGAAACAGGGACCTTTTAAAGGCATCAACGAATTTTTTTTACAAACAAAACACATATCGTTAGCGTAAATGCAAAACTATGTAGATATTATTGGAACATTTGAAGTTGACTTTTTTTGTTGATTACGATTCACGTTACATATTTTTATAACATTTTAAACTTCTATCTTAAAAAATAACCAAGTTATTTACAAAATTAAAAATGACGTATCATTAAATACATATATAATTTTTTTAACAACATAATGTATAATCACACTCAAGAAAAAAATTAGCAGAGTTTTTAATTCTTTTTATAAGAGCACATTAATATTTTTAAACATCAAAACTGGGTAATCTGTTTTATAACTGTCACTACGGTGTTAGTGAAATTAGTGAACAGATAATGATTTATAATAATAATTTTCAGTATTGCATAAGAAAAAATAAAAAAGTGCTTTAAAATTAAAAGAACCTAACCGTTAGTAATTTTGAAATTTTGCAGCCTACCTCATTGCACTCCCAAACGCTAAGAATTTCCAAGAATAAATGGCAACATCTGCAGGTCCTTAGATTTTTGAGTTAATATATGTATGTATGTCCTTTTTAATAAATTTAAATGCAGTCGAACTTCCCTATAATGAATCTGTATTGGACCACAAAATTTCTTCATCATATAAAAAGTTTATAATACAAAAGAAATATTTTTTTTTAGCTTATTAAAAAAAATCTGTTTTTTTTGTAAGGATTGCATTCTTCCAAGTGGATCTTTGTAAGTATGCGATGCAGAGTTCATTTAAAATAATTCGTTATATGGAGACAAATAGGTCAAATATTTATTTGCTAAATTTGTTCGTTGTAAAAAAAATTCATTTTAAGGAGATCAAAATACTTTTAAATTAGAATGAAAAAGATAGCTTTTTAAATTAATTCATAGCTAAATTTAATAGGTACAATTTTTAGTTTAAACCACTTCTTATTAGTAATTAAAATCAATAAAAAATTATACATAATAGGTATATCATAATATCTATAATAATATAAATATTCGTGTGGTTATCATATATATATTCTATTTTTCCGGTAATTTAACAAAAAATATTTAATTATTTTAAATGTTTGTTTCACTTAATACTTATATACATTTTTTGATGGTACGTCTTTTTATTTCTGAAAATTACAAATTAATTTAACGTAACACACACAACTTCAAAAATAACAATAAATATAATATTTTTTCCTCAAAAATATATCGGTTATCGCATTTTTAGCTGAAATATTTGAAATTCTTTTAAATTTCAAATAATTAACATATTACAAAGTTTTATGCCTTGCATGTAAACTTATTAATGTGATGTTACATTATTCCGCATTTAAGATGACGATATGTGCAGTTCTTTTAATTTTTTTTCAATAATTGTTTCCTACAAAAAATCCAACAGACACTTTGGCTGGTTGCCTTTACCAAAAATATTTTACACAAACAAATACACACACATGCTGTCGTGTTGTCCAGCGGGAAAAATTGCCAGCGCTTTCGCTTTTTAGGCCTTAAAGAAGGTTTACAGCTGTATTTTTAATAAACTTTTACTTATTTCACTCTGCCTTATTTTAAAAGTTCTTTTAGAAGGGTTCTTATAAAATATTTTACAAATTTAAATTTTCTATTCTAAGATCGAAATCGTTTTATTAGTAGTTATGTTGGAATATGTACCAAGTTTAATTATTAATTAATTCACTTTGCATTATTAGCAAATACAATTACACTGGAATAAAGCTTTATTCTTTATTATTTTAAGAAGGCCTTTAAAGTAGATGCAAAAAGTCAGGGTTTTGGTCTCCAATAACACATTGTATAAATTAGAAAACTTTATATCGGCAAAGAGGCCTTCTATAAGGCCTCTTTACTGCTTCATGTTCCTGCTGTTAATGGTTGCGTTTTTTTCATTATGAGGAATTTGATTGTGAATTTTTTTAAATTTTTCATATCTGACAAATTCACTTATGAATTTTTTCGTTTGCTCATTTTTCATGAATGAGGAAATTCAAATTAGTTTTTTTCCTCACCCTCATGAGGATGAAAAAGCAGTAAAATTTTTAATTTTTCACGCTCGCTCATGACTGAAAAATGAGTGAACGTTTCGGTACTCTGGTTTATAATGCTGCTAATGAACTGGCTGGCTCTTTTGGTTGGTTTCTGCCATCTACCATTTTTTACAGTTGTGTTCTTTTCTAGGATTTCTTTGTATTATTTGCAGTCCTGTATACTATCACAATCTACGCGGAGCTTTCTACAACGCCTGTGTTATAGTTGCCTTTTTGTGTACGTTATTCGTGTTGGTGGCACGTCTTTTTCAATTGTGGCAACGTAAATTCTACACATTCAATGCTGTTAAATATGAATTTTACCTGCATGTATCTCTGGCATTTACCTGTTTCATAGCTGGATGCGTTAGCATATCCTTGGATGTCTTAGGTTATACAATTGCAACGGTAAGTAGAATAAAAAAAAACAACAATGGCAATGCCAACCATATTGCATATTGTGTCAGTTATTTCTGTGGAAATTTTTTTATATTTTTATTTGCAATTTTTAATTTATTCTTATCCTTACAGTTTTTTGCATTTCTCGCCTTTAGCTTTTATGCATTTGACGCATATTTGGGTTATCGTTTGAATCGTCTTTGTGATGCACAGACTCAAACGCAACCACAGCCCATAGTTTAAGTTAAAATCAGTTTCTTGAATTGAAAAAAGCTTTAATCGTTATGCCTTCTTATGTATTAAAAAAAAATTATACCATAGTGTACGACTCTAGTTTTAATTGTGATTTAAAAAAAATATGAGGAATTGTAAAATAATATATGTAAATTATTTTTTTTTAAGTTTAAGTTTTTGATGTTTATTAAATAAGACTTTCTATTGAAACTAAGACTGTTGTATCACAGAAAAATAAAAATACCAAATGTTAATCTTAGTTACTATTTACATACATAATTTGTTAATAATAAAATATATATTTACAGCCTTATTTATAAAAAATAAAACATGTTAATAAAGGGTTTATTAAACGGATTTTGTATGAAAATCCATTTTATTAACCCTTTATTAATCGGTTTTATTTTTTATAAATTAGGCCGTTAAAGTTTACTAGATAAGTATTTGATTTAACTGCAACGTGTTAGTGTAAGTGTTAGTGTTAATAACACTATTAAACAGTTTCACAGACGGACGTCCTCTTGGAACAAATCACCTCTAAATAATTTAAACACATGATACAGTATATTTTTGTGATATTTTGACTTTCATACTTTAAACTAATACTATCCACTCCTAGCAGTGAATTACCATAGGCGTCATATAAAGCCAATTCTTGAACAATATATTAATATGACTAAAACCATCATATCATCAGATCATATTTTTACATATAAATTAAATAAAACAAGTAAAGAAAGTATAGATGATCAAGCCCGACCATATGATACCCTACACCACAGTATTTAAAAACAAAATTTCGAGAGTGTATGGCTATATGATTAAGGATATATCCATTTCATTAAAAACGGTTTCATAGATTCTGAGAGGCAGAAATTCATAATCAATGTATACAAAATACAAAAAATGTTTATATGTCCTATATAGACTTTGGAACCACCCAACCGATGTGCTTTAAATCGGTTTCATTAGAAAGGTTATTTCCTTTATTCCAAAGTACGGACCACGAGAGGAGTTTGGGGGCAATTTCTGCCCGCCCAAAATTACCTTATAGATTTTAATGCAATTTAAAACATAAATAGATCCCTACATATATGGACACATTAGCAATACATTTTTTTTAAAAATAGGACCACAAGGGAAGTGGAGATGATCTTAGGCTATATATTTTTCCAAAACTCGGACCACGGGGGGAATTGTGAAGCAATAACCCCTACGAAACTATCCAACAGATTTTAATAAAATTTGAAACATAGATCGATGACTATTTATATGGACAAACAAGTAATACATTTTTTTAAATAGGAGCACGAGGGGAGGTGGGGGAATTTCTGCCCCTCTGGAACTACCTTACCGATTTTAATGCAATTTAAAGCATAAATAGAATCCTACGAATACCATAAGCAAAACGTATTTCTTTTTTAAGCGTAGTAACACACGCCAGGCCATCCGCTAGTAATAAATAAATTTCAAAAATATTTTGTTAATCTATAACTTGACCCCAGCGCTATGTACCGGGTCAAAATTTTATCACGAAACCTTTTTTTGGTAAAGATATTCGCGAAAGACCTGTTTTTAACAATTTATAAAGCTGTTTCCAAACTTCTTAATACCCCTGACAGACATATAGTTTCAATACCATGGTATGCGTACTACAGTAGTATATAAACCATCAATATACCACTTTGTTTCATGATTTAATTGTAGTTTAGGTTGACACACATGTAGTATACCATGATAGTATAGTACACAAATCCTATGTCTGTCAGGGGTATAAGAACTGATTTGAATTACGTAAAATTTCCATGGTTTTAAAGATATGGTTTTCCTTTTTGACGCCATATCTAACTATATTTATCGGAAAAAAGTTTACTTTTTTACAGTCCTTTGGATTTAAAAAATTTTAACTTTTTCTACGTTTTTTTAATTCAATATCTTAAGTCCCTCTATTAAGGCAAAAAGATTTTTGTTTTCTTAAAATTTTGAACCCATATCCTTGTGAAAACTTATTAGTCTCAAAATTGTTATATCATCGGACAAATAACAAAAAAGTTGGAATATAATTGAATCACTTAGGGCTAATAAAGCAGAGCAACTTTAACTATCTTTTTGGTTTAAAATGTGTTTTAAACAACAAATCAATAAATTAGTGCACATATAAACTATCTTTCATCGCATAAAATTGGGCATTTAAAATACCAATACAGATCATATGAATTTCAGAAGATTTATCGTAGTGCTGCCACATGTTATTTTTTAACTACACATAATAAATGTAATGCTGAGTTCACACTTGGGTTTTTAAACGCGTTAAAGCAAAATGTTGATTTAGCTAATCAAAGCCGTTCACATTACATTTGAGATGATGAAGATGACAGATGATTAAGAAAAAAAACAACAAACAAATTTTTTTTCTTTAAAGTATTAAAAATGGATAAAAAAACTTTTATAAAGTTATCAGAAGATTATTTTAATCATTTTAATGATGAAATTGTGAAAATGTATGAATTATTTAAGGAAAAAAATAAAAACATTAAGCAGAAATCTTGGCCGGTTGTACACGATCATGTTGGCGATTCTACATTTGAGGTATGTTCAGTGGATTCTATATGATTTATGAAGTGATTTAGTTGTAATCATGTCAATTTAAAGTGAATAACAAATCACTTCAATGTATTTGTAATCATCTCGATTTTGAAGTGATTAGAGCTTAATCACGTTCGAACTGCTTAAACACGTTTAAGAAGCCAAATGTGAACATACTATAACACTGATTTATAGTTGTTGAGTTTAATCTACATATAAATTTAAGTTTAGATCAACTGAACCAGCGTTTAAACACTAATTTATTAGCAATTAGTATAGAAATATAACTAGTGACATTTACTTGATGTACCTTATTTAAGTATTGCTAAGACACCAGTGTGAAAAGTGTCATCTAAGTCAACTTCAAATTAAAGTCAGTTCTCCTCTTTAAGAGTTGAGAACATACAACTTACATATATTACACTATGCTAGTTGAAAAAACTGACAAGCCGGGCACATGGCGTTTTAACATAATTCGGGGACGCTGAATCCAGTGGTGCCCGCGGTTTTTTCAGATTAGCTCTGGTTTTCGAGATATACCGTTATTTCGAAAATGGAGGAGGTTGCACAACATATATTCGCGTAACTCAAAAACGGTTTAGTTTATTGAAATTACTAAAAAAACCGAAATTCCGCAATAAAATTTCATTTCAGAAAAGTAAAACTCTTTTTCTAATATGAGTAGTCGTTATTGAAACATAATTTTTTTTTGAAAAAAAAATTAATTTTTTTATCAAAATTTCGAAATTTTTGAAATTTAAGAATTTCCCTTAGGGGGCTCCCATACAAATATTGCGTTTTATGAAATTCTTAAATTAATTAAAATTTGCCGACTTTTGTGAATAAAATCAAAAGTTGCAAGCAGATTTTAATCATTTATGGCTGGTTTTGTTTGTAGCTTCGTTTTTTATAAGTCTGCAAAAAATTAGAAGCCTAGCTGCATTTTTTAATTTTGTATGAGTTTTTAAAAAACAAAAATTTCGAAATTTTGATAAAAAAATTAATTTTTTTTTCAAAAAAAAATTATGTTTCAATAACGACTACTCATATTAAAAAAAGAATTTTACTTTTCTGAAATGAAATTTTATTGCGGAATTTCGGTTTTTTTAGTAATTTCAATAAACTAAACCGTTTTTGAGTTACGCGAATATATGTTGAGCAACCTCCTCCATTTTCGAAATAACGGTATATCTCGAAAACCAGAGCCAATCTGAAAAAACCGCGGGCACCACTGGATTCAGCGTCCCCGAATTATGTTAAAACGCCATGTGCCCGGCTTGTCAGTTTTTTCAACTAGCATAGTGTTATCAACCATAACATAATCGGATGCAACCATAATATGGTTGTGGTTTCTTGATGGAGGACTAATTTAACCATAATATGGCTGTATTGTATAATATTGTTTAATTAAACATATTCCCCGTATTTATAAAAAAAATTTTAAATTTAATAAAAGATTACAAAACCAATTTTCTATGAAAATTTTTCTTAATAAACGTTTGTTAAATTTAATACACGTTTATAAATATGGGGAATTATGTATACAATTTTCTTTAAAAATAGTTTTGTTGGAGGTCACCACATTTAATCATGTTTTTCTCTGGGTGAAGTAGGCTGAGTTCCAAAACGTCGGTTGCAAAGCAACTATCTTTTTTAAATGCATGCTACAATGCAACCGTGTAGGTTATTACAATTCTATTTGTCCCAATGTGCACCAAAAAAGTATTTAATGAGAACATAATACAAAAGCTGTGCATTATTAAACTTGAATATACATTTTTGACTTGTGCTGCAAAGTATATTGATGTTTTGGAACTCAGCCGTATTTTCAAATAGGCCGGAAAGTGAAAGCATAAATAAACAAATTTGTATGAATGAAATTCGGATGTTTTCACTGAAGATGTCGTTACTTTTTAATTTTTTGTCCGATGTTAACAGTTTTACGCATAGTACGTTTGGAACAAAATATTATTTAAGATGCAGGACTACAGTCACTTTTTTTGTATTTCTGTAAAATTTTATTCGATATGCAATAATTAGCATTAATTTTTTTTAAATAGAATTAAAGATAATAACTAGAAATAGATTAATTATGACAATCAAAAGGAAAAATTGGAACATTCAAAGCGACCCAAATGAAAAAATAATTTTGCTCGAAATTTTAAAATGTTATACTTTTCAAAACATCACGATACTTACATATATATAATCGCCATGACAATACCTATGAAGACATTTTATGCAAAAAAAAAAAAAATATTTAAGCTTTAATATATTGCAAACTATATACAAAATTCCTGCAAATAAATCATATTGGCAATAAAAAACTTAATTTAAGGAAAGTCAACTTAAGTTTATTTGAGTATTTTTAAGCCACTCCTAAATATAAACAAATAGTCATAAAAACGTTTGTGTATTTATTTGCTATGCATGTTTCATACTAATGTATACACATGTTCCTTGCATATTACGCTTAAGAAGGGCAGCTCACGAAAAATAAATTTTGTTATCTCCTAAAAAAATTCGTCGGATTAGTATGGTGTTATTAATTGGGGTTTTTAATACTAATAGAGACCTTAAGAGAATTGGAGTATTTTGCCTAATTTGGCTAAGAAATTGTTGGTATTTTAGAAAAAAATTGTCCAAGGTGTGTTTCAAACAAGTTTAAAGGAAAAATATATTAAATAGCTAGAGAAAATTTTAAAATATTATGATCACTTTTTCATACATATCGTACTATATTCAGATTATATTAGCTTAAACATATCTACCACAAAAATACTATGGTTTCACATAACTTTTCATATGTTTAAATGTTTGCAATACCCTTTTGCTCCTCGAAATATATTTTAAGAGCAACATGTTGTTGTTGTTGTTCAAGTAATCAAACAACTTTTTTATGTAAACATACAAGCTGACTTTATATATCTATTTTTCCGTAGTTCCTTGTTAGAACCAAGGGCCGTTTTTTTGTTTTGGTTTCGTTAATCTTTGCAATGAGCGGGTGATTGATCTACTGCCATGGTGCCATGACTGCTGGCTGCGTCCCCAGACGGGCTGTACAAAATTTTCTCTGCACTGCCAGATGCTGCGAAGTTATACCGCTTCGTGGTCGGTCGCCCCACTAAACTAGCCGCTATCGCAAGGTATCTTTTCTAGAGGCCACCACGGTGGAGGTTTTAGTTGCATTTCCGATAGTCCTAACCTTTACGGCACGTACCTTCTCCGGCGAGATGTTACATATAATTCCCCTAGTCTGAGCTACCAACAGAGCTCCCAAGAAGACTTGAGGCATCCAAAATATGGTTATGTGATCATAAAGATGACTGATTGAGACTTAATATGGCTGGTGTATTCAAAATAGGATTGAATTAAGAATTCATAATATGCTTTTAAAATAGTTAAATTCGAGGCCATATTAAAACATTTTTTAAGACTCTTCCTTTAAACCTTCAATCAATTTTCCTGGAAATTGGAGAAACTTTCTAGTACACAATTGGTGTCTGAGGCGTAAAAGGCTGTGGGCTTAGCATTTTTTCTTTTATTTTTTTTTATAAGACCGATGTAAAGCCTGTTAATGTCTTTGCTAGCCTCTTACCGACTTATACTTAAAATTTTTGTCGTTATACTTCGGGCTTCATTTAGGGTTTTAAGCTTAATGACCAGAAATATTACTTGCAATTTTTTTGTTATGACAGGAGAATATTTTGACAAAAAAATATTAAATGAAAGCTGAAGTTCTACAAGAAAGTGTTCTTGGACCTAATCTCAATCTAATAGAGGCCTCTACTTTGCTCCCATGACAAAGGCTTATTATTTTAATTTTTGCTCACGAAACGACAAATTTCAGTTTGCAAAAGCATTCCGACAACTTAATGACTATCTAAGTCTGGTAACGACATGGCTAACAAATTGACAGTTTCGATTAAATGAGTGTAAAAGTAAACATTTAACGTTTACGCACAGTAGAGAAATCTTTGCACTTGTCACATTTAACCCTAGATGCACATTCTTGTTTCTAATCACACCCAATATAAGGAAACACGAACATTTTTGTTTAGTTTATAAAATACATAAGTTTTTATTGATTCTAAATGGTGTGTTTTATAAATAACGGAAACTGAGAAGTTAAATAAGTGAACGGTATTCGTCAATACGACGAATAAAGTGTATTTAGGGTTAAAAATGTTGTAATTTCTTTGTCTGGTTGTGTTACTAAGGATAATCATGGTATTCACTTGAATAAACAAAAAAGTTTGCGTTCTCACATAGACGCCTTAAGACTTTAAATAAAGTAAGCGGCCTCTAGACTTGATTAGTAAATCGAGGATAAATCAATCCTTTACCTAGAGCCTAAAGTATTGTGCATTTAGAATTCATTTAAAGATAACGATTATACATGGCCTACAATCTAGTATCATGACCTGAGCACCATCGTACTTTTAGTAATTAATAAATTCAGTCCTTTTGTGAGCCCCCTATTATCTATTTATATCATGTATTCTCTTAACAATTTTTTCTACATATAATAATTGTTTTGTGGTGTTATGGTTTTCTCATCTCTTTTATTTCTTTCTTTTTGTGGCTAAGATTTCAGTTTCTGTTAACCGTTAAGTTTTGTCATCCTAAAGATAGTTTATTATCGTGAAATGTACTTGTGCTATACGAGTATACGTGTGGGGGAGTTTTAATAGAATTCTGACTGTATTTAACAACTGTTTCCTTTTTAGTAGCGAAATAGAAAGTTCTTATTGACACAGACAACTGACATTTAACCCACATTTAACCGTATGTTAACCATTTATTATTTAGGAAACATTTTAGTTTCCGGAAATAACTTTTATTAATCATACATTTTTTTTGTTTACTTAATTAACAACACATGTATAAAAAAACATGTATCTTTAGTTTGTTATCTTTGCGAAGTATGGAATTTTGTTAAGGATTTATGTTTTTTTTTTTGCGGGAGAGCTAAAAAGGATTGAGGTGGTACAGTTTATTGGTGATACGATAAATTTTTTATGATGTTCTTAAATACCAAAGATTAGTAAAAGTAAGATTTTTATTTATAGTTTTTATCGTCTAACTTTATATTGAAATAAGTCACAGATAGTTTTTTATAACTATGATTACTGCAAGCATTTTATGGTAGGGTCAGCTCTTTTATGATAGTCAGGGACAAGATTGTGGCAGCCTTTTACATGATAATGATTACCGTCAGCAATAAAGAACGTGTGAGATATTTCGGCGGTATTGATCTCTCAGTTGGAAAGGTTGTTCACAACCCTTTAATTTTGAAATTGAAACAGGTGTGATTGCAGACCCATGTGTCTCAGTTAATGGAGTTATTAAAATTGTTGAAAAAGTGTTTTATTTTCTTTGGCGCATATGCCAAAAAGTCGTAGTGGAGAAAAACGATAATGAAGGTTTACATGGAGTTTTCTAAAAATAAACCCGAAAGAATGTTCTTGTATTTTCACCACTGCCACTGGCATATGTTTTAAAGAAAAATACAAATAATTAGTATTGTGGTTATTTTGTTGAACTATTCGTGGTTTTTAATCCAAATTTTTAATATTTTTAATTAGGCTTAAGTTCAACTTTGGAAAAATACAAATTTTTGTGAACGTTCATGAACGAACTAAGAAGTTAATAGTATTTTATTGAAAGCGAAACTATTGTGTTGTGCCGCATTTCTCACTTTTCTAAATTTATTTTTAAAAAGAAGCTTTTTGTGCTGCATACGTATTTTTTGTTCTATACGCCACTCTATACGCAAATTTCACTCTTGATTTGCTTCATTACCGTAAGAAAAACCAGAAGTTAAGACGAAATCAAATTAAAATGACATGGAAAAAACTTTTTTTCGCATTTTTTTATACAGCTAATTGTTAGATATCGGCGAAGTGAAAGTTGCTGTCTATGAAAATACTGGATGCATAGAATTGCCCACTAATTTCGGATTTTCCATTCATGCCACCACACCTTCTAAAATTGAAAGTTAGATCTCCGGCTATTTTACTTCGGTAGTTGAACCCATCACGGCTATGCAATGGTACTCGATTGTTCATTAAAAGTTTTTGAAAAATGTTATCGAAGCCACAATTTTGATTGGTAAATTTTCGAAAATATTTTTCTGCCACGAATGTGTATTAGATTGGCATTCGCAATGACAGTCAATAAGTCGCAAGATCATTCGATACTTGCTTGCGGCTTAAATCTGGGCACATTTTTCACACGGACAATTATACGGGGCATGTTCTCGCGTGGGCAAACCATCGAGCTTATTTGGGCTGGCTAAAGACAGACTAACAACAAATATCGTACACTTAATTGCTTTTCTAAATTAATATTGATTATATTTATTTTATTTTCCTATTTTTTACTTAACATTTAACTTTTCAGAGATCAAACATGTAACATGTATGTACACACAGAAAAACATCAATGTAAAATCTTCGAAAACAAGGTTGATTCTACAGTTTTAGGTAGTGATTTTACTTCATAGTTACTTCATGTTAACTTAACATGATTTTGCAATAACTTGCGAACAACATTTTTTGCTTTTAAAATGATTATATTTCATGTTAATTTAACATTGCAGTAAAGTTACAGCAAAATGTCATTTATATTGAATTAACAACCCGATTTTCATTTAGAATCAAGTTGGTTTGAGTGTGAAATAACTGTGAGAAGAATCTTCAGAGACAACATATGCATTTATTAAAGAATAATTTAAAAAACTTACCCCACGGAGCCAGAGAAAGAGAGGAAATAATTATTTATTTTCCTGCAACACATGTTTCACTTTTTTTGTATTCCCCTTGGTTAGCAGAATGACCCGATATTATTCAACTTTGAAAATTTGATCTACTATTTAACTCAATAATGTTAACAAAAATAATACGGGAATTTTTCTTTTCGTTTTAAATTATTTTAAACATGAAAATAAAAAAAAATGTTTTTCTTTTGACAGTGTTGTTGTTATTTCTATACAAAACAAGTAAATCAGGTTTTTATGGTTTCAATATTGAACAATTTTATTTTAACATTTTTCATTTAAAACAAACATGAAACCAAGATAATTTGAAATAAAGTTTATACTTTTGCAGAAATTTACTTTGATTTTTAATCAACAAAAAAAAAAATGCACCATGTTAATTTAACATTAATATTTTTTTCTGTATGTATGTCTGTTAGATTAATGAAATACATTGAATTGAAAAGGTAAAAGGTTGGTGTTGTTTGTTTTTTATCGGCGGCTGTCGTCTTCAGCGATATTGTTGTCATAGATCTAGTTTCCATACACTTCAAAATATTCAATATTTTTTATTGTTTAACCAAAGTGTTCACTAGAAATAAACTGTATGGCAGAACAACGTTTGCCGGGTCAGCTAGTAATCCATTTATTTTTTTTAATAAAAAGAATTTTTGCGGCAGACTGGTGTCTGTATATTTTAAAGCATATTTTTCAGTTCTTTTGGAGCTTTTGCTTTGTTTGCATATTTTATTACTTTTTTTTGCATAAAAAACCCGCGTCTTCATAGTTAGTTGCGCATTTGCATGCCTCTTTTCTTAGTGACTTATTCACCCCTATTCTGCGTTTCGATTCGAATCGAAATTTTCTCCGTCTGGCAATTTTGGTATTCTGCGTTTCGATTCCGCTCAGTTTCTTTCGATTGTATGTATTCTGCATTACGATCGGAGCTCCGTTTCTCTCAGTTGTTTTTTTGTTAACGGAGGTTTTTTCTATTTTTTGTTTTTTTAAGTAAAAAAGTGAAAAAATGTAAGTAAGAAATTCAAAAACGATTTAAATACAAATTATTATTATAATTTTTTTATTTTAAATTGTTATTTTTTGTACTGGAATATGAGTGTTTTGTTATGTATGTATGCAGGTCAAAAACAACAACACCGGAGCAATACGAAAAACTGGCAAATTTAATGACGGCTAAAGCTGACATTGCTTGTGGGTATCACTCCATTTGTCCTTAAATTTTAAATAAAAATGCAACTCACTAAATTATTTCTTTACAAACAGTTTTTATTAACATTTTGTCTTTACATATTTAAGCACAACACTTTTATTTTCTACTTTTTTTAGTTAATTTCAGCTTCACTAGATTAGACACACTTATATATTTATGCAAAACTTATTTTTACCTTTTTCTTTTTTTATTTTATTTCAATATTTTTCTTTTATTAAATTTATAAACAATTTACTTTATTTTACACAGAACTTGTTTAATTAAATTTGACATTTGTTTATGAAAATTATAACAGACTTGCTTATTCTGCTGTTTCATTTCCACATTCCACATTGATACAATTGATTTTGTAAACATTGTTATCTTCTTCTTATTCTTTCGATTCCCTTTTTCTGCAGAATACCAATTTTCGATCGTAACGGAACTGAATGCGGAGACGTAATCGAAATGCAGAATAGGGGTGATTAAATGTATATGTAGTTCCATTACTCATTTGATTTCTGTAAGTGGATTTTGTATTCTGCATATTAATTAGCAAAATAAAATAAAAGAAATTTTGTATTTTCCTTTTGCTAAAACTTTATTTGAATGTAATCTGTCCTTTGCAACAAAAAGTTAAAGTACACACTAGTAAACCAATACATAAAGCCCCTACACGTTTGCTTGACTTAATGTATTGATTAACTAATGTGATCTTTAATTTATTTTTTGCATAAGGGGTAAAATCTTTAACCCAAAGCCTTTCAAACTTTACATTAAATAAGAATTGTTCGAAAACTAAATGGTTTGCTTAAATTTCATGTCAAATTATATAAAGGGTAAAGGACTTTTTCCAGGATATAATAGGTCATTTTAAAATGCATTTGTCATGTTGTTTATTTTAAACATACATGTTTACATATTGTATCTACAAACACGAGTGTTTCGATTAAAATTTAAGGCCTTGGTAAAACTTTTTATTTATAACTATTAACTGACGTTTAGAATTAAAATTTGTTATATACAAAATTTCTGGAGAATATTTTGTCCTTAAATCGCAATTTATTTGTATTTAAAAGACTTTTGTTTCGGTGAAAATGTGTTTTTGAAGATTTTTGACCAAAATATGATTTGAAAATTATTTTTCTCAAATGAAGATTTTTTGTTTTGTTTTAGAAATAAAGATTTTTAACTTTAAGTTTGTTCAACATACATCATTTTTTACAGTTTTTTAAAACAATCAGGTTTTGTTTCAGCTGTTGTCTATTGGTTTTGTAAAGTTTTGTACCCATTGTCAAGCATACACAAAAATGCATCATTTTGGGAATATTGATTAAAAAAATTGCTTATGTATAGAAAAAACATATTTTTAAAAAGTTTCATATATTAAAGGACAAACAAATTCATGTTTTTATTACCAAAAGGTAAAACTAATGGACCTTAAGAAGCTTTTGGTTTGAAAATTCCACATTCCACGTTTATGATAATTTTTTAATGTATTTATAAGTGGTTAAGAGTATCTTTTAAAAGGTGTACCAACATTATTAACTATTCCATTAGGAATATATTAGGAAAACCCATATATTTTCAATGAGCTTTTCTCAAATGCAATTTTCTCAAAATGCCTTTGATATAGCAACGGAATCAAAAAAAATATGATTTCACATGATGTATAAGCTTTATAGCTCACAAACTAAAATATTCTTGCTTAAGGGGAATCTCAATCAGAGTGGGAGTAGTGTCACGAATTCCAGCGCATAAAATACCATTTATTATTATTCACAAATTTTTCATAGCAACACTCGTAGTTACATGTACTCTTTTTGTTGTGTGAAACATTTTTATTTCGTTGGTGCAATTTTTTTTAATTGTTGTGCAAAATTGTTTTAATTTAGTTTGTAAAGTACAACTACTGCCACATATCCCCAACTGTGTCGCGGCAGGTTACTAGTATATTAAAGCAGTTTGTTTACTTTCCTGTCGCAAACACATATACGGTTAAAATCACGCATACACCTCTGCTAGAGAAATTGTTGTTAGGAAATCGTTAAAAAGTTTTATGCATTTTTTGGTGGTGATTGTTTAAAAGTTGCAATCAATATGGGAGTATTAAAAAAGTTCTTTTTTTGTTGTACAAATTAAATGGTCACATGTCCTTGCAAAATGTAAAGAAAAAATTTAAAAAAAAATTTTTTCCAAAAACATTCACCTTATTCTTTTTATTTAAAAAAATTATGTTGTAATTATTCAAAAAAAAAAAAAAAAAAAAAAAAAAAAAAAAAAAACGCTTACAAATAATAACAAAAATGTTAATAAAATTTATTTTTCTTTTCAGTTTTTGATATAAATGGTGAATACCAGGTATTTATTAAACATTTTAGAAATACTGCATTTAAATTAAATAAAATAACTTATCGTTTTCATAAAAACACAAGTATTTGCACTTATTTATATCAAAAATTATTCAGTAGGATTCCGATGATTTGCAATCAATGGGACCTACTGCTTTTTACAAAGCTCACGTATCGGCGAAAACTTCTCTAAAATTTGGCGTTCACTGCGAGTATCCTTGTTGTCAAATCTTAGTACTCTCGAAAGGTTTTTGAATCTGTTCAACGGCAAGATTGCTCCCACAAACTGTCTGTACTTTCATTATTTGATCTATACAATTCGCCACTTCAGTCCAATCATTACCAAATACAAATTTACCTGCATTATTAGTAAACTTCAAAATAACGCATGTCACAGGAGGCGAAAAAAAATAAATAACAACTGGCAATTTCTAACGAAAATTCAAGAATTTTGCTACCGGTCACATATGACCCAAAGACCTTAAGTGCAAAAAATTTTATAAATATTTTTTCCGCCGATATTTTTTTCTGAAAACCTAACGAAGTTGGGTCACTCACTCTTAAAAAAAATTTAACTTTTATTTCAAAATGGGTCAGATTTGACCCGAATACCTTATGAAGGTTAATAAAGTTTGGTACATAGGTTATAATGTGGGTATGATCTAGCGGGGTTGACCGACTATACTTTTTTACTTGTTTTTTATTGTAGATCTGGACTCAAAAGGTTGGGTTACTGTTGTCGTAATTATGATTTTCCTTCAAGTTATTTAAAACTAATAGGCACGAGTGATTCCTATAGTATTAACAATAACGACATCGATTTTATCGATGATTTAATTTTTTAAATATCTATCAAAATTCAATATGTGTGTTGTTCGACCTTTTGTTGTAATTTTAATGTGAATAATTAGTGGAGCTCAAGGTCAGTTTTTTTATTTTTTTATTTATTTAAAAAATATTTCCAATATTTCGAAATCCACTGGATCTCATCTTCAGGGTACTACAATTATAGTTAACAAAAATTAAAAATAAAAACATAATTTAAACATTAAATGAATACATATTGTCCCACTGTGTCATAAAAACATATAAACAGAAATAAGCGCACAAAAATAAAAACTTACAAGAGGAACAATAATAAAAAACACGTCACACACGGTTTTACATTTTAAATTGTACTAATTCCTTATTCTATTTTTGTTTATTATATGCCTATATTGTTTCGCTGAGCTCGTCTCTAAATCGGTCATAAAGTTCATTCGGTGCTCTTTGCTTGTGTTTATTATATTATAACTTTGATAATGTGGAGATATTACAAAGAGAGGAAAAATACCATAGACGCTATCAGAGCTGCCATTTTTGGTTATTTCTAACCAAAATTGGTTATATTTTTTTTCAATGTAGAGATGTGAATATTTTTTCTTTTTGGTTACTTTTTTCTAAAACAATAATAATTACGAACGAATATATTTTTCTTGGTACAATTATTTACAAGCTCAAATAATTTGTACTACGATTTTTTCAATTGAAGGCAACTGTTGAATATAAGAACTAATAGTTTTAATGCCTATAAGGGCAGATTCTAAACCCTCTGAAAGGTTACTCTTCATTTTAGTACATTAAGGCTACTCTTCGTCGAATCGAAGAACTTTTTAAACAATAAATTCTAGCGGAACGATTTTTAAAGTTAAAAATAAACAAAAATCTGTGTTATTAACAAATAAAAAGAAACAAAATTAAATATAAAAAATACAAATTCTTTTTCTCTCTTAAATTCGATACTAATATGAACTCTTTTTTTGTTTTTCAAATTAATTAAGTTTTTCAAACAACAAAAACTAAAAAGATAAAAAATAAATTACTTTTTTCTTTATCAGCCTTTAAAGATAATCAGTTAAATAATACAAAAAAATAAAAATTTTTAGTTATTAGTCTTATTTTACCCATGAGTAGCAAAGTTCAATTTTATGTTCACAACAGATGCTTTTCTGGCATATATTACATGTACTTCTCGTCATTCTGAGTTTGCTATAAGGGCAGATGTGACAAATTCTACGTTCTCTTGGTCCCTTTACAACATTTTCGACGGATTCTTGTCGATTAGGTGTCTCGAATCTGACTCTTAAATAGGAAGCCACGAGAGATTTATGAAGATTTTTCAGATACAGCCGTCAGTTTTTGGGGTTTCGATCTTTATGGAACATATTGTGGGTATATATGAGGTAGCTGTTGACAAAAGTAATATTTAAAATTCCAAAAAAATAGACACAAAAACTTACACTAAGGTTACTCTTCATCGTTGCGACGAGTACACACCTCTGAATTTTAACTTTAAAAAATTGAGGATGCAGCGTACGTCCACTCAATACAAGCTTTCGGCATCAGCTAATGTTGTTGATAAAAAAGGCGTTATTTGAACACTCATAAAAAAGTTATATGATAAAAAGTAAATGAGCTTCGTCGGTTCGACGAACAGTAACCATCTAGGGTTAAGTAGTCAATTAGAAATTTTGTCTAGTCCTGCTTACTTTGAAGTTTTAAAATTTTTTATTAATGTATACAACACATCAATCGAAGAAAAAATAAACCTGTCAGATCTAATGATTTCCATCTTGAATTGATTAACTTTTATATTAACTAAAGAAGATATACGTATATCGGGCCTTTTAAAAGTTTACATTTAAAACTTATTTAACGGCCTATTTAAGATTGAAACCTTGTGTAGTAAAAAAATAACATAGAAAATCTTGTGATACTTAGGTTTTTGGCATATAGTGTATCCAGAAGATTTATTCAGAACATTACAAGCAAAATTTTGTTGGTATACATTAACCGTCGAATTCTTCTGGAAATGGATCTTTTTGCAGTTTTTTTGAATAAAAGCAAAAATCACTTTTAAAACAGGGATGTTTGTAGTTGAAATATTCTGCGAAAATATTTATCATAAAATTCTACTATAGGTCTCCGAACACACTTAAGTCGAAAATTTAACTTCAATACCAGAAATAAGCAAAAACTTAAAAGGTGGTTTAAGGGTTTTTATAGTTAAAATAGAATACAAAAAGGTATTGAGCGGATTAGTTTGTACCTACAAATATATACATAAAACAAGTAAGAGTGCTATATTCGGCTATGCCGAATCTTATATACCCTTCACCATGATGAGATAAGAACAAAAAGTTAAATACATAAATAACGTTCTTTAGTTAGGTATAAATAATTATTAATTGAGCCACGCCAACTTTTCATTTCGCCATGCCGAAGAATATAAAAAAACAAAAAATTTATATATGTACCTAAGCCCGTTTCCTCTTTTGCCAAAGTTGATGTTTGAAATTCGTTTTATAATCTTAAAATCGTTTTTTAGAACATAAAAAAAAATAAATAAAAAAAATTAAAAAAAATTCTTTTTGGGATTCAAACTGGCAATATCATCAGCCTTAGGAGAGAACTTAACAAATCGGCTACGAATGCTTTTACTGAAGAAGCGTTAAATTAAAATATATTGAGTCTATGAGTTTGTTTCTTTATTTGAGCGGCATATCATATACATGCATTAATGTGTATGTGTATGCGTAAAATTAAACACATTACAAATAAAATCCATCACTTGTAGTGAAGGGTATAAAAAAACACATTACCAACACTGTATTACCATAGCCACTGTATGACCGTAGAAACCAAAATTGAATTGGTTTGTATGGTATGTTTATGTCGTTTTGGTAATACAGTATTGGTATGGTAATGTCACGTCTAAGTGGACCTTTAAAGGAAAAATTTGAGGCAGTCGTGGATTTTTACTCATATCTCAGCCATTTGTGGACCGATCTTGCTGAATTTTAATAGCAAACATTTCCGGACCATATGTGATATAAATGTACAATAATCTGGCCCCCAATATATAGGGTCTTCGGAAAAACCATTTCAACGGACAGACGGACAGACGACATCGTTAAATCAACTTCGCTCCTCATAAGGACCCAGAATATATATACTTTATAGGGTCTAACATCAATATTATAGAAATTACAAACGGAATGACAAATTTATATATACCCTATTCACCTCCTGTGGTGAAGGGTATAAAAAGGGAAATGGGAGTACCAAAGCATTTATTTAATATATTTTTCTTTTTGCGCTAGGTAATTTTAGATGTTTATCAAACAATGTCTAACATATTTTATATATATTAGAGAATGCTTACTTTTTCCTTTACATCGCTCTTTCACCATGTTCACCATGTTCATCGGATTCTGTGGCCAACTGACGCTCAAAACAATCCACATGAGAATTCAAAAACTGAATTTTTGTTGACATATAAACACCTTGTTTTTCAGAGGTGTCGCTGTATTTCTGAGCAATAAGAGAACGGTTTTTACCTAGAACGTTATTAATGACATCACCTACTACACTTTTCCATGAGGAGAGTTCTATTGGCGAGAGCACTTGATCAAATTCATCATTTCTCATTTTTTATTAGAAGTTAAATAATATATTAAGTAATAAACACAATGGCTAAACGGAAATATTTAAAACTTTTAAAGCATATTTTTTAATTATAAATGCACCAAAATCCGTCCTCTAGTTATTTATAACGTTGAATATTAGCAAAGAAACCGTTAGTATCTTCTTTGTTCCGTGATTTTTCTTTTTTTCATATGCTCCAAACGGAAAATCAAAAATACAGCACATGTCTTACACATTCAAAGACTTTCAACTGCAACTGTTCTTCCATTTATTACATTTCTTTTATCTTTTTCTTTAACTTTTTTCCATTTTTTAGCCGTCCTCAACAAATTGTGCATTTATTTCTCACGAAACATGTTCATTTTTGTTTGTGCAAAAAATGGAAGCTTTACACAGATAGAAATTGAAGAAAAAAAAATGTAACAAAAATATAAAAAAGTTCAGAAAGTATTTGAACACTTTATAAAATTATGTTTGTTTGCTTAAATAAACATACATGTGTGCCAGCGTTGCCAATTGTAAAATAATTATTCAAAAACTGTTTTGTTTCCGAACCCTTTAATTTTTTTTTTTTTTTTAACCATTGCATTTTTGAGTAAATTTTGTGTAATTTTACTTACTACAGAACTCAAAGCAATTGATTTTAAATTTGTAAAGTTTTTTAAAACAGAAATCGTTTATTGACAAAGATCAATAAACTCAAAAATTGCTGCAACAAAAATTTTAAGTCTGGCCGATGACTAATTTCTTGTAAATTTAAATACATCCACCATTAGCGATGTACAGAAATTTATATTTTCTCTATATGGTAGGTACCGCGCAAACTTTTCGAATTGAACCTACTTTTGGACAGATGTTGTGTTTTGTCCAAAATTTTAAACTTTTACTGTAGTCTTTCTCGAGATATACAGTTACTGTAAAAACTCGATAGTTCCCGATCAATAAGACCGAATGATTTTAGCGAATTAGATAAGTTTTTGGAATAAAGAGATTTCGAATTGACGGGGTTGAACTTGATTGATACTTAAAAAAATGGCGAGTTGAATTAACCTCCGAAACTACGTTAGATTGGGGGCCACTAAATCCAACACAAGTGTACTAAGGCAGTGTGCAAAAATGTCCCAAATAACTTGTTTGAGTAATTCCTGGAGTGTAAATTTTTTCTAGTGATGTGTGTTATGCTGAGTTTAGACGTTACTAAATTTTGTACTTAAAAATTAAGAAAAACGAAAACGAACAGGGAATGGTGAAAAGAAAGCGGTGACTTACATTTTAATAAAAGTATTAAGAATTGACATTTTAATAAAGCTGAAATAGTTTTATCTTTTTTAATTAATTTTAAAAATGAGTCGCGAAAGCTGCATGTGATAAATCAGATGTTGAGAAAATAAATTTCACTCCTAAAATTAAATAAAGTTTTCAACGTAAATTGTTCCCTTTTCCCTAAAAATGTTGTGGGGAAGAGCAAAATTTTGAGGGAGTGATTAAAACTAACCGCAAAAATTCTTTTTTTGTCGCTTTCAGAAGACTAATGTTAACCATTTTTTAATAAAGATCGTACCTTTTTTGTGTTCAATAATAATTTTTACATTGTTCTAAATAAAAATTATATAAAATATGTATCATGGCGACTTTTTTTAATTTTTGGCGTATTTTAGATAATTAAATTTTAAAAATAAGAATTTTATTGTCAAAAACTAAAAAATAAAGGAGTTGGCGATTTTGGCGATTTGTGCCTTTGAGTTTGGCGAAAAAGGTCAAAAACAATACGACAACCCTGGTGATCATACTTATCGAAGCTCCGCTGACAAAGAACAAACCTTCCCTACAAGAAGTGAATGAGCGAGTAGTCACTTTTTTCACGTTGGTCTTAAGAAAATGATAGAAAGAAATGACAGAAAACTTGATTTCGGTCATTTCATTCTATCATTTTCTTAACACCAACGTGAAAAAAGTGACAACTAGCTCATTCTCTTCTTGTAGGGTTTTTTTATTAACAATGGTGTTTTCTTTTCTACAACAAAAAATGTGACATTGTCTTACTTGAAACAATATAATTTTCTTACTACAAAGCAGTGTTGCAAAATTGAAATTTTTAAATGGTACTGAGCTTCAACTAAAAGAGTACATTTTCCCACCAAATGGTACTTTTTGTTAAAAAATAAAATAATCATTTATTAAAATTAAAGGAACAAAAAATATTTTATTGGAATTCATTTATCTATGTATTGAAAAGCAAAAAGTGTTGATAAAAAAGGTACACATGTAAATAATAATTCTGTTATACACAAGCGTAAGGTACGTTTTTTCAGTATGTTCTAAAAAAATTACTTAAAATAATTCAAATTTTTATTTATTAAAGATTTGATTTTTGTACAGACAATTATTCAGACTTTTACATATATTACATACTTAGAATTTAGTTATAAAATAAAGTTTAAAACATTTATGTTTAAAAATAAAGCTTTTAATTTAGTGTTATAAGGTTAAACAAATTTACTTTAAGAGATCATAAAAAATATTATAACTACAATAAATCTATAATCATTTTATCAAACTTATAGCAGTTTTTACGTGTAAACGAGTTCCTTACATCATTATGCATTTGAAAATGTGCGTTCAACTGAAGCTGAGGCATGTGGTATCGATAAAATTCCAAAAGAAGTACGTAAAATGTCAGCAAGCATTAGTTCATCCATTTCGTTCATAATTTTGGCTATATTTTTTATTTTCAAAATTTAGTTCTTAATGTTGCGCAAAATCCGAAATAAAATGATTTTGCAGTTTCTTTCAATTTATAAACAATTTCCTTGTCAACATTGCATGTTTCTATAAATGTAGTAACGTGTAAACCCAGCAGAAGATTTATATTTATGTGCGTATTCTTAACTGCTTTTCTGTTTCTAGTATGGCTGAAAGCATAAAAATGTATGAGAAATGAGCAAAGAACGTGAAAATATAAATATTTGCTAGCATATTTTAAGGGTGAACGCGAATATTTTACTACGTGTTTTAAAGTAATCATAAAAGATTTTACAGTTCTTCTGAGTAAAAATGTTTGTAAAAATTTTCTTACGTTTTTACCCTTTTTAAAAAAGTTGGTTGATTTGCTTTTAATAAACCATTGTTTTTTGTTATTAATATATCTGCCTCTTTTGGTCACTAAACAAGCTAGTAAGAATGTTATTATCTTCTGATATAGGCAGTGCACCTGAGTTGCACTATTGGACCGGAGTACAGCATTTCTTTATTAGACTTCTGGCTGCTGTGCTAACTGTCAGCAATTTGATATCCAATCGGTGTCGGTTTGTTTACTTCTCATCTCGTACTTTTAAAAACGAACCTGAACTAAACTAAAATACTTTCGACACATTTTCATGTACGGTATAGGCAAATACTTAGTTTTAGAACAAATACTGTTCCAGACGGCCCAATATACTTTTATCAGCTCATCAGTCTCACATGCAATTTTTCCTTTTTCTTTGACGGTTTTACTTGTTGCCAATTTGTGCATGGTATTTTTTTTGTGCCGCCGATTAGTCTTCATTAGTTTTTATCTGCAAAAAAGGAAACTTACTGAGTCTTCGTCCATATTATGAAACCTTTGCTGCGAAACATTTAAGTTAGATGATGAAAGGAGAAAAAGGATGCACAGGCAGTTTTTGAGAGTTTGTTATTGAAAGAAAAAGAGAAGGCTTACAAAAAGATTAAATGCTGTAAAACAAAAGCTTTTTTGTATGGACACGAATGCAGTTTTAAAAGAGAAATGGACAAAGTTTTTGGAGCAAATGTTTTATAATATGGACAACTACTAATGAAGTATTTTTTTTTGCGACTCCGCACAACACCTGATTTCCAGTTTCTAAATCTGCAACCGCTTAAACCTGTTTAATATATTTTCTTTAGGGTGACGATTTTTGACGATTACAAGCAAGTATGAAGGTTTAATTAAGGGCTTTTTCAAGACCTTACTAAAAGACTGTACAAAAAGGCTGAGAAAGTTACTTCAGACTCAGAAAACGGCTTCTCTGGAAAAATATCTTAAGAAACTTGATGCAACTCCACAATCAGACTACTCATTATGGCGTGCAGCTAGAAATCTCAAAAGGCCAGTTGTCTCTAATCCACCATTAAGAAACTTGAATGGAAGTTGGGCAAGAAATGAGGTTGAAAAAAGAAATATGTTTGTTAATCATTTAAAAAACGTATTTACCCCAAACATATCTCACGATATTGCGGTCCAGTTACCACCTGTTGCTGCTAGAGCAGCTGTTCCCCTAAGGTTTGAGATAAGAGAAATCGAAAAGGCTATTTGTGATTTAAGCCCCAAGAATGCTCCTGGTTTTGATAAGATCAGCAACATAATGCTTTTGGAGCTACCCAGCATAGCAAGGAGAATTACTCTTTTAATTTTTAATGCTAAAATTTGATTAATTATTGTTAGTCCATATTAAATATTTGAAGATTCAATAAATAAATAATGAAAAAAAAAAAATAATTCAAGACCATGCCAATACAAACTTTGCTGGCTAACATTAAGACTAATGTTTTTGATCAGTATAAGTTCTGCGCCAATTATTACTTCGATCGCAATATCAACCACAATAAATCAAAAAAAAAAAAAAAAAAATAAAAAAAAAAAACTGCTTTAATCGGCAATTCATCTATATGCAGGCATCATTGACACGGCCACAATTGATTATATCAGTAATACTAGTGGTGTTTTCGTTTCTACAGAAAAAAAAACCACCTTGTTGAAAGGTGGTTAAAGTCTTGCCAACATTCTAATAGTGCAAAATTAGATCGCCCTGTTTTAAACAGCTGACACAAAAAGTTTGTTCTTCAAAATATAAAAAAAATATACAAAAACCAAAATTTGTTAATTGATTGATATTAAATAAATAAATCAAACAACAAAATTAATAGCGAAATTCCAATTACTTTTGTTTGTTTTTCATTAAACATGTAAACAAGAAGATAGCTTTGCCAGATTGCCGATTTATTGACACCAAGTTTTTAAGATTTTTTGATTTGACGATTATTTTTAAAAACAATTTTATAACACCGAATCCACTTAAATTTTACATCACTGACAACCTACTATCAATACTGTAATGCTTTTTTTATATTTTTTACTATAAAATAATAGAAAAAATAACTATTAAAATTTAAAATTTTTACTGTCCTGATTAGAGGCGATTTTTTTCCAACTTCATCTGGTAACCCTGTATATAAACAGAAGCCACCTTTTTGATTTAAACGGGGCGTAAAGTGCAATGACTTATGCCATTAATAAAGGTGAGTTTTTTAAAATAAAACAAGCCACCCTTTTGCATTTGCATTTTTTAAATAAAATGTCGCATTTTTTTGTTGGAAAGGAAACACCCTAAATGAATGTCCTGCACTAGTGTTACTACGAAATTGATTGTGGAGGCCGTAGATGTTCGAAATATCGAATCCGTGAGCACTTTAAATCCTTAAGGGCGACTTTTTTAATGGCGGATATAAAGCCGCAAGTTGTTTCTTTGCTGCGATGCAGATCTTGTTCTTTTTCAAGGTGCTTTGAAGTTTTGCTGATTAATTGCATATTGTCGAGTTTGGGACATAAAGCTTTACCTGCTTGTTGTTTGCCGTGTATAAAAGCTCTTTTTTTGCAGTTATACCAAGCTTTTGCCCGTTGTTCGCCATCGTCCTTGAAATTACATTACCAGTTGTTTTAAATATTGTCTTTGTGTCCAAGTTATGATACTAGTTCGACCTACAAAGTGTTTTGTGTGGCATACCTTAGGTTAGGTTAGGATAGGTTTAGAAGGGTTGTGCGCCCATGGGCACATCTCCACTCGGAGACCAATACAGTCCATTGTGAATCCCTTCAAAGAAATATAGGATAGGATAAGAAGAAGTGAAAAGTAGAGAAAAGGAAGTATGCGATAGACGGAAAAGATTAGAAAGTAGGACCAATACCCCCCTTACAGTCCCCTCAACAGAAACAGCCGCGTTATTTCCCTGACAAACCCCAGTAGATCGGCCGGATTACATCCAGCTATGCACCCCAGTTCGTCGTGAAACCTATCTCCTAGCCACTTCTGCCTGAGACCCTGCATCCTAGGACAATGGCACAGTACGTGCTCGATCGTCTCTAACTCCTCTGCATCCTCGCACAACCTGCAGAAGTCCCTAACAGGACAGTGACCCGTCAAGAACCCTATAAGTGTTCTAAGACCAACCCTATCCAATCCCAATAGAACCCTGGTTGCCCCCGCGTCCAATCTGGGCCATAGTGCCCTAGACACCCTGCAATCCATTCTGTCCCTCCAGGATCGGTCATATACCTTAATTTTGCCATAAAAGTATAATTGCAAAAGTAAACGCACATTGATGCGTGTAAACAGATGTAGATAGAATTACCTTCAAAAAAAGATAAAAATAAATTAAAAAACTTATATTAATAATTTTCATATCTATTCACATCCACATCACCAGAGTGGTGAGTATATTTTGCACTTAAAAATATTAGTCTTACAGCCTAATCAGTTTTTGAGTCGATCCGCTTACAAAAATCTCATAAAAATGTAAATATTTGGATGACTTTTGGTACAAAAAACTCTTATATGAATCTTAACCTTACAACAAAATTGTGCTTTGGTTGGCCCCAAATAAGGTATACTCTCGAATAGTAATCTATAAACATTTCGGTGTAGTGTATCAAATAGTCGGGCTTGCCCAATGATTCGTTCTTACTTATTTTAGCTTATACCGGTAATTGGCATATTCACAATTTCTCGGCGCGCGTGCTTAGGCAACAAAATTCTGCATATGTGATATGTTGACAAACATAGACAAATTAATTTATTTTTTGCATCCGTTGATCCGTTCCTTTGTTGCTGTTTTTGCTTTAGATATATGAACGTAAACTTTATATACTTTGACTGGTTCGAACTCTCTGCGTTGATTTCAATGAAACAGTGGTGGCCAACACTCTAAGATAATACTTACGCTTTTGTGGGTATATGAGGAAATTTTACTTACAACAACACAAATGCAGAATAAAAACAAATTGGTATTGTTGTGATTTTGGTAGACACAATAAGAACAAAGGGAGGCCTTTTCCAGTATACGTGTATTGACGTCGATTTTGGTGAAGCACGCGTGTCCATGACTGCTTTAAATCGATAATCGAAAAATATACATACTAGGAAAAATCAGTACCTGAATACACTAAATACTTATCTACAACGTATACTACAAACATTTACCACAATTTAAGCAACACCACTTGCTTTTATTCTTGGACATGAGTACGAAATCCAACACTTTCGAGTTTTCTATTCACTATATGAGTACATGATGGTATGTTAACTGAATTTTATTATACATTCAATTTTTCTATTTTCTCATTTCATTGCACTGAACATGTACAAAGTTGCTGATAATATTTTCGGTTGGTTGTTGTTACTGCTGCTGCTGTTGTACTGATAAAAATCCCATAAATCCTTTATTGCTATTTAACACTAATGTACAATGTACATATTTGGACGTTTTAATATTTTTGTATTTTTCAAAAAAAGTATTTGGCAGGGTAAGCAAAACAATTTTTTTTTTCGAAATAGTTGTGTTCACAATAGTAGTTCGTGATGGCTTAATGAGATTAACAACACAGGTTAAATTTAATGAAATTCCATTATTTCTTTATTGTCAACTTGTGACGCAACCTTATGTTTTAATGCCTTAAATTTAAGAAATAATATTCAATTCAAGCTTACAATTATAAATTAAACTAAGTTATTTTATCTTACTTTTTGGTTTCAAACCACCAACTCTTCAATTTGAGAATATGAGGCACGTTGTGCGCAACTACTTGTGGTTCAAAAGGCAATTATTTGTAAAAAAAGAAAGACCGGATGTAAAATTTTACAAATGGTCAAATATAAATGACAAGTGCATAAGGGCATTTCCGTCAAAAGGTCCACCGTGACCGAAAACTTAAAAGTTATTAAAAGCTTATTATTTTACGATATTGTTATAGAGAAATATTTAGATTTTACTAATTTTATAAATTTACCCATAAATCTGTTCACTTAGATAAACAATCAGACTGCAAAGTTGTGCAAAAGTAATTTCTTATTTGTGAGAATGTTTTATTGCATGTTTTCTTTAAGAGTTCGAAGAGAAATATGTTATTCGGATTAACGGTAAATTTTTATTTTTTTAAATCATTATTCAGTTAAATTATTATGGAAAAAATGTCACGTTCGAAATGTCACGTATCGAACCAGATTTTGGCTAAAAAAAAAATAAATATCGAAGATTTTGGAATCAAACCAAAGACATTTAAATGTTACATTGCTACGTAAAATTCTGAAAGTAGTTTGACTAAAAAATTGTGCCAGGTTTCGCTGAATTACGCCTTTTTATACATGTCCACAAAAACTACTTCTATTTTTTTCACGTTCGAACCGCTACTTCTTTTGCCATTATCTTTGACCTAGAATGGCGCCCCCCATAAACTTAAGCATAGATAATAATGCTTTCTTAGTGCTATAATTTAAGGGTTAAAAAAACGTAAAAATATTTGTTGTTTAAAATGTTATTGCATTTTTAATGCGTACGACTGTCACGTTCAACACTTTGGAATTACCCATAAATAATGTTCAGTAAAATATTGTTAATAGAAAGACTAACACCGGTTACTTTTCAGGGCTGCATATTCCGTACTTTAACAGTGGCGGCTACACCCCCCTGCTGTTTGACAAGAAGCCTTCGAAGTCATACTCCTAAATAGACGTCACATCCAATACCGCCAATCTGAAAAATGTTTTGGGGATTACAAAGAAAATTTTGGTTTAAAACTGGGAGTATAATTTTTTTTTAAGAAATATTGGGATGTCTAGTAAAAACAATCGTAAAATATCTTTTCCAACTAGAGTTTCACATCTCGTTAAGTTATTCTTTCCTGATTCTTTTCCCATTTGGATCCCTGAATTGATAAAAAAATCCCCGAAATATCCAAAAAGCTGTTTATGTAATCCAGCGTTTAAAAAACTGCAGTCAAAGTAGAAAAACTGCCATTTCTTCCACTTCTCTATTTGTCAATGGCAAAAAAAAACCTGCTGCTTTTACGTTAGATTTACCAAATGTAAACAGTCGCTGTCAAACCAACTCAAAAAGCGAAAAGTTGTACACAAATTTTCGTTCTTTGTTTGACAGTTTTTGGTTTGAATGCAGTTTTAAATACTTATATTATCCGCAAAAATGGTTTGGATTCCAAAATTTTTGCCTTGTTAAAATAAGTTTATAAAGAATTCCGAATTAAGTCGACTGCATTGAACAACTGCTCATAAAAAATATTATCAAAACTTAACCCAAATAAACTAATTATTATTTTTTTAAATGAACTTTATCATATTCAGAGATGAATTAAACGTGCCGTAAATACTTGCAACTTAATATTAAAAGACGAGAAATGTCTTAAGCAATAAAACTCAATAAAAATTAGTGCCCGTTGGTAAGTAATAATATCAACTTTGATCAAGCGTCACAAATTGTTAACAGCCGTGGAAAAAAACTTAAAAATTCCATTTAATCTGAAAAATGTGAAATAAACTTTTCCAAACAAATTCCCAATTGGTTAAAATATTTCTAATAAATTCTTAAACTTCTACAACAAAATTATTTTCAGTGTTTGCAAACAAACAATTTATACTGTTCCTTAGAGTTTGGTACGGTAAAAATATGGAAAATGCAAACCACAACCACAAACATCGTTGTGTTAGCTTTTGCACATTAATGTTAGTTCGCTTCGGAACACAAACAGCGAACAAAAAAGTTTAACAAAAAAAAAAAAACATACACACGCTATTTGTGCTATGGTCAGTGCTAAAAATTTAGCATTTTTCATTTTTAAAAGTTATTTGGGATAAAAAAAACTAATCTAGCATATTATCTACCATTATTAAAAAAATTCTAGCATTTTGACGAACGATTCTAACATTGAATTAGATCTAAAAAAAATGCAACAATGTAATTGCTCATTGATGTGTATAAATTGGTAAATACCCGGTAAATAGAGAAAATTGGGTAAGAATTGATAAATACCTTCATATTTACCCAAGGGTTGGGTATAAACGTCTTGTAAAAAGTTTTATAAAAATGTATTAATTATTTTAGTCAATATTAGCTTCACTAGTAAACACTCTTCGCAATTTTATATCAATATGATCCGGTTTATTGAAGTTTTAGTGCAATTTAACCAGCTTTTTAGTATTTAACGACGTTTTTAAATACGAAAAATAATTTAAAATTAACTTAATTTTATTGGCAGTTAATGATTGCCATATCCATTTGTGTTTTAAAAATACCCAAACAAATTCCTAAAAAAAGGGATATTCCAGGTATTTACCCGGTATTTACCCAGACATCAGGTTAATACCCGACAGAATCTCATCTATATTAATGTGCATATAAATAAACTGAAATAAAAATCAAATAAGGGACAAACATTTTAAAAATTAGTAAAAACTATTCAAAAAAGTTTCACAAGTACTGGCTAAAGCACTTAAAGTTAAAAGACTGGGTGAAAGAAACAGATGAAAAAAACCTTTTGAAATAACTGCAAATGCGATATTGTTTCTAACAAGAAAGCACAAAAACTCTATAGGCATAACTTTAAATCAATAGTCCCTTTTAAAAGAATTTGCTACAACTTTCACCCGAGGCGGTGTTAAGTTTATGTGCTGTGCACAGTTCAA
This sequence comes from Pollenia griseotomentosa, assembly GCA_963931875.1. NCBI lineage: Eukaryota > Metazoa > Arthropoda > Insecta > Diptera > Polleniidae > Pollenia > Pollenia griseotomentosa. The sequence continues at coordinate 89,409,460 of OZ007563.1, forward strand.
TTGCACCTGTTTATCATCTGGCAAACCTTTGTAAAGGGAAATTTGACACCTCGTCGCGAAAGCTGAAGGACAAAATGCAGCATATTAAAAAAAATGTGCTTGGCCCTTACATTAATGAAGATTTTTCTTTTTTTTATATACATATTTTAGAATTTTTAAGAATTTTTGTTTGACAAAATTTGTTCCTCAATTTGTTTTGTCAACACTGGCTGTGCAATTTTGCAAGACTACTACTGAACTCCGCTAATGTTGTTTTACTTTCGTGAAAATAATTATGAACGGTATTAAGGGTTGTGTACTAACACAAAAACACTAAAAAAATACCGTACCGTACGCTGAAATAATGTTCGGTTTTTTTTATCGAACATTGGATATTTACCTTGTTTTCGATATAAAAATTCATTGGATTTATTTAAAAAGTATGGCTGGCCTTGGCTATAAAGTAAAACGGTGCTCTCCTTGTTATTAGGACAAGTATTTTCGTAATGGAAAGTATTTTAAATAGACATCAATGTTGTATCGTCAAAAGAATTTTAGATTTACCCCAAATTCTGTTTCTGAGACAACCAATTAAAATGGAATTTTAATGTTTTTAATTAAAAGCAAATAACTCGTGCACATAGACCTTTATCGATCAAACCTCTAGCTCTTTTACATGCTGCGATAAGAGCCGAAAGTTAAACTAATGCCGTTATTTAGATATAAATAAATAAATGTCGTGTCACGCCTACTTGTGCAATCCTGCCCACGTCTTATGTTCTATTCTCAGCCATTTTTGGAGTGATCCGCAAAGAATACTCGACTATGTGTGATATAATTACATAACAACCCAGTCCCTATCATATCTTGAATCTTCGGAAAATCTATTTCAACAAACATTCGGACAGACGGACATCTTTAAATCAAAAATTCCAAAAGAAGTTAATTACCAATCAATGTTGTCTGCCGTTGAACAAAGTTTAATTGTTGAAAAAACCACAGTGTTAAACATCGCTCATCATAGACTCAGAATATATATACTTTTATACTGACTGACATCAATATTGTAGAACTCACAAACGGAACGGTAAACTTATATATACCCTTTTTTTCGGTGAAGGGTTAAAAAAATTTTATTGACACTCGATTTAAAAAAAAACTTAAATTTTGGTCCACCCTTTAAAAAATTGCCCACTTTTTTACCACCGTTTTGATATTTTTTAATATTTTCAAAGTATTTCCCCATTTAGTTAACAAAATTTTCCTAGTAACTCTAAAATCTTACATATCGATCACTGTTCAAAGAAAAAAACACTATCAATCCAAATCTATTCAAACCACCATAAAAATACTTTGCTAAACATTCTTCCCTTCTTCATTCAGAACAAGCAACATAGTTTCACGAGTTTTATTACAAATACTTTCTGGTCTGCCACTTTAAACTCTAGAACTTATTTGCAACTCTTAATACTGACAAGACGGGATAATGTTTTTCTTTCATTTCATACCAAACAAAATGTTATATTAATGTTGAGCAAAACAAAAAAAAATACGGTTTAACTTAAATGAACTTGTTACAGAAAAAGTAAATTCATTGAACAAAAAGTAAAATGTAAAAAGTTGAAAGTTGTAGATTGAAAAACTACCCGTATTAAAACATCTGTTTATTATGCAAATTTTTATAGAGAAAAAGGAAAGAATTTATATTTTTCTTCGCTTAAAATAGGTCATGTTTGTAAAGGTGAATGTTTGATGGTGGCAGTAAAAATACTCAGTTCGAGAGGGTGAATAAGGTCATTTAAATTGTGCTGGTTAATAAAGTAAAAAAATAACATAATATATTACAACTTAATAAAAAAATTGTGTAATTAAAAACAAAGATCTACGATTTAAAAGTCATTTGAATTTAGTTTCATATGACGTTTATGATAATTTTTAAAAGCTTTAAATGAAAGTTTTAAAAAAAAAATATGTTTTGATAATAATGCGAAGCTAAATCCTCAATTGTTTTTTCTATTGAGAATTTGTTTGTTTGTGAAAAAATTGCTGCTTTAATTGTGAGCAAACAGTAAAAATGTCGCTTTCATTGTTAATCTTGCTTAACCTTAACGTCAATAGCATGACAATTTTACATACTTACGTCAACAGCAGCATACTTGTATGTATGCTTGTACATTTTGCATTTGGACTGTTTCGTTGTTATGATTATTGTTGTCTTGTTGCTGAATTTAGTGATTCTGTGTATACGAATATTTCTTAAAAACACCTTAATTTTTAGCAAACGCAAGTTATACTTGTGAAATTTGTCATTGTTTTCGTTATTTTAAGCAACTTAATAACAGATTAAAGTGTAATAAATGATACGATAAGAGTGAAGAAAAGGGGCGAAAAGTGGCCATATCTCTGACCTAATTTATCCAATTCCATTTAAACATCGTGTAAAATACTTGTGGTATTCAAAAACTTCAAATCGTTCCGATTGTTCCTTTCGAAGATATAACTGCATATAAATGCAAAACATACCCGGGTAAGTTGCTGTCTACATTAAGGTTAAGCAACTTTAAAGTTTTAGAGCAGACCGGTAATTGGGTTCTGTATAACAATAAGTGGAATAAGAAAAAAGTGTGTAAAACAAATTTGAAAAAGTCTTTGTGTTTACTAACCCATACTTTATTAGAAAATTAATCGATATTATTTATTTTGCATAGAACATTTATCAATATAAAGATTTATCAACTTTGTATAGAAATTTTATCGAAAACATAAATTTTATGTAGATAATTTATCGATAACATCAATTTTTAACAAACAATTTTTCGAAAGCATAAATTTTCTATAGATAAATTATCGATTGCAATAACTTTCTATGGATATCGCATTGATAACATCAACTTGATATTCATAATTTATCGATAACAAAAATTTGTAATAAACAATTCATCAAAGAGATCAATTTCTAGAGACAATTTATCGATAAAATTAATTAGATATAAAAATTTATCGATAACGATAACTTTGCAAATAATTTATCGATAACATACATTTTTGAATTAACAATTTTTTTATAACATCAATCTTTTTAGAAAATTTATCGCTAATATTAGTTTTTTATAGACATTATATCGATAACATATATTTTTTATAAAAAATTAACCGAAAGCATAAATCTTTTGTAAAAGATGCATGGTCTAATGATCAAAGGCAACCAAAGTGGTGGCTATCCTAGGACTAATTTAAGTATAATATGGATACTTGTGACGGTAAAATGGTTAAAGTAACGTTGGTGTTGAAAATTTGGTTTTCTTTGTGTGAGTAATGAAATCTTAAGTGTTCAAAAGATCTTATAGTATCTGATTGTTTGCCTTTATTTAAATTACAAATAGACTTTATGTTATACATTTTTTTTTTAACATTTTGGACTGAAGCTTTAGTTCCATACTGGATGTGGTAGGGAATAAAATTTCGCTGATGGTATAAAACATTTGTAACAAAGTTGGTTTTTTAATATTAAGTAAAATACTCCCACTTTTGCTTTTATTTCTTTTTTAGATTGAAGTAAACATAAAACCCTTTTTAATTTTGTTTTTATTGTATTTATAATATTTTTGCTATTTAACTCCCATTAAACTGTCCAACATATAAAATTAATGGTAATAAACTATAAAATAAACAATGTAATTTTAAGTTGATATACTTTGACAACTTATTTATGTAAATTAAAACTTTTTGCAAAATTATTTGGGCAAACAGCTTCTTCCTTCTTAAGAGAAAATAGAAAATTAGATTGTTGAAAAAATTTTCAAAGATATTTCGAAGTTAGTATAATAGAAATTGTTTTTAAAGGAGTTTTTTGCATTCTATGGCATATAAGTAATATGTAATACAACTAACATATGGGAGATTTCATGTCAAGTGTTTTTTCTTTTTTGTCTTTCTTTTCTTGTTATCAATAACAATTTTAATTAATTTTCATGTTGTAAAATTCCTTTCTTCATAAAAATAATTTAATGAAAATTAAATTTAATGATCTTAAGCCTAATTAAAATTATTAAAAATTTGGATTAAAAATCATAAATAGTTCAACAAAATAACCACAATACTAAATAAAATTTTATCATTTAAAAAAAAAAATGCCTAAATATTTTAATTCAACCAAAATTTTTAAAATAAAAATTTATAAACGTTATTACCTTTTATATAATAGGTAAGAGTGGTATATTCGGCTATGCCATTTAAATTTCAGTAGACTTGATTTTTAGCACATGACTGCACGTTTCTTTTTGGAAATCAATGGCAAGAAAGTTTTATTACAAAGTGTTTAGAGCTCAGTCCATGGTCTTACATGCATTTGCTTCGAGCCATTCAACCTCAAAACAACCTCATAAATTGCGCTTTACCATAATTCAAGGAATATAATATTGCTTTTAGTTTCTGGCCATTTTTCCGCCGAATATATATCTAAATGCCATGGAAAAGAACCTTGTGCTAGTAAAGTAACCAGTAACTAAATAATATCGTTAAATTTTTTAAATTTTCAAAGACGAAATCGTTTTACTTTTAATGTTTTAAAATGGAGCTGCACTTTTTTATCCCAGTATTTTATTACATTGTCTTCCTCATTTTTCAAGGAAAAATTAAAATTAATAGAAATTTTTGTATAAAAAATTTTTTTGTTTGAATATTTTTATTTTCAAATCAATTTTTTTTTTTGAATTAAATTGATTTGAATATATTCAGCTTAGAATATTTGAATATAAAAAGAATTATAGAAAATTGTTGAGAATCCAACTTATTTAATATTAAAAAGTTCAAATAATTTTTTTTATAGTACATTTTAATTATAAAGATCTAAATATATCAGAATTTTATTCGATTTTATAAAAATTAATACCACAAGCATTTTAACAAAAAATCCAAAACTAAAGCTAGATTTACACGATTGAAATTTTCTTCAAAATTGCTCTTCAAAATGCTTCAAACTCGTATAAACAGCAAAATTTTGAAGAAAAAACAATTTTAAGCTAGATTTACACGATTGAAACAAAAGCAAAATTTCTTCAAAATTTTGCTGTTTATACGAGTTTGAAGCATTTTGAAGAGCAATTTTGAAGAAAATTTCAATCGTGTAAATCTAGCTTAAAATTGTTTTTTTTTTCTTTTATAAAATATAAATTAAAATTAAAAAAAAGTATTTAAATTTTGTATTTAATTCATGTCTTACAGCTTGTATTAATTGTATTAACTAAAAGACTTATTAGTTTAACTATTCTTCGATGTTTTTTTTTTAACTAACTTCAAAAGGTGAAATGGTGACTAGGTGAAATTAGGAAAATTTTTATAAGAATTCGAAATCTTAATTCGACCATAAAATTTTCTTTTAAATGTCTACCAAATTATGATACAAAAATAGATTTCAATTTATTTTGTCTTTGTAATGCTAGTGCGTATGAGAAATATGCAATACAAAAAATGTTGCTTATACGTATGTAATTTAAAATTTTTTATAATTTATTGATTCTGTTCGGCATTGGGTCATTAGTAGAGTTTTTCTTTTCCCGGACTTTTTTTCATTTCCCGAGAAAGCGGGATCCCGGGAATTCCTGCTCAATACAAAATGATGCAAAATAATATTTAATTTAATTTATTTGAACAAATAACATTTCCTGCTATCAATTAAATAAGATTATAAATGCAATAAACTTTTTTATTTCTGTGGCAAAAAGAAAAAAGTGCTTAAAGGCACTTTCCTGATATCAATTAAATAAGTTTATAAATGCATTAAGCTTTTTGATTTCTGTGGCAAAAAGGAAAAAGTGCTTAAAGGCAACTTAAGATCTTCATGTTCAAAAGTACACATGGGCAAAATTTCAATTATTATTTAGGATTTTTGAGGAAGTTATAGCAAAATGACTTTTTGAGTATCTTTTTTCAATGTGAAATAACATTTAGAATAATAAAAACTTCCGATCTGTGTCATTAGGAGTATTTAGGAATAAAAACTTACAAACTCCAAACCGCAGAGAACTGATGATTATATTAAATTCGGAGTAAATTTCCAAAAGCCACCTTTAAAGTTTTCTATTGTTCTCCTATAAAACTAAACAAATAGAACTAAGTACTAATTGCCACAAAATTAATTCAAAGCCAACCGCATATAACCCAAATAGTTGAACTAATTAAACAAATTATTACAAAATATTTCTTTTAAAAAAGAATTTAAGTTGAGAATAAACATTTACAGAGTCAATGAGAAAACACGCTTTCTATGGATATTTGCCCTTATAGTCAAAGAATCATTATATTATCTCTAGACACTTTCAGTTTTCTTAGCACTTCCTTCAATACTTGTAATATTTTTTTTAAAAGAAATAATTTTTTTCAAATCGAAAAAGCGTTTTCTCTATTAAAAACTTTTTTCATCGTTTCTTATATCTGGGTAATTTCATGTCAAAACGACCAAGAATGGGACACGACCACTTCCGATTTTAATGAAATTTGGTGCGAAGGTTCTTTTTCTTATAAGGAACATATATGAACGAAAAATAAATTTTTTAAATTTTTAAATTCATGTGTCATATTCAAAATGTCATAATTTCGCCGAATTAGCCGAATGTGTTGAGCTTATTTCTTCAATATCTCGAAAAACTACTTTTCATAAGAAGATGATTTTTATGCTATTTTAAAGAGAATACTTGGGGCTACAAACGAAATATTGAAAAATTTTTTTTTTTTTTAATTTAATATCTGCAAAAATATTAAATTTTAAAAACGGACTAAGTCAAAAACTTATTTTTTTATTTGGCTGATTTTTTTTATATAATACCTCAAACCGTTCGTTAAAAATCCTGAAACTTTGAAGGAGGTGTTTTTTTCTTTTTTAAAATATGATTTTTTCTCGCAACCTTTAAAAAATAATCTTAAAAAAGAATTTTAATATTGTAATTTTGAGCAATAAGTACACTGTGCTAGTTACAAAAAAACAGACAAGCCGGGCACTTAGCGTTTTAACATAATTCGGGCATGCTGAATACAGTGGTGCTAACAGTTTTTTTTTTTTTTTTTTTTTTTGTTAGTTCTTGTTTTTAAGATACACCGTTATTTCGAAAATAAAGGATGCTGGCTGCCCAACAAATATTCGCGTAACTCAAAAACGGTTTAGCTTATTGAAATTACTAAAAAAAAACCGAATTCTGCAACAAAAAATAAAGTGGGGTTGGTCATTTGACCCATCTAGGAGCATCATACGCGCTGCAAGGGCCAAATTAAAGAATTTTATTAAACCGCCATATTTGTATGGTACAGCGCGTAGGATGCTCCTAGATAAGTCAAATGTATGACCAACCCCTTTTTATTTTTTATTGCGGAATTTCGGTTTTTTTAGTCATATATGTTCCTTTTAAGACAAAAGGAACCTTCTCACCAAATTTCATTAAAATCAGAAGGGATCGTGTCCCACTCTTGGTCGTTTTGACATGAAATTACCCAACTATCTTCGTGTAAAATCACTTAAAGTTTTGAAGCAAGAAAGAACAATTTTTTTTTTCTCGTTTTTATAAAATAAATCTGGTCTTTAAACAAATTAAAAATTCCGTACATTTTTACTCTCCTTCTTTAGAAATTTCAAAACATTGAACATTGCCTCACTTATCAGATATGAATTGACATCTCTTTGGCGTTTGGCAAAAATGTCTTAAGTCAAAAACTGTAGTTTTTCCTAATGTTAAATTTAAAAAATATTTATTTGGTGTATTTCATAGACTTTTTTCCTAAAAACAGATGATAACGATTAGAAGCAGTTGTGCTAGACTAAAGTGATTTAAGCCAAACAAAAAGAAAACATTTTAATTAAAGCTTATCAAAAACTCAAAATGCGTTTTTGACTTAAGACCTTCTGCCGGCTTAGATCTATTTCATCATACAACTTATTTACAATTATATCACCAGTAAAGTTGCCATAATTAAAAAAAAAATTCCCGGAATTCCCGCACAAATTTCCCGGGATTTTTTTCCTAAAAAATGTGCGGGAAAACACTAGTCAGTTTAAACAATTTTTAAATAAAAAATATGAAAATATTTTGTTTTTAAATTTTTCGTTAATTTTTTTATATTTAAAAACAAAATATGCTTGTATTTTCTTTTTAAAAATTTTTAAACTCATGACTTAATGCCGAACAAAATCAAGAAACTACAAAACTAATAGTCAACTATTCAAAACTTAACTTAGTACTACGTGCGTTTAAAACTACTTAAAGGATTAAACAAAAAGCCGCATTGAAAGACAGATAAAAGTTAAACAGGCAGTAAGATAAACATTTTTTTTAATTATTTATCTTTTTAATATTGTTACTATTATTATATATTAATTTTATTAATTATTAGAATTGTGGTTATTTTGTTAAACAGTTTATTGGTTTTAATTCAAATTTGGATTTAAATTAGTCTTAAGATCATCAAATTTAATTTTTATTAAAATAATTTCAAAAGATTTTGTTATTCGTGCTTATTCCCAGTTTTTATTATTGATAAAAACACTTGAAATTTATTGTTGATGGGATAAGCTATTCCTATGCGCATTTCACTGGTTGCTTAGGCCAGATCATCAGGAAACTTCATCCATAAAGATTTTAGAAAAACTAAAGATATTAAACCAAATAAAACTGTTAAGCGTATAAGACTTATAGCAACAGTTCTACTTGTAATAAATAATATCAAAGTTTAAACAAAACACATCAACAATAAACAGTGGGTTTATCCCATCTTACATTCCCCACTACAATTAGTTGAAATTCTCCCAACATTAATTGTAGTTGTAAGTAGGTTAAGAAAAACAAAATAAAAACAACAACAACTTACAAAAGATGTTGTCAATTAAGTGTTTTTTAGGCCGTGCACTTGCCTGTTTATTATCAAAAAGTAATTTCAATTTTTGGGAATACAAAATTTTAATTTCAAAAGATTTTGTTATTCGTGCTTAATTCCCAGTTTTTATTATTGATAAAAACACTTGAAATTTATTGTTGATGGGATAAAATTTCAAGTGTTTTTATCAATAATAAAAACTGGGAATTAAGCACGAATAACAAAATCTTTTGAAATTAAAATTTTGTATTCCCAAAAATTGAAATTACTTTTTGATAATAAACAGGCAAGTGCACGGCCTAAAAAACACTTAATTGACAACATCTTTTGTAAGTTGTTGTTGTTTTTATTTTGTTTTTCTTAACCTACTTACAACTACAATTAATGTTGGGAGAATTTCAACTAATTGTAGTGGGGAATGTAAGATGGGATAAACCCACTGTTTATTGTTGATGTGTTTTGTTTAAACTTTGATATTATTTATTACAAGTAGAACTGTTGCTATAAGTCTTATACGCTTAACAGTTTTATTTGGTTTAATATCTTTAGTTTTTCTAAAATCTTTATGGATGAAGTTTCCTGATGATCTGGCCTAAGCAACCAGTGAAATGCGCATAGGAATAGCTTATCCCATCAACAATAAATTTCAAGTGTTTTTATTAATAATAAAAACTGGGAATTAAGCACGAATAACAAAATCTTTTGAAATTAAAATTTTGTATTCCCAAAAATTGAAATTTATTAAAATATTTTTAACAAGAAAGGAAATTAATTAAAATTAATTGATAATTTTTCATTCTTGACTGTCGCTGGCCTAAAACCAGGCTTTTACGGACAGGTTACCCTTACATGTTTCGATTGCAACCACTCTTCAGAAGGGTTTGCCGTTTAACACTCGCAGCCATCGACGACTGCTGGCAGTCATTAGTCAAACATAAATCTTTAAACCAAATTGTATTTAACCTTTGTTAGATCAAAATTTGCTTTGAATGATTATCTATTTTAATTGATTTACATGTTCTTCCTTACTTATGTTTTTTTCGTACTTTTTGTTAATTTTAATGAAAATTAAATTTGATGAACTTTAGCCTAATTAAAATTTCAAAATTGGGATTAATTTATTTAATATTACAAATTAATAAAAATATTTTAAGATGTCAACATTTCTATGGAAAAAAATGATTTAATTCCTGGGATTAAAATATTGTGGGTATTACGAAGGTATAAAATGCTAGTTGGGTAGATTCATTTGTCTAGTTTCTTAGCATAAGTTTTATTTTTAAGGTTCGAGAAACACTAAAACACAAATAGGAAAAAAATTTAAATAGTGCATATCCTAAAAATTTAAAAACCTTCGTCTTGAGTTGGAAATAATTTTTTTTAAACATAAGCCACTCGCGGCCCAAAAAGCGGCCAAAACTACCTTAAAGGAAAATACATAAGCTTTTCTTTGAGCAAAAAAAAAAAAAAAAATATTCCTGCTTAAAAAAAAAATAAAAAAAAAATTTCAAAAGGCAAATTTTGCTAACACCAATATGTAATAAGTTACATGGATGACAAAGAACACCTGTTTGGCCAAAATGTCAAATTTTGACCCCCTCCAACTCAGAAACTAAACTTTTTCTAACCACTATCCAATAGGAATAACCTTGGTGCAAATTTCGGAAGACATCGATTTCAAAATTGGGTCACTTGACATGAAATCCCCCATATATAAATATAACTTATTTTTTTATGTAAACGAAAAACAAAAGCACTTTTTTTGCTTTATTTTGGTACTAAACCGGTATTTTGATTCCTATTTATAATAAAATAAAGTTTTAGGTTGATACTTTATCATCAACATGGAAACAGGCGAATTAAAAAGTAAAATTGGGCCATATTGACCCATGGAATGCAAAAATTGGCAAATTTATGCCACTTTATGTGTTTTTAATCAATAAAAAGTTTTATTTTATATGTATATAAAGCTCATTAAAATCTTTAATTACAAATTAATTATAAAATATTCTTCCCACTTAGAGAAAGAAACATGGAAATTAAAATTTTTTCCACTTCTTTCAAAAGGTGAAAAGAGCGGAAGGGAAACAATAATTAAAAAAAAATTAATAAATTAAATATTTTGATAAGCAAATTAATATCGCAAGAGTTAACCAGTTGAGAATACAACGTCTCTGTATATATGTAATTTATATATAAAGCGTGTTTTTTTTTAGAGTGTCACAACTTTGAGTTGGCATCACTGCTTTAGTTGAGCAACCATTTAACAGCTGATAGTTGCTTTTTGTTTAGTTATCTTTGAAATTTCATTATGAATCGACTTACACTAGAGCAACGCGTGCAAATTGTTCAAATTTTTAATCAACATAATTGCTCTATTCGTCAAACTTATCGTGCACTTCTTTCATTTTAAGGCGTACATAATCGTCTTTTAGAGCGGCTAATTCGGATAACAATAGATCGTTTTCGGACCACATTTACTGTTACTGATAATGTTCATCCCGTGAGACGCCGAACAATGTGCACTGAAGAAGCTGTAGCCACTGAACAGGAAAGCATTGAAGATGGTCCTATTCAATCAATTCGTCGCCGTTCTTAGCAACTGGGGTTGTGTCCTTCCAGTTAGTGAAAGATTTTCCGAAGGGGTCTTGGCTGAAAAGCTTTCAAGATTCAACTTGTGCAGGAATTAAAGCCAAACGATCATCGTATGCATCGCCAATTCGGCGAATGGGTTGAAGTACAAATTGATATTTATTTTGATTTTCCATTCAAAATTTTATTTTTCGATGAAGAACATTTTTGGTTGAATGGATAATTAAATAAACAGAATTGTCGCAATTGGAGTGAGGAGAATCCACAAAATTTTGTCGAAGCACCATTACATCCACAGAAAATTACTGCTTGGTGCGATTTATGAGCTGACGGAGTCATTGGCTCATATGTCTTCAAAAACGATTGTGGTCAGAATGTGGCTTTCCATGGTGAGCGGTAAAGAAACATGATCCGAAATTTTTCCGTACCTTAGTTACGTGGCATTATTCTTGCTGTTATGTGGTTCCCACAGGACGAAGCCACATGCTACACAGCGGGCGCTACAAGTGATTTACTCAAAGAAACTTTTGATGAAAAAATAATTTCACGTAATGGCCCAACTAATTGGCCACCAAGATCGTGTAATTTAACCCCATTGGACTATTTTCTTTGGGGTTATATTAAGTCACTTGCCTACGTCGATTAACCACACACAATTGAACACCTGGAGTTCAACATTCCAAGAGTGATCGGCGAAATACGACCTTCTGCGCGCCAGCCGTGGCGGCCACATGGCAAAAATCATATTTCAACATTAGTTTCATAAATTTTTTTTTCCAATAAAGCCCGTTTCATTGATATTAAAAATACACTCTGTGAAAAACACCCTTTAGTATACTTCAGAAAAGACAAATGCATAAAGTAGTGGGACAATTTACCACCATGTTAATGTAAAACCATCTTCAATTGTTCACTGATTCAAAACGTGTTTCACTTGCAGTTATTCTCGCCTTTTAACAATGAAATCTGTGTAAGGTTTCCAATGATCAAATGCTGTAACATAGAGCGAAGCATAAAAGAAAGAAAATAAACCAGGAAAGTTAAAATTAACTTAAAAGGAAATTGCAAAACTTGGAAATTTTACTGGCAGCAAATGATAAAGTTCATACAATGTTTCCACAATCATTTTGAGCATGTGTTTGTGTGACAACTATTTGTTATAGACAAACACACACTTACCAATATTTACTTGGAGTTTAATATACTTAAGGACATACAAATGTATGTACGTAGTAGTAGGGAGGAAATTTGATAACCTAAATAAAATCAAGTAAAATAATCAAAAGAAAATTAACACAAGTTAGAATTCTATTTTCGGCTGTGCGGTATGCTTGATATCCAATACTAGTATTACTTCGAATTAAACCACAAAAAACAAGTAAAAAATAATTAAAATACAAATAAAACAATCAGGGGCTCAATTCTCAAAACTTACAAGTGTTGTACAATATTACAAGGTTAAACTCTTATTGTACTTATAAAACAAATTCAAACAAAATAATTGAATTATACAAGTGTTTTTCTTGTTGTACAACATTTGTAAATTTTAAGAAGTGGGCACCACCTCGAATAATTTTTTTTATATTCTGCCAATAGTCTTATTACGGAGGACATAATGAGGGCTGTGTATCATGAAACTAAGATACAAACTTTTAATATTCCACGTAAATCGATTGAGATTTTGATCTTAATGAAGTGCAGTTACCTGTTTTTAATAAAAATAGCAACCACTTTGAAGCCGCAACACACTTTCCAATCGTTCTTTTTATAACGTATATTTTTTTTTAATAAATTGGCAACGATTTCATAGGACTCCTTTATATTTACGGGTATTGATGGATTCTCATTGCCATGGAGATGCAAAGCTGCCTTAAGGCTTTCGTTGCTACTGCCAACAGATAGCAGCCATTCACTTGCGTAATATCTTTGGCCAAGCCTTCCAAAAAGTCCACTTATGTCAGAACAATATTATATGTCAAGCGAACAGTTTTTAATTTAGAGTAAATCAAAGAAAACTTTCTAGCAATCCAAAAGTTATTTTTACAAAACTAATATTTTTTTCCTATGAAAGTTATCTAGTATGTGTATCAAACAGTTACACATGTTTGCTACACATACAATTTTTTTTTAATCTATATTATCATTTATTTAAAAAATAATGTAAAGCGTTCACTTGACTGGTTTCTGAAACTAACAAGCATCTTTGTTGTAAATTTCGTATGAAATATTCTAATTTTATTATTCAAAAGTAAAATGAAAATTTACTTTTTAAAGAGTTAAATATTTTTGTCTCTTAATATCCCACCAAGTAGGGTTTTAGAGCTTGTAGGTTTTTAATTTTTATTTTTACATGAATTTGGATCTATAACATTAACGAAAAAAATTAGATTTGGGCGTAGTATTTATAACACCACTCAAGCGCCGCCACTTGTCTTCCAAGACCATCGCATATGTTTGCCAAAACCGCTTTTTTTGATTCGCGGCTTCAGTCCACATCAAAGGTTTTCCAATTTTTATGAGCCGTCTGTAAAAAACGAAAATTTTGCAATGAGAATAAAACATATTTGAAAATATTTTTAGTATTTCTTACTGTTGACTTAAAGGTCATCTTTTTAGAATAGACTGACACTTATCACAAATTGAACTAATTTTCCAAAGTTGTATTACTGTTGTCAATTCTATGTTAAAATAATCTTTATTTTGAAATACGAGCTGTTAGCAGGAATGGTTTACCTACCAAATGCAGTGATCGATGTAAACCTCAGTTAAAACAGAGCCATAAAAATCAGTTTTCTTTCAGTTTGGCCTACTGTCAACAGTTTTTACTTTTTTGTGTGCTTTTTCCAAAGGAATTAAGAAATATAACTAAAATGAGTACAATTAAAACAGTTTGTGTTGCATAAGATGGAGGAAAATATTACTTCACTTATTCAATAAACCCATTTACATAAAACAGGTGACAGCAAACACCCCAATTAACAACACAAAATATTTGTACAAACGTAAAATTTTGATATGTTTTGCCTTTTACTCTTCGATTGGTTTCAAATGTTAAACCATTTCAACTGCTTTAAGGAAACATATCGATGGCTTAATATAGAAAGGTCGTATCTCAACTTTTAGATACTTTACAGGAGAAGGAAAAAACTTAATCAGCCCAATCATAAACAAAAATTCCGTGCGAGTTTTTTCACTTTTCCCTTTTCTACTATCATGAATTTGTTTTTTCCCTTTGTTATCAACTACGGGAAAGGGAAAAAATTATGCGAGGAAAAAGTAGGCATTTTAAATTCAAAAAAAAAAAGGGGAAAAACATTGTAAATTTCTCACATTTTGTTCACCTACAATTTAGAAGGGAATTTGCAAAAAAATTTAAGTATTGTTTTAATTAATTAAATTTACATTAATAAAAAGTTACAATAATTTTCAAAGGTCGAAATGTACAAACAATCAACAGCAGATATTGCGCGTGGATATTTTAAAGGAAACAAAGAGGCGCTTACAAGGTTTTGGCAAAAAAAATTTTATTCAATATTTAATAACGAATTTTAACCCATAGTCACCTAATATTTTACGGTAAGATGTATTTGGCATTTGACTACCAGAATGACAAAAAACCTATTTTAAGAAAAAAAAACCGAGTTGTATCTTTTTGTGTTAAGCCCTCGCTATGCACAATGTTTTTTTCTTCTTCATACATATTCTTAAAATAATTTATCAAATCTTACTGCCTGTTTGTAGAACGCGAGCACAAAAGTGACTCGTTTAAATTATATTTAAAACAAAAACATATTTTGAAATTTTGTTTTAAATATAAGTTGAACGAGTCACTTTTACGCTCGCGTTCTACAAACAGGCAGTTATTCTAATACTGTATTTTATTTCCTGCCAGTGCCAGATGAAAATTTTTGCCATCACGGTTTTTGTTCACATGTGTCAGTGTTTAGCACTGTCTTCTTCTTAAACAACTCTGGCCTCCATCATTCAAAATATATCGAGTTAGTGCATTTTGATGCATTTCCAGTCATTCTTAATACTTTACTGCACATTTTGTGCTCATAGTTTTTAATATTGGCACATTAAGATTCTTGTACATATTTAAGTTTTTAACATATTTCTCATTTACTTCGATAGTGAGATAACTCAAAAAATTTAATTTTGAAGTTAATGATGCAGAATTGTTCGCTATGGTTTTTTTTTTTTTTTGTATAAAATTCATCTACTCTGCCCGTTTTAAGAGAATGTATCGTTATTTTTTCTAAATGATTAGAGCAAATCAAAAACTTTAAATGCGTTTATCTCGAAATGGATTTTTTTGAGTTATGTCACTATTGAAATAAGTAATTTCAATTTACAAATTTTTCGCCCTTAGACTCCTTTGACAGGGTGTCGCAAAATGAGCTTTATGGTTTAAATGGTCTATATCTTTTTTATTTATGCGATTATTATAATTTTTGTTTTAAATTAAATTAATAAAGAGTTTATTCTGCGCCACCTTGTATTTTACACACCCAAGACAAGTTATTTTTATACGCCGCATTTATAAAAACAAAACTGGTTTATTAAAGGTTAATGAAATAGATTTTCTATGAAAATTTGTTTAATAAGCCCTTTATAACTTGTTTTATTTTTTATAAATAAGGCGATTAATAATAGTCAATCGGGTTCAATTAATTTTGTTCTTTGTTCGATTTTATATTTTTCATCATTAACTCCCCAAGCCTTCTTCACAAAATGCTGAAAAAAAACAAAAAAAAATTATAATTAAAAAAAGCTTAAAGAATTCAAACCATAAAGCTCATTCTGCACCACCCTGTATATAGCTTCAGCTTGACAGTGACAAAAATTTGCTGATTAGAACATGTATTTCCACTGTGCACATACTTACTTTTCATATCATCTTAGAGCTAGAGCAGCTGTTCCCCTAAGATTTGAGATAAGAGAAATCGAAAAGGCTATTTGTGATTTAAACCCCAAGAAGGCTCCTGGTTTTGATAAGATCAGCAACAAAATGCTTTTGGAGCTACCCAGCATAGCAAGGAGAATTATTCTTTTAATTTTTAATGCTATTTTACGCCTGGAATACTATCCTCAAAAGTGGAAGGTTTCCTTAGTCATCATGATACCTAAGCCAGGAAAGGATCACACAAAAGTTGAGTCATATAGGCCTATAAGTTTACTTTCAAATATATCAAAGCTGTTTGAGAAGCTGTTAGCGTCAAAATTAACCCCAATTCTAAATGAAAACAGATGTATTCCTAACCACCAATTCGGCTTTAGAAGAGAACACAGCACAATTGAGCAAACCCATCGTATAGTAAACGCAATAAGAAAAGCCTTTGAAGAAAGAAAATATTGTTCCGCTCTCTTCATCGATGTTTCTCAAGCTTTTGACAAAGTCTGGCATGAAGGCTTATTACATAAATTGAAGCTAAACTTACCAGTAAACACACACAAGCTGTTAGAAAGCTACTTAGTCGGTCGAAAGTTTATTATTAAAGAAGGTGATTATTTAAGCTCTCCTCAACCAATTGAAGCTGGAGTCCCTCAGGGAAGCATTCTAGGCCCACTTTTATACTTAATATATACTTCGGATATGCCAATAAACAACTACACCCAAACTTCAACATTTGCTGATGACACAGCTTTTCTAAGCGTGCACGAAAACAGTCAAGAAGCATCTCGATACCTACAGGATCATATATTTCAACTCGAACTGTGGCTGAAGCAATGGAGGATAAAGGTCAATGAGCAAAAATGCGTACATGTAACATTTACCTTGCGTCGGGAAACATGCCCCCCTATTAAAATCAATAATCATTTAGTGCCTCAAAATTCGCATGTAAAATACCTCGGTATTCATCTAGATCGCCGTTAAACGTGGAAAAGCCATATAGAGGCAAAATTATCTCAAATGAAACTAAAAGCCATCCAAATTCATTGGCTTATTGGAAGAAACTCTGTCCTAAGTCTCGACTGCAAACTTTTACTTTACAACTCCATCTTAAAGCCAATCTGGTGCTACGGTATTCAACTATGGGGCACTGCCTCGGCCTCTAATATCGAAAAAATTCAAAGGCGCCAAAATAAACTTCTTCGAATAATCACAGCTGCCCCTTGGTATGTTAAAAACTCAAATATTCACAAGGATCTCAATGTTCCTTTAGTAAAAACTATGATTACAAAATATGCAGTATAATATTTAAAAAGGCTTGAACAACACCCAAATCCACTAGCTCGAAATATTTTAAACCATGGCGGCCACACTCGCTTAAGAAGGAGAGACACTGCAGCACTTACCCAATTAGATGAGCGATAAACACCTATGTATATAAGTGAACAGAACCCGTGATGAAGAAAATTTTTGTCTGGCACTGGCAGGACGTAAAATAACGTATTAGGTTAAGATTTGATTAATTATTGTTAGTTCATATTTAAAATATGAAGATTCAATAAAAATAATGAGAAAAAAAAAAAAAAAATCTTAATTAAAGATTTTAAAACCATTTTTATTACAGTGTGTTTAAGAAACTTTTAAATTTTCCGCTTGTGTTCTTTTCATTTTTGGAAAACATTTTTTATTTAATTGACAATTATTTCACAGCAATAAGCTTTATCTTACAAACAAATAAATAGAAAATAAACAAGTTGTAGCACTTAAAAAAAAAAAAAAATACATCAAAGGAAGTTTTTTTTGCAAATCTTTTAGTATTTCCCAGTATGCAAACGAGTCGCATTTGTAAAAAAGTAAAATAATTGCTATAAAATGTCGTAAAAGACGTGAAAATATTGTAAACTAACAGACAAGGTAAGCATCGTACCGCCTAACAATCAATGCAGGCCGTGCCACATTTATAAATTTAAGTTTTACACTCTCGTAGCAAGTTTCTGTCAATAAAGTAAATGAACAGGCCTAGTTTTTATGAGTGGGTATACTGTTTTAATTGTGTTAAGCTCGATTCACCCATGCGTTCCGAACAAAATTTTTGTCCGGACAAAATTTTTTTTATATTGAGTTTGACGTTTTACTTTTGAGAGAGAGAGCAAAGATTTTGTTCGGCACGTTTTTTCTTGAATTGGTTTAATTTTAATTCTTGTGCCGAACAAAATGAACTGAGATGCCACTTTTTTTCAATTTGTACAAAAAAGTTGAATTAAGCTGCCACATTTTTCATTTTTCGTTTTGTGCTGAATAATTAAAAAAAAAATTAAACAAACGATGGATGTTAAAGAAAATATTGCCCTGAAACTAATTGAAGAAATAAAAAAACTAGGAAGAGAATGTATTTATGATATGGGCAATCGTTCATATAAAAATACTTACCTTAAACAAAATATATGGACCGAAATAGAAAAATCTATTGGAATTGGTCGTAAGTAAATTTTAAATGGTAAATTTTAATCACCCCTATCGTGAATAATTTTTCCCTCGTAATTTTTCCCCTTTTCGCATATTTGCGATCATGAACAGCTCCCATGAAAAAAATGTAATTCAAAGGAGAATAATAACGTGATAAAATGTTCAAAATGTTTTTCCCTCGTAATTTGTTCACATTTCCCTTAGATTTTATCACTTTATTTTTGCTAGGGAATAGAACGTGTATGTTAGTAGTTCCTCCTATAAATCGAATATTAAGGGCTAGATCCGTTAATAAGGCACAAACCGATATATTGGTCAACAAAATGCAAAACAACAGGTTGATTGCCGCCGGATTTGTGAAAGACGTGGTGGCAGAATTTTGGAATATATTTTACTACATAAAATTTAAAAAGTGCAAAAAACTAACGTTGTTATCAACCTATCGCTCCAATACTAACTATTTATATTTATTATTTTAACTTTCCTTTTAAATATATACGTGTATATTTTTAAACAAAAATTTCAATGATTTTTAATTTTTTCTAATTTTCTTCTTTTTTACATTCACTGGAACAGATAGCATGAAAAATTTTTCACATGAGATTCTCGATTGCTTTTTTCCCTTCGAGGGGAATGAAAATTTTATGGGAACAAAAATTCCACTTGTTATTCACGATAGGGGTGAATATTTTTTTAACATAATGTTTACCAATTATTGTAGGAAGTGAATGTCAAATATTATGGAAAAGTCTGCGAAGGCGCTACAAAGCAGCTTTACCTTAATATTAAGGACAACTTTTCTGCCGGCGTAATATGCTCTGGTTTACGAATAGGTATACCACGCAAATCAGGCCCTAAAATTGCAAGGATATCATTGAACGTATTAAGGGTCCATACGCTGCAAATTTATAAACGATTCCACGTCATGAAGGCGCATCTCAGGAACAAGTGTGTGGAAAACACCGTTTGTTCTTCTTTTCTGTAATATTTTTCTTACTTCTATTCTTTTTACTTTCAACATTTTTTGATAAAGTTTTTTTGCTAGTAAATGGGTTTTATGCAATTCAATTAAAAATAATAAAATGAATTTTCTTCTTTCGTCCATTTTCTTTAACACACTTTTATAAAAAAAACTAATAGTTTGCTAACTGTGCTGCTACTTTGTACAATCGTTTACATCTGTAAACCATATGGTAGCTTTGTTTGTCCGGACAAATTTTCCGAGATGGGTGAATCGTTCTGCAGAACACTCTCTGTAAAAAAATTATTGTCCGGTCAAAAATATTGTTCGGAACGGATGGGTGAATCGACCTTTAGGCCCAGAACAGACGGTGAAATGCAACTGCAACAAAACTGCAACTTCTAGATATTTTCCAGACCGCACATGAGGCGACCATTTAAAAACGCATTTCAATCCAAAAGTTTCTCGACGCGAGAGTTACAGAACATGGGCACTGTTTTAATTTTTCTTACTTAGGCCGTAATTGTTTACCCCTTTTAAAACAGTTTTTCTAATAAATAAAGCCATTTACATAAGGCGAATAACCTTAATTGATAAAAATATAAGCATTCATTTTTGTTCATTTTGCTTTTCAATGGTGTTAATTAAATTAGCAACACATTATGTCGCTACAACGTAACTTTCATACTTTCTATTGCGTCTTACTTTGTTGCAATGCTATTTTTAAATATTTAATTTTAATACCTTTCTAAGCATATTTTTTCTAATTAATAATTCACATTTATTTACATTAGGCCAGAATTCTAAATTGATAAAATATTTATTATGTTTTTCAAACTAAAAAAAAATTTCGTTCAGAAATTTATATTGAAAACAGAAACAAATTAGAGTTTTTTATTGTTGTTTCAATATAAATTCCCAAGCGAATATTTTTATTTTATTTTGAAAAACAAGCAGTTCAGTCTTGTTTATCTTCAATTGAGTTAATTTAATTCATAATAAATTTTGTCTTTCCGACTAAACTTTCAAAATTTTATACTCATTAACCTTAAAATAATATCCTAAAGTAATAAAATATTAACATCTTAAATATACAAGCTTAATATTGCTTTTTTGTAAAAAATCCATTTCCACCATTTCCTTTATTAAAAAAAATTTTACATGTATCCGCTTTTTTGTTTTTTATTTTGTAACATTTTTAAGTGGCAGATACAATTCCATTTAGGCACTTCTTGTGTCCATTTTTCCTTTCCTTGTGTTTCCATATGACTACTCGGCAACAATAAAATGAAATGCTAACAGATTGTCCGTAAAAAAAGGAAAGTACGAAAAATTTTATATTTTTTTTTCATTTGAATGTTAAGGAGTGAATTATGCTTCAAATGTGCTTTTCTTTTCTAAGTTTTTTTTATTTTCTAAGTACTTTCAACAATCATTTTTAAATAAAAAATGGCCACATTTGTAAAACAAACTAAAAAAGAAGCGTGGAGTACTTAAGAAAGAGTTATAGTTAGTGGCATTATCTAATTCTAAAACTATTTTTTTATACTTCAAACTATAATTCTAAAATTATTGTTTTTTAAATAAAACTATTTAAAGCGTCTTGAATATTCAACTGACTTCACAAATCTTTTTAACTCATATACATTTTCTTAAAGCTGCTCTTTAATCCATTTATTACGTCGCCTTTCAATTAATCATTAATCTTCGGCCGCGAATATTCGTCGCCAAAAATAAAACATATTTGTGTACCTATATGAAAATACACACAATCATGTATCAATACGCCGACGAACGACGAACAAATCAGTACCAGGTGACCATGTTTGATTTTAGTTTTCAAGTATTTTAGTATACAAAGCTACTTTTTTACTTTAATAATTATTTTTTATTATTTTATCGCATTTTAAATAAATATACAAAATAGAAAACTACAAGAATAGTTTTTGTGTTTTTGTTAATGCTTATGTTTGTTAATTATTTTTTTTTTATATGGTCACACTCTCTCTCTCTTTGCACAAACAGCAAAGAACTTTCTCAATAAGTAAAGCTGTTAGTTATTCGTCGTTATTGTGTTTTATACGACGAATTTACTCAGCGAATTTTTACTTAAAAAATCCGTTGTGTAGGGCGAAATTCGTCGTTCGTCCCAGTTGTGTTTCTAGCATAATTTGTTTTCCTAATACAATTTATTTTCTAAATTACAACTTCTCAATACAGTCTTACTTGAACTCTGTGTTCAGTCATTAATAATAAAATTAATACTAAAGAAATGTTAAGATGAAATAACCGCACGTAATGATATAAAATCAATTAATTATAATTTCAGACCAAGTGGCGTATCGGTGTTTATTAGAAAGTTATAAATATATTAAAGCAAATGAAACCCTGTGTAAAAAAATATAAATGAATTAACAGAAAATACGTTTACATGTGTGTGATTAATGATTTAAAGACTATTGGGTTTGTCAAAGATATTTTTTTGAAATTGGGAAAACTACTACTTATAGGAAGAGGATATGTGAGTTCTAAAGTATTCTAATGAAAAGCAGAACTGAGTATTACAAAATAGTAGTATTTTCTAGTAAGAAATTGAAGCGGTCAATAAATTTGCTATGATAGAAAAATAGATAGCTTATTTCCAAAACATGCTAAGTCAAAAAAGTTAGTTTTGGAAGAGAAGCTCTTAGATTTTACCGTCGATACAACATTCAGTTGTATGGTTAGGTTCCTTTTTGTGCATAACTTTGGCTAAAATTTTACAGAATTTAAGTTGAACAATACTCAATCAAAAACGCAAACAATTAAAAACATGCTAAGTAAATTAAGCAAATAAAGTAAATAAAATTAAGCGGTCATTTTAAATTTTCGTTTTTTTTTTTAATAAATGAATTTCTTGGCTAGACTGGCATCATTTCCTAAAATGTCATGTTCACATAAGGTACCGTTACGATTTTATAGCAAAAACCATTTTAGCTTAAACGCCAATCTTCATACAAAATTTAATAAAAAAATATAATAAAAAAACCTTTGAGGCTCGAGGTGTGTAATAGACTTCTACAAACAAGGGGAAATTTAATTATATGGCTGTCAGGATTATGCTGATGCCCCACAGGGAACCCCGCTAGCACGCCGAACTTTGCTCTGGTTTACGGGCTGAAATCAGCGCCGTAAGCCCTCGTTTCTTTTACGTAACGTTATACGTTGCAGACCAGCTGTTTCGTTTTTCTTACAAGGTTTACGTATAAATAAGTCTCTTACGTATTCAAGATGTTAAGTTGCCGATGAACCTGGTAAATTTAAAAATTTTCTCCGTTGTTAAGCATCAGCTGTTAAAGAACTTTATGGTTATTGACAGATCGAATATTCCATTGACACTCACCACGTTTTCCTTTAATATTTTTACGCATTTTAACGCACAAATAACTAAAGCTTAAAATGGGACGAGTTCTTTTTAATCTTCGTTATAATGTTTCGACAAAGCTTCTGTTTTCATTTTAACACATTTCAATACTACATGACACATTTAAGTGCTTTGAGTAACTACCACTGATTGAAGTCGACCACAACGTTTATGTGTCCGCACATTTACGTATAAGTAGCTGCACATTTACGTGGGTGCTTTTATAAGTAATTTAATGTAAAAAAACAAACAAAAAATTAAAAACAAAACTATTTGCAACAAATTTTTTCTTAAGCCTAGTACTCTGTTCAAATTTGTGAAAAATGATTAGCAACATTTATTATTTCACATGAAAATTTTGACATGTATCAATGTTACCTATCTTGCGAGTTTGTACAATTTGACGTTTTAATTCCTGTAAAGTATGCGGCATTGTTTTGCGTATGTAAACAAATCCCACATGTATTTTACTAAAAATTTTTTTTTTTAATAAAAAAGAAAGTCAATATGGATAAAAAACTTTTACCGGTTGTGTTATATTAATTTTTTATTTCTTATTAAATAATCAGTTCATATTTTTTTGCTTCTGCTTAAAATTCCACGTGAAATAAGTGCAGCTTACATTATTTCGCAGTTGCAAAAAAATGTCGCCAGAAACATTTCGAAATTTTTCACAAAATGAACAGAGTACAACTCTATCAACATTATTTCATAGATATTCCGCACAAGTTTTTTTCATATGCGTTTTGACAGCATTTCACGTGAAATGTTGAGCAGAGTACCAGGCTTTATATGGGAATATCCACAGAAAAGTCTAATTTTTCATTGTTTTTCAAAGAATAATTTATATTTTACTAACCCAATTACACTATGAAACAAAAGGGAAGTTTTGTTTACCTGAATAACCACTATATTTTTTTGATCCACTGCAGTCACCTTACAGCAAAAACATAATTTTTTTAAATTCCATGGCAAGGTTTTTTTTTTAAAATTTTGACTAAAATTTGAGATTATCAAAGTTATTTACGGGAATACAAAATTTATCATTAATACGATTTCCGTATGACGTGCTAAATTAAAAAGTCAATAAAAAAGGTCAAAACTAGGTACTTTCAGTTTATCGGGAATAAAACAGGAATTTGTCCATGGATTTTCATAAAATAAAATTTATTTTACTTCTAATACATACAGCTTTGAGCTTAAGTACTAAAACTGGTAAGTATTTTTTGATTAAAACTTTTTATGAATTTTTTGAATTCAAAAATTTTATAAAAAAACAAAAAAATCATTATTTTTTTGCCACTTTGGCCTCAATAACTCAAAAAATAATGGCTAAATTAAAAAATTATATAAGATAAACTTAATTCTAGCGTAATTTAAAATGTTTTGCCGGATTGCATAACAAAATAGGGCACGTGGTTCCAAAGTTACGATAAGATGTATGGAGCAGCCTCTTCAAAAATCTCAATTTTTAGAAAAAAAAATTTAAAAAAAAAACTTTACTATAAAATTTTAAAAAATGATGTTTTTTGCAGTTATATGGCTACAGCGGATCAAAAAAATATAGTGGTTATTCAGGTTATTAAGCCCATGGATAGGCCAAACGTTGTGACGATCAATTGGTAGCATCACAAACACTGCATTGGAATGGAATCCCCAAAGTAACCGACACTTAGGCCGTCCAAAGAACCACTGGCGTAGAATAAAATCTATTACATTTTTAAGAAAATTTCGATTTGAACGCTATCGAATGATGCCTCAAAACAGCATATCCCTTGCAGTAGCACATCCAGTTGGCTATTATTTAGCTAAAAATTTTATGAAGGGTACTCCAATTATCTTAAATTTATTCTGACTCATCAAGTGACTTTAATGACCTCTTTGATTTTTCATTTCTAACATGTTTTCCTTTCATCTGGCAATCTTTTCCGACAGGAAAGTTACAATTTTAAGGCAAGTTGAAGCAAATTAATGTGTTTTTGTTTAACAGAGAATTTTCAATCGCAGCCATTCACTCTGATTTCAGTGACCGAGAGGCATGTGCGGCTTTTAGAAAACTACATACACATGCATAGAAACATGTGTACGAGTGCTTCTCGAATGTATTTGAAAATCAAGTTAAGCGGTCAATTTATTAATGCAGAAGTGCCGGAACAATTTGGTGAAAAAACTGTTTGTTTTTCTGCTTACATTTTTATGCCTGAGTGGAAGTTTTTGGTTGTCAGTTTCATGGAATGTGATAAGGCTTCTGATGTTAACTTTTGCGGGCTTTATAAAATTTTTTTTTGTATATTCATTCCGATAAATTAATGTGTGTTATATGTGTGATAAATTTAATTATGCATTCTTAACTCGTAACAGATAGAAGTTGATTGATTGTTAGACATGACCTTTTAACTTTAGTAATCTAATAATTTAAGAGTTTATAATATTCAGTGCATTTTATGAAACGGGAGAGATGGACAATTAATATTTTGAAAATGTAGCAAAGCGGACAGAGTATAAGTCGGAGAATAAGTATATTTCGATGAGACAAGATAAAATTGTTATTTTGATTTACGACAGCACCTGCACAGAAAAAAATCTCGTCAATTTTTTTTCAATTAAACTGTTAATCAAAAATAAAATCAGTTTTAATTAAACATTTAATGAAGTGAATTTAAAGTTTGCTTATAACAAAAAAATTACAAAAAATGTTTAATTGATGCTATTAATTTGTTTACTGGTGCAAATTTAATTAATTTTTATAATTAAAATTAAAAGTTTTTTAAATGAAATCAAATTTATTTTTTTTCTGTGTGTCATATGGCCTTATCTCACAATAGATTTCAACCACTTGGTGATGTATATATGCATGTACCAAGTGCCCCTGTGTATACGAGAATAATTTTTAATACACAGGCTGCTAACACGATTCAAAAGCAGTTTCTGTATTATGGCCCAAGAATCTAGGGATGATTTAAACATCGTATCAGGTGGCAACCACAAGTAGCTAGCTCTCTTAAGAATAATGACAACCCTTAATCCGTGATATTGGTTTAACCACAAAACTCTTCCGAGTCCTGGGGAATCAATAATCATTTTTGGAAAGAGTACCAATATGCAGACAGGGGTGCATAATCTCCGGGGGCTACTGACTTCCGTAGCGCTAGAAAAAAATGAGGTGCTCAAGTGAGCACCCCAGAATCAAAAATTTCTTACACCTTAAGCCTAGTACTCAGTTCAAATTTGTGAAAAATGTTGAGCAACATTGATTATTCCACACGAAAATTTTGGCATTTATCAATGTTACCAATCTTGCGAGTTTGTACAATTTGACGTTTTTATTCCTTCAAAGTATGCTACATTGTTTCGTGTATGTAAACAAACGCCACATGTATTTTACTAAAATTATTTTTTTTTAATAAAAAATTTAATAAAAAAAGTAAATATGGATAAAAAACTGTTACCGATTGTGTTATTTTAATTTTTTATTTCTTTTTTAATATTAAGTTCATATTTTTTGCTTTTGCTTAAAATTCCACGTGAAATAAAGGCAGCTTACATTATTTCGCAGTTGTAAAAAAAATGTTGCCAGAAACATTTCGGAACTTTTTCACAAAATAAACAGAGTACAACTCCATCAACATTATTTCGTAGATATTCCGCACAAGTTTTTTTCATATGCATTTTGACAGCATTTCACGTGAAATGTTGAACAGAGTACCAGGCTTTACACGTTAAAAGATTTTCAATGTCTGAGGAGAGAATATCGACTACCATATCTTTATTTTGTAAAATCTCCACGAAAAAAAGACCATAAAACGCAAAAGATAAATCATCTGATACCTCTCGGTGCCTCCTATATGATACGCATAAATACTCTGCCAGCTAGGCATTTATGGTTGAATTGAATCCTTTCGGATTCCAGAAATGACCTAGTTCTGATTTGCTCGGGAGGATGTAACACCAAATGACAAAATATCCTTACGATGATCTCTCAACCCTCCGGGGGGAAACCAAGGTACAGTCACCATATTGCTTCGTATAAATATCGCTATGATAATATTTGCACATGGAAATGTTTAAATCTGGAAGAGAAGTGAGAAGATCAAAAGATGTTATTGAAAACAATAAAAGAAAACAGTTTATGAAATTTTGTTTAGATGAAAGTTTATTTTTACTTAATGGTCAAACTGATAGAGATGATCAAGGTTCCTTAACTTATGTAAGCTCAGCTGGTGGGTCAATAAATGATATATGCGCATCTCATTTTGAAAATTTAAAATATTTAATGCATTTTTGTGTGGACAGTGAAGTATGGTCAGATAATTTTCCTATAAAATTAACATTAAATTTGTCCTGGGATAAGAATAACATTAAGAGCATTAATTTATTGCCCAAACTACGACTTTTGAATCCACCGAATACTTCACATGAGTTTATTTATGCGCCCATTCTTATCAAAGACGAGCAACTCGATTCAAATTTTACACTTGATGAGTTTAAACACGTTCTGAAAAACGCAAAGGCAAACAAAGCCCCGGGATAGGATGGAATCACATACGAGTTTATTATAAACTCGTCGGAAGATTTAAAAAAAAATCTGTAAAATTCTTTCGACAAAATATATACTGAGTGAAATAAATAAAGTGTTTAATTAAAAGGTGGATTTTCCTATTTTTAAAAAAGGAGATCAGAATACGCCAGAAAACTACAGAGGTATATCCTTCATGAATACATTAGCTAAAGTTATGATGGGAATTTTAAACAACAGGTTATATAGCTGGACGGAAGAGAATCAAGTTTTAACCGTTTCGAAAAAAATATTCAACAAAAAGATATATGCATTTTTCTTCAAAGCAGCCTTCGATAAAGTGGCAAGAAAATCACTTACATAAAAATAATATTCAATTCGTATTTCCTATAAATTTTTAAAAATATTAGAGGATATTTATACAGATACGAAATCCACTGTATGGAATGGCGAAGAGTTATCTGAGTATTTTCAAACCAATTCAGGTGTTAAGCAAGGATGTTTACTACCCCCACTTCTATTTTCGCTTTATATTAACGATTTTCACGAATTCCTAGTTGGTGGAATACTAGTAGAAGATGTAAATATCCGGCTGCTTATGTATGTGGATGATATAGTTTACTAGCTGATGATATAGGTACTCTTCAAGAGATGATTTTTAACCTGGAAAAATATTGCGATCTAAGGAATCTGGAGCTAAACTTAAATAAATCGGAAATAGTTGTATTCAGAAATGGTGGTAGAATAAAATTACAAGAAAAATGGCAGTTCAACGGAAACAATATTAAAATCACCAATGAGTATAAGTACCTAGGAGTAATTCTAAAGTCCTAACCATAATATGCATAGCCTTGCTTAACCTACTGTCAAAAATTAACAGAAAGTCTCTCAAATGTTTTTAAAAAAACAAAAACAAAATCAAAAAACATTTGATTTCGTACGAAATGTTCGATTAGATTCGCACTTTGCTTAAGCAAATGACAGTTTCACTAAACTTAGCAAAAAGTTTCCTTAAGTTCAATATGATTTGCCTCATATAATTAACATGTATTCGCACATTTGCTTAAGCCAACTTAGGCACATTATGGTTGGGCCTTTACACCGAAAATGAAATTTACCAAACAGGTGGAAAGTAGAAATATACAGGCAAAAACAGCTACTAATTGTACTTGGAAAACTTTATATCTAATAGACAAACTCAATTGAGACAAAAGTGGAATCTCTTTTTAGCTGTTGGCAGGTCGATTCAATCATATGCGACCCAAGTTTGGGGCTATGGGTATTTTGAGGAGATTGATTTACTACAAAGATATTTTCTGAAAAAAGTTTTGATGCAGCCAGACTTTACACCTAATTATGCTCTGACGCTTTAAACTGCCGCGGTAAACAACCATTTATATACATTGGAACAAAATCTGCTGTACTTATTTTGAGTTATGTTTAAATACCCGGCTAATAGGTTACCGTTTCAAATTGCACATATCCTTGCCCGAAAAAATTTGTTTTGTTTTAAAGAATTGCAAAAGGTTGCATACGATCTAAATATTCCATGGTCCAGTACACAACCTAATAAACAACAATGGATCACTCAAAGCAATGAACTACCAAATAGAATAAAACAACATGAGCTTAATTTGTGGTTACAGAATAAAGCAGCAACCTCAAGAATATATAAAGATTTTGATTTCGAAAGAGGTTCAAATTATTTTTATCGACAACATGAATCAAGCTAAAATAACGTGGGTCTTTAAAGCAAGATGTGGTCTCATTAAACTAAATTTCAACACATTCGGCAACGGCGACAACTGAGAACAAGATATGCAAGATTTGTAATATGGGTACAATGGAAACATTTGAACATTTCCTAGGTGTTTGTCCAGTCCTCAAGGAGTTCCGAATTTTTAGTTTTGAAAAACCGAATTTACTTTACGCTGAAATGATTGATATACTAAATCTACTTAATCTAAAGTCAGCATTACATTATCGACATTTTTTTAACACAAGAATATATAAGCTATTTTGTTGAATAATTTTAAAGGTTATTTTTTAATGTTATCGACAGACGTTTTATAAAAACATTGTCAAATATAACTTTCAACTTCCTAATTTTCAATAAGAATTTATTTTATAAATTAAGACGAAATTTGTAAACAAGAAATTTATTGGAAATAAAGAAAATCTTACTACTTACTACTACTTCTATGATAATATTGAAATTCAGCCCTTTAGATGGCCATCGCAAGCACATTATACTAAGCCTCAAAGTTTTAAAATTGTTAAAAATTTTAATTGACAATATGGTTAAATAATACACATTATTAAGTTGATAAGAGAATAAAATTATTTATAAAAATGTAATCCCGATTTATATTTGTTGAAAATGTTGAGTTTAAAACAACAAATTTTCAAAGTAGAAGGATGACGAAAACCTTATCGGGTCATGCTTCTGGTGTCTGATAACAGAAAGTTTTTCTATAAACAAAGAAATACAGCAAAAGTAAAACATATGTAACAGGAAGATAAATAATATGCTCTCTGGTTTTTAGAAGGTGAGTGCTTAGAATTCAATATAATTTCTGAATATTCTTCTTCACTGCTGATGCTTTTGCTTATTAACCAAAAATTATGGAAAAAATATTAAGGGAATGGTACAAATTTAAATTTATTTTATAACTATTAGTTTATACCTATTATATATCTGCATACAAATGAACTAGTTAGAGTTCAATGACAACCCAACGTTATTTTGATATAAAAAAAAACAGATGTGCAACCACATATAGATTTGTCAATTGGCATTCAGAAATCGTCAATTGTCATTCATAAAGCGTCAATTGTAATTCAGATTAGTCAATTATAATTCAGAAAGCATCGATTGTAAATCAGAAATTGTCAATTGTAATTCAGAAAGCGAAAATTGTAAATCAGATTAGTCAGTTGTAATTCAGAAAGCGTTAATTATAATATAGATTAGTCAATTGGCATTCAGAAAGCATCGATTGTAAATATATGATATACATATATTTGTTTATTATTTTGCATTTTTGTGAACAAAGTTACAATTTTACTTCCCTGACTTCCTTCTTGTGCTTCCATTAAAATAAAGCTCTGAAGTAATTAAACATCTGATGGTTTTCTGGATAATAGACAATTAACTTCAACAAACTTTAATAGCTTATCCAGCCCACTGTGCCTGCTTACTAAAGCTTCAAAGACAGCAGGTTACTATGAAACATCACAATGACAACAAAACTTTTATTTCCTACTTCTCATTTTAATTAGTATTTCTTCTTGTCCATCTCGTGTTTCTAAAATTGGATATTTGATTTTAAGGTTTACATAACAATTTTAACTGCAAAAGCAGTAACGCAAATATGAGTTAATGCCAAAAACCAACATAAACTTAAAGCCACATTACTAACAAAAACTCCTAAAATAAATTGAGAACTATTACATACATGTTTGATGATATAAAATGTCTGTCTGCCTGTTCGTCATGTTTGGCATGTCGTAAACTATTTATGCATAAAGCTGCTCTTTTTAGTTTGATATATGCAACTGTGTGCAAATAAGTTCTTTGGCATTAGGCAAAAAGGTCTTAAGTCAGAAATTAAAGTTATTCGCAATGTCATCTGAAAAATTATTTTGTTGGTACATTTCATATACTTTTTTTCCTAAAGAGCAGACGATTGCGATTAGAAGCAGTTGTGCTAGACTTAAGTTATTGATACCAAACAAAAGAGAAAAGAATTGAATTAAACACAAAATGCATTTTTGAAGACAGTTTTGCCTAAAAGAAAAGAATGGTTAATGTATAACGAACTTAACTAGATGTATATTTATATAGATCTATGTGTATGATAATTTAAGTACGTTTAAATCATAAGTGTCTGAGCAATATACCACTGCACAGAGGCACATTTTGGCCAAAAACTTTTTTGATTAAAAAAAAAAATAATGATGAAGCTAACACTTTAAAACATTTAATTAAAAATTTGAATCAATATAATAGTCTTATTCCTTCAATATTTTCGTAACAGAAAAATACAAACGAAAAATTCTGATAGTACA
Source organism: Pollenia griseotomentosa (assembly GCA_963931875.1). Classification (NCBI taxonomy): domain Eukaryota; kingdom Metazoa; phylum Arthropoda; class Insecta; order Diptera; family Polleniidae; genus Pollenia; species Pollenia griseotomentosa. Next base: position 89,441,201 of record OZ007563.1, read on the forward strand.
TAGAAAATATTCCTAGAAAATATTGAAGGGACAAGACTATTAAAATATTAAAGCTTTAAAGGATTGTAATTTGACTTAGAATACAGATTCGAATAATATGAAAATTTATTTAATAAATGTTACTCACCATGAGGAATAAATTCCCGGGTTCTAGATATTAAAAATATTTTTATTTAAGTTTTTTACAAATAGGTTCCAGTTAAAAATGATAAATTTAAAGGACCCTCCCCTAATGGCTCCACAGGCTCCCAATCTTTATCCGAATTTGCTAATCACGTTTTTCAATAAACTGTTGTTAATGGCTTATATCTGCTCGATAATGTTGTTTTTAAGAGCTCTTGAACTTGTGTGGGATTATTGCAGCTCACATTCGATTTAAAAAAACCGAAAAAATCTAAATTGCACGATCTTGGTGGCCAATTCACTCCTCCCCTACAAAAAATAATGCGTTTTTTGACAAAGGTTTACTATTTTCTATTTACATCTTGAAAACTTTTACCATTTTCAAAAATAATTTTAATAATAAAAACACGTTGTTCTTTCGTGTAACGTACCATATTTACTAACCAGTACCTATGTAACTTTAGTGAGAAATTCTCGCATCGAAAAAATGTGAAACAAAATATTCCATAGTTTCTCGAAAAGTGAGAAAAAAGTGTGTACAGACTCATGTCCAAAACTATCAAAAGAGACTATGTCGTTACGTTATAAATGTCATAACATTGCATTAGAAGCCGATGTGACAGTGCAGACGTTGAGGACGCCAGTAACTCATATCGTTGACGGCGACCAAATTTTACTGAAATTTTTCAACGACAGCTGCGAAAATACAACTGTCGGCTATACCGAATAGTGTAAAGTGCGACTTTAATGTTTGTTGTTTGCAAACGAGCTTTGAAAACATTTGTATATTTAATAAAAATGTAAATGTAATATTTAAAGAATGTAAAAATTTGCCAAGAACAAAATATTATGATTATTTTTCATTTTTAGTTGTTTTTTAGTGTTAAAAATTTTTCTCGCCCCATTTTTATTCGTGAGTTTATTTAACAGTTCAAATAAACAGACACAGACACACTTTTTCTGTTAATTGGCGAGTATTTTCTTACTAGACATCTAGTACTCGCCAGACAACGTTACAGACACAGTTTAGTGAGAAAAACAGCTGTTTGTTTTAATATATGGCATTTTTGTTTCACTTAACACATTTCAATCGAAAAGTTACTCAAAGCGAGAGTTACAGAACATTGGCACAGAATGTTTTTAGAATCTGAAAATACAAATTTAGCATAAAAAGTCCAGGTAGAAAAAAGTCATATTTTTTGGTGATTTAGGAATTAATTTTTTCCGTGAAATATAAATCACTATAAAATTTGATGTTGTAAACGATTTTTGGTTATGTGAGATGCAACCAAAAACAAACGTCTGAAAGCAAAAAAAATTAAACCTTCATATGGATTTAATATCTAACAAGGCCAATGCAAAAAAAAAACATGCCGTCCAAAACCACCTTCAAGAAGCCACCAAGTTTTAAAAGTCCTTGTAACACGTACCATCAAATTTACTAGAGAATCTGATTTTTAATGATTTTGGTATCATTAGAAGTCCAACAATTTAATTTTATTTAATTATTTGCCGCATTAAATTTATTGAAAAAAATCCCTACAAGAATTCTGCAGTAGAGTACAAACGTGTTTTAACTAGAATCGAGTATTTTATCTTATAAACTTTTTCGTTATTTCTAATAAAAATAATAATATAATAAATAAATGAAAAACGTAAAACTGAATGCCAAAAGAATAGAAACCTTATCATGATGATTGAACAGATGTTTTATTTATAGCTCACTAACACATAAAAACTACATCCTCCTACACGGACCACAACTTATTTAGGAAAGTGAAAAAAACACCCACTACACTAAAACATGAAACCAGTCAGAAGGATAAACAAGTTACCAGAGAATTAACTCTTGGCGTTTTTCTTGTAAAACACATACACCATCAACCGACCAAGAAATATTGCTTAATGATGAATGTATAAATGCCAATATTGATGAGGATGAGCACAGCATCGTACCCGTAATGGTTTACAAATCTTCTCCCTTTATATAAAATTGTGTATAATACTGCACCTTTAGTGATTTATTTGACTCATCTCCAAAGGGCCAATGATGAACGGAAATCACTTCTTGCTTTTTGTTTGACATTCAATACAATTTAGCTGGCGTATAAACACAGAGTTTGTTCTTTACACTGCAGCTGTTAAGAACTATTTGTACGTTTGTTTTAAGGTTTTTTTTCTCCTTTTCAATAATTCGCCATCAACTGTGCATACAGGTAATTTGTGATTAACTTTTGATTCAATAGGGAACTTGTGCAAAACTTAATTGGCAAATGATCAATGTTTGTATTTTGTATGGGTGTAGTTTTTGAAAGGATGATTGTGTTAGATGATGACGTTGCAGACATGATGTAGAATTTTATTATCTGTGGTGTTAGATCGAATGTTTGTCTTAAGATTCTTTATTGTAAGATGTATGACTAATTTCAAACCAGTTTATTTTTCTCTTATCGTTTTGTCTATTTTTTGTTCATCTTTGCTCATGACTTTTCGAGTCATGTATTTAGTTGGTTAGTTAACCCATTAACACCCGCTGTGCCAATTTGGGATCACTTAATTTTTTGTAACTTACGACAAAGTTTTTGACATTATTCAATATATTTTTTTTTTAAGTGACCGTAGTGCCAATTTGGGTACACCTCTTTATTTCAAAAAAAAAAAAAAAAAAAAAATTTTGTTTGGGCTTAAATGGGTTAAATTAGAGAATTAAAAAAGATAACTAGAGATGGAAAGCTTGTGCGTAAAATTATGTTTAAAATTCTACGTAAAATTGAACTTTAATTGTTTGCTTATTGAAAATGGTAAATTAAAAATTACACTGGTCGGCAAAAAAACAAAAAAGTCGGGATCAAGATCTTTGTAATATGATTTTTTTTATGGACTCGAATAATATTTGGCCAAAAATAAGGTAGTAATTCTAAAGCTACGGTCACACTTATTAAATATTTGATCAAATAAGCGTAACCAATACTTTTGTTAATAGTTAGTGAGATTTAAAATGGTCATAATATTACAAAATAAACTAATTATACTACTAGACATACCAAAAAACAGTTTTTTGTAAGATGTGGTATTTTAATCAAAATAAATATTGATATTAAGCGAAATGATTTTTTAGTTTGGTTGTTGGTCCCGTTTTTTTCGTCAAATATTTGATAAGTCTGACCATAGCTTAAGACATTTATGGTGTTTTCTTTTCTACAAAAAATGTCACATTTTATTTAAAAAAATGCAATTTGGTGTTCGTTTCTTAAAAATGCTTTGCTCTCTAAGAGGGCAGCGTGTTTTATTCTAAAAAAATTCACCCTTAAATGGCATAAGGCATTGCACTTTACGCCCCGTATAAATCAAGAGTGTTGATAATGCCCTGTAAAAAGATGGCTTCTGTTTATATATAGGGTTACCAGACGAAGTTGGAAAAAAATCGCCTCTAATCAGGACAGTAAAATTTTTAAGTTTTAATAGTAATTTTGTCTATTATTTTAAAGTAAAAACAAAAGAAAGCATAACATTATTAATGGTAGGTTGTCAGTGACATAAAATTTAAATGGATTCGGTGTTAAAAAATTGTTTTTGAAAAAAAACGTCAAATCAAGAAATCGTAAAAACTTGGTGTTAATAAATTCGCAATCTGGCAAAGGTATTTTCTTGTTTACATATTTTATGAAAAACAAATTAAAGAAATTGGAATTTGGTAATTCATTTTGTTCATTTATTTATTTATTTAATATTAATATATTAACAAATTTGGGTTTATGTGTATTTTTTTATATTTTGAAGAACATCCTTTTTGATTTATGTACATATTTTTTTATATATTGAAGAACAAACTTTTTGTCAGCTGTTAAAAACAGGGCGATCCAATTTTGAGTTTTGTTCTCGTCAAATAAAAAATTGCATTATTACATGTAAGGCAAGACATTTTATAAATGCACCTTTTAAAATGTGGTATTTTTTTTGTAGAAAAGAAAACACCATTAATCATAACTTAGGAAGTATTTGTCCGATGTTGATAAAATCCAGACGTGACAGAAACTGAAAGCGGATTTGCGTTTGAAATCTTTATATTTCTTATAATATTTTTTTTTTAAGTTTTTTGTGCAGCGTTATTAATGAAGCTTGTAAGGCATGAAAGTATTAGTACTAGACCCAAATTCATGTTCTGAATAAATTTAAGCGCATCTGTTTATCCTTCCATCTGGTTGGCTTTTTTTCATTTTTTTGTGGACTATATTCAACGTAACCGATGATGATGCAAGGGGAAAACAATGTTTATACCTTGTGCCAGAATCCACGGTAATAGAAATACAATGCAGGATAATTAGAGTTAAGAAGACGATTTTGATGATCTGTACAATCTTATACACTTAAATTACATGAAACAAAGAAAACAAGATAGTGCATTTGAATTTAAAAAACATTATTTTTCTGCTCATGAACGTCAAAGTAGTAAATGAGAATGCCTACTCTACAAACACGTGCATGTGGTGTGATGAATGTTTGTTTACATATAACTCTCTTTACTACAGTGACGTAAAAATGAGAGTTAAAAGTTAACGGACCTGCGGAATGCGCTATCTTGTTTTCTTTGTTTTATGCTTATATTAATAGAAAAAGAATATAAATATTTTTTAAATGGCATGTTCTCTTTAGGATGCTAAAGATTTTATGATACAACTAAGAGGAGAAACTTGAAACATGTAATTTTTCAAATACATTAATCGTGCATATAATTTATAAAGTCACGTGTTTCTCCTAAAAGTAAAGAAGTCATATTGCGAAATTTGTCTAAGTTACACGAGGGTGTTTCGAAAATCAACCGAAAAATCAAAGAAAATACGACAAATTTGGAAACGATTTCCTTTTTTTCTTAACATAATCACTTATTGGCTAGATACTGTGTTTTTAGTTAAAAATGTCTGGCTCCTCAAATAGCCATCAACTCAACAAAACTAAGGATTCGTATTTCTTTGAAAACGTATCAATAATTTTCTTACAGGCGTCATTTAGACTCACAGACTCGTTAAAATTCGAAATAAGCGATACTTACCGCATTGGTGCACCGTGGGTTGAACATAGGTAAAGTAAGGATTAATTCAGGAACTATTCATTACACTACGTGACAAAATTTCAACAAAGTCGTGACCAAATGAATCTGACAGCTAATCTTTATGTAAAATTTTCCGCTAAATCCGAATATGAAGAAAAGTTGAACAGTTTTTGAGATATTCCAATATAACAGTTATTTGTGATTTTAAAAAAGATGATGTGGCTAAAATGCAAATATCTTCAAAAATTTTTCACGGATTATGTTTTTCTTTCTTTTTAGGGAAAGGTTATAAAATTTCAAAAATAACCCTGGGTAGTTTGTGAAGATGAGTCAATAAATGGCAGAGTTTTAGTGGACAAAATTTCAAACTTCATTGAAAATTTTCTGATATGGTTCAATTTTGCTTTTTTCAAGTTATTTTTTTTTTTAAACCAATGATTAAAAAATCCTAATGTTTTATTTCATGCGATATTAGATTACTTTAATGTGAAAGTTTTAATTTGAGTGATCAAACTCACTGCCAATAAAGTAAGTTACGCAAAACAGTAATTTTAGCAGTTGGCGATGTAGCATTCTAATAACTTTTACCCAATAATAAACATGGCTGTGAAGAATAAAGTTCTGTTTTTGAATTAATCCTCATTTTAGTCGATTTTAGTCCTCTATGCGACGTGTGTGCCTCACAGAAGTTCTACGTATCGACTGAAATGCACACAAAGTTCGTGTTGTTTTTAGAAAGAAATATTAATATTTTGAAAGTGCATGAGTACATTTTATACATATTCCCCCGTATTTATAAACTTTTATTAATTTTAACAAACGTTTATTAAGGAACATTTTCATAGGAAATTTGTTTTGTAAACCTTTATTAAATTTATTTTTTATAAATACGGGAGATTATCTTTATAGGGCTATACAGATTTGAGTTGAGCGACGGTCAACTTGCAGCTTTGATGTTAAATCACATTTATATTGAATATCGTTTTAAATACAAAATTCTGTTCTTACTAAACACTTAAACGAAATTTAATTTACTTAGCGAGGTGGCTCAATATCCCAACAAAACAACAAAAACAGGCGAAGCAATAATAGTCAGCTGTTTTTTGATACCACCTTCTCAATAAATAAATAGTGCTACCATACTGATTTTAATTAAATAAGACTTTTTAATTAACACTGAAAAAATCAATTGGGGTATTCACAAGGTGTGCTATCATGTTAAATTGTCATAATGTTCTAAAATTTTACAATGGTTTAAAAATATTGTTGTTGCTTTGTTAACAAAAAGTGTCATAAATTAATAGAACTTTGCTTTCTATGTTTATTGTGCTGTCGTAATTAATCAGAAGAGACCTGCGCTGAGCGGCTGAGCCGAGCCGCATTAGTTTTTGAAGCCGTCGCCTTGATGGTATAGTTTTATCCGGCTAATATCCGAATTCAACCTGCGGCTAGCAATTTTTGCAACAAAACACTTGCGGCGTCAAATTATATCGGCCTAGGACTCTGATGTTTGGTAAGCAAACAAAATAAAATTTATTTGTGATTTGCGTCTAAAAAATGGAAAATAGTCAGATAAGATCTAATTTAATTTTTTAATTCATGGATTAGAATTAAAAAATATTTTGATATTAGGTAAATATTTATTTTTTATATTTGATTGATATCAGCTGATTCAAATTTAAAATAGCACACTAAATTATGAGGGGTTGTTCACAACAGTCGTATTTTTTCATGTTATTATTTTAAGACTTATGACTTTATGACACCTTGTGAATCCCCCAAATATGTTTTTACATACGATTTAAGTTTTTATCAAAATTAACAAAATATAGATTAATATAAATCGGCAAAGGCAAACAGTTAAGAACACTTTCCTCCTCTGTATGTCAATTTACTCACAGAAATGCAAAATATATATTTTATTAAAATCTGTTCAATAATTTCAGAGTTATAAGCATTCAAATTTGCTACTAACACAAATGCAGAACAAATAAATACAAAATTGGTTTTTTTTTTTCAATTATCAAATAATAATAAAAAAAGGGTTGTCAATTATTCGACATTTTTCAGAAACTGATTTTCTAATATTTCAGCTATATAAATCTTATGTATAAATTGGCACAGGCAAAACAGTTAAGAACACTCTCCACACTTTGTTTGTCAACTGAACCTCAATGGGAAGAAAAAAGTAACAAAATATACGGGAAATTAAATTTCTACTTTTAGTTTTCCGTGCTTCATGTGATAATTTTTTAATTTTCTATAATATTGAACTTAGAAACATAATATTATAGGTGCAGGTAACTGAGTGAATGAGAACATATAAGATGAAAAATGTTGGTACTTTTTTGTTTTTCATCTGGTACTTTTTGAATTTTTGTTAATATTCGTCCTACAAAGATAAAATTAAACATGCAATGTCCTGAGTGGATGGCAATCTATACACAGAAAAAATTCTCCAAAATTTTTCACCAATTAAAGCACTAATCAAAAATATAATCAGTTTTAATTAAAAATTTAACAAAGTGAATTAAACTTTAAATCAAGTGAATTAAACGTTTAATTAATACTATTAACTAGTTTAATTAATACTATTAATTTGTTTACTGGTGCAAATTTAAATAATTTTTTAATTAATATCACAAATTTTTTAATTGAAATCCATTTTTATTTTTTTTCTGTGTAAAGGAGACTTTTTGATACTTTTTTTGTTTTTCAATTGATGTTTTCTGATATTTTTATTTTTGAAATTATAAATTTAAATTAACTAACGTGGAAGATAAAATATGAACCGGAGGTTGGTCCCTCACCAAATCGGTCCACTTAGACTAAACTATGTTTTCTTCATATTTACATAAACATTTTTTTTCGAATTAGATTAAAATACTATCCTAAAACTTGAACATGAGTATATTTAAAAGGTCGTCAACTTTTTAGAGAACATTCATGTTGCAAGTTTTATTCATTTAACGTATGACACAAACTTAATCCTTAATACTTTTTTTCATTTTTTTTTTTTGCTCCTGGTTTGAATATTCCGAACGACTTTATTTCTATGTGACAGTGGCAGATTTCAGCATCTATTTATATATAAAAGGGGTTTTTTTTGTGTGTTCTTATTAAAATAAATTTAAAAAGCAAATATGCTCGTTATTATTCTCAACATCTTCTTAATGGTAAATTGAAAATTTTCCTAAGATTCACATCTTTATTCGAGAATGAAACAAGCATTCAGCCTTATTCCGATTGTGTTACCATGATCGGCAGTGTGATTTTTTGTAATAGATTAAAGTGACACACAGCCTGTGCTCTTTAATTTTCTGCAAAAAGCGACACTGTCGATGACGACAACGACAACCGGAATAAGGTTGATTATTTAATAATTAGTATTGTGGTTATTTTGTTAAACTATTTATTATTATTTAACTTATAAACCAATATGAGAAGTTCCATAACAAACCGATAAAATTATTAGTTTAAAGTTTTTTTTATTGAATTATCTTCTTCATTATAAAATTTATGTGATCTTCGTAAAAAATATCAAAAGTAATAATTCGGGATAAAATAAATGTTTTCTTTTGTATAGAATTAACAATTTTGTGATATTAGCAAACAGTCAGTAGAAAATTACGGCTAAATGGTGACTTCTAAAATACATTAAAAACAAGCCTACAAACTGGCTAAGGCTTTTTGTTATAGATTTATGATCTATGGTCAATGCTGATCCTTTTCCCTTCCGAATTTTGTAAGCCAAACCTTATTTTTTTGTTATCGAAGTCCTCATTTTATTACACAATTTAACCATTATTCCTTCTCTTCCATTTCCATAATGCAGCAGTCATTCGAGCCCCAAAATCACGTTGCTTTTATTTTAGCACTCATATCACATTCGTTGGTATCTCTCTCTCATGCTATGGCAAATTTACGACTTTTATTTATGTTTTCCAATTAATTTTATGAGTTTTGCCCTGATTAATTGCGAGATTATACAAATGCTGTTCCCTTATTTTTGGTACAACGTTGTAACGTATGAAAATAAGTTGATCTTTGTAAATAAACGAGAATGGCTTTAAACGAAATTCAAGGATACTTACGTGTTAATTGATTTTTGTAGAAAAAAAAGCCAAAAAAAAAATTTAAAAGCAAATTTGATGTCTTATATAATAGTCGTGATACGAAAGAATACAAAGCAATTAATTAATGAAGTATGGGATGAAGTGAGTAAATCTTGAATTTAATCAAATAGGAAATTGCCATAAAATAACGAAATTAAGTGCCAAAGAAACTCGGATTTATTCAATGTTGAGAAAAAAGCTTGATAAAGTCTTGTAAGACCATTAAATTTTAGGCTTGTTTTAGTTGCTAATTTTTATGTTTAACGATTGTTAAAGTGGTTCAACAAACAATTTTTTTTTATTGGAGAATTAATAGCTCCGAAGACTAAGAGGCATAATCACACGATTTTTTTAAACCGGTGCTTAAAAACGTTTGGCTTTGCAAACAGAAAACATTTTCAACAAATTTTTTTCAATTAAAACAAGTAATGCTGTTTCAAACAATTTTTCTAATTTTTCCAATTAATTTACCTTAATTGAAAATAAAAATTATAATGTTTGTGTGTATATTTGCAAATATGAAAACATACACACAAACCTCAAAATATTTTTAAGTTTAGGCCGGGGCTGTGGAGTCGGAGTTGAAGAGTCGGAGTTGGGGTTTTTGTACAGGAGTCGAAGTACCCACAAAAACTTGCGACTCCGACTCCAAAATATTTCAGCATACAAATTTCTCTAATATTTTTTAAAATAAAAAAGATTATTTAGTTTAATTTCTTCGACCTTTTTAATATTATTTCTTCACAATAAATCTTCAAGCTCAAGGTCACTTTTATATAAAAAATATTGATTATTAATCCAATATTTCTTTATCTCAATGGATAACTTCTTCAGGGTTTTTTGGTTTTTTTAATTTTAAACAAAGTTTTTAAAACAAAATTTTATGAAACAACACAATTGTCAAACAAAATAATAAATATTATACACAGAATTTAAAATTGTTCTATTCCATTTTTATAAACTTATTGTATTTCCTATCTTGTTCTTATAAATTAATGGTGTTTTCTTTTCTACACAAAATGTCACATTTTATTTAAAAAAGTGCAATCTGGTGTTCGTTTTTTAAAAATGCTTTGCTCTCTTAGAGGGCAGCGTGTTTTATTCTAAAAAAATTCACCCTTAAATGTCGTAAGGCATTGCACTTTACGCCCCGTATAAATCGAGAGTGTTGATAATGCCCTGTAAAAAGATGGCTTCTGTTTATATATAGGGTTACCAGACGAAGTTGGGAAAAAATCGCCTCTAATCAGGACAGTAAAATTTTTAAGTTTTAATATTAATTTTGTCTATTATTTTTTAGTAAAAACAAAAGAAAGCATTACATTATTAATGGTAAGTTGTCAGTGACATAAAATTTAAATGGATTCGGTGTTAAAAAATTGTTTTTGAAAAAAAACTTCAAATCAAGAAATCGTAAAAACTTGGTGTTAATAAACCCGCAATCTGGCAAAGGTATTTTCTTGTTTACATATTTTATGAAAAACAAACTAAAGAAATTGGAATTTAGTCATTCATTTTGTTCATTTATTTATTTATTTAATATTAATATATTAACAAATTTGGGTTTATGTGTATTTTTTTTTATATTTTGAAGAACATCCTTTTTGATTTATGTACATATTTTTTTATATATTGAAGAACACTGCTTTACAAATTTTTAATTTGGAAAAATACATTCTTAGATAAGTTAATTGGGACCTCCTGAACACAAAAACGCTGTAATTTTTTTTTAAGTACCGTTTTTTAGATAACGGTAAGTTTTGTGTTTTTCGGTGTATGGTCCCACTTAAACACTTGTGGAGCCCAACCGAAAAGTCCGATCGTGATAAATAGCATGTCGTTGGAAAGGCAATTGAATGCATATTCTGTCGATATTCTATCTGATAAGAAGTGGCTGAGTTATAGCACCTTAAAGTACAAAATTTGCCTATTTTTTACGTTTTTTTCAAAAATTTTAATTTTTATTTCGTTTTTTTTCTACGTTATAGTAAATATATGGAATGTTTTATTTTTTATCAAATAGTTTATTTAATTACCAACATTTTAAGCGTAATTTGAATCGGATGAACAATAAAGTTTTTATTAAGGATTTTGTGGAACGACAATATTCGGCGTAAATTCAAAAAAATTTAACTAAAGTGACGAGCGTCTTGAACTTTTGCGTTTTTTTCGGATGGATCTTCGCGAATGAGGAACCAACGATAGTCCGCCATCATTTATTCATCCCACCAGCCTTTGTAACGTCTCTCGATTTCTTCCATTTCCTGGTGAAATCTTTCACCTTGTTCATCACTTTCGGAGCCAAAGTTCATGGTTAAAATATCCAAATGACTGGGCTCCACAAGTGTTTAAGTGGGACCATACACCGAAAAACACAAAAGTAACGTTATCTAAAAAACGGTACTTAGAAAAATAAAATAACAGCGTTTTTCGTGTTCAGGAGGTCCCAATTAACTTATCTAGGCATGTGGCGTTCTTGGTATTTTTTGGCTGTAACCCAGTGTAATAAATATTTTTTATATGAAAGTGATCTTAAGGTTGAAGATTTATTGTGAAGAAAAAATAAGAAAAATTTAAGAGGGTCTGCTTTAAAAATTTTGAAGTTCAAAAAATAAAGTCCAGTCTACTTTACAACTCTTTCGTTTTAAAAATTAAAAAATTGAGACAAGAATGGATTTTGACAGGCCTTTTAGCACTTTATGAGAATAAATATATAGATTGTACCGAACCATGTACTTTTCTATGTTTTTTGTGACCTAAAATTGCAGTTGGTAACAAACACTCAGTAGACATTTTCAAAACTATCTCTTAGCATTTTCTATAACAAAACACGCTAGTTTACTATTATTTGAAATGCGCCAAGATTTCGTTAATGAAATGGAGTCGAACTAGGGAATTTAAAAATGTAAATTTGTAATCGAGTTCGCTTTGACATATTTGATTTTTATAAATCGTATGTTGAAAAATATTTTTTAGCAATGTTTATTATATAACTGGAAATCTTTTAAATTCAAACCTTCAAAGTAAGTGATAATAGAAAAAAGAAAAGGAACTAGTAAAAATACATCACATTGCTTCCGATATAATTCCCATCAATATGGAGGTTAACCCGAAAATGATTTGAGAATACTGTTATCTACTCACTTTGCGGAAAATTGGAGCGGAAATATATGTTAACAATTTTTTATTTTCTTGGAAATTAATAATATTGATTATGGAACGGAAATACCCTTACTTATTAAATTGGACTTGGTATTTTTTAACTTCCATAATTGTATTGGTACTGCTTCCCTTGAGACAACAGCACCAAGTCCAACAACCAAAAATCTGCTATTTCCGAAAAGTAATACAAGGCTTACAACAATTTTTTACCTTACTTTTCTCTTCCAAATGTGCTATACTTTTTATACAAGTAACAACAGAAGGCGCATCTGCATGTTTTAATAAAAATATATTCCATTTTCATGAGAATGATTAGCGAAGTTGGTCGAAATATTTGACTAAATAAATAAAATAAAACCAAAATGGCAGTGTTTTAATTAATCTATTAAAACACACGAATGACCTCCCTATACAATTTACAAAAATTACAAATGTAAACACTAAGTACACTTGATGTCCTTTGTATATAAGCAAGTTGGACTTGGTGTTGTTTTAAACTTTTTTATCTCGAAAACTACATTAGGTAGGACTCATGGGCAGGGTTTAAAGTGCTATCGCCATACTAGCAAAAGCAGCCAAATTTTGCCTTTTTCCTATTAAAAAAAAAAATCAAAAATAAAAAGCCGACAAGTTCCACTGCTAAAAAAGCCCACACTTTTCAAAAGCAGCAGCAACCTTTTAATGGACACTGGCTTTTTCCAACTATTGCTTTTTTAACAATAGCAAAAATTTCTTATTTGATGGAACTCAAAAAGCAACGGTAATCACTTTTATGTTGTAGAAAAAAATATGTAGGAAAAATAATGAAACAAACAGCTTCTGTCAAACAGCCGCCAAATCAAAAGCATAAAAGGAGATAATAGCAGCACAAAATATTGCTGAAAGGCACACAATTGCGAAGAAATATTCGACGACGACAAGTGATATTTTTCATGCAAAACAAACACAACAAGAATTTGTTTTTTTTTTCTATACAATAAAATAATCAAATCAACGAGTTATGTGTGAGACCCACACAACCTCCTCAATCCCCCCTAGCGACCACCCTATGGCAATTTAAATAATAATAAGCAATTTCTTTGTCTCTTCAAGACACAATAAAAAATTCATTTCTTAAAATCAAATATCTTGTTACATTCGATTATGCCAATAATGTAAACAATAATTGTTTACATTATCCGCAAATGTTAACATTCCGATTCTTCGTTTGGCAACCAAAAAGTAAGATATTTTTAGTTTTAAGATTCAGATTATATTTGACACTAAAAAGGTCCACTTCGTGTTGACTCCCAAAAAGAGAAGAAAATAAATAAAAGAATTAATATTAGTAAAAGCTTTTAATTTAAACTAACGTCAATTTGTGTGCGGTTACGGTATTTGTATGAAAAGTAAAACAAATTTTTAAATTCTTGTATTTTTGTTCTTATTTGCAATGTAAGTAGGGTTTTTTCCCGGGATTTCCCGTCCCGGGAATTCCCGGGAATTTCAATTATTTTATTTCCCGTTTTCCCGGGATTTTTCTTGCGGGATCCCGGGAAATAAAAAATTCCTCATAATTTCAGAAAACAGCTATTTAAACTATGAAATTTAGTTTTCTATTCTCTAAAAATTAGCATCTGTGGATGGGTTGTGGATTAGATCAATTACAAGAAGTGAGTACATATGTAAATCAATGTCTCCTGATGCAATAAATCTACTAAAAGCAGAATTTAGTGAAGTGAAGAGTTAATAAAGTACATTAATTCAAAATAAGATGCAGGCAGTAAAGTTTCATTGCCCATGAACAAGTCTTAAAAATAGGAGATACCTAAACATATCGCTTCTTTATTGCAACATAGTCATATCTGCAAAAACAAACGATCTTGGCAAAATGCGATTAAAGTTTTCAAAATGTACCGACTTAAAGATATATTTTGCTATAACTTCGGTTCAGTTTGAGATATGGCTTTGATGCAATGAAGGAGCGATATGTTTATTAGGTGATAAACACAAATTTGTGTTGGTTTATATACCCGTGAAGTGCGGGGAAACCGAAATAAAATAAAATTTTGGAAACTCGTGTAAGATACTACAACATACAACTTGAAAAACACATTGTCCTAAAGATTACAAATGGACCTATTGAAATGAAAAGGTTTGTAAGAAGCAGACCGGTTAATGCTATTTTTGCATCAACCTTGACCTACATTTGACTGATATAGACGTTGTTAATAAAAAAGAAAAAATTGCTTCTGATTGTAAATCCGAAGGATGCTACAACCGTGCACTTTTAACTATTTGTCCAACATGGCTAAAAATGAATGAAATTTTTCGAAAACATGATAATTACCCAGTAAAAACTTCGCCTACAAAATAATGTGTTGAGTAATATGAAAAACAAAAGAGCACTACTTACAATTCTACTGAAAGAACCAATAATTTTTACAAGGGATGTCCCAAAATGAACGCATTCAAAAGCAAGTCATTATTTTTTTTACTTAAATACATCCAGAAAAAAGTAGTTATAGAAGTTGTGATAGATGTAGTTATAGAAGAAAGCTACTAAATAATGAGTTAAAGAAGCTGTTCATTTTGAAAAAGTAAGCGAAGTTTTTACTGGGTAGTAAATAAAATCAGGAATATACTTTTTGAAGACTTACTAAGCGCTTTGAGTGTGTCAGAAAGTTATTTCCTAAGCCGTTAAAAAATGTTATATATTTCTTTAAAATATTTTATCTATTTTATTAATTAACTTTTTGATCTCATATCTTGAGTACCTAAATTTTTATTTTGTTTTTATTATTGTTTTATGAATTAAATTGTTATGTGTATGTTATCTTTTTATCTTGTATCCAGAGCATAATAATACTGAATAAAAGCATGATAATAGGGAATAAAGGCGTGAGATAATAATAGTTCAAGTTCCTATTTCAATCTTCAATTAATTTCCCAGTAAAAACTTCGCCTACAAAATAATGTGTTGAGTAATCAGAAAAACATAAGAGCACTACTTACAATTCTACTGAAAGAACCAATGAATTATACAAGGGATGTCCCAAAATGAACGCATTCAAAAGCAAGTCATTATTTTTTTACTTTAATACATTCAGAAAAAAGTAGTTATAGAAGCTGTTATAGATGTAGTTATAAAAGAAAGCTGCTAAATAATGAGTTAAAGAAGCTATTCATTTTGAAAAAATAAGCGAATTTTGTCTGGATTTTTAGTATTGAACCATTTATTTTAGTTTCTTTGTCAACAAGTTCCCTTGCGTTTTTTTATAAAAGTTTTTTTCATTTATTAATAACAAAATTTACTTTGTACTATTTATATGGAACGGGATCCCGGGATCCCGGGAAATTTAAAAAAATTTCCCGCTTTCCCGGGAAACGAAAAAGTCCGGGAAAAAAAAAACTCTAAATGTAAGTAATGAGACTGCTTTTAGCACACACTTCAGCTGCTTTTCATTTTATTGAATCGGCTTTTTGTTATTACCAGCCAGAGAAGAATTTTTGTTCCTTGAATTTTAGATTTTTTTTTGGTTTGTCTTTTTTAACTCGCTCTTCTTTTGGGAAAAAGTAAAAAAGCAAAAGGCGAAATAATTTTTTTTAGCTTTTGCTTTTAAGGTGGTTGTCCATTTTTGTCGCTGGCTGGTAAAAAAGCAATTGTCAAAAAATAAAATTATACCAAATAGGAGATTTGCTTTTTTGCACAAACGAAAAACAAAACATTGGCTATTGAAAAAAAGTTAAAAATTTCAATAGCAGGGGCAAAAGCAAAAATAAATAGGTGCTTTAAAACCCTGCTCATGGGAATTCATCCGCCCATAGAGGAAAAATTCTGATTCCAACAGTGTTTAAAAAACTTATCTTAAAAAAGGTGTAATTTGGTGTAGTTTATCTCTCCCCTAAAAAACTATTGTTATATTCTTTAGCACTACATATTTGCATAATTTTAAAAAATAGTTAATAAAACTTTCAATATATACTAAAGTTCAATAATTAATTTTCCTGGTGGGCTATAGTGTGTTGCAAAACTAGTACCATCACATACGGATGGTAGCAAAACTCGTTTCTTTCGAAAATTCATAGCAAACCTCGTTTGTTCCAATATTAAATCTATTATCTTTTTATACCCACACCACAATAGTGGAGAGGGTATTATGCATTTGTGCTGATGTGTTTAACGCCTTAAAATAGTGGTCCTAGACCCACCTTAAAGTATACCGATCTACTCAGAATCAATTTCTGAGTCGAACTAACGATGTCCGTCCGGCTGGCTGGCAGGCTGGCTGGCTGTCCATGTAAACTTGTGCGCAAAGTACAGGTCGCCACTTTGGAGATAACTTGATAAAATTTGGGTCATAGGTTCTTATTGGCACAAGGACCAAGCATATTAAAAATGGGCCAAATCGTAGGACCACGAGGGAAGATAGGGTGAAATTTCTTCCTCTCAGAAACTATCAAACCGATTTTAATGAAATTTAAAACATGGATAGATCCATATCTATATGGACACATAAGCTATAGGACCACTAGGGGATGTAAGGGGCAATTTCTGCCTCTCACAAACTTTCAAACCGATTTTAATGAAGTTTTTAAACATAGAGAAATCCATATTTATATGGACACATAAGCATGATGTGTTTTTAAGTACTGTGGTGCTGGGTATCATATGGTCGGGCTTGACCGACTATACTTTCTTACTTGTTATATTTCAGTTGGTTTTAATTTTTCAAATGTTGAGTTATTTATCAAGAATTGCATAGCACAGAATCAAAAAGTTCAACTAATTTGCTCCATTAAATCGGGCGCTATATGCAACTCACGAACTCATATGTAAATAACTATATTAAAGCTCAATGCGCACGTGTAAGAATTAATATATCGATTTGAAATTTTTCCAGCATCATTTTCTTGCTCTATTTAACCATTTCAGTGGTACTGCATTAAAAAAAAGTTTAAGGTCAAATATGGCGCAGTCTCATATACATTAAGCATTAAGGTAAGAGTAGGGGTCGGAGTTGGAGTCGGAGTCGGAGTCGTACTTAAAAAATTTCAGCGGATGGAGTCGGAATCGGAGTTATCATTTTATCTTGACGACTTCACAGCCCTGGCTTAAACAATGTTTTAATTGTTTCAATTAACTGTTTTGATTGAAAAAAATATTTTGATTTATGTTTACATTTTATAGAGCCTTTTTGCTGGTGGTCACATTTCAATTAAACCTGCAGTCAAATGAACTGTGATAGGCTGACTTCAAAAACTGCAATTGCTTTATAAGCATAGAGTTGCATAACGCCGCAGTACAAAGTATATGCAATGTATATATCGGTTATATAGTTATATAGTACTCACAACCATTTCATGATATTTAGTAGTTATAACATCCCTGAAGGAAACCTGGGGACAAGTGTCTCCAAGTCACCAGTTTTGTCGACTATTTTAGTGACTTCTTGGCGACATGTCAACAAAGTGTCTACAATTTTTTTTTTTTTTTTTTCTTTGATGAGAATGAAGTTCTTATTTGCCGCAAAAGCACTTTTATTCGTCAACGACATAATTGTTTTTATTAATATAGCATTTTTTAATTTGTGCTATAATAAATATGCAGTACATTAATCGTTATAAATTTAAATAGTAGATAAGAAACTCCATTTGTTATATTTTGTGTTTCATTAACGACGTCTTTTTTAGAAAAGTATCAAAAGTGTAGACTAGAATTACTAAAATGCACTAGTGAGTCTCTGGTGACAATGTCTACATATGGTCCCAAAAGAACCACCTACTCAGTAGTGACAATCAATACTGATTCACTAGTGACATTTCCTGCAGGGATGATAACCTTCTAAAGGTGTAGTCATAGTATGCGTAAGAAGCAAACAAAATATCTTTACTCTAATAATATTTTGTAATCGCCATTTGTCAAATAATTTTGCATCAGTTGAGTCGTTTGTTTTAAATATGCCTATCGAATTATTTGTAAGTGAGCGGTTAAACAATTTAAAGAAAACTTTCCATTACAAAAAAAAACAAGTCTAAAGAATTTAAAAAAAATAATATTGTATTGACATTAAGAAAACTTGTAAAGTGCCAAAAAAAAAGACAATACATTTTTTTTTATTGTTGTGAAATAACTTATTATTATTAACATGATAAGATTATAATTCAGGAAAAAATACTAAAATGTAATAATACGAATATATTTCTGTGGCTTGGAGCTAAAAAGGCCAATGTCACTTTTTTGCTCTTTTGAGTAAATCATTGCATTAGATTTGTTTTCTTGCTCTCTTTCATTATGGTAAAACAGCTAAAGTCATACTTAACCCAGAACAGCTTCATAGATAAAATGCTGGCCAATGTCACTATGAAAAACCTTTGTAAAACCTTTTGTAAAGCCTTCAAATCCAATTTTCTCAAAAGTGAATATTTTGACATTGGCCCTTTTAGCTTCAAGCCACAGATTTGGTCATAATAAGATTCAATGATAATCGTAATTTGGTGACTACAGTCATGAATCTTATCATAATATGTTGTTCTTAAAATATGTTTACCACAACCATGTTTTTTCTTTGCGTGCATATAAAACGAAAGTATATTTCAAAACTTTCTGAATTATAAAAAAAATATTAAATATTTAAGTGTTTAAATACAAGAAAATTCGAATAATTATTGTGGGTCCTCACAAGGGCTACGTACTGGCTAAGGCTGATAATCTAGCATCATTTGAAGTCTTAGAGGTCAATATTGTTCTTGTTTTTCGTGACATACGGCTAGCAATATTAAAAAAATGGGCCCAAAATTGGACGTCCAGACTGCTCTACGTCAACAACAACCGCGATGCCCATGTCGCGAAATCATTTTCAAATATTAATTCCATGTATTTTAATCTTCCAAATAAAATTCTTTTTATACCCTCCACCACCACTAGTGGTGAATGAAGGTATTCTTAGTTTGTCATTCCGTGTGAAACTTTTTTGTTATTCATCTCAGACCTCAAAAGTATATATAATCTGGCTCCTTAAGCAATTCTAAGTCGATTTAGCCATGGCCGTCTGTCTGTCCGTTCGTCCTTCTGTCCGTCTGTTGAAAGCACGCTCACTTTCGAAAAACTCAAAAGAAAAGAACACAGTTGGGGCCAAATTGCATCTAGTTATCCTAAGCAGTTTGAGATTGAAATTGAGCAAAAACGTTTCAGTACGATGAGACTAATGAGTCCAAATATGGAACCACTTCCCTAAAAAATCGATAATTTTGTTACAAAAACTATCATTAATTGTGGTATAATGCACGGATTGATATAAGATTTGGCACGAACTCGTTATATATGACTAGAAATCATATAGTTATATTTCGTGAAGATCGGCCCGTAATTTGGTATAGACCCCATATAAAGCCAGCTCTCAGAAGACAGTTTAGTACACTCAAAAGAAAAATCAATCCGTCCGTACTCAAATCAATCCGAAGTGGTATTAATAGTACGGTGAGTACGTATTTTCTTGAATCAAGAAAAGATTGATTCAAGTACGGATTTTCGCGAAATACTTAACTTATTCATATTCAATCACGAATTCTTACTTGAAATAAACTGAAAATGAGATTGATTTAAGTAAAACCAAGATTGAACTAATCTCAAAATGCGCTTGATTCAAAAGGGTGACTGGCAGCACTGGTTGGTAATTTTGTCCAAACTACATCTGTGAAAGTGAAAAGTGTTCAGTATACTCTGCCATTTCATCGTGGAGAAACTCACAAACGAGCAAGGGTTGCAAATCGTTGAAATTTATTATCAAAATTCAGCTCGATGGAAATGCACTGTTTTATCGAAAAATTGTGTTCAGCGATGAGCCTCATTTCTGGCTAAATGGATACGTAAACAAGCAAAACTGTCGCATCACAGCCACATGCCGTACAAGAGTTACCGATGCATCCAGAAAACGACAGTTTGGTGTGGTTTATGGGCTGGTGGTATCATCGGTCCATCTTTCTTCAAAGACGACCGTGAAAGAAACGTTAGAAACTGCGAACGATATCGAACCATTTTACGCAACTTTTTTTTTTTTTTTTGCCCGAATTGGCTGAGTTTGACTTGGTTGATATGTGGTTTCAACAAGACGGTGCCACATGCCACACAGCTCGTGAAACAATGGACATATTAAAGGATGAATTTGGTGAGTAGTTTATCTCTCGAAATGGCCCTGTGAGTTGGCCGCCAAGATCATGTGAATTGACGCCTCTTGACTATTTCTTGTGGAGTTATGCGAAGTCGTTGGTCTATGTGAACAAGCCAAACACGATTGAAGCCTAAGAGTATTACATCACACGTGTTATTCATGGAGTACAGGCCGAAATGTTCGAAAAAGTGGTGCAAAATTGGACCTTATAATGGACCATTTGAACCGGAGGTGCGGGCAACCTTTACATGAAGTTATTTTTAAAAAGTAAATGGCAAAGACCAATTTATCGATTCCAATAACAATTTTGAATATATGATGCAAATTTGAGTGTCTTATTAGATTTTTAAAAAACTACGCTTAAAAAATCACCCATTATTATACTTGAAATAAAACAAAAGTGAAATTAGAAGAAGAATTTTATTATGGTTAATTTACTTACACGTTAACGAATTACAGAATTTTAATTATAAAACACCAGCATTATTCCCGATATGGGTTTTACTTTAAAAACTTAATGAACATATACATCTGAAAATATAAACTAAAAGAGGAGCCAGTGTTCTCAATTTACTTTTTAAACACGAAAACAATGTGGTTTTGTCTTTTTCCGTTGTTTTTGTTGTTTCTACACACAACGAGCAAATCGTTTTATAGCTACTTGTAGAGCGTTGTTGTGATTTCTGTAACAAACTTTGATAAGTTAAATAAGGTTAAACGCTCACTCTGTAATCTTATTCTCAGGGTGGCACTACCAACGAAAAGTTTAGTCTTTTTTACTTGGTTTAGGAATTTTGTTCTTATTTTAAAAAATTTCGGGATTGATTTTTGAAAGTCATCTCTTTTAGGATTATTTTAAATATGTTTTAGTATTATTCTTACTTGAATTTTTGGGTACGACTCGTACTTAAAGTAAGTAAAAACAACTTCATTTATCACGAGTGCTTTTCTTTCTGTGTACATTAATTGTATTTTAAGCATAGATGGATGACTATTTATATGGACAAACAAGTAAAATAAGAGCACGAGGGGAGGTGAAGGAAATTTCTGCCCCTCTCGAACTACCTCACAGATTTTAGGGAAATTTTTCACATAGCTGGATGACTAATTATATCGACAAATAAGTAAGATATTTGTTGAAAAATAGAAACACGAGGGGAGGTGGGAGGAAACTTCTACCCCTTTGCATGACCTCAGAGATTTTTATGAAAACATAGATAGATTCCTACTAGTACCGTAAACAAAACGTATTTCTTTTTTAGGCGTAGTAACACACGCCGGGCCATCCGCTAGTTTACTATAGACCCCATATAAAGCCATCTCTCGGAAAAGAGTCTAGTACGCCTAAAACCATGAATAACAACGCCAAGGCAATTTTGTCACGCCGCAGTTTTAAAGACCTGCAAATAACACTGTAAAATTTCGCGAATATCGGTCCATAATTTACCATAGGCCTCATATAAAGCCTACTCGCGGAAAATAGTTTTTTACGCCTAAAGCCGAAAAGAAAAATGTTTTGTAGCAGAATTTAGACATTCGTGGTTTCATAAGGCTTCAAATCACAGTTTAAAATGTCGTAAAAATCGTTCCATAATTTACCACATTCCCCATATAATGCTCACTCTGGGAAATTATTCAAGTATTCCTAAAACCATAGCAGATATATTTATTGTGAAATAATTTGGTCCAATTTAGCTTCATATATCCAAAAAAAAAAAAAATACCATGCAATTTTGTCCAAAAATTTAGCTTAGAGGTGTTATTAGCAGCCTTCTGGAAATAATTTTGAAACTATAAAACGCCATAACAAATTTCTCTACTATATCGTTTAAAAACCAGAAATCACTACAGAATTTTGTGACGATTGGTCCATAATTTACCTTCGATTCCATATAAATTCCACTGCCGAAAATATTTGTTCAATTTAATTTTTATATGACAAGAAATAAAAGAATAAAGCTGATTGACGGTCGATAAATAACCATTTGTAGATCTAAACCACGACGAATTTTAATACTGGCGTCGGTTTTTATAAAGATTAATGAATAATTTTACGATCCCTTATAGGGCTCACGCCTGTTATATTCTCAAAGATTCGGCACAGCCGATTATAAAAATCTTACTTGTTTTTATAAAATTCTGTTTTTTTATTTTTTATAATTAAAATTTTTTTTTAACTTCAAAAAGCACCCTTTACTTACAGATATTCTGTGGCAAATCAAAGCTTCATTACCTTTCATTACACTTCATTAGATTGAAATTTTCATTTAAAATATAATTTACTTTTGGACAAGTCTTTATTTGCTCAAGCTCAATTAAATTTGAAACGTATTATTTCTCTACCACGAGGAGTGAGCTTGCCAGTTGTATTTGAATAGAAGAAATCCAAAATGTTCAACCCTCCTTTAGAGTATTTAAATTCTTCGAGTATTGTTAAGATAGGAGCTGCAATAGAATTCAAGGTTTTGTCACGTAACCTGAAATATCATTGGGAGTAATTTCAGTAAATAGTTCACGTACTATTATAATTAGTATGAGACTAGGCAATAATTCATTTATTTTAGAAATTGCGGTTGCTTTCTAGTTATATTTTTTTAATTAAAGTCAATAGAGTTCTATCTTAAATTTTTTGGGAATAAGATAAAATAATGAAATAATTTCTTACGATTTCATTATATTTTTATTATTTAATATTACAGACTAAAATTGTCTGAAATATTAAATAAGTTAGAAATATAACTTTAAGTCATTGTTTAAAAAAAATACAGATTACTAACAATAAAAAATTGATTTCTTTAATAGAAAAGAATTATGGTTTGGAATGTATTGGAGTTTTGTTACTCTATTATAATAAAATCATCACTTTTGCACGACACTGCAATCATTCTGGTATCAGTTGCCACCGTTTTGTACATGTTACAACAATATTTATATTTAATGCAACTGTACTGTTGCACATTCCTCAAAATTGGTCCTAGACACCGTTTCAGTTCACCGATCGAAGCAGAATCGCCTTCTAAACCGTTCTATCGGTGGCTATCCGTCCATGCGTTCGGCTGGCGTCCCGTGTAAACTTTGTGCGCTAAGTACAAGTAGCAATTTTTCAGATAAATTAATGAAAATTGGTACATAGTTCTAATTGTCACAAAGATCAAAGACCAAGGACGAATGCTGAGAATCGGTCTACAATTACCCATAGCCCCTATACAAAGTTATTTTCGGAATACCGTCTGTGTGCTCATAAACCATCTTATTATGCTGGTAGTAAGGGTAAATTTAGTCCAAACTTATTTTATTGCAGTCTAAATCATTTTACCGAATTTTGTTGTAATCGGATCATATTTTACTATAGCTCCCTTACAAATAATACTGCCGAAAATATTTTTGACTCCCACAACTTCTTTATAAATTTTGGTATTGACATAACTTTTACTATAGCTACTATGCCGTGCCAAAATTTTATGTTGGTAGGTCTAGAATTGAACATAAGTTTTATATAGACCACCTCCATAAATCACATATAAATGCAGATATCTAAATAATATTCTTATTATAAGAATCTTAACCTAATAAAATAATTTTGCTCCGGCAGGTCCATGTTTGCCCAGGGGTCACAACTTGTTTGTTTTTTTAATGTCGTAAAAGAAGTTGCTGTTCTAAATCAATAAAATCTTTTATTATTTATTGCTTGAAGCTACAATTCCAAAATTTCTAAGAATATTTAATTTTTACAAACATAAAATTCTTTCCGGGAATTGTTTTAAAAAAAACTTATATTAGAAAGTATACAAGGTTCACAAAATTGTCATTTCAGGCAATAAAGTGAAGCTAATTGGAAATAAAAGATAAATGCGTTGTATCCGCTCAGACGCACGATTTCAACAAAATTCTATCAATTACTTTTGATTTTGTTCCGAATTTCTGTTTATCATAAATAATAAGAATATTAAAAGGACTAATTGCGGAAGATATTTTGGCTCTCATATATCGTTCAGCCTTTGGTTAAAATATCGTTTAAGGTCGAAATTCACTAACTATCCTACGCAATCGTACGATTCATTCACAGGAAAATCTGATGGAATTCCATCCGACAAAAAAAAAAAATGTCTTCAAAATCTGCTGTCAATGTCACACTATCCCACAAAAATTATGCCAACTCAAATGCAACTTTGATCGCATAGAAACTATAATTTTATGAACATTTTCATAAACCTTTGCAAGTCGGATAGACTTGTCAAAAAAATATCTGTCACTAAATACATTTTCAAGCCACACTTTTCTACTTTATGAGCACACACGATTTTTTTGACAAATCGTACGACTGAATAGGATAGTGTATAGCCGGTTTTAAGAAACTTTAGTTTAAAATTTTGTAAAAGCTTTACCAAAAAGCAGTGTTCGAAAATAAACAGAACATTATTTAGAGTACTGCTCACACACCCAAGAACGATATCTATTTTTTAGTGATTGTGTAGACGAACACAACCCTTAATACCGTTCGTTACTATTTTCTAGCAAAAGCCGAACATTATATAGTGTTCTGTTCTTCGTTAAAAAACAGAACAATTGTAGTGATACTGTTGACAAACATTTTATTTTAATGTCCTTTAGTGTTTCTTTTTTTACATTGATAAAGATCTTGAAATGAACAAACAAAAAATTTTAGCAACGACCTCAGCACGAACAACTTGTGTGTGTATTGTGTATATGTTTTGTTTGTGTAAAATAATTTTGCTGGCTTTTTGTTTTTTTTTCGTATGTGTATTTTGTTTTTGTAAAAACATTAATGAGCCGAACCGAACACAATGAAGTTTGTGGATTTAAAAAAAAAAAACCGAACGAAATTAAATGTTCTCATATTTTGTTGAGTTTGATAAAAACAGTATTATTTTTGTGTTTGAAAGAAAACGCGTACTTCTTCAATCCCGCCCATATTTTTAGAGAGTTTGTGCATTGATAAGCCAGCTTTGTGTTCCAAATTTGGACAATTTTTTTCCTACCAGTATTTAGATATAAATAAATCACTTTTGTGCTACGCCCACTTCTTCACATCTTGTCAGATAATGTGTATTGTTAACCAAAATGCTTGTACCTAATTTGGAAATTTTTGACTTTTCGTTCTCCAAATATACGGAAAAACAAACGGACATCGTTAAATCAACTGCGCTGTACGTGTTTGTATTTTTTTTTATGTGTAAAAAAAAAGCAAAAAGTCTAAAATGGGTATAAAAAACACAACATCGTATTTTATGAAAAAAATTTGAGACAGTCGCTTTTGGCCCGAGTGTGTGCCGCAGAAACACGCATTTTAAAACTAGAACCAGAGGTTAATTTTTATTACATATTTGGTTTTTTTAATATTAACCAAATATTAACAAATTTTTTGCTTTCATAAAAGGTCCATCTTGAATCCAACACTGCTTCGGAAGGACTCCATAATATTTTGCTCCTACTCACTACAAACATAGATTATGCTACAAAATTTTCTTGGACTCGGCTTTTATTCGCCAAAGATTATATGGGAAAATCGCAGTCACCGACATAAATTTCTTACAAATGTTGCTTTCGAGATAAAATCTATAAAATAAAATTTCACAATAGCTCTCATGTCATCACAAAAACTTGTGGAGTTAGGTCCAAAATTAATTATTAGTAACATTAGTAATTAAAGTAAATACATTGGTCCTCAAAAGTTTCTTAGAGAGCCTAATTTTTTCATCCACTTTATTCCAAAAAAAAAGTATAAATGAATTAAAAGTTGTCTCGAAAAATTAATCTACTTAATAATAAGGTTTAATTAACTAAAATAACATTTGTTGCCTATCATAAAGCATTTCTGTCTGGAGTCATACTCCTTGTTTCTCCCAAACGACCTGCTTAACTAAGTTTAACTGGCATATAAAATATTTGCTTGTTTTTTAGTTCATCAAAGTAAAGTCTTATCAAAAAATCTGTCAGATCCACATGTCGCTAACATATTGCTTAATTACCATTTAGTATATTTTAATTAAAATTCCAGACTAAGTGTAATCATTTCATTATTTACTGCATTTCTACAATTAATTCAATTGACTTCAATTCGATAAAATGAGTTAATTTATAATCCAGTCACCACAAGTTGTCAAATAATTTTCATATTAAATATTTATTTATACATATTTTGTTCCTTTCTTTATTTTATTTTCCAATAACTTTTACCAAATCAAAAAACTGATTATTGTTATGAGTTTAAATGAGTTCGGATTTATTAAGTGGAAATATGAGAAGAACATAAAAAAGTATAATAATTTACAAACTTTTACCTAGAGTAATACAAACAAGCAGACATATAAAAAGGAAAAAAAAAAACACAAAACAGATTTTACACGCACAATAACCATGTGTGCAAAATGTTTGAGAGTTCTAGTAAAATTTATGATCCTGGCAAACGGCACAGTGGGGCTACGAATGTGCAAAATTTTGTAAAAAAAAACGCAAGTGCCAAATGAAAGAAATATTTATCTAAGAAAAATAATATTCTATTGAAAACATGTGTACATACATATTCTGGGTGCCATTAAAATGTGCATACTTTTAAAAGACTAAATAGAAAATTAATACTGTAGTAGTCAATTGTTTTTAATTCTCCTAAGCAGTTTGAGATTATTATTTAGCAAATCAGTTCAGCAGAATAAAAAGTTATAAACAGATCTTTGGACCAATGCATATCAAAAAAATTATAACTTCTTTACACATTTGTATACTCTTGTTAAAACGCGGGACTTACAATAGATAATGCGTCTTTTAAACGTCCAGGGCGCTTTGATCAGAGGTATTTTATATGTATGTATGTATATTGTTCGCTGCTGTAATCAGACGATAACAAGAGACCCATGTTGAATTAAATGAGTTTGGACGAAAACGACTCGGAAAAACTTTTCAAAAAATAGTGGCTGGGAAGGTTTGACTCACAATCTTATAGTACAGACTTTTCCACTTACGATTAAGATTTGTGTTGATCGATGCAGAAAGCCATCACTGGATTTGAATTTACCCATGAACAAGCTTGCAAAAATTGGCTTAAAAAACGCATTCTTATGCACACAATTAGTTATATATTTTTTCAATATTTATTTCTTAAATCTTCGTATACTAAATATGAACTTACAAAAAAAAAAAAAAATCTTTTTTAATACTTTATTTTTTACCCTGCAAGTGCAGGACGAAGACTTTCCCCATTACGGTTTTCTGTTCACATATGTAAGTGTTTAACGCTCTTATTATCGGATGAGCCCTGCAGTATATTTTCTGCTTAGGCGAGTGCAGCCGCAATCAATTAAAATAATTCAAGATAGAGGCTTTGGCTCAGTTCAAGACTTTTCTAATAGTTAACTGCATATTTCTAGTTTATAGTTTATACTAATGGCACATTGATTACTTTTTTCAATATCATTTCTTGCCCAACTTCTATTCAAGTTTCGCAAGGAGGCTAAGAAGTAACCACTGCTTTAAGATTCTTAATGGCTGCCATAATAAGTAGTCAGTGACATTTTTATGTGACCGTATTTTAAATAGGTTTAATAAGATAAGAAATTATGATGCTAAATTTTGTAAAGATCGCACAGTGGGTAAAAACATAGGTAAACTAAGGATTAATTCAAGTAAGCTCATTTATATCGATATTGACATTGTTACGAAATTATATTTATCTTAGAATTATTTATAGTTTTAGTTATAAGTTATCTTGTAAATAATAATTTATGTCGTATTTGCTTAAATTTTTATTTGATCCACTGTATTGAAGACTTTAAATTAAATTGTAGAATTTAAAATTGGAACAGAATGCTCTGGATTCGACTAGAAGGTTCTAGAATATACTCGTCTACAACTTCTACCGGTTGTGAACTTTAAATACAGGCTGACTCGTAAACAGCGTTGCCGTTTTGGTTACATTTAACCAAAATTGGTTACTTTTTTTTCCAATGTGTACTTGTGTACTTTTTTTCCATTTTGGTTAATTTTTTTTAACACAAAAATAACCAATTTTTTGTTTTGGAACAAGAACTACCTGCTGCGCTTTGTTAACCCTTAAAATTGTGTGTGGTATTTGTGCATCTAAAACCAATTCTTTTTTTATCTACTTAAAAATTATTTTTTTGAGAAGCTTAAACTTTAACATTGATAGTCTGTTAACCATATAAGGTACATACTTTGAGGTATATATGGCCATTATCTGCTATTCTTAATGCTTCAAAGGTCTTACTGAAACACTTTTCTAGATAAGCGATAAGGTCAAAGGCCCTTCCGATACAATCCCGTTTAAAATAAAAATATTTTCACCGGGCAAAAGCATCTATATATAAAAGATCTACCGAATAATTTAGCTCAATTTTGCACTTTGATACCATTACGCATAGCAAGACTTTAAAAGTTTTACTTGTAAGAGCTCTTTATAAAAAAGGTTGAAAGATCTAACTCAAAAAGTTTTTAAAATTAAAAATAAGTGTTAACTTTGTATAGAAGGTGCGGTGCCACTTACACTTAAAAATTACGAAAAGTTATATAGCATATTGTTCTTTCCAGACCATCGGTAATATGCTGTCAAAACTATAAAAATATCGGTCGGTTTATGAGCCTACAATATACAAACAAACACTATTTCTTGTTTAGACACACAGTTTTTAAACCGAAGTGCGAATAAAATACATAGTACTTTTGATACAAATAATTTTGTTTACTTTTTTTCGCTTTTGGTTACTTTATTTTTGCATTTTGGTTACAAATTTTTTTTGGTCGTGGCAACGCTGCTCGTAAATGGTTAAGTTAGTTTGTTTTGAGACATTAAACGGTTCAGTTCATTACTAACAATATTCGATAAATTTTGTGAACATTATAATTAATTTTAATAAAACTTATTCAACGTGTAACGGAAATAAACCGAAATGCGTTTATTTAAGAAAAACGTAACTTTATATTTATGAAATAACTATACATTATTTAGTTTACAAATTATTTTTGAAAAAAAAAATTATAGAAAATATTTTTGTTATTAAAAATCAAGTTGAATTAATCGCCCCACCCCCTAGGATAAAAAATTGGTTAAAAACAATTCCAAAAATTTTTTTTTTTAAATTTTTAGCACACCTCTAAATACCACCCTTTTTGAAGTCGCCATCTGTAGTCCGATCATTTCATGTTGTATTTTGGTTTTCATGACTTCATTTTTGCCTTTGGTGCCTTTTAATCCGATATCAAATTCTGGGCGGCACTTATTCCATGTTCATATTATTATTGGCTTATTATACAGGGTGGCTCAAATAATACCATTTGAGGCCATTGTTGATGGTCTTGCGGTAGCAATTTAACTGCCTGTTTGTAGAACGCGAGTGCAAAAGTGAGTCGTTTTGAAACAAAAATTCAAAATTTGTTTTTGTTTTAAATGTTAGTTAAACGAGTCATTTTTGCGTTCGCGTTCTACAAACAGGCAGTTAGTTTTGTATGTTTTTATTATAATATAGGCTGTGGGAGCTGATTTTGAATTAAATATTGACAATATTTTCGCTCCGCCATAACAATTGATCGTTGACAAGAATAGAACAATTTGATAGTCTTATCACGGAGAGAATTATGTGCAGAAATTATGCGCTATGGGCACAACTTATGCACAAATTGTTCACGAAAAACGACCAAGAACAGTTGTTCATAATCTATGCACACTTGTTCATAACTTAAGTTCAGCACTATGAGCATGTTTTATGAATAACTGGGCGTAGGTTATGAACATCATTTTCATAGATAGTGAACAACTGGGAAAAGACTATGTACAACTGTGCATAGGTTATGAACAACATTTTCATAGATTGTGAACAAGTAGGAAATATTTTACACCTCCTGCAAATATTAAAGAAACAAATTTTCATTTTATTTTCAAATGTCTTTATTTCAAAGTACAAGCACTTTATAACTAATATTATATTTACACATATTAAAATAAAATAAATCTTATACTTCAGTATTAATATGTTTATTTTATATAATTTATAAAGTAATTAATTTTTTTACATATCTATAAAATTCTTATCATAAAACATAGTCTAGTGCTTAATATTGGATGAAGCTCAAAGGGTTTAGAAAATTCAATTAGGAAATTCAATATACAGAAATAACAGCAAATTAAATTAAAATATAAATTAATACCTTCTAAATTTGTAGAAAACATAAGTATATTCACGTCTTTGTTGACCTGCGAAGTTTTCCATATTTAGCACTTCAATGGAAGTTTTTCTGCAAAACACAAACAAAAAGTAAACAAAATCAGCTGAAGCAGAACTCCATAAATAGTTCGTTAAGCAACTACCCAGTCAGAAAAACAATTGGCTGTATCAGTTATCTTTGTTCTGTGATAAATATTTGATAATAACTCAATACTTACCTCTGGTTTTCTTGATTTGCGCAATTATATATTTCTAAAAAATATTCACTTCAATTCACTTCAACTACTGTCGCTTCTAAACACAACCGGCGCTCTTGACACAAGGAACATAATATTGTTCATAATCTATGCATAAATGTGCACAACTTATGAACAAGATACACACATATCAAAATGTTGGGCAAAATCCATGCACAAGTAGGCATAACTCATGAACAATAAGTGTTAATAGTCGTTCATGCACAATGTTCATATATTATGATCAATTGTGTTTAATTTTCAAATAATTAAGCTATGAACAATGTTCACAAACTGTGCACATTTTTTGTGTATAACTTATGCACAATTTCATTAGATTGTGCAGAATTTATGATTATTAGGCATAATTTATGCGCAAAGTTGCATATTCAAAAATGTACCTAATCATTTTATAGTTATGAACAGCTTGTGCATAAATAATGCACAACAGTTTTCTCCGTGTAACGCCTTCTTATGTACTGCATTTCCAAGAATTTAGTAATAACCTGCAATAACAAAAACCCCCTATAGAAATGGTAGAAGTCATCATAAAGTTTGTTTATCTGTATATCTATATATTTGTTTGTATCAATTTCAAATATACTAAATATCAAATTATAATAAAGCTTAAAGTATTCAGTATAGTCCCACTGTCTATATATGAACTGCAATTGTTGATTCATTAAATATTGGTTATATTTTTTTTTACTTTAGCCATAATGAATTTTAATGAGAATCTATAAAAAATCATGTTGTATGATTTATAATACATACTTCAATTGTTACTATGTATGAGTACACGTGGCTAACTTAGCTAGTGCATTTAAGTTTACAAATGAGTTTAAGCATAACATTTAATAACTTTTATAGTATTTCGTTAGATTCTACACCAACACCCAGAACTAAAAGTTCAAGGTCATTTTGCTAGAGTTTGCAAAGGGACATATTTTACCTGAGACTTTATTTAAGGCTCAACATAAAAGTTACAACTCATATATTCAAAATGCTGCCATTCTTTTTATATATATTTGAAGTGGCTGTAAACGAGTATAAGTCTATTAAATATAAATGTACAATTTTATTAGGTAATTTGGTTAAATACACATTTGTTTGTTGGTATATTTATGTTTGTGCGCACAGTGTGTAACAAATGTTTATGAATCTCATTATAAAATAGGAACAGCCGGAATATGACAGAGATATTGTTAGAATTTTTTAAATTTATTTAGTACATTTAATAAACATGCCTGACAGTTTTTTTTATGAAAAAAAGGTTGCCATATTCTCGATATCGAAATTGAAAAATTAAATTAAGTAAACTATTATTACACGCTTGTACTTTTCTGAATGGTTGCTTTGTTTCCTTTGAATTTATTCATAAAGATAATTTAATATTGCACGAAAATATTAATAAAATGCATAAACTGAAAAAATCATTATTGTTCACTGAAATTAATTTGAGCACTTTTAATTCGTACAGTGCATAAACTAGGCTCAAGATGACGAAAAAGGCCAAAATGTAAGCAAAAATTGGTAATATACCGTAACAAAATGAGGTAAATAATGCAAGGGAGCAAAAAAGGGAACTTTTTTACTTTCTTATATTTTAATTTTTATTATTTCTGAAAATTGGCACGCCATAAGCCTTTTTGTGAAGAAACTCGAATATGTGTAAATATCGACTGATCTTAAACTCCCAAGATCAACAATACAAAGCATTGTTAAAAAATACAAAATAAGTGGAAACTGCTGCAATGAAGTTTCAAAAAGAGGCCGGACCTCAAAAATAGTGCTTCGAGATAAAAGACCTTTAGCAAATACTATTGAGCAAAATAGTCGAAGCACTGTTCGTGACACAGCTCCGAAGTGATTTGATGCTATTGGAAAGCCCGTAAAACGTGAATGGACCCACCAGCCAATGAAAAGTATAGGGTATCATTTTTATAAAGTAAGTTTAAAATTTACTCGGTATGTCGAAATCAGTTTAGAATATTATAAATTTTTTTACGCTAATGAAAAGCAATAGCTTACCGCATTTCAAAAGAAAAAACTATTGTTATGGTGTAAAGAGAGACGCTCTTGGGTAAAAAGACAATGGTACAGCATTATTTTTATTGACGAATCGAAGTTTGATGTTCGTGTCGGTGGTGCTAGAAAAAGGGTGATTCGTAAAAGCACAGAAGCTTACAATACAGACTGCTTGAAACGCACAGTCAAGTTTCCAGCTAGCCTCATGGTATGGGGATGTATGTCTTTAAAGGGTGTTAAAAAACGTAAAAGTATTAGAGGAAAATCTGATACCATCCGTACCACAGTTATCCGACTGCGGTGAATATATTTTTCAGCAAGATGGTGCATCATCCGATAAAGTTAAAAAAACCAAAAAATCGCTAAAAGAAAACGGTATAGAATAGAGGTTCTAAAATAGTGGTTTGGGTCGTATATAGTAATAAAGCTTAAAATGTAACGTACAATTTTACTTATGTATAAATTATTTGTTGCTTCTAGTGCTGGAAAACTACCTATAGTACTATCGATAGTCTTAAAACATCAAAAATATCGATAGGAAAAATATCGATATCTATATTATTATTTAAAACACATTTATGAAATACATGTTTTCATAACTGGGGGCAAATTATGGCAGTTAATCGAAATTTCTATTTAAACTGTTTTGCATTTTCGATCGATATCGAATGCCGTAATTTTCCCCCTGTATTTAAGCAGCTATAATCACAATTTTTCGCAGCAATTTTACTTGCTAATAATAACAGTATTGTAATGTTTTAAAAAGCCTACAAATGCAATTTTAAGCATAAGACAATCTTAAAAACGACCATTAGAGGGAAAGTGCTTTAGACCAATTGACTGCCTTTTGGGTGGATAATAGGGTGGTTACAAGGTATATGGTAAATTTTAGGCGCTATCTTTTGGGTCACCCCCCTCGGATAATGCCAACACGTGTCTCATTGAGCATAAATTAGGGATAAACAGCGATTTTTCACTAAAATTCGTATTTCTTTGTCCTTAATTAATGCTAAATATCACTTTATCTATTGGTATAAGGAACAAAACATCAAAATTATTAAGAATAAAATTTCCTATAAAACAAGACTCGACTCAGGTTCCTAGAATGAATGGTTTCGGTTTTAGAGACAAAGAAATACGAATTTTAGTGAAAAATCGCTGTTTTTCCTTAATTTATGCTAAATGAGGCACGTTTTCAGCTGCCGGAGAAATATTAAATAACAGGAGGAACTGCCTTAAATTAAATATGTCCACCTTTTTTTTACAAAAAAAATAAATTGTTGTTGTTTTTTGTTTGGCTTAAGGTCATATAAAAATTATAAATAAAAATCCACAAAATCAGTTAATGAAAATATGACAAGCAGTGAGGAGATATCAACTTTTTTGTAGTTTTTAATTTGACAGTGTTT
The DNA here is from genome assembly GCA_963931875.1 of Pollenia griseotomentosa. Lineage (NCBI taxonomy): Eukaryota > Metazoa > Arthropoda > Insecta > Diptera > Polleniidae > Pollenia > Pollenia griseotomentosa. The sequence goes on from OZ007563.1 coordinate 89,475,667, forward strand.
TAAATCCATTGAAGATAACCATCGATGTATGGTCAAAATATCGGATGAAAAATAAAAACCAAAATAAAAAATACATAAAACAACAACATACATACCCAATACAGGTCAACAATAAATATTGAACAAACAAATTTTTTTTTCTACTCAAGTACAAACATTCAGTTGATAGTAATATTGATAATGAAATCTGAACTTTCGATATACATATATCGATAGTGGAAAATATCGATAGTATCCCAGCACTAGTTGTTACTAAACTTTTAATTGTGTTTAGAATGGTGTTCGATTAAACGAATAATCGATAGTTGGCATTTTTTACTTATTCGATTAAACGAATAAAATTGTAAAATTAATCGATTAATCGAAAAATTCTTAACCCAGAAATTTAATATATTACGAGATTTTTTGTCAATGTAGCTCCGCATGGCAATATAATTTTGAATTTTTTGATACTTTTAACGGACATTCTGCTATGCCACTGCAAATAATTTCCTCTAGAGAATCGACCAAAGTATCTTGTTTAAAATATTTATTCATTGGAACACTTGTAGACCTCTTTGATTTTGTTGGTGGAGCAGCGTGTTCAAGTACTATGTTATAGTCACTCTTAAAGTGGTAAATCAGAGAAGTTGTTGAAGAACATTAACGTTAACACATTTTTGGACACCTGCTACATTTAGTGTTATTATATTTATCTTTTGTACTAAATTTTTAAACCAAAATTATTCTAAAGAGAGAATGCCAAGAACTATATTGTCAAACGGGCGATTTCTAAAAATCGGAATAAAGTGGATTAAAATTTAGTAAATTTAAAAAACGAACCTGTAATGAAAGTTCATAAACATATTCTATTTTATCTACATCTTTCTTTAAGTATTTATTATATTTGAAAGAAAAAATAATTGAATTTAAATTAACGTTTGATTTCAATTTCACTTCATTTCGATTTCTAGAAGATACCAGACAAATTAATTTAAATCTTTGAGTTAACATACCTTTGTCGTTGTTTCTTTTATGAAATGAATTATTAAATTGTTTTAAAAAAATTTAACAAAAATATAAGCTAAATTACTCACTAAACATGACTGTTTTTTTTTTAATTCCAACGGACACATACATTTGGTTTGTTTATTCGACTTAAAATTTTAAAAAAAATTATACATTTAACAGAAATACTATATATTATTATCATTCGATTAATCGGTATAAGTTCTTCGATTAATTCTTTAATCGAAATTAGCAGTTTTGAATTATTCGAACAATTAATCGACTAAAATTTTTCGATTAAATGAACAAGAATTAATCGACTGAAAACCCTAGTATTTAGAGCAGCATCTCTTAATTTATTTATTTTTTAATTTTGTTTAAGTTAATTTTGTCTATTCGTTTATTATAATTAATTAATGCGCTTTTGAAATAAACTTTTGGTTGTCATTTTTTGAGCCAGTAAATAGTTATTTCCTGCTCAAAATTTTGACATTTTAGTTCGTAAAGAATGGGCAATACTGGCCATCTACATATAAATTATTATTGGTAAATGATAGAAGTATTTTTTTCCTACTTTTCCAAGTCCAATAAATGCTTGACAATGTGATATGTGATACCCTGTATGTAAATATAAAATTTCTTTATTGACTCTCATAGCTTTTAAAAGTTTGCCTGTATTTTTGTTCTTATTTTTTCTTTTAAAACTAGAAAACTACAAGATATTGAGTGTAAATGTCTGAGAGTGTATTTTGGTCATAAAATTTACTAATAAAAGAAAATTAGTTTTGGCACCAGAACTTTATGGTTTTTAATATTTTGAAATTAATCCATTTATACAGATGCTATTTGGGACTATACTCATAATTGGTTTTATATTGTGTGGCAATATGACAAAAAAAAATATTTATTTTACTGATTTAACAAGAGCTGGAAATGATTAAAGTTTTTATTACAAAATTGAATCTATTGCAAGGTCATCTAGATAATGTTCTAAGATTTCAACATTTATCTTTCTTGATTTAATAAATCGAAAATTGAAATTAAATTTAGAATTTATAATTAAAAAAAGGTCGAATAATTAAAAAACTTAAGAAAGATTTAACTAATTTTATAATTTCCCCCATAAATTCGTTCACTAAGACGAACAATCAGACTGCAAAGTTGTGCAAACGTAATTTCTTATTTGTATGTTTTTTTTAATACGATCTTCCTTAAAAGAGGTGATATTCGATAAAAATTATTCCAAAAAAATTTTCTTACATGTCGTGTAATCTAAGGAAGAGTTCGAAGAGAAATATGTTATTCGGATTAACACCAAATTTTTATTTTGTTTTAATCATTATTCAATTAAATTATTATGGAAAAAAGTTCACATTCTAAATGTCACGTATCGACACAGATTTTGGCTTAAAAAAAAATACAGAAGATTTTGGAATCAAACCAAAGACATTTTAATGTAACATTGCTACGTAAAATTCTAAAAGAAGTTTGACCAAAAAATTGTGCCAGGTTTCGCTGAATTACGCCTTTTTATACATGGCCACAAACTACTTCTATTTTTTTCACGTTCAAACCGCTACTTCTTTTGCCATTATCTTGGACCTAAAATCGCGCCCTCCATAAACTTTGGCATAGATAACAGTGCTTTCTTAGTGCTATAATTTAAGGGTTAAAAGAACGTTAAAATATTTGTTGTTTAAAATGTTATTGCATTTTTGATGCGTACGACTGTCTCGTTCAAAACTTTGGAATTACCCATATACATATAAATATATAATTCTGAAAGCCTTTTGCGAAAATATGCGATAGAATTGTTCTTGACACAAAAATTTATCTCCATCTATTCTTTTGGAGGGATGTTTACCAGGAATATAATGAAATGTTGGTTCTTCTTTTATTACATAAAAAACTTAACATTTGGAAAACATCTAATTGAGTTTTCAACTCTCTAGTTCATTCTGTGAGGCAGCTATTTTCTAGGGGCAAATATACTTGATATCCTTCATATATTCATTGAATGAACACCACTTATTTTTTCCTTTTTTTTATTTGGTTTATACTTCAACAGCCTTTGGATATTTAAAACAACTTGAACGAAGAAAAACTCTTGGCTCTCGGATTTTATTCTCTAAAAATTGGTCTTATTTACACAAATTGAAAGTACGGGAACGCTTTTCGTGCAAACTGGAATCCCGTGAGAGGCAAAACAAGAGAAAAGAAACGAACCTATAACTTATTAAATGTGTAAATAGAAATTTTTAAAATATTGAAAAATATATGTATTAAGAACTGTTATAAATATGGAACGATTTAATCCAAAATTTTGTATTATAAGTTCTCACTGCATTATATCTGTTAGTTTAAATTAAGGCGAATTCATATAAGGTGGCCTCTTCGGCGAATTCAGAGAAAAACACCCAATTCGCTTCGTACACCTTTACCAATCCTTCAAAAATATCTAACTAAAAACACAAAGGAAATATTAAAATATGTTCGTTTGAAAAAAATCCTTGTTGTTTGCTAAATTTTTGTCCATTTTCTCAACGTACCGACAAACTGTCTGTTACTTAATGTCAACATAAATTTATTAGACCGATAAACTGTCTGTTATCAATTTTTGGTTTCTCAATATGCTGACAAAAAACATTGTTTTCAGTTGGCAACACCTCTCAAAATACATGTAAAAGTTGGGAGTCAGCTGATTGAACTTGTCTGTAAGGCAAATAAAAGGAAAATAAATAATTGGCAGATGAGTGGTGGTTAGTTGTGCGACAGAATAAAAGCAAATGAGACATTGAGAAAAGCAAATTTCTTTAATGTGCAGTTTTTCGTTGGGAAAAAAGATAATCATGTAATGAGAAAACGGCCATTTATATGATTATTTTTACGTTTCACTTGCACAATTTTTGAATTTTAAGAATTTAAATAAAAGCCAACATGAAAACAAAAACGATTTTTAACACTTGGCGTTTGAATAGCCAATTCGCCTTTGCACAGAAGATGATGACGTAGCACACTTAGTATTAAATCCGCCTTGTCTTAAGTATTGTATGGGAATTAAAATTTAAACTCGTCTCTACAATGTCTTAAAAAATTAAGCCTTATATTGGATTTTAAGTTTGACTGACAGACTCGTTTAGATTGAAAACTGCTCCGCATTTAGATTTTTCATTTATGTATGTGGGCTATATTTAATGTCAAGAAGATAATATTAATACGTATCTGCATACATAAGATTTGTCTGAGGATTTGTTACAAGAAATATTGTCTATTCCTGTGATTTAATTTAGTAATTCCCATTTTACTTACCTCTCTCCACAAAACATATTCAAAGGGACAATTTTAATATTGTTTAGATCAAACATCAAATTAATTTTTACCGTTTTATAATGAAATTTTTTGTTGTCAGCCAACTGCACAAACATATTAATAATAATAAAAAAGTATTTTATATAATTCCTGCCATCGTTTTTATTATTTTGTTTTGCTTTATAAACCTAACACAATTTAGCAGACTCCTAGTGATAGACACATGTCTGCTCGTAAAAGAAAAACTCATTAAAATATTTGTTTTTATTGAATGGAAAAGTAATCAAAACTGCGTTTCTGTTTTGTAACCATTCTTAGAGGTATAAATAAATCAAATTTCATATAGAGCCATAAAATAAATATGCGTCTTATGGAATGTTTTTACCTATAAAAAAAAAAAATATTTCAATAAATGTTTTCTTGAATTCAGGATATTAAATTCTTGTTTGTAACAACTCAGCAGGACATTTTGCTGTATTTACATTAAGCGAAATACATATATTTAAATAACAAATCATGTTTCTTTGAAATGTCACAATGGAATATTTCTAATTTTAAGGTAATTTCCAGTTAAGAATTACTTTCATTATAAAGGATGTTTAACAGAAGTTTTACATAATAAGAAAGTATGGCAAAAACACCGTGTCTATTTCAATATAAAAAAAATTATGATAACGAAAAACGAACAACTGATTCAAGCCGTAGTTTACACCAAAAATAAAAGAACGTATTAAAACACTTCATTAACCATTGCCATAGATGGGGGTAGTGCTATCATTTTGGAGTTTCAACTCACACTTAGTGATAGTGCAAAAATATTGCAATCATTTTATTAATGTTGAGTGATGAATTGAAATACGATTTGCTATTAATTATGGTTTTAGGAGACTTAACTGTTTTCCGGGAGTAGGGCATATATGGGGCCTAGGGTAAATTATGTACCGATCCTCACGAAATTTCACAGTATCATTTATAGTCCTATAAAATTGTGACGAGCCAAAATTTGTTATGATTGCATTATTTTTTACGGTTTTAGGCGTACTGAACTGTTTTCCGGGAGTAGTGTTTATATGGGGCTTAGGGTAAATTATGGACCGACCTTCGCGAAATTTTACAGTGTAATTTCTAGTCGAATAAAACAGACTTGGGCAAAATCTTATGTCATTCCGTGCATTTTTGCATCATTTATGTTAGTTTTTGTAACAAAATTATCAAGTTTTTGAAGGTGGTGGTTCCACATTTTGATTCATAGCTCTGGTCCTACTGAACCGATTTTGCTGAAATTCAATCCCAAACTGCTTAGGATAACTACAAGCAATTTGACACCTAGTTTGTTTATTTCTTTTGAGTTTTTCGAAAGTGAGCGTGTTTTCAACAGACGGACAGACGGACAGACAGACGGACATGGCTAAATCGACTTAGAAATACTCAAGCAGCCAGAATATATATACTTTATGGGGTCTGAGATGAATAATAAAAAAGTTTCACACGGAATGACAAACTTAATATACCCTCTTCACAACTAATTGTGGTGGAGGGTATAAAAAGCAATCATTAGTTTATTGAAACTTTTATTTTCTTCACTCATTTAAGTGCAACAAAAAATTTTGCACTAAGTTCAAAATCAAAAACTTGTTTGGTATGGTAACAATTAAGACTTTTGCTTATAAGTAATTTTTATTCGCTTAACAGTTTTACTTGTTTATTATCTTTAGTTTTTCTAAAATATTTGGATGAAGTTTTTTTAATAAAAAAAAGTATAGGAAATTTTATTGTGGAATTTCGGTTATTTTAGTTTTTTCAAAATGCTAAAGCGTTTTTCAGTTATGCGAACATATGTTGTGCAACTCCTTCATTTTCGAAATTTTTGTATGGGGACCACCCTTATGATTAAAGATGGATACAAGGTATGCTCGGATAGCAAAAATATTGGGGTCCGTCATATATTTGTCTCCTCTAGGGGCACACTGGGGCTAGTTAGGGCGGTAGCGGGTAATTTTATAAAAAGTATTATTTATTATGGAAGCCCCCATAAGGAGCCCAAAAAGGGGGTTAGTATGTTAATAAAAAATGTAGGGTAGGGGGGAAATATTAGTGCGAGTCAGTCTTACATTTTACCCCTCTAGGAGCGACTCAGGGACAGTTGTGAAGCTTTTTTTGGCTTTTGTATCTTTTTCCACTAGCTTTGACCCTGATGAGGAACCATTTACCAGTATCCCACCCCTGTAATTTTTTGGTTCATGCGTTTTTTTTTACAAACTTCACAAAATTGGGGGCTCTCGCATATCGAAATCTTGCTGCTAAGGATTTCCATATAACAGTATTCCAGCCCTAGTGGACATAGAGGTATACATGAAAATTTTGTAGCTAACTCTTTAAAGTTAGAAAAGCTATAAACTTATCGCACATATATTACATACCATCCCTAGTCAAACATAGTTCGATAAAATTACCTGTGGGTCAACTAGAAAAATCTAGCTCATTAAATATGAAAAAAGAAAACATGCGAAGAGTCTCACTTACAATTACCTGTCTTCACTAAAGAAACAAATCAATCCATCAAGCTGAAGCGGTGTCAATAGAACGGTTAGTACGGATTTCCTTAAATTAGGTACAGAACGCTTGATTCAAGTACGAATTATTCAAGTGCGAAATACTTAACTTATCCATTTTTAATCGCGAACTCGTACTTAAAATAATCTGAAAATAATCTGAGACTTAATTAAAAGTGAGATAATGTAAACCTCAAGCTGTGCTTGATTCAATAATTTCTAAGACGGTTTAATCTCGATTAGGACATGAAATAATCCGAAAGTGAGCTTAGAGTGATTCTAACGTAAACACTTGCCCCACAGAACCAGAGAGAATATTATTATGTATTTTACTTACACATTACACATTACACACTTACGTTGTATTCCACCCTTTGTTTACAGAAAAAGTCTCAATTATAAAACACCGGCAGCATGCTTAATACGGTTTCCGTAATCATTCTACTTTAAAACTTTTATGTATGATAAAATTATACATTTAACCTTTAAGGGCAGCTTTTTGGTACTTTTTCGTTCAACATCCGGTACTTTGATTAATTTTCGTTAAAATAAGACATAGAAAAATAATATTAAGCACGCAATGTCCTGAGTAGATAACAATCCATAAAGATCATTTTCTGATTCTTTTTTTGTTTTTCAATTGATTTTTTCTGATATTTTTTATATTGAACTTACAAAATTAAATTAACTCACGTGAAAAATGAAATACGAACCGGAGGTTGGCCCCTCGCCAAATCGATCCACTAAGATAGAAAAAGAAATGCTCGAAACATGTCAATTCATATACAGTGACCGACAAAAGTCTACATACGACCATCTTTTTTCAAACTTTTAGCGTTTAAAGAATTAAAAGAAATAAATTGTAACAGCATTTTGTTTTAAATCGGTTTTTAGTACTCTATACCAACAAAAATTTAAAGTTTGTCTTTCCTTTCAAAAATAATTCACAAATGACCATAAAAACGCAATGACAAAAGTCTACATACGACCACTGTACCACAAGTTTTTTTACTGTCTGTGGTCAAATCCGTTATTTATCGTCCCGTTATTTATTTGAACTCTTTTTGTTAACTCATTCTTCAATGGGTATTGATGTTTAGTTATTGCTTAAGTGATTTCAGTAAACGTTCAAATGGGATAATGTCTTCCCGAAAGGAAATTTCTTCCGATATTCGAAATTTAGTTGTTAAATATAGAATTGAAAACAAATCTTTTGGTGAAATATCAAAACTTTTAAATTTAAGTAAATCCACAGTGCAAACAATATTTAACAATTTTAAAAGTACTGGCAGCATTGCCAATAAACCTCGAAGTGGTCGCCCAAAAAAACTGAATCGAAGAGACGTAAGATTTATCTTAAAAGAAATTAACAAAAACCCGAAGCAAAATGCAACTAAAATATCAGAGGAGCTAGCCACAAGATCAGGAAAATTTGTAAATCCGAGAACAGTTCAAAGAACCCTCAATAACAACGGTTTTCATAGTAGAGCAGCTCGCAAAAAACCACTTATAAGTGAAAAAAATCGTAAACTGCGTTTGGAGTTCGCTGAAAGACATCTCGAGAAGGGGATAGATTTCTGGAAACGGGTCTTATTTACAGATGAGTCCAAATATAACATATTTGGAAGTGACGGAAGAGCCAGAGTGTGGAGAAAACCAAATACAGCTTTGGATCCAAAAAATCTGGTATCTACCGTAAAGCATGGTGGAGGCAGCGTAATGGTTTGGGGTGCTGTTGCTGCTTCGGGAGTAGGAAATCTTGTTTTTATTGAAGGAAATATGGATCGCTACCAGTACAAATCTATTTTGGAACAAAATTTAAAACAGTCGGTCGATATTTTAAATCTTGGTCAGAGTTGGATTTTCCAGCAAGATAACGACCCGAAGCATACGGCTCAAATAATCAAAGACTGGTTGCTGTATCATGCTCCTCGACAGTTATACACACCACCCCAAAGTCCAGACTTAAATGTTATTGAGCACGTTTGGGAAATTCTTGAGCGGAAAATCAGAAAACATCACATTACTAGCGCCCCAATGCTAAAAGAGAAGCTCCAAGAGGAATGGAGAAATATTACATCTTCTGAGTTGGAAAATTTAGTAGCATCAATGCCTAGACGACTTCAAGCTGTCATAGACGCCCGTGGCGGACCAACCAAATATTAATTTTTATTAATAATTACAATTTTTTGTAAATAAATGAAGTTTTTTAAGTTAATACCCAGATCGTATGTAGACTTTTGTCAACACTTTTTTTAGTTTTTTGTAAATAAAATTTTAAGTTTGTTTAAAAAAAATAGTTTTTAGAGTAAACATATAAATAAAAGTCATTATTCAACATATCTGCATCATTACTTTTCATTATATTGCTTTCGAAATCCCTAAGTTCCCAAAATATCGGTCGTACGTAGACTTTTGTCGGCCACTGTATACTTAGATGTACTATGTTTTCTTCATATGTACATAAAAATTCATAGTCGAATGAAAAAAAAGTGCATGACTTTGGGCAAAACTGGGAGACACGGGTCTTTTTTTTGGTCCTTTATGGTTATTTATTGTCCGTATATGGTTATTTTTTTTGTGTTGCACTGTGTAATAGTATATTCGGTTTGTAATAAATTAGTTTTCTAAGCTTTCATAATAACTTTTTTGCAATGCATATGCTCATTTATGCACCCTACATTAAAATTTTTCGTAATTTTTCCATAAATTTTGTAAATAACGCTTTATAACTTTTAAAATTTTTATGAAAATGAAACAAACCAACAATGCAGTTTGAAAGATAAATTTATTCTGAATAACTTAGAAACAAATATTTTTGAATTTGCTCCCACCGTTCCTGAGTTATACCGGTTTTCAACATTGTACCCAGTTTATGATATTATTACTCATACCCAGCAAACAATTTAAAATCAAACTTTTGCGTTTGATTTGCTTAAAAATCATTTATTGGTGTTCATACGATGTAGCTCTATGCCCTGCAATAAATTCGGAAAATCACCGCTATCCATTACCAATACGTGAAGATTTGAGCAATTTTATTTAAGGCCAGCTTGAATACGTGCAACCGAGAGAAGACTATAAAAAATTGTTTCATCTGAGTCTTATTTCATCTGAGCCTTATCTAACAGTAAAAGCTTCAGGGGCTATTAATCGGGCTTGCTGGAGAAAGAAAATGATCAATTCTTTGAAAATATGCATTTTTCGAAACCAGCTGCAATCTTACAGGGACAATTGATGCCCTACTGGAATTTAGTTCATTTATTTTAAGAAAAAATATCAAAAATTGGTACCTGTGTCAATACCTACGATACTCTCTTCTCAATGATCTTAGTCTATAAAAGCGGTTTGATAACTACAAAATTGTTAATGTGGCAGTTGCGCGCGCTACGTTAAAAACTTTCCTCGGTCATCAGATGAACTTTACCCCAAAATTGACTACCTTAGCTTTTTTTGATGAACATATCGAAACCAAAACATTGCGTTGAATGGCAAAAACTCTACATACGCCAAGTAGCGAGAACGATATATTAAATATTAATAGCAGACAAGCTTATTAATAAAGAAATTCAAGGACTAATTTCAAAAACCAATCTTAAGTTTTTTTGAAATATGCAATATTTCAGTTCATTTTTTAAAAACAGATAGAGAAAATTAAGAAGCCAACAATTCATTTCAATATGCAAAGAAAAAAGCTTAAAATTTACAAGTAGTAAATGACTTGGCAGAAAAAGGTGTGGCTTTGGCTAAGACTTACTTCAATGTCTTAACTTCTGAAACTGATTTTCAGAATTTATTGCAGGCTTATACTACTTCATAAGAACCCCAATAAATGATTTTTAAACAAAGCAAAACAGAACGTTTGATTTTAGTTTGTTTTTTGGGTATAAGTAATAATATTATAAACTGGGTACAATGCTGAAAACCGGCATAACTCAGGGACGGTGAGAGCAAATTCAAAAATATTTGTCTCTAAATTATTTAAAATAAATTGATTTAAAATAATTTAAAATAATTTTCATAAAGATTTTAAAAGTAATTAAACGTTATTTACAAAATTTATGGAAAAATTACGAAAAATTTTAATGTAGGGTGCATAAATGACCAAATGCATTGCAAGAACTTATAGTCTCTGTACACCAAAATAAAGCTTGGACATTTTTCTTTTGAATTACTTCCTTAAAAGTGAACAAATCTAGGTTTTTGACAAAGTTATGAAGATAACTTAAAAAGTGGCCGGTAAACCCGATTTTTGGCAAAAATTCGACTTGAGCGACCTCTAAACATCTTTCGAAAAATCTCAAAAATCCTTTACCATATAAGCTCTTAAATTATGCTTGAGCACTCATGAAAATCCAATAAACATAATTTTTTAAGAAAATTTTGCAATAAATGCTGAATAAGTGCTGAAATAAATACGCTATATAATTGCTAGTACATAAACAGATTTTTTTGCTTTAATTTTTAATTATTTTAATATGTTTGTTTATATTTTTTTCATTTGACTTCATTTGGGTTTTACGTGTGCATCCATGCAATATGTTTGGTTGATATCTGCAGGAGATTTAAACCAATTTGTAGTCATTTGAAAAATAGTTGATTAATAGTTAGGGTTTTTTGCAACTGACTATTTTATTTACTACACGGAAGTGTAGTCTTAAAGGATACAACATATACATTGAATTATTAAAACTTTTTTAATCGACAAAAAGTTTTTTTGCAAATTTAAAGCCATTTGTTTTTATGTCTATGGTTTTTTCTTTACAATAATTTATTGGCTAAAACTTTTTTGTACAACTGTCTAAATTTAAGTAAACAGTTGTCTCATTATTTTTTCCACTTTTTATTTTCCTTTTAGTTTGATTTCTCTGTAACAGTTTGATTTATTTAAAAAACTTTATCTCCTTTTCAGGACATCCTGCTTCTTTAATGTCATGTTTTATTTTATTGTTGTTCAGATGGCATTGAACATAAACTTCATAAGGCATATGACTGACGTGTAAACGAACAAATATTTAAATCATGTGTATATTAACATAAATGCAGTTCTACAAATTTTTTACTTAATTAAAAAATTTTATTGATCATTTCATCACCTTTTATTTTTACACTTTGCTCATTTACTTTAACTGTTTAAAAATAGTTTTTAATAGATCTGTAAAAAGTGGTTGACAACAATTTTTAAAAATTTCGTTCTCACACAAAATATACATATGGGTATTTCCACAGAAAAGTCTACTTTTTGTCACGTTACGACACCAACTATTTTTTTTTTTTGTTTCTCAAAGAATAATGAAAATATTATTTATTTTTTTTGCATTTTGGTGTAAAGCGCAACTAGCTTTACATTTAACGAAAGAGAGGAAAAATTTTAACAACATGGTTCTAAAATACAAGACTAATTGCTTGGTGTCGTAACGTGGCAAAAATTATAATTTTCTGTGGAAATGCCCATATATCTATTAATCTGAACAGCTTGCAAAACTTAGATGTGTCATTGTTATAATAATTGCTAGTACATAAACAGATAAAAAGAACAAAAAAGTGCGTTACTACAATTAGAATAACGTCACATTTCGGTTACTTGCAGTAATTTTAAAACGTTTCAGGAAGAATATTTTACAAATGATCAATCGTAATATTACGAACGCGTCTTTCTTGCTTAGATGAAATAATCCTGCTTTTTGTATTACGACACTATTGAAGTAAACGCACAAAGTTTTTGCATGGCTGTAACTCAAAACATAAAATAATTTCCTTAATTTCAAAAGATTTTGTTATTCGTGCTTAATTCCCAGTTTTTATTATTGATAAAAACACTTGAAATTTATTGTTGATGGGATAAGCTATTCCTATGCGCATTTCACTGGTTGCTTAGGCCAGATCATCAGGAAACTTCATTCATAAAGATTTTAGAAAAACTAAAGATATTAAACCAAATAAAACTGTTAAGCGTATAAGACTTATAGCAACAGTTCTACTTGTAATAATATCAAAGCTTAAACAAAACACATCAACAAATAAACAGTGGGTTTATCTCATCTTACATTCCCCAAATTGAAATTACTTTTTGATAATAATTTCCTTAATCTAATTTTAATTTTATTTAATATATTATTTTTAGAAATTCGTTTCTTGCAAAATTGTGTCGTGCTTAAAAATTCTCAATAGTCTTTTTGTATATAACTTATATTTATTCTTACATTTCGCTTCTTTTTTAAAGAGGAAAATGGGAAAAGTGACTTAACTGTAACGTAAATTCAATTTTCATTTTTTCCTTAATTCTTTACAAAAAGTGGTGTCGTGCTTGTACTTTTAAACGAAATGTTAAGGTACTTCCAAAGACTTTCTAGTTCTGTAACATCAAATTTTGTGGCTTTGCAGAAAATTTTTCATGAATGTCTTCGTAGCTGAATTGTCTAAACTAAAATCCGCAAGTAATTTAAAAAAAACTAAGTATTTTTACCCTCAAATTCAATCAGAACTCTGCCCTTTTCTTTACAAATCAAATCACAACAATATGACACCCTTCACCACTTTTGAGTAGTAAAGATATAATTACGAGAATTCACGCTATTAACGATGGCGTAAAAACTAAAATAGTTTCATATTCCTGGAATTATGACAAACCATTAAAAGATTTGTGACCTAATCTTTTAAAACAGGTTATACCACTGTGTTCGACGGCCCAAAATTAAGTTGGGGTGTCTCGGCGTTTTCTCTGTGTAATGTTGATGAACTAATAGAGTTATTACTATTATACTCTTTTCATTACTCTAATTATTCACATCAGCCAATTTCCTGGCAATTCAAAACAACCGCAGCTCCACACATGGAAAGCTTATGGTAGGCTGGTGTGAAAAGTTTCAAAGCCCATTTTCGAAAAATAACTAGAGTTTTCAAACACACTTTCGAAGAATTGCCAACTTTACTGTTTAAACTTAAATCGGGCCTTAGTTCCAGACCTATCTCACCGATATCTTTAGATCCCATTGATCTTTGTGCACTGGCCCCCGGACATTTTAGCACAGGCAGTCCAATATTAACACCTAACGATCCTCAGTTTAACGATTCCATCTTGGTGGCAAATATTAAAAGTTATCCATAAAAACTTTGTTCTAGATGAAAAACCGAATAGTTAAAGAAAATTAATAAAACGTTAAGTTAATAAAACCTGAGGTCTTTGCTAAATTATGGACCGTTTTTCACGAAATTTAATTCTATGACAAAAGGGCATTCCGACCCCAATTTATTTTAGTTTTTTTTTTTTTAACAGAAATATAAATTCTTTAGGTTAGTTGTTTTACATATGGGTCTATAAATTCTTCCCTACTGAACTGTTTAGAAAAACTAGTAAGAATTTGAAACAAAAATTGTTATTTTCTGTTGAGTCTTTAAGAAGTGAGCGTGTCAGCAGACGGAGAGACTGGCGGACATACCTAAATCGACTAAGAATTACTGAAGCGCCGTAATATTAACTTTATGAGTGTACGATGAATTTAGAAAATTATTAAATATGAATTGGCAAACTTAGTAATACCATCTTCATAAATTCATAGCTGCGACAAAAGAAAAAAAAACACTCTATTGTTGTATGGGGATTTTATGGATTAAAATTCAATATTTAAGTGTTTTCTAATGTTTTTTTTTTTTTTTTAATTTATTTTCTTTGAATTTAAATAATGAATTTGTTGTTTAATTAATAAGCTGTCAGTTTTATAAGTTATCTGTACAGAGTTTGAGTAATATTTAATTTTGTGCCTGCTTACCTAAATTATCAATCATACGCAGCGTGTGTTAGAACAATAGAGAATAAATAAGTGTGAAAATTTAATTTCTTTGCGTTGGTTTTCATTATTTATGTTTAATTAAGCACTTTATATATTCCATTGTATTAAATTTCCCTTTTATAATATCTTACATTTATGATGTCTAACAACTTTAATTTTAGCTATTGTTTCACATTTTTACTTTCTTGTGTAATAAATTTTAATTGTAGACTACTTAAAGTATTAATAATTTGCAGTAATGGTTAAAATAGGGAACAATAAATCATCATCAAATCCTAAGTATCTTACAAACATATTACCTCAAGTGGTTAAGAGGGTGTGTTATTAAATAAATTCGTGATTCACAGCAGATGGTATATATTTTATAGCTGATTTGTTTCTTAAACAAAAAATGTTGACTGCGCTCAAAAGTGTTTAATGGTCTCCGTTTTGGCATATAATAATTTTTAGGGTAAAAATGTGCCATTTATTACGAAACACAATACATAGAGTTTTTTTTTTTTTTCTTTCAAAAGGTGTAATTTTCGAAATTTTATTTGAAAAGAGTGAAGCTGTACATCGATTGCTCAATAAGTTTAACTCTGAGTACCGCTCATCGACTTCAACGTCCGAGAGATGGTTTTTGCAGTTCATAAGTGACAAATTTTACAAACAAGGCAAAGATCACTCATTTTAACCGAAAAAGTTTCTTACTCCATAAAGATTGTTTTTGAACTCAAAAAAGACTTTCAAAATTATTACAAGCCACTCAAGCAGCAATTTTAAAACGACTGCACACAGCAGGATTCATACAAGAGCAAGAAAAGAAGCCAATAGACGCTTTAATAAGATTAAGCATAAACGCAATGCAGTTTGAATGGAATAAACAGAAGTCGTTTTTGTATAGAATCATTTCTAGAGATAAGCAATTCAGAAGTAATTTTTATATAGAATCATTTCGGGCGATAAACAATTGATCCACTACAAAAATCTAAGCACCTAGAAATCTTATGTTAACCTTCATAAGGTCTTCGGGTCAAATCTGACCCATTTTGAAATAAAAGTTTAATTTTTCTAAGAGTGAGTGACTTATCTTTTTTATATTTTATGACTTTTATTTAATATTAAATGCAAACAACTACGTTAGGCTTTTAGAAAAATATTAAAAAAAAAATTTTCTAAAATTTTTTGCACTTAAGGTCTTTGGGTCATATTTGACCTGTAGCAAAATTCTTTAATTTTCGTCCGTTGAACAGATTCAAAAATCTTTCAAGAGTACTAAGATTTGACAACAAGGATACTCGCAGTGAACGCCAAATTTTAGAGAAACTTACGCCGATTCGTGAGCTATGAAATATATGGGTTGATTAGCTATGCCTGGAATTTACAACCGTATACAGGCCTATATATAGCAGAATCGCCTGAAATAAACAAATGCATGCATGTAGTTATTGATTTAACAGTTTGGTTTGAAATGTCACAGTATGACTGCAGACAATTGTTTTACATCGTACTAATTGGGACAAAAATTTCTAGAGAATCAAATTACTTTATTAGGACCTATATGTAAAAACAAGATTGAATTGCCACAGAGCTTTTGGCAACTAAAGGCTATCATTAACGTCAGCTTAACATGGCTGGAACAAAAATTTTTTTTTCAAACGTCGACATTTCTCAGAAAATTAAGATTTTCAACTTGCCGCGCCCTATATCAAGTAGCCAAAAACATTACCCAAAGACAAATTTTTAACAAAAAACTGCAAAAAAGTGCATGTAGTAGCTGAACAGGAACAACACTCGTCATCTTAAACTAAAACCTAGGAATAAAAATGTTTACTAGTTTAAAATACGTCAAAAATAAGTCGTTGCCAATTATATCACAAAACAGATACAACCACTTTATGTTAAATGAACTTTTGTATTCGCAATAAATGTCATATACTCAATAAATTTGAAAAACAAAAATATCACCATTTAAAGCATACTTAACTGAAAAAAGTGAGTTTTTATATAAAATTTTTTATTTGGGTCAAGTTTGACCCGAAGACCGTTGACGTCAGCAAATTTTAAGACCTTATGTATGAACGCCTAAGCTGAATTTTCATTATTCTAATGTAATGCTTTGTATTTGGTGGTTTTCTTGATATTCGCATTCCTAAAAAAATATCTGTTACATACATATATTCCACGTCAAAAAAATAATATG
Organism: Pollenia griseotomentosa; assembly: GCA_963931875.1. Taxonomy (NCBI): domain Eukaryota; kingdom Metazoa; phylum Arthropoda; class Insecta; order Diptera; family Polleniidae; genus Pollenia; species Pollenia griseotomentosa. The sequence goes on from OZ007563.1 coordinate 89,492,490, forward strand.
TATCCTTCGGTTGTTTAAAAATTTGAAATTTTAAACTTCTTTTCACCCAACAACTTTCAAGCAACAAAAAACCCAAAATTGAGTTACTGTTTTGTAAATGCAAAAAAATCAAAAAAAAATCCCCATGTGATGGTGTAGCAATGCCGAGAAACCCTTGTTTAGTGCAAAAAGAAAAAAAGTGGCAGCACTTAACTGTTGTATAATACTAGCTCCTTTAATAATTTTTCCTGAATTTTGTAAGTGAAAAAAACAAAAGATTTACAAGCTCTACTTGATTGGATTTTAAGAGTTTTATTAGAGTATTTTTCCATGACCTACAATGGAAGCAGAATGCATTGTAAAACGAGTTTATGATGACGAATATTCATTCCGGAACTAATAGACCTAAATCAATGACAATTATATTAAACTCTTTAAAAAGTTCATTTCTATTTTACTTTTGAAGTCTCTAATAAAATTGGAATATTTGCTACGAAATTTACAATAGTGATGGTTGCTTGTTTTAGAAACCATTCAAGTGCAATCTTTATATTATTTTTTAAATATGTGTATGTCAACATTGATAGAAAAAAGTTTTATGTTTATCAAACAGTTACAAAAATGGATAACTTTCATAGGAAAAATTATTAGTTTTTTAAAAGTTATTTTAAGATTGCTAAAAAGTTTTCTTTGATCTACGTAAAATCAAACATGATTCGCTTGACTGGTTTTTTAAATACATTCCCCAGAGGGGAATACAAAAAAGTTAAACATGTGTAACAGAAAAATAAATAATAATATATTACCTCTCTCTCTCTCTCTGGTTCCCCCGGGGGTAAGTGTTTAGTATTATTCTAAAATAAATACACATGTTCACTCTAAAACTTCTTCTCATTGTTATTTCACACTCAAATCAAATTGATAGTCATTATGCTCTAACTTTACTGGAATGCTACATTAACATGAAGTTTATTTTTACTTTAAAAGAAAACAATGTTGCACGAAATATTATTATCTTTATTCGGCCTTTAAATTTCCAATCCTACATTAATAAACCAGCTCGAGGCCACTATTGATTTTTTTTTATAAATTTTATTCTTTATTATTTTTCTTTTTTAATTTTTCAATATTTCCCCATCCTTAGACACATAAGGACCAGTGCTGCCGTTTTGGTTACTTTTAACCAAAATTGGTTACTTTTTTTCTCAATGTGTACTTATGTACTTTTTTCCATTTTGGTTACTTTTTTCAACACAAAAATAACCGGAACTACCCGCTCCGCTTTTGTGACTTTTAAATTGTGAGTGGTATTTATGCATCTAAAACCAATACTTTTTTCATTTACTTAAAAACTATTGTTTTAGAAGCTTAAACTTTAACAGACTATCAAGTGTAGATGGTCATTATCTGCTACTCTCATACTTCATATGGCTAACTGAAACACTTTTCTAGATAAACGATAAGGTCAAAGGCCCTTCCGGTCCGATACAAACAAACACAGTTTCTTCTTTAGACATAATTTTAAACTGAAGTGCGAATAAAATAGTACTTTTGATACAAAATAATTTTGGTTACTCTTTTTCGCTTTTGGTTACTTTTTTTTACATTTTGGTTACAAAATTTTTTTGGTCGTGGCAACGCTGATAAGGACAAAGAACAAAAAAACTTTCTTTACAAACCAAATACAACTTTAAGTGCAATATTTTCAAGAGTTAAGGCGCCAAAAGAAAAACTGCAACATAGTAATCAAGGTATATTTACACAAGGTAAACTCGTTGGCCCATATGTTTGTCAGCTGTTTACCCATAGTTGGAACCACAACGTCAAATTGCGTGTATATGAGCCAAAATTTGTACATGTGTGCGTTAAATTGTTTTTGTTTTATATGAAGACAATTTTGACAACTTGGTTCCTTTTATAGAGCAGCATGTCTACACTCCCAAATGAGTCTACCTTGTGTAAATATACCTTGATAGTAATGGTGTTGACGAAGTAAAGTGTAACGGAAGGGACGATCAGAATTTTGACTTAATTTATATAGGAACAACAAAACGCTCACTTGAAAAGAGAATGGGAGAACATCAAAATGACATATTGAAGAAGAGAGAAACAAGTGTATTAGCACAACACATGATTTCATAATCTCACTCCTTTGAAACAGAACAAGTGAGAGTGTTGGATTTTGAACGAGGGGAGAGGAAAAGATACACAATAGAAAGCTTGAGAATACAACAAAACATAATGAAAACAATGAAACACAATTAAGATATTGACAACATTAGCGCTAGTTATAGAACCGCAATATAATAAAATCTGTGATAATAATTTTAAGTTGAGCTTTACTGTTTTTTCTTAAATGTTTTTTAATTAATTTTATTAAAAATCTGATGTTTTTGTAAGTTGTGTTTGCTTGTTGTGAAGAATATTTTGTATTAATATTGTCCTTTTCTTATTTTTATTTAAATAGACGACCCTTGAAAAAGTCACCAAAAAAGTGACGAAACGTCGGGTGAAATGTAATAAATTTGTTTTTATTTGCATCAACTTCATTAGGTCTTATTAGCTTAAAAAGAAAAATAAACCTCGAATTGTATTTTGAAACTCATTTACATTCTTAGTAATTATTTGGGTCCAACAACAACTTAAAATTTTTTTTTTTTTCATTTAAAAATTTGCAACTTTAACTCATTTTGAAATTGTTTAAATATTTGCTGAGTAAAATGGCTGAATTTTGATCCCATTACAGTGTAATAATTCTGACACTTTCCTCGGCCGTGATGGAGTGTTTGATACTTTTTTATAAATTTAAATATTTGAAGATGATTGATGAAATTTTATCAAACATTTTATCAAACAGTACACAAAATTACTAGAAGATATGGGGATTTCCATAAAAAATATTTTTATTATAAAATTCTATAAATATTTTTTTTTTTTTATATATATATCTTAGGCTAAAGTTCAACAAATTTACTTTTCATTAAATTATTTTTATGAAGAAAGGAGTTTTACAAAATGAGATCAATTAAAATTTATTAATAATTCTTTCATTCTTGACTGCCGCGGGAATCGAACCCAGGCTTTCACGGAAATTATCAATAAATTTTAATTGATTTCATGTTGTAAAATTCCTTTCTTCATAAAAATAATTTATTGAATGAATTTTATGAAATTTTATGAACTTTAGCGTAATTTAAATATCAAAATTTTAATAAAAAAAGCAACATTAATTTTTCACACAAAAATTGTGACACGTATCACTATTATCTGTCTAGCGGTTTTGCAAAACTAACAGTTTTTATTAGTTACAAGTATACAACACATTGTTTTCCCAATTTTAATTTTTTCTTTTTGTAACGCTTGCTATAAAAGCCACTAGAAAAATACAAAATAAAGCCACAAAAAATTATCAGCTGTTACTTAAAGTTCTGTGCGAAACAATATGAGCTACACTTGTTTAGCAAGACAAACAAAGCATTTCGTATGTTTTTCGCAATAAAGATAGAGCATAATTCTTTTAACACTTTTTCGTATGTATTTTACAGATATTTTTTATATTGAGTTTGACAACATGTGGCACGAAATACTGAACAGAGTCGAGTACCAGGCATTATGGAAATTTGTACGCCATTTACTTTACTCAATATTGAGTCAGAAAATATTTACAATATTAATGGAGTGCCCTACAACCTCTAGGGGGTATATTAAACTAACAATTCTTCTCTATTTACATAAGATAGTCTTACTTTTCTCTGGAAATATATTCTTAGATGTGTAACATTTTTAACAAGTGTAAATGACATGTAAATTATTTTATATTATAATTTAGTAAAACATTTTAATCTAATCTAAAAGTAAAAGATGTATTATGAGCAAATTTCTATTAAATAAATCAATACGTTTTTTAAAGGAAATTTAATAAAATAAAGGGTGTCCAAATTTGAAGTATCATTGGTCGATGGAAATCGCTACAGGGAGATGATCCTAAGCTTTTTGTTGCGGAAAATTTATGATTGAGATGTAGAGAATATGTGGTCTCAACTGAATGGTGCTAATTGCCACACAACAAGCAACACAATGGATCTTTTGAAAAAAAAAGTTTGAAAATCGCATTTTTTCTCGTAGAGGAGGAGTGAATTTACTACCAAGATCGTGCGATTTTACCCCTTCAAACTATTTTTTGTGGGGTTTTTTTCAATTGAAAGTGTACAGCAATAATCCCACAACAGTTCAAAATTAAAAAAAAAAAACTTTATTGAGCAGATATCAAGCATTGACAACATTTTATTTAAACACATGATTAAAAGATTGGAAGCCTGCCGAGCCAGTAGAGGGGATCACTTCACCGACATTAGTTTTTATTTCTAACCGGAACGAATTTGTAATAAACTGAAATAAAGTATTTCTTATATCTTAAAAAAATGTATTTCTTATTAAAATTAACAAGATACCTCAATTTGGACACACTTTATAACAAGTGACAAGGCGACGCTTAGCCTTTTCGAATCTTTGATGCCCACTATTTCTACTTCAAATTAAATTCCAAAAAAAATATAATATTAAACTTAAATTTGCAAAGAAAGACCATTTGTTTTAAATACTAAGTATTGTTCTTGCTTAAGCCAGGACATTAAATGACAAAAGTTTTATCGCGGGGTACTTTAATATACAGCTGCGGTCAAAAAAATAGCACCAGGATATAGAAAAAAGTTCTTCGTAAAATATTTGTAAATAGCCCAAACTGATTTCATTGAATACTTGTCATAAGATACTTACATGGCTGTCAAATAATATTTAATAAAAAGCAATTGATTTCAATTTTTATTCGATATAAAATTTTTAATTTTTTCAAAACAACTCAAAAAACACTCAGTCAAAAAAATAGCACTACAGCTCTTATTCTATTAAAAACTAATACTTAAACTAAAAATAAATTAAAAATTTCGAATTCTGTTTTTTATGATGTCTTCTCATATTGAAATTAATATTTTGTAATATAATATACATATATATAATATATTGTAAATAATAACCTCTGCACAACGTTTTTGCATCGATTTCACTAGATTTTGGCATCTCTCCTTCGAAATTCTGTTCCAGATTTGCTGAACTGCCACCCAAAGGGCTTTGTAACTTGTTGGTTGTATTTGGGATACTCCCTTCTTTATATCTGTCCATAAGTTCTCGATTGGATTTAGATCTGGGGACTGAGCTGGCCATTCCATAACGTTTATTTTATTGTCCTGAAACCACCTTTAGGCAAGTTTGCTGGTATGCTTCGGGTCATTGTCTTGCTGAAACACCCAACGAAGCGGCATTTCCTTAGAAACATATGGTAGCATTACTTCCCGGAGGATTTCTTATCCATGACTGTTCTGAATCAATATATGGGTCCTACTCCATAGAAGGAAAAGCACCCCCATACCATACTGCCTGAACCACCATGTTTAACGGTTTTCGTTTTGAATTTTGGATTGAATTCAGCGTTAGGGGGTCTTCTGACGTAAAAGGCGATCCTTTACCTCCAAATAAAACAACCTTGGATTCATCTGTCCAAATCTGTCTAAATAACAGGCTCCACTTTTCAGTTGGTCATTCCAATGAGTTTTAGCAAACTCAAAACGTTTTGCAACATGCTTACGTGAGAGCAGGGGCACTTTTCGGAGACTACAGGCATTCAATTTGTTGTGTTGCAACCTCCGACGAATAGTTTCAGCACTTGCGGTCACACTTAGCTCCTTTTTTAGCTCTGTAGCTGGCATAAGCGGGCTCTTCTTGCATTGTCTGACCAAACGCTTAACCATTTATGGTGGTAAAACTTTCTGGCAACCACGTGTTTCCGACTTTTTAGTAAATTTTAACGCATTCACAATCATTTTATTGGAGCACCCAATAAAGTTTCTTATTTCAGAATATGATTCATGCTCAGAAACCATATTTTTTATAAAAGCACGTTTTGCAGGTGTACAATGCTTACCACGTCTTATTTCTATGAAAATCAATAATGTAATATGCGATGAATTATTTTATTTTTGTTTACCTTTAGTATTTGATCCATTTATTTCAACTATTAAATCACTATTAATATTTTTTAAAGAATTTTTGTTATTCGGTGCTATTTTAATGACTGCACTGATGTGGAGTTTTTTTTCTTAATTTCGATCATTTGAAAAGAACCGGTAACATTTTTTGGAAAAAATAAAGACGCTCAGAGAGAATATGCATATTACAACAGTATTGCATACTTAATTTAAAATAATTAAAAAAATATATTAGTTTTCACTAGAATGAACATATAATAGGCTATTGGTGCTATTTTTTTTGACCGGCACTGTATCTGTGCCCATGTTCTGTAACTCTCGCGTCGAGAAACTTTTCGATTGAAATGAAAATTTCATATATTAAAACAAACAGCTCTTTTTCTCACTAAACTGTGTCTGTAACTTTTTTGGAGAGAAATAACAGTCACGTAAGAAAATTACTCGCCAATTTACAGAAAGTGTGTCTGTAACATTTTTGTGAGAAAAGTTCCCGCTTTGAACTGTCAAACAATCTCACGAATAAAAAAGTGGCGAGAAAAAATTTTAACACTAAAAAAAATTAATAATGCAAAATGCAAAGAATAATAATAATAATATATTTTTATTGGCACATTTTTTCATTGTTTAACTATTTTGCTTTTAACATTTTTATAAAATATACAAATGTTTTCAAAGCTCGTTTGCAAACACCAAAACTTTAAAGTCGCACTTTACATTATTAGGTATAGCCGACGGTTGTATTTTCGCCGCCGTCATTGAAAATTTTCAATTTAAGTTAATTTTGGTCGCCGTCAACGATATGAGTTACTGGCGTCCTCAACGTCTGCAATGCCATATCGGCAATGTTATGACATTTATAACGTAACGACGTAATCTCTTTTGATAGTTTTCGACATGTGTTATATACACACTTTTTTCTCACTTTTCGAGAAACAATGGAATATTTCGTTTTACATCTTTTCCATGCAAGAAGTTCTCACTATATTTACAGAGCATGGGTATTGATTAATAAAATTATGTCTCATCTTCTATGCCTGTCCTCCGAATCTGTCGTAAAAAAATTATTATATTACCAAATTTCATCTTCTTAAGTCTTATTGCGACCTGTATCGTGCTTTCAACAGACGAATAGACATGGCAAGATTCACAAGGATAAAGAATATATATTCTTAAAAGAATCTCTGATAATTAATTCGTTGTGTTGCAAACGGAATAACAAAATCAATATATCCCAAACTTTTTATAGGTGAGTACACAAATTCTACCAAGAAATTTATGGAGGTAAATACAAAAAATTTCATTATTAAGAAGTTATTATGTTAATGAATTTTTTTCTTTCACATTTTGAAGAAAATTTATTTTTTTTTTCCTGCAATTGGATTTCCTTAAACACTTATTTTATGCTTTTGTAAATCAACAAAAAGAAAATAGTTCTTTTCTATGAAAATCCTTTGACATTTTTTTTATTTCAAATTACTGCTAAAAACTTTTCGAATACTATTATTCCAAAAAGTAATTTAAAACCTTTTATTTACTTTAACTAAAAAGAGTTGTTACCCAGAAAAATCTATTATTGTCCAAAAAGAATTGATAATTTATAAGCGAAAAAGCAAAGTTTAGAAATTTATAGTGCCAAGAATATTAAAACTTAAATTAAATAAAAAGGAAGTATGTTTTTTAATTACGAATATTTATAATGCACTTTAGGATTTAATCAAAATAATATTTATATATATATATTAGGTTGCAATAAGACAAAAAATTATCTAAAGAAGAACATAAGAGGATAGTTTACTCTATTCCAAAAAGATATGTGTGGCTATTTGCACTTATTAAATATTTTCACCGTTTTCAATAGGCGTCGTCTTTATTATAATTCAAACTCAATTTAATCAAATTGTGTTGTGCTTATATTAAATAGAATAAATAATAGAAAATAATGTGGAATAGAAAGTCTGTTACATTAAATAGAATGTTTGTACGGCAAAGACAAGATTATTATCGCACAAATCAAACTTAAGAATAAATGACAAACCTTTAACACAAAAAACAGCACTTGCAGCCCACTGTACGAAAACTGGACATCAACTAGAATTTCATAAGGTGAAACATGCAGGAGATGTTACATATTATAAATACACCAACTAAAAACAAAACTGATACGAATAATTGCGCTCACATATACCGCCATACAATAATACAAAAATACAAAATTAGAAAACAAAAGAAAGTTATTAGACAGTCAGTAAAGAAAACTTAAACCAATAACATCCGACAACACTGCATTAAATTGAAAGTTTTTTAGATATTTTCATGAAGATGACCAACCAAGTTGTTCGAAATACTAAAGAAATAAATAATAATATTAAAAATTAAAAACAAAACCAGATTTTATTATTTTTAAATGAATAGACCTCAAGCCGAATATATAAACACAACACATTTAACAAGTGAAAAGGTTGTCAAACCAGTGTTCGAAAAAAAGCAGAACATTATTAAGAGTTCGGCTCACACACCCAGGAACGATATTTTTTTTTTTAGTGTTAGTGTAGACGAACACAACCCTTAATACCGTTTGTAACTATTTTCAAGAAAGAGCCGAACATTATATAGTGTTCTGTTCTTAGTTAAAAAAACAGAACAATTGAAGTGGTACTGTAGACAAACATGATAGTTTAATGTTCTATAATGTTTCTTTTTTCACATTCATGAAGAAATTAACAACCAAAAAATTTTAGCAACGGCCGCAGCACGAACAGCTTGTGTGTATATTGTGTGTATGATTTGTTTGTGTAAAATTATTTTGCTGCCTTTTTGTTTTTTTATTCGTATTTGTGTTTTGTATTTTGTAAATGTTTGATTTTGTTTTACCAGCCAACAGAAACGAACGAACACTAATGAGCTGAACCGAAGTTGTGGTTTTAAGAAAAAAACCGAACGGAATAAAATGGTTTCATCTTTTTGTTGAGTTGGATAAGAACAGTATTTTTTTTATGAACAATTGTGATTTTTAGTCGAACTGTTAATTTTCAATTTTGATATTTTTTAGTTAGGCTCGAGTTCATTAAAATTAATTTTCATTAAATTATTTTTACTGAAGGAAGGAATTTTACAACATGAAATTTTTATTAAAATTTTTTGATAATTTTCTTGGCTGAGCTGGGGATCGAACCTGGGTTGAATTTACATGTTTCAAGAATCACCACATTCTTTCATCAGAATTCTTTGAGTTCAAATCTCTGCACCACTGCGGTGCCTGCCAGCCAACAGTCAAACATCAATCTTTAACCAGTGGTACTGGTGGTTCGAAATTTGCTGTAATTTTAAATTTTATATTACATGTTGCTTCCTTTCCTCTGTTTTTTCGTATTCTTTCTATCAAGACTTTGTCTTGAAAAGCTGAATACATTTGTTTATTATCGGCCTGTTTTTAGAAAACGTAAACAAGTGATATATATATATATATATGTTCCTTTAACTCCCATTGGAGCATAGGGCGCCAACAAGTGAGTGAGTGAGAAATTATATTGAAAACAAAAACAAATTTTCGTTTTTTATTGTTGTTTTTAATATAATTTCTCACTCACTCACTTGTTTACGTTTTCTAAAAACAGGCAGTATGTTTCTTGTCCACTTTCGTCGACATTTTATTTGCACAACTTGAACTACAGTATTTTTTTATGTTCGAAGGATGACAAAAAGGGAAACATTATTTTTTTAATGATTTACTACACAAACACTATTAGCGTTTTTGTTTTCCACAAATCTACTGAACCGAACACTAAGGAGCGATATTTAGTGTTTATTTTCGACCACTGCTATCAACACACAAAACAAAAACATTTAATCAAATTATCATCAAAATTGTGACCTGTACTTTGCCACAAGTTTTACATCGACAGTCAGCCAGCCAAATGGACGGACGGCGCTGCAACGGCTCAGAAATCGATTTAAAGTCAATTGGTAATTGGATGATATTTTTTTTGGTAGAAATTCATAATTTTTGACTAGAACTATGGTAGAATAAGTACAAGGTATAGTATTTAGACATTTTGTTCTCAATTTCAAAACCCATATAACGTCAAACAAAAGCAAATATGGAAAAAACTAAAACAAGCGTCAAAAATCAAATAAATTATTTTGACATATATGACTAGAACTAAATTTGTCGTTTGAAAAATTTTAAAAATTTGAAATCCCTTGTAATTTCTTAAAAATACGTCTAAATGAAAAAAGCTCAATCTGAGTTCACTCGTTTTTTTTTACTAAAAATCGATTTTATTTTTAATTATTCTGCAAGGTCTTCTTGAGTTCGACACAGATATTCGATAAGAAATGACTTTCTCCTTCTCGGTTAAAAACCAACTCTTAAGGTGGTCAAAGTTTTTCTTGGGATTCAAAAATTCATTAACAAACTTTCGTTTAAATGTGCTAAATTCCCAATTCATACTATTGATAAACTGAAATTTATTGTTGATGTGATAAGCTATTCCTATTCGCATTTCACTGGTTGCATTGGCCAGATCGTCAGGAAACTTCATCCAAAGATTTGAGAAAAACTAAAGATATTAAACAAATAAAACTGTTAAGCGAATAGGAATTATAAACTACAGTTTTACTTGAAACAATATTAAAGGTAGTTTTAATGATCAAATGTTTCCATTTTTTAATAAAATTAATTTTGTTTGTTAAGGTTATTACACCGTGCAACAATATCCCAAAAACGGGTTTCTACAAGGACAAATTTATATAAAAAAAAGTAAAATACTGCTTTTTCGGTTTTTACGATTGTACCTGACATTTTTTTAATACTATCTTAAAGGTTTCTTAAAAAAGCTGCTCTTTTTTTATCAATATAAATTCTTTGCCTAGTGTGAATTACCTTAAACATAAAACTGTTAAAACTGTAAAAACTGTTTTTTCATACTTAAATACTTAAATACAAAAAAAAACTTTAACAGATTTTATATATCCACCCACCCTAATGGAAAACATGTGTTTATTAAGCATGACAAAAAAAAAAAGAAGTACATAATAGTGCTTTATTTGGCTGTGTCGAATCTTAGATACCCTCTACCCAGAGTAAGAATAATTCATGGGTTTTATATCGAATCTAAGAGGTGCTACAACAACCCAACTAGACAGTTACATGGCCTTTTTACCCAAATTGTTCCAAGCCATTAGAAATTGCTCAAAGAATTTTTTTTAATTTTTGTGAATATTGAAACCTGATAAAAGTAAGAGTTCCATACCAATATCGTATAAAACCAGCTTTCCGGAATCAAAGCCGGGACTTAACTTTATACGTTGTCAACTTTTTCTATGTAATAGGGGTGTTTCAAATATTTATATTGCCAGGGTTTTACAGTGAAGCCCATAAAAAGTGTTTGAATAGTTTATAACTCCTTTATTTAAGAATCCATCAGACAATTTTATTAACTAAAGGAGAATTAAAATAACGTTGCGTAAGAAAAAAATGCACTTTCCTTTTCCAGTCGGATTTTTAAAATGATTTTATGAGTTTTTAAGAGATCTTCACAAATGGATAGAATTTCTGCTTGAATATTATTTTTGTTAGGGCGCGATCTTTTGCTAATTGGCGAACACACCCTCTCTTTAACACCCCACAAAAGAAAAAAAATGGAAAGAGGTAAAATTCGAAACACTTCCGTTTGAAAAGTGCTCTTTACAAATGTCCCGTCGCATTACCACTGGTTGTCTAAAACCCAGTTACAGCACCTTCAATTTTAATATAAAGTTTGACAAGATTTTACCACAAAAGCATTTTTCGGTCCGGTTTAATGGGCTAGGACAAAGTGAACTGACTCCAAACTTTTCACGAGCATTTTAAAACTAACTTTCGTCAGGATGTCGCCGAGATACCGCCCAAAATGTGCGAAAAAGTGTTCGAAAACTATCTCAAAATGATCGACAGCTGCAACCAGTCTTAAGTCATTTAAATGACATTCTATTTCGTACGTAATGGCCAGGTCCAAGCATTATGTTGAAATAAAAGTTTCATCGAAATCCCCACAAAACTTGGTTGTGTAATTTATAGTCGTATTTATGAAGTTTGTGCAAAATTTAACGACAATCGTCGCATTCTGCTACCAATTTATATTAGTTTTTGAAGCAGAAATATTATTTTTTAAGAGAAATTGTTCCACATTTGGGTTCATAACTATTTTTCTATTAAACCTGGTTATGCTGGATTTTAATCCCAAACTATTAAGGAGAACTACCAGCAATTTGACATCAAAACTGTTCTTCTCTGTTGAATTGTTTGGAAGTCACCAACCATATTTATACATTTTAAGGTCTTAGATGAATATTAAATAAAGTTCCACACGGAATGATAAACTAAGTATACCCTCATACGCCACTAGTGGTGTAGGATAAAAAAACTACAAGGAATTAAAAAATAAAAATTTTAACATGAATTCTGATTGTTTGAAAACAAAATTAAAAAAAAATTTACAATATATTGTTAGTAAAAAGCTAGCAAAAATAAAAAAAAATATTGATTGTTGTAAAACAAGTCATCCATAAATACTTAGGCAACAAAAGGCAAAAAAGAAAGTATAGGAAGTATAGCACGACCATGTGATACCCTACACCACAGTATTTACAGACAAATTTTCAAGAGTGTACCCTATTTGAGCAGTCATGTAACATAACATAATTGTAGGATGGAATATTTCATATAAAAGAGATCTTTGTGGCGTACATTGTCAAGATACAGGCAAAGCCCGGTATAACGAATGATATAATGTCAGCCCCTTTCGTTAAACTGAGAGATTCGTAATACCGAACTTTCTTTTAAATAAAAAATTAGCTACATTTACCATTAAATCGAGCTGTTTATGTTATATGCATGTTTATTAAACTTACATACGTAAGTACATACGTGTTTACATATTGGGACAAATTATTTGTCCAAAAAAATCTTTAGTATATACATATGTATACTTACACTCATATGTTTAAAAATAATAACAAATTCCTCTATCATTGTATTCATATCCAATACGCGATATAAGAAAAAGAATTTACACCTTTTTTACATTCTTCTAAAATTTTTTATTTTTTCACTGAATGATATGCTTTCCTATTCACCATTTTGCTTCAAAAAAACTTCAAACAAAACTCTTTTATTATGCTTAAAACTAATCTGCATGTTCTCATACTTTGTAACAAACAAAAAAAGCACATCCAAACAAACGGTATTGTACCGACTTTTTGGTTTTGCTTTGTTTTTCTTAAACATTCGTTAAACCGGGAGCAAAAAAAGTTGATCGTTCGTTATATAAGGTAGCTAATGAAAAAACTTGCTCATTCGTTATATCGGATTTTCGTTAAAGTGAGTATTTGTTATACCTAGCTTTGCCTGTATCTACAGATATATACGATTTTTTGTCATTAAGGGATTTTATGTTTGGGGTTTATATGGGACCTACGGTCATTTCTCGATCTACCAGCATACAATTTTTGCATGATATAGTGGCTGTTACAAAAGTTATTGTCGTCGAATTTTATATAACAATGAACATTTATGAGGAAGTGATTGCATAAAAAGATATTTTCGGGAGTGATATTTGTATGGGAGCTACGGCCATACCGCTCATTTGCAGCAACGTCGTCATAACTCAAAAAATAAAATTTTGGAGTAAGTGATGCAGAATTGTTTGCTATGTTTTTCTTTATATTGTGTATAAAATTCATACTAATTTTTTTATGCTTTCCCAGTTTGAAGAGAATGAGTAGTTATTTTTTCAAAGTTGTGCGTGCAAATCAAAAACTTTAAACACGTTGACTATAGTTTACTATATATGAAAATTATATTTTTGAGTTATGACAAGGTTGCAGCAAACAAACGATATATGGACCGATGATATTAATATTCGGGGAGGTTATTTAGTTTAAAACAAAAAGTTTTGGGCCGAACTAAATTTAGGCATCGATTAGGTGGCTTATGGGCATAAAGACTTTCCGGGAAAAAGTTGGTACAGGGGCTCTTCTTATGTATAGATGGAGAGCTATGGTTGCGTGGGTATAAAAAGTGTTGCCCAACTAAATGGTTTCTACACAACTTGTAAATAATTATTTCAATACTTTTTAATGTTGGACTTTGTTTGGCAGCAATATTCAATAGAGGAATTATTAAAACAAATTTTTTTGTGAAGTTAAAACTTAAAACAGTTTTATTTCTACTTTTAACGTCCACATGATATCTTTGTCTTCAAGGCGAAGAAAAAATTTTTTATTGTGAAATTCATATCATTATCGACATTTGTAAGGAATTTTATATCGGTTCAACATGTGCTGCTTCCCATTAAATTTTGTAACGTTGTTTAGGTTGCTAAATTTCGGTTTTTTTCTTTTCGATTTATTTAATTTTACAAGTATATTAATAAATTTTTTAATTTTATTATTGCATTATGTTTTGTGGTTTATCTAAAGTAAACAAAAATCTATTTAAAATATGTATTTGGGGTAACCGGTAATTAGGTCACTTATTTATTGAATAATTAATTAATAATTAATATATGCGCATCTGCACTGAAAAAAACAAATCTATCCATTCGTTCTTAAAGCAAGCCGAAGCGGTGCCAATAGTGCGGTTAGTACGGATTTCCTTAAATCAAGTGCGAAATACTGAACTTATCCATTTTTAATCTCGTATTCGTATTTAAAATAATTCGAAAGCAGGATTAACTTAATTAAAAATGAGATAAAATAAATCTTAAGCTTGATTCAATAATTTCTAAGACGGTTTAATCTCGAAAACCCGAAAGTGATATTAGATTGATTCTAACCTAAGCACTTACCCTACAGAACCAGAGAGAATATTATTACTTTAGTTACACGCTACACATGTTTATTTTTCTATTGTTGTATTCCGCCCTTTGTTTACAGAAGAATTCTCAATTATAAGACACCAGCAGCATGCCCAATATTGTTTCCCAAATCAATCTACGTTAAAAATTTGTTTAATTTAACTAAATAATTTAAAAAATTAGAATATGGGAATTATTGTTCTTATTTTACTTTTTAAACATGAAAATAATCTATATTTTTCTTCTTGTAGAATTGTTTTTACAACAAACTTTTACAAACTCACGCGTATGCACAAGTGTTGGTTTTCGAAACTTTTAAGTGTTATTCGTATTTAAATTTTTGAGTACGACTTGTACTCCAGCAAGTAAAGTAAGAAGAAAAAACCTAAAATTAGTACGAGTTTTTTCTTTCTGTGTGCTAGAGGCCAAAAAATGACTAGTTAATAGACCCCATAAGTAGTTATGGAGTACGTTACCAGTAAGTAAATATTCAGTACTGATAGCAACACAACAAATAAGTAGTTATTGAGCTGATTATTAGTAAGCAAAAATTCAGTAGTGAAATAATAGAAGTAATAACTACACTCACAATGTCATTACAGGAACGGACTGTAGTTTATTTACGAAGAATTCCGTTCAGTAATTTTTAAATAAATAAACATTTAAAATTCAAAGCAAATTTATTTTTAACTGATTCTAACATTTATTCAAAAAACTAAGTGCATAATAATACGGATTTTCAGTTGCAGTTAATGTTGTCGGTTGATTAAATAAAATTCTTCTTTATGTAAAATTAAATGAAAATGTAATTTAAATTAATGAAAAGTTCATTTAATTTTTACTGTCAAAAGTTCAACGAATTCCGTAAAAACAAATGAATATTCAGTTATTTTATATAAATTAACTGTCAAAAATTAAGTACATATTTCGTAAAAAACAAAGGAATATTCAGTTATTTTATATAATTTAACTACCAAAAATAAAATTTTACTTATCTATAAAAACGATTTGCTTGTTTTGTCTAAGCAATTCCCATTTTCTTTTCATTAAAATTTTTTAGTTAAATACATATGTACATCAAATTTTTAAAGTAAAATAATTGCGAAACCATAGCGGTCATGCTGCTGGTGTCTTATAATTGAGAGTTCTTCTGTAAACAACGTGATTACGTGCGATATGTAAACTTATATTTGTTTACACAATAATTAAAAAATCATAATTTTTAACAAATAAACATTTTAGGCACTTAGCAATCGCTTTCGGTGCGGAAACTTTTTTTACCGAATCAACCTAAAAAACTGTTTTTTTTTATCAGAACAACATTTTCTACAAGGAACTGCAATAGTATTTTGCTCTGAAAAAACTAAAACCCTAATGTACTTATTTATTTAGACACGTCTGTACACTCAAGAGAAAAATCAATCCAAACGTACTCAAATCAATCCGAAGCGGTATTGATAGTACGGTGAGTACGGATTATCTTGAATCAAGTACAAAAAGATTGATTTAAGTACGGATTTTCAATCGCAAAATACTTAAATTATCCATATTCAATCCCGATTTCGTACTTGAAGTAATCCGAAAATGAGATTGATTTAAGTAAAACTAATGCTAGGAACACAACTGGGACGAACGACGAATTTTTGGCCGCGAATATTCGTCGCAAAAAAAAACCTATTTCTGTATATGAAAATATACACAATCATGGCGTCAGCCGAAATTCGTCATACGCGACGAACAAATCAGTAACGGGTGACCATGTTTGATTTTAGTTTGCAAGTATTTTAGTATATAAAGTTACTTTTTTACTTTAATAATTGTTCTTTATTATTTTATCGCATCTTAAATATATATACAAAGAAGATAACTATTAGAATAGTTTTTAATTGTGTTTTTGTTAATGTTTGTGTTTTTTAAGTAAATTTTTTTTTATATGGTCACACTATTTCTCTCTCTTTGCACAAACATCAAAGAACTTTTTCAATTAATAAAGCTGTTAGATATTCGTCGTTATTATGTTTCATACGACGAACTTACTCAGCGAATTTTTACTAAAAAATTCGTCGTGTAGGGCGAAATTCGTCGTTCGTCCCAGTTGTGTTCCTAGCAGTGTTTCAAAATTGAAATTTTAAAATGGTATTGAACTTCACTAAAAGGGTACATTTTCCCACCAAACGGTACTTTTTGTTAAAAAAAAAAAATTGAACATTTCGTTCTTACTTTTTTCCAAAGAATTTAAATATTTTCAGTTCCGAAATGCTTTATTTCTGGAAGATCCGCTAGTACATGGAATTGTGAATTGATATTTAAACTATGCTTTCTAGTTCGGAAATAACATTAATAGCAATGGTATTATGCTGTTAGTTTTCCCGGAAACAATATTTTCTGGAGTGAATCTTTTTATCATTTAAAAGGTTTTATTTTTAAAACAAAATTTAGTTCCTTATCACAGATAAAATGATTTTTCAGTTTCTTTGAACTTATAAGCAACTTCCCTGCTAACTTTGCATATTCCACAAAATATTTCATTTAAACGTAAATGGTTTTTATTTATATTTACCTCTGAGATATTATCCAATGCAGCCCTTTTTAAAAAAATTGTTACCACTTGTAAAAACAAATATGCTATTCTGGAAAGCAATATATGAATCCAGGCGTCCTCGCTTTTCATTTTAATATTAACGTCGTTAAGAAGGGTTAATTCAACAGTATTAACAACAAACAAATGATAACCAAAGTCTGATATCGGAATCATCTCATCACACAGTTTTAGTTAAGCGCTGAGTTGCTAACATATTAAAAGTTAAAAGGCGCAAAGGATAAAAAGTACTAAAGACATAGCGGGGGTACTGCGGTATTTTCAATATGAAAAAGTACCAAAAAAGTACTTAAGTACTGAATTTTTCAACACTGATTCCTAGCATAATATTGAATCAATCTCAAAATGCACTTGATTCAAGAATTATAAAATTGTTTTAATCCGAACTCGTACTTAAAATAATCCGAAAATGATATTGGTTTAAATAAAACTAAGATTGAATCAATCGCAAAACGCGCTTGATTCAAGTATTATAAAGTTGATTTTATCTCCAATTCGTGCTTGAAAAAAACCAAAAAAAGAAATTAGAAAGAACAAATTATTATGATCGATTAACTTACCCGTTTTACACCTTAAAGAATGATAAAACGCCAACATCATGCCCAATTTACGTTTTTAATTTAAAAATCTTATGTACATATTTAACTTAAAATATAAACTAAATGAGAAGAAAGATTTCAAATTTACTTTTTAACCCTTCATGGTACACAAGGGTTGCCATATAAAAGTAATGTTTTTATTCACATTTTTCATTACAAATAAAAATATAAATTTGTATTTTTAATACATAAAAATTTATTATATTTGCAAATCAAAACTAATGTTATATCCTTAATACTCGAGAGCTCGTTTCTGGGACTTTGTATTTATGTAAATATGTATTATATTATACTAGGGTTTATTATAGTAGAAATTGTTAAATTTTGTAAATAAATAAACATGAAAAAAAAAAAAAATGGTACACAAGGGTCTGGCCAGACCTTTGTTTAATGTGTATAGATAATCAAAACATGCGTAAGCCGGAGGGTTAAACATGAAAATAATACATAAATATATATGTATATGTTTTCCTTCTTGTTCTGGTGTTTTTTTGTTACTACAAACAAAAGGCAAATCGTTTTGTTCGAACTTGTGTTGAGTTTATGCAATTGTACAACAAATTTTAAAAAACACACACTTACGCACGCATAAAATAATGCAATGCTGAGAGATGAGAATAATTCGTTTTATGAGCAGCGTTGCCACGACCAAAAAAAATTTGTAACCAAAATGCAAAAATAAAGTAACCAAAACCGAAAAAAAGTAACCAAAATTATTTTGTATCAAAAGTACAATGTTTTTTATTCGCACTTCAGTTTCAAAATTGTGTGTCTAAACAGCTTCAGTTTACAAATTGTGTGTCTAAACAAGAAATAGTGTTTGTTTGTATATTGTAGGCTCATAAACCGTTGGACCGATTTTTTTTAAAGTTTTGACAGTATATTACCGATGGACTGGAAAGAACAATATGCTTTATAACTTTTCGAAATTTTTAGGTGTAAGTGGCACCTTCTATACAAAGTTAACACTTATTTTAAATTTTAAAAACTTTTTTAGCTAGGTCTTTTAAGGTCTTTCTATGCTAATGGTATCAAATTGCAAAATTGAGTTAAATTATTCGGTAGATCTTTTATATATAGATGCTTTTGCCCGGTGGAAATATTATTATTTTATTTGGATTGGAGCGAAAGGGCCTTTGACCTTATCGCTTATCTAGAAAAGTGTTTCATTTAGACCTATGAAGCATTAAGAATAGCAGATAATGACCATATATACTTCAAAGAATATACCTTATATTGTTAACGGACTATCAATGTTAAAGTTTTAGCTTTAAAAAAATAATTTTTAAGTAGATAAAAAAGAATTGGTTTTGGATGCACAAATACCACACACAATTTTAAGGATCAACAAAGCGGACCAGGTAGTTTTTGTTGAAAAAAGTAACCAAAATGGAAAAAAAGTACACAAGTACACATTGGAAGAAAAAGTAACCAATTTTGGTTAAAAGTAACCAAAACGGCAACGCTGTTTATTAGATTAAAACCCTCATTTTGTAATTTTACTCTCAAAGTGGCACTATCAATGAAAAGTTTAATCTTTTTTGTACTTGATATATTATTTAAAGAAATATCGGGATTGATTTTTGAAAGTAATCCCATTTAGGGTTGATTTAAGTACGTTTGAGTGTTATTCGTACTTGAATTTTTAAGTACGACTCGTGATTAAAGTAAGTATAAAAAGATTAATTAATCCTGAGTGTTTTTTTTTTCTGTGTAAGAATTTAGTCAAAAATCTATATCTATCTATCTATCGGTACATAAATTCCACCGATTTACTCATGCGAAATCGATCACAAAGCGGCCACACGCAGAGAAAAAACATGTTTAAATATGGTCACCTCCAACAACACTATTTTTAAAGAAAATTTTAAAGCAATTTTATTTAATTTAACCCTATTATTGTCACCGACAGCCATATTATGATTAAATTAGAGCCACATCAAGAAGCCACAACCATATCATGGTTGCCTCTTAACATGTTATGGTTAAATATCACAATTATTTGTTTTTAAAAATAGTATTTTGCTTTATTCTAAAAGCAACATATTAAAAGCAACCATGCTATTATAAGTGCTAAACATATTTTAGTTATTATTTACCATAACATTTTCGGAGGCAACCATAATATAGTTGTGGTTCTTGATGGAGGAGTATTTTAACCAAAATATAGTTGCCAGTGACAATAATTTGGATAAAATAAGCATAATTTTTTTAAAATTTTCTTTAAAAATAGTTTTGTTGAAGGTGACCGTATTTAAACATGTTTTTTCTCTGGGTGCAGACAGTATGTATAACAATATCTGACAGAATTCTGAACGAAGTCTGTAAGAATGAAGTCGGATATTTGCAAGAAATGTTGGCGAAAATGCTAGTTTTCTACTTTACTTCAATAAAGGTGCCCGGGTAACAAAATATTTCCTTTTTTTTTTTTGCCGCGCACATAACGGTTAAGAGAGTTGGTCTGTATGAAAGTTTTTACAAAATTTTAACAATCTTGTGAATTATTTAAGTTTTTTATGAGAGATTTATAACAGTCAAATTAATTTTCCAAAGATTAAAGACGATCTTTGTTGGGCCTGGAACAATTTCTTCTGTGCAAACATCAGCACACCTAGAAGAATGTAGGGTATATATCGGGTGATTTTTAGCTATTATCTTTTTGGCAACACTGGTTTAAAAAGCTGACGCACGTTTCGTGTTTTGTTTCACTGTCAAACATCTTCAGTTTGGTCTATAATTTAACCATGAATCGTCTTACAAACGAACAACGCTTGCAAATTATTGAATTTTATTATCTAAAATTATCAAAAAATTTATCGAAAAATTGTGTTCAGCGACGAAGCTCATTTTTGGCTCAACGGGTACGTTAATAAGCAGAATTGTCGATTTTGGAGTGAAGATCAGCCAGAAGCATTGCACGAGCTACCAATGCATCCAGAAAACGTCAGAGTTTGGTGCGGTTTATGGGCTGGTGGCATCATTGGACCGTACTTCTTCAAAGATGATGCGAATCGTAACGTAACTGTGAATGGTGAGCGCTACCGTGAGATGATATCCAACTTTTTTTTGCCCAAAATGCAAGAGTTTGACTTGCATGACATGTGGTTTCAACAAGACGGTGCCACATGCCACACAGCACGCTTAACAATGGACTTATTGAGAGGCGAGTTCGGTGAACATTTGATTTCACGTTCGGGACCGGTCAAATGGCCGCCTAGATCGTTCGATTTGACGCCTTTAGACTATTTTTTGTGGGGCTATGTTAAAGCTCATGTCTATACACACATGCCCGCTTCAATTGACGCATTGGAAGACAACATTGAAGCATTTATTCATGAGATACCGGCCGAAATGCTGGAAAGAGTATGCCAAAATTGGACTAAGCGGATGGACCATTTGAGGCGCAGTCACGGTCAACATTTGCATGAAATAATCTTCAAACATTAAAATATATGGACCGTACATTCAATTCAAATAAAGATTTCATGCATTTTTCTGAATTTTATGTGTTTTTTTTAACTTTTATATAGCTCTTAAAAAATCACCCCTTATATAAGTACATTCATACATATATGCTAGGGTATTCAAACGATTAACCGTTGTTCGATTAATCGATTAATTTTGGTTGATTAACTGTTCAAATAATTTAAAATTGCTTATTTTCGATTAACGAACAATTCGAATTATTTATGTCGATTAATCGATTAATCGAAAATTTGTTTTTTCACAGTACTAGTTTTTTCTTTAATTTAAAAAAAATACCGGCTTTAAATCCTTGTATTGTTTCTTTGCTTAGGAACATTTCCTTCGAGTCACAATTTTTTAAAATGTAATATGATATAGTACAAAGAATGTAACCAAAGAGTTTGGGAAGAATATATTTTTAAGAATGTTTAGGACGAACATCGATTAACACTAATATATACTCGTTCGTTAGCTTTAAATTGAATTTTAATAAAAGACAACATATAAAATAAAATAGTATTTTTTTATTTTCAATTTAATTTATTGTAATTAATTTTATGTAACTGTTAATGCTTTGTTTTTTCGAATGCGCAATAAAAAAAAAAAATTAATTCGTTTTAAACAATCGTTAAAAAAAATGGCATATATTTTTACAAAATCATCACAATATTGGCCAAATTATGTTACATATTTAATATATATATTTTTTTTTTAATATTATAAAAATATTTATATTGTATTTCAATCAAACGAATTTCTGATTGATTACACTCGTTTTCTAAATAAATATATGTTTGTAAATATTATTTCTTTGCTTCGATCTAATATTTATGTATTTATGTTGACAAAATGTGTTTAAGCTAACTTATAAGGTAGGATGAACCCTCCTTTAACTTATCGCTCACTTTAAGTTAATGTAAAGTTTTAATAATAACCTTTTACTATTGGTTAGTTGTAAAAATGGGCCTAAGAAATATTTCTCAACACAAAAAAGTTTCTTAACCAATTTTATTTGTTAACTTAAAATTTTGTTCTTAAAGGAATTTTTTCTTTCTTTTTTTGTTTCTATAGGTATTATTCCTTTTTTTCACACACAAACATTTTTTATTTCAAAAATAAAATTTTATTATGTATTTTCCAGTCGTAATTTCCGGTCCTTGATTTGTTTAAAAAGCTTTTGATTATTTACATGTCTATTTTATAATTATTTCATCAAAACATCCCTGCAAACAATTTTCATCGCCGAATCATCGCCCGCGAATCGCCGGCAAGTTGTCTAACATCGCTGCGATGCATCGCGTGGAAGCTAAATGCAATCCTCTGGCGAATCGCGAAAACGTTCGCATGTGCCAACCACGCGATTCGTGTACCGCTTTTCTAAAGGACATGAGAACCCATGGAGTCTTTCACCAATTTTCCTTATAAGTATGTATGTACGTGGAAAGTATTTGAAACGAAAAATTTTGAGTTTTCATTTGTTTTTCTCAAAAATATTTAGAAACAATTTGTTTTAAAGGAGGAACATTTTTATGTTAAATTAGAACAAAATAATGAACGATTTAAGAAAAAATATAAAAAAAAAAAAAAAAAAAAAATTAGAAAATTAAAACAAAATAATGAACAATTTAAGAAAAAATATAAAAAAAAAAAAAAAAAAAAAAAAACGAGTAATACTTGGCTCTGTCGCATCTTCGATACCATTCACCGAGAGTAAGAAAACTGCATGATGTCTAACATGGGACCTGTGAAACATTTTAAACCCCATTATTAAAATTTTTTGGGGTTTTAATCGCATTAACGTCAGCTTATTATGTTATTTCACCATGATATGCGCCAAACCAATAATGAGCTGACGTTAAGTTAAAATCGCATTATATGAGTTCACTTACTCAAACGCAAAATATTTTCGAATTTCCTTTTTTGAGTTGTTTCACTTCACCTCTGAGACCTCTATACACCATAAACCGATACTCACGAAATGAGCGTGTTTGAGTCGTATGGAGCTATTTCAGATAAAATTCGTGTAAAAAACTAGTGAAAGTTATTTAATAACTTATTAGCGGAGTTCAGTGTTTTTGATGCAAATAATCTTATAAAAGAGCAAATGCAAAATATCGAAGCTCTCTTATTAAATTCAACGGAAACGCGCTACGGTATTTTGCATTTGCTCTATCACAAGACCATTTGCACCAAACACTGAAATCCTCTGTTATATTATTGTTATATTTACCGCACTCACTTATCTCTCCTTAATACTAAAACATGATTTAATGTCACACTTAATTTCACCATTTAATTGCAGTATTCGACGTTTTTGAAAATCGTATCTCCAAAAAAGGTCAACTCTAAATAACATGTCTTATAGCAATTATTTTTCTAAAATCTCATTTGTTTAATTTTTATAACCTGCTGCGTGAGCAATATAAGTGCGTGATATTATGCGCTTTTTTGTTTCTGCTTTGAATTAACTAGAATTACGTGGTTTTAACATTAACATACTTATTGTATCGGTAACACAAATTGCCTCCATTACCAACAAATTATAATAATATTTTCACGCACACAATTGTCCTTAAACACGCCTACAACACTAAACTACACAGTACAAAAAAAAAAAAAAAAAAACGAACGCATTTGGTAGACAGGTTTTTGTTTGTTAACAGAGCTGTCGCTATTTAGCTGCTGCCTGGTAATTACACAGAAGGTTTTGCAGAACATTATAACAACAAAATATGCGAGAATCAAAATATCACAAAAATGTATTAAAAAAAAAACCACAACACCAAACAAAAATTGGTCGACATGTAGCATGTTTGGGCGAAAAAGGGGTAAGATGCCGCTTTATTCAGAAAAGACGTTAGCGCTTTTTTACCCACAAAATACCAAGTGGAAGGGGCGTCATGCGTGTCTGCTGATGTTGAATTATGGCATTCGATATCAATCGAAATTTCCAATTAAATTGTAATTTAGATCGATATCGAATGCCGAATTTGGCCCCCTGATGTGTGTAACACCTAAAAATTTGGTGCTTGTTCCAACTTTTAACAAACCGATCAACTCAGAATACTTGAGTCGATCTAACGATGTCCATCTGAAATTCTACGCACAGTAAAGGTCGATATTTTGAGGATAATTGTGTGTGGAATATACGTTTAAATTGCTATAATAACAAATCCTTGAGAGTGATTATAATCGGTCCACAGTTTTACACAGAACATATACAAACTCTTTTTCAGAATAAAGTGTTTTTTATAGTGTTGGTATTTTGTAGCACAAATCTTCTTTGTGCCATATTACAACCTATTGATAAAGATCCTGATACATAACATGAACAATAGCTGTCGTGAACGATAAAGAGACCATTAAGTTATCTCCATTAATAAAACTGACTGATAAAATAAAAAATGACATTTATATACTGTGGCAACATTGCAGAAGAGACCAACTACTTTTGGTTGTTTCAAGCAGTGTTTGAAAATAAACACTGAATATCGCTACTTAGTATTTGGTTCGGTAGATTTTTCGAAAACACAAACGCTAATAGTGTTTGTGTAGTAAATCATTAAAAAAAAACGTTTCCCTGTTTGTCATCTTTCGAACTCAAAAATAATACGGTTTTTATGGAACTAAACAAAAGATGAGAATATTTAACCTTCGGTAAAAAAAACCATAAACTTCATTGTGTTCGGTTTAGCTCACTAATGTTCCTTCTGTTGCTCTTAGCGCCCTTTTGACTGGTAAAAAAAACCAAACATTTTTTACAAAAACAAAATACACATACAAAAAAAACAAAAAAACATCCATAATACACACACAAACTGTTCGTGCTGCAGTCGTTGCTAAAATCTTTTGTTTGTTCATTTCTTTATCAATGTAAAAAAAAAACATTACACTGTGTATAATTTTTTAAGTCATGAAAAATTAACCATATACAGGCACCACTACGTGAAAAAGAGTATGGGACCCCAAAGATTTGGGGCCTCGGTGTCATTTTTGCAAAAACGTAATCATTTTCTCAGGCTGATATCTTGCAAACCGTTTGGAATTTTGATTTACCCTCTGAGCCAAAGTTGTAGCTTTTGCCATAAAGAACATAAATTGTGAACATATAAAATCAAAAAACTTCATCTTCAAGATCAAAATTGCAAAAAAACTTTTTTTACCTTTTTTTCCTGTTCAGGTTCATAGTTTGCAAACGGTTAAAAATTCAAGGAAACAATCAACTACAAAAATGTACCTTAGATCTCAGTAAACAATTTTCTAGAGCATATGGACTTCCTAGGAATGATTTTTAATACTGTTTAGGTAGCCGCAAAAGTGAAAAATTTCCCGAAAATATTTTAATTTCATTTGTTTTTTCTTTACGTCAACTTTAGGATACTACGCTATCGATAACCATATACGGACACCACTACGTGATAAAAGATCAAAAAAAAAAAGACCCATGTCTTCCAGTTCTGCCCAAAGTCATGAACAACAAAAATGTAGCTATGATCTCAGTAAACAATTTCCTAGACCATCAATGTTTGTCTTCAGTATTACTGAACACTATAGAGGCGAACTCTTCCTTGAAAATAGTTTCGAATTAAGGGTTGTGTTCGTACACGAACACTAAAAAATAAATATTGTTGCTAGTTGTGTGAGCCGAACTCTAAATTAAGTTCTCTTTTATTTTCTATAAGCTAGTTCCTTAGCGCATTTCGCTGGTTGCTTAGGCCAGATCATCAGGAAATCTTTTCCAAAGACCGTAAAGCGAAGGAGAATTACAAACGCTCAAGTCTTATTTGAAACGACATCCAAGCTACTACTTTTACTTTGATACAAATATTTTTTTTATTGAATATGAAGAAATATTTAATTATTTCATTAATAGAAAGTTTGTTGATCTAAAATTTTATTTTTTACAAACTGTGCTGTTAAAAATTTTCTTGAGAAAATTTTTTCTGTGCATAGTCCGGAATAGACCGCGTTAAAAGTTTTACTTTGCCGCTGCAATGCAAAAATACTTTTGACATTTTATTATGATTTTTATGGCTTGTGACATTTAATTTTGTCTGTTTTTATTCACTTCCCATTATGCGAAAATATGCAACTTGCGTCGCAATACCACTACTATTAAAGTGCACTTTTTCAGGTTTTTTAATTAAGTTTCTTTTTATAGCCATGTACTTATTTATTTAATGCAACATCTCCAAATCAACGCTACAATAGACAATCCTCTTTCCAGTACAATTCATCGTTTCTACCGAACTAAAAGAATTAAGAATTTTAAAAAATCTGCGTCAACAACAGACACACAATTATATAGTGGGCACATTCTCACTTTTTCCACGCGTGCATGGTGGCAAAATTCAGCTTGCGTTACATTGAACGTACCCATAATTTCGAAAAAAAAAACTAAATTGTTTTCACTCTGCTGCTGCATGTATTTTTCTGTTTTCTTCCCCAAAAGCAAATCTTTTGCTGCTTTTCACATGCAAACATTAATACCGTAGTACGTAAGTGTGTTGACCAATGTGTAGTGAAAAATGACCAGCCAGGAATTTACAAAGTAGGGACTATTTATGCTAATTCTTTGCCGTTTAAGGCAACTCTTCGACTATTTTCTCACTGCCACCCATAGGAATTACATCCAGGGATTTATTTAAATCAGCGGCATTCTTGGAATTTTCTAGGAATTTTGTAATTTTGAGGCTGCCAGCAACATCAACAGAGAGACCAGTGTTTTTGAAAATATGAAACATTTCGTTTGGGCTTCTATATGGATTGTTGCAACACTGTAATTACCACAATTAAATTGTTGTCTATTTTCTGAAGTAAGAGTAAAGGGCGAACTGGTTTAATTGATAAGTAAATTATTCTATTATTATTATTTTAATAGATCAAGATCAACTCCAAAAATAAATTATGGTAACAACAAATGGCTTTCAATCACAGAAAAAAAAAATTCAAAAGTGTTTAAAAAATAAATTGCATTCTTTTAAAAGCTTTATAACACAGTGCAACACGAAAAAAATAACCATATACGGAACAGAGAACGGCTTTGTGCGATTGCAAAAAAAATCGCATTTAATGAATACCAACACTCGCCTTTGGTCATACAATCACACTTGCGCAACTGCACACATTCGCTGATGGTTTGCAGTCATTCAAATAATGCACATCGTGCTTTGTTATTTATACCATCCTTAAGCTTCGTTTTAAGATGTTTGTGTGTTCGGTGCGACAATGATTGTTTTGGTAAAGAAAAACAATACAAACAAAAAAGCCAGAAATCAAACAATCATTACCAGGTATGGGCACCACTACATTGAAAGCTTTGCACGTGTGCCATTGTATTGGTTTGTTTACGTTTGCTTTTGTTGGTTTTATGCTCTTTGCTCTTTGTTTTTTGTGTATGTATACACATCGTTCGCTCTTTTTGCATTTTCATTTTGCATTTGCCCATACGTGATCATTACTCATGTAGGCATTCAGCAGTTGCTATGTAGAACAAGAAAAAAAATTTAAATGAAACGCAAACGCACTAGGTACAAACAATTTCCATAGAAATAGAAGGCTGTTTTTATTTTTTTATTATTTCTTAACAACAATGTATTGTTGTTGCTATTGTTGTTATCGCTGTTAATGTTAATGTAACAAAGCGACTCGTACTCATACCAATTTAGTTCGTCCCCAGCGGTAAAAACTCAGAAGACCTTCTTACTTCAGGCCTTTTTAAAGGCCTGCTTAAAAGATTTTTTGATTCAATTACTATTCTTATCTAACTGCTAAAGAAGGCCTCATAGAAGGCCTCGGCTCTTTCGTATAAAAGATAAGATACACCTTCCACACACGCTTCTATGAGAAGGGAGTAGAGAAGGAGTAACATTTTTTGTGTTGTTTTTTTGCACAAGCAAAAGCAAAATCAATTTTTTTTTGGTCCTGTTACCCTTCTTATATACCTGCTGCAGAAGCGAGAGCGGAAGGGCTTCTCCGCAATGACAACGTGTGTAAAAAAGATATAATATTATCGATGAATTTTAATTAATTTCATGTGGTAAAATTTCTTTCTTCATAAAAATTATTTAAAGAAAATTAAATTTGATTAAAATTATCCTAATTAAAATATCAAACTTTGGATTAAAAGCTACTAAAAAAATCAAATTTTTAATTTCTTAAGGAAAAGCATTTTCTATGAATCACGTATCTTTAATTTTGTTGAAAAACATTTTTTATTATTTATTTAAAAAAAACTGACCAGGCAAGTATCAGATGTTTTAACCTAATTCGGCCATAAATTATAAAAAGCTGTTTAAAACTTTTGATTTTATTCACAAAAGATGAAAAATTTAAGAATTTCATAAAACGCAATATTTGTATAAATTTGTTAAATATGAGATTCAGAGAAAACTTGTTAAGTCCAAAGTGGTTGAAAACTTCACTAATAACAACTTCTTAGTAAACGATTTTTAGGCAAAATTAATATTTTCAAGTTATGAGGCATAAAAGTCGGACTTAACGGTTTTTCTCAAACTTTGGCGGGCGTGGGGGACGGCTTAGCCTTCGCCGATTGTCCTAAAAAAATCTTGGCGTTGTGTTTTTTTCATAAACTGCGGTAATTTAATAAAATATAAAATGTTTCTTAATTATCATTTCAAAAGAATTAATTAACATATTGTTGAAAAACTCAGTGTTTTTTTTATTATATATTTAATAAAAATTAAAAATATCATTAATTGGAAGAAAAAATCACATGTTTCCATTTTGGCAATTCTTAGCAATCAAAATAATCATTTTGGCTAGTAGTACACTGAAAGAAAAATGGTTCATATATATAATGAATCGTTTTCATAAAAAAAATTTCACTAGTTAAATGAAAATTTTCATTGTCCAAATGGAATTTCGTAGTTATAATGCAGTATTTTCGTTAAAATCGATTCATTGGATTTCGTAATTACGTTAAAAATTTTCATTGGATATATGAAAACTAAAGTTTGTCCAAGTTAAACAAAAAATTTTAATTGGGAACATAAAAAACAATATACAAACATAACTATGTATATTCATAAATTAATATAAAATTATAGTTTCCTTAAAAATATGTTAAATTGTTAATTAAAAAATGTAAGATTTAATTATTTCATACATCTAATGTAATATGCCATTAAATTTATGAAATCAAAAATTTTTTATAAAAGCAACATATTTCAATAATTGAAAAAAAAATTAATTTTAACATTCAAATAACTATATAGTATAACGAAAAAGCTTGCCTTCATAAATTTAAATTTTCATTATGACAATGAAAATGTGATTTTAGTAATGAAACAAAAACTTTCAATCCATAAATAGGTATGTTTTTAGTTTTCTTTGTTCTCTCTTTATGTGGTCATTTTTTATTATGCGTTAGCA
Organism: Pollenia griseotomentosa; assembly: GCA_963931875.1. Classification (NCBI taxonomy): domain Eukaryota; kingdom Metazoa; phylum Arthropoda; class Insecta; order Diptera; family Polleniidae; genus Pollenia; species Pollenia griseotomentosa. The sequence goes on from OZ007563.1 coordinate 89,522,404, forward strand.
AAAAATATCAACGTTGTTTTTGTTGTTATGGGCAATTTAATCTCATATTTACGCTCTTAATTGAGTAGTGGCCAAAAACGTAGTTTTTTTTATTCAAAAACTATACTGCCCCAGTAGGCTAGCTGGTAGTGAGCTAGTCTATCAGATTGATTCCCGCCAGCGACTCGGGTAAAAAAAAAAGTTGAATAAGAACAACTTTGATTATAAAAAAAAAAGAATAAAAAAAATTAAAAAAAAAATATGTAAAATAAAAAAAGTCTATCAGCGCCGAGGTTGCGTGATCGATTCCCGCCAGCGACTCTGGTTAAAAAAAAAAGTTGAATAAGAACAACTTTGATTAAAAAAAAAAAAAAAAATTAAAAAAATTCAAAAACAAAAAAAAAAACATTTTTACTTTTCTAAAAGTATTCATCCAATGAATAAAATTCATAGACCTAATGTCATGTTTCATTAAATACATTTTAATGAAACAGGTTTCATTGATCCAACGATCAATAAGCTGCATAGGCTCCTTTTTAATGCAATTTTTCATGGGATTAATGTCAAAATTCATTGGTATTCTGAAGAAAATTCTTTCAGTGTACAAATTCAAAAATTTGTTTCCCTTATTCTACGAATTTGATAATTAAATTCTGTGTAAAAGCTTTCAAAATTTCAGTTAAAAGCCTGATCGGAATATTCTAAAGTAGTACTGTAGTGGAATTCTCTAACTTTTAACGATTAACGTTAACGTTAATTTTACCGTCACAGTTTATTGCTTACGGTAACAATACACCAATTCAGTAACTAAATTTTAACAACATTGTTAAAAATTTCCATCAGGTGGCATCTTTGTTAATTAATTGGTATATTTAACGGACACTGTCATCGAGTGCAAACTACTTCTCGTGTGGAACGACTTAAAGTACTTTCGAAACTTACAAAACCCCATTTAGGTTTTGCTAGTCTAGCGAAAATGGCAAAAATTCGGAAAATTTGCAAAAAAAAAACTAAAAGGAATTGCAAAAATTCGGTAAAAATTGTTGAATTAGCGGAAATTCGCAAAAATTTGCAAACAGCCCCTATATATTTAAAATCGTTAAAGCTATAAAGAACCACAGGAAAAAATAACTTGTATCGCGAATATCGCTAAAATTTGCAAAAATTGCAAACTTTGAAAAAAACGTAAAAAATATTTGAAATCGCTTAAAAAACAAATTGTCGGAATATATAAAATTTTTTTTGCTAAAATAGCGAAAATTCGCGAAATGTTTTAATATTTCGAACAAACCATAAAATTGATTTGAATTCACTAAAACTATAAGGAATGGCAAAAATTCGGTAAAAATTGCTAAATTAGGGAAAATTCGCAAAAATTTTTTAACAGCGGCATGATGGCTGTAAAGAATCAGAAAACTTGCAGGAATAAATAGCTTCTACCGCGAACGTGGCTACAATTCGCGAAAAATTGCAAACTTGGAGAGAAGCCCTAAAATTTATTTGAAATCGCTTAAAAGAAAACACTATTATTAATTTCCATAAGCTGCATCTAAAATGGAATATTTTTATAGATTACCAAAAAAAAAATATATTAATAATATTTTTGCAAAATGTATGTAAATAACGTGAATTTTAAAAATGTAAATGTGGCTTTTATTTGCCAAAACTTTTGTTTGTTATTTTTTTTTTTTTTTTTTTTTTTTTTTTTGAAAATAACTACGAATTTAAAAATAAACAATGAAAAATATTTTGCCGTTAAGATAACTTAAATACCTGACGTTAAGATAGAAAATAGCAGTAAACGTTATTGTTTAAAAAGTTACTGAATAAAGTTTACGTTTACTTTGCTGTTAAATCTTTTTAACAATTTAAATTATGTTTAAATTGAATAGAGAATCGCACTACTGGTGTCTATGCTAGAAACATTGTTAAGCATAATTTGCATATTATCAAGTTTATTTTACAGAATTGATTAACAGTGACATTGAAATCACAATTGTTTTTAACGCTGCCGCTTGAAATAATTTTCTTCGTACAACCAATTCATGGTATTTGCTATTACACTTCTAATACTTGCTAAACAATCTTTGTATTTAAAAGGAACCTTAAATGTTCACGACAACAAAGATTTTTACTTCCTAATATTAGAAAATAATTTGTTGACTGTAATTTTTGGTGAATTCATCGAAAGGCGTCATGTAGAGTATATTTTGTAAGTGTGATTCTATTTGTGGTGTAAGGTCAATTTTTAAATGTTAATCTTTGGCATGAAATAAACGCTGTTTGTCATAATCCTGTACATCCTTTTTATTCTTCACTTTTTCATTTTCTATTTTCCTTAATCGGCGTAAAAAGTTTGTGTTAAATATATTGATAGTAAAATTATTAGGTTTTTTTTTTTTAATTTTTCGGTCATGTGCGTAAAAAATTTGTGCACTTCTTTATCAAAATCAACAATTTATGTTTTTACAACAGATCATATTTTACATCTCACAATTTGTATACAAATTTTATACAAAAAAGTTCATGTTAAATCATAACTGTTTGTTTTTTGAATTTAATTTAATGCATGTTGCATGTAGAATTGATAACTAAACACTGCTTGGCTTAAATTTAGTAACATTAATGCCTCTATTGCGGTTCTCCACTTTTGTAATAGTTTGGTTGCCTTTGGTAAATTCGTATTGCCTTTCTCAACCCAACTGGCAGTTCACTATTCAGTTGTGTATCGTTTTTTTCGTGGTATTGCTGTTTTCAACTTGGTGAAAGTTTGGTCGACAAAAATGTTGAAAACACACAACTGCTAAAAAGTAGTTGTGTTGTTGGCAGTTAAAGTTGACTTTTTTTAAAGCGGTGAAAATGGAAAATTTAATGCAGAGATCGTAAGTATAAATTTTTGTAATAACTTTTTCGCTATTTTAAAACACTTTTTTAGTTTTAAAATAACAAAACTGCACAATTATAATCATCTTGGCACGGGCTTGGATCTACTATAAAGCAAGTACATATAACGAAAAAACTTGCCAACAATAAAACAAACCCTCAAGCGACAGGGGAAGGCCCATCACAAGAAGTTACGTTAAATAGCCTTGAGGATATTGTTTCGCAGCTGTTGTCATTGAACGAGCCAGTGGCACCGTCCAAGTTTTTGGTGAAATATTTCATGAACAAGTGACAATTGTCAGTGGAACCAATAATACAACCAGCATATTTACCAACAGCTTCCCCAACCAGAAGAAGAACTCATCAGGCACAAGAAAATTTCGTTATTTATTAGAAGTTCTTACTTGGCACTGGGTGGTTGAAGAGGGTTGGAAACACCACGAATTTTTCTTCTTGTACGTAGCACACCTATACTAGAATTTTTATTTTCATCATCATTAAATAAATCGATACTAATATCCATTATAAAAACTTTTTCGACACAATAGCTAAAAACACTTTTCGTTTAACGAGATGATTTAATTTTTTAACATTTTCACTTGTCAAATGTGATATTTAAAGTTGGCAGATCGATATTTTAAGTTGGCAACTTCATAACAACCCAACTAAAAACAATTGGGTATCACAATACCTAAAATAAGTTTGGTTGTGCATAAATTGCGTTGACTCTAACAGGAACAAACTGAGTTTAGTGGAGAACTGCAATAGAGGCATTAGGCTTCGGTGGTCAGATCTTACAGTAATGTAAAGTCTGGCAAACTGCTAAATACGCCAGAGAGAAATTGCCGCCAAGAGTAAATTGGCAGTTCAGTCGATTATAAGAAAACCATATAATTTCATAGGCAGACAAGTGTCTGACAATAAATTCATCTGCCAACAGAAATTGTCGGTTCACACGTTTGTCAGATATTTGCATGACAAGAACTGCCAGATCTGTTTTTAGAAATTGTCAGAATATGAATATTGCGTGTATTTTTATAAATTGGAAAAGTTGAAGTATTGTTATTAAAATCGAAAAAGCAATAGCAAGAGTTAAAACTATTTTATTTTGTATTAAATAGGTTTTATTGATTTCATTAACATTAATTATAATTTTGCAAAATTAACTTTATTTGTTTTTCTTTTCACTAATGCATATCAGGGATAGAAACTATTGTGCAGGTGCACTTTTTTTATTCATTGGTAGCTATCTTTAAAAAAATTTCTTAATTAATAAGAAGTAATTTTTCTAAATATATACATAGAGCCAGAAAATATAAAATTGGTACCGTCATTGTCTCAAAACTACGTTTTGTTATTGAAGTTGGCACAAAATGCGAAACCTTATTTTCCATCCCTGCTACGTAAGTATTTGCAACATTGCCAACAGAAAAAGGTCTGTGACAATGATGCCATTATCAGATGCATAAACTTCGCACAACTGAAAAATTAGAAATAAGCTTTTAACGTCTAATGATGATCTGCCAATTGCAACGAAGAGTGTTCATATGATTGTCAGATATCTAACAATATTTTTGTTTAACAATAGACTGACTGACAATGCTTTTTCTGACAACGATGTCAAAGAAAAATTGCCAGTTCAAACGGTTGTCAGATATTTTTGACACATTTCACCGACAATATTGTTAGAGCTGACCACCGTCAGTAAGAAGCTTAAGTTTTATAGTTTTTTTCAAGTCCAACAGAAAAATGCACAGAGTTTCCGTTAGGTTTCATGTACGTGCAACGATATTTGGCATTTGCTCTTTTGCAAGCCTAATACTGAACTCTGCTAAATATTAAAAGAAATTCCTATCAGTTAATTGTTTTGTTTTCGTAATTTTTTTTTAAATTATTATAAAGGAATAACCGAGAAATAGAATGCACACAGAGCTTTTAAATAACAACTATTTAACGTAAGTAGAATATTTATTTTTAAATCTATAATAACGTAACAATTTTAGAATCTACTTTTTATTTTTTCTCATTATATATTTTGTGTAAAACGCATTAAGTAAAAAAAAAATTGTTTCTGTTGCCTTTTATGTAATAATTGGCAGTTTTTGTTAAGTTTTGTTTATAGTTCATATAAGTTTTATTTGAAAAATGCAAGGCCCATTGTATGGAATGTCCACTGTTGCATTTATGTCACAGGCATTAAAACTGATTATAGGCCAGATAGACAATTTTTTTTTTTATTTAAATAGGTTCATTTGACAATAAGTAATTTGATAAAAAAAAAAGTAAATTGCTGTCCAGAACGCTATGGGCATTAATGGGTTAAATTATAAGAATCATTACATGTTTAATTTCTGGGTTAGATATTGCTGCTGTAAATAATTTTTAAAATCTAGCCACTTCTAGCGATTTTTGGTTTCAAGTCCTGCCTTTGTCCCATGTAAACTCCCATCCTTAAATCTCTTAAAAACTTAAAAATCTCATATGGATGCAGATATCTAAATAATATTCGGCAAAAAAAAAACTTTTAAATGAATCTTAGCCTCACTACATTATTTTGTCATGGCGGTTCGATGATTGCCCGTGCTTCCCAAATAGGGTACAATCTCGAAAATTTGTTTTTATGTGGTGTATATGGAGTATATTATGAACGATATTAGGAAATAATTATGTTTGTGTAAATTTAAATAGGTTTTTTTTTATATATAAATCAGTATTCGAAAATAAACACAAATATCGCTCCATAATGTTTGGTTCGGTAGATTTGGGGAAAACACTAATAGTGTTTGTGTAGAAAATCATTAAAAAAATTTTTTGTTTGTTCATTTCTTTATCAATGTAAAAAAGAAACATTTAGAACATTAAAATATAATGTTTGTCTACAGTATCACTACAATTGCTCTGTTGCTTAACGATGAATAGAAAACTATATAATGTTCCTATCTCCACAAAATTTCGCTTTATTTTTTCATTTTTTAAATGTAACAAATATAATTTTAAACTAAATTTTAACTTAATTAACCGAGCAATAGTAACGTAGACCTTCAGCCCGTTATAGTGATAGTCTTTAGTGGAATTCAAACCCGCAGCCATCGCACTTATAGACTAGCTTGCTTACCCTTACGGGGCATTATTTGAGACGAATTTTATCTAGACAGCATTTTTATAAGAGTTATTCGTACTATTTAATTTTAATTAAGGGCATGTTAGACCTAAAGTTAATTCTGTACAAATTTTAAATTAATGGTGAAAAATTGGTTCTAGCTCTCTTTATAAAAATAAAAGCCGATTCAGATAAAATTATAAGCCGATTTTGACATCTTGCAATTGTCTTTGGAATAATTGAAGTAAATGCAATTCATAAAATTACCCATAGAACGTCTATCCAAAAGTGATTTTAAAAACAAAAAAGCTTAAATCTTCTTCGTGGCCCTGTGAAGTTATCGCATGTTTCAATTCTAAAGAAATAATTGATGAGTTCAATCAATTTGTACTTGATATTAAGATTTTCGCTCTCGTTCAGTAGGTAAGCAGAGTTATACCATGTTCACACGGACAACAATATTCATGTTTCGCTTTCCCATTCCTGTTTGGCGCCCCAACATGATTGAAACAACATGTTTTGCCATACAAAATTTTGAGAGCGAAACAGGTCGTTTCATTTTGAAACATGCTGCGAAACTGGAAAAATGTACTATCATCTCCAATTTTGTTAAAAATTATCGTTCGTTTATCTGAACTAGCTCTCAAAGAAATCAAAACAAATAGTAGGAAAATTGTAATACACAGTGTAAATTGTTTGCACTAGTAAATTATTTCTTTCGAATTCAATTACGTGATAAGCCATTTGTTATTGATCATTGTGTTTCAAGTCCAATCTTATATTATTTGGATAATTTTGCTTTAACTGAAAAACAATGACAATAACGCTGTATGTTTTTGTTAACAAGGCAAGTCGTTTAATCTAAATATTTACTTGATGTAATTTATGACTATTTTTTTTAGTTTGTTTTATTGATGTAAAAACATTTTTTATAATTTATTGATTAATCTTTAACTCACTTATTGATAACATATTAGGTATTCTTATTAAAACTTTTGTGAGGAAATTGATAACACAATAATTTTTTTACGCCCCCCATTAAAAATTGCATGTGTGTTTAGAAACTAAATATTTTTATAATTAAAATTTTTGTTTCTCTCAAAGTACTCGTATTGACTTTGAACAGAACTGCTCAACTTTTGAGGCCATAAACACTTTCATACAAGGCGAATTCATGCCAGGTGACCTTAGCTTGCTACGTAAGCAACAGTTAATAACTAACCATGTGTCAAAACGGTATAAAGTTCTGGTAGTTCTGGGAAATCTCTCATAAATTCTATAATTTTCACTTTGAATTATGAAATTTTAAACGTTTTTAATTTATTAAATTTCAAAACACACAATTTAAAATTAAAAACAAAATCAGATGTTTGTTTAAATTGTTTACTACAGTGTTGTATTATTTTGACATAAAGTTTAAGTATTTTACAGTATTGCATCCGTTTTCAAAATAAGGCCACCTTGTATGAATTTGCCTTGCTTTCATGCTTTCGATTGAGGTAAGGAGTATTTTTTCCAGGAGAGAATGCTTTATATCAAGGCGAATCGACTAGAAGGTAGGGTCAAGTCAACATATGAAGTATTTTTCGGTGGTCGACATGAAAAACTTTGTATACAAACTAGTTTTTTATGTAAACAAACCTATTTTTTTTACTAGCTATATTTTTGACATCCCGACCACAGAAGCAGTGTTGTTATAGAGTTGACCTCCCCTTCGCCTTGTTGTATATCTTATCTGATGCTCTCATTAGATTTGATCCACAAATTATTCAAAAAACTCTTTTAATCCCTCTCCCCCCTAAAGAGAACATTGCTTTAGATCACTCGTGATTGGCCCCAAGGCGAATTCATTCAAGGTGGTCTTGACTTGCTACTTAAGCAACAGCTGTTAACTAACCATATGTCAAAATGATATGCTGTTACTTTTTTGGCATTTATGTTTAAATGTTTGTTTGTTAGTGCACAGCTAATTTGTTTACTACAGTGTTGTATTATTTTGACACACCGTTAAAGTATTTCACAATGTTTTATCCGTTTTCCAAATAAGTTTTTTAATAAATGTGTTTCGAATAGGCCATATTAAGCCGGCTATTTTGTAATATTAAGAGTTTTAATCACAAAATTTATTTTAATCAAGTTTTCCCATCTTTTGTAGTGGCTGGAATCAGACGTAACTAATGTTTTGCACTCTAAACTGTATTACGCCTTAAAGATTTAAATAGAAAAACCCATCTCAATTTAAAAATAGCGCAGTTGAATTATGAACAACAAGTTATTTTATTGGAGCACATGTGATTACAAATCAAATTACAAAATTCATTTTTTTTACTGATTGATAAACCAAATATTTGAAAAATTGAACTTTAATTAATTTTCTACAATTATGAGTTTTTACTTTTAACTAACAAATCACAATATTAAAATAACAATTTCTGTTTTAACGCCACAAATGGCAAACCTCATGTGGATACAATCGATCGTTGCTGTTGCATTTGAATGCTTTTGAAAATTCAGGAAAATGCGCGAGAGCATCTATAACGCGTTCACGATCGGAGCCATGATCAGACATAGATTCAAACTCTTCAGGTGAGTTATTGCCACAAAAGAATTGAGCGAAATTCAAAAAGAACACTTTTTGCAAAGAGATTTCATGCGTTTTTGCAGAGCTTTCTGGAAGGGCATCAAAAAATGCCTGATAAGCATAACGCAAACCACTAATATCGGCTATTTTCTCACTTATAACTGTGGGATTGATTTCAAGCAAACAATTAAAACTGGCATTAAATAAAGGATTTTCCTCAAATTGTATTATTTGCATACTGCCGTTGGCATCAGTTAACAGGCCACTGTCATCAAAGCCATGAAACATTTCATGGGCCAAAAGGAAACCCAACGAACTGTATTTGTAGATGTCATCCAAACCGGGACTATAGATCGGCTGTTGTAATAAAGTCAGTGGTATGAACACAGTGTTGGCATTTTGTACAAAATAAGGCGAAGAACTGGAACCGGTTTCATCATTTTCTAAATAAGTAAAATCTAAAATGGCTGTATTGCGGTTAAGGAGATCGCGACGAGCCTGAAAGTTAAATCTTAGTAATTTCAAATGGTTTTCGTAAAATTTCTCAGCATCTAAGTCCAAACGTTGATAGAATTTCTCCAGAGTATTAACTGTGTCTATGCGAGGAATATTGTTGAGTCTTAGTTTCATATTGTTGATTTTACTTTGCAAAAACTGTTTAACAGTGGCATTAAAGCCATGGTTATTCTTAATGATTGTATTATTGAAATGTTTGCGCATATTTTCGAATATGTCGTAAATAACTGAGTATTCCTGTTGCAGATCAGGATGATGATGTTCGTATAGCCAATGCATGGCAATGGGTATTAAACTCCGTGTACTAGCCAAACAATCTTCCTCTATGAAATTGGCAGGTCCATGTTGATGTAAATGCCACAGGAATCTTACTTCCAAATATTTGCAAAGAAAGCGTTGACTGTATTGTTTTGTTAGTTCATCGAAAGCCTTCATGTAGGGTATATTTTGAATGTACAATTCCATTTGAGGATTTAGTTCGCTTTGATTTAGCAAAATTCTTACGTAATCCTTAAGCCAATCAAAGGGTAAGTCCTTGGCAAAAATTAAACGTTGGTTAATATATTCCTGCTCATTTTCAAATTCAACTTCTTCTATTTCATCCAGCTGTTGTAATTTGTTTTCAAATTCCTTAATTTCTTGCCACAGTTTGTCAAAATCGTCAGTACTGACTGCTGCTGGTATAGATTCCATTAGAACTCTGAAGTTTAACTTTGTAAGAGGCTTAAAACCTCCTTCCATTACTGGTTTATCCAAGTCAATAATGAAAGTTCTTGCGTCGTTTATTTTAGACATGAAAATTTGTTGTATAAAAACATCGTTGAAGCCATAAGTGCGCATTTTCGCCAAAGTTAGAACCCAATCGAACTGACTATTCTTTTTCGGCTCGGTCCATAAAGCAGGCCATTTAAATTTATCGTTTGCTTTAAGCCACATCAAGTATTTCACAGCCTCATATTTGCTTACGTCCTCACAAGATTTGTAGTAATTATAGGCCTCTTTTATAAATTTCGGTTTATTTCGTGTCTTGAAGCGCTTAAAAATCTGAGACATTTCCGTATTGACATTATAGTCTAACATGGTTATGGGCTCATAGTACTTATTGCCCGCCTCCAAATGCACTTGATCCCAGTTGCCACAGGCATACTGATAGAAATCGTTACAGGGATCTGCCTTCAGGTCCATGGAACCCTCTATTAGCTTTTTTTGTTTGCGATTTGTCTGACGGCTGTTGTAAGTGCTGGCAGCTTTACAGTAGCCCACTGTTATTAGAATAATCGTAATTGTATAAAACAATTGTATCAATTTCATTTTGATTCCTATTTTTTTTTTATGTTTTTTTTTTTGTTTTCTGTTTTTTGAAATTTAAACGAATACAACCGTTTTATTTAATTGCTAAATTAAGACTGCCAATTGAATTGTTTAGTTGAAGGCGTCAACTGCTATAAAATATTCTGTAAATTCTCAAAATTATTGTTTCTAAAAACAAATTTGCATTGTTATCAGTAATTTTATTTTAACAATTTACGGCTAATAATGACATTTTCACGGTATTTGCTATAAAAAGGGGGGTTTCTTCGTACAGTTCTGCTATAATTGCAGTTTGATAAGGTTAGATTCTAAAAAAGGGGAAGTGTATTGCAAAACAGATGATTTTAAACAGTAGAATCTGAAGATATTTGATAGTGAAGCTTTAAAATATATTTTCGCGTACAGAAAAAAATAAAGCTTGGTTGGTTCACAATCAAAACAACAATTTTGCTTTTTCTTCTTTCTTATTTCTTCCCAAAGTATTTCATATATTTTCCTTCCATTTTATAAACAAAAATTTAACTGAAGTTGTTTTAAAAATTTGAGTCAACTAGAACTTCAGCAACAATTTGTATGAAATTGTTTCTGACGTTTAAAATAATTTTATTTAGTTTTGAATGAAAATGTTAACAAAATGTTTTAAAAAAAATTAATAAAAAAGTAATATTGTTGTGGGAAAATTTTGCAAACGGTTTCCTAATGCAAAATTGGTAAGTTAGTGAAAAAAATTGTTGCTCTATTATGAACACCAAGTTAAAATGTTTTTGTGATTGTGAACGAAGCTTAAAAATCGATTTCAATTAACAAATTTGTGATACTAATTAAAAAATAAATCCAATTTGCATTAGTAAACAAGTTAATAGTATCAATATGTACATATTTTGATATTAACGTTAACGTTTAATACACTTGATTAAATTTAATTAATTAAAGTTATTTTGATAGTGAAGCCTTAAAATATACATATTTTAGCACAAAGAAAAAAGTAAAAATTTATTTAAATTAATAAATAAATAAACAAATAATTATATAAATAAATAAATACATAAAATTTGGGACTAATTTAAAAATTAATTGCAAAACTTCTCAGTGATGTTATGATAACCCTTAATAATTTTCGTTGGAAAGTTACCTATTTTAAAACAAAGAATTTCTTAATTTTTCTTAAAACACATTTAAAATTTAAATTAATTGTTTATGAATACTGTTATTAAAGTTTTAATAAAAAATTTGCCGTACGGTTATTTCTTTTCAAAAACTAATTTTTAGAGGGCCTTAAATACAAGTTAACATCACTGCACCCGGTAACTCTTTTTTTCCTTCTTAAACATCAGTTTCAAATTAGTTTTCTTGCCGAAGCGGTGTCAATAGTACGGTAAGTACAGATTTTCTTTAATCAAGTACAGAATGCTTGATTCAAGGACGAATTATTGCAGTGCTCCGTTTAGGCTTGCCAAATATGAAATGCATAAAAACAGTACATCGAGAAAAACGGCAGTAGGGCAATTCCACGCATAAGTCTACCAACAACGGAAAAAATTAATATCTCTGATTTTGGTAGTAAAAATACTTAAGTATGGTGGCAACATTATGTTACTTTTAAGTTTTTAAAGTGGCAACAATTTTTTGATCTTTTTTTTTAATTTAATATTTTTTTTAACAATTAGAATTAAAAAAAAAATTAATCTTTTAAGTTTTTGAAACATTTATATTTCTTATTTGTAAAAAGGGTTTGTTTTGAATTATTTTAGTATCAATGTTGTTTCCTAACTTATTATTAGTTATTTCTTTTAGGTTTATATTCAAAAATTGAATTTTAACGAGTTCATTAATTACAATTTTGAATCTTTCAAATAATTTTAGAATTCCTATGTTATGCGCTGTGATTTCATTTCTAACGTTTAATGTAAAAATACTTACTTTTATACTACACAAAGTGACAATTATTTTACTAATAAATATTTTTTTAAATAACTTACCGCTTTTATTTCAGCATTTTATAGTAATTTGTTTTTTGAACTTTCGATAAAAACACAAATTTAAGTTGTTACGAAAGTGCAGAGGAAGATTATTGAAGTTTAAAAACACTCTCGAAAACGACTTCCTTTTGCATGTCGTGTCAGTCACGTTTATATTTTACTAAATTAATGATATTTCAAAATATCAATGGTTGCCATTTTTTTCTCTATCGGATAATTGTTGAAACTGCTACATAGCCATGTTTAAATTGATACTAAAAAATAAATATTACTAATCGTAATATAAGACAAAACAAAAGGCAAATTGTGTCCAATGCAGAGTCAGTCACGTATGGAATTGCCCAGTACATTAATGTAAAAAGAATTACAATATTCTTTTATTTAATCAACTGCAATTCTGTACATGAAGTAAAACATTAACGTTTCTAAAAACAAAAATATAATATTTTAGTGATTCTAACTTGAAAATTTAATTATTGTAAATTTTAAAAATTACAAATACTTATCACTTTTTTGTACTTCGTTGACAATGCCATATTTTTGGTTTTTACAAAAATCTCAAAATGTATTAAAATTTAGTTTTTATTATAATTCACTTTCTAAGTTTTCAATTAAAAGTTAACTTCGCTCTTTTCTTCAAAAAGTAGACATTGAACTATAAATTCTTTCAGTTGTTTGAATGAGGAAGTGAAAATACGAATATTTTCGAAATTGGGAAATGACCAACTTTCAAGAAGCTTTCGATTTTACGAACTTATCAAAAAGCATATTCAAGTCAATTAATTCATAGAAAATAACTGAATTGCTTCTACAAAATCATGGACTGAAATGTTTGAATTATGGTTTAAAATGTCCAGTTTTTCAAATTTATTATGGTTTAGGCTGAAACGTTATGGTATATAAAGTTTCGTTTTCAATAGAAACTCATATGCACTCTTATCAAAAGGCAGCTGTTGTAAATTTGTACGTTCTGCTATGAAACCATACAATTTTTAATTCTGTTGTTGTTAAAATTTCAATTCAAATCAATTAATTTTAGGTTGTTATTATCCTCTATTTTTTTTAAAAGGCATTATATAGTATTTCCTTTGTTGTGTACAAAGCCAAGGTTAAAAGTTAATTTTCAAAAAATGGGCTTAAACAGGTGTACAACCGTTTTGGGACAACAAGTAAGCTTTTACAGCTGGATAGCTTTTTAAAAATCTTTTAACTATAGGCGCCATCGAGTTGGTACATGATGCAGCATTTCAAACCATTCTAAATCGCAAAATTCAAACATTTCTTTCAGATTTGATGTCGAAAATTGGTTGCATATGCATGCAGAAAACGTGTTTTATTTTTGTGCAAAAAAGCACAAAACGAACCACATAAGCTAAAAAAAAGTACAATTGCGTACTTCTTTAATGGTTATGCAGAAAGCAGTACAAATAGTAAAAAAAAGTACGCGTACTGCTAAAAACAGTACGTCTGGTAATCCTAGCCCCGTTCTTAAAATAACCCGAAAACGGGATTGACTTAAATCAAAGTGAAATAAAAATTTATCTCAATTTGTGCTTGATTCAAGAATTTCCAAGTTGGTTTGAATCCCATTCGTAATTGAAATAATCCGAAAGTGATCAAGATTGATCTTGATTCTGATTTAAACCCCCATCCCCAGAGAACCGCAGAGAGACAGGGAATATTATAATAATTAACTTTACCGTTTACACATATGTTCACACTTGGGTTTTAAACGCGTTTAAGCACCTCAAACGTGATTAAGCTCTTATCACATCAAACCGAGATGGTAAGCCGTACATTGAAGTTATTTGTTAATCACTTTAAATTGGCATAATTAGAACTAAATCATCTTATCAATCACAACGAATCCTCTGAACGTACCTCAAACAGTATAATGTACCCCTCACGTGTACAACCGATCATGATTTCTTCTTAATGTTTTTATTTTTTTCTTAAACAATTTATAAATTTTCACAATTTCATCATAAATATGTTTAAAATAATGTTCTGATAACTTAATTAAAGTATTTTAATACTTTAAAGAAATATAAATTAGTTGTGCTTTTTTCTTAATCCACTGTCATCTTTATTATCTCAAATGTAATGTGAACGGCTTTGCTTAGCTTAAACTATGTTCACACTTGGGGTTTTAAACGCGTTTAAGCAAAATGTTGATTTAGCTTCACTTCAATGTATGGGTAATCATATCGATTTTGATGTGATTAGAGCTTAATCACGTTCGAGTTGCGTAAACGCGTTAAAAAACCTTAGTATGTTCACACTAGCATTATTAATCAAAATTTTGCTTTTATTTAAATATGGTTTTCGTATTCATTTCACTTACAAAATTTTAACGAATAGAACTCGGGAGTTTTTGCTTCTTATTTTTCTTTTTTAACATGCAAATATTGTAGTTTGTTTCTACACAAACTTTTCAAACACACGTAAAACTACACTTTTCCTTGAGTAACTCACAAACTATGTATCCTATGCAGCTCAAATATTCCTCGAGCCGCCATTATTTAATAAAATGCAACCGTTCTAGCCGAAATTCGTTTTTGGACCCTAGGAGGTTAATGTGTGTCTTTGTAAAGAATTTTGTTGAAACTTAGTGTCATAATCTAAGAGATAGAGAAATTGGAGTACCTAATTTAATTGTTTAACAAATACATATAATAATATAATATGTATTTTGTTCGACCTTTAATATTTCAAATATTTATTACTAAATTTTCGAGCTTAAGGTCTTTTTGTTAAAAATTTTTTAATTTGTCAGTTATTGTTAAATTTGTTATAATTTGTTAAAAATTTATAAATTAAGAAAAAAACCCTGAAGAACGCACTCAAGGAAGTGCCGAAATATTGGTTTTTAAATAAACGTTAAAAGTTTTTTATAACAAAAAGACCTTAAGCTCGAAAATTTAGTAATAAATATTTGAAATATAATAATAGGTATAAATAATAAATTTAATTGTATCTGCAAATTGCGTTTGCTCCAAAACACATTAGCGACAACTTTGGCTAAAGGTATAAAATTGTTAGCAAAATATGTTTATACCCTTCTTTGCGTACGGTAACTCCTTCTCAAAAACGATAATTTTTAGAGGGACTTACGGTTATAAAAATTAACAGTTTACATCACTGCGCCCGGTTACTCTTTTTTTTCTTAAACATCAATTTCAAATTAGTTTTCTTGCCATCATTCATAAAATCGGTCGCTTTATTGTTTCGTCCGTCTTTAAATGGAACATAAAAAATTTAAGTGTTTTGATTAAAAAAAAAAATTAATAAATTATTTGTTTAAATAGTGTAATGTTATTAAAATCCATTAAATTGTTTTATTAAAAAGTTAAATTGTGTGTTTATTTTTCAATGAGCCAATTTAGACTAGACTAATTTTTAGTCGGATTAACTTTTGTTCTTTCCAAACTACACTGGATTAATTATTCTGGCATAAAATTGTATACGTACACGCAGCTTTGTATGTGTTAGTATTTTTTTGTTTATTTGACGTTTGGTGTTCGTTCGCTGTTAACATAAAAACATTTCGGGCGCCTAACACCCTCTGTTTTTATATTCATGTTTACACGACGGCGAACAAATAACGATTAAAATCGCTCTGCAAAAAAGAAAACACTGAACCTGTTTTTTCATAAGTGTGTATGTATTGGTTTTGTTCTGCTAATGCGGGGTTGAAGCTGGATTAAAAATTATGCCAACCAAAAACGACTCTCTTCACCTCTTTCGCCAACAAACTGTCGTTTTCTGCCAGAACAATTAGTCTAGTCTAAATTGGCTCAATAAGAAGTTAAAATAAATTTACATATTTTAAGTATGTACCTATTTATCTCTATAAAATTTCTTAAGTTTTCTTGTTGCGTTTTAACGGTTCTTGTTGTTTTCTTCGTTTTGTTCTACATTGAAATCTCTTAATGCAGTGAGTAAATTGTGTTTGTTAGTTTTTGTTGTTAAAAGAGTAGCAAATAAATCTCTGAGCAGTAAAAGCAAAATAAAAAATCAAGTGTGTTGTAAATTGAGCATTTTGTTAGTGTTTTTGTTTTTAATTAAAAGCAAATGATGCGTAATAGTGTTGCACTAGTGTGAAATAAAAAAAAAAGAATTAAACGGTAATCGGTTCGGTCATTTAAAGCGATAAAATTAAGCAAAAGATAGTGGAAATAAAATTTGGGGTAAGTTATTGTGTTAATAATTTTTATGGGATTTATACTTTGTATGTATAAGAGTATGAATGAAATACCTTTAAGAAGAACAAAAATGTTCAAGATTCTATTAAAGAAAATTTTTAAATTTTTAAATGTGTCTTCAGCGAAAGAAAAAGCGAATACCCAGGTCAACTTTATATCAATAATATGAAATAAAATCGAATATTTACAACATGTTGAAAATTCATATGGGCAAATCACAGAAACAGTCCACCAATCAAAAATTTTTCAAATTAATTTTTTTTAATAGAATGGGTATAATAATATATATAATTTCATTTTTATATCAAAAAATATGTATTTCGATGATCATTAACACAATAATTTTTACCAAATCCTACCCCACCCCTGATCACTTAATGTTATACATGAATTTAACATTATTTTAGATGCTTTATGTGCTTAAAATAGCACTTACGACAGACTCATCAAAATATAAATTTCGTTAAAAAAGGTGGATAGTCATTCATACATTCATTAAAAACACTACGTGACAAAATTTCAACAAAGTCGTGACCAAATGAATCTGACAAGCTTATCTTTATGTAAAATTTTCCGCTGAATCTGAATATGAATTGTCAAAAGTAGAACAGTTTTTTATTTCAAAATAACCGTTATTTGTGTTTTTAAAAAAGATGATGTGACTAAAACGCAAATATCTTCAAAAATTTATTCCTTTCTTTTTAGTGAAAGATTATAAAATTTCTAAAAAAACCATGGATTGCTTGTGAAGATTGGTCAATAAAGTACAGAGTTAC
Source organism: Pollenia griseotomentosa (assembly GCA_963931875.1). Classification (NCBI taxonomy): domain Eukaryota; kingdom Metazoa; phylum Arthropoda; class Insecta; order Diptera; family Polleniidae; genus Pollenia; species Pollenia griseotomentosa. Next base: position 89,539,734 of record OZ007563.1, read on the forward strand.
AGGGGCAAAAGTTCAAGCTTCATTGAAAATTTTATGATTTTGTTCAATTTGGCTCTTTTCAAGTTTTTTTTTTTAACCAATGATTTGAAAATCCTAATGTTTTATTGCATGCGACATTAGATTATTTTAATATGATCATTTTGCGCCCAACAAGACATAGATTGGTGCTACAGAAGATTTAGTAATTTAACCCACACAGAAGAAATTCAATAGTTTTAAGCTATTTTTAATATTTATTGTTACTTAAAATTCTGCTTTGTATATTTATTTGTTTTTTTTTTTTTTCTTAGATTTGATACAAATCGAAAAGTAGGTTAATTCAATTAATCTTCTGTAACTTAGTCATTTTTGCACCGATCTGGATCCTATTGGGCAAAAAATGTTCGTATCGAAATAGGCTAATGTCGTAAGTGATAAAACTTAAAAAAAATTCAAAAGAGCAAAATTGCAAAAAATCATCAAATTTATAATGAATTTTGGAATTTTGTCCACTATAACTCTGCCATTTATTGACTCATCTTCACAAACGACCCATGGTTATTATAGAAATTTTATAACCTTTCACTAAAAAGAAAGAAATACATAATCCGTTTTAAATTTTTAAAGATATTTGCATTTCAGTCACATCATCTTTTTTAAAAGCACAAATAACGTTTTTTTTAGAAGATCTCAAAAACTATTCTACTTTCGACAATTCTGACTTCATATTCAGATTCAGATTCAGAAAATTTTACATAAAAATTAGGTGTCGAATTCATTTGGTCAAAAACTGTCAAGTAGTGTAATCACAAAATTAGTTTAAGTAATGCAATTCATAAAAATATAATTTGTTTTGTTAAAATAAATAAAATTGGGTTTTTTTATATACTACTGAAAAAACTGAAACGCGCATTGTGAGGCGTGCGTCACAAAGGGTTCACGGCTTTTGTAAAAAAATCAGAACATGTTTTGGCTGCGAAAAGGTGATTTTAGAATAAACTCATCTTTTTGTTAGGAATTAGATTTTGTATACCAAATAAAGGAAAATTCTCTAAAAATTAGGAAAACACACTTCAACTTTTAAATTTTTATTTATCAATCAGGAAACGCGTGCGAATGAAGCGTTCGTTACGCAGGATTTGCCCTACTTATGTAAATAAATTTGAACTTAATTTTACTTTTTAAACTGTTTTTGTTTTTCATTAAGATTTCTGTATATGACGTGCTAAATTGCTAAATTCCCAATTATCCATATTTGATACATACACTGGAATTTATTGTTAAGGGAAAGCTAGCTTCTATGCGCATTTCACTGGTTTTTTTTTGTTTTTGTTTGCTGAATACTATTCTACGTATTAAAATCTAAAATTTTTGATTTATGAAAGGTTTATTAAAAAAAAAAAATTTCATAGAAAATTCGTTTCATAAACATTTTATCAACCTGAAAAGTTTTTTTTTTAATATGTGTTAATAGCCATTACCAAATGTCAAGGGTATGGATAAGGGATGCCAATTGGTACTGGTCAAATCCCGGGATTTCACGCAATCCTAGAATTTTTTAGTTGAAATTTGAATTCGGAATAAATTACCAAATTAACAAAAACACATTTTTATACCCACCCCGACTAAATTACCGTAGGTTGTATGCCCACTCTCGGAAAACACTTTAATAATCCTAATCCTGTAAAGAGTTAAGTTTAAATTTTGAATTTGGTGCACCAGTGGAATGTTTTGTGTTTCAAAAAAGAAGTTTTTCTTTAAATTATTTTCTTCTTTAACTATTTTCAACACTTATTAACGTTAAAATTTCTTTATAATTATTGGACACGCTACAAAGTTTTACTTTTTTCTTTTGTTTTTAATGAAATTATTAACAGAGTTCATCAAATAAATATTAAAGATCAATATTGTGTTCCCTAGCCTCTCAAGGGGAAATTAATGTCATGATGAATTTCTTTTTACAAAAAAAGGTAAAACATAAAATTTTAGTTCACAATTTTGGGATTGACTAAATCCCGAAAATATCGGGATTTTTCGGGATCCGGATTAAGGGATTGCCATCCCTAGTATGAATAGTTTTAATACATACTTCAAGAAATTCCACACGAGAAAGAGTTTGCACTCGATTACTTCAAAAACGTTGCAGTGTTATGATTCACAATGGAGAAAACTGCCGTTCGTTTAATGGAAAGATTTATTTGATGAACACAAATTTAATACTTTGAGCGCATTTTAAACAAAAGTTTGTTAATGTCAAGATGTCGCTGAATCACGGCCATTTAAAGATTAAACCAAGTTGGTATTCACACTGCTTTATGTACCAACAAGTAATATTTCCGTTGAACGGGTTTTTCTACCGTAACCAAAATTAAAACTAAGATAAGACATCTTAAAAGTATTTAAACTTTTTGCGACGCATTTGAGCCATCTCCAGAAATGACGAAGCTGTTCAACTCCAAAAAAATTGAGCGTGGTGATAAATTTGTTTGTGAACTTTTTGGCCTTGTTAATTAAATTAACATACATACATATATTGAGTTAATGTATAATTTAAATGTCAAATAAAACAAAATGTATAAATGAAATGCAATACAAATATAATATTTTATGACAAAATTTAAAAGTATTTATTGAGGATTTTTGGGGATGAAAAAAAGTTTTTTTTGGTTTTGCAAAACAGCCATATTCATTTAAGCCAAAATATGTTCGAAAATTTCTCTCTGAATACTGTGATGTTGGGTGTCATACAATTGGGATTAATTAAAAATACACTTTTTTATTGTTTGAAATTATTTTTTATTTTATTCTTTTGAAAGATAATCTTACCTTAGTCATTCCGATTTTCGTTTAACCCTAGAACGTCATATTGTCAACGCATGTTTCTAATTCGTTTTTCTGTTTCTGTATTTGTATTTGTAATTGTTATATACTCTTGATGTGTGGCCATTTATAGCTTACGTCGTTTACGTCATTAAAATAAATATGATATTCTATGGTTAAGATCACGAAATATATCCTGCAGTATTTAAATTTAAACTCATTTTCTTTACTTTCCGTTTTGAAATTAGTTTTTTTATTTAATTTGTAACAGGGTTTATTTACCTAAAATTACAGCTTTAATGAAAACAAATATACGGACAAAACAACTAAAATCAAAATAAACTAAATCAAAAATTTAATTAACAATATAAAAAAGGTGATTTATTGTTTAACATATTTTTATGGTTTAGTTTTATTTGAAAATACTTCGAAAAAATTTTGTTTAACAGTATCAACGTTAATAATAAACCTTTAATTTTTTTTCTAAATGAATTTACATATAAAAATGTAAACAAAAAATAACTATTCAACATTTATGTACATATATTGAAAAAAAAAAAACTAAAAAGAAATAAAACATAACATGTTACAATTATACTTAGATCACTTACTACTAACAATTATAAAAAAAAAATATATATATATTTTTTTTGTTTATAAAATTTATATCGTTTACAACATTCTGTTGAATATTAAATTAAATTCTACTTTATTTATTAAATAGCTACCATTTAAATTTGTAAACTATGGGGCTCTTTAAAGTTTACAAATTTAAATGTTTTGCTGTTTAATTTTTGTTTTTATATATTTACAAAGTTTTCTTCACTTGTGTTTGCTTTTTGTGATTTTATTCAAACTTTAATACTCTGAAGATTTTCCAAGTGGAAAATTGTTATTTACATCTATTGTGTTTCATAATGTGTGTGCATGAATGAGTTTTTCTTTCGTGTTGTGTCATGTGTTGTTTTGTAAAATTTTCTTTCATGCATTTTATTTTTAAATAACGAAATAAGTTTAAAAACATTTTGTTAAAGAACATTAAAAATTACAAAGTATTGTGATAAAAACATTTTTATTTAAAAAAAAAAATGGATGTAAAGCCTATTAAGACTTAAATGCTTTCGATAAAGGCATTATGTGACAAAACAAGTCTTTTTCGGTATAACATTTAAGAAAATTTTTAACAAGATACAATTTTATTTAAAAGCCACACAACGTTTTTTATTATTAAAATACCTTGAATACCCAGCGCTGCAATATGAGATTATTTCTTTACTTAAAATCTTAAAAAGGTTAGATTTCAGCGAGTTTACTTGAAGTCCCAAAAAGGCTTATTAATGAGAAATAAATGCAGATTTTTCATAAAAGTTAATAAAGTTAATAAATCCTTTTAACTTTTCACGAAGTGTTTTAACTAACTCCTCCGTACAGCTTCTGTTATGGCCACTACAAGAAACCACTACGATCTTAAAATACATAAACAGCCTCTCAGGGAAATTTTTAAATATAATTTGGCTGAATAAGTTCAACGGCAAAATCCAATGCGATAATGCTTACAAGAAGGGACAGAGAAATTTACTCTGTTAAGTGAGGGCCAACAAATGCTGGAAATCATACTGGTATTTCAGACCTGGGGAAATTGCACTACTTTAGCACTACGATTAAATTGATCAAAAAGTATTTTAGTGCAAAATTGTTGCAGTAGGAATAACTTTAATGCATTTGTTTGCATATCAATTATTGCACTACCTTAGCTACTACCTTGCCGCATTTAAAACATATTTTTCCATGGGTGTATACGTTTAAGGAAATCATATCTGTGGCATTTTGACAAAACATCTTAAGTCGAGATAAGATAGCAAAAAAGTTTTTAAAAAAAACTCGGTGAAAAAATCATTTTTATCAAATAATAAAATAAACCAAAATTAAAGAAAAACTTCGCTTATAATACAAAACTTTAAAAACCATAACAGAATTGTTTTTTGAATGAAAATTCGTACGATTATCAACATTTGTTTCAACTTTTTAAATTTGACTTAGGTTGTTTTGTCAAAATGCCACAGATATGTTTCTTAATAGTCACCTTTAATAAAACAAACTATTGTCAAACACCTTATGGTGGCTTCAGCTATATTATTGTCACAACCAAATTATGTTTGCCTCAGATAAAACTAAATTCATTTAACCACAAATATTTGTCTTGTTGTTTAACAACAATAACATTTCATTTCTTTTAAAGAGCAACATCCCAAAAAATAATTTTCTAAGTTTGCAAAGCAGCAATGCGACATTTTCAAACAGTGTTCGGTACATTTGTGGAAAACAAAAACGCTTATAGTGTTTGTGTAGCAAATCATTAAAAAATAATGTTTCCCTGTTTGTCATCTTTCGAACACAAAAATAATACTGTTCTTATCCAACTCAAAAAAAGATGAGAACATATAATTCCGTCCGGGGTTTTTTTTTTAACCACAAACTTCATTGTTTCTGTTGTGCGACGCGCCCTTTTGGCTGGTAAAAAAAGCCAAACATTTTTTAAAAAAAACCAAATTCACATACGACAAAAAACAAAAAGCCAGCAAAATAATTTAACACAAACAAAACACATCCACAATACACACACAAACTGTTCGTGCTGCGGTTGTTGCTAAAATGTGTTGTTTGTTCATTTCTTTATCAACTGAATAAAAAATTGAGCTTCAAACGAAGCAGGTTTGTAAGGGAGAAATGTAAGAGTTTCGCTAACCATCTCGCTTACGGAAGACATGAATTTTATATAGGGACTTCTCACTTTGAAGCAATACATTTTTCACACGAAATGCGCTTTATTCAATGCATATAAAAACTGGTGAAAGTAGCTATCGGCTTTACAGACTGAATGTTTTTTTTACAGTTATTTTTGATGTTCTCCCTTACAAACTTTCTGCGTAATAAGGGAATGCCATGGCACTTGAAATATTATTTTTTCTTTTATGAAACTTGTTAAGAGTTACCTCACTTATATTACTGCATCACTGTATGACTTATTGCGTAGCGTATAGTTGTGCGCTTATATTTTTAAATGTACCTTAAGTGCTTCGCGAAATGATAAATTTTTTTTTATTGGGAATGTAAAACATGAAACATTTTCGAACATGTAAAGGGCCAAATACACTTGTCAAATGCTTGCCCAGCCGGCGAATTCAACGTGTACGTGTGCTGGACGTAATATACGCCGTCATATCAAAATTTTTTGATTTTTCATTAAGCGTTGTCGGTGTCACACATCCAATAACATTTTCACTAATACTACCACACTGCTTGATGAGTATTTTGATCAATGTATTTGGGCCTTAACAATATAATGTTTGTCTACAGTACCACTACAATTGTTATGTTTTTTTTAACGAAGAACAGAACACTTTATAATATTCGGCTCTTTTTTAAAAAGTGATACGAACGGCATTAAGAGCTGTGTTCGTCTACACAATCACTAAAAAAATAGATATCGTTCCTGGGTGTGTGAACCGAACGCTAAATATTGTTCTGTTTATTTTCGAACACTGTTTTAAAAAGTAAGCGAACATTTACGCGCTACCTAATAATATATACAGAGATGAATTAAGGTAATTGAAAGAATTCTAAACAAATTAATAATCACTTTGCTGTATCTGATGCGCAACGAGTTCGTTGAAGCACCACTGAAAATGTCAAATTTGCGAAAATAAATAACAAAAGCAGACGATGCGCATATTGTGTCAACAATTTTACCAAACTGCGCAACCAATAAGCATTGGCATTAGGTTATTTGCATGAGCACGAAAACTGAAAACAGCGCAGTGATGCATTTCCGACCAGGCCCAACATTGAGAAGTCCACGGCACTGTTGGGAACTGACAATTCTTAAATTTTACTGTCTCATTGGCAATATTGTACCAAATTGACATAAATTGTACCAAAATTTCGCTAAAAATAAAAAACATACATAGTAAGAATTAAAAACAAATTCTTTACTAAATAAAAACAAAACAAGTAAGAAAGAATAGTCTGTCAAGCCCGATCACCCTACTCTACAGTATATAAACAGAAATTTTTGAGAGTGTACGTTATTTGGGTTTCATGGGAAATCATGGACCCGCCAGAACAAAAAATTTTATTATGAGGTTAAGATTTATACAAAAGTTCTTTGTGCCGAATATTATTTAGATACCTTTATCTATATGAGATAGATTTCCCCTTAACTGATTTTAGAAAGGGTGCTTTTATAAAACTTATGGTTAATTTTGGACCCACCAGCACAATATTTTATCATGACATAACAGCTATAATTAAAGTTATTGTCGCTAATTTTTATATCAATACCAATATTTATAAGGAAGTTATGGCAGTAGTATTTCTATGGAAAGCAATCGTGAAATTTGGACCGATTCCAATAAATTTGTTAAGACGATTTAGATTGAAATAAATTAAATTGGGCCAAATGTGATCTAAATACCAACGTAATAAGATGGTTTATAGCCAGAAACACAATTCCGAAAAAAGTTCTTATGGGGATCATATGAAATTATGTACCGATTTTCACCATTTTCTGTAGGCTTTGTCGTTATGTATTGAAACCTATGTACAAAATTTCATCGGATTACCTAAAATATAACGACCTCTATCTTGCGCATAAGGTTACATCAAGAAACAAGCAGCCAAACGGAGAGACATCGTTAAATCATCTCAGAGAGTGATTCCAAGGGATACTACTAATATTTTTTAGTGCTACACACAAACGCATAATACCCTCTCCACTATTGTGGTGTGGGTACAAAAAAGTAAGAAGAAACAAAAAAGTAAGAAGAAGCAAAAATTTATATTTCTCTTTTTTCTCAAAGGCGCTTGGTTGACAGTGCACCCAAAACAATATACAAAAGTGGCGATTTGGAAACATTTGATCCCAGGCTTTCTACAGGGATACGAGTTTATACACTTATGTAATTAGAAATTGTATTGTTGAAAAGAAAATTGAGTGAATCCACCTCAAAGATATGATAAAACTTCGTGGATGTTTTTTTTTTTATTGTACCAAAAATGGATGAATTGTACCAGTGTACCAATAAAGTTTCGATTGTACCAAATTTGGTACAATTGTACCACAAATCCCATCAGTGGTCCACGGCATTGTCTTACAGCGAAGCAGGTTTTTGCGGGAAAATATTTGAGAATAACTGTCTCAGCAAAACTTTCATAAATAATTAATGCCTTCTGTAAGCCTTTACAAATCAGCTGCGTGTTAAACGTCGTTTTTTATTAAAATTTTTTGGTTAATAAACAACCATACTATTATTTGTAGTAAACATAAAAATGCTATACTAACCAAAACATAACAAGACGCAACCATAATACATATTTGTGGCTTTCGTTGACGCCCTATGCTCCAGTGGGAGTTAAGGTTATACATTGTCCCTTATGGAAGACTGATTTATATTATGTTTGCCTGTGACAATAATATGGTGTAAGTTGGGAATTAAATAAACGTAGATTACGCATTGTGCATATTTTTGTTGTTTACAAAAATTAACTGTTTAATATGACCTCACATCGATTTGTTTTTTACTTTTGTTTCTTTTTATTAACTGTACTTAACAAGTTGACGTGACGTAGATGCGCAGAAACATCTACTGCCGTATTCATAAAAAATAAAATAAGTTTAAAATGTGTTTTAAGGCAAAGTTTTCATACAAATTTTTCATAAAATACATTTCAAATCCATTTTAATTTTTATGAATGCGGCAGCTAATGTTTAAAAGCTGAATGCACTATCTTGGTTTCTTTGTATCATAATTTGAAGTAACTATAATATGTCAAAAATTTATGCCTGTATTCACAAACATTTTTTAAATTTAATAAAGGTTTAAAAAACAAATTTACTATGAAAATTATCCCTAATAAACGTTTGTTAAATTTAATAATCGTTTTAAAAGTTTTGTTAGAAAAAAATGGATTCTCTCATAAGTAATAATTTACATTAAAATTCGTTTATCTTAAAAACCAGCATTTAAAAAAAAAATTGAGATTCGCTTTTTTTAAATTTAACAAAATGAACAAAAATTATTAACTTGTGTAACAGTTCTTCAAATTCTTGTAAACATTACTTAGTATACTTAGTATTAAATTCGAATTAACTTTTTTTTAAGTTTACTTAAATTAATTATATTCTTATCTATGGTAAACAATTATAAAATATTTTGGAAATTGACTACAAAACTCGAAATGAAAACCATTTATCATGAATATAGACAGAGAAAACCTACATAAATATACAACTAAACCCTATAATCTAAAACTTAAAACTATAATATATATTTATAAAAAAGATATTTTCAATGTACATTAATAACTTTAATACAATTGTCAAAACCACCAAACTTTTTGCTGCTAAAATGTAAATTGTAATAATACTAGAGCTATTGTTAGTATAACTAGATTTAATTTAATATTATTCTTAAGGATACTTAAGACCTAAACTTCCACTTTATCCTCGTTGATAATATCCATCACAACAAAATGTTGCTGCTGTTCACTACAACGCCTTGAAACACCAACAACAGTTAGACCATCTGCATTAGTTACACTATTCCTATGACTGGAAGCATTAAAAGAATTGCCTGCACCACTTTTACCACTGACACTTATACCAGTGGTGGCTGTTGCATTAGTACCTCTTGCAGCACCAGCAGCTGGTATTTCTGTAACGCTGCTGCAAAAACTTGAATGCCGTCTCCGTTGTTTCCAACTTTTGCGAAACGGCATTAAAAGAAACCTTTACTAGAGCACAGTCTCATTGGTGTTCGTGCATGTACGTGGTCCATTTACAATGGAATACTTGGACGAATTATCCTTCTTAGCGGCCATACTACCCAAGAATATCAGCTTGAATGTCTCACGAAACTGTCGCGACATGCCACAATAGATGCCAAAGTTAATGGGATAACTGACAACCAAAAAGAAATTCGTAAATGTTATTAAAATGCTGGCACTCTCGTAATCCATGAAGTTTATATACAAGGAGGACACAATATGCATGGCTGTCACCACCGCTATGGGTATCTCTACAATTAGGAATACAGTCACCACCACAATCAACATGAGTGTCGTGCAGTTGCTTTCGCGTAATTTCTTGCATTCCTTTTTTCGATTTTCTCTAAACAAAAGTTTTCTTCTTTCCTGAGCCTTACGCATGGCCGCAAATAGCAGTATGTTAAGGGTGACCAACATTATGCACGGCACCAGGTGCACAAATATCACGCGAAATAGAAAGTAGCTTGTGTAGTAGAAATCCTCACCAATGTATTCGGATACCCAATTGGCGACATTCACATGACACACTTCTACCGTTTGGTTTTCCCATTGTATTTCAACGGATTCAAAAGTATGATCGAATATTTTCATGCTCTGATGCAGAAAAGCAGCTATCGTTATGTAGAGAGTACAGCGTTTAACGCGAGGCATTGTACACCACGTATGGGCCATGGGGGCGTGACAAACGTAAATGTATCTGAAATAAGAAAGATCAATGAATTAGGCGGGGGAAATTTGAAAAAGTTTTAGTTTAAATATTTGTTAACAAAATTGTGATTTACTTGAAATTTTTGGCAATTGGAATTTCCTAAAAAATTGCGAATTTTTGTAGAATTTCCTATAAATTACTCTAAATAGCAAATCTTGGTAGAATTTCCTATAAAAAGCAAATTATGCAAGAATTTCCTATAAATAGCAAATCTTGCTTAAATTCCTATAAAAGCAAATTCTAGCAAAATTTCCAACAATTACCAAAATTTGTAAAAAAGTTCTATAAGTTGCAAAATTTGTGAAAATTTCCTACAAAAAGCCAATTTTGGCAAAATTCCCCATAAAAAGCAAAATTTCGTAAAAAAAGCAAATTTTAGTAGTTAGAGTGCTATATTCGGCTGTGTCGAATCTTTGATACCCTCCTCCGACAGTTCGAATGTCTTAAAAGTAATATCTATATGATGTCTATTTATTATTAATTTATCTTTTTAAAAACCGACATCTGCATTAAAATTGGTTGCGGTTTAGACCTATATTAAATTATTGACCGACAATCTTGAATAAAATATCATGATTCATAACAGGTTAAGCCGAACTTATTAGATTTTCGGGAGGGGGACTTATATTGGAGCCAAGGTAAGCTATGAACCAATCATCCCCAAATTATTCAGAGTGATTTCTGGTATTAAAAAAAGAAAAATTTCAATACAGCGGTGAAATTAGATTAACCGTTTGCAGTGAATTTTAGATGGCTGCTCAAATAGGATCTAAGGTTTATTATGGACCGTATATCACAAAATTGCATTACACTTTTTCTTGTCATATAAAGCTAAGTTGGAAGAAATTTTACCGCAATATCTATATCTGCTATATAGCTCTGATCATACTGGACCGATTTTGCTGGATTTCAATCCCAAACTGCTTAGGATAACTACAAGCAAATTAACACTAAGTTTGTTTACTTCTTCTAAGTTTTTCGAAAGTGAGCGTGTTTTCAACAGACGGACAGACAGACAGACAGACAGACGGACATGGCTAAATCGACTTGGAATTACTCAAGGCACCAGAATATATATACTTTATGGGGTCTGAGATGAATAACAAAAAAGGTTCACACGGAATGACAAACTTAATATACCCTCTTCACAACTAATTGTGGTGGAGGGTATAAAAAGCAAAATTTGTGTAAAATTATTATTAAAAATTATAAATTTTGTGTTAATTTCCAATAAAAAGCCAATTTGGCAAAATATTCTATAAAAAGCCAATTTTGGAAAAATTTTTCTATAAAAAGCCAATTTTAAAAAAATTTTGTATAAAAAGCAAATTTTGGCAAAATTTCCTATAAAAATCAAAATGTTGCCAAAATTATCTATAAAAAGCAAAATTTCCAATAATTAAAAAAGTTTTATAAATTGCAAAATTTGTGAAAATTCCCTATAAATAGCCAATTTTGGCAAAATGTCCTATATATATTTGCTTTTTATATATAAATTTGCTTTATATATAAATAAATAAAATTATATAATTTTGCTATATATATTTGCTTTTTATATATAAAAAGCAAAATTTAGTACAAAAAGCAAATTTTGGCAAATTTTTCTATCAACAGCGAGTTCTTGCAAAGTTTGCTATAAATAGCAAGCAGGGGTTTTGAAATAACAAATTGTTCAAGTTTTACTAAATACATAAATTCTAAAACGGAAAAGACTTCAGAATGATTTTTATATTCATAACTTTTTATAAAATGTGAATGGTTTTTATGAGTTTGTTCAAAGAAAATAAAATGTATATTTATGTTAAACTCCTTTTACGTTTTTTATTGTTAATTTAAACATACTTTAGCCATTAGGTATCAATATATTTACCATAGATTTTACAAATAAAATTATAATTTTATGTTTTTTTTTTTTTAAATAAGTATCTTTTTTTAGAATTTATACCGGTTTTGCTATTTTTATGACTTTGCATAAATAAAAAGTTTTTTAGGGGGGTGTCTTTAATATCGTAATATTTTTATGATTTTAATCGTTCTTTGTTTTATATAACTTATGCTTAAAAAAAGAACAGCGGCAAAAATATTTATGTGTTTTGATGTAACTTGATTTTTATTGCCATTAAAAAAATTTTTCTTAAGTCATACAGCAGCAGAAAATTTTACAAAAATGTATTTTGTATGCAGTTTATTTAAATTAATGATAAGTATTATTTGGAATACAATTGAAGCAGACAAATTTTTTAAAAAGTTATCTAACATAAGCTCTTACCCTTAGAGAACCTGATAGAGAGAATATTATTAGTAATCTACTTTAAGCTCAAATTAGACGTGACATAACTATAATGCCATAACGGCGAATTTAGAAACCAAAATTGAATTGGTTTGTATTACCATCACCACTGTATTACCAAAATGACATAAACATACCATAAAACCAATTCAATTTTGGTTTCTAAATTCGCCGTTACGGCTGTGACATTATGCTTATGTCACGTCTAATTTGAGCTTTACCCACCCACATGTTTGTTTCACCTCTGTTATATTCCCTTTGTTTAAAAAATAACTCGCAATTATAAGAGCAGCATGCCCGATATGGGTTCCTTAATTATTCTTCTTTAAAAAGTGAGCGTCAAAATAAAGTAAACAGCTTGTTTTCCAATATAAAAAGTTTTATGTTAGTTATTAAAAGTTAAATTTCTACTTTGCCAAATTTGATTAGACTTCATGCTTGCTGTCATCTGTGAAAAATAAGTTGCGCCAAAATTTGACGAAGGCAAGTTAAAGATAGTGAAGAAAATATCGCAGCTGTATCGGCCAGTGTTAAAGATAATGCAAATGATGCGAATCGTAACGTAACTGTGAATGATGAGCGCTACCGTGAGATGATATCCAACTTTTTTTTGCCCAAAATGCAAGAGTTTGACTTGCATGACATGTGGTTTCAACAAGACGGTGCCACATGCCACACAGCACGCTTAACAATGGACTTATTAAGAGGCGAGTTCGGTGAACATTTTATTTCACGTTCGGGACCGTTCAATTGGCCGCCTTAATCGTGCGATTTAACGCCTTTAGACTATTTTTTGTGGGGCTATGTTAAAGCTCATGTCTATACACACATGCCCGCTTCAACTGACGCATTGGAAGACAACATTGAAGCATTTATTCGTGAGATACCGGCCGAAATGCTGGAAAGAGTATGCCAAAATTGGACTAAGCGGCTGGACCATTTGAGGCGCAGTCACGGTCAACATTTGCATGAAATAATCTTCAAACATTAAATTATATGGACCGTACTATCGATTCAAATAAAGATTTCATGCATTTTTCTGAATTTTATGTGTTTTTTTTTAAAACTTTTCTATAGCTCTTAAAAAATCACCCATTAAAATAACACTTTTTAAATTTGAAAAACAAGCTGTTTACTTTATTTTGACGATCACAGTTTTTAATTAATGTACTGTTTTCACAACACAAGTGACTTAACGTATAGTTAAATTTTTATGGAAAACACTCAAAAAACTGATTGCTTTTCATATAAAATTTACTACACGTTCAATTACCTGTGTTGTAAAAACAGCACATAAATAATTCTTGCTTTTTATCTTACTTTTGAAACATTAAACTAATGTATGTTTCAATTCTTGCTTGCTTGCTTGTTTTATGTAGAAAACACTACATAAAACAAGCAAGCCGGGTTTTACCCATTTTTGTAGTGCTGTTGTTGTTTCTACAACAAACGTTTACAAATACACAAATATGCACGCTTGTAGAATATTGATTGACAAGACCAACGAAAAGTTCAAGCTTTTATTTACGCGATTTAGGAATTAATACTTATTTCAAGAAACTTCCGGATTGGTTTTCGAAAGTAATTCAATTTTGGATTGTTTTAAGTACTTTCGTACTTACATTTTTAAGTACGACTCGTACTGAAAGTAAGTAGAAGAAACTTAAATCGTGAACGAGTTTTTTCTTTCTGTGTAGATCTCATAAACTTTTATTTGTTTTTTGTTCAAATAAATTAAATTAAATTCCCCGGGAAATGAAAAAAGTCCGAGTAAATAAAATTTCTTATGGTACTTAAATACAAAAGCTCGTTGTCTGAATATTATCTTTAGGCATTGTATTCGTATTCATGTAGAAAACATTTTGTTCTGTCAGTGTTTTATATTTAATTTTTGTCCTTTTAATACACATTTAAGAAATAAATAATGGAACATATTTAATTTCTTAAAAACAACATTGTTAAAAATTTATGGTTAGAACCAAAAAAATCCTTTGTTTTAACATTTTCAACGTTACTAAAAAAAAACTAATATTAAATAAAAAAAAACAGTTTATTGACTTAAAAAATAAAGAAACAAAAAAAACTTAACTATTAAACTACGGCCAAAACAAAATGGAAGAAAAACCAAAAAAAAAAAACGTTCATGACCATAAAATAATCTTGTGAAAGAGCAAAATGTTACAAACGTTCAAAATACTGCAAGTGTTCGTGTTCGAACATACAACTGTTGTTGTCGCTGATATTATTTGTGCTGTTGCTGTTGGTGGTTTTGTTGCTGCGATATCTAAGACTTTGATTTATTTCAAGTTCATTTTAAGTTTGTACGTTTGTAAATATATTAACTTCTTTATCCGTTTATAAAATGTTAAAAGAATGTTTTTTTTATTGCTTTATTTTTTTTATTGTTTCCCTTGTTTTTTTTTTTTTTTGTTTCGTGTTTCTTTAATATCAAAGGAGTTTCTTGGCAAATTGTTTATTAATAAAGTTTTTCTTTATTTATTTGTTTGTTGGCAAAATACGAAAAATTAAAAATTAAATAAAATTGTAAAGAAGGTATGCGGATATTAAATATTCTTAAAATGGTTTTCATCTTGTTTTTCCTCTATTAAATCTTGTCAGGCCAATCTAGGCCAGGAGTTCCCTTTGTTGTTTGCTTTGCGAACGCTCCAAAATATTTTCTTACAAAAATACATTTGAAAAATTAAACGTTACCAGGTCTTGTTAGCACATATGGACAAAATAACTTATTTTAATAGGACTTTTTAAAGAAAAAATAGTATAATTTTTTTGAGGTTTGAGTTTTTGAACATTTTTTTATTTTGTTTTTTTCTGACGCCCTGAAAATCAGTTTCGGCACCCCATTTGGAAACCGTTGTTGTAGAAAAGTAAATAAAGCCTTAAGCAAAATCAGTTAACGACATGGCAATTTGTTATAAATTAATCATTTAACCCATCAATTAGTAATAAATTTAATGAAGCTTGAAAATAACTTAAAATTTATTTGGAAAACATTTATTTGTTCAAGACAACTGAAAGGACGTGGTAAAAACTAAATGCTCAGAGTTTTCGTCAGATATCATAAAAGATACTATATTTTGCATTTTCTAAATCGCAAGACCATATGAATTAAACAACGAACTCTGCCTTTATGTTGTAGTCGAGTTAAATAGGAGAAAATTATAAATCTTATAATAAATTACGATTGATTTTATTATTGGGTATAAATGTAGAAGATAGGACAATTTTTTTGTCAACAGAAATTTTGTATACCCTGTAAATGCACAATACAACTTTTCAATAAAATATTAAGGGAACTCACGATGGGTAGTGCAAAGTATGCAAAGGATGCAAATGCCTGAAAAAATACACATATTTGCACAGCACAACAACAAAATACACGTATTTGCAATTTGCTCTATTTTACTTCGTTTGCACTAAAAAAAACTGAGTAGTGCATATTTGCTCAGTTGCAAAAAAATAGATTCATTTGGCTTGTCGGCTCTCTGTCCATGTCAACGTTTTTCCCCTTATGCAAAAAAAGTTAAAGATCGCATTAGTTAAGCAACACAATAAGCCCATACGCTTTGGCTGGGCTTAATGTGTTGAATAACCGATGTTTACCTTAACTTTTCTTTGTATAAGGAATTTGTATACAGTGCCAACCGCAGTTTTGCCAAAATCTTTATGAAATTTTTTATTTAAGAAGAATAGAAACGTTTGCCCAGAAACTATAAAAAAGCCTCAACTAATTATAAATGCATGCTATACAGCATAACTCAAAAAGTATATTAGATTATATTTGCTGTAGTAGGACTTTATTAAAAACTGGCTCTAATATAAATTAAATATTAGAGTAGCAAGCAGTAAGTGGAATTATATCGTTTTGTTCTTGAACTTCTCAATATAATTCTTATGTATTTTAATTGCCATGCACTGAATATGGGCATTTCAATTTTGACGTGACGTGATATTTGTACGACAAAATTGTAAAAAAATTAAATGAAGAAGTCAAATTTGTAAAAAGTGTTTTTTTATATGGGGGATGTCATGTCAAGTGACCCAATTTTTAAATCAATGTCTTCCGATTTGGATGAAATTTGCACCAAGGTTAGTCCTATTGGATAGTAGTTTAGACACAAATTTTTTTGTTTTTAAAAAATTTAAAAAAAAAATTTTTTCATTATTTAAAATTTTTTTTTTTAAATTTTTAGCATATGCAGCACTATTTTGAATTTTTTTCTAAAACACCAGAACTACCTTAAAGGAAAAGACGTAAGCTTTCTTTTGAGCAAAAAAAAAAAAAAACTTTCCCAATAAAAAAAAAAAATTAAAAAAAAAGTTTTAAATTTAAAAAAAAAAATTTTTTTATTATGTTAAAAAAACAAAAAAAAAATTTTTTTGGTAAGATTGATCAAAAAGCTATCGATGCTACTTGGGACCAATTTTGCTAACACCAATAGGTAATAAGTTACATGGATGAAAAAGAACACTGCATATGCTAAAAATTGAAAACCTCTTTTGGAGTTAGAAATTATTTTTTTTTATACATAAGCCATTCACATCCCAAAAAGCGACCAAAACTGCCTTAAAGGAAAAGACATTAGCTTTCTTTTGAGCAAAAAAAAAAAAAAAAAAAAAACATTCCTGATAAAAAAAAGTTTTAAATTTAAAAAAAAAATTTCAAAATTTTTTAAAAAAACAAAACAAATTTTTTTCGAAAGATAGATCAAATAGCTATCGAAGCTACTTGGGACAAATTTTGCAAACACCAATAGGTAATAAGTTAAAAGGATGAAAAAGAACACCTGTATGGCCAAAATTTAAAATTTTGACCCCCTCTAACTCAGAAATGTTTTGAACGATCTTGTGTCTAAACTACTATCCAATAGGACTTAACTTGGTGCAAATTTCATCCAAATCGGAAGACATCGATTTTAAAATTGGGTCACTTGACATGAAATTCAGAAAAAAAAATACAACAATTGGTGCTGGCGTTATGTTAAAAAAAACAGAAGTGGATTTTGACTTGCATTACTAAACTGAATAAGACTGCGAATTGAGAAAGACGTTTTGTATTAAACCTTTTTTAGGAAGCTTTGGACTTAAATAGATTTATTTTTCAAGCTATCGAATTTAAAAATCTTTGGTCGTTTAAAGGTACATATGGGCATTTTCAGCGAAAAGTCTACTTTTTTTAACGTAACGCCAGAATGCAAGTAAGGTTGTTTTTACGACCATGTTGTTCAACCGTTATCCCTTTTGTTACTAAATGTAGAGCTAGTTTTGCTTTACACCAAAATGTAAAAAAGTCCACAATACATAGGAAATTTTTGGAGAAACAATTTTAATTACTTCTAGCGTAACGTTACAAAAAGTAGATTTTTCCCTGGAACTGCCCATATGCCTTAGAGTCACTTTAAGCTTGCGACCGATGGTATACAAACAGTGTTTTAAAGAATGTTTTACTACATTTTATAAAATTTTACAATATATTAATTATAATAAAAACAATTATTTACTTTAATTGGCTAAATTTTTTAAAGCAATTAACAACAAAAAACTAATGAGAATTGTCTAAAAAGAAAATGCTAAATAAAAAGTTATGTAATCAGATTATTTACTTATCTCATTATTAATAAAATGCTTATCTGCCTACAAATCCTTAAAATCTTCTTTGAGCTTAGAAATATTTGCAAGAGAAAAACAACAAACTTCACATGACATAAAAAATCCTGTCGGTCTTAAGAAAACGAAAATAGTAATAACGAATAATGCGATTATTACAAGTGTTGTAACTAATAAATTGTGAGTAGATTTACAATAACTGCATACCAATAATTTTTTTCTGCCAGCACAACTTAGTAAATCATGTACATTTCAATAATCTAATCTGAACTTAAGTAGATGTTATTAACTTTCATATGCAGGACACAATCCAAACAATATGCAACAAGGACTTAAATATAAAATAATATAAATATTCAAGGTAGAAAGAGAGTGGCGTAGCATGAGCTGGGCAGGGGAATGTCTGCTTAACATGTCAATGAATATACAATAGAGACTAAAGAAGGTTTTCCAAGTTGAGTAGAGCGTAATAGCGATTAATCGAACTATTTCGCCTATTTATTATATAAACACGAGTCAAAGCTCAGTTAGCGTAGAGCATAATCGAAATATCGTTGGCTCAATATGCAAACCTGCTTAATCCACTTATTGAGTTATTCGAGATTTTGATGCCGTGTGGTACAGAAAAATGCACCTCGTCGACCAGCGTGTAGTTTTTCTTTAATTTGAGGGTTGAAGTGTTTAAAACCAACTATATTTTTCAAGCTGCAAATATGAAATACAAACAGTTTTTTGTTTCTCCAGTAAAATGTGATGAAAGGTAGTTAACAGGGTTTGCAAATTAAGCCCACGGCATGTAAATCAATTTTTTAAATATTGGTCTCATGTTGTTTCTTGTACATATACATATCGCTCTTGTTCAACAATTCTGCATTAACTCAAATTTCAAAGTTTTATGTATGAGAAACACTTTTTAAATTACTTAAGCCCTTATGACACTACATTATTTATTCATTAATTGATATAGAATTGATAGAAAGAAACAGTAAATGTTAGAAAGAGCGAACTACAAAAAAAGGAAACAAAGTATTTAGTTTTTTTTCTCTTGTTATGGTTTTGTTTCAGGGATGGCGTTGAGAATTTTTAAAATTGTACCCTAATTGTACTAAAAGATTTTTTTTGTTGAAATTAATTTTATTTAGGTTCATAAAAACACCAAAAAAAGGTATTATAAATCTTAGTTTAAAAAGTATCAACAAAAAAGTACAATTGCAACAAATTTGCCATCCCTGTTTGGTTTATTTTATTAAATGTTGCCAAGTTTTTGTTTATGAGAAACCTAAAAACAAAGAGCGGTAAATCGCTGAATTTGCCCATAAACCGCTGATTGAGCAACACTTTTAATATTTCAAGCTTAAAATGTCAATTTTAAGTTAAACAATTTTACATTTTTTTTTGACATAACTTAATTTTTTATCGATAACTTTAGTAAAATTTTTGACGGTTTGCCATTTATCTTAATACAGCTTAACTCTTTGCACTTGGTAAATTTTTGTATTACATTATTTTTGTACTGTTCACCAAAACTTGAACAATGCTTTAAAAATGTAGTGTCATAAGGGCTTTAGTATGAGAAATAATTGTTGAACCAACCGTTCCATTAACAACAAAAATACAAAATTAGATGATATTTTTATCCGCACTAATTTTTGTAACACCTTAACCCGCGCCCGGTCTCATGAGTTACAGAAATACTTTTTCTCCCTTTTCGAAAAACGCTGGAATATTTTGTTTCAAATCTTATCGATGTAAGAAGTTCTCACCAAATTAACATGGGTACCTACTGGTAAGAAAAGTGTTTGCTTGGTAATCCAGCTTTATTGGTAAATTTGCTTAGACGTATTTTTAAAAAAGTCAGTAGACAGAGAGAACGACTATACAGCTCGCAGTATCACTTAGCCGCTACTGATTAATCTCTTTTTTTCGGTACTATCACTTTAGGGAACTATTTCTTATTTGCAACAACTTTAACAGCCTGGCCCACGATGTCGCCCGCTTTCGCTCGTTTGCATTATAAACGAAAAACAGCCCATTTGCATCCCACATGAAATTTTTTAGCACGACAAGCCAATCGACAATGCAAGAGCGATAACGTTATGGTTTTCACAGAAATTTGCCCCCAACTATGAAATATTATGCGACCACAATTGCAGTATTAAAAAAAAATTTTTCTTTTTTACAATAATGTTTCTTAAAAACAACTCCAGTCATAAAATTTTACTGTTTTATAAAATTTATTTCACAAAATTCTATTGTTGAAAATAGCGATTTTTTGTTAATTGCTTTGTTTTCATTTGTAGCAAATCACTTAGCACAGAGCTGTATTTTTACATGTTTGCCTATTTTTATTTCTAAACTAGTGTTAAATTTGTGAAATAGTTGATGTGGCAATATAGCCATTTGCTAACAAATAAATGAATAACGTTAGAAACGTCATTCGTAAAACAGCTCTGGGCGATGACAAACAGACCGACTTCGTTTGTCTGCTTTTCGTGCGTTTTGCGTTTCAACTCGCATTGGCTAATGGCCTGACGTCGTATAACTTCAACGAGTTACAGTGTTTATGGTTTCAGCCAGTGTTGCAAAATTGAAATTTGGAAATGGTACTTAACTTTAACTAAAAGGGTACTTTTCCCACCAAATGGTACTTTTTGTTAAAAAATAAAACGTTAATTTTTGAAAATAAAGGAACAAAAACACAGTAGCTTAGGGAATTAAAAAAAAAACATGTAATGTGTCTGTTAAACAGCGAAAGCAACGTTTTTTTTAGTAATTTCTTAAGAAAATTATTTAAAATAGCTAATAGTTTTATAAATGAGTAAATAAATTAAAAATTTAATTTTTGAACACATAAATTTACACTGGTAGGTTACATATTTATACTTTAACTTTTGCAAATTTACATTATTCAGGCTTTTACATATCGCACTTAATTAACAAAAGGGTAAATATTAAAAAAAAGAAATCGACACGTAATATTCATATCTACCTGTAAAAATATCGAGTAATTTTGTCTTCTTTTTGGTAATGAAAAGGCTGGTTAAAAAATTATTTTTCAAATGCCTTCAATGTTAAATTCAAAATAGTTTTGCTTCTGCTAAAAATTTTTAAATTTTGAGTTGTTGATTAAGTGCGACATATTACATACTTATGCCCGTAATTCCTACAAAAAGATATCTAGCTGTATATAGAAGTCTATGGTAAACAGAATTTTTCATAATTTTATCACGTATGTCTTACCACTGGTTATACAGTAGTAAATTTTACACCATCGATTTTTGACAGTTTATTCAAAAAAATTATAAAAATACAATTGTTGCCATATTTTTACTTAAAGGAAAAATTAACGTTGAAATTAACAAAATAGTTTTGCCGGATAGGTAGAGATAACTGTTAGGTACGAACACGACCAGATATCTGTTTGAAGAAATCTTGGCGTCCTCGCTTTGAATTTCAATATTAACTTTGTTAATTATTTTTAATATACGACAACATAAATTTTACAACAAACACATAATTTCCAAAGTCAGCTATCGAATTGATTTTCTAAATGTTTCGACAAACTGCCTGTTACTTAATGTTGACATATATATACTAAACCGGTAAACTGTCCGTTAACGATTTTGGTTTTTTCAATATACCGACAAAAAAATTGTTTCCAGTCGGCACTCCTATAAAGATGCATGCAAAAGTTTGGACTCAGCCGATTAAATAAACGGAAAATAAATAATTGGCAGATGAGTGCCGGTTAGCTTTGCGAGAGAAAAAAAGCAAATGAGGCATTGAGAAAACCAAATTTCTTTAATGAGTAGTTTTTCGTTGGGATAATGTCCTAATGAAGAAACGGCCATAAAAGTTTAAAAGCGCAAAGGATAAAAAAGTACTAAAAACAACGCGGGGGTACTGCGGTATTTTTAATATAAAAAAGTACTGAAAAAAGTACTAAAGTACTGAATTTTTCAACACTGGTTTCAGCATTAACCAATGATTAGTCAGTCCACCTGCAAACACCGCTAAGTTAGAACAACAAAATTTTATGAAAATCGATTAAAAGAAGTAAAATAAAAGGATTTTTTGTTTAACTTAGCGCTGTTTTCAAGTGGACTACCCATATGCAATCGTTGTTAGTATAAAATTTGTAACGTGTTTTGTGTGGTGGAGAACCATAATAACTCAATGTGAATTGGTGGATGACCATATAAAACTCAGACTAAGTACTGGTGGAGAACCAATAAAAACTCAGATCAAAATACTCTGGACTAGATTCTGAAAGTAATCGCGTTACCATATGCTGGCTTAAGTCGACCGATAACTTTGGGATAAGGCTTTAAAAATCGTGTAATTTTTTTTCTCCATGACCCTCTTTGGGAGAATATGGCTTCCATAAAGCATATCCATCTCACACGTTTATTTGCAGTGGCTTTCGTGTCTTCCCATGTAAGATTTCATTGTGCTAGTTCACGAAGTATCGATCCATTTAGTATTATTATTTTTCCTTGTATCAGTTTCGTAGTCGGTTGCTGTTCACGCAAAGTAGATGATTGGTCTGTTGAAGCAGGTCCTAGGATAATGTGGCTATCGGTTGTTTTTGTCTACAAATAGCGCCATCCGTGTATTTGATGTAGCGGTGGATAACTTTGCTAATCTTTAGTTCTAAAATTTTTTCCCAAGGAAGGGTGGAGGTCAGGGTGCTTCTTAGATGGATTGTTTGGAGGGGTTGGCTTGAAGCCACATAATTTTTTCAAAACCCGAAAAGCATGATGAAAATTGTTCGTTCTTTGCCAGGGATCGAACCTGGAGAGCTTGGTTTTTTAGGCAAGCACTTTAATTACTTTACCACGTCGCCACTAAAAATCGTATAATTCCCTGGTAATATTCAAAAAAAAAACCTTAAGGCGCTTATGAGATCGAATTTTGAGTGCCTTGTGGTCGCTCGCTTATGTTGCCGATCGACATCGTGCGCTAGACATGCCAACATTGGAAATATCTATGAAAACTAATATCAAAATTGTAATTTAAAATGAAAAAGCGAATCTATTAGAAGTGCAATTAATCAATAAAATTTTCTTAGCCGTAATAATGACTTTGAAAAAATTGCGATTAAATGCAAACCCTGGAATAAAGATTTCATGTTGAAGTTAAAACTCTTATTGAATAAATTATTATCATCCATAATAATTTGTTGAATAGAGTCCTTCTTTTTTTTCACTTATTGTCATTTGACAAGTCTAATAAGGATACAAGCACGCACAACGACATAATCAGCCAAACATATACGGTTTTGCCCAGCAGCGAAAAGACAAGCACACAGACAACTGTGCAGAATGATAAATGGCATTGCCCAGCCATTTTATTGATGACAACTACTTATTTATTAAGACCATGTTAGACTCGTAAGTACGTACATGATGAGAATGTCATAGGAATTTAGCATCAGCTCGCTTATAGCACTTATTTATATTTTTTAGATTTTCTTTTTTGCCTTGAAAATAAATGTATCTTAATTTATTGGAATTTTTTATAAAGTAGAATTTTATAATTCAAGCTTATTTATTGTTGGGTAATAATTGGTAATTATGCTACCAACACACTTTATTCTAAGAAGATTGTTTTTTTTAAAGGGGTATATACTAATTAATTTGTTAAAGTATTGTTCCCTGGAGACATATCTTGCTTTTGAAAATTAACTTCTTAAACAATGATGATTTTCCA
Source organism: Pollenia griseotomentosa (assembly GCA_963931875.1). NCBI lineage: Eukaryota > Metazoa > Arthropoda > Insecta > Diptera > Polleniidae > Pollenia > Pollenia griseotomentosa. The sequence goes on from OZ007563.1 coordinate 89,563,694, forward strand.
ATATTATGCGTCATTTGTATAACTTTGTAAATATCCTAACTTATATTCAAAAGACACAGATTTTATTTTTTTTATTTTTTGCTTTAAATATAAATGTATTTTAAGTTATTGGGATTTTATATGAAAAAGAATTTTATAATTCTAAGCTTATTTATTGTTGGGTAGTAATTGGCGATTATGGTACCAAGAAAGTTTCTACGTACATAATTTCTTATTATACATATTGGCAAGTCGACTTTTTTTATGGTCATTTTTACGTCTACAGAATACATCGGGTTTTTTTTATCATTTGAAAGGTATTTTTTTTAGCAAAATATGGCAATGTACATTTTATTAAAATCGGTTCAGTATTAGAAGTTTTACTAAAGCGCCTATTAGACGTTCATACTTGGCATGACATACTTGGTATGTTGAGAGGAAGAGAGTACTTTCTTATAAGACTGTCATACCAAGTATGTCATACATCATTTCAAAAGAAACATTAAATTATGATATATATAAAGGGTGGTTAAATTGTAAGGGCCGATGTTGAATGTGAACCACACCTAAACGCCAAGTTTTTTTCCGAATTTTATTTGACATTTCTCTATTTCAGACTTACTCAATTTGAACCATAGAGAGATACACAATCCAACAACGTGTTAAAGTTATCCAGACTTATTATGAAAATGGATGATAAATTTCGAAGAAAATCATCTTCAGTGATGAGGCACACTTTCACCTCAGTGGATTTGTCGATAAGCAGAATTTCCGCATTTGGGCGAATAATAATCCAAGAGTGATTGTCGAAAAACCAATGCACCCACAAAGAGTGACTGTTTGGTGCGGTTTATGGGCTGGCGGCATCATAGGGCCGTATTTTTTCCAAAATGAGGCCGGTCAGGCAGTTACTGTGAATGGTGTTCGCTATCGTGAGATGATAACGAACTTTTTATGGCCCGAATTGGAAGATATGGATGTGGACGATATGTGGTTTCAGCAGGACGGTGCCACTTGCCACACAGCTAACGAAACAATGGCTCTTTTGCGCAACAAATTCAATGGCCGTGTTATCTCACGTAATGGCGATGTCAATTGGCCGCCAAGATCATGTGATTTGACACCGTTGGACTTTTTTCTTTGGGGTTATTTGAAAGAAAAGGTGTACGTCGATAAGCCAGCAACAATTCAAGAGCTAAAGGATGAGATAATTCGGCACATTAACGGCATAGAACCTCCATTATGCCTCAGGGTCATCGAAAATTTGGACCATCGGATGGAGGTGTGCCGCCGTGGTCGCGACGCCCATTTGTTCCATACATAATTGAGTAATACCAATATATCATAATAAAATAAAATTACAATAATTTCCTAAATAGTTTGTGTTTTATTCAAAATCAACATCGGCCCTTGAAATTTAACCACCCTTTATATGATATGTGATGGCGCGTGAATAAGTTGCTGCTTTGATAATTAATGAGTTATTGGCGGACGACAACGAAAGAATAAAAACACGATTTTGGAGAAAAGGATGGTTTGTTAAAAGACAAAAACGATCCCATACCAAATTATTGAGAGAATTGGAAGTATCAGCCCTTGACGGTTACAAAAATGTTGCCTTAAATGTCTATTATTGTATACATATATCCCTTTTTTTATTCCATCATTTTGGCAGAGTTTCATATTGCTCAATAAAACCTTTTAAAAATGTGCGCTTTAAACAAGCCATCGTTGCCGTTTACCTAAAAAAATTCAAATGAAATTTGTACCGAGTGTGTCAAAATTGCTTTTACACGAGTATAAGTTTTGATTTTCAACATACCAAACCGACATCCATGAATTTTTCGCTTGCACACGAGTATGATGGTATGATGACATACCATTCTCACATACGAAGTGCTTAATGCTAGTTAACACTTTTATACTTTGTATTAATACATGTCAAAAACTCATATAATATGTAAAAGTGCGATAGCGTGAAGGTAATTGTGTTATGAAAATGACAAGTATTCGTAATTCGTCTTAAAACCCAAATCTGTAAACATGTTAGCTAAATGACGATTTAATATATCAAGGTATTGATTGGCATCCATAATGTTGTCAACAAAACCAAGTTCTCTTACTTCCTAACTATGCAGCCCCAAACCATTTCCGAAAGTGTTACAAATTGTGCAATTGAAATTATATTTCGACTTTCCAATGATTTTAAAGATTTTCTGCATAGTACATTAGGTCCGTCATTAAATAAAAGCATAAAGGCCCAACCATAATGTGCTTAAGTTGGCTTAAGCAAATGTACGAATAAATGTAAATCATATGATAACCATATTGAACTTAAGGAAACTTTTTGTTAAATTTTTTGAAACTGTCATTTGCTTAAGCAAAGTGCGAAACTGATCGCACATTCCGTACGGAATCAAATGCTTGTTGATTTTATTTTTGTTTTTTTAAATACATTTGAGAGACTTTTTGGAAATCTTTGACAGTAGGTTAAGCAAGGCTATGCATATTATGGTTGGGCCTTTATAGTGGTCTCGTTACAAAATAAAACGTTATCACTCTAGTGACTAGAGCAGGCACTAGAAATTAAGAACCCAAAACTTAAAATAAAAAGTTTTCATTGAAAAAATAAAAAACTTTGTACGCTAAAGTAAATAAATAAAAAGTGATATTTTAATTCGGCTAAAGTTCATCAAATTTAATTTTCATAAAATTATTTTTATGAAGAAGGAATTTTACAACATGAAAATTAATTAAAATTTATTGATAATTTGTCATTCTTTACTGCTGCTGGGCTCAAATCCAGGATTTTAAGGACAGGTTACCGTTACATGTTTCGATTGCAACCACTCAATCTCTTCAGAGGGGCTTGCCGTTTAACACTTGCAGCAATCGACGACTGCTGGCAGTCAATACCAAAGGGTGTTTGCCTATCTTGCATCATATCGACAGCTTAATTCCAAAAAATGCTAAGTAGAAAAAGTGTATTTTGGTAGTATAAGTAAAATTGTTGTATGTTTGACACCGACGACGCTGGATGAAAAATCAAAAAATTTAGAATATTACGTCAAGTACAAGTACACGAGTGATTTTGCCGTAATGACAAGCATTTTGACCGTGTATTGACCTATTTAAAGTTAACGGCCAATACATCATTCAATTGTATGCTCAGTTACTTTTTTGTGCATAACTTTGGATTGTATAATCCGATCAACACCAAAAAAATACAGAGTTTCAGTTAAATTAAGTTGATCTCAATGCAAAAGCATGTGTTCTGAACGCCCAGTTGGAAGCTTTAAAATCAGTCTATTCATATATTCAACGCGATTTGAAATTTTATTTACTATTTATTTGCCTTGCTAAATGAAACATTTTTGATAATTTTCTGCCGTTTTTTCGATTCGAGCCACTTTTTGGGTTTGAGATTAAAGTTAATTAAATTCTATAATTAGCTAATCTTAGAATTACGTTAATCGAGTATCAATTGAATTTGATATTTTTGGGTGGTGGCTTAAACCATGTAGCGCTACCATACTGAGCACAAATAAATGGCAGCATTTTTTTGCAAATGTCAACTTTTTATCAAACCAATATGGATGTTTTCAAAGAAGAAGAAGAAAATGCGCCATTGTTTACAAGGTACACATTTTTTGTGTTTAAAGAAAAAATATATTAAAGAAAAAATATAGCATGGAAAAATTATATAAAAGTGCTAAGCAATATATCATGTTTTAAATTGTATTTTTTTTATATTTTTGCAAAAGTTCTTTATGTTAAACAAGTGTATGTTGACAGTTTAAGTTTATGTTTAAACCACCACCGTTGGCCGCTTAAATTAGCAAAAAAAAGTTTAAAAAATACAACACAAAAAGTAAATACGAAGATTAAAGTTAATTTAATCGCTAATCTCTAACCCAAAAAGTGGCTCTTAGTGGTTATAGTTAACTAACTGTTAACTTTCAAGATTTCAAGTTTTTCGTTGTATTTCGTAAATTTTTCGTTTTAAGTAATAAAAAACCGAACTTTGATTGAAAATTTAGTAATGATCGCGTGGCTAAGGAAAAACAACTACAGCGAAAAAAAATAAACATACACAAAAAATTATTTGTAAAAACATTTTCTTGGCAACTAAAGTTTGGTATTTCTTTGTATTTCTTAATTTTTTTTATTGTTACTCTTGATTTTCTACATCTCTTCTGGTTTTTTGTTAAATATAATCAATCGATTTAATAAAAAAATTAATTAAACGAAAAAAGAAAACAAGTCTTTTTTATGATTAAAGTTAAAAATATACTATTTTCAACATGTCAAAACATTTTCTTGACATACTGTATAATCATTTCAAGTATTTTTATATACATAATAGATTTTTTGTGTAAAATACTTTAAACATTTTTGAACATGACAGCAAAAAGGAAACACATTTCCTATCTAGAAATAAAGTGCAGTATAAAATGGATTTTTTTTAAGGGCAAATAGTTAAAAAAAAAATTAATTGACAGAACTTATACGTAAAAATTTAATGCTATAAACACTTAGTACCCATAATAAAATTATAAGTAACTTCAGACAAGGTTATTGTAAAAACTTTTCTTTTGTTTTTATTTTAATTGTTAAACGTTGAAACTATACGAAAAAACCTTAAAATATTTTTAACTTAAAGTACAGGAAAACAAATAATTTTACATACCTTTGCACTGCCAATGCCAACGTCAACCATATTGAGGCTGTATGACACATTGTGGGCATAACCTGAAAATAGAGATAAAGAATTAAATTAAAAGTCAATAAAACAAGTAAGGTTGATACATTCTATAATCGGCTTTGCCGAATCTCTCATACCCTTCATCAAGAATTAACTTATTTAAAATTTAAAAGGTGGAAACAAAAACATATTTAGTTAAACTTACGGAGGGCACGCCGTATAAAATAAAAAAATGGTTGACAACAACATTAAACAGAAACACAAGAATTAACTTAGTTTATTTAGCAAGATGGACCTTTTTTGGGATTATTAATAAATTATAAACCAATCTTTCAAAATCAGGTCATATGAAACTAGTCTGCGTAAAATTGTTTAGCAGTATTGCTTTTTTGTTCGTTACGTTTTTAGTCGTTATGGAACTAAGTTTAACTTATGAGTCGATTATCATAAAAATTGACAGTTTTTTACAAAAATATCATAATTCGTTACGATTTTTAGCTCATGAAAGAATTTTTCGAGTGTAGTAAATTGTGGACCGCCTATGACCATCTATCGTAGTTAAAATTTTTAGTCTTATAAAATATTTTCACGAAAAAATATAACGTCATCTTTCTTTCTTCAAGTTATGAGCTACAGGAAAAGACAATCTCTTTCTATTTGTTGCATTGTAAGCAGTGTTTTTTTCTGTCTACTCTTGAATAGTCGTTCTTTTTTAAAACTTTCCTTGCCGTTTCGTGAGAGACTGTCATGTTACATTATTCTTTAAGTTCATATGCAAGCGTTCGTATGGATACCAAGGGTTTTCGCTTAAGACTGCTTTATGCATATTAAAGTGATTTTCGGGAAAGAGCTTTTTTCCTTGAACAATGAAATAATGTAGGCCGTTAACAGAATAAATCTATCAGAATTTTCGACAGCTTGGTGCACATATGGACCCACAACAGTTTTCCTACTAAACTGATTGTGCAGGATTTTAATCCTAAGCTGCTTAGAAGAACTAAAACCTTTTTATAAGCAAAATCAATTGTTTATGTTGAATCATTCGGAGGGACGCAGAATTTTCGCAGGTCATAGATTAATATTTCGGAATTACGAATATGGTACAGCACGTAACGGATATAAAGAAAATCATAAAACTCTACGAACATATTTTCAGAATAGCTTTAAACGACAATTATAGTCAACTAACGAAGTTTGACAAATTAACGACAAATTTTTGTCGTTAAAAAATTACAGGATTTCAGTACTGTACCCATGCTCTTTTACTTTGTTGCGAGTTTCTGAAAAGATGTGAAAAAATATTTCATCGATTCTCGAAAAGTGAAAAAAGTGTGCCTGTAACTCATGTCGAAAACCATCAAATGAGATTATGTCGTTACGTTTTAAATGTCAAAATATTCCATTCGAAGCCGATGTGAAATTGCAGACGTTGAGAATGCCAGTCACACATATCCTTGACGGCGACCAAATTTTACTAAAACTGAAACATTTTCAACGACGGTGGCGAAAATGCAACCATTTGCTATACGAAATGTAAAGTGCGACTTTCATGTTTGTTGTTTACAAAATGGCTTCGAAAACATTCGTATATTTTTCCAAAATGTTAAAAGCCAAATAATTAATCAATAAGAAAGTCTGCCAAAAACAAAATACTTACCTCTTCCGTGCTATTATTGTTAATTGCATTTTTACTTTATAACTTTATAAAACTTGGTGTTTGATAGATAATTTGGGACTAGAAAACACGAATCTGAAGTCCAATTTTTTTTTAGATTTTTTGTTTTTGAGAAAAATGGTGTTCGATTAATCGAACATTGGGCACATTAAGCATTTTTGTTTTATTGCTCCTATAGATTGTAAATATAGAAAACCTAAGCTTTTTATAAACTGAAACTAATTAATTTTATTTAGTTAAAGAAAAATAGAACAAGGCATTTATTAATATTAAAAATATACAGTTGAACCTCGATTATGTGACTCGCACAGGACCGGGTTAATAGATATATTGGGTGATTCATCGTGAGGTTTAAATTAAAATGTAAATTAAAACACATAAATTTGAAAGTGAACTTGACATTTTTATTATCGGTTTAAAGAATAATTCATGGCATTAACTGTATGTAAATGATATCATGGTTATGTTGGCCATGACTTTGTCTGAGGTGGTCCATTCGGAAGGTCCAATTTTGGGCGACTCATGCGAGCATAGCGACTGGTATCTCGCGAATAACACGAATAATGTTAGCTTCCAATGCGTCAATCGTAGCTGACTTATTCCTGAATATCCCACATATCCACAGAGAAAATAGTCTACGCTGTGATGTCACACGATCTAGGTAGGCTATTTACCTTAGCAAATCATGAATTTTTTTTGCTCACCAAAATGTATGGCTCGTAGCACCGTCTTGCTGAAACCAGATCTCACCGAGACCATGCGCTTGATTTTCAGGTTGCTCTACTGGAGTTCTACTGTCCCTGTTATCGGAAATATGGGGCTGTTCCGTTTTGGCGAAAGTAAGGGAATTGCTTAAGATATTTCCAAACGTTTGACAGAGTCTGACATGGTGCACTCTTGTCAAAACTTGTTTCATTTGGTGTCGGTGATAATTTCTCTCGATTTATATCGAGTTTTCTCAGAGATCGCACTATACGAGTTGTTACACTAAAAGAAAAACCTTCGTAAATGTAACGATTTTTTGCATTCCTGCAATGAATTTTGTCATTATTATTGAGCCAACGTAGCGTGTCATTCCCGCTACGAAAATCGGATCATTAAATTCAAATTTTTCATTAAGACAATGAAATTTTGTCATTAATTCTATGACATAAATTCTGCAGGGCAACGTAAATTTTCATTATATAAATGCAATATATCATTACCGCAATGAACTTTTTTCGTTCATATGATGAACCCTTTTCATTGATAAAATGAAACTTGTCATTAATAAAATGAAATATTTTCATTTATTTAAATCATTGTTTCATTAACATAATGACATTTTTCATTGATTTACGTTCACATAATGAAAAAAGTTTTTAGATGCAACGTAATTTTTCATTCCTGCAATGAATTTTATCGTTAAATTAATTACATTGTTTCATTAATATAATGACAACCCAATATTATTGGTAATAAAGAATAAAAGATATTATTTGTTATAATAACAATATATTGTTAATTAAATGATTTTTTATTCCAATAATATATTTTATATCAAAATTAAAGACAAATATTTTTTTTAATTTTTATTTTATAAAACTATATATTTCATGTATTTTTAGTTTAAAAAACCATAAAATAAAATTTTACAACTAATAATCTGACACTCATTTTTTATTTGATTTAAGCGAAATTTTGTGCACGCGGCCCATGCGGAATTGTATTCGTCAGATGACAAGTTCTCAAATTTAAGACTTTGTAGGTATATATGGGTATCATCTTCAGGTACTGTAAGAAGAAAAAATCAGATAAATACTTTACAATTAATACATTATTTTATAAGTTAAACTTACTTAACGTATCTTGTGTGTCCGACGAAATTGTAGACAAATCTAATTCACGGTTGTTAAATGATTTTAACATCTTCTTCTTGTTGTTGTATTTTACATACAACTTTCCTCTTCGTTCCGTTCTGTAGTAATCCAATTTTTCCGTCGGAAAAATACTTAAAATTTGGTTTTCTAAATTCTAACTTATTTGCAACGACATATGAATGTCTTTTGATTCAAAATATTGAACAATAATATTTATTATACATGAACGTTGTTCTTCTGTTATCTTATTGCATTTTTCGTTATGTTCCAAAATTTTGCAGCCATGTTTGTGGAATTTCAAAATATCTAATACTATGGTTTTGGAATTTTCTAATTCCATTTCACTGCTGGAAGATTGTGATGGTTGTAAAGAAGACGAAACAGACTGAGTGTCTTGAAAATCACTTTGAGGATTTATGGGTATATTGTTTTCGGCTCTCCATTTTTCAAAATTATGCTTAAAAAGAATTTTGTCGCCAATTCTCAATTGCTGTGTTATATCAAATATGTCATTCGCCGACATTATCTTCTTCATTTTCATACATACTTTATTATAATTGGCACAATAAGTATTAATCTATTTACATATGTATGTAATAGATATTAATTATTTATTTTTTTAATTTCGTAGACACAAATCACTTGTTCACTTCAAGGTTGAAAATAAACTGAATCAAAAGAAAGAAATTTAAAAAGAATAATTTGATGGTATGCATGTTGTTGTTACAGCATTCCACAAAATCGTTTATGTCCCGTTATATTTCTCTAAAACTTACGTTAATATAATGAAACATTACGTTGCACTAATGATGAATACATACTATTTACAACATTTCAAGTTTGGTTTTTTACTTCTTTTTTCCTCTCTTGTGTTTTCTCTGGTTTTTTCTCTCTCGTTGTTTTTTTTTTTGAAACTTAAATATTTATTTACATTATAAAGATGACTAGATCATTGTATTTACGACACAAATGATAAAATTGTTATATTTACTACAAATTATATGAGTTTATAAATTTTGGTGTGCTCATATTAAGCTAAGTCCCGTTAGATAATATAAATGAAAATTTCGTTGATGTAATGATAAGTTTCGTTGCATTAATTACAAAATCATCAAATATACTATTTTTTAATTTTAGGTTTTCTCTTTGTTTCTATGCTATGTTTTTTGTTGTTTGGGGGTGTGTAAAAATTCAAAATGAAAGTTTTCGTAAATAGTAGGAAACTTTGTCATTTCTTTTCATTCCAGAAACGTAATTTTAAGAAAAGTTTTTAAAAAGAGTTAATGAAAAATGACAAAAAATGAGAGATATATCGTAGTATTTATGAAAATATTCCGTTTATAAAAAATCAGACATTAGGCTACAAAACCCACCAAAATTGCATTTAACGAATTCCTTTTTACATAACTTACTATTATAATCAATAACCAATAAATATTTTTTATTTACTTCTTAAAAAAAAAAGAAAAATAATATATATTTTTTCAACGTAAAATATCATTCGGGCTACGTAAAAATATCATTAAACTTTGATGGGTGCTGTAATTTCCACAAATATTCAATGATAAATAAAAATTTTATTTAAAAATATAATTGAATAACTTTCTTAATGGGAATATTAATTTGTAATATTTTACTGTACGGACTTAGGCCAGAAATCATACATCAAAGTTTTACGTAGCCCGAATGAAACGTATTTCGTATCATTAATGATTCAACGAAATTAAGGCAAATTCAAGTTTTGGAAGTTACATAGTATTAATGAAAATTGCATAGCTACAATGAACAGTTTAGTACCAGTAATGAAGATTTTCATTGCATTAACGAAAAGGGGCCAATGAAATGCTTTCATTCCAGCAACGAAGCGTTTTTCTTTGAGTGTATAGATGGAATTTCGTCAAACGAGTTCCAAACTCATTCAGGGATGCCGCACGGCTCCGTTCTTTCTTCTACTATTTATATTTCCTATTTTTCTAAATGACCTCCTATATCAAAGTTCCAACCCTATCTACTCTTTGGCAAATGACAGCAACCTTTGCCATTCGTAATCATTTGATTATGGACCAAGCGTGTCCGATGTTGGTGCTATGAGTCAGAACATGATTGATACGCCGAGACCGAAACCCGTTCGTTTGTTCGTAATACACGTTTTTCCTCAAGAGCCCATCCTTTTGTGGTCGATTAGCCGGTAAATCGTACAAGCATTACAGGGAAAATTCGTTTTTTGGTCGGACTGTTCGTATGTGTAATAACCTTCCTGCTGGAGTCTTCCCTCTCACTGTCAACATAAATAAATTCTAGTCGAATGTTCACAGGCACTACTCTCTTCTCTCCTTCCTATAACCTTTTTTCCTAGTTCTAGCCCAATGAAATGCATTAGTAGGGGTCATCCCCTGAGAGCTCTGATTTTTCTCAATTTTGGAAAAATTTGGACCAATGAATACGCTCTCAGCTACATCTGCTATATTTACTTCACTACGTGCTGGATGTGGTCTAACCGGTCGAGTATCATCCACCAATGTAAACTGGGACTCAATATTGCGAATGATGTTTGCAATAGTGGTTTCATTATGCGCACCGTAAGTTCCTCGAATCGCACGAAAAACATTTCTCACAGAACGGTGATTGTGCATAAACTTTTTATTGATCAGCAAAAACAAAATAAATATGTTTCCGTTTATTCAAATGAGTGAAAAATTTATATTATGGTAATTTGCGATGATTCAGTTAGCTTTTCAGAGAAAAAACAAAAGTGCTAAAAAGTGCCCAGTGTTCGAAAAATCGAACACTGCTTTTTAAAGTCAAATAACAAAAACACAATTGAAAAACACGGAAATGTTTTTGCTGTTGTTAAAAGTTTAATCGGTTTTCAATGGAACTACATTTCTACTTTTTTCATTTTTTTATATTTTATTAAAAGTTTTCAGTTTTTAAAATTATGCCAAAATTAAGGTTTTTTCTTCCCCCTAGTTATACAAGGGAGGAGTGAAGTGGGTAACAACTTTAATTTTTTTATTTGTAGCTAACCACTTACAATATATAATTGTTTAAAAAAATTAGTTCTTTGTCTTACCTAAAAAAAGTAAAAAATTTATAAAAACGCGTAAAATTTACTGTTAGAAAAATCGAACATTGGGACGATATGGGTTAATATATTTTTTGTGTTGAAATTTTCAAAGCGAGAACTTTCTCACAAAAATTTTATAGGCACAATTTTCTGTAAATTGGCAAGTAGTTTCATTGCATCACAGCTATTAATAGCCAAACATTTTACAGACACAGTTAAGTAAGAAAAACAGTCGCTTGTTGTAATTTATGGCAAATTGTTTTTATTTCTCACATTTCAATGGAATAGTTTCTTGACGCGATTGTTACAGAACATAGGCACTGGCTTAAAATGTTAGTTAAAATATTACTTTTTATATACTTTATGCCAGGTGGCGTTGAAAGCATAGCTGTGCTACTTTTTCTCTAAATTAGAGAGAGGAATGTCGAAAGTAACTTGTGTTTTTGACATATCGACCAACGAAAGCAATAAATAAAATACAATGTTGTGTTTTTGGTGTTGTTACTTGTTGTAGTATCACCACCACCGTATACATGAATTCGCCTTGTTTCATACTATGAGTAACAATTCTCTTTGTCAGAACTACTCTTAAAACCAGAAAAATAATTAAACGAAAAATCTCTTTGATTTCAATTCCACAAAATTTCGATTTCTCGAACATGGCCGAGTATGTAAGTATGAACAGACGTGCTAAGATTAGGTTCCATTGGCAAGCGCAATGTAGCAAAGCTCCCGAGAGCCCAGTAATTAGTTCCCGTTGTTTTACAATGTATAACTGTCTCACGGGTTTCTTTTATCTCTTAGACGACAGCATTATTAAGCGACAGATTAGTGTAGGAGCGAATCCTAATAAAAACACCATCATAGAGAAATGGTATGTCTCCAAGTGTTCTCTGAAGTCTTCGAAGGCTTGACAATGACAGAGAATTTGTTTTGTCGATTTTTCTTTTTCTGTGTCATTGCAACTTCTACACAGATTTATATAAGAGAGCCTTTTGGCCTTTTTCCCAATAAGCCGATGGACAGTTATTACCGCAATTGGGTTTTTATGGTGCAATCTTGGCAGCTTTTCTTATTTAAAGTGGGCTTAATTTTTATAGTTTCCCACGGCTATATGTGATATAAATGTATAAGAACCTAGTCACCATAATACTTAGAAACTTCGGGAAACCTGTTTCAACATACACACTGACAAATAAACTGAATGCCGGAAATAAGGGCGTCGTTAAATCAAATCCGCTACTTATAAGGATCCTGGTCAAATAAACTTTATACTATTTGATCCAGAATATATATACTTTATGGCGGAAAGATACATGTTGTAAAAATTCTAAAAGGAAGGACAAACTTGTATAAAAAATAACCTATATAAAAAAAAATTATTGTTATAGCGATTTGTATCGTGTTTCAAAGTTTTACATATCTTAAAAAGTCATACATATCTTAAAAAAATCGAACTTGGCAAAATGCAATACAAGTTTTCAAAATGTTACTTTTTGTACAGATTTAATAAATTATATTTGCTATAACTTCGGTTCAGCTTGAGATATATAAGTATTAATAATTTTTTAACATACATATAAAGAAGGTATGAAGGAACACTTTTGCTTAAGTAACTTAAAATTTTTGTTTTTTTTTGGTATATAACTATGTGGCAAAAAAAGGAGCGATATGTACAAGGGTGTTAAATTAATCGGGTTTATTTTTTTTCGATTAAACGAATAAAATTTTAAAATTAATCGATTAATCGAATAATTTTAAATACAGAAATTTTATAATTATTTTATAAAATAAGTAATTGAGTAAATAAACATTATGTTTTAAATAAAACTTGTCAATGAAGCTCCAAACTGTCAATATAACTTTGGATTTTTTGAAAAGGTTCAAGGACATTAGAGTACTGCTTTGAATAACTCACTCGTTTGCCTTTACTCAAAGTGCACAACATTTATTCAAATAAAAAACATTCAAAAAGACAAGAAGAGAGTAAACCGCATACAAAAATAAGAGTGAATAAATTGAATAAAAAACTTGTTTACTGTAAATGAATTTGAGAGTCATTCATAAATAACAAAACATTGGAACAGTGTTGCCGTTAGAATACGAAAGATACATTTTTCGTATCTTTTGACTACTTCAGGTATCATGTATAATCCTGACATTTTTCGTATCTTTTGAATCTGTACGCAAAATGTACAGAAACAAAACATTCGAGAATTTTTAGCCAACTAAAACTTATTAAGACTGGTCATTGTAACCGACTCAATACTAAATACCATGCTTTATACAATAGCATCCAAGGTGCATTGACTAGAAGGTGAGGTCAACTCTACAACAACACTGTTTCTGTGGTCGGATTGCCAAAAATATTGCTAGTAAAAAAAGGTTAGTTTACATAAAAAATTAGTTTGCATATACACTTTGGCAAGTTAACCACCAAAAAAAAAAAAAACACTATATGTTGACTTGACCCCACCTTCTAGTGAATTTGCCTTAATAGCAGCTTTAATAATGGTGAAAGAAAACATTAAGGGGTTGCAACATACGATCCACCTAAATCGATGATTACTAGTAGTCCGAAGTTGTTCTGAGGAAATATGAACATCTTTTTTATTTTCAGGAAATTTATATGAACTTTTCAATATAATCGCCTTAGTATAAACGCCTTAACTCGTATATTAATTTTTACAAAAATGAATTTGTTTTGATAATATCCAAAGATTGTTGCATATAATTAATTTTAAAGTTTGCTTACTGCATTTTTAAAAATTACATATGTACCTAATATTTATGACTTAAATAAATATAAAAATTAATTTATACGAAATTATTTTCTTTACAATATTCATTTAAATATGATTTTATATTTTTTTTAAAACGTATCTTTTTGTGAAAAAGTGTATCTTTTTGGAAACTAAAATGTATCTTTCTCGAAATTTCACTGGCAACACTGCATTGGAATGACCCGTTAGAGAGAGCAAGTTTACAAAAAACATTCGAATAATGTTTGAATTATTGAATGTGCATACATTTATTTAAATACATTGAAATATATGTGTGTAAGCTTGTGGCTTCTTTTATTTATAAGAGTTAAGCTTATACATACATACATTATGTGTAGGTACAGATATTTTACATTCAAATTATATTTGAATATTTAACTCATTTTACTTGAATTGACTGAATTGAATGAGTTTTTATCTGTTTTGTGTTTGGTTATTCTTTCATTTGTTTCGTTATGATTGTGTGTTCGACTCATTGCAGTTAAAAAAGAAATGAGTGTGTTGAAATTGCTTTTTATTTATTCTTGCAGACCTCTAAAGGACATTCCATCCTCTGCTATGCTTCTGCAAATAATTTCCTCTAGAGAATCGAAGTATCTTGTTAATTTTGTTGTTGGAGCACCTTCTTTAAGTACTATGTTATATTCACTGTGTAAGTGGTAAATTAGTGAAGTTGTGGAAGAACATTTACGTTAATACATTTTTGGACACCTGTTACAGTTAGCGTTGTTAGATTTATCCTTCGTACAATATTTTTAAACCAAACACATTCTTAAGAGAGAAACGCATGAACTATTTTGTTAAAAAATACGGGCGTGTTCTAGAAATCGAAATAAAGTGAATTTAAAATCGAACAAATTTTAAAAATCATAAAAATATTCCTTTTTATCTACTTCATTCTTTAAGTATATATTATTTTTGCAAGAACAACACTTAAAACCACGAAAAACAACGGTCATTTTGTAAATAGTAATTGAATTTAAATTAGCGTTCGATTTCAATTTCACTTTATTTCGATTTCTAGAACATAGCCGATAAATTAATATAAGTCTTTGAATTAACATACCTTTGTCGTTTTTTCTTTTTAAATCACTCACTAAACATGACTTTTCTTATTTACTACAGTATTGCCTTGCAAAATGTATTTATAAAAAATGTTTTAAATACGTTTTTTATTATAAATGCATAACAGTCTTTGTCTTGTGTCAGTTTTTTTCTCAAAAGCGTTTTTCTTTTACAAAACAATTTTAATATTGAAATATTTCTTATATAAGGTGTTTTTATATCCGTTATGTATATATCATACAACTCCTGGTGGATGGTATAAAAACAACATCACAAAAAAAAAAACAATTTTTATGTATTATTAAAAAGGTTTTTTATTGTTTTCTTTGAGTTTGTGACATTTGGTTTTTAGTTTGAAAAAAAAAATTGTTGATACTTTTGTCTTCCTTATTTGTTTGCTTGTTTGTTTGTTTGTTTGTTGGTTTGTATGAGCAAATGAAACAAAGGCAAACGGCATCATCTTTGACAGACAAAGTACCAGGAAATTAAAATTAATGTACATAAAACCTTTTAGATTATAGCTTTGAAGGAAAATACAGATATTTAACGAAGAAATTTAAAGGGATGACCTTTTTATATAAACAGTTTTTTAAGAAAAAAATTCCATCATAATTTGTTAAGGATTTTTGTATGACAATTTTATTAATGAAAAAAGGAAAGGTAGTTTTTGATAAAAAAATGTAACTTAGAGTTTCGGTTTCCTGTTTGCAAATGTTTTAGATTAAAATTATGTTAATTTACCCTTAGCCTATTCAATGGGGCGAAACCGTTTGAATAAAGAGAAATAGTAAAAAACAAGAAATGCTTTAATCATTTTTTAAGTTAAAGGATGAAACAAAAATATTGATTAAGACATGGTTGTTTTTTTTTTAAGAAACTTTTAGAAATATTAAAATAGAAAAAATATATACCTAAGATTAGATTTTCATTGACTTTTTTTTGGGGAGGGGGATATGCATTACTTTGAAGAACTTATTTCCTCAAGCACTTTACCTTGAGTTAAAAAATTCATATAATTTTTGCTTCTTTTAATTTTGAACTTTTTTAAGGACAATATTTTTTAATTAAGGCAAAATGTTTTAGAAAATATGTGTGTGATTTGTTGATGCTATTCAGTTTAAATTCAGTCTGCTATCCCAAATAAACAACCAACTAGACATTTTATAGTCATATACTCCGTAGGACGTTCACACAGATGGATTTTGGTTTCAAAAAACAAATCAAATAATGTAGAGAAGAACAGTGTTGTAAAGAAATGCTTAAAAGAGAAATACACTCACATTTTTACACGCACAATATTCTGTACGTAAAATTAACTAAAATTGTCATATAAAATAAATTAAAATCCAGTTACAAACCATCACATTGTGGGGCGTTTCGCTTACTCTCATTTGAATTATTTGACCGCACTCAAATAATTGGGGAAATACATATATACTTTTATAAAAATATCACCATAAATATACTAAGAATAAAAATACACTTATCCTTTCTGTGTAATTCCACTTTGCTGATAACAAAATTTTAAATGTATAAAAAAAACATAATAAACAAATGTATTCAGGTTTTCAAGACAAAATCTTGACAGAAAACATACGAAAAAACAGAGGCAAGGAGGCAACATGTAATTTGAAATTTAGAAATTTTAATAACAGCAAATTTCGCACCACCAGTACTACTGGTTAAAAGATTAATGTTTGACTGTTGGCTGGCGGGCACCGCAGTGGTGCAGTGGTTAGAACTCTAAGATTTTCTGAAGATAGAATGTGGTGATTCTTGAAACAAGTAAAAATTAGCCCGGGTTCAAATCCCAGCTCAGCCAAGGAAAAATTATCAATAAATTTTAATAAAATTCCAAGTTGTAAAATTCCTTCCTCAGTGAATAAAGTTAAACGAAAATTAAATTTGATGAACTCGAGCCTAATAAAAGAATATCAAAAAATTAAAATTTTAAATATTTAAAACCGACCATAAAATCAGCCTACCCCCTTTTACTAGGAGACTAAACTAACTATTCAAAACTCGACAGCAATAAGCAAATGTTTTTATTCGCATTTAAATTTCTTACGATAACATATTCTTTATTCTGCAATGGACTTGAAATTTATTTTGTTGTGGTAAAACTTTGCTAATTGTTTTGTAAACTTAAGGTTTCCAAAAACAATATTTTGCAATTATGTTGTAATTCAATTAATTAGTTTCTAAAATGTTTTCTTAATCAATTAAAATTTCGGTAGAAATTTTAATGATATACATATTTCAATTGAAGTTTTAAGTTATTGAAACGTTATTATTGAAAATGTAATTATAAGTATGTATAGTTAAAACGTAATTTAAATACACTTAGATAATCATCTACTGTGTATCTGTTTCAAGTCTATATAAAGGGTGTTTTTTATAGAGTGACACAAGTTTAAATCATATTTAAACAAAGAAATGTATTTTAATATCAATGAAACTGGCTTTATTGGAAAGAAAATTTTATGAAATTAATGTTGAAATATAATTTCTGCCATGTGGCCGCCACGGATGGCGCGTAGAAGGCGCAATCCGGAACGCTAATTTTCAACAACTTTTCGCATTCTGACCATCATCGTTTTTGAAAACATATGGGCCAATGACTCCACTAGCCCATAAATCACACCAAACAGTAATTCTCTGTGGATGTAATGCTGTTTCTTCAAAAGCTTGTGGATTCTCCTCACTCCAAATGCGACAATTCTTCTGATTTACGTACGTACCCATTCAACCAACAATGGGCTTCATCGGAAAACAAAATTTTGAATAAAAATTCAAAATCAATATCAATTTGTGCTTCAGCCCATTCGCCGAATTATTTTGATTAAAAATTTTAACAATTTGCACGCGTTGCTCTGGTGTAAGTTGATTCATAATGAAATGTCAAAGCAAACTTAACAAAAAGCAACTATCAGCTGTTAAATGGGTGCTCAAATAAACCGGTGATGCCAACTCAAAGTTGTGACACTCTAAAAAAAAGCGCTCTACAAACAATAGCAAAGGGGGGTTTAACCCATTTACACCCGCTGTGCCAATTTGGGAAAAAAAAAATTTTTTTTTTTTTGTTTTTTGTTTATATGTAATGAATTAAATAATAAAATAAACAATATTTTATTTTTTGTCCGGTAATTTTTGTTTGGGCTTAAATGGGTTAATTAAGCGGTTTCTATATTAAAATTTAAAAAAAAAAATTACAAAGTAAGCGTGAGATATCATTGAAATTTTTTACTCGCTTAAAAGTCCTTTCGATGTTATTATCTATAGAATACAACATCAAATAAATGTCTGCAATATCCAATTTTCCATGACTCCGGCACATAAATCTAGCTAATTTTGAACGGAGAAAGCGTGAGCTTTGAAGAACGCTGACGTTTGTGGCTCATTCGCACACGCAGAAAAAATACCAATGTTAAATTAACATGGTGAAATGTTGATTGAGAATCATAGTAAATCACGTTTACTTAATATTATTCACTGCTAAAATTACATTTTTCAATATTGAATCCATAAAAACCTGTTTTTATGTATCGACTCTTTTAAAATTATCTTGGTTTCATGTTTATTTTAAATAAAAAATGTTAAAAAAAATTGTATAGAAAAAAACAACACCATTTTTTTATTTTCATGTTAAAAATATGTTATAAAAAGAATACAATTCCCATATTCTTTTAGTTTAAATTATTTAGTTAAATAGTACATCAAGTTTTCAAAGTAGAATGATGGCGAAAATCATATCGGGCCATTCTGCTGATGCTTCTGTTAACAAAGGGGAATAAAAATAAGTGAGACATGTGTTACAGGGGTAAGTGTTTTGAATTATTCTTATATAAATGCATATGTTGTCTCCGAAGTTTCTTCTCACTGTAATATCACACTCAAACCAAATTGATTCTACATGAAATTCACGTTGTTTCAACTTGAAGTAACTTTCATTCAATGTGATTCGGATTGTTATTTCAATATAAATGAAATTTTGCTCTAACTTTACTGCATTGTTAAATTAACATGAATTATAGTTATTTTAAAAGAAAAAAATGTTGTTTGCAAGTTATTGTAAAATCATGTTCAATTAAAATGAAGTAACTATGAAGCAAAATCACCACGGAAAACGGTAAAATCAGCCTTGCTTTCGACGATTTTACCTTGATTTTTTTCTGTATGGATAGACCTGCGACTTAAGAATACCCCAAAAGAAAAAGTCAAACGGGAATATATCGCACGTTCTTGGTAGCCAGTTCACATCACCTCATCTTGAGATAAAAATGCCCTAAAATTGCCCAAAAATTATAACTAAACAGTGCATTTTTCGATATGCAATGGACGATTTTGAATGTCCTGTGGATTAGTGTCGTCGGGAATTCTTCAGTTTTAAGTGTTGACCTATCTATTCATCCAGAAATGGGACTAATTGTTGAATTGAATTTTTAAAAAAATTTTATTATTTGCACGTGTTGTTAAACGCTGAATACGTCCATGGTGATTAACCGAAAAAAGACTGAACAAATGACATCAAATTCGACAGATGTAGCTTTAACAATATGACCGGTATAACTATAAAAGCTTGGAAGTTCGTACTGAAGGACCTTTTATATATGTTGGACATTATAAAATTAAACTTTTTAACCCTTAGCGTTCCTATAATAACAAATGTGGACCTTAAACAAATTTTCTTATAATGGTTATATCAAGTGGGGCATTTAATGGTCAAATAAAGAAGTTGCGTCAAATAAAGAAGTTGAAAACAAAACTATTCCAAACAGTAAATATCGTTTTCATTATCTTCAAAAATTGATTTCGAATACATTGTCGTCTTATTTTCTGTCTGTATTCTTTTATATTTTACTAGCTGGCCCGGCAAACGTTGTTTTGCCATATAATTTACTTCTTTCAGATGTTACAGTGTCTGCATTAAAGACCTGCACAGATGTATCTGTTTATATCTGTTTCTGTGTTTTTTCTAAAGTTGACGCGTATGGATGAGTGCTCTTGTGTTTCTGATATAAGTTGATGTTGATATGATTTGTAAAAGAGTGGATGTAAGTTGATAAAAAAGCGAAAGAGAGTATCATATCTGCTTATATCTGTTTCGCAAAAGCAGATACTAGTGGATACTTATGGAATACAATAAGTTACTTATTGTACGATACCGTTATTTTCAATGAAAGAGAGCGTGAATGTATTTCGAGCGAAAAAAAGCCAAACAAAAAAATTTACAAAAACAAAACACACAGGCTGCTCGTTCTGTGGTCGTACCAATTGCCAAGCAACAACAACA
Organism: Pollenia griseotomentosa; assembly: GCA_963931875.1. Classification (NCBI taxonomy): domain Eukaryota; kingdom Metazoa; phylum Arthropoda; class Insecta; order Diptera; family Polleniidae; genus Pollenia; species Pollenia griseotomentosa. The sequence goes on from OZ007563.1 coordinate 89,584,120, forward strand.
CTACTAGTTTCTTATATTATAAAAGACATGTAGACAAAAATTATTGTAAAAAATTACTAAAACAACTGAACACATGTATGTATTTTGTTTTTGTTAAAAAAATGTTGGGTCTTTTACAAAACAAAAATGTGTTATTTGAAAACATTAAAGAAAAAGTATGCTACATTTTATGTGGAAATAACCTACATACATAAAAGCAAATGTGACTTTGTGCAAATGTGTTTGTCTAACAGTCATTTTCGATTTTCCTTTTTTTTTAAGAGAAACGACAAAAAATCATATACATATAACCATTAATATTGATGAATTATAGGTAAAGGTTAAAAATAACAATTATCATTTAATATGTATACATATATATTTTATTCTGGTTGTCGTAACCAATCAAAGCAAAAAATATTTTTTTGGTTATAAATAACCATTTTAACAAATAATAAATAATACCTATAATAATATAATATTAATTTGAATAAAATAAATTGGAATAATAGTGAATTAAACTTCCAAAAGAAGAAATGAAATTTGAAAGACATTATCGTAAATTATTTGAAACTGATATAAATATAGTGAATTTAAAGAAGAATTAAATACATTTAACAAATAATGTACAATGAATAGCTGGGCGATTCTATTCTGACGGGTGCAACATTAAGACGCTTTAAACGTCTTTTACTAATAGAATGAAACACATTTGCAATTTAGTTATTTCTAGAAGGGGTAACATTTTTGTATATACTATTGTTATCTATATACAAGAATTTATATGACACGATCAAATAGCAACGAGAGAGCTTTAAAGTGCATAACGGGTGCAACCACATTGGCCCACTTTCATAAATACTACAAAAACAAAAAACTCTGTTAATTTTTAAACTTTTATTGTATTATTCTTTTTTATTGTGAAAGATGAGATATCAGACGATGATTATCAAATCAAACATCTTAGAGAAATATAATCCTATAATAAGAAATTTGCTCTTTAAGCCATGACGGGTGCAACATGCAATGAATTTTCTGTTCGCGCCAAATCTATGAATCTTAATGATTCGAAGTGCACAACAAATTTATATTTAAGCTTACGTCTAAAAAAATTATATTATTTAGAAATATTGATATTTTACTTAAAATTGGCATCAAAAAAGTGTCAAATAGTGTGATTTGAAAATTTATGTTAAAAGTTGTCTAGAATAGAATCGCCCAGCTATGATATACATAAAAACATATGCACAGAAAATAATTCCTCAAGAAAAATTTTAACAACACAGTTTGTTAAAAAAATTACTTTTTTAAAGGTTATTTGGAACCATAATAATATACAATGGTTTTAACAAAAAAAATATATTTTTTATTTTAATTGGCTACGACAACCAATATAAAATATAAGTTACGATAATGCTTAAAAATAACCAAATGAAAATAAAAGGAATTTTGCCGTATCCTTAAAAAAACAATAACCATTATTTGGTCCCTGATTTTATCGTGAGCGACAAATTTAATACAAAATTTATATAAATTAAAAAAAGCTCTCTCCTGTAAAATTGAATTTGGTGATTACGTTATTTTCGCGGTTAAGGATCGAATAATAAAAAAGTTTCACACGGAATGACAAACTAAGTATACCCAGCTAGTTGCGGCAGAGGGTATAGAAAACAAAAACCCAAGAAAAAACCAGACATTTCACAAACACACACTGTGTGTTCATGCTGTGGCAGTACAAATTGTCGAGCAACAACAACAACACAAGCGAGAATCATTGTGATCAGGCCTGCCATATTTAACGATTTATCGGCATTTGGACGATTTTTGCCTCTAAATTATCAAAGTGCCTATTTTTTGAGAAACACTTACAATACAGTAATTTTTGGTTTATTTTATATAAATTATTAATTTTGGGTAACTTAGGGAAAAAATGGTTATACATATAGGTTTTTACTCTCAAATTCATACTTTTTCCGTTCAATTTAAATTTTTTAAAAATCAAACTCAATTTTTTCAAAGCAACTTCAATTTTATTCGGAACAAATTAAATTATTTTCGACACATATTCATTTTTTTTCATTTCAAATTAAATTTTTTTCTTTTTGAATTAAATTTTATTTTTTTCCAATTCAATTTCTTTCACTTCAAATTAATTTTTCCACGAATTCAATATGGAAAAATTTAAAAACCTGTTTTTTTTCTTCTTTTATTCGTGATTCCTTTTCTATTATTGTGTTATTTATAATACTGGAAAATATTTTCCAGTACAATAATAAAAACACCAAAGTAAATACCGGAGCAATGTTTCCCATATTGCAGCTATGAACATACATGGAATTGTACATAAAAAAGTAATTGCCAATTCCTCGGTAAATACCAATATTTTCACATCTTTCCTTAAAGAATTATTCGATAAATTAACTGAATCCAACATCACAGGTGCTTGGCTGATCCTTGACAATGCAAAATTACACAAAACGCAAGTGGTGAAAGATAAAATTGCTGAGTCCGGTCATATTTTAGTTTTTCTTTCTCCATATTTCCCTATGCTAAACCCAATTGAAAAAGTTTTCTCAAAAACTAAACTCTGTGCTCGTAATATGCTAGCTGATCCAGAGAGTAACATGGACTTGGTCACCATAATTAACCGATCAGTAGAATCCGTAACACCTTCAGATTGCAACTATTATTATTTTGATATGACTATGAATTTGTCATTAGCTGCAACTGAAGAACCCTATATTGAAAACTTTATATAGCAAGTAATAGAAGCTTATTCTAAATTTAATATTGTAAAAATAAAAATTATTTTTAAGTATTTTGCTTTTAATTAAAAAAAAAAATTAATTTGAAGTTAAAAAAATTTAATTTAAAATGAAAAAAAATTAATTTGAAATGAAAATTATTCAATATGATTTGTAAAAAGTTTAATTTGTGTTCAAAATAATTTAATTTGTTTTGAATAAAATTGAAATTACTTTGAAAAAAATTGAGTTTGATTTAAAAAAATTTGAATTTGAATCGAAAAAGCGTTAATTTGAGAATAAAAACCTATATATATTCCATATTTGCAGTATTTTTATGGTATGTCTAACACAACAAACACATTTTGAAAAATATACAACTTCATATAAGGGACTTAAAGCACAAGGGGAATCGATCTAAAGAAATTCAAACGTCCGGCTGGCTGGCTATGTAAACCAGGGTTTAAAATGCTATCGCCATATTAGCAAAAACAGCCAAATTTTGTCATTTTCTTAATTAAAAAAAATCTAAATTTAAAAGTTCTACTGCTAAAATAGCCCACACTTTTCAAAAGCAGCTGCAACTTGCTTTTTTAACAATGGCAAAAATTTTTTATTTAAACAAGCTCAAAAAGCAACGGCAATCACTTTTATGTTGTAGGAAAAAGAATGAAACAAAAAGCTTCTGTCTGTTAGCCGCCAAATCAAAAACCAATGTATGCTAATAGACGCAAAATCGGAGATAATAGCAGCACAAAAGGTTGCTAAAAGTCACACTATTGCTGAGAAATAATTTACGACGACAAGTGATATTTTTGATGCCAGACAAACACAACAAGATTTTTTTTTTCTATACAATGTAGGAATCAAATAAACGTCACAATTTGTGTGTTTTACCTTTTCCAAGCGGAAACGGCATTTGTATGGAAAGTAAAACAAATTTTTGTACAAGCTGTCAAGTTGTACACTGATCAGTATTTTCGTCGCCTGCTTTTTTTTATTGAACCGGCTTTTTGTTATTACTAGTCAGAGAAGATTTTTTTTTCTTTGAGCTTTAAATTTTTTTTGTTATGTCTTTTTTTACTTGCTCTTCTTTTAGGAAAAAAAAAGCAAAAGCTATAAATAAATATAAATAAATAAATAATTTTTTGATTACCACAACCAAAATAAAATATATATAACGATAATGGTTAAAGGTTCGCAATTGAAAATTGAGTTCATCCGAACTTACTACTACTTTTATACTTAAAACCTACTTTTATTTTTTCGTTGAAAAATAATTTTTAACTGTGGAGTTAAGATCGTTTATTCTAGATCACCATAGGTTCTTAAAGAGACGAACCTATTGGTATAAGACAGTATATGTCTCCGCTGACTCTAATATGAAGAGTTTCCAAGCTAAAATTATATGTATCACTCTTATTAACGGTACCTGCCATTTACCCTTAAGTAAAATCTATTCATATAAAGGGTGTCTGGTGGCAAAATTATATTTTTAATGCGATTATTTCAAAAAGTAATAAACGGTGCGGAGGGAGGTTGGCGCCGTTGGAATTATCGATTGGGAGGATTTGTTAGTCACAGTGGTCGAGTGAGCATCGCGCTTTCGCTTAGGAGACATTTTTTAAGGGCAATGATTCTTACGTAATTGCTCGTCGACAATTTTGTTCAAAGTTCATTTTCACTTAAATAGCCACGTCAACAAACAAATCTACCATTACTGGTGTCCAAGAACCTCCAACCCTCGATTGAAACATCAAATACCTTTACATGAGAAAATTGGGTCATTTTTTTAAATTCTCGAAAAACAAGGCTCCGTTTTGAACAGTGTGTTCATTTCCATTGCATTTCCATTTAACCGTTCAATGCTTTTAATAAAACTTTGTGTCAATTATTACATTTTTTATTTAAGTTTGAAATTATAAATCTGCTATCAGATACCCCGGAATTTTTTTAATTAAATAAAATTTATAAAACATTGATTTTTATTTATTTTTTTAAAGCATTATGTAATGGTTAATTGTTTTGCTTTGTTGTTTTTGTCATTAAAAAAATGTTTTATTGTGTTTTAAACAGTAATTTTAATTTGCCGTTTTTTCATAATTTGATTTCCGATTTGTTTTTAAAAATATGCCGATTTTTTACTAAAACCATCTGGCACCCCTGGTTGAGATCTTATACAAGTTTTTATAAACTCTCTTATTTTCATCAACTCGCCAACAATATTTTAGCATACAACAGATAACCACAGATATTGTAGAAATACTTATGGTGACAACAGATATTTGTAGGCAAAAAAAAAATGTTATGACACACTCAATCCAAAACCATAAGCATCTGTTTTTGTTTTTAAGATATGGTGAGTGGGCAAAAGCAAAACCATACAATATCAGTTACACTAATTCTCTCATTTATATCAGTAGTAACAGATAAATATCTGCTGTATCTGTTTTAACAATACTTACTGATACACTCGTGCAGGTCTTTAGTCTGCATGCCAAATTTAAAGAAAACCGGTTGATAGTTTAAAAGATATTGGGAGGGGGAGCTTTTACCGCTTTTGCCATATTTCACGCCCTAAATAATTAAAAATATAGGCTATTATTTCTTCCATATGTTACACTATTTGCCTGCCAAATTTCAAGAAAATTGGTTGATTATTTAAGAAGATAGGGGGAGGGGGAGTTTTTATCCCGTTTGTCCTATTTCACGCCCTATTACTTATTTCCTTTCTGATGTTACAGTATCTGCATGTCAAATTTTAAGAAAACCGGTTGATTAGTTAAGAAGATATAGGAAGGAGGAGCTGTAACCCCCTTTATCCCTTTTGCCCTATTTCCCTTCAAATCACAATTAAATGTTACGGTGTCTGCATGTCAAATTTTAAGAAAACCGGTTGATTAGATAAGAAGATAAACTATACAGAAACACTACTCATGGCCCATAGAGCATGCATATAAAATTTGGTCAAAGTCGGTCCAGTAGGTTTTAAGTTTAGCGAACACGAACATACACGTAATTTTTATATATGTTTTTTTTATATATAGCTTATATATATAGCTTTACACGGTGCGTTCGTTAGCCCTAACCCCATTAAATAACAAAATTCTTAATAAAGATCTCGTGTATCAATAACAAAGCAATTTGTACTAAATTTAAGTTATTTGATTGTTATCCGTTCTTCAGATATACAGAAATTTGTAGTGTCGTTGTATGCGAGGTGACATGTCTCTTTTGAAACTATTTGTACAAAATTGTAATACTTTCACTGACAAAGACATCTATATTGTCTTTGTATGGGATGTACCATGCCCATTTTTTCAACTAAGCTTACTTTTTGACAACTGTTGCTTAATGATAATCAAACTATTTGTTCCAGATTTGAAAACTTATACTGTAACCGTTCTCCAGATATACAGAAATTGATATTGTCTATTGGAGGGTGCCACGCCAGCTTCTTTAATCCAGCCCACTTTATAAAGATGTTTTATTTTAAACAACCAAATTTGGAAACGTTTCTGTTACCGTTCTCGAAATATTATATTATTATTTTTATCATCTTTCTATGGGAATTGACACGGCCCCTTTTCCAATCCTGACGAATTTTTCTAATTTTGATAGATTATGTGTATTATTAGCCAATCTATTTGTGCAAAATTTAAATGCTCTTACTGTTACCGTTCTCCAGATATGGGCGTTTCTATTTTGACGTGTCGTGATATTTGTGACACAAAATGTAAAAAAAAATAAATGAATAAGTTAAATTTGTAAAAAGGGTTTTTATATTTGGGCATTTCTAGGGGTCACAAATGTACGTTCGTACGCTTTTGATGTACAAATTTTAAAGAAAACAAAACTTTTTCAAGCATTTGTTTTGCGATTCGATAGCATTTTGGTAGCTGTATGTTTAGTGCAAAAGACGGATTTCACCGAGTTTAAGTTTTCATAATGATAGTTATAAGCATGTGGTCACGAACGCACGCAAAATAGAAGTCAACTTTGGCTGGCAGTAGTTTAATGTAAAAATCTGCGTAATGAAACGTAATATTCAAAAGTGATTAATTTATTTTAAAAGTGTATTGATGTAGGTCTCCATCTAGTATATACAAAATAAAATATCTCTCTTGGGTTTTGTTTAATTGGTTTATGTACCGGTCGCGAACGTACGGGTCGCAGTTTCCAGCGCAATTTCCTCAAGTAAAACAGCTGGGATATGCTATGAAACCATTCTTTTATAAAACCATATACTTTTTTTAAAATTATAAACAATAAAAGACGATGATAATCAACATTTAATTTTTTCAGCCTAATAGACCTTTCTGGGGAAATGCCCATATGTAAAGTAATACAGTAGAACTATATTCATAAAAAAATTACTACAATCGACGCTAAGGATTTACAGATATTATCAGGGCTGTCAGACTTGGGGATTTATCCCCAAAGTTGGGGACTTCATGTAAGCAAATTTGGGCACCGTAACATTACGTTTGGTTCATCCCACAGCGCCAGTTCTGCTTACCAAAAGGGATTGGGGATTTTTTTGGGGATTTAAATACAAATTTCGGGGATTTTTTGGGGATTTTAAACTTTTTTACTATTTACGCTTATTTTTCTTTGTTTCGTATATAAAATATGAAAAAAATAGCATATCTTTTATCTTAAGCTACGGTCACACTTATTAAATATTTGATCAAATAAGCGTAACCCCTTCTTTTGTTAATAGTTAGTGAGATTTAAAATGGTCTTAATATTACAAAATAAACTAATTATACTACTAGACATAGCAAAAAACAGTTTTTTGTAAGATGTGGTATTTTAATCAAAATAAATATTGATATTAAGCGAAATGATTTTTTAGTTTGGTTGTTGGTCCCGTTTTTTTCGTCAAATATTTGATAAGTCTGACCGTAGCTTTACTCTTATTTTGTGTAAAGGGTCCTAATTAGGATTACCATTTTCGTTAAGTGTGTAAACGGTACTTTATAAAGTTGTTATTTTTCTTGAGTGAGTGTTAAAAAAAAAGAATTTAAAAATAGAATCTAAAACCGTTGACAACACATACAATTTTTGATTTTTTAAAGACAATTTTGAAGCAAATATGTATGTATTCCCCAAAAATAAGTAAATATGAAAAACAATATAATAAAGTTTGGGAAAAAAAATGCTAGGCTATTGGTTAGTAGTTACCCAGTAAAAACTTCGCCTACAAAATAATGTGTTAAGTAATCAGGAACAAGTAAAAATACTACTTCCAATTCAACTGAAAGAACCAATGAATTTTACAAGGGATGACCTACATACATCTGAAAATTAAGTAGTTTTAGAAGTAATTATAGTAGTTATATAGAAGAAAGCAACTAAATAATGAGTAAAGAAGATGTTCATTTTTAAAAAGTAGGCGAAGTTTTTACTGGGTATGATGCATCGAAGTACTAAATAAATGACGGATATATGAATTCTTTGTGTTGATTATAAGGATGGCATAAGCCGATTGAACAACCCAGTAACAACTTCGCCTTATTATTTAGTAGCTTTCTTCTATAACTACTTCTATAACACTTTTTTCTAGATGTATTTAAGTAAAAAAATAATGACTTGCGTTTGAATGCGTTTTGGGACATCTCTTGTAAAATTCATTGGTTCTTTCAGTGAAATTGTAAGTAGTGCCTTTATGTTTTTTTGATTACGCAACCCATTATTTTATAGCCTAAGTTTTTACTGGGAAGCTCCAAATTCTTTTAAATTGGCTCAATCGTCTTCAATAACGCCATATTGTTCTGCTTGTTATTTCTTACTGGAACCGCATAAAAAGGAATTAAAATAAAATGCCGAAACCAGTCACAACAAACAAAATAAAATGATTTTTTTGACTAAAAATTTTTACTTGGGGATTTTTGGGGATTTCTTATTAACATTTTTCTGACTATTTTTAAAAAAATTTAAAATTTGGTCTAAAAAAAAAAACAAAAAAATATTAACTTTTTAAGTTTTTTTGGGGGATTTTTGGGGATATTTTTTTAATTTTTTGGGGACAAGGAAAAAAAGTACCTGGCAGCCCTGGATATTAGCAAAAATATGCGCTGGCGTAACGGCAAAAAAACGGAAGTAGATTTTGACTTGCACAACAAAACTGAATAAGATTGCGAATTGTACGTTTAAAGGTACATATGGGCATTTTCAGCGAAAAGTCTACTTTTTTTTAACGTTACGCCAGATTCAAGTAAGGTTGTATTGTAGGACCATGTTGTTGAACCGTTATCCCTAAATGTAGAGCTAGTTGTGCCTTACACCAAAATATAAAAAAGTAAACTATACATATAAAATTTTTTGAGAAACAGTCTAAATTAATTCTGGCGTTACGTTACAAAAAGTAGGCTTTTCGCTGGAACTGCCCATATATGGAAATCTGTATTGTCCTTATAAAGGAGATGCCACTCCCACTTCTCTTAACCAGCCCAGTTTTTGACGGATGTTGTGTATTGATAACCATAATATTTTTACCAGATATTAAAAAATTTAACTGTTTCCGTTCCTTAGATATACAGAAAACTTTATTTTCTTTGTATGTGGCATGCCACGCCCACTTCTTGCATTCAGCGAACCTTTTGACAAGTGTTGATCTCCTTAATTAAATTTCTATGCAGTGAATTTTTCCTTACAAAAAACAAATGTTTCAAGAACAAATTTGACTCTTATGCATTTTTTTCTCTCTATTTAATGAATTATTTCAAAAACATTTACTGTTAAGAGATTTCCAAAGATAAAAAACGAAAAACAGAATAGAGGAATTTGATGAAGCAATCTCTAAATGGATAACCGATGCACGTCGAATAGTGCAATCCAGACTAACAACTGATTTTTTTTGAATATCAGTTATAAAAAAGTTACTGTTTCCATTCCCAAGATATACAGAAAATTATTTTTTCCTTGTGTGTGCCGGGCCACGCCCACTTCTTTCATTCATCGTACCTTTTAAAAGGTGCTGTGCTTTGACAACCAAACTATTAGTTCCAAATTTGTAAAGTTTTACTGCTACCATTTTGCGGATATACAGAAAACTATATTGTCTTTGTGTGGGAGGTGCCACCCCCACTTACAAATGTCCAAATTTGTATAGTCTTTGTTTGTGAAGGGTTGTTTAGTCCCAATTCATATTATACGATTTTTGTCGTTGCTATTATTGTCGTTTCCTCTTTGAAGTCGGTCTCATATTTACATTGTATGATTTTTGTCGTAACAACCTTATGTGCTATTTACACAACACAAGTGACTGAACGTGTAGTAAAATTTATATGAAAAGCACTCGGTTTTTTGAGTGTTTTCCATATTGTGTTGTGAAAACAGCACATTAATACATTTTTCGACAAATGAGAGAAAATTGAGAGAACGAATGAATGAATAAAACGAATCGAAGAGTACACTCGCTTTTGTACCCCTTCTAATTCCTCTCACCCCTCTCGCCGATAAAGTAAGAATCGCAAGGACAAAAATCGTATAATGTGAATGGGCACGTAGGAATCTAAAGGGATAAAACAAACAAACGCATTTTAATTTTTATAGTAAGATAAATTAATTGAATAGTACTTTCAAAAAAAAGTACAAACATATTCCGAAGTTAATTTTAAAACCACTTCAAATCATCACACCTGTTACAAATGACTGTTTTGAAACTGATCGTTTTTCATCAACTGTCTAAGCACAAAAAGAAAATTCCATAAAAGAGTAAGAAATAGAGGAATTTGCAGTCTTCAACAGTTTTTTTTTAAATATCCTTGATAGTTCATTCAATGCAAGGTTTGCTTGAGTAGATTTTATAAATATATTAAAATAATGCACGTTTGTTGTCTAGTGTGCCGCAATTGAGGGAAAACTCTTCAAAGCAGGGTGTTATACTAAAAATTAAAAATCAAGATAACAAGGAAACTAACTATATAGTTTAAACAATTTTTGATAAATTTCTTATTAGCTTCTTTAACTTTTATATTTTTTTTTATTTTTTTATTAATGAATGGGTTTTTATTAAAATATAAACCACGCAAATATTTATACAACTAAAATATGTTAATATGATTTATCTTGTTGACCTTTAACTACAAACCAAAACTTTATATTCATTAACTTTTAACTTTTTTTGTTGCCCCCAATAGAACGCCAGTTACACAGATGGATGATATGAATTTATTTAATTTTAGCATTTTCCATATACTTCATAGCAAAATTAAAATATGAAATTATACTCACTGTTGCCATAATTTAGTGGTGAATAAAAGCAAAAAAAAAAAAAAAAATCTAATTACTATCGCTAGTGCTTTACAACCCACCCCAGTTTCTGTTAATGTGCGCTTGGACGAACGCACAACTGAAGTGAAATACTCATATTTTAGCAAATGAAACAAAAAATTAATACAGAATTTCAGCGATGTGGCATAATCAGAAATATGGAGTGAATGTAATTTTACGACCATCAGCAGTAAAAGTAAAGGGTGTGTAAAATGGACTTGGTATTTAATATGATATAATTATTTCAAATTTAATAACAGTTTAACTATTTTCATCTCAGAAGTATAAAAATAAATTTAAAATTTGGAAAAAAATGCGAATAATATAAAAATAGTACATAAATTCATAGAATTTCGACAAATAGACCCAAAATAATCCAATTTTTATAAAGAAGTGTATACTTTCAACTGATTTTAACTAGGGTTTCTGACTTCTAGGATCTTTTCCTGTCTCAAAGGAACTCAAAGACTTCTAATTAGCAGCAGTATAATGTAATTCTAAACTTATTCATAATAATAAAATATAATTTATATTTATTTTTATAATTTATATTTATATTATATAAACCTAAAAAGTTCTTAATCTAAAATGCAAAATGTAACATGTTATGTCCCGTATATATTTGAAGTGTGTTTTCAAATAACAGTTTATATCTATGGCAATCATTGTTACCTATTACAGTGGAACTGCTCCATTGTAAACTTCTATACAAGAAAGTTTTCTTTAGAATCAACTGATCTTTTTTTGAAATAATGATTTTCTATACAGTGAATTTTTCTTTACAATAAGCAAATGTTTCAAGAACATTTTCTGTTAAGGGACTTCCAAAGATAAAAAACAAACAATATAAAAAAGGCTCTGTGATTACAATTTTAACAGCAATCGCCCGTGTATAGTGAACAAAAATCTCGCACCTAAATAGCATTTCTCTTGAAAAAATGTCAATTTGTTTTATTAAATTTAAAGAATGAACAACAAAAACAAAATAGAGTATAGCAGTTTAAGATATTTCCTAGCACTTCATCAAGAATTAAAAAAAAAAAACAATGCAGTTATTCTGACAATGTTGAGGACAAGCACATCAGCACTAACCTTTTTGAGGATTTTGCTGAAGCAATGCCTAAATTTATAACCGTTGCACGTTGAAGAGTGTAGTCCAGACTAAACAACGGATTTTTTTGAATAATAGTGAAATAATAAAATTTCCGTAAAATGAAGTTTTTATATTATAAAGAAGTTATTTTATGGTCCCATGTAGATTCATTATAGGGAAGTTCAACTGTATTATATATACAAATATTCAAAAAATTACCGCAATTTTCCATAATAAATTCTTCGGGAATTTTGAAGATGTTTTGTCCAGAAATTGCCGTGAAGTAAGGTACCCTTTTTACCACCTAATAAAAAATGCAGCTTCCAACGAAGCAGGTTGGTATGGGAGAAACGTAAAAGTTTCGCTTACGCATATAAAAATTTGTTTAACCGTTGCATACCCAAATTTCTCTACGAGAACACACACCCGGGATACGTTTGTACCTACTAGCTTAAGGAGCATATAGACGACATGTTTTTGTCATCTGACATGTCAAACTTTCAAGTCACATGTAATTGTGCATGTCTGTCAAAATCGCTGTTTTACATAAGCTTTATAATATTCGGTCACAAACGTACATGTAATTTGCTTCTGACATTGTCTCTGTTTTTTTTTCGCATTGTTATTGCAGAAACCAAAGTAGTGCTCGGTTTCAAAATAGCTTGCTGCCGCCATGAAAAGTTTTATTTGCGCCGTAAAATAGTTCAGCCATCTTAACATTTTTTTTCTTTTTATTCAAAGATACCAATTTAGGATTTTATGATAAAACGGTTTTTATATATATATTCACATAAATTCTATTCAATGGTAAGATGATCAAACATATCACGGTATTGTAAAAAATTAACTTCAGCCGGCTAATGATTCCGTCAATAGTGGACGCCGCTGCCGGTTTCTTGCCGGCATAGCTTTCTGATGTCAGATGGTTTGTCAGAAGAAAATAGAGCACGCTCTAATTGAAATTTTGTCAGATGACTTTGCGTCTGACTTTTACAGAAGCAAAGTTAAAAAGGTAACACACGACATGTATGTATTTTGCAGTGGGAAATTTGACATGTCAGATGACAAAAACATGTCGTGTACGGGCGCCTTTTATTTGGCTTTTTTTATGTTTAAATGGTCCAATTTCATTATTATTTTTTTTAAAAGCGTAAATAAATATTTTAAAAATGTTTTAGTTTTGTTTCATGCAAATATTCTACATGGTTCAAAAGATATAAGCGGAAGAGTGCATGCAGGCAACTGTTATCCAAGTGATAAACAAGTGTTTGTAGTATTTGGATATTCTAACGGTTGTTTTTTGTTGTTGTTTTTGCATTCGCCGTTGTTTTATTCATGTTGGACATAACGGCTCTTAGAGCGTATTTAGTTTATCGTCGGTCTCATGTAGAAAGGCCCTAACTAGATTTTTTTTCGAAATTGAGTTTTTTAGTGATTCCAATACATTTCCCACAAATACACCTCGTCACAAGAATTTAATGCAATAGCATCAATTACAAGCAATTGAAGAAGCCATTTTACTTTATGATACATACAGTTTCTAATATATTTTTGCCTTCTCCTGCAAAGTTGCAATTATGTGAGTTAGGGCCTTTCTACATCAAACCAACGATATGGAATGAACAACCCTATGCTGCCTGCTAAATCAAACAAGCGTAAGCAGTTCCTTCGCTGCTTGGCGAAAACGTTGTGTATGCCAATTAATGAAGAACGTGCACTAAATCGGCAAGTCACGCGAAGCTTCTCCACTAAATTGTAAACAGTGTTTCAAGTGTTGTGATTATTTAGTTTTATTTAAAGTGCAATAAAAAACTCGAAACGGTTTATTATAAAGGAAATAAACCAAAACGTTGTCCTATGTTCATGATTTTATAACTCCAGAACCACTCAACCGCTTTTCAAACGAGTACATGCGTTGGAAAGGGTTACTTTCACTGATGGTTTATAAAAAACTCCCTATAGGTGGCGCTGTTGTCGTGATATAATTTTTTTTTTATTGCTGGTATATAGCGCTGGGGTCAAGTTATTAACAAAATTCTCCAGTATTTCATTTTTTATTTTTATTTAGAAAATCCCGAGCACCGCCGGGACCAAACAGCTAGTATTTTTATAAAATTATATCCTTTTTAAATTCTTGACTTTCGTGATTTTTGGACAGAAATAATTGTTATTTTTCGATTTTTATTTCTGATTTAATTTTTTTGCCAGAAATAATTGTTTTTTCTTCTTTTTAATATTTTTTTTGCAAAAAGAATTGCTATTTGTTTATTTTTATTATTTTTTGCAGAAATAATTGTTAGTTTTTTACCTTATTTTTTTAATTCAAACTCCTCTAAAGTTATAATGTATACTTTATTCGATGGCCCTAGAATGTCAAAAGTGAATTCCAGAACCTTTGTGGAAAAAAAATTTATACATAATAAGCTTTTCTACCAAAAAAAAAAAAAAAAATCAGAAGGTAAGAATTATTTTCCCAAAAAAAAAAAATCAGAAATCAACAATTATTTCTGCTAAGTTTCTATCTAAACCTTCGAATATAAAACCTTTTCTTGTCTATTAAAATGTCGAATGATCATTTAATTGGATACCCCATTTTTTCATAACCCTTTATACTTTATTTCAGCATGATTCATTATCATTGTGAAATTTCTTGTTTTTTAATTTCTAATATCTTTGACAAGCTCAAGTACAAATAGATTTCGAACACAATAAAATCATTGACCTAAATCCCCTCTATTAGAAAATACACTCACACAAATTTCAAAACGAACTATAAGTAAGTCCTCATTCCCTTTAAATAAAAAACCTCCATATGATGTTTAAATTGCTGATTCTATGAGTTCTTTGTAGTTGTTGGTGCGTGTGTGTGTGGGTGTGTGGGTGTGTGTGTGTATGAACGCCTTTAATTTAACACCAATAACATGTTCGTTCCCTTTCAATGCCTCTTGTCCTTTTAGTACCACTGCTGGCGTTGCTACTTTCATTTATTTTTATGTTTAAGCTGCAAAATTGCAAAATATTTCCTAGGAAATAATAATAATAACAATGAAGATGATTATGAAGACAAAAATATTGTCAATGTTGTTTTTGTTAATGATGATTATGAATCGTAAACAACATATTAATGTATTGGCAACATACATATTTAAAATTAACAACGGTTACTAGCGGTGTTAAGGGGGCCAAAAACCCTTACAACAACTTGAATTTTGTTTTTAATGTAAATATTTAAAGCTTGTTAACCTTTTTTTCTATAGTTGTTGCTACTTATTGGCATTGTTGTTTTTCTATTTACTGTTGCTCGCAATGAACTTGTTTGTTATGTCACTGGGGGTTTTTTCAGTTGTTAGGGGGTAATTTTAAGCAACCAGGCGCAAAGGATTATTAACCAATTCATATGGTTAAACAAGTCAAATAATTGTAATGAATGTTAGAAAAATGGAGGGAGAATACATTTGAGAGGGAAACATTTGGGGCTTTTTATGCCAAATTCGGATGGTATTAAAAAATTTTTTTTTATTTCTTCAACCTTGTAGTATTTTTTTAGTACACTTCAAAAGGGGCCTTCTGGTAAATGTTGACATACTTTTGATTGCTCGTTTTGTTTAAAATTTTCGTAGTAATGGTTCAAATCTGTATTTTTTGTGAAATATTCGTTATTTCTTTTTTAGGAAAAAAATATCAGGTTTTAAAAAACTGCAGTCAAAATCAAAAACAGTTTAACAAAAAAAAAAAAAAATTGGTGTATGACTTTTCACTTTTTGAGTTGGTTTGACAAGCACTTTTTACATTTAATAAATCAGAAGTAAAAGCATGAAGAAGTAGAGGAAATGGCAGTTTTTCTACGTTGACTGCAGTTTTTAAACGCTGAAAAATATAACAAATATTTTTGATTAAGATTTTTGGATTTGTAATTTTAAATATGGGTTTTTTAAATGAGTGTATCCTTCTATTTTTTAAAAAATTTGTAATTTTAAATTTTTATCTATGCAAAAACTTCTAACAAAAACTACATACCCTTGTATTTTCGATTATGATCATCCCGTGCAAATAAACTGATGTAGGGTAATTCCCGTATTAGCAAAAATACATAATTTAGCAAAATATTTCTTCATTATTTTTATATTATTGTTTTATCCAAGCAGAAAAGTTTGTTCCGCTGATTAAAGTGTTCTAAAAGTTTTTAAATGGATAAAAAAACGTATACCAGACGGGAATAAATTAAAATAAAAAAGTATGTACTAAGGTTCCCAAGTACCTTGCCCAACGATTAATTTTTTTTTTATTTTTGAAGCTGTTAAGATTACTAAAGCATCAATAGGTAGAAGCTCTCAATTAGATATTACGTTTATATCTTCTAGCAAACCTTTTTTTAATTCTCTAAGCTAATCCTTTTTTAATATTCGTCTAAGACCTGATGGGTGTTTGAGAATTAAAAGTCAATTAAGTCATGTGCATTTGTCTGTCCGTCTTTTGAAACACGCACACCTTCGAAAAATTTAAAAGAAAAGAATAATATTGGTTTAAAATTGTTACTAATTATCCTAAGCAGTTTAAGATTGAATTCCAGCAAAATCGGTTCAGTAAGATAAGAGTTAGGATTCCAAATGTGGAATCACCACTCTCAAAAATAGATCTTTTTGCTATAACAAATAAAATAAATAGTGGCTGAATGCAATTTTTTTACAAATTCGTTCCACATGACTAAAAAGTACACTGTCACATTTCGTGAAGAACCGTCCATAATTTACCATAGGTCCGTTATAAGCTACACTCCTGACATATTTATTTAACTGTATTTGGAGGGTACCAAAGTTTCGACACAGCCGACTATAGAACACTAACTTGTTTTGCTTAAATTAGATATACGCTAAAGAAAACATTTTTCAATACGGTCACCTCCAACAAAACTATATATTTTATATTATGATTAATTCAACCATATTATTGTCACTGGGAGCAATATTATGATGAACTTAGTCCTCAATCAAGAAGCCACAACTATATTTAGAATGCCTCTAAACAGGTTTGTTTCCCACTAATAATTATAATTATATAATTGAAGCACAGCCGCGAATAACGTTTTAAGTTACAAAATAATTATTTTTCAGTAGAGCAATAAAACGTTTTTAACAGACAAGATTATTAATTTTTTATTTTTTTCTTTAGATTATTAAAAATAATGATAGTAAAAACTTTTATGCAAAATATCAAGAAATTTTAAATTTAAATTACATGCAAATTTACAGCTTATAACTTTTTTTTTGTGGAAGGACGTTTCATATCCACAATCGCAATGTCATTTAAAACGTTATTCCACGTTTCAAAATCACTTACTATGTATCATTTTGTAAGTAACTTACAACGTTCTTCGACCAGTTGACTCTTTGTATGTCATTTTGAAAGCGTTAAGGTGCAAATTTTGGGTGATTTAAGGTTTAAACAGAGTAAGAGAACATTTCTCTCTTACACTGTTATCTGCAAAAAACAGTTTTTGCAAAAAGTGGCTTTTACAACGTTATTCGCGGCAGTGCTTCAATTGTTGGGTTTTAAATTAACAATAGTACTTCCTCGTTTTCAAGATATTAAGCATAACTAATTTTGGTTATTTTAAACCAAAACATGTTCGGAAGTAATATGGTTGTGGCTTCTTAATGGAGAACTAATTAAATCATAATGTAGTTGCCGGTTAAAATAAAATTTTTAAATTTACCATAGCATGTTTAAAAATTCATGTTAAAAATAGTTTAGTTTGGAGGTTACCATATTGAAACATGTTCTTTGTCAGGTTTTTTGTATAACTAAAAACGACTAAAACAATTAATTAAAAACAATTTCAATTCAACCGATTTTGATTACATTTTTGTGATTTTTATGTGCTTCTCTTGTTATTTTTACTTATATTTTCATTCGATTATTTCCTTAAACAATTTGTTTTGACTGTTTTTGAATTAAAATTACACTCAGTTTTTTGAGTGTTGTTCATATAAATTTTACTACACGTTCAATCACTTGTGTTCTGAAAACAACACATAAAACAAATTTGTATACCCTTCACCACAGGTGGAAAAGGGTATATGTAAGTTTGTCATTCCGTTTGTAATTTCTACAATATTGATCTTAGACCCCATAAAGTATATATATTTTGTGTCCTTATGAGGAGAGAAGATGATTTAACGATGTCCGTCTGTCCGTTCGTCTGTCCGTCTGACCGTCTGTCCGTCTTACGTTTGATACGTGCTTTCTGGAGACTCCAGACATGATAGCGGCTAGGTTGTTTTACATTAATGTCACATATAGTCCACCATTTGTTTTTATTGAAATTCAGCTAGGTCGGTTCACAAATGGCTGAGATATGACCAAAAAACCACGACTGCCTCTAATTTTTCCAAAAAAATCCCTTGTGGTTGTTGTATTTTTATTACTTTTTTTCTGTATATCTAAAGAACGGCAAGTGCCAAAGTTTTCATATTAGGTACAAACATTTAGGTTATAAATACACACCATCCCACAAAATGTGGGCGGGATTAGAGAAGTGGGCGTGGTACGTCCCAACAAAAAATATCAAAAATTGTATAAAAACCTGAATTTTTTGACTGCAATATGACCTATGGTTACGCCTTATATATCAAAAGATCGGAAATTTTTAATAGAAAATGTTTTCTGAAAAACGCGGGAAAATCTTTTCAGATACGAAAAAGTTATGACCAAAATATAAATTTTTTTTTTTGAAAAATACCATGTTTATTTCTGGGATTTAACAGGGTCAAAATTATGGCATTCATATCGATCGAAATTGCAAAATAATTTAAATGGGAATTTCGATCGATATCGAATGTCGTGATTTGCCCCCAGGTACTCTCTATTTTTTTATGGAATCAAATATTGACCAAACTACAAAGTAGGGTGTACTTTCCATGATAAAGATTATGCTATAGTGATCGAATTGTCTGAGTTAGATATGTATGACATACACTTTGTATTATTTAACTTTTTATACTATTTTTAAACAAAAATCATTCCTAGGCAGTTTATATGTTCTAAAAAGTTGTTTACTGAGATCTTAGGTACATTTTTGTTGTTGATTGTTACCTTGAATTTTTAACGGTTTGCTACCTATGGACCTGAACAGTGGAAAAAAGGTAAACAAATGGAATTTTCGGGAAATTTTTCACTTTTGCTGCTACCTAAGCGCTACCTAAACGGTGCTAAGAATCATTCCTAGGAAGTTCATATGCTCTAGAAAGTTGTTTATTGAGATCTTAGATAAATTTTTGTAGTTTATTAATTCCCTGAATTTTGAACGGTTTGCTACCTATGGACCTGAACAGCGGAAAAAAGGTAAAACAAATCTAATTATTTTAAAGTTTTTTGCGATTTTGATCTCGAAGATGAAGTTTTTTTGATTGTGTACAAAATTTTTGTTCTTTATGGCAAGAGCTACAACTTTGAGTCTGAGAAAATGATCACTTTTTTGCAATCTTTAAGGGCCCATAAAAAAAGTGCATGACTGTGGGCAAAACTGGGGCACGGGTCTTTTTTTTAGTACTTTATGGTTATTTATTCTCCGTATATGGTTTTTTTTTCCATGACTTAAAAAATTACACACAGTGTTATCAAACTTTTTATTCTATTTTTCAAACAAGGCCCTCCCTCGTTTTCATTATTAACATTAAAAGTTGTTTTAACATTTTTCATATCGACTTCTTAATTTAAAAAAGGTGTAACTCAATTTTTTGTTTGTTTACAGGGGAAGAACAAAAATAATAAAATCCGTAAAATTTAAGATAAAATAAAAAGTTTGAATGCAATTGTTAATTAAAACCCCCTGAAAATTTAAAGCATGATGCATTTGGCATTTGTCTTTCAGAATCAACAAAAAAAGCTATTTTTAAGAACATTGAGTTACGCCTTTTCTATATTAAGCCATTGATATAAAGAAAAAAACTTGATAGAAAACTAATGATTATCCAAAGTGCCATATTGATTAATGAAAAACACTTGAAAGACACTAGGATGCAGTTTTTGAAAAATTAAACTTACAAGGGTAAACATTCCGGAACAGCATTATTCAGCTGGGAAATTTTAATACAATGCCAAAAGAAAAAAAATTTAAAAACTTTTTTCTATAATTTTAAAAGTCATATTATTGTAATCATACATATGGGTAATTCCAAAGTGTTGAACGTGACAGTCGTACGCATCAAAAATGCAACAACATTTTAAACAACAAATATTTTTACGTTCTTTTAACCCTTAAATTATAGCACTAAGAAAGCACTATTATCTATGCTAAAGTTTTTGGGGGGCGCGATTCTAGGTCAAAGATAATGGCAAAAGAAGTAGCGGTTCGAACGTGAAAAAAATAGAAGTAGTTTTTGTGGCCATGTATAAAAAGTTGTAGTTCAGCGAAACCTGGCACAATTTTTTAGTCAAACTATTTTCAGAATTTTACATAGCAATGTAACATTAAAATGTCTTTGGTTTGGTTCCAAAATCGTCTGTACTATTTTTTGTTTAAGCTAAAATCTGTTTCGATACGTGACAGTTCGAACGTGAAATTTTTTCCACAATAATTTAACTGAATAATGATTAATACAAAATAAAAATTTACCGTTAATTCGAATTACATATTTCTCTTCGAACTCTTCCTTAGATTACAGACCATGTAAGAAATTTTTTTTGGAATAATTTTCATCAAATATCACCTCTTTTAAGGAAGATAATATTAAAGAAAATATACAATATAACATACTCACAAATAAGAAAGTACGTTTGCACAACTTTGCAGTCTGATTGTTCATCTAAGTGAACAAATTTATGGGTAAATTTATAAAATTAGTAAAATCTAAATATTTCTTCATAACAATTTCGTAAAATAATCAGATTTTAATAACTTTTAAATTTTCGGTCACGGTGGACCATTTGGCGGAAATGCCCATATGTCATTCAGAAACTGTTAAAATTTGAAGAAGAATATAAAACATACCCAGCGGGAAAACTCAGAAGACCTTCTTACTTCAGGCCTTTTTAAAGGCCTGCTTAAAAGATTTTTTGATTCAATTACTATTCTTATCTTACTGCTAAAGAAGGCCTCGGTTCTTTCGTATAAAAGATAAGATACACCTTCCACACTCGCTTCTATGAGAAAGGAGTAGAAAAGGAGTAACATTTTTTGTATTGTTTTTTTTTGCACAAGCAAAAGCAAAATCAATTTTTTTTGGTCCCGTTACCCTTCTTATGTACCTGCTGAAGAAGCGAGAGCGGAAGGCCTTCTCCGCAATGACAACGTGTGTAAAAAAGATATGAGTATGGAATGGAGCAAGAAGGCCTTGTGCATCCAAAAGAAGCGGTACAGAGGCCTTCTAGAAGGCCTCCCTACTCCTTCTTTTTCCCGCTGGGTACACACATACACACACAAAAGCAAATCGAAATAAAACAAACAAGTGTTAATCGTGGTAAGTGTAACAAAAAAAAAATTCACACCACAGATACATTTATCACTGTCAGTCTATTGTATAAAGTAGTCATATATTTACAATTTCTCTTATCGTGTTTTTTATCGTCCTCTCATTTTTTAGTCCCTTAACACTTACTCTGAGTAAATCTTTAGAGAAAATTAGTTATTTTATGTTTATTTTCTACACATCACACACAGTCTACGGCTACAAAATAATATTGATAGTATTAGAGTTTGTGGGTTGCGGTTCAGGTTATTGTTTTTGTAGCTGCTGAGAATGTTGCTGTATTCATTTCTTAGCAGCAGCAACATATTGTTGTTGAAATGGGAATTGTTTAAAGATGAGGGAAATAAATTGCTTATGAAATTTAATTTAGATTATTAAATGTGTATCCTTGACGTGAGTGCCAAAGAGGGATTTTCGTTTTGATTAAAAGAATTTTCTAATTAAAAAATTACATAAAAATTGTGTTTATAAAAAGATCTTTATTAAAAAATATGCTTATTTTTATTGCAAAAAGCGGGCACAAAAAATATATCTTAAATAGGAAAAATGACAACAACAACAAAAAAATAGTAAGAACCCAGTAAAGAATTTGCTTACAAAATAGTGTGTTGAGTAATCAGAAAAAAGTAAAAATACTGCTTACAAATTTACTGAAAGAACCAATGAATTTTTGAAAGTAGAAAAGAATTAAACATAATAACAAAAGCAATTTGCAAAAAAAATCACAAAAAAAAAAACATGGAAAACAGATATCATGTTCAGTCATTTAGTTTAAGTACCAGTTGCAAAACTTACGTAAGTTTGTTCAGGCTGACTTAAGGGTTTAACAAAATAAACTACTTTTATTTCCAAAACCCTAAATTTATAACTAATCCTAATCGAGTTATTATATTTAAATCGCTCTACAGATTGGCCCCTTTAAAATTTAGCATTTTCCTCACCAACGTTAAAGAGATTTTCAATATATTTTTCCTCATTATTATACAGACTTTTAAAACTATTTTTTTTTTGTTTTTCATAAATTCAATTTTGTAAAATATTATCCATATTTTAAGAAAACATTAAATGGCTTGTCTTATTCCTATTACACAAACCAGTTTTACTTACCTCGTTTACAATTTTATATAAATAACACACCCACACCGGATGCAACGGCTTATAATGATTTCCAAACGTATACATATACCAAATACCTGGAGCAGGAAATATAACCGTTAACATGTCATAGATGGCCATACCTGAAATTATAAGAAATGGACATGAAACAATTTGACTCATCTTTTCAATACCAATTAAAATAAAATATAAAGAATTACTTAGAAAAACTTTCGCTAAACTATTTTTGTTTTTCGTAGCCATGAGAAACTTCCAATAGGGACAAGTTGGCTTTACTAGGGTATCCACCTAGACGCCCTCTACTTTTATGTACATAAATTTTAAAAAGATGGCAATTTTTGTATGAGCTAGCTTATCTGTAATAAAAATTATGCTCTATAGGATAGAAACAGGGCGTGAAAGACCTATTATAAGGTCGAATGTTGTGGGAACAAAAATCCGTCACTAATCCTCGGTTAGAGTAAAAACAACAGCCTCTACCTGATACCTGAAGATTCTCTTTCCCCCAAGGACAGAAATCAGCTTCTAGTCAGGCATGCTTTAAATGTTTTCCTTTGTAAATGATGAAATAGAATTGGGCTGAACGATGTTTTCTATATAAAAAGTTTGACATAAAATTTTGCCAGAGAATGCGGTCATGAAATAAAATGATGAAACAGAACTGGGGCTGAACGATGTTTTCCATACAATTTGACATAAAATTTTGCCAGCGAATGCGATCGTATAGACACTAATTCTCTTAACAGTGCTACCATACTTTCATTCAATTTCATACA
This sequence comes from Pollenia griseotomentosa, assembly GCA_963931875.1. NCBI lineage: Eukaryota > Metazoa > Arthropoda > Insecta > Diptera > Polleniidae > Pollenia > Pollenia griseotomentosa. The sequence goes on from OZ007563.1 coordinate 89,607,575, forward strand.
TTTTGTAAACAAAGAAAAATAGGAACAAAAGGAAAAGAAAGAAATGAGAAAGAACTTGAAGTAACTGCCTACGATTTACAGCCGTATCTAAACAAGAGAGGAAAGCGTGCTCTAGTTGTAAACAATTATCATGCCCATACAATTTGTATGAAGCATCCCTAAATTGCGCGGCATCTACGCTTTGCAATTGGAAAATCCGATTTTGACAGCGCCTTTAATAGGGAAGTTGGCCGCTTTTGTAAATAAATAATGGCAATTAAGCTATTTTTTTTTGACAATCTTTCGGATTTTTCTCTTCTTTTTATTTCTATTATGTGGGTCCTATTAAACAAGAAAGTTAACACTACTGTTTGCGACACAACGTTGACGCTTTTGTTAAGGAATGGCATATTAGCGTAAAGGCTAAGCGGAAGAAAACGTTCCGTCTTCCGCTCTTATTTAGGTACGGCTTTTAATAACGGGCGTTTGAATTTTCGACTGAACTTGAAGACTCAATTCTGTTTCATCATACATTCAATTTTATTTTGAGAACGTTATTTCTAATGCTCTCACATAAAGGCACTTATTCTCTTAACAGTGCTACCATACATTCATTCAATTTCATACATTTTGTAAACAAAGAAAAATAATAACAAAAGAAAAAGAAGGAAATGATAGAGAATTTGAAGTTACTGCCGACGTTTTAATATGGGCTTTAGGATTTTGGCTTGAAGTTGAAAAATCAATTCTGTTTCATCATTAATTTGAGTTTAAACAACGGCCAATATGGGTGATTCCAAAGTGTTAAACGTGACAGTCGTACGCATCAAAAATGCAATAACATTTTAAACAACAAATATTTTTCGGTCTTTTAACCCTTTAATTATAACACTAAGAAAGCACTAATATCTATGCTAAAGTTTATTGGGGGCGCGATTCTAGGTCAAAGATAATGGCAAAAGAAGTAGCGATTCGAACGTGAAAAAAATAGAAGTTGTTTTTGTGGCCATGTATAAAAAGGCGTAATTAAGCGAAACCTGGCACAATTTTTTACTCAAAATTCTTTCAGAATTTAACGTAACAATGTAACATTAAAATGTCTTTGGTTTGATTCCAAAATCTTCTGTATTTTTTTTTTTTTTTTTTTTGTTTATGCCAAAATCTGGTTCGTCACGTGACATTTCGAACGTGAAATTTTGCCATAATAATTTAACTGAATAATGATTAAAAAAAAAATAAAAATTTACCGTTAATCCGAATAAAATATTTTTCTTCGAACTCTTCCTAAGATTACAGAACATTTTTTTGAAATAATTTTTATCAAATATCACCTCTTTTAAGAAAGATAATATAAAAGAAAACATGCAAATAAACATTCTCAAAAATAAGAAATTACGTTTACACAACTTTGCAGTCTGATTGTTTATCTAAGGGAACAAATTTATGGGTAAATTTATAAAATTTGTATAATCTAAATATTTCCCTATAACAATATCGTAAAATAATCAGCTTTTATTAACTTTAAAATTTTCGGTCACGGTGGACCTTTTGACGGAAATTCCCATATCTGATCCCCCAAAATGGTTGAAGCTTAAAAAACTCTATACAATATCATAGTTGTTCTTACAAAGTTTAAATTTAATGCTTAAAACGATTAGGACATGTACTGACAATCGCACGATTTGAAATCGCAAAGCGACAAATTTATTTTATGGTGTTCGGAAACTGGTGAGTGTTGATCGAGAGCTCCCATAGTTTTTAAAAAATAATATATTTCCTTTGAGAATTCTATTGTAATTTGAAGTTGCCAAACTTAAAATCAAATTTCCGATTGCCAAAACATGCCCGAATGTTTTTTTTTTTCAAACAAATTTAAATTAATAGGAATGATAATGATTACAAAAACTATATAAATTACTTGTTTTTACAGTTTTTCCCAAACTTTTTCATTTTTCTAGAAAATGGGAAACAATTTTGAGTCTCCCAGAATTTTGTAAATTCCCGTTAAAATTTTGAAATAAAGTTGTAATACAAACATTATTAAACCTAACTTTAAAACTTTTGATTGTTTTTTTTTACTATAACTTAAGTCTTCAAGACAAAGTCATGACAAAAAGAACAATAAATAGATGTAAGGAAAAAACATGTACACATGTAAATAAACTTAGATCTAGTTCTATTTCATACGCCAGTTGCTACCGTATTGTCATAGAAATAGAAAAAAAAAATATAAACTGAATTTATTTCTGTGATTTTAAATTGAATATTTCAAGAGTTAAATAAAAGGCAAAAACACAAAGGAAAAAACACAATTGGAAAAAATGTTGAATTATTTTTAGAATATTTGCAATAGAAAACAAAAAACATTTACGACTGAATTGCGGATAATTGGAAGGGGTTTGTGGAAATTTACGGCAATACGTCTTACGACGTACGACACAATTGTGTTCATATCATTACGAGTATTTGATAAACATTTTAAAATTGTTCAGAACATGATAGTGACTCCAAACATAGAGTGTGAAATGTTAAAAATATCATTTAAAAATTATTATTCTGATGAAAACTCGTAAGAGGTTTTTACATTTACAATATTTCGATTACTTAAATTGCTGTTGTATGGGGGTGATTTAAATCGATCTGCGAATTAAAACATCAAATCACGCATTTAATGACCATGCCCTCAAGTCGTTTTGGCAGAATGTTGAATGTGGCTTGAGAGACCATATCGTGTTGTTGTCCATACCATTGAATTCAGGCTTAAAGAATTTTGTAATCATTGACTTATAGCACTTACCATGGACGTTGATGGATGCATGCAACGCTCTATCATTTCATATGGATTAACATCGTCCCAAATTCGACAATTTTTTTTTTGCTGCCGTAGAGATTTAGATTTAGTTTAAAAATTATAGCTCTCAACTCTCCAAAAAATTTTTTGTCTGAATTCAACTGTAAATCAAAGAACTTTTTCTAAACGTTAACTAAACGAAATATCTTGGAATTTTCCCATTAAATTACTTAAAAAAAAAAACGGAAATAAGAACTAATTGAAGTGCGTAGCAATAAAAGAAATAACATAATTATACATTTTCATTCCACAGTATGCATCCAATTTGATTTTCGTTTTTGTGTTTAATTAACATAACTACTACTCATTTTGCCTAAAAAATATAATTGATATAAGAAATCTATAATTTTTCTTTTTTGATATTGTGCTTACACACAGGAAATTCTAGATCAAATTAAAGCCTACAGGTCAAGTCAAAAAAAAAAAAGGAAAACTAATACTTGTTTATAAAATTCTTCTGAGTCGCAAATTTGTTTTTCTTTTGAACACAGCAGGAGATGCAAGCATTACCAAAAGATTACAATTTTATTACCAGGGCAAGTTTAGAAATATGTTAGAAAAAAATAGTTCGGAAAAGACAATGAAATATCTGCCAATAGAGACGTGAGTGTGCTTTTTAAAAATATTTAATTATATTGTTTTGTGAATTTAATTTTAAACTAACAATTTTAAAAAGATTCACTTTATATTAGTGAAAAGATTACACAATGTTTTGAGTTTCTACGATTCCACCCAAGATCCCAAAGTAGTCGTTAATAGCACGATCTGAAAACTACAAATTTTTAGTTTTAAAAAGGAAAAACAAGACGCTTTTTGGTGAGAACTGGGGGTATGTGTGAATATGCCTAAACTTGACAGCTTTGGCAGCACAAATGTCGAAAACACTCACGAAATCTTTAAATAGCAAACTTTACCAAGCATTTTTGGCATTGTCACATGTCACGAATCTGCTTTTTTACTACGAAAACGAAATACCATAAAAAACAACCTTTAAGTTTGATTCTTCTTTATGAAAAGAAAAGCAAAGTTTTGTTTGAGCACAGAAAAGCAATAACTTACTTTAAAAATACGAGTTCCATTAACAATATAATCAATGTTGTATTATGTACATTATGTTTCTCTAAGTGCATTTTCGTTTTTTATGCTTAAACTGTTAAATTAAACTTCATGGTTTTTTTTTTCAATTTATTCCATAATTCTATTTACATATAAACAATTACAATATCTTTTAGAAAATATTGTATATTTTTTTCATTATAACAACTGAAGCAAACAAACCACCATACACTCAAATATAAATTAATTTGATAAAATTAATCTAATCGTACATCATCAAGTGAAAAGTGTTAGGCAACCAACCATATTTTGATTACTTTTGTAACCGGAGTCTGTTACCAAGAGTTTCCTGTTTTGAATAATAACAGACAGACGAACGGAAGGCTAGATTAAATAAATGTTTTCTTATTACGTTTTAACTTGATTATGAACGGCGACTCACATAATCAACCAAATTATTATTATTTAATGCTTGAGGCCATGAAATATGATAATTTTATTAAATTAACTAGAAAAAATTTAGGAAAAAATCAAGCAACAGAAATTGTAGCAACCAACAACAGTGAAGTAAATAAAGGCTGTATATTACAGTGTATAACTATAAGAGAAATGAAAAAAAAAAATGAAAAAATTAATGAGAAAATAAATAGAAGTGATGACGATGTTAATGAAACAAGCTGATGTTTGTTACGAAGATATTAAAGATGATGATGTCAATTATTTTTATATAAACTCTCTTTATTCAAGAACTATTTTAAACAATTTGTGCTTTCTTCACAGAAAAAATATTTTCCCTGTTTTTTTTATTATAACATTTAAAATCAGTTAATAGTTATTTTCTACTTCAGCTTATCAGCAAATGTAACCCTAGAAAATGTATTCCCTGACTATTGCAATAGATCCCCTTTCTAGGAGTTTTGTTGTTGCAGTTGTTCTTGAATTTTTTCTAAAGCTTCCACTTTAAAAAATTTATATTAACGTGATTAAGCGAAAAACAAGTACAAAAATAGTTCATTGCTAGAATAAGTTTCCAGCTAAATGAAAAGAGAGAAATTTTAAATAGTTTATGTACGTCACGTATATAAAGAAAGGGGAGATTTATTTATAAACCAAACTTCTAAGCAAATAAGATTCACAAGATACCCTACTCCCGATAACTAAGGAAAATTCTAAAGGTAATGCAATCAATAAAGGATAATGATTGAATTTCCTACATATTCAAATATCTAGGATATGAGCATAAAATTTATAAAATGGGCATTTATTATTGAAGGAAAAACTAGCAAAAAATACTAAATCATGTTCTTTTGACTATGGAATTTTTTCTGTAAAAATTCCGTTGTTAGAAATGTTTTGCAGAAATTTAATCTGTTCTCGACCTTGTTTGTAGCGGGCATGCTTTTTTACTAAAACCACTAAGAGTCTAAACACAATGTTTGCGGTGCGGTGCGATTTCTCGTTGCGAGAGAGAAAAATAAACATAATACAACGGAAGACGGCAACGGAAATAGTTGTCAGTTTTTGTTTAAAATTTTATTAATTTATTTGTGCATACATTTTCATCATGTTGTTTGTTTTCAATAATGTTGTGAACATAGCCAATTATTCAAAAACTATGGCAACATCAGTAAATTATCGGTACATTGTGTTTGGACTCTAATGCAGATTGTTTTTGGTACTAATTCCTAAATAGAAAAAATTTTTTTGACTTTAACCACTGCAAATTATTCAGATGCAGTCATTTGCTTTCGTTTAAAAATGCATACACAAAAGCCGACAGAAGTTTAACGCTAACATTGTACATTAGATATAATGATTTCGAAAAAATCCTTATTTTTAATTTCATCGTGGTCCTTGCGGCTTAATTAAAAGACGATTTGCTAAATCTTCCGGTCAGTTTATTTTGCTTATAATAAGCTAAAAAATGCTTTTATCAAAAGTTTTCTTGGGAATCAAAAAATTTCATTAATAAGATTTAGTTTTTATTTTATTTTTCCAAATTTTAAAAAATTTTTGGTCAAACAATGATCTGGACGTAAGTTAATTACTTTCCCATCTTTATTCCAGAAGACTCCACATTAATACGTACTAATGGCTCATCAAATATTTGCAGAAAATACTGCATGGTTCCGGCTCCACACCCAGAGAAAAAAGAAGAAGAAGCCACAACCATATTATGGTTGCCTCCGAACATTTTATGGTTAATAATAACTGAAAATTGTTTAACATTTATAGTAGCATGGTTGGCTTTCAACCATCGTATATTGCTCTTGAAAAAGAGGAAAATACTATTGTTTATTTAAAAAGGAAATTATTGACATATTTTACCATAACATGTTTTGAGGCAACCATAATATGGTTGTGGGCTCTTGATGGAGGACTTATTTAACCATAATATGGTTGTCGGTGATAATGATATAGTGAAATTAAACATAATATGTTTAAAATTTGATTTAAAAATAGTTTTGTTGGCGATGACCATATTTTTCTGTACACAAGTCTATAAGATCGTACACTTAAGCCTCATCGATTTCATTACTAGTGTTTTGACCTGCATACATACTACTAGAAATAAATAGTGACTGAATATAAAATTCACTTAAAATGATAACAAAACAAAAATCATGTGAAAAAAAATTCCCAGTTTTCTTAAATTAGTAATGATAACAAACAATGACAAACTGCAAAAAAAAATCGCTGAAATAATAAAAATGGCAAAAATAGCCAAGTAAATCTCCAGTTATATCAAAAATCGCCAACAGAAAAAGTCACGTTTCAAAATTCGCACGTTTGGCGAGAAATCGCCATATCTGTCAGCCCTGCTTATTATATGGAATAAAGCTACTTCCAGATTCTGCAAAATCCGAATCACTTTCGCTGAAGTTCAAAATTTGCAGCATCATTGAAGGACATACTAGGGTATTCAATAAATCGATGTCTTGTATTAATCGATTAATAGCGCGAATAATTATTCGAGGTAAAAATTTAATCGAATAATAATCGAAAATTTTAATATTATTCGGATAATGGAATAATTTCAATTTCGTCTAGTTTAGAAATTTAAAAATAAGACCAACAATTATATTTTTTAACATAAAAGTTTTATTAAAAAAGTAACAACAATTTAACAAAATGTACTTTGTGTAATAAAAGAGGAAAACTTTTTAAATAAAAAATAGCAGCAAAATAAAAGCTAATCTTCTAATATAGTCTTTCAAAAAAAGAGTACACAGTTTAAGTGTTTATGTTTCAAACGATTTATTTCTTTTGTTTTAATGAAACTTGATTTAGAAAAGATTCTTTCACTTATTGTTGACGTTGGGGAGATTAAAAGTAAAGCGTTAAAAAGCATATGGGCATTTCCTGGGGTCACGAACGTACGTTCGTACGCTTTTGATGTACAAATTATAAAGAAAACAAAACTTTTTCAAGCATTTTGTCGCGATTCGATAGCATTTGGGTAGCTGTATGTTTAGTGCAAAAGATGAATTTCATCGAGTTTAAGTTTTCATAATGATAGTTATAAACATGTGTTCACGAACGTACGCAAAATAAAAGTCAACTTTGGCTGACAGCAGTGAAATGTAAAAATCTGCAAAATGGAACGGAATATTCAAAAGTGATTAATTTATTTTAAAAGTGTATTAATGTAGGTCTCCATCCAGTATTTACAAAATAAAATACCTCTCTTGGTTTTTGTTTAATTGGCTTATGTACCGGTCGCGAACGTACGGGTCGCAAACGTACGATTTTTCCATATGTTTTTTTATAATTATCACCATGCAATTTCCCATAAATATCTTAAAATTTCCTAAACATAATAAATAGAAAGGAGGATAAAGACGGCACAAATGCAAATTACACAATCGCAATAATTTAGTTTTAGTTCAACTGTGATTAGAGTTTTTTTTTCCCGGACTTTTTCGTTTCCCGGGAAAGCGGGAAGTTTTTTTAAATTTCCCGGGATCCCGGGATCCCGCTCCATATAAATAATACAAAGTTAATTTTGTTATTAATAAATGAAAAAAACTTTTATAAAAAAAACGTAAGGGAACTTGTTTACAAATAAACTAAAATAAATGGTTCGATACTAAAAACCCAGTAAAAAATTCGCTTACTCTTTCAAAATGAATAGCTTCTTTAACTCATTATTTAGCAGCTTTCTTCTATAACTACATCTATAACAGCTTCTATAACTACTTTTTTCTGAATGTATTAAAGCAAAAAAATAATGACTTGCTTTTGAATGCGTTCTTTTTGGGACATCCCTTGTAAAATTCATTGGTTCTGTCAGTAGAATTGTAAGTAGTGCTCTTATGTTTTTCTGATTACTCAACACATTATTTTGTAGGCGAAGTTTTTACTGGGAAATTAATTGAAGTATTTCAATCTTCAATTAATTGAATTATTATTATCTGACGCCTTTATTCCCTATTATTATGCTTTTATTCAGTACTATTATGCTCTGGATACAAGATAAAAAGATAACATAAACATAGAAATTTAATTCATAAAACAATAATAAAAACAAAATAAAAATTAAGGTACTCAAGATATGAGATCAAAGAGTTAATTAATAAAATAGATAAAATATTTTAAAGAATATATATAACATTTTTTAACGGTTTAGGAAATAACTTTCTGACACACTCAAAACGCTTTGTAAGTCGTCAAAAAGTATATTCCTGATTTTATTTACTAATTATCATGTTTCCGAAAAATTTCGTTCATTTCTTACCGAGGTTGGACAAATAGTTAAAAGTGCACCGTTGTAGAATGCTTCGTATTCACAATCAGAAGCAATTTTTTCTTTTTTATAAACAACGTCTATATCAGTCAAATGTATGTAAAGGTTGATGCAAAAATAGCATCAACCGGACTGCTTCTTACAAACCTTTTCATTTCAATAGGTCCATTTGGAATCTTTAGGACAATGTGTTTTTCAAGTTGTGTGTTGTAGTATCTTACACGAGTTTCCAAAATGTTATTTTATTTCGGTTTCCCCGCACTTCACGGGTATATAAACCAACACAAATTGAAATTGAAAATTTGTGTTTATCACCTAATAAACATATTGCTCCTTCATTGCATCATAGTCATATCTCAAAATTGTAAGTAACTTTAGCAAAGTTTTCCTTCATACCTTCTCGTATTATATCTCAAACTAAACCGAAGTTATAGCAAAATATATCTTTAAGCATTTTGCCAAGATCGTTTGTTTTTGTAAATATGACTATGTTGCAATAAAGGAGCGATATGTTTAGGTATCTCCTATTTTTAAGACTTGTTCATGAACAATGAAACTTTACTGCCTGCATCTTATTTGGAATTAATGTACTTTACTAACTCTTCACTTCACTAAATGTAATAATTATCAACTGTTGCACTTCCCATTCTGCTTTTAGTAGATTTATTGCATCAGGAGACATTGATTTAAATACATGAACACACTTCTTGTAATTGATCTAATCCACAACCCATCCACAGATGCTAATTTTTAGAGAATAGAAAACTAAATTTCAAAGTATAAATAGCTATTTTCTGAAATAATGAGGAATTTTTTATTTCCCGGGATCCCGCAAGAAAAATCCCGGGAAAACGGGAATTCCCGGGAAAAACCCTAACTGTGATACATTAACAATAATTAAATTACTTTTTTATTTTTATTTTTCAATTAATTTTAAACAAATTCGTGTTTTATGTTGTAAAACTTGTGTGTTTTTTATTATAAAATGTAAATTTAACAAAGATTAAATATTTAATATTAAACTAAAAATCCCAGATGAAGTTGGAAAATACCAACGAAACGTAGGATGAAAATATAAATAAATAATCTTTTATTTAAATACAAATGACCTTGAAAGCCTGTTTAGATAAAATCTAATAAAATAATAATAAAGTCAAAAAAAAGGTCGATTAATAAGTAATATTAACAAAGCTTATTACTTCTTTTACAATTGATTGTAATGGAGAGATTATGAAGAAAGAGTGTAAACATAACATATTTTTTGCATGTAAAATAAGTATATAAAAATGTCTTTAGAAATAGCTTCAAAAGAAAATATAAAATTTCCCAGCTTCCAGCGCAATTTCCTCAAGGAAAACAGCTGAGATATGCTATCAAACCATTCTTTAATAAAAACATAGACTTTTTTTATAACAATAAACAATAAAAGACGATGATTATCAACTTTTTATTTTTTCATCCTGGTAGACCATTCTGGGGAAATGCCCATATCCAATTTCTCTGTTTCTAAATTTTGTAGTCCTCCATAATACCACTTGAATATCTTTTTGATTTATATACAATTTTAATACTTTTAATAATCTTTTTAGGGTCTGGTGGAAGGATATTTTCATTCGCCTCAAAAAAAAAAAATCATCTTCATCTGAATCATTGTGGTAAAAGTCTGTACTTAAACATTCTTTAAAATAAATTATTCCTAAACTCTTTGGTTTCACTGTTTTTACTATATTAAAAACGTACCGGCTTCTTTTTTTTACATTAAAGAAAAACACTAACACTGTGAAAACAAATGTTTGATTAATCGATTAATCGACATAAATTTTTTTTGAATTATTCGTTAGTCGAAAATAAGCAATATTAAATTATTTGAACAGTAAATCGCCCAAAATTAATCGATTTACCAAACAACGGTTAATCGTTTGAATAATCTAATACATACTCAAAAAAAATTTCCTAGTTTTGCGAAGCACTTGTTAATCGTAAATTTTAAAAAGCAATCGCACACTTTTGCGCTACGCAATAAGAAAAATGTACAAATATGCAGTAAGTGAACAAATTGTATAAAAAAAAAACATTTAATGAGCCACCACCAGCGTTACCGTTCAAAATTTTCAAAAAGGGGCACAGGAAGGGAATCTTCAAAAGAAAAGTTGCACAAAAAGGGTAGTTCTAAGAAAAAAAGGGGCAACTTTAAATATAAGAACATTTTCATTTTTATTAAGTTATTTTCACTGAAAACATAAAAAAACCTCTTCTTATGTATAAATCCGGGCTGTGGAGTCGGAGCCGGAGTTGAAGAGATTCTGCTTTAACAATTTTGAAGTCTGAAAATAAGGACCACTCTACTTTACATATGAGTTGGTGAGTTTCAAAAATTAAAAAAATTTAGACAACAATTGATGTTGACAAATTTTTTAGCACTTTATGAGAATAAATATATAGATTGTACCGAAGCATGTCCTTTTCTATGTTTTTATGTGTGCAGTTGGTAATAAAACTGGTTCGATCCACTCACCAGACATTTGCAAAACTACCTATTTGCATTTTCTGTAACAAAATTCGATGGTTCACTGTGTGAAGTGCACAAAGGTATTGTTGATGAAATAGAGTCAATTTAGAGAATTTAAACATTCAAATTTGTAAAAAGTTCGCTTGGACATGTTCGTTTTTTATAAATCGTATATTGAAAAATATTTTTGTACATTGTTAATACATAAAATCTGCTGTAGCTCCTGGAAAAAATACGTGCCATTGTTCTAGATATATATATGAGGGTGTTAACCCGAAATATGATTTGAGAATACTTTTTTCTACTCACTTTGGAGAAAATTCGAAAGAAAATAAAGACTCGCAATTTTTTATTTTTGTCTTGGACAATAATAGTATTGATTACACTGGTTTACACTGAAAATGTACATTTGATGAGATGTGATTTTTCTTATGTATTTTCTTCCGCTGAATTCAAAAATCAAGGTAAAATTTTTTTTTATGGAACAGTTTTTGAGATATGGTCATTTTCTCATTTTTTCGACCTTTTTCCACTTGACAAATTATATCTCGAGCTAGATATGTCCTATTGGGTCGTTATTGGTACCAAATGGAAGGTATTGAGATGACGAACAAATATGTATGACTGGATCTTTGATTGGTAAAGCGGTTCAAAATATATTGATGAAAATATGGCACATTTTCAAAAAAATCATATTTTATTTTTTATATATTATATTTATATTTTTTATTTTTTTTGAAAATGTACGAAACTATAGGACATATCTAGCTCGAGATATAATTTGTCAAGTGGAAAAAGGTCGAAAAAATGAGAAAATGACCATATCTCAAAAACTGTTCCATAAAAATAAATTTAACCTTGATTTTTGAATTCAGCGGAAGAAAATACATAAGAAAAATCACATCTCATCAAATGTACATGAAAAAAATTTCATTTTGTAAACTAGTGTTATGGGACGAAAAAAATATGCCGAGTACACTAAAAAAACATTTCTATTTATTTGTTTGAAAATTCATATTTTTTCAACTCTGCAGGTGGGAGATAAACTACACCAAGCCACATTTTGAAAGCTTTACAGCAGTGTGTTGCAAAACTAGTTCAATCCCATATGGATTGTAGAAAAACTCGTTTCTTTCGAAAATTCGTAGCAGAGCTCGTTTCTTCCAAACTTAAATCAATTTGTTCTCTATATTTTAGTTGGTTTAAATTTTTCAACTGTAACTAACAAGTTTTGCATCTCACCTACTCATACGTCATTAACTATATTAGAGGTCAATGCGGCACGTGTTCAAATCTTGCTATATTTAACCATTTAAAAGGAACTGCATAAAAAAAAAAAGAATTCAAAGACAAATAATGACCAGTCTCATATTCATATATACTGAGAATTAAGGTAACAGTCGGAGTTGGAGTCGAAGTCGTACCTCAAAAATTTCAGCGGAGGGAGTCTGAGTTAGAACTTTTTACTGACGACTCCACAGCCCTGGTATAAATAATACATAATATATGTAAATATATTGACGAAATTCACTACAATAAATCTGCATGGCACAAAAAAATCACCATATTATACAGAACTTACATGTTTTTCCCTTTTGATTTTCGAAACTGGTATTTTAGTTTACACACGCAGAGAAAAAACATGTTAAAATTAGGTCACCTCCAACAAAACTAATTTTAAAGAAAATTTTAAACATATTATGGTTAATATAACCATATTATTGGCGTCTACAACCATATTACACTTTAATTAGTCCTCCATCAAGAAGCCACAACCATATTATGGTTGTCTCTAAACATGTTATGGTTAAATATGACAAGAATTTGTTTTAAAACTAACAATAGTATATTCCTCTTTGTCAAGAGCAACATGCTATGGTTGAAAACCAACCATGCTATTATAAGTGTTAAACATGTCTTAGTTATTTTTGACCATAACATGTTCGGAGGCAACCATAATATGGTTGTGGCTTCTTGATGGAGGAAAATGGTCCTTAAAATATGAGCTATATAAAAGAAAGTATTTTTATAAACTTTGAACAAGGGAGAGTTTTCAAAATTTGGTCGATTTCAATTTCACGTGATTTGGATTTCCAGAACATGCCCAATAAACTTAATTTTTTCACTTTCACCTTAAATAAACTCGGTGGAATAGTGAAAGATAACTAAATCGGTTACTAATTGGCTTAGTAATAGGCTTATAATAAACAACTTTATTCTTCCCAAAATAAGGGCTTTAACACAATAGCGCCCATATTATGAGAGACAGGTGTACCAAATTTAGATCAGTTATTTCTTATTAGGGATGTTAGTAGTGGTACGATTTTTATTAATACTATGGCTAAGGGTACATTAGATTCGATATAGCCGGATAAAGCGATATTTCATGTTTTTATTGAATGAATAATACAAAAACACTTACTGAATTCTTGTTAATAGTACAAGCTTAAAATAAATAGTTTAACATTACTACAGTGTTGCCAATTTAGCCATTTAGTGGCTAGATTTAGCCATTTTTCATCATTAAAAAATGAGTTTAGCCATTAGCAATTTTTTTTGGCCATTTTTCAACTTGTTTAGCCATAAAATTATTTTTTGCCATTTTTCTTTTAAAAGAATAATTTTTATTTTATTATAAAAATTTATAAAAGTAAAACCAACATTTTTAACAATTAAAACGCCTTTAAATTAAATCACAACTTTTACAATGTTGAAAATCGCTATAAACTATGATTATGAAAAATCTTTCAAAAAAAAGGAAAACTATTCCAATATTAAATTTATAAAATGGATCAACACAAACGTCGGTTTTTCTTTCTGGTTGCAAGGATTTCAATAAAGAGATGCAGGCGGCAACAAAAATTGCTTAGAAATTTCAGAATTGACTATAAAGTTGCTCTCACTTCCATGGTCTAATGCTGAAGTAGAGAGGGTATTTAGACAAGTAAATATTGTTAAAAGTAATTTGAGAAATAGGTTTCATTAAGCAACCGTTAATTCGATTTTATCAATTAGGTAAATATTTTTACCATAACAATAAAATATTTATAGCAACACCACAATAGTAGAGATGGTACTATGCGCTTGTGTTGATGTTTCCAACACCTTAAAATATTGGTCCTAAGCCCACCTTTTCGTATACCGATTGACTCAGAATCACTTTCTGAGTCGAATTAACGATGTTTGTCCGGCTGGCTGGCTGGCTGTCCATGTAAACCTTGTGCAAAAAGTACAGGTCGCAATTTTGGAGATTATTTGATAAAATTTGGTACAAAGGTTCTAATTTGAATATGATACCCTACTTATAGTTGGGGTTGACCGACTATACTTTCTTACTTGTATTTTATTGTAGATCTGGACTCAAAAGGTAAATTATTTAAATTCCTATGAGATGAACAATAACGAATTTATCGATGATTTAATGTTTTAAATATCTATCAAAATATTAATTTACGTTTATTCTTATTTATCAAGTTGTTCTTAACTTACAATTTCATCGTAAACAACTTTAAATGAATTATTTCTGTTTTATTATTGAATTTTAATGTGTTTAATTTAAAAAAGCTTTTTGCCATTTTTTACCCCATTTTTAGCAATTTTTTTCCGTAAATTTAGCCATTTTTGGTCACCAAGTTTTGGGAACACTGCATTACTAATAAAAAAAAAATATTTAATTAATATGGTTTGATTTTTTTACCAAAAAAAAAATAAAATTACAAAAAAAAAAAAAATTAAGGAAAAATCATATAAAAGTTTTGATTGAACTGAACGTTTAATTTTTAGGAGGATAATATTAGGAGAAGGTCAAATTGTTTATGCATTGCAGTGTTATACTGTTTCTTTTATAGTTATATATCTATTTTTTGAAATTATACATCATTAATAAGTTCATAAGTTCAACATGGGCTGCCACGTATATACTTTCAGTCTATTTATTGTTTTGTAATGCTAATTTAAAAAAAATCAGTTCATTGGATGCACTACTATGTGGTTGAGTAAAAACATACGAACATATAAAAGCTAGAAGTTCAAAAAGGGGCACAAAAATATGCAAAATGATACAAAAGGGGATTTAAAATAAAGGGGCAACAAAAGTGGCAAGGCAGTCAAAAAAGGGGCAAAATGTCCCTTTAGTCGCCTAACGCTGACGCTGGCCACAACAATCCCCTTACTACGAAGCAAGCTTGTAAGGGAGCATATTAAAGAATAACGGTTAAATAAAAAAATTCAGAGTTTAAAGCTAATTGTTACATTCACGAATTTTTATATGCGCTGAATGAAGGGCTTTCTGTTTAAAAAAAGTGTTGCTTCAAAGTGGGAACTCGCTATACAAAATTCACGTCTTGTGTAAGCGATATGGTAAGCAAACCTTTTACCTTTCTCCCTTACAAGCCTGCTGCGTTGAAAGCTCTATTTTGTATTGGGTATGATCATCGAAATGCGATAATAGGCTGAGTTAAAAAAAAACATCAAAACACATTGCAGTGATACGGTTTTGATACTGTTTTGATGCAAAGTAACGTGCTGTTTTGTCTACCTTTTAGAAAAAAAAAATGTCAACAAAGCGTCAACAAAATTACTGATGTACAGTTTGTGGTTTCTTTGCACATCGATAATTCTTATTATATATAGATTTATGGACGTTTGACATTGTCAATATCAGTCATCCGGCAGACGAAAGGGAAACTTTATATCCAGTTCCTCTAAGTATAAACCCAACTCTTCTTCCTTTAAACGAACCATCACTATAGATTCTAAGGGTCCGTTCTAGGAAAGGTATCTCTATAGCCATACCATTTTCATAAAAAAATTAACCCCGAATTCCATGTTATGATGAGGTGAATTGGCCTGGCTGGTGAAATCATAAATTCATAATTTATTTGTAGCGTGTACTATCTCTAGCCAGTAGTACCTACTCTAAAATAAAGAAAATTATAAACCATTCCACAACAAAAAAGTTATTGCAGATTTTTGTTGTTAGATAAATGTTTGGTCATAAACTAAAATTGACAAAATCCATATACAGTGTTATTGATCATAAAAGTTTATCTATTTACTAAACACAAATCATAAAAAAAACTGGACTTTTCTAACTCAATTCTGTTAGGGGAGTTTCATATTAAATTACTAATATTATTTTATTAAAACAAAAATAATTTATAATGCACACATAAATTTATTAGAACATTAAAACCAGTGTTGCCAATTTAGCCATTTAGTGGCTCGATTTAGCCATTTTTCACCCTGTTTAGCCATTAAAACATGAGTTTAGCCATTAGCCATTTTTTTTTAGCCATTTTTCAAATTGTTTAGCCATAAAATTTTTTTGCCGTTTTTCTTTTAAAGGAATAATTTTCATTTTATTATAAAAATTTATAAAAGTAAAACCAACAGTTTTAACAATTAAAACGCCTTTAATTTAAATCGCAACTTTTACAAATGTTGAAAATCGCTATAAACGATGATGATGAAACATGTTTCAAAATAAAGGAACAGTATTCCAATACTAAATTTATAAAATGGATCACCACAAACATTGGTGTTTCTTTCTGGTTGCAAGTATTTCAGTAAAGAGATGCAGGCAGCAACAAAATTTTTTTAGAAATTTCAGAATTGACTATAAAGTTGCTTTCACTTCCATGGTCTAATGCTGAAGTAGAGAGGGTATTTTGCCAAGTAAACATCGTTACAAGTAATTTGAGAAATAGGTTACATTTAGCAACCGTTAATTCGATTTTTTTAATTAGGTAAAGAATTTTACTGTAACAATAAAATATTTTTACGAACACCACAACAGTGGACAGGGTACTATGCGTTTGTGCTGATGTTTGAAACACCTTAAAATATTGGTACTTAAGGTATGTTCAGACCTAACAAATATTTGACAATAAAATCCAAAAAAAAGCGTTGCCAGTAAATTGATCAAACTTAAGCTTTATTTTTAACAATTTCTATTTATTTACAAAACTTTGGGGGGTGTGCTGGAAATCGCAAACGCAAAACGCAAGAATTTGGAGGCTGTTTTTAATACACTTTTAATCTAATTTTTATAATTTTTGTTATAAAATTTTGTTTAATAGAGAAATGTTTGTATAACATTTGTCATAAAATTCTTTTATTATAGAAATCTTACTAATAAACGACTTTTAAAATTCTTGCGTTTTGCGTTTGCGATTTCCAGCACACCCCTGTTTAATTTTAAAATGATCATTGTATAATGTAATTTAGAAACTGTTAAATAATGTTTGCCCTAGCCAAACGTTTTGCAAAAGCAAACAATTCTTTAAGAAAACTAGTGGTCACGTGTAGGACATCAAATATTTAATAGGTGTGAACATAGCTTTAGCCAACCTTTACGTATACCGATTGACTCTGAATCACTTTCTGAGTCGAATTAATGATGTTTGTCCGGCTGGCTGTCCATGCACACCTTGTACGCAAAGTACAGGTCGCAAATTTAAAGATAATTAATAAAATTTGGTACATAGGTTATAATGTGGTGTACGGTATCATCTAGTCAGGGTTGGCCGACTATACTTTTTTACTTGTTTTTTATTGTAGATCTGGACTCATAATATTGGGTAAATGTTGTCGTGATTATGATTTTCCTTCAAATTATTTAAAACTAATAGGCACGAGTGATTCCTATGAGATGAGCAATAACGACGAATTTTTCGATGATTTAATTTTTTAAATATCTATCAAAATATTAATTTACGTTTATTCTTATTTAAGAAATTGATCTTAACTTACAATTTCATCGTAAACAACTTTAAATGAATTATTTCTGTTTTGTTATAGAATTTTAATGTGTTTTTACTTAAAAAAAAGTTTAGCCATTTTTTAGCCCATTTTTAGCCATTTTTTTCCGTAAATTTAGCCATTTTTCGTCACCAAGTTTTGGCAACACTGATTAAAACATACAAGAATTTACCTAAAATACCTTTAAAATGTTGAGCAAACTCTACTTTCAATATCAATATGAACGAAATCGATTTTGAATGTAAAACTCCCCCTGCATGCATTACAAGCAACTTATAAAACTCTTTCTGTATGCTTCACGAGTGCATTAGTCTAATTTATGGTTTTAGTTATTTGCATTGATGGTTGTGGTAATAAATTTGAAGTATATATACATCTGTCTCCCCTAGTTTTGAAAATTGTAGTAAAATTTATGTTAATAAAGATTTATGTATGATGTTGGACCATAAAGTGCAATTCAATTATATGATAGAAACTACTAGATTTATGAGAATGTATAATAACTGGAATTTTAAACCAGAGAGAAAATTCGTTTATCAAGGATAAAAAAAAAACTATTTTATTATATTAAAATGATAAAGTTCTTTAATTTTCATTATTAAGTAAAAATATTTTTAATAACACCAACATGAAACACTGAATGAAATATTTTTTTATATGACTATCGCAACGTGAGTGCTTAAGGAGTCAATTAGTCTAAAATTATTACGTTTTTTTATGTCGACAATTTTCTGCTTTTCCACTTTAGCCATAACTAAAAATAGGAAAACAAATAGAATTGAAACTCCCTCAAAAAAGTATCTATCAAATTACTTCAGGATTAGATTTTCACAAAATCTTTTTAAAATCTATTACTTAAGTCCACTTTACACTAAAACACTAAGTATTACGACATGTCCAAAAAATAAATATTAATGCGAAAACAATTTGTTATGAAATATTAAAAAAAAAGGTTAATACCGTGTTCAGATATACCTTTTTTATTGAGTCAATATTCGGTTTATTGACATAATTATCTTTCTGTTCACATATACACAATTTAGCTAACTCAATTTATATTACTACAACATACAACATTCAACGTAAACAAAAATGTACATGTATAAGCAAAATGTAAACAAGTTTTGACATCTTTAAGGAACAAACATCTGGCTTTTACGCAGACCTAATGGATGGGCCTTTGTTTTGTTGTAATTTCAGTTGCCAAATGTCAAAACCCTGTTTAGTAAAGGCGCCCGTACACGACATGTTTTTGTCATCTGACATGTCAAATTTCCCACTGCAAAATACATACATGTCGTGTGTTACCTTTTTAACTTTGCTTCTGTAAAAGTCAGACGCAAAGTCATCTGACAAAATTTCAATTAGAGCGTGCTCTTTTTTCTTCTGACAAACCATCTGACATCAGAAAGCTATGCCGGGAAGAAACCGGCAGCGGCGTCCACTATTGACGGAATCATTAGCCGGCTGAAGTTAATTTTTTACAATACCGAGATATGTTTGATCATCTTACCATTGAATAGAATTTATGTGAATATATATATATAAACCGTTTTATTATAAAATCCTAAATTGGTATCTATGAATTAAAAGAAAAAAATGTTAAGATGGCTGAACTATTTTACGGCGCAAATAAAACTTTTCATGGCGGCAGCAAGCTATTTTGAAACCGAGCACTACTTTGGTAACAATGCGAAAAAAACAGAGACAATGTCAGAAGCAAATTACATGTACGTTTGTGACCGAATATTATAAAGCTTATGTAAAACAGCGATTTTGACAGACATGCACAATTACATGTGACTTGAAAATTTGACATGTCAGATGACAAAAACATGTCGTCTATATGCTCCTTAAGCTGTGTTATGCTCAATAAACACACTTGTGATAGGGTCGCATTTTAATTTTACTCAATATTTATAACAATTTCGTATTAATTGAGCAATAACTAAATTGCAATTTTATATGGATAATTGAGCTCAATAATGTCATTTATTGCGTAAAACTCAATTAAGGTGCATATCTGAACACGGTATAAGAAATTTGACAGTCTTACCGCTCGTACGCCCAAGTATTGCCTTTAAGTTTTTTTAACCATACTTCTAGTCAAAAGTCGCAAAAATTTAAGGCTGTGCCGTAGGCTGCACGCAATTTCAAAGAAATTTATTTTCAGGATGTCGTCAAGTTAACAACTTTTAAGGACAAATGAAATATTCGCTCATTAAAATTGTAATCAGCTGTTTTCTTGACTATAAATTAAAACATACTGCAAACTGCTTCGAATAATCACAGGGGCGGCTATGTTGGTATGTTAAAAACTCGAATATCCACAATGATCTCAATGTGCCATTTGCTAAAACTATGATCGCGAAATATTTGATAAAATATTTGAAAAGGCTTGAGTTTCACACAAATCTTCTCGCTCGAAATAGTTTGAGTGTTAGTGGCGCGCCTAAGGAGAAGAGATACGACTGGCCTTATCCAAATAGAAGAGCGCTAAAGACCTACATTTGTTAACAGAAACTGTGATGGCAATATATAAACGCAATATGTAAACACTAATATATAAACGCAATATTTCTTTAAGCTTGGTTTAAATTATTATTTAATAAAAATGATTTATACACCGAGTTTTCTTTGAACGCTTTTTTGCTATCTTATCTCAATTTAAGATGTTTTGTCAAAATGCCACAGAAATCTAAGGCTACATTTTTAAAACATTTTTTTTGAATTTTTTTTCAAAGCTGCTTCTAAAATCTTTTAACATTTACATGATGATTTTTAAAACATGTTGTTTTTAAATTTTTGTTAAAAAAATAATCGAAAAACATACATATGAAAATAAAATATAATTTAAAAATTTTAAATGACAGTAAAAGGAAACCAGAAAAAGAAATACGAAGAATTAAATTCATGTCTTTTTTCTACCCCTAGTTCTTCTCTACCGAATACGGCTACAAATAAAAATTCGATTTTTCAAGAGAAAAAATCTTAAGATTTGTAGAATGGTGTGAGAAGGGCTTAAGTTATGCAACTATGTTTTTTTTTTTAATATAGTCCTAAAATATACTTCCCCGTTAAAGAAAAAACTACATAAAAAACACACACACAAACAAATAGCTCGACTTGTTGAAATTGCTCTAAAGTATTCAAAATTGTTAACAACATAATAATAGAATATAACAGATAAATAATATTTATTAAACAAAAGAAGTTTTGTTTTGATTATGAAAACAAAATCTTGCTGATGTCAAATAAGTAAAGTGTATACAAACTAGATTTGAGGAAATATTTAAATGTAATCACGAAAGTTTTGATGCGTTGTAAACGGGCTATATTACTTTTACTTTAAAATTAAATTGTACTTACCCATTAATACAAAATTCGTCGGTGTTGACATTTTCTTTTTACTCAGTATCAGCACAATCAATGAGTTGGACAAAACTGTTGTTATCAGCAGGAGCGGCATAGTATAGCCATATAAAGGTACAGTATATTCTACAGGCGAATCACAAGTTATATTCCAATATGAACTATTGGCTTCAAAATCAAATAATCTACATTTTTGTTCATCATAATACAAATCGGTAAAATTATTCGGGCCATATGTTGTATTATTTTCATATGAATTCAGGAGATTGTTGGCAGAATTGAAAAATACATCTCCAGTTGTTTCATAACTGCCCCCACTGCCACTGCTACTTGCACTTATACTGCCACTGCTGCCGCCTCCACCACCTCCCCCACCATCACCAGTCCAGCCTGGTGGTGCAAAGGTATCGTAGGAATAAATTGTATTATTATTATTATTATTCTTAGCGCTATTATAATTAACAGCCATTGAGGGATCCATAACTGCAGCTACAGTTTCCGTTATTGCGGTAGTAAAAGTTTCTTGTAAATTCATTTTGGTTGTTTTTTTTTTTTTTTTTTTTTATTAGTTTTTCAATATTTCAGAGTCGGGGATAATGTTCTTCTGGAATTTTTGCATTTATTTGTTGTATAAATTTTCAGTATTGTGGCTTAAGTTTTAACTACTTAATAATATGTAAATTTTTAATAAGCTTTTCTTCATTTTTGCAGTTTATGCCATCTTTATGGTTGTCTTTCTGTCTGCTTGAACTTCAAGGAAAATCTGCAAAAAAAAAGAATAGCATAAAGGAAAAATGATAATTTAGTTTGTTTTATGTTAGTTTTAATAGTGCTATAGTTAACAGCTTATACTTTTTCATAATATTTATTTAATATAAAACCCTCTAGACGAAAGTCATTAAAATATTTTTTAATAGTTTTACGTGATAGTTAATTATGAGTTTTCTCGTTATTTTATTAGTTGTGGTAGTTCTATTTTTTCTGTTTGTTTTTAATACGAACATTAGGGTTAAACCCTTGTTAAAAAAAACCAAAACTGTAAATGATGTCGCTTGAGCTGTTTTTGCAGTAAGGGCTCGATATATCGATAAGAGTTTGGTTTTGCTGTCTTTAGAATTTATGGAATAAGTAGAAAGACATTGTTGATTGGATTAGGAAGTTAATTAATGATACTATAAAAAAAAGACATCAAGAAGGTTTTTACTAGTTTCGGTTAGTACTTTCACAAACTAAAGTCAAAAAGAAATTTATATATTTTATGTCTTGTAATGTGTAATATTAATAACTGTTATTATTTAATTTGTACTACACCGCCACTTGTGTTGAGTGACTTATTTCGGTACGAATTCGATGTATGTATATGACTGGAAATCATACTTTACAATTTTGTGAAGATCAGTTAAAAGTTTACCATAAGCCCCATATAAAGCCCATTCTCGAAAAACACTATTAGAAATTAAACCGTAACAAATCATCATAATGCAGTAAAATGTTGTCTGTCATAGTTTCATGTAATTACTAACCAATACGTCAAATTTCGTAACGATCGGTCTATAATTTACCATATACCCCATATTAAGCCCACTATTGAACACCATTTAAGGACGACTTAACCCGTAACAAATATAGACGCTGTGGGAAAATTGGGTACAGTTTAGCATTAGCGGGCTTATCTTGTGATAATCGGTCCTTACTTTAACAAGCGACCTTTAGAATAGCAATTCTAAAGCGACCTCTAGAAAAGCAATTTAAGAAGCATTCAAGTATACAATAAAATTGTATTACTGTAATGAAATTTGGTCTAATTTAGTTTTTTTTTTTTTTTTTAACTAAAAATCACTCTACCAAATTTTGTGATAAGTGATCTCTAATTTACGGCAACTCCTATATAAACTCCCGCTCCTGAAAATTCCCGGAATACGTCTAACAATATTTCTAAAACTAATCATGTTATTTGATTTAAATAAGGTAAAAAATTTTATGTATATATGTATATTCCTTTAACTCCCTCTGGAGCATAGGGCTGCTAAAAATAAGAGTTATAATTTCTGAAGATTTAAGCAAAGTATTTCTACACAAATATTTACTGCCGTATTCATAAAAAATTAAAATGGATTTGAAATATATTTTATTTGTATGAAAATTTTGCCTTAAAACACATTTCAAACTTATTTTATTTTTTATGAATACGGCAGTTAAAGTGGTCTCAATATTTAAAGTTAAAAGAAACTTCTGTTAAATTCTTGCGTTTTTGTTAATACTGCAAGTTGGTCAATGTTAATGTCATTCTAATTTTCTCCATTTGTCATGCCATCCACGCCTTCGTCATTCAATGCAATTAAAAACTCAACAATTTTCTAATTCTTCCAAATGACTGCTGTAATCGAAACCAAAGAGATAGACAAAACAAGGAGCATCAGAGAGTACTCAATGTCACTATTGTGGTAAATTTATTTAAATTATTTTTGCTGAATTAACTTTAAGTTGTCATTTAGTCTTGCACTAGTAAATTTCAAGTCAAATGCAAGTTTTACGTTCTTTGGTTTGCGGTTAAGAAGGTGAAGCATTAAATACAATTAAATAAATCAATGAAAATTACAATAAAAATGCATATGAATTTAAAAATTTAATATTTTACTAGATTTTTATTATGACTTTTTGCATAGAGGACCAGGCATAACATGAAAATAAAATAAAATTTCGTATTCCTTTCTTTCCTGCAAGCATAAAAATTAAATTGAAAATCTGTGCGGTTAAAAATATTTTATTTAAAAAACTTAATTTTTAACTTAACATTGAATTCATTAATAAAAAATTCTCTTTAATTAAATTGATGCTTTTCTTTCTTAAAATCTCTTGATATCTCTTTAGAAGGATAATTCGAAATTAGGGCTATGCGATTAATCGATTAATTAAAGATCTCAATTAGTCAAAATCTTAATAAATCAATTTATTGTTATTTTGATTAATCAAAGTCATGATCATTTGATTAATCATAACTTTAAATTAATTTAATTTTGAATAATTTTAAATTTTTTACAAAAAGATTACACGGCTTTTTATACACTTGAAGAGTAATATTCCTTTATCTTATTCAACGCAATAGTTAAATTCTACCTAATTTTATTATTTTTTCTATTTAAAAATTTTTAATTAAGATTATTCAAACTTGATTAATCAATATTAAGGCCCAACCAGAATGTGCATAAACAAACTTAAGCTACTGTAAAAAGAAAACAAAAAGCCTCTCAAATAACAAAAAGAAAATAAAAAAACATTGATTCCGTACGGAATAAGCGACTAGTTTCGCACCTTGCTTAAGCAAATGACAGTTTTATAAAACTTAACATAAAGTTTCCATAACTTCAATATGGTTTTACACATATGATTTACATGTATTTGCTCAGTTGCTTAAGTCACGTTATTCACATTCTGGTTGGGCCCTTAGATTTACTCAGTAAGAAATTTGATTTACCAGAAATGTTAATCAATTCTTTGAATTATCAACATTCTGCCTAATCACAATATTGATTAACCGATAAATCATACATCACTATTAGAAATAGAAAGCCCTTTAAATTATATAAAAAATACTGGAAATAATTAAAAATTTTTATTTTCAAGAAAAAGTAACTAGATTATGCAACTTATTATTTTATGAAAAATGTCTACTTCTAAAAATAAATAAAAAAAAAAAAAATGTAGAATAAACAATTTCATGACAAAAAGGAAACCGAAAACAATTATTTTGTTTATTCTTAAATTAATTTATACTAATGGACGTACATTTGCAAATACTTTAAGAATAAAACAAACGGAAGAACAAAAAATATTAAAAACGTGAAAGGAGAAATTTAAAAGCACTTCCTCACACAATGGAAACAAAGGTAAATTTTAGTTAATCATATTATAGTCACTATAATAATCTATTCAATGCAGTAACTATATTATGATAAAATAAAATTGTAAACAATTGCTACAATGATGTTATGAATCATTTATTATTTATGTTAAATGCGAACTTAAAAAATTACCAAACCTAGTAAATATAAATAGAAAAAAATATATTTTAAGATATTCGGGAATTTTGTTTGAAAAATTTATAGCTTTAATATTCATCCATTAAATAGTTTTTTTACAGTATTTTTAAAATAGCTTAAGCGACATAATTTTCAATTTTGTTTTATTTATTACATCATCTCCTAAAATTTCAATGTCACATAAGGAACCGTTACGAGTTGAAAGCAAAAACTATTTTAGCTTAAGCGACAACCTTCATGCAATATTTTTATGAAATAAAGTAAAACCAAACCTTCCCCTGTAAAATTGTGTTTTTGTCGCTTAAGCTTTGTTGCGATAAGTGCTCGATATTATAATAGAATAAAACTTTTACATTGTCGGTGTATTATATATGAAATTATATGATTCCCTTCGTTGAGTTTACAATTGTAGCAACAATTAGCTTCAAGAATATTTCAAAAAAAGAAAGCTAAGGTGTCGAGGCGCTACCGCACAAAAAGCTTAAGTGACAAGATTTTCAATTTTAATTTTTTTTAATAAATGACTTTTTTGGCAACACTTGCATCATCTCCTAAAATGTCATGGTGACATAACGTACCGTTACGATTTTATAGCAAAAACAATTATATCGTAAGCGAAATCCTTCATACAAAATTAATCACCCCTATCGTGAATTACAAGTGGAATTTTGTTCCCATGAAATTTTCATTCCCCTCGAAGGGAAAAAAGCAGTCGTGAATCTCATGTGAAAAATTTTTCATGCTATCAGTTCCAGTGAATGTAAAAAGAAGAAAATTAGAAAAAATTAAAAATCATTGAAATTTTTGTTTAAAAATATACACGTATATATTTTAAAGGAAAGTTAAAATATTAAATCTAAATAATTAGTATTGGAGGGATAGGTTGATAACAACGTTAGTTTTTTGCACTTTTTAAATTTTATGTAGTAAAATATTTTCCAAAATTCTGCAACCACGTCTTTCACAAATCCGGCGGCAATCAACCTGTTGTTTTGCATTTTGTTGGCCAATATATCGGTTTGTGCCTTAATAACGGATCTAGCCCTTAATATTCGATTTATAGGAGGAACTGCTGTCATAGTACATGATCTGTCCCCTGGCAAAAATAAAGTGAGAAAATCTTAGGGAAACGTGAACAAATTACTAGGGAAAAAACTTTTCCCGATAAGGAGAATTTATTGCCGTGAACACTATTTCACGTTATTATTCTCCTTTGAATTACCTTTTTTTCATGGGAGTTTTTTATGATCGCAAATATGTGAAAAATGGGAAAAATTACGAGGGAAAAATTATTCACGATAGGGGTGAATATGAAATATACAGGGTTGTGCTGGAAATTGAAAACATTAAACCCAAGAATTTAAAAAGTAATTTTTTTAAAAAAAATTTCTTCAATAAAATAATTTTATGGAAAATATTTTTCTATTAAACAGAATTCTGTAAGAAAAATTATGAAGATAAGATTAAAAGTGTATTAAAAACAACTTTAAAATTCTTTCGTTTTACGTTTTCAATTTCCAGCACACCCCTGAAAATAAACTAAAAAACCTCCTTCTGTAAAATTTTGTTTTTGTCGCTTAAGTTTTTTTTGCGGTTATGACTCGATATATGCTGAAGACGAATTTTAACAGCACTACATTGCACAGTGGCAAAGACAACCACTTAATTTAAAAAAAGACCAAAAATAAAGTTCTTGTAAAAGGAAATTGTTTTTAGTCGTTTATTAATTACTGCCACTACATATTGTGATAGGCTTAATTGCTTGGATGGGCATTAAAAGCATATTCTGAATACCCACGATAATTTTACAATTGTCCCAAATACTTTGATAAATGAAAACAATTCAGAATGTATTGTCGAATTGAGAGTGTACCCTATTTGGGACACACACTGAACCAAAAAGGTAAGTAGAGACAACGATTAATTTTCTTCCAATTAATTTTTTCATTGTAACACTGAATGACCGTTCTTTAAAAGATTTTATTTTAACAATTTAATGAACTGCTTTTTTAATTCAATAATCTATTTCGTTAACTTAGTGAACCCTTACGTTAATTCAGCGAACAATTTTGTTTCACAAATTTGTTGGCTTAACGTACACAGAACATTTTCGTTGTAACACTGAATGACCGTTCTTTAAAAGATTTTATTTTAATAATTTAATGAACTGCTTTTTTAATTCAATAATCTATTTCGTTAACTAAGTGAACCCTTACGTTAATTCAGTGAACAATTTTGTTTCACAAATTTGTTGGCTTAACGTACACAGAACATTTTCGTTGTAACACTGAATGACCGTTCTTTAAAAGATTTTATTTTAATAATTTAATGAACCGCTTTTTTAATTCAATAATCCATTTCTTTAACTTAGTGAAACCTTACGTTAATTCAGCGAACAATTTTGTTTCACAAATTTGTTGGCTTAACGTACACAGAACATTGTCTCAATGAACTATTGTTTTAAATTTCCCCTCGCAAAATTGTACCACCTGTCCGACCCCTCATAATTTACGACTATAAAATTAAAAAGACTCATAATCAGGGAAACCAGAAATATGCTCTAAAAACACGTTTTATGCGCATTAAATATGCAGTAAAATCTTGAAAATATGCCCTGAACATTTTTAAAAATATGCCCCAAAAAAATTCAAAAATTGCTAGTAATTGCTAGAGGTTAAAATTCATATAAGAGTTATTTGTGCCGAATACTATCTAGATATAAACATGCACATGAGATTTTTTGTATTAAAGGGATTTTAGGGACGGTTCCTTAATTGTTTATTAATGTTAACATTTAAAAGGAAGTTAAAGCTTTTTATAGATGGGAGCTTTAGGCAAATGTGAACTTATTCGAAAATAGTTTGATTTGCAGTAAAATATTTTTAAGGCGAGTTTCATCTAAATAGCAACATAATAAGATTGTTAAGGGACACAAAGAGCCTAATTTGGAATGAAATTTTTATGGGAAATATGTGAAGTTTAGACCGATTCTCACCTTTTACATACGGGCATGTTCTAGAAATCGAAGTGAAGTGGAATTGAAATCGTGCAAAATTTAGATCTCAATTATTTAAAAAATGTCTTTAGTTTTTCCTGTTTTAAACAATGGATCTTGTATAGATAATTGGTACTTAAAGTATGAAGTTTATTAAAGGGAATATTTTTATAAACTTTCTTTGTAGGCTCGTTTTCAAAATTCTTGCGATTTAAAATCCACTTCATTTCGATTTGTAGAACATGCCCGATAAACTAAAGCTACGGTCACACTTATTAAATATTTGATCAAATAAGCGTAACCCCTACTTTTGTTAATAATTAGTGAGATTTAAAATGGTCTTAATATTACAAAATAAACTAACTAATTATACTACTAGACATAGCAAAAAAACAGTTTTTTGTAAGATGTGGTATTTTTATCAAAATAAATATTGATATTAAGCGAAATGATTTTTTAGTTTGGTTGTTGGTCCCGTTTTTTCCGTCAAATATTTGATAAGTCTGACCGTAGCTTAAGTTCTTAGTACAATTAAAATGTGCTTACCAAATTTGATCAAATTATCATCTACAAAATTGCAACTTGTACTTTGCGCACAAAATTAACATGGACAGGCAACCAGCCAGACGGACGGATGGTTATCGTAAGGAGACTGATTCTAAATCGATCGGTATACTAAAGGATTGGTCCAGATTTCTATGTATTACACACAACGCCAATAACATATATAATTGATTTTTGCTTATACATAAAATTCTAAAGTTTAAAATAACATTTATCTTTAATAACAACCTGCCTTTGCCTCAAATGCCTCAAAAAGGCAAAATATGCTCTAAAAACCTTAAAAAATGCTGCAAAAAAGCTCTTTAAACAAAATTATGCAAAAATGCTGCAAACGATAAAATATGCAAAAATATGCACTAACAAATCGATACCAAAATTCATAAAAAGCTCTAAAACAGATAAATATATTGTTTCTGCCTTCATTGGTCGCACAAGGAAAAACATGCAATTGCATATTTTTGGTTTCCCTGCTCATAATTGAAATGTATTTATTTATGTTTTATTTGATATTTTTTTGCTATTTTACAAAAATTTTTGAAATTTATTGTAGTAAATATAGTTATGTATGTATAATATATGATGATATATACATACATATAGCTTATTTATTATTTTTACAAAGATCTTTGAAAATTAAATTTTATAGTAAACTCGTTTGGTTTTCATTGGAAATTGGTGCTTCCTTTGTTAAATTGGACGTCAATGAACCAATTGAAGCTGATCTAAATTAACTATCAGCAAATCCATCGCACTTAAATTTATATAACACAGATAGCAAACCATTTTTCTGAATCGAATTTAACTCACAAATGTCCTTTTTCACTTTTATTTAATTTGAGATAGTGTTTTTTTAGAGACACGACAATATTTTTAATTTAACACTGCATTTTTGAATTTGTTTAAATAATATTTTAAAAAGAACCAGTTCGAATGCTAAACTAACACTGTTTTAAAAACCAATTTAACAAACGTTAGGGGGTAACGTGAAACTTTTTTGATTTCAAGTTACGAGTACGTTGAGCCGACAAATAAAATGTAAATTTTTCGTACGAGTTCGTTATAACAGCCCAACGAACACGTTCGTTAGCATTTGTGCTAACAAGACTTAATAAATGTTTCGTCACCTCAAGGAACATTTTATTTACTTTAACGTACATTTTATATGAAATATTTAATAAATGCATGTTCATTGTGTCAATGAACAGTACTTAAATTTCGTTACCTGGATAATTTAATTTTCCATTATATTAACGAACAAATCGTTAAGCAAACGAAACCTATTTTAATAAACGTTATTCTTTAAAATTATAAACACTTTTTGGTTCAGTGTAGACCTACAGCTTGCCGGAATGATATCATTTGATCGATTTGAAAAGTGATTATGACTCGATCAGTATACTTAAAGGTGGGTTTATCAACAATATTTTTATTTGTTACGAAGTTTGAGATAGTTTTCGAAAAATTTTACACAAATTTAATTTTTTTATAGTACACAGAAAGAAAAACACTCGGGATAAATCAAGTTTTTCATGATAACTTTAAGTACGAGTTGACTCAAAAATTCAAGTACATCAAATTAAAACGTACTCGAAACAATTCTAAAGGGAATAACTTTTAAAAATCAATCCCAGAATTTCTTGAAATAAGTATAACATTTTTAAATCAAGTAAAAAAAAGATTAAACTTTTCGTTGTGTTTAAGCCTCCGGCTCACGCATGTTCTGATTTTCTACACATTGAAAAAAGGTCCGGCCAGACTCATGTGTACCACGAAGGGTTAAAAAGTAAATTCGAACCCTTGCTTCTCATTTAGTTTATATTTTTGTTTAAATATATACATAAGATTTCTAAAGTAAAAACCATATCGGTCATGATGTTGGTGTTTT
This sequence comes from Pollenia griseotomentosa, assembly GCA_963931875.1. Taxonomy (NCBI): domain Eukaryota; kingdom Metazoa; phylum Arthropoda; class Insecta; order Diptera; family Polleniidae; genus Pollenia; species Pollenia griseotomentosa. Next base: position 89,638,335 of record OZ007563.1, read on the forward strand.
ATCGTTCTGAAAGGTGTAATATGAGTAAGTAAATCAATCATAATAATTTTTTCTATCTAACTCGGGTTAAAATAAACTTTATAATACTTGAATCAACCGCATTTTGAGAATGATTCAATCTTAGTTTTACTTAAATCAATCTCATTTTCGAATTATTTCAAGTGCAAAATCGGGATTGAATATGGACAATTAAAGTATTTTGCGACTGAAAATCCGTACTTTAACCAATCTATTAATACCGCTTCGGATTGATTTGAGTATGGATGGATTGATTTTTCTTTTGAGTGTATAAGAAGGAGCTTGATGTGTTGGAGTGTGTTAAGTGCTTTGTTGAAATCAATCAACAAAGTTAGGCAGTGGTCCTTTTTGCTCGGTTGTTCGTTAATTTTGTTGATATTCTGTCCTTTTTGGAAGCCAAATTGTTTTCGGCTGATAAACCATTATTTCTTAAATATGATTTCGAGTAGCAAATATATTTAGTTTTAAAAATGTTGACTTCTCCTTTAAGAAAAGTTCACAATACCTTCCAAAAAATTGTACTTATAAACAAATAACATTTTAGCATTACTTATGAGTATTAAGCTCAACACAATAATGATGGCATAATTTTCCTTTGGGAAAATAGCTTAATTTACATAAAAGGACTACAAACGAGAAAAAGAAATATAAAAAAATTGACGCGGCATTTCAAACACAATACACTTATGCAAAAAAATGTAAAATATTTGAAAACTTTACAACGATGGTGTTTACTTTGTAAAGAGAAATGATAACTTAAACAAAAAACAGCAGTAACGGAATGCAAAAACAGAACAAAAAACAAATATTTTAAAATAACACCTAAAGTCTTGTTCAGCCATAAAATTGCAAAAAAAAATGTGATAGAATTACAAACTTTTCAATAAAATAAAAACCCTCAAACTATCAGTCATGTCCATATACTATAAGTATGAGTGTATCCCCGTGAACATTCTCGACCAATTGCAGTTAGAACTTCTCCCGAAAATCTGTAAAAGTTGCCGAGTTTACATATAATGACTGGCCGAAAATGTACTTTGTTATAAGGGTTCACATGTAGAGTTGTTATAAGGGTTCACAAGATACTGGAAATTTCCCAGGGAACTTTACGAAGATTTTTTGAGAATTGTCTAACAGATTTCCATACGACTACACTCAGGTCTCGTTTTATGCGGATTCAAATTTATGCGATTTTTAAATTAACGATTTTTTTTTTAATTTTAACAGTTTTTGAAATTTTAGATATTTTTTTAAGCTTTTTTACCGATTTTAAATTAAAACAAGTTTGCATTTATAGTTTGTTATAGTTTGTTTTTTTTTTTTTTTTGTGTTTTATATATGCGTAGCCAGTATGTATGTATGAGCACATAATGGGGGGTGTGCTGGAAATCGCAAACGCAAAACGCAAGAATTTGGAGGCTGTTTTTAATACACTTTTAATCTAATTTTTATAATTTTTGTTATAAAAGTCTGTTTAATAGAGAAATGTTTGTATAATATTTGTCATAAAATTCTTTTATTACAGAAATCTTACTAAAAACGACTTTTAAAATTCTTGCGTTTTGCGTTTGCGATTTCCAGCACAGCCCTGAATATTAGTTTTACAACGAAGGCTCATTTCGGTAAAAATAGAATAAAAAATTAGGTGGAAGTAAGAAAAATTTCAATTTAAACTCGTTCTTTCCTGTCTTTTACGGTACAACAATGTAATAACCACATGTACGAGTGTAAAGAAATTTGCATACCTTTAAAACTAATAGAGGTCCCATCATAAAACTTTTACAATATGATAAGGACACTAAAGACCAATTAAGATTAAAAAAAAAAAATTAGAACTAAGTTAAAAAAATTTTGATTTAAATTGGTCATTTTCGGTTTTGCAGATGAAAAAATTTAATTTATTTTTATTTAAAGATCAATCGAATTTCTATAAGAATCACCTAAATTTTTCTTTCGTTTGATTAGTTTGAGCTTGAAATAATAATTAAAAAAAAAATATAACTCGACAAATAAACATCATAGAAAAAGAATATTTCGCGGCACTTATTCATATCTACTAGAACTATAGTTATGCCAAATATAAAGGAATTCCAACAAAATATTTTTATATGGTTGTTGCTTCACATCTACATATTTGTTAATTTTTTTAATGCGATTTTGTTTTGATTTTTTAATTAAAATTTGAAATTATGCGGTTTTTCAGAATTTTGGAACGAATCATTAAACTCACGAAAAAAATGGGGTGAGAAAACATTTTAATACAACAAAAAATATATTAAAAATGCAAAATGCAATGAAAAATAACATTGAAGAGATAAGTATTTTGTTCTTTGTTGATTTTTCATTTTATAATAATTTGGCTTTTAAATTTTTTTTAAAAATATGCAATTGTTTTTAAAGCCATTTTGTAAACAACAAACATTAAAGTCGCACTTAAAATTATTTGGTATAGCCGATAGTTTACGGCGCATTAGAAAAAACAGTTTTATTTCTATACTGAAAATTAATTAATTTAACCACTACCAGTGTGATATGTCGGCAAAAATTGTTTACTGGTTATTTTATATTTATGTTATAAACATTGTGTTTTTTTACAAAAAAAAATATTGAATTACATTCAAGAAGGAGCAAATACAGCAACAAAATAATGAAATATTTCAATTACGAATAATATTGTGCGTATGTGTGTGTTTTTGAAGTGTTTAAACCATTTTATTTTAAGGAATAAAAGAGAAATGAAATGTTGACTAGATCTAACGATTTCTTTTATTTTTTGGTATTACTTTTTTTTTATTTTCTAAATTTGTAGTTAACAAGCAATAAAATAAACATCGTCTTTGAAAAAAAGATGAACGAAACCAATTGAATTTCATGTTAAACGAAAAAAAAAAAATTATTTTACATTTATTTATTTATGTACTCATTTATTCACATTAGCATATATTAAGATTTAATATACATATTTTAACCATTTTTTTTTTGATAAAAGTTGTTATAATACGTAAAGAAAAGTTATAAATTTTGGAATTTATAAATTGTAAAAGATGAAGATTATCTTTACAAAAATATCGTATTAAAATTTTATTAACTATGGCATCTCTTTTAAAAACAGCACTTTCATACAGTGCAATCCTCTAGTAAACCGAACTTAACTTAAGGTTAACCATCTGGGCCAACTCTTGAACTCCGAATGCGACTTCATATTATATTAACCACACTACCGTCTATATAGTACCTTATGAGCTACTTGTTCTCCTGGTACAGACATATCAGCTGCAATCTTTTACAGATCTGTCAATTTTAAGCCCCAGGACAAGTTTTAGTTATAAATTGTTCGGTACAAAGGCTTTTCACTGGAGTCTGTTCGAAAGTATGCTATGATTAACGTTCTCAAACCCTATTTAGTATGTGCCACATCTAGTTAAAATCGAGTCGAATTCACTTTATAGCTGGCGTTGACAACACAGTTGCATCCGTAATCCCTAATTCGCTAAAGCTAAATCTCTATCGCTTTAAATCTATTAAGTTGATTTAGCGATTTTTGGGCCACGACAGTAATCCTGTAACGTGCATTGCTAAATTTGGCAATGCCATAATAATTGAATTCGCCGCAATTTTAGCTTTGATTGTCATCGCTAAAATTTTTAAATTTTGTATTCTTTAAGCGATCGTTATTTAGCTTTAGCTAAGCGATTTACTTAATACGGCTGCTGAGCACGTTTTTTTCTTTATTTACGGGTTAATTTTACCAAGTTCAGTTAAAACTAACTATTACTTTAACTTCCAGTTAGCAATATGTTTTTAACACTTTTATAACTAATAGTTAATTATAAATTAACTTGGGCGTTAGAGACAGAAATGTCAAAGTTGCTTGTTTGTTTTGACGTATCGACCAACCAAAGCAACAATTCAAATACAATGTTGTTTTTTTATTGTTGTTCTTGTTGTAGTATTGCCGCAACTGTTTACATGAATTCGAATATATTAAATATCACATGCTAAATTCCAATAATTTTCACAACAATATGAAAAAAAATGATTTCCGGAATGCTTACAGCAATTTCGACAAATTTACAAGATACACAACTTTGCATTGTATTGTTTATGTAATAAAAACAATGATAAAACAACATGATTCTATTGAAGGTCGATCAAATATTGACGATGAAATGTCAATACAGGAGAAAGAACAACAGCCATGCGACACGCTTTACAATACATACTTGTATGTGAACAGATGTAAACAATTCATATATTCTCCACAACATACATACATACGTACATGCATACTTACATATGCATAAAACATGCATAAAACAATTTACAAATAGGTACAATCTCAAACAGTAAAACTGCTATAATTGGCTAAGCCAAATCTTGGATACGCTCTACCACAGTTGCTTTTTTGACGGTTTTCCCGTGTGGGTAGTGGTTTTTATGTGCCCATCGCGGTAAAATTTCCATTTTAAAGATTAGCGGGAAATCTAGAAATCGAGCTTGCCGCGTTTCTAGATATGCCCAAAATCTTAAATATTTTTATTTTAGTTAAAGGTAAATCCCAACATAACAGTTAATCGATGTCTTAAAAAAATTTTAAAAAAAAATTGAATAAAAAGTTTTAGTTTAAATTTTTGAAAATTTTATATAAGACTTAAGTTTATTCAATTTAACTTTCACTAAATGGTACAACTGCAAAGAACTCTGACAATGAGAATGTGGTTTTCCTCGAAACATGTAAATTCAAGCCCGAGTTCAATCCCCAGTTCAGTTAAGAATAAAAATTAACAACAAATTTTAATTTATTTCATATTGTAAAATTCCTTCCTTTATTAAAATAATTTAATAAAAATTAAATTTGATTAACTTAAGCATAATTTCAAAATATTAAAAAATTTCAATTGAAATTGAATAAATTTTTGCGAAGCAAAACAAAAATCATATTTGTCATAATGTTTGAAAAGTATCCAGCAAAAACATTTGAAAAGTAAAAGTCTTGTGTTTTTAGGAGAGAGAGAGAAAAAAAGAAATGACATTCCCTTTTCCCTTCTCTCCTAAAAGCCTCAAGACTTGACGAGTCAAACTTGACGTGTGTGAACCGGCACTAAGTAAGCAAAAAAAGTAGATCAGCTATGTTATCAACGCCAGCTGAAAAGTGAATTCGCCTTGGATTTGAACTTTAAGAATTTTTTATGAAAATCATTCAAAATGTTATAGTGTCATTTAAAATAATGTATATTAAACGAAATTGCACATTATCTTAATTAATTTTTGATTTTTTCTTCTTGTAGAGTTGTAAGAACTACCAAATGATTTGATATTATAACAACTGCTCCTAAAATAGTGTATGTTTTATTATAACTGCTAACTTCCCAGCCAGCAAAACAATCCGACGTCTTTCAGAAATCTTATAGAATCGTCGGCAAAAAAGTCGGAATCGTATACGAATTCTGTCAGAATTCTGACCCAAAAATGTATGAAGTGGTTGACACGAATTCTGAAAGGCTTGTCGTGGGAAGTTCTGTTTTTTTTTTGTCGGCATTTCTAATAGATATCTTACAGAAATCGGACGAAAAAGGCATGGGAAATTCTGATATGTTTGTCGACATTCCTAATGTTTTCTGACAGATTTCTGAAAGATTGTCAGAAGCAATTCTTTCCGACTAATAGCACAGATTTCTCACAGAAATCTAAAAGAACCTTTAGTCTTACAAAAACGTGAAATAAAGTTAATTAAGACTCTTCAATGTCAATTGTTTGTTCTTTATTTGTTTTATTTATTTTTTCAAAAAGTATATACTACAGTCATACATACATATGGTAATGAAATTAATTTGAAATAATTTTAATATTTTTTAGTTTCTTAAATCTTCTCTTTTGCGTTTTTAAGCTTTGCCGATTCTATTTTTGGTCAAGTTGAAAAATTTTTTCTCGAGATCGTCCACGGAGCTTCTTGTTGTTTTTGGTATATTTTCCAAAGCAAGATCTAGGAAACAAAAAATAATTATTATCTTTTTTCAAATAATTAATTGAGAGAATATAATAATAATAATAATAATAATATTTTTATAAAAAATCAAGTAAACGTACCTTTTAAGAGCTTAATAAACACGAAATCTTTAACACCTATATTGCCTTTCACGTTTGTCCACGAAAATTTAATGGTAACGTCGTCGTTCTTAAAAATCTTTCTTAAATTTTCCCATACAAATTTGGTAACGTTATCCTGTGGTTTTTGGTTAAATCTAGCTATCTAAAATAAAATATGTTTAGTAAACGAAAACGAAACTGATTTATTCTTTTTTTATTTAAAAAAACTTTTATGCGTACGTACCTTTTTTGAAATTCTTTTTTCAACAAAAAAAAAAATATTAAAAATATTTTAAATTTTTTGACAATTTTCATTATTATTAAAAAAAAATATTTCTCGGAACAAGTGTTAAAAAAACACGTCTGTACGACTTCAGTCAGAAATCTGTTAGACATATCGGTTCAAAAAATCCCCCGATATATCCATGCGAAATCGATCAGAAAGCGGCCAGATAAAACGTAGTTTAAATATCTGACAGAAATCGTAACGAAGTCTCTCAGAACAAAGCCAGACATTTGCAAGAAATGTCTGATTCAGACAACGTCGGAGTATTTTGCTGGCTGGGTTTCGAATATAATTTTATCAATATTTAGCAAAAGTAATAATAATAAAATTTGTAACACCATAATAATTAAATTTTACAGAGTGACAAAAAGTGACCAAAAAGAGATGTGAGTTGTACAATGCTTCTTTAATTGTTGGCCATAGATTACAAATATGTATGTTTATTACAAGCCAGGAAGGCTGCTGAGCAGGTGGTGTAAACGCTTTACACGAGGGGATCCTACTTTCGAGAAGCTACAAATAATGTTTGGTTTTAAAAATGTTTTACAAAAAAACGTATTCTTCAAGGCGAATTTATTTTTCAGGTGGCGTTGAAAGCATAGCTGTGCTACATTTTTTTTCTAAATTAGAGAGAGAAATGTCAAAAGTTGCTTGTGTTTTTGACATATCGACCACCGAAAGCAACAAAAAAATACACTGTTGTGTTTTTGGTGTTGTTACTTATTGCAGTATCGACACCACCGTTTACATGAATTCGCCTTGGTATTCTTTTATGTATTCTTTATGAAGTTTAAAAAGAAAAACCAAATAATTTAAATTCAAATAAAAAGTTTTTTATTTGCGAGAATTTTTTTTTTATAATCCTTAGCCGACCCAATGAAAATCTGTCATGGGTCCTTATTTGGGAACCAATTCGTTACATAATCCATGTCGTCAAAAATATGAAAAATAAAACAAGCAAGATAATTCACCAGCGCGTCATTTTTTTAATGGAATAAAAATAATTTTTTTGAAAGAGCAAATACTTCGTTAATAGAAAAATAATTTTTTAGGGAGGCTGATCAAAATTTGGGTTCATAATTCTTTTCCTTGAAAGCGCTGGACAAAAGTGTAGAGTAAAAGTTTAATTTTTTTAAGTCGTTTATTAGTTAGTTTATTTTTAACTAACTCATATATTTGTATATTTCTTGGTGTTACACATAGATTAACAAACTAAGTACGCCCTTAATCTCCATCGTTATGGTGGAGGCTATAAAAAACTATATCCAATAACAGTAGCACTGTATTTACACACTGGTTTTATTTTTGTTGTTTGTGCTGGCTTTTTCTGTTTTTATTTAATCTAATATACAAAAACATGAAAAGCAATCAAAGGACAATATTATCCTTGGAATGTAACGGCATATACTAATAGCAAAAATGTATAGTAAAACAAGGTTATAACAACAACAATTCTAAATGCCACTGGCTGGCATTACGTTTCAGGGCATGAAATCAGATATTGAAAATCTAACCGTGGTTCAAATATTTGTTAAACAAATCTAGTCTCCAATACGAAGTGTTTACCAATACCAATGTGTTAATTAGAGTTTGCAAGTTAAAAATTGTATACATAATTCAACAATTTAAAAAAAAAATTATCTTTACAAGATACATCGCACTTTAACAATTAACTCACAATTTAAAAATTTAAATAGAAGCAAAACAATTTATAATTTTGTATTAAAGGCATAAGACATAAAAAATGTTTCAACAAACCGTTTATTACCAAAAAAAGTAGACAAAATATCATAATACAGCCTGGATTTGAATTTAACGTGTTGATTTTCTTCCAAAAAGTAAGAAAATACAAGTTTTGAGTTAAAACACTTTTGTTGAACAAGGAATTTTCATCACATAAAAGTCAACACAATAATTGATTCTTGCTGCAATCTCTGGAATTTAAATTGTCACAGCAATCAATTCCGATCGAAAGTGGAAGTGATTTCTTTTCTTGCTTCACATAAATCAAAATCACTTTCGATCGGAATTGATTTCTGTGACATGCCTGATAGTTTCTCTGGAACTTAGAATCCCATATTATTTCTGACTATTTTAGATCTACCAACTTTTCTCAGGAACGGCTCCGAGGATTTCTGGCGCGGTAAATTTTTTTAAACTATAGCTCAAATATTCCTCGAGCCGCCATTATTTAATAAAATGCAACCGTTCTGGCCGAAATTCGTTTTTGGACGCTAGGAGGTTAATGTGTGTCTTTGTAAAGAATTTTGTTGAAACTTAGTGTCATAATCTCAGAGATAGAGAAATTGGAGTACCTAATTTAATTGTTTAACAAATATAATAATAGGTATAAATAATAAATTTAATTGTATCTGCAAACTGCGTTTGCTCCAAAACACGTTAGCGACAACTTTGGCTATAGGTATAAAATTGTTAGCAAAAAATGTTTATACACCCTTCAGACAATCGCAAAGCCACGTTTTGTAAAAAAAAATTTGTTCTAGAACCTATGTTTAAAAAATTTTTTAAACATACATATAAATTAGCCGTAATGTGATAAATTAAAATGTTCCTATTTTAATACAAAAATTTCTATTCAAATTTTAATTAAAACGCATTTAAAACTTAAATAAAATGTTTATTTATAGGTACTGTTATAAATCTTTTAATGAAAAATCTTTGCGTACGGTAACTTCTCAAAAACGATAATTTTTAAAGGGGCTTACGGTTATAAAAAGAAAAAGTTTACATCACTGCGCCCCGTTACTCTTTTTTTTTCTTAAACATCAATTTCAAATTAGTTTTCTTGCCATCATTCATAAAATCGGTCGCTTTATTGTTTCGTCCGTCTTTAAATGGAACATAAAAAAATTCAAGTGTTCTGATCTAAAAAAAAAATTCATAAGTTATTGGTTTAAATAGTGTAATGTTATTAAAATCCATTAAATTGTGTTATTAAAAAGTTAAATTGTGTGTTTATTTTTCAATAAGAAGTAAAAATTAATTTACATCGTAAATTTTAAGTATGTATCTCTATAAAATTTCTTAAGTTTTGTTGTTGTGTTTTAACGGTTCTTGTTGTCTTCTTCGCTTTGTTCTACATTAAAATCTCTTAATGCAGTGAGTAAATTGTGTTTGTTAGTTTTTGTTATTGCATTGGCATATCATCTTTTGTTGTTAACAAAAGAGTAGCAAATAAATCTCTGAGTAATAAAAGCAAAATAAAAAATCAAGTGTGTTGTTGTTGGGCAATTGTTAGTGTTTTTGCTTTTGTTTTAAATTAAAAGCAAATAATGCGTAATAGTGTTGCACTAGTGGTGAAAAAAATAAACGGTCATCGGTTCGGTCGTTTAAAGCGATTAAATTAAGGAAAAGATAATGGAAATGAAAGTTGGGGTAAGTTAGGTATTGTGTAAATAATTTCTTTGAGATTTATATATGAACCTATGAATGCAATAGGTATAGAACTAAAATTTTCAAGATTCTATTAAAGAAAATTTAAAAAATAGATCAAAGTTTTAAATTATTTCAATTGAAAATTAGTACCTATGTTTTTTTTTGGTTTTTTTTATGTAAAATGGGTATACCTATGAGAACAAGTTTTACCTCTTAGATCATATCGTGTGGCGCTATTGGTTGAAATCCATTATGTTTAGAAAAATAAAAATTGTAAATTGCTTCTACCACTATTCTACTAGGCTTATTATTTAAGGTAAAAGTGAAAAAAGAATGTTTATTAATTTTACTTTGTGTTCAAAAAGGAAACACTTGAAAAATTAGAGTAAGTAGTGGTTGTTTGCTTATATCTCAACCATTTGTGGACCGAAAAATATATGATGTTATATAAATACATAATAATCAATTCTCCTTTATATCTGGAGTTTTCGGAAACTTCATTTTAACTTACACAAGATTCCCATAAGGGTATTTATAATACATACTTATATCGTCAGCTCAGAATTGGTTTGGCGCATATTATGGTAATTTAACCATGATATGCGCCAAACCAATTCTGAGCTGACGATATGTATATACATATTTTATCGCGTCTAACAATGTTGAAAAAACCAATTGAATGACAGGCGTATATTAACGCTTTCTATCTAGTAAATGGTATAAAAATAAATCGTTTTATAATATTTTCCCTATTTTTTTGTTTGTAAATGAAGTTTACCTGTAATAAAAAGTCTTCAACAACAAAATTTACTTCTAGTTTGAAATTGCACATTAAGTGCAGTCATGCCAGAAGTGCTGATTTATTGGCATTTTGCAGATTTTATACCCCAAAATTTCCAAAATGTGGATTTGAAGATTTTTGGCTTAAAAATGCAGATTTTTTTTTGCTCGTTGGAAACTTCTTTACATTTTCACTTTTGTTTGTACTATTTCCACTTCTTGCATTCATAAACGAAATTTATCAACCATTCATTGAAGAACAATTTGGTAATTGCTTCACTGGTAGGAATTTTATTCAAAAAAGATTACTTAAAAATTCGCATTGTCCTGACACGTTAATATCGTAACCAGGGTCTTCAATCAGAAGAACATATGGACATCGTAAAATAAATTTTGTCTCCCATAAGGAGAAGGATGGAAGGTATCTATACCCAATTAAAGTTATTGTTAACTCAGTTAACAGCTCATTTCTTATCGGGAGCTTCTGTTACAAAGATTTTAAATGAATTTTGACTCATAGGTTTCTAAACTTTTGTCCTTTGCAATTCCGAATTCAAAGTAGTGCACCACAAAGGCTAATACCATTTCTTTCCACGTATATTAAATCAGGAACATATGGAATATCACACTATCCAGATAATAGTAAGTTAATCCGTTTAAGCACCACATCATCCAAACGAAACTCGGTATTATTTTGTCCCACATATCTTTGTATATGTTTCTTGAACACCGTGGGCAAAGACTTCGTCATCGTAAAATAATTGAAACAATCGCAATTTTCTTTCAGTTCAGCCAATGGTGCTATACTCCTCTTAATTTCTTTTTGACCATTTTGGTTTTCCAAAAGAACTAAGGGGCTTGTATTCAAATCCAGGCATTTCCGATGTTGAAGGTCGCGTCTCTTCTTCAAATTCAGGATATCCACTATCTTCAATTTAATTTTTTTCAGTTTCAATTTCAACCAGATCGTCAAACTATTTCATCATCATTGATTGTCTCTCTCTTCATCTGAACATTCATCGACTCGATGATAGAAGGAAGTGTATTTACATAATTGATATCCCCTTGAACATCACTTAAATTTCCTCCTCTTTCATCCAGCTCCTTCATAACCTTTTTAAGTACACTAATGTACCTATGCATAGCACAGATCAATAACAAAAACCATATGAATAAAACCAACGAAAAACTCGAAATTCATAATTAACTTGAACATTATTTTGAGGGTTCCACTATACAAGCAAAGCAAAGCATTAAAAAAACTACACGTGCAATCACTTGTACTGTGGAAACTCCACATACATATATGTATATAAAATATTCACGGTTTCTCTTAAAAAATTTGATTACAAAATGCAAAATCACTAGACAAAAGAAAAATAAAATAAATAATTGTTAAATAAAAACACAAGCGTATTCCCTTGTCAATATATGTAAATTAATTGATAGATCTTTATGTATAATTTTCTTTGGCTTTAATTCTTTTTATGAGAATAACGTTTAACTTTGTATTGAGTGACTTTATAAAAGTTTACTAAATAACTAATTGAACCGCTTTGTTCGACATAATTGCTTAAACCTGGAGTAATTTTGGTTCTGACCTGTCTTAACAATACGTTTTGTTTACATTCGAAATAATGTTTTCAAGAAAGTTTTTTTTGTTTATGTTTCTGCATGATATGAAATATAAATTTACAGTACAGTAGTAATTTGAATTCTATGGATACACTACAGAAAAATGATATTGAAGTGTCATCTTTAGTTAGTAACTACAGGATAAGCGCCAGCGTTAAACATTTCAAACAGTCAAGTTTATACATACACATATATTGGCAATAACCCAGTTAAAACTTCGCTTACTTTTTCAAAATTAATAGCTTCATTCACTCATTATTTAGCAGCTTTCTTCTATACCCATTAAAAAAAATTGGGATCTTTGAAGCACTTAAGAGAAAAAGCGCATAATCGAGCGCTTCAATAAGAGAGCTCTTATACAGCAGTATATGATAAAGAATAAACTATACAAAAAAGCTGTTATTTAAGTGCTGACAACAAAAAAGGTTTTAAAGCGAAAAAATAAAAATATATAATGGTTTGCGAAAATTATTGAAAAAGAGCATTTAAACAAGTAAAAGCAAAACATTAATGAATATGTTAATATAGTTAGCCCTTTAAAAGCACTTTAGGAGCGCTTTGTTTGAATGTTAAAAGAAGCGCTTATTGTGAGAAGAAAATAGTCCTCCAAACCGGGAACACCCCTTACAAAAATCAGGCATCCCATCAGCAGGTTTGAAGCGATTTGAGGTATGAATTCATACATAAAACCTGCTCCTTTTGGAGCACATTTTTTACTAAGTAGCTACTTCTATAACAACTTCTATAACTACTTTTTTCTAAATGTATGTGGGTAAAAAAAATAATGACTTACCTTTGAATGCATTAATTTTGGGACATCCCTTGTAAAATTCACTAGTTCATTCAGTAGAAGTAAGTAATGCTTTTATGTTTTTCTGATTACTCAACACATTATTTTGTAGGCGAAGTTTTTACTGGGAATTTCGAACGATTTTTTTGAATTTTATTTTTTTTTAATTATTCCTAAAAATAAATTCAAAAAGTGTCTTAAAATATCGAGAGGGTGGTCACGGGGAGATAATGTTTTTTTTTTTGATGAAAGGTGAGCCTTAACTAGAGTTTTTCTTTTCGCGGACTTTTTCAATTCCCGGGAAAGCGGAATTTATTTGTAAATTTCCCAGGATGCCGGGATTTCCCGCTCAATACAAATTGATGCAAAATATTACAGTCAAATCCCGATAATTCGTACCCCGATAAATCGTAATTCCCGATAATTCATAATAAACTGTCGGTCCCTTGAAAAATCTCGTTAATTCGTAAAATTTCCATACATTTTGGTCCCCTCGCTAATATGTAATTTTTTTTTTCAAATAAAATCGTTACCTCTTATAAATCGTAATTCGTAATAAAAACAACAGAAACATGGAAAGAATGATTTTTTGTTTTCCGCTATTTTTTGCTTGGTTGTGTGTTTATTTTCTTAAGATCAGTTTGTTACATGAATATTTTGTATATATAATTTTTATATATTTTATTTTTAACAATTGTCTTTTATATCGTTTTAGTAAATAAATTGAAAAACCCCGTTAATTCGTATTTATTTTATTTTAGCCCCGTTAAATCGAAACCCCGCTATAATTCGTAAGAAATGGCCGGTCCCTCACGGTTACGAATTATCGGGATTCTACTGTATTTAATTTATTTCCACAAAAAAAATTTCCTGTGATCAATTTAATAAGTTTATAAATGCATTCAACTTTTTTATTTATGTGGCAAAAAGGAAAAAGTGCTTAAGATCTTCATGTTCAAAAGAACATATGGGAAAAATTTTAATTATGTTGTAGGATTTTTGATGAAGTTATAGCAAAATCACTTTTTAGCTATCTATTTTTAATGTGCAATAACATTTGAAATAATATAAGCCTAAAAACATATAACCGCACAGAGCTGATGATTATATTAAATTAGGAGTTAATTTCCAAAAGCCACCTCTTAAGTTTTAAATTGTTCTCCTATAAAACTAAAAAAATATACTAAAGTACTTATTTCCACAGAATTAGTTAAGCAAATTATTACAAAATATTTATTATATTTTAAAATAGGATTTTAGTTCAGAATAAGCATTTACAGATTCGTTTGAAAACCTATTTCTAATTTTTACCAAGAAGATTTCAATGAGAAAACACGTTTTCGGGAATTCCCGCACATATTTCCCGGGAAATCCCGTATGAAAAACACTAGACTTATCATTCATACCAAACTTTACCTAAAATTCCATTTTTTTCATACATAAAAATTTAAAAAGGTGCTTTTAACGGCCTGGCCCACGATGTCAACAGTTATCGTTCGTTTGAATCCTTAACGACAAGCAGCTGGCTTGCGCCCCACTAACAGTTTTCAGTACGGCAAGTCGTTCGGCATTGCAAGCGACCGATAACGTAACAGTTTTCATTGAAATTTGCGGCCCATTAAGAAATATGCGACCACAAATGTCAAAATCAGTCACTTGTGTTGTGGTTGTCGGCAGAGGCATTTTGATGGAATAATTAACGAAATTATTTCTTACACACCAAATATTATTTCTATTTATATTTTTTTGAAACAAATCAACACCACCAATAAAATTATGTATGTAGTTTTATAAAATATTTGTATTTTTATGGATTAATTTTTTATATGCTTTGCCGATCTTTATTTTCAAACTTGCGTTTAATTTGTGGAATTATTAATTTGGCAATAAATTTATCTGACAATAAATTAATGGATTACTTTAGAAATGTAAAACCTGTGGACCGACAAGTCAAGCTACTTAAGAGAACTATAATTTGTGACTTGTTGTCTCTTAAGTTTTCGGACGACATCGTTGCCAGGCTATTAATGTTCTAACAATCCCACAGCGGAGCTAAATGGGTTAAATAAATTCAAAAATAATAAGTATTGTGGTTAATTTATTGAACATTTAAATCATTGGCAGTGAGTTTAAAGCGGCATACCCCTCTAAAAAGATTGTGTGGCTACAATCGAAACGTCAGGGCAACCTGTCCTTGAAAACCTGGGTTCGATTCCCAGTTCAAACAAGAATGAAAAATTATCAATAAATTTTAATTAATTTCGTTTGTAAAATTCATTTCTTCATAAAAATAATATAAAGAAAATTCAGTGAACTTTAGCCTGACTAAAATATCAGAAATTTAAAAATGTTAGCTCCCTTTTGTAAAGTCCTGTTACAGGAATCAAACGAAATGAAAACTTCATTAGAAAAGCAAATACAAATTCGATCTAAATTGCAGCTACAGATTGAAACTAGTAAAATTGGTATGTGTGTCAGCCCTGATAGTATCAAAACAATTTTGGATATTTTTTAGTTTATTGTATGTTTTGTTTTGGTTCAATTGGAATCCACTAAAAAAATATATATAATTCACTTCTTTTATCTTGTTGTCAATATTTAATATTTTAAGTGCCTCTTGTATGTTATTAATTAAGTAGATCAATTATATAAAAATTACAGTACAAACAAATTTTTACTGCTTATATTTGGGCAATAACATTTTCAATTATCATGTCATTAATAAATGGGACTTCTTTAACATTTTAGGTCACAGATTAATTTTGCTCCTAAACTACTCTTCAAAATCAAATCAAGCCAATTTTTAATATCTTCAAGCTAACTGGATCCGAATTCATACATATAGTAGTTAATAGAAATTAGTTTGGCTCTAATATATAAAAATATTGAGGAAAACTTTGTGTCATCTCCTGTTTTGTGCTTCTTTCTATGATAAATTTTTTTTTTCTCAGTCAATGATCACTAATTCAATAAGCCCTCATTCTTAAATAAAAAAGATCTTTAGCAGTAGAATTTTTATTTACGGCAAACAAGAAATTTGTCTCCGTATTTTCTTAAACCTTAACTCAAGAATATATACCCTGTTCAAGGGTACCACCTTTAGTTGTTTGGAAAAGTATCTATACGGCATTCTTTTTTAAGTATATTATTATGTGTGTAGGTTTTAAATCAATTGAATTCTTGTACCAACATAACATTCTCTTATTGCACGAAATAAGAAAACGATACACACAGTTATTTTCTTTTGATAGGAATTCAATTTAGAATTGTTTCAATTTATTTTATTTTTGTGAAATTTTATAGTTTCTATTCTGATTTAATTGGATTAGTAAACAAACGTAGGAAGTGAAAGTTTCAATTGTTTGTTAAGCTTTACCTTCAAAAGCTTTATAAGAAAAGTTTTTAAAAAAAAATTGTTTTATTAAGTTTGTAAATTGAATTATCAAAAAAAAAAAAATACTAGATTTTTAAACAAAAGTTAAATGTAAATAAAACCAATAAACATTTTTCAACAGATCTATTTGTATTGTGTATTCCTTAACGGCCATATTCATAAAAAGTTCTTATTTTAAGTTTAAAGTATGAAATAACTATAAAACGCTTTATGTCTTATTATAAAAATGCGTATTCATAAACGTACAGTATCAGCTTTTTAACTATTAATTGTTTGTAGCGATTTTATGTTTAAGTATGGCAACTTTTTTTTACGTTTTGTTGCCATTTTTTTGCTAGTGATGCATGAAACTTCTATTCGGCTCACATGATATTCTATAATTAATATATTTTTTTTATATTTTAAGATCTTGAAATTTATTCTTATAATATAAAATAAAAATACATTTTATTTTAGTTTCTGAACAAAATTTTACCGAAAGGTATTATAAAATGTTTGTTCGAACCTCTTTTTAAATATACGATAAGAAAGTATTCGAATGAAAAGTTTGTTTACTTGTTATTAGCATCACTATTATTTTGATTGCTTATTATCTTATTTTTTAATATTTTGAACAACAATTCGTTCTTTTAAACATTAAAAAAAAAAAAAACTAATTGCAATAATTTAAAAAATAATTAAAGAGAATATCTGCATTTGCCTCTGAACGCATTCATTTAAATAACATAACAAATTTTTAAAATATTTAACAATATAACTTAAAATTGGTTGTCTAAAATAAAAAAACATTAATTAAATGTATTAAACATCTCCATATTAATAAATAAAACATTTTTTCCATTATTTTTAAACATATTTCAGAAAAATAATATCATAAAATGCAAACATTTATCAAAATGTAATTTTATTTTTGGTTTAAAGAAGGGTAAATCCAACAATTAATTTTCTTACTTTATGAATGGTTTATTAAAGGTTTAATGGACTATTTTTCGTTTATGAATACTGTTATGTTCGGCGTTCACGGCCGAACGTTTAATTTAGAAAAGGAAGGCTTACGAGGTGTCTTCTTGTTTTAAAAATAATAATCTTTATTTAGTTGAAATCTTTTTATTACTGACCCTAAACCATTATTGCTAACTTTAATATATACTTATCATTTTAATTATATTAACACTTAAAATTAAGCGAATTTACGGGTGAGGGAGAATACTTTATAACTTGTTGCCAATAATGCAGTATGAGCCAACGACATTATTTAATTAATGTGCATACCTAAGGTTCGTTGGCATTAATTATTGCAACTGAAAGTATGTCAGTCATTGACTTGTTATTAGTCATTTATTCTTTTAATAATTTAGTTGGTATTCTCACTACGCCTCCCTATTTTGAAGATTGATTTTACAATTCATAGGGATTTTAAAATCATGATTATTAAATAACAAATTAAATTTTAGTATTTTTGCAAAATGGGAAAAAAATTATTTTTAAAACATGAATATTTCTTTCCGTTTTATTTCTTTTTATTATTATTATTAGTATTTTTTTTTTTATTTATAACTTTTCTTATCTTATTTTATTCTCTATTCTCTAAGAGAAAAAAAAACTAATTATTTAAATATAAAACATTAGTTTTTCAAACTACAATTATTTTTTTCTCTTTTAATTCCTTATTTAGTATTGATATTTACTAAGTTTTAGCCTATCTTTATGAACTATGATTGTCTTATTATTTTCTAGTTTCAGTTCACAATTATTGTTATTGTCTATACTTATTATATTGTATGGTCCTTTGTATACATTTGATAACTTATGACCTGTTTCATTTCTTAGAAAAACTAAGTCATTTACTTTGAAGTCAGTGGTTTTTGTGGTTAGATCGTACCTTTTCTTTTGTAGTTCCTTTCGTCTTGCTAAAGTTTTAATGGCGGAAGTATGTGCCATTTGTAGTTTGTATTTTAATTCTTTGATATAACTATCAAAGTTGTAAATGGGGTCTATTTTTTTGTTAGATAATGGTCTTAAAAGTTCTTGTTGTTTACCAAAAACTAACTCGAATAAGCAATACTCATGTGTAGTCGTAGGCGTGGTACTGTAACAGTATGCGAAATAAGGAACCCATTGATTCCAATCGTTGAGCGACTTAGAAATGTATGAGCGTATGTATTCATTAAATACTCTATGGGATCTTTCTACTGTCCCTAGGGCTTGATGGTGGTATGGAGTTGAGTGCTTTAAGTTGATATTCATTAGTTGTGTCATTTCATGTAGTATTTCGTTTTTGTATTCTGTTCCTAAGTCAGTTAGTATAGTGTTAACTGATCCATATACTAGAATGAGATTTTCAAATATTGTTTTGGCTATTATTTTTGCTGTTTTATTTTCTATTGGTATAGCTAGGTCACAGATAATGGTTATTATGTACTGTTTGGACGTTTCTGTTATTGGTAATGGTCCAACCGTATCTATAACGACTGTATGAAATTATTTTAGAGGTGAAGGAGTTATTATTAGAGGCGCTTTATTGTATCGAGTAACTTTAAGCAATTTTTCCTTATATATGGTTAATTAATCATAAATAAGTTTTTATGATTACGGCTGTAAGGCTGGAAAAAAAGAGCAACCTGTTTATTTAAGTATTCATGCCTTAAACTTCTTACAAAATATCAAGAAACAAGCTCTAATTACAAAATAAACCAATACAGCAATCAGAAATGCTTAAGGGGATGCAAAGCTTATATTACGTTTCCCTTATTTGCAGTCTTTTAATTCTGTTCTCTAATACTATTTTCTATTCCTCTTTGTTTTACATTTTCCAAATCAAAGACATCGTTTAACAACTGTTTTAACGGCTGTCACACGCCATAAATAAAAATTTTTTTCGACAAACATCGCTAAAGAACAAAATACTTAAAGCGTAAAACTGCCAATCAACTTTATGGAAAATAGAAAGTGACTTTTGTAACATAATTGGACTTATACTAGGGATGGCAGAGTAGTAGAGTTTTGTTGTTGGCGTTGAAAACACCAATGATGGTGATAAATATGAAATATAACAACACCCGGCAGTGTACAAAGTAAGCCTAACAGTTGAAGCAAAAGCTAAGAGACAGGGTTATGCAGCTATGGAAAGACTGGCAGCGTTAAAATTAGTCTCAATCAACATAAAATAAGGCAGAATCTTAAAAGCAAATAAATGATAGCAAGGGAAATTGTAAGCAAATATAATTCCTTACAGCAGTAAAAATAAACTTTTAAAAACTTTTTTAAACTGTTTACCAATGTCGTTGATATTTTTAATGAAAGTATTATTAAAAAGATTTGAAATGGGTTTTACAATTTCCAAATGTGTTCTTTTTTTCTTCTTGTGGGTAAGAGGAAAGTTGTAATAATAGGAAGAGCAAGTAAATATGTATAAATCTTTGTAAATACTTATTAATCTGCAACAGAAAAAGCGATTAGCAGAACAAAATAAAATAACCGAGTACCGGCAACTATTTTTTTTCTTTTTTATTCCCCTCTTCCTAAGCTTCTATAAACTCAAGAGTTGATCAATAAAATCGCCCTGTCGGAACCAGCAATAATAACACTGTGTGCCAGATTTTACATCTCTATGTAAAACTGCCCGCTGAGCCAGAATGCTCAAAAGTAGAACAGTTTTTGACATATTCCAAAATAACCGCTATTTGTGTTTAAAAAAAAGTGATGTCACTTAAATGCAAATATCTTCAAAATTATTAAATGGATTGTGTATTTCTTTTTTTTTTAATACAAGATAATAAAATTATTAAAATAATCCAAATTATTATTTGGACGATCGAAACATGTCATGGTAACCTGCCGGCCTGGGTTCGAGCCCCGGCCACGGTCAAGAATGAAAGATTATCAGGAACAATTTTAATTGATTTTCATGTTGTAAAATTCCTTTCTTCATAAAAATATTTTAATGAAAATTAAATTTAATGAACTTAAGCCTAATTAAAAATATTAAAAATTTGGATTAAAAACCATAAATAGTTCAACAAAATAACCACAATACTAATTATTATTAAAATAACATTGCTAGAGAAGATTAGTTAAGAATTAACAGAGTAACAGGGGCAAAAGTTCAAACTTCGTTGAAAATTTTATGATTTTTTGCAATTTTGCTCTTTTCAAGTTATTTTTTTTTATATTAAACAATTAAAAATTGTAACGTTTCATTACATGGGGCATTAGTTTTAACAGTTTTAGGCTTTTTTAATATTTTTTGTTACTAAACTTTTCGCTCTGTGTATTACTTGGTGTGTTTTTTTGTAAATTGGTAATAATCGAAAAGTGGGATATTTCAAATAATCTTCTGTTACTTTTTCATTTTTTTTTACCGATTTGTACCCTTTTGGACACAAAATGTGCGTGCCCAATAAAAGATTTTATCATTTTGCGAAGCACTAAAGGTACATTTAAAAAAATAAGCGCACAATTATGCGCTACGCAATAAGACATACAGAAATGCAGTAAAGTAAGTGAAAGAACTCTCAACAACTTTTATATAATAAAAAAAAAAAATATATATCAAGTGCTACGGCATTCCCATACTATGAAGCAGGTTTGTAAAGGACACTACTAAAAAATAACTGTATCAAAACATTCAGTATGTAAAGCTGATCGTTACATCCAACAATTTTTATATGCGCTGAAAAATGCGCTTTATGTGTCAAAAATGTATTGCTTCAAAGTGGGAACTCGCCATATAAAATTCATGTCTTCCGTAAGCGCAATGGTAAGCGAAACTTTTATGTTTCTCCCTTACAAACCTGCTTCGTTGGAAGCTCAATTTTTTATTGCGTATTGAAATAAGCTAACGTCGTAAGTGCTACAACTTTTTTTTTAATGTTTAGTTTTATAAAAATAAGTTAAAAAGAGCAAAAGTGCAAAAAATCATTAAAATTTTTGTGAAAATGTAACTATAATCCAATGTAACTTAGTCATTTCTTGACTAATTTTTACGAACGACCTGTGGTTGTATTAGTAATTTCATTATCTTTAAATAAGAATAAAGGAATAAAAAATCCGTCGAATAATTTCAAAGATACTTTTATTAAAGCGACATCATCTTTTTAAAAACCGCCAATAACGGTTATTTTGGAATATCTCGAAACTTTTAGAATCCTTAAGTCTTGCCGTTCTACAGTTAAACACTAACCTATAATGGGCTTGTATGCGAGGTGCCACACCCGCATTTAAAATCTCGCTCATTTTTTAGAGAAGTTGTGCATTACACTGGCTTACAGCCAAAAAATACCAGGAACGCAATATGCCTAGATAAGTTAATTGGGACCTCCTGAATACGAAAAACGCTGTAATTTTCTAAGTACCGTTTCTTAGATAACGGTACTTTTGTGTTTTTCGGTGTATGGTCCTTGTGGAGCCCAACCGAAAAGTCCGATCGAGATAAATAGCATATCGTTGGAAAGGTAATTGAATGCATTTTTTACGTTTTTTTCAACATTTTTCATAATTTGAAAAAAATCGGATGAAAAATAAAGTTTTTATTAAGAATTTTGTGGAACGACAATATTTTCATCTTCATTGCTCACACACTATATTCGGCGTAAATTCAAAAAATTAAAATTAAAATGACGAGCGTCTTGAGCTTTTGCGTTTTTTCGGATGGATCTTAGCGAATGAGGAACCAACAATAGTCCGCCATCATTTGTTCATCCCACCAGCCTTTGTAACATCTCTCGATTTCTTCCATTTCCTGGTGAAAACTTTCACCTTGTTCATCACTTTCGGAGCCCAAGTTCGTGCGGAAAATATCAAAATGACTGAATTCAATTAACTTTCCAACGATATGCTATTTATCACGATCGGACTTTTCGGTTGGGCTCCGCAAGTGTTTAAGTGGGACCATACACCGAAAAACACAAAACAAAATTACAGCGTTTTTCGTATTCAGGAGGTCCCAATTAACTTATCTAAGCATGTGGCGTTCTTGGTATTTTCCAAATTAAAAATTTGTAAAGCAGTGTTATTGATAACCCAACTATGTGTACCGCATTCGGAAACATGTTTTCCTTCCGTTCCAAATTGAATCAGTCAATTTTTAAATTTTTATACTTACTTCGTTTGCCTTTAGCCAAGCAGCCAGCCAGCGTTGCCATTTGTTAAGGTTTCTTTTTTTTGCAAGTTTTTTGAAATGCAAAAAGGTTTTAAATTTATATAAAGTTTTTTAAAAAAAATAAAAAGTTTTTTAAAAATATTTAATTAAAATATGCAGTATATAAAATGAAAATATTAAGTGCTCTATTATTGCAACAGTGTTGAATTATGTTTTGTCCTTCGTACCTTTAAAATCCCAAATATAAAAACCTGTTTAAATATGGTCACCTCCAACAAAACAATTTTTAAAGAAAATTTTTAAAAATATTTTATTCAATTTAACCATATTATTCTCAGCGACAACCATATTATGGAATCCAAAACCAAAAAAATATTTTTAGCACTTGTAATAGCATGATTGTTTTTCGAATGGGCTGCTACAAAATTTGGATTTTAATAACGACCTTTTTGTGCAATAAAAGGTTACCAGTTAAGTATTACTCAATTATGTGCCATTTTGCCAACAAATTTACCGTTACGTAATCTAAAGCAAATAAAGAACGTATTTTCTTCAAAATTAATTTTTACAAAAAAAATGTATTAGGAACAAAAAAAGCTTTATGTAGTATTTTAAGAACAGGCTTTTTGAAAAACACCTCGATTGTACAAACTTTAAGCAATCAAAAGAAATGGATAGAAATTTGTATGAATTTTTTTTTTTTAAACAAGTATTTTATTGTAATCTTATTTTTTGTATGTAAAGAAAAATTATTTTTTATATAATTTTTTCTATATATTTTTTTTATTTAATTTTGGCACTTTTGTAGAAAATAGATTTTTTGGGTAAAAAAGTTTTTTTTGAAGTTCAATATCGCTTTACGAGATTTAATTATGAATTTAACATTATATGAACAAATAAGACTTTAAATTAATAGTTTTTAAGTATATTTGGTTTGTTTTTTACTTTATTTAAAAAAGAATATTATTGGGCATTAAAGGCAAAGTTTTTTTGTAAATAAAAATTATAAAAAAATAACAATTTTTGTTTCATTTTATGTTTTTTTGTACACTTTTGTATTTTTTTTTTTTAATATATTCGCAAAATATTCACTTGAATATAATATAAGTAAACAATACCTAACATGGCGTTCACATTTGCCAGCACTGGCAAGACAGTAGCAATACATGCAAACTTTTTCACTAATTCATGCACACTTTTCCAACTGTCTTGTCCACTGTCCAGCAAATTTTGCAGATACCCCGCAAATAACATTGGACTACCTGATCCATTCTACTCCCTGGACTGGTCCAATGTAATGCAAGCATGGACGCTAACAGTTTTAAAAAGAGTTTGTTGTGAAACGATATGTCTTCGTTTTAAACGACATGTTTACGTTTTTAAACGATTTCAAAACTAATCCTCTTGAGTATACCATGGAGTAGTTTAAGACTACTCCTTTGTAATTCAAAGCTGGGTTATATGGTCCTGCCCTAGAACATCGTTTTTCCATAACATTGGGGTTACCTTTGGACTAGTCCTAGTCCCTTATGGGCTACATTTTACATGCGTGTATGGACTAGTCGCATTATTTGCAGGGTAGTACAATTGGACAGTAATTTGACATTTGCTAACAGTGATCTAAAGTTTTGTTTGCAAAACTGAAAAAAATCAATATGTAAAATAATAAATATATTTTGCTTTGATTATTAATGTGTTTTAGTTAACTGTTATGTTTGTTAACACAATATAGTTATTTAAAGTTATTTTTAAATTTGTAAAGTTCATAAAAAACACGTTTAGCTGGACTTTCGCGGCAACATTCACGTTTGACATATTTTTAAAAGTTAACGTCTACGTCACGAAGACAGTTAGAAGTGTTTTTGGCAACTAATATGTATTTTCTTACACTACTGTCAACTGTAAACGCTATGTAACTTGGACTTATCGAACTGAGCAACATAAAGATTCAATTTTTAACTATAGCAAAGAAATGAGCTTGGAACTTTGTAGTAACTTCGATTGGCACTTTAATAAATTGGGAATTTAGCACATTTAAACGAAACCTTGTTAGTGATTTTTTGACTCCTAAGATAAACTTTGATAGTAAAACTTCTGTTGAAACATTTATTTGATATATCAAAATTAAGTAACAATGCGTTACGTTAATGCCGTCTAGAAAAATTTAAGATTTTATTGAAGTGTCATGTAAATTGAAACGTATGTTTTTTATTTATATCTGATACTAAATTTTATTTTTGTACGTTCTTTTTCAATAACTATATTAAAAAAATTCATTAAATAAAATTTAAAATTTAATTTTCATTTTTTTCTTATTTGCAGATTATGGGCAATCATCTTTTTTCAATGTGAGTAAATATTTTAATCTTAAGACATTATTAAATTCCCAGTATTATTGCTTTAAATTATTATCTTACTGACATTAAAGTATCTTAACAAGTTAAATTTCAAAAAATATGTCTGAAATTAGAAATGTTTTACGGCCAAACTTTAATTAAATAATAATACGAAAAATAATAAAGAGAAAGAAAAAATTAGTATAAATAAAAAATTAAAAAGTAAATAATAAAAACAAAACAGAGCAAAAAAAGTAAGTTTAGCCAATAAAGAATAATAAGGTATTGCCACTGGTAAATAAAGGACAAAACAACAAAAAT
Organism: Pollenia griseotomentosa; assembly: GCA_963931875.1. Taxonomy (NCBI): domain Eukaryota; kingdom Metazoa; phylum Arthropoda; class Insecta; order Diptera; family Polleniidae; genus Pollenia; species Pollenia griseotomentosa. Next base: position 89,663,478 of record OZ007563.1, read on the forward strand.
TATATATAAAATAAATACCAAATTTTAATATTTATTTGAGGGTTTCTTTTTGGTATTGCCAAATTTACAAATCACAAGAATTCAGCAATTGCATGCAACTGAGTGGCATTAAAAAAAAAAATAGATTGCAGCCTTTATTTCTATGGTGTGTTATTTTAAATTAAAAGTTTTCGAAAATTGGAAAAAGAATTGTAGATTAAAATTTTTAAATTGAAATGTTTTTGGAGATTCAAAGCATTTTTTGTCGGCATGAACCAAAAGTAAACTGGCAACACTGACTGCGAGGCAAGCAAATAACGACTTTATACAAAACGAAAGGAAAAAAATTTGTATAAAGAAAACAAAAAAAATATAAATGTCCTAAATGAATTTGTGTTTTAAGGCGTTTTCCGCCTTTTTAAGGCTGGCAATTAAATTTTTTGGCTTAAGCTATTTAATTTTTCTTTGGATTAACTAAAATGTAGTATATAAAATATGAATTTGTCTTTGGTGTAGCTGGCATTTTTCTATGACTTGTATTTTTTTAAGTAACTTTATATTAATGAGTTTAGCATGACTGTGAAATAATTTCCTACAATGCACACTGGGTAATTTGAGCCACTTTTTAGGCCAAAATTAATTTCAGCCAAAGTATTTGACCGATATGGCTGAATGGAATTTGAGAGTTTTTCAGGCACAGGTACTCTGAAAAAAACCACTGAAAAAAATTAAAAAAAGTAAATATCTCGAAAACTAACAGATTTTTTTTTTTAATTTTTCATTTGAAAATGCGCAAGGGGCAAAAATGGCGTATATGCCATGCAGACAAAATCAGTTTTGGTTTTGCTTCAAAAAGTCGTTAATTTTTTCGTGAACCTTAACGAAAATTTTTTACAAAAAGTTTGTAACTTTTGCTTTAATGTTCTGAAACGTTATTTAAATTCATTTCACTGATAATGAAATTTTACACTGCATCAGTTTTTTTATTTTTTTTTTCACAAATCCAAACATTAGAAAGTTCACTTTATTCTGAGCTGAGGCTGTCTGAAAGAAAATGATATAAATGAACAAAAAATAAATTCAGAATTCTTTTTTTAGTAAATTATAATCCTTTTTCTTCGACCTTTTTTATTAAATTTTATACTTTATTAAATTATTTAAGCTTAAGGTCACTTTTTTAAAAAATTAATTAAAATGTTTTTATTCGATATTTCGATTTCCGTTGGAAATCTTCTTCAGGAAATTTTTTTAAAATAAAATAAAATTTGACAATAAATGGAAAAATAAAATATGGAAAAATAAATTTTAAAATTTCAAAAAACAAAATTATCATAATAAATTTAAAATTCCATTCTACAAACTTTAAACAAAAAGACAAACAAACAAAATTTTAAATTTATTAAAAACCTAAAACCTATTTTAATGTCCCTTTCCGTCAATAATAAGCTATGCCATCTGAAATTTATTTCATAAACAATCAAGGACAAATACCTATTTATAATTGTCCCTTACATCAACCTATTTATTTTTATTCAATAAATGTCTATAAATTTGAGCTAAGCCCTCAGTATCTTTTTTAAAATTAATCCTTTTCTCAAATGAAACATTATTTATCTGCAACATTTCTAACATATATCTACGTTTCTTAAAACTTTCCGTATTCAAAATTGATGTGTTTTCAAAATCAGGATAATGATTAAACTCCCTACAATGAGTTGATAACGCCGTTCCATGGGCTGAATATTAATTCCTATATTTTTGGTCATGTTTATGTCCTGCTAATCTAATTTTAAGTTTTGTCCCAGTTGTTCCTACATATATTTTCCTACATTGTTAATTATCATTGCCACCACAATGAATCTTATAAACTAAATTAGACATATCTGACTTTTTTAATCTATCCTTAGTTTTTGTGAATAATCTCCCAACATTATTATTCACCTTATGTGCCATTCTGTATTTCCCTTTATCATATATATTCGAGTTTTCTAATCTTTCCGAAAATAGAATTATAATTTATAAAAATACTTTAGGAACAAAAAAGATATAAGAAAAAATGAAATTGTTTCTCTGATTGTGAGCAAAGCTTTATACTGAACTGTGAACGTTGCTTGTAAATGTCAACTTCGACTGCCCATAAATCAACTGATATGTTTTTTTGCAAAAACCTAATATGCAATTATTTGCTTTGATATATTCTTAATCGAACGTCATTACCAAGCAAAAACTTTACTTACCTGCTAAGTTAGCAAGTAATGTTGGAGAAAATTAAACACTACTTATGTTTCGGCTGAATAACTACTTATTTATGTTCGAGGTGTCCACAGAATTCAGTACTTACTAAAAGTAGAAAAATATCTAGTTATTGTAAGTACTTAAAATATACTAACTAGAAGCCAAAAAATCACTAGTCAATATATCTAATAAGTAGTTATTGTGTACGTTACCAGTAAGTAAATATTCAGTACTGAAAATAAGAGATGTAACAAGTAGTGCTGAGTAGTTGCTGATGTCATTACTAGTAAGTACTTATTAAAGTTTTCAATTTAAAGAAAATTGTAATGACAACTACTTACCAGGTAACGTATGAAATAAGAACCACCTTTACTAAAAATTACAAAGGTTTTCCTGGGTAGCAAAAACATTTTTATTGGTAGTGCAAAAAATTACTTTTAGCCAAGATTTCGCGTCAAATTACTTACCTACTGTGCAGAAGTAGAAGAAAAATTAATTGTTTTAATTTTTTGTTAATGGAGAGACGACAGTTAATGGTTTTGTTTAAAAAAAATTTGCTATTGTAATGGACCTTTGTTTAAGATCAAAAAGTCGACATTTGAATGCATTAATATTATTTCTTTAAGCTTTCAATGAGAAGTAGGAATTTATTCAAAGAACGTAAATGAAAAGATAAAGTTAATTTGATTGGCATACTTAAATGTAGCATACATTTAGGAAAAATTGATTTCGTAACTTTAAATAACTTGCTTATAGCCCATTTACATTAGGCCGAGATCTTGTAGATTTCATTTAAAATCTTCTTCGAAATCTAGTGCGTTTACATTACAGCTTTTTGACATAAGATAGATTTTTTTTCATAACCAAAACAGCTGACTGAAAGTTTTTTGTGTGTGGCGTTAAAAAATTTGCTTAACATTTTATTTTAATTAACTTCTTTTTTCTATCAATTTTATTTTCTTTTTCATTTCAATGAGATTTCTTTAAAATTTGTTTTAAAAGCCATCACATTTGTTTTTTGTTAAAATGTCTTTTTTTGTACAGGGAAGTATTTTTTAGTACTATATGCAGAAAACTAAAGTTGTATTACTAAGAAGAACTAGATTTTGAGTAGATTTCGACAAAATCTAGTCACGAAGTAGATTTTGTTTTGTATGGGAAATCTAGTCAAAATCAGATTTGGTAGATTTGGCTCGAAATCTCGTAAGTACTAGATTTCGTTGTAGTGTAAACGGCCTATTAGAGTTAACTTTTTAAACATTTTAAATTTTATAGTTAAATCTTCGACACTACAGAAAATTAATTGTATTCAAAAAAAAAGTACCCAACTTTTAATCGATTGACTTACTCCACTTAAGGCATTCAAATTTTGGCACTTTACTGCTATCAACTAGGGTAAAAAAATAATGGGTGCCCGGGTGCAAAGTGCGCGCTTAATATTTTTGGACCAACTTAATGTTGAAAAATTTGTGTGTTGAAAATATTGTTACGTTACTGCCTTTTCAATAACGTTTTCAGTTTATTTCCTTTATAATAAACCTCTTGAGTTCTTTATTGCACTTCAATAATATTAAATAAACACAACACTTTAATTATAAAACCTATTTATTATTTACACAGCTTTATTTAAAAGTTAGTCACTTTAACAACCCTAATTTACAGCTTTTATTCACAACTCACTTCAATGTTTATAATTTTCTCCGCGTGATGCGTTATTGACAAAGTCTGAACTTAGAATGATCTAATGCCATCTCTTGTGATACTATTTATACTCTAGCCCAGACGTGTAGATGATACTAGTAACGTCTAGATGGCTCTCGAAAGTTCGCCTCCTAACGGCTATTTTGTTAATGAAACTTATTCATCTATGGTTATTATCTATATGGCAGAATTAATTGAGTTATTATACATCATAAACTAAGGCACACTTTTAGGCGTTAAATAAATTAAGATAACTTAAAAACGTACATTCTAGTATTTACAGTGGGGTTGAAGCACAATTTTAACATTACATATGTACATTGATTTTTACACTAGAAGTGTGCATAACTAATACCATAACAATTTAAACTAATAAAATAACTTACAAAGACTTAATAACTAATCAATACAAGACAACTAATAAATACAACTAATTCTTAATTAATAATTACAACTAATTCTTAACTAAAGTTACTTTCGTAACAATATTTTTAAATATCGCTCTTCTGCAAGGCACAAACTGTAGTACTTTATTATAAACTTTTCACAAATCAGTGGCTAACACCATGTGTTGGACACTATTAAATGGATAATAAAATTTCTTAAACTACTTTTCTGCTATTAAATTCATTGTTTCATATATGCTAATATTGCCACATAATATATTTAAAACAAATAAACTTCAAATCCATTGTATGTGAAATTTAAGACAGAAGCAATGCTAAAGAAGAAAACAAATTTTGTACTGAACTCTTAAAATGGCACGTTTCAACAATATGTTACACATTTCACACACTTTTACATACAGATACAACTTTAGAATCAGGCAGTTGAATTATTAAAATATGTTGTGCAAGAAAAAAAAACATTTTGCATTTCAGTTTAATTCTAAAGAAATGAGATGTAAAAATGGTTTTAAAAAATATGTTGATGGTATACAAAGAAAAAAATGGAGAAATTAAATATTGAAAAAGGGTATGAGTAGGTTTATTTTTCTGATGTAAAAAGATAAAAAGTGGAAATAAATTTAGTGGAAGTTTTAGCCAGATAATTTACGGTTAAGTTGTAGTCTGTGTAAAAAGTTTAATTAAAAACTTGATCGTAATCCTACTTAAACTTTATATAAATTTAAAATGTTGAGGTTTTCCTAGAAATCTTTAACAATATTTAAGGTTAGTTGCATTTATGCAACCATATACTTATGCATATATTACGTATTTAAATAACTTTTTATGGCTTCGCTAAACCACAGAATTTGTAATGGAAACATGTAGTAGTATTTAATAATTAATATATAAATTTATTATATTAGTTTATTTAAATTACAAATTTTATTTTTTTTTTACTAAAAGAATATTTCTATATTCAAACATAATTAAATTTCTATAATCATACATAGTTTAAGGCTTAAACAGTTTCTAAATTAATATTTAATTGAAATCAATGTTTTAAAAGGTCACGCACTGATTTTAATAAAAGCAAAAAAAAAAAAATATTAAATATTAAAATATTTATTACACCACCAAAAAGGTCGAGCGTGGTATTGATTTGGGGTTGCAAATGATTCTGCTTGTAAAATATCGTGGATAACTTCAAAAAAAATTCGATATCGGGTATAACTTAAAAATGAATCTTTAATAACTTTTGTGGCATTTCGGAGGCTAAACGTCTTCCATTTATTTTCGCTTAGTCATTAAACTCAATAACGTACAAGCCGAAATGATACAGGTGACCGCGTCAGAGAGAGAGAGAGGGAGTTGTAAGTATCTACCCAGCGGGAAAAAGAAGAAAGAAATGGAGCCAGACATTTCATACTCATATCTTTTTTACACACGTTTTCATTGGGGGTACCCCTTTCGTTCTCTCGCTTCTTTTGCAGTTACATAAAAATGGTAACTTAATAAAAAAAATAATTCTTTTGCTTTGGCGAAAAAAGCAAAATAAAAAATGTTACTCCTTCTATTCTATTGTCCCTAATCATAGAAGGGAATGTGTAGCTTTTCTTTTATACGAAAACGCCAAGGCCATCTATGAATAGCATTCTCAAGTAAAAAGGGAATTTGTAAATTTAAGTAAATATTAGTAAAATAGAAACTGGGAATTATTTCCTTTCGCAGGTTACTTTATATTATATTCAACATTTTTTATTTTTCGAATTTATTCTATGAGTTAAATTTCAGTTATGTATTTTATAAAGCTTTTTTTTTTTTGTAATAGTCTTATTCCTTCAATTTTTCAGGAATGACTTTATACACTACCAGACTATTATATTGTATCTTCTTGTTACATTTTACCTACGCTATCCTTTGGATAGCAATGAAGTATATTGTATGCACAGAAAAATTTACAATTATTAGACACCAGCAGAATGTAATGCATTTTCTGGCCCGCTACGGCCTTCGTCAGCATTCTTTGTGTCACACTGGATAGTGATACTTTATAAATTGAATGTATTTAACTCAACTATTTTAACAAATAGAAACTGGGAATTATTTCCTTTCGCAGGTTACTTTATATTATATTCAACATTTTTTATTTTTCGAATTTATTCTATGAGTTAAATTTCAGTTATGTATTTTATAAAGCTTTTTTTTTTTTTTTTTTTTTGTAATAGTCTTATTCCTTCAATTTTTCAGGAATGACTTTATACACTACCAGACTATTATATTGTATCTTCTTGTTACATTTTACCTACGCTATCCTTTGGATAGCAATGAAGTATATTGTATGCACAGAAAAATTTACAATTATTAGACACCAGCAGAATGTAATGCATTTTCTGGCCCGCTACGGCCTTCGTCAGCATTCTTTGTGTCACACTGGATAGTGATACTTTATAAATTGAATGTATTTAACTCAACTATTTTAACAAATAGAAACTGGGAATTATTTCCTTTCGCAGGTTACTTTATATTATATTCAACATTTTTTATTTTTCGAATTTATTCTATGAGTTAAATTTCAGTTATGTATTTTATAAAGCTTTTTTTTTTTTTTTTTTTTTTTTTTTTGTAATAGTCTTATTCCTTCAATTTTTCAGGAATGACTTTATACACTACCAGACTATTATATTGTATCTTCTTGTTACATTTTACCTACGCTATCCTTTGGATAGCAATGAAGTATATTGTATGCACAGAAAAATTTACAATTATTAGACACCAGCAGAATGTAATGCATTTTCTGGCCCGCTACGGCCTTCGTCAGCATTCTTTGTGTCACACTGGATAGTGATACTTTATAAATTGAATGTATTTAACTCAACTATTTTAACAAATAGAAACTGGGAAAATGCATTACATTCTGCTGGTGTCTAATAATTGTAAATTTTTCTGTGCATACAATATACTTCATTGCTATCCAAAGGATAGCGTAGGTAAAATGTAACAAGAAAATACAATATAATAGTCTGGTAGTGTATAAAAGTCATTCCTAAAAATTTTAAATACATAACTGAAATTTAGCTCATAGAATAAATTCGAACAAATTTTTGTACTGAACTCTTAAAATGGCACGTTTCAACAATATGTTACACATTTCACACACTTTTACATACATATACAACTTTAGAATCAGGCAGTTGAATTATTAAAATATGTTGTGCAAGAAAAAAAAACATTTTGCATTTCAGTTTAATTCTAAAGAAATGAGATGTAAAAATGGTTTTAAAAAAATATGTTGAAGCTGTACAAAGAAAAAAAATGGAGAAATTAAATATTGAAAAAGGGTATGAGTAGGTTTATTTTTCTGATGTAAAAAGATAAAAAGTGGAAATAAATTTAGTGTAAGTTTTAGCCAGATAATTTACGGTTAAGTTGTAGTCTGTGTAAAAAGTTTAATTAAATATCTTTAATTTTACTTACTATACCAAACTTGATCGTAATCCTACTTAAACTTTATATAAATTTAAAATGTTGAGGTTTTCCTAGAAATCTTTTACAATATTTAAGGTTAGTTGCATTTATGCAACCATATACTTATGCATATATTACGTATTTAAATAACTTTTTATGGCTTCGCTAAACCACAGAATTTGTAATGGAAACATGTAGTAGTATTTAATAATTAATATATAAATTATATTATATTAGTTTATTTAAATTACTAAAAGAATATTTCTATATTCAAACATAATTAAAATGCTATAATCATACATAGTTTGAAGCTTAAACAGTTTCTAAATTAATATTTAATTGAAATCAATGTTTAAAAGGTCACGCACTGATTTTTAATAAAAGCAAAAAAAAAAAATATTAAATAATATAAAATATTAAAATATTTATTACACCACCAAAAAGGTCGAGCGTGGTATTGATTGGGGTTGCAAACGATTCTGCTTGTAAAATATCGTGGATAACTTTAAAAAAATTCGATATCGGGTATAACTTAAAAATGAATCTTTAATAACTTTTGTGGCATTTCGGAGGCTAAACGTCTTCCATTTATTTTCGCTTAGTCATTAAACTCAATAACGTACAAGCCGAAATGATACAGGTGACCGCGTCAGAGAGAGAGAGAGAGAGGGAGTTGTATGTATCTACCCAGCGGGAAAAAGAAGGAAGAAATGGAGCCAGACATTTCATACTCATATCTTTTGTAAATACGTTTTCATTGGGGGTAGGCCTTTCGTTCTCTCGCTTCTTTTGCAATGGTAACTTAATAAAAAAAAATAATTCTTTTGCTTTGGCGAAAAAAGCAAAACAAAAAATGTTACTCCTTCTATTCTATTGTCCCTAATCATAGAAGGGAATGTGAAGCTTTTCTTTTTTACGAAAAAGCCAAGGCCATCTATGAATAGCATTTTCGAGTAAAAAGGGAATTTGTAAATTTAAGTAAATATTAGTAAAATATTTTGATACTTGAATAGCATTTCAAAATACGTTTGAATTCAAGCTTATTTCTCGTTAAATTTTAAGCACTTAAAATTTTATCTTTGAGTGCTTATTGGGTGTCAATGTATTTTACGTTCGAAATAAATTTAAAATTACATACAAAAAAGAACAGCCAGAATAATACTCTCTGATGCGTTCATCTTGATTAAGAATTTTGGGTTTTGCGCCAACAAAATCATTTCCTTTTTCAATTAAAAAAAAGCAATAATATCAACTCGTTGCTCACCAGAAATTATAGTGAACATTTTTCTTGATTTTAAACAGCAAAAGATAGTTTGTGGGTTTCAGAAGTGACGATTCTGACATGGAAGGCAGAGACCGTTCTTGTTAGCTAGAAAAACTTTGCGAAAGATTAATTGAAAGCAAAATAATTGAAAGTCACTCAAGCGCTTAAGGTGCTTGCAAGAAGTAGGATTTTTTCAAAAGCTATAAAATCGAGTACACTACAACTTAAGCCGAGACGATTTAAAAGGTGATTTTGCAGGTCCAAAAAACAAAAGAAGTTTTTGCATCGAATCATTAATGGCGATGAAAAATGGATTCGCTTCAGTAACCCGAAGTGCAAGGAACTGTATTTGAAGCCTTGACAAGGTAATGCTTTGTGGTTGATGAGACCCGGAGATTATGTACTGAATCCAGGTCAGTCGACCACCTGTACCGAATACAATTTATTAGTTTGAAGCACACATTGGCCAACAAATATGCGACTAGAAATGAAGCCGTAACGTTTCATCATGACAACGCTTGATTGATGTGTCCTTGATAATTTAATTTACAATTTATGATAAAAACAGTACATCTCTAAAGACCCAACTATGATATGCATGAGCTAGCTACTGTCACAAACTAACGAGAAGATTCTTAACGGCATTAAAAAAAAAAACAAACCAAATTTAAAAATTATCTGATTCCGTACGGAATGTGCTATTAGTTTCTCACTTTGCTAAAAGCCCTTATGACACTACATTTTTTGTTCATTGAATTGATAGAAAGACACAATAAATGTTGGAAAGAGCAAACTATAAAAAATCTAAACAAAATTAGTTTTTTTCAGTATATTTCTTTTGTTATGATTTTGTTTATTTTGTAAATTGTTGACAGTTTGCTATTTATCTTAATACAGCTGAACTCTTTGCACTTGGTAAATTTTTCTATTACATTACATTTGCACTGTTCACCAAAACTTGAACAATGCATTAAAAATGTAGTGTCATAAGGCCTTCAGAAAATGACAGTTTCATTAAACTTTACAAAAAGTTTCCTTTAGTTCAAAATGGTTTGACAGAAATGATTTACATATCGCTCATTTGCTGCAAGACCGGCATAACTCAAAAAAATCCATTTCGAGATAAACGCATTTAAAGTTTTTGATTTGTTTTAACTGCTTAGAAAAAAAAGAAGACACATTCTCTTCAAACTGGAAAAGTATAAAAGATATAAAGATGAATTTAATACTCAATATAAAGAAAAAAAAGCGAACAATTCTTCATCTCTAACTTCAAAATTTCATATTTTGAGTAATGCCGGGCTTGCAGCAAATGAGCGATATATTCGCACAGCTACTGAAGCCAGCTTATGCCCATTATATTTGGCCCCTAAGGCAATTTGCAGCAAACATTTATATATCGCTCATTTGAAACGAAATAAGAAAACGACTTTAAAGTTTTAAATTTACATAAAACATAATGGAAAAAGAAAGATATCTTCTTCAGTCATGAGTTGGTTGAGTTTAACATATCTTAATATGAAATAATTCACAATTCATAAAATACCTGAATAGGTAGGTGTGCTCTATTTTAATTAAGTCAACGCTTGCTATTTTCGACTTATGACTTTTATGCAGCAAATGAGCGAAATGTACACTGTCAAGACAATTGTAAATGTGATTTCTGGATAAAATAAAGCGATTATTAAACCATAACATGCTTAAAAGCAAGTTGTATAAAACGTTAACATTAATATGGTTTCGGTAACAATAAAGTGATTGCCGAAAACCCTAATGTGACTTTGGGATATTTCGAAGCAACAACATTCATTTTTAAATTAAAAACCCGTTGCCGAAAATCTGGTAATTAGGATTAAGCTTATATTAAGGTTATGCGTTAGCAATTTTTTTTTATAATTTTAGATTAAATTTTTAATGAAATGCTGTAGATAAGGAGAAGTGACTTATTCCTTGGGGGGACAGGTTATGTACATTGTTAAAAAAAAACAAAAGGTATTTTGCAATAATAATAATAATAATAATAATGTGAGTTCGGGATATTTAGGGGCGTTAATTTTACCAGAATATGTTTTATTTACATTGTTACGAGAATAATACAACTATCTCCGACAATTACATATGTAAAGGGTTAATATTATGCTGGAGGCGTTGTGGCGGCACTGTACGGATAATTGCAAGTTTTTTCTGTGTGGGGCGCAAAGCTGTTTACGTCTGAATTAACATTATTGAATATATGTATTTCAATAATTAATTAGTAATGCAGTCAATGTAATATTATTGATATACTAAAATAAAAAATGTAATTATCAAACTTTTTAATTTTTTGCTAATAACATAATGTGAAAAACGTTATAAAATCTTTAAAATAAAATTGTAAAAATAAAGTTTATAAAATCTAAGAATAAAATAACAACATAATTTTAATTAAAAGCAAAAGTAAATTATTTTTTTAATGAAATTGTATAACTCAATAATTAATTTATTTAGGTTAAAACTTTTAATTATCAATATTAAAACTTTTATCGAAACCCACACATACAAATACTTAACCTTATTAAACTTTTAAATTCAATGCATTTTATTAAGAGTATTTCTTTTAATGATATGCAATAAATCGCAATATTCGTATTTATTTTAAAATGGTTTTTATCAGCCAGAGCGTGTGAGTGAGTGCAGTTTGTTAATGTAAGTATTTCACGTACATATCAATTTTACGTCCATGATCCCATACAAGTAGCACTTATAATTACATTTATATTATACAGCATTAATTACTACATAAACATACATTAGTACATTCATACATGCATGGGTCAGTTAGCTTCATAAATATAACATTTTTTGTTGGCTTACTGGTTTATTTAAAAGTTTTACATTTTAAATAAGTTTAAGGTGATAGAATAATAATTTTAAAAAGAACTGCATACAGTGGGTAATAACAACTAAGCTACAAAACTAAAATGTAAAAATTATAATATTCAGTAGGTACATATGTAGCTTGTATGCTACATTTTAAATTTATAGAAAGTTTGCGCAGAAATTTCCTAAGTTTTGTGGTAAAATTTGGTTTTAGAGAAGAAATGTTATCCAAATTCGCTATTTATAAAAATTACTTTTAAGATTTACTTGTTTATAAGAAATTTTGTAAAAATTTTCTATTGAAAAGAAATTTTTGATAAAATGGATCATTTTAGGAATTTTTGTATTTATACCTAGGAAATATTATCAAAATTTAATACATAAATATGTATTAAATTTAAGAAATATTTTTCGTTTAGAAAATTTTTGCTTTTTATAGGAAATTTTCTCAAAATTTGCTTTTGTTAGGAAATTTTCTCAAAATTTGCTTTTGTTAGGAAATTTTCTCAAAATTTGCTTTTGTTAGGAAATTTTCTCAAAATTTGTTTTTGTTAGGAAATTTTCTCAAAATTTGCATTTGTTAGACCCCTTTCAGACTCGGCAAGTTAGTTGCGCAAGTTTCTTGCTGACAACAACAATGTCTGTACAAAAATTTTTTTTCTTTACTCCGACCTTACCGCTAACGTCTACAAACCAAGAGTTGCGCAAGACACTTGCGCAAGTAACTTGCCGAGTGTGAAAGGGGTCTTAGGAAATTTTGTCAAAATTAGCTTTTGTTAGGAAATTTTCTCAAAATTTGCTATTGTAAGGAAATTTTGTCAAAATTTGCTTTTGATAGGAAATGTTTTCAAATTCGCTTTTTATAGGAAATTTTCCCAAAATTTGCTTTTTATAGGAAGTTTTGTCAAAATTTGCTTTTTATAGGTAGTTTTGTCAAAATTTGTCTTTATGGAAAATTTCTGGCCTAAGCAACCAGTGAAATGTGTATAGGAATAGGTTATCCCATCAACAATAAATTTTCTTAAGTTATTCAAAATTTGTGCCACAACATATTGAAACCTGTGTTTAAAAAGCTGCAGTTGAGATAGTTAAAGTCATTAGATTGTGCTGTAACTTCGACCTCATTTGTCATTGGACAAAAATAAATTGTTGCCTCTTCTTCTGATTCATTAAATAAAAACAGTCGCAGTCAAGGCAAAATTAAAAAACGAAATGTACACAACAAAGAACTTCGACAGTCGACATGTTCGGAAGTGTTTGGTTTGGCAGATTTTATTCATTAATAACTATCGTTTTTATTACTATAACAAACTTTGTTAATTATCGCACTCAATATTGTTTTCGTATATAAATATGTATTTCACTATTCTTCTTTTTTCACTTTCGTTACATTTTATAACACCATATTAATTGTTTAAATATTACACCTGTTTTATGTTATTAATTTGTATATTTTTATGTGTTTGATAAATATTTTTGATCATAACTTCATTAGATTTCTACTCACTAAAACCAATATTTTGTTGTAGAAGTTCCAAATAAATGAAAATAAAAATAAGAATAATAAGTAAATAAAAATACACTTACAAAAATTGCGTTGGTGTCAAATTTGAATTTAACAGGCATTTGGTTTTAAGCTTAAATTTGTTTTTCGAAACACATTTAATAAAGTCCTACTGTAATACTTGGAATAAGTATTGTACAGAAATTGTAATGTTTGTTTTAGATACTGATAAACATATGAGAAAATATACAAAATATAAATTAAATAAATAACCATTCTTATGTACTAAAGATAAAAAACTCATTAAAATTTATTAAATTTTTACCACGTCGAATAAGTAATAAAAATTAAAATATATTAGTTATAACTTATACGCATTGTATAAAACTGAATCCAATAAGAAAATGTATTATAATTAATGATATTTTCTTTGATTTGTTAATAACAAATTTTTACAAAGCAGTAGTTTAGAAAAATTTTTGTTAAAAAATAACTATTTTAAAGGAAACCTTTGCTCTTCTAGGGTTTCAATAGTCAGCAAAATTGTTAAAAAAAAAAGGCAACTACACAGAAAAAATTATTAGTAGTTTTTTATCAATTAAAAAAATTATTTAAAAATATTTAAATTTAATTAATGTGATAATTGAATCAATTATTTTTTTTGTTGAAAGAAAATTTAAAATATAATTTTGTTTTAATTAAGATTTTAGTAGTTTTTAAATAAATTTTGAATTAAAATATTAATAAAATAACCAAAAATTATTTCGTTTAAAATAAAAAAATGTATACTTTTGAAATCGTTGTTGGAAATTGTCGAAATCAATCAACATATTGTTTGAAACGGCAAAGGTTTTTGATAATTTTTTAATTTAAACTAAAAATATCATTTATGGAAAAAAAAATATTCAAAATATTAAATTCTTACACTTTTAAGTAATCAATATAATCATTTTGGTAATAGGTGCAAAATCAACAAATGGGTTGCTTAATTTTATGAATTTGGTGATTAGAGACAATTTTTAATTTTTTCTGAGTACATTATGATTGTCTAAAACTATCTCGATTTTCCCCTTTTTCAAATAAAAATCAAATTAACTTTTAATGGAACTGCTAAATAATATCGATGTCAAAAATAAAAATCCTACAGGGAGCGGCAAATGAAGTGCTGCCAAACGAAAAATTTTATAGTCGGAAGACAATTATCAATATTGCCCTAATTTTAGAATACCTGAAACTATTCTTGCTGTCAAGCCTAATAAAATTCAAAAAGTAATAATCTCACAGAGAAGCAGAAAAAAGTACGGCTTCAAAGAGCAAAAATACTTACACGTCTGCACTTAAGTGATAACTTTCCAAACAACGTATTTAAAATGAAATGAATAAGGCGATAGCACAGTGTTTTAACAAATAATATGATCGAATATGATTAAGAGAAAAATACTACGGGGAGGGGCAAACAAGAAATCAAGCAAAATTCAAAGGACGGCCTCTTTAAATTCCTGGCGTTCAGCATTTTGAAATGGGCCATACCACACCTTCAACATAATTCATGGGGCTCGAATTAACTAAGATTGGTTAAAAAAATAATGTCTCACAAGATCATATTCGGGCAGCTTGCCATTCCTTTTTCATAGATATGATGGCATAATAAAGGCTTAAGGTAAAAAATCGGATGTAGGTTTTAAAATATTCTTAAGTTTCTATAAACACATAAATTGGTAACACTTAATTTTCCAGACCCGGTATGTGGCTATATCTCGTCAATTTAAGCCGACTTTTCTTAGAGCCGTTTTAATTGTTGTTTAAATAACTTTATGTTGGAGGAGATTCCACAAACAATTCTTTTACGTCATGAAAGCTAGCTTTGCTTGTGACCAAATTGCTATAGAGTTTTTGTGAAATGTAATCACTGGTTTGGTGGGTCTGTAACATGAATCGTCCTACTTAAAGCATATATTTGTATCCATATCAATAACAAAGGGGCAAGTTAGTTGTCTGCATGTTTCGATAACGTAATTCGTTGGAGGCTTTTTTATTATTCGCCTTAGAAAGAAATATTTCCAGCAAAATTATTCGGGTGATATTTAATGAAATAAATTTAAAATGTTTGTAAGTTCCCTAGCTGTACGTCAAATTTTACAGTTTTTTATAATGAAATGTAATGATAAAGTTTTGAGTTTTTAAAAACATAAACGTAACAACAGATTGGGCAATAAACTGAAGTTAACTTAAATTAAGCACAACTATTTTCCTTACAACTATTAACAAGGGTGTCTATTAAGCGCTATAAAACATTTGTTTTAAAACTTAAGGGACTGTTTTTTAAGATAATGTCTCTTATGCGTTCTACAAAAGTTTCCCTTAAATTTTGGCTTTCTTGATAATTTTTAAAAGTTTGTAATAAGTTTTAAACTTTCAGGATAAAAGGAAGTTACAACTTATATCACATATACTGCCTTTTTTTGTGCTTATTTATATTTATTTATAACCTTAAATAAAACAAGTAAAAGTGCTTTCTTCGGCTGTGCCGAAACGTTGATACCCTTTACCAGAGTAACAGCCTTTTCGTCGATTTCGAACGTCAACGTTCGCATAGAAAACTACATTTAAAACAAAAACAAATTTTCGAATTTTCAGACTATATCAGAAGTGGGTACAGATTCGGATTCAGTACAACTTAAACTCTTACAAAAGTATACTTTGGTCTATGGGTTATAATTTTGTTGGCCTGTGTAATTGTAAGCACGGTGTCTAATAAGTGCAACTATTCTTAAAAATTAATTAAATTATTGCAAAAACTCAACAAAAGAAAAACCTGCTGAAACTTTCTTACGCCCAAGAAAATAATTTTTTTTTATTTTTAAATAAAACTTTATTTAACTTTAAATTTTAAAAACTTAAATTGTTTTAACTTCATTAAAAAATATTATTACTTACTAAATATTTTCCCATAACTACATTAAAACCCATAATAATTATTAGCTTTTTACGCCGTTCTTGTGGCTCTCTTTAAACAAAAGAATTGCAAAATTAATTTGTTAAACAAAAAATTTTTATTGTTAAATGTTTTAATAGCAAAAAAAAAACTTTACAACAATTAAATCCAACAAAATCTCGTAGTCGGATTATTTAAAGAAAATAAAAGCCAGCAACTTACCACAAATAACTTAGCAACAAAGCGGGTGCTTTATAGAGATTAAAAAAAAATTAAAGTTAAACAAAAACAAAAACCAATACGTCTATGTGTTCACTTTTCAGCAAAGTTACGAAATAAATGAATTCAAAGAAAAAACACAAATGTTTTTCACAGAATTTATTTCTTTAAATTCTTAATTTCTTACTTAGAAAGAGTAGCAGCTTCAACAAATCTTAAAAGTCTTTTATATGGATCAACCAAAAAAAAAAAAAAAAAAAAACAACGAGAGTTTTACTTAACTATTCAACAATTAGCTATTGGATTCATTTCCACACAAAAGATTAAAAATTTTTTAGTTTTGCAACTTACAACTTTATCCTTAACCAAAAAAGTTTTTATAAGCTCATTAAAGATTTGAAAACTTTTGTATTACAAAATGTAAGACAGAAAAGTATCGGGTGGAGATTTAGCTGCATGACAACATTCGTTATCGATAACTATGGTTTGACAGCTGAGAATGTCCAACTGTGTTAACATTTCTGTTCAGTACGATTTGGCAAGTCATCATGAATCGTTAAACGCTACTAGAACAATGCTACAAAATTCAGGAAATTTACTTTGAAAAAAATCTGTTTGCGAAGTTCTTTAGCACTACGTCCATTTTACGAAGCTAATTTCTGGTTAAATCGCAACGTCAATAAAAGCAAAATTGCCGAATTTAGAGCGAAGATAATACTCAAGCTGTTAAGAAAATACCATTCACCCGTTAATATTGACTGTTTAGAGGCTCTTTCGAAATTAGCAAAGAGCTGTCGTTACCTTATCGAGTCATGCTGACTAAATTTTTGTTTCCAAAAATTTTTCACTTAAACATCACCGACTTTTATTTCCAACAAGAAGGCGCAACTTGCCATACAGCGCGCTTACCAATCGATTTATTGCAAAATCAAGTTGGTGACAACTTTATTTCCCGAAGTAGTCTGGTTCGTGCGAATTAACGCCTCTGAATTGCTTTTTATGGGGCTATGTTTAGCCAGTGGCTTATGCCGACAAACCAGCAATACTTGAAGCATTGAAAGCAAAAATTCAAGCCACCATTGACGCCCTTTGGCCAGGTTTATTGAAAAAAGTATTAAAAAATTGGACTGTTCGAATGGACCATGTAACTCGTAGCCGCGGCGGACATATGCCGGTAATCATATTTAAAAAATGACCAGATTATAAAAACACTTCATTCCAACAATATTTCTTTCTTGTATTATCATTTTAAGTTCTAATGCAGCTAAAAAAAACACCCTTTACTAACAATTTCTACAAAAGCTTCAACTTTATTTTAAGCCCTTTTGTTTAAACAGATTAAGAACTTTTCTATAAAGTGGCCTCAGGCCGAGTTTTTTTAGCCACTACAGAAGCAGTCACGTTTATTTTATTATTACCCATAATTTTTTTTAAATGCAGCAGAAAGCCTCTAAACACACTGTGGGGCATTTGATGAATAATAGAAAAACAATTAACAAACGTAAAGACTGTTCAAAAAAAGTTAACTCATCCAGTATGAGTTTTGTAAATGGAAACTTTAAATGCAAAATGGTAGACCACACCTGTCCCTGTATAAATCTAAAACTTTAGAAATGAATGTGTCCTCCTTTTTTGAGGATTTGACTTAAAATATCCTTCTATGTATATATCAGAGCTGTAAATGAATTATTCATTTTTTAATTAATTCGCGAATCATTGATGCACTGAATTAGCAAATTTTGAAATAATTCTTTTCACACAAAAAAATTAATGGAATGAAATTTGAGTTCAGTTCGTTTTCCAATTCAAATTAATTTGTTAAAGTGAATTGCAATTTATTTTACAGATTTATTTAAATTAATTCAAAATCAATTAGAAAAAACAATTAGCAATCCATTTCCAACTCATTTGACTTTTTCAAATCATTAAACTTTTCTTGAAAAATGCTGTGTTTTTCCATTGACTAATTTGCCTTCTCTAATTTTTTTATCAATTGGTTAAGAAAATTTTGCTTTCGAGGATAGAAAGCCCTCAAGACGGCTACTACTTAAAGCTTTCACGGAGTTTCTTTGTGTTTAACTGGTGAAAATACATCTTCTAATTAAACTAATGGTGAATTTTGATTTTAATTTTTCTTGGGTTTTTTCTGTTTGCTGTACTACTGCATTCTTTTGTTGCAATGCTAAAATTAAGAAAATAATCACAAACAAAATCCTGAAGATTCCTTTAGACAGTAAATATGGCTCGCTCACTGGATAAGGAAGCTTCCTGAAGATTAGAATCTAATGTTTCGTTTTTGATTGTTTTTAAAATAACAGGTAAGGTAGATGGGAACTGTAAGGTGGTTCTGGCTTAAGTTGTAATACAGATCGATTAAGCAGGTGACAAGTCGGGATACTTATTTGTTTTCTTATTTTAAAAGTTGTAACCAGTGATGCAAAATGTGTCGCAATTGGATAATTTGTGGCAATTTTGAATGTTAAATAGACCTGTGGTTCATGACAAATTCAACTTTCTACAGATGCAAACGCTTGACGGCTTAAACCTGAAGTTTGTGGACCAGAACTATAAAAAAAATTTCGTATTGCTTTTGAGTGATAATACATAATTATGAATCCTTAATTGTGTGCTACTTAAATGTAACAAAAATGGACAACAATGCCTTTAAAAATTGTAAATTTTTGATTTCTGTTTTAAGGGAATAAAATACATTTTCTTAATTATTATTGTTTTGGTTTTATTTAATACAAACCAGAGAACTGCAAAAATCACTATTTTATTGATTTACTCATACGCTTAAATGCCTGCAAATCAAAGTTCAACGTTGGTAATTTTGATATCGTTTCGTACACATTTGATTTGTGAATGTGTGAGTTTTTTTATTGTTTGCATTAATTGATGCGCACGCAATAACACAATTGCAGTCATTGCCCACTCGATGAGACAACGACGAATGTAAATTGGGATGAGTACGAGTCGCTTTGTTGGTATGATTGTTGTAGGCAGAAGTTCAAATAAACTAGTTGTTGTATCCAATTTGGTTTTGTTTTTAGTTTTTTAAAAGCGTAACAAGCAACATTAACAACAATAATACATTGTACAATGTACATACAGAACTACTGCACTTTTTAAGAAATGATTAAAAATAAAAAAAGTCTTCTGTTTCTATGGAAATTGTTTGTACCTATGTGCGTTTAGTTTCATTTCAATTTTTTTTCTTTCCAATCCAGCATATGAAAAAACTTTAATACGTACTACATACATAGCAACTGCTGAATGTATGTATGTGCTTTTACCAAAGCAATAATTGACGAACGAAGCTACACATGGTATGAATGGCAAAGCCAATACGCTGTGCATGACTTGAATGAATTTTAAAACAACACCAATGTGTGTGGCTGAGAAAGTTTGATTGCATGAACACAATTGAGTGTATTTGATATTGTTCATTGAGTGCGAATTTTTTGCAATCGCACAAAGCTTTTCTCTGACACAAACCCAATTATCAGATATATTTCAAAAAAGTTTCGCCCAGTATTGTGGCTCTTTAAAATCGTAATTTTGACCCAAAAAAATAATAATATAAAATGCATCACTAGTGTTATCTTTTGTATCAGCAAGATATAGATATATTTTTTTAGATTTGCATAAATAGTAGGAATTGCGAAATGAATAGATTTGGATATTCTTAAGCGTTCAGTAAAAAGACCCACAAGCATAAAATATAGGTTATATCCCATGGTCACTCATCAGAAAGACAGCTCACTTAGGTCCTTCAGTTGTTTCTTTGAAATGTCCAGTGCCAATACTCACCTTATAGAGCAGTTACTCATTCGGGGTCACAGAAGAATTTAGCCAATTCGTCTTCCTAACGCGGAAAACGAACAACCTTAGTTCTAACTTAGACAATTCATATCCAAAAAGATGAAAATTGCTTTACTTCCTAATGTGTCGAGCTCCAGGACATCAAAGCAGAAAATGAAACAAAGTTTCCTCTTCCTCCTCGTTTTTACAACTTCTGCAGTAATCATTGAATTCCAGACCAATTGTCTTCGCATGAGTTCCTAACGGCCAGTTCCCAGTTTTTACTGAGATCATCTATTGAACCTAAGCAGAGAGCATGTCATCCACTCATCAAAGTTAGGCTACAATGCCATGGATACGGAATAGGTGGTTGCACGGGTCTACCCCAACTGTGCAAGTCTATACGAATCGCTCTTAAGGAGTGACAATTAATATCCTGTTGTCTCATGGCAAAAGCGAAACTACTGTTCATGCAATGTTTTTAAAGGCGTATACATTTTTTGGTAACAGAAAGATAATTTAACTTTTTGTGCCTTTAACAACAAAACAAATCCTCCAAATTCATTTTAAATGTAAAGCCAAAAGTCTTTGCAAAAAGTTAAAAAACTTAACGCTGTATCAACGAACTTTAGCCAAAATTATAAAATTATATGTGTGACCATGGCCGTTACGCTCTTTACCGGATATCTTATATCATAATTTGTCTTATCCTTGGTAAAGCGTGTTTTTTAGAGTGTCACAACTTCGAGTTGGCATCACTGCTTTATTTGAGCACCCATTTAACAGCTGGTAGTTGCTTTTTGTTTTGTTTGCTTTGAAATTTCATTAAAAATCTACTTTCACCAGAGCAACGCGTGTGAATTGTTGAAATTTTTAACCAAAATAATTGTTTTATTCGTCAAACTCATCGTGCACTTCTTCCATTTTATGGCGTACATAATCGTCCTTGAGAGCGGCTAATTCGAGTAAAATACATTGTTTTTGGACCACATTTACTGTAACTGATAATGTGCATCCCGTGAGACGCCAAACAGTGCGCACTGAAGAAAAGCATTGAAGAAGATCCTAATAAAGTAATGCGTCACCGTTCTCAGCAACTGGGGTTGTGTCCTTCCACTTTATGGAAGATCTTACGAAAGGATCTTGGCTTAAAAGCTTTTAAGATTCAACCTGTGCAGGAATTTAAGCCAAACGACCATCTTATGCGCCGCCAATTCGGCGAATTGGCTGAAGCACAAATTGATATTGATTTTGAATTTCCATTAAAAATTTTATTTTCCGATGAAGCCCATTTGGAGTGAGGAGAATCCACAAGCTTTTGCCGAAGCACCATTACATCCACAGAAAATTACTGTTTGGTGCGATTTATGAGCTGGCGGAGTCATTGGCTCATATGTCTTCAAAAACGAATGTGGTCAGAATGTTGCTGTCCATGGTGAACGGTATAGGGACATGATTCGAAATTTTCTCGTATCTAAATTACGTGGCATTAATCTTGCTGTTATGTGGTTCCCACAGAACGAAGCCACATGCCACACAGCGAGCACTACAATTGTTTTACTCAAAGAAACTTTTGATGAAAAATAATTTCAGGGAATGGCCCAATTAATTGGCCACCTAGATCGTGTGATTTAACCCCATTGGATTATTTTCTTTGGGGTTATGTTAAGTCACTTGTCTATGTCCAAAAACCACAAACAAAAATTTGGAAATCAATATTCGAAGAGTTATCGGCGAAATACTGTCGCAAACGCTGCGAAAAGTTGTTGAAACTTTGTGTTCCAGATTGCGCCTTCTACGCGCCAGCCGTGGCGGCCACATTACAGAATTCATATTTAAACATTAACTCGATAAAAAAATTTTTCCAATAAAGCCCGTTTCATTGATATTAAAAATATAACTTGTGGCACTCTATAAAAAGCACCCTTTACTTACTAATATTATTTAAAAAAATATAATGAGTGAAATAAAAAGGACTATGCATCTGTTTTTATTAAATTTCAAACAGCTAGCTAATTTTGGTACACCCTTTATGAATTTAAATTTATATCTCCTTGTTTGTTGGACACCAAAAGCAAAAATCAACGATTTAATATTATGACTATACAACATATTACAAAAAATATGTAATTAAAATCCTCATGATTAAAATCCCACTTACCTGCTTCTGAATACTGTACAAAAACGCCGCCATTCACATGTGTTTTTCTTTTGTGCAGATAAAAGAGATTAAATAAAAAACCTTTTTTATCTTAAATATGTCGTTTGCTAAAATCTCCCACTTCTTTTAACGTTCACATATAAAAGTCTCCTTACATTTACTAGCACTATAAAAAAGCCTGCAAGGGTAAAAAGATACAAAACAAATTTAAATTATTTTGTAAAATATATGAAGGGAAGAGTAAGAATATAAAATAATTAAAAATATTTCCTTATGCCTTGATAAACAGCCGAAATTTTTTACACTTTTGTGCTTAAAAGAAACCAAAAAAAAAAAAAAAAAGAAAAACAAATATCTGATTAAGGCAACTTTTATTTTCTGAAATATTTTATTTTATAAATATTGTCACCGACAGATTTTCTTTGATAAGTGTGAAATTGGATTGAACGAAGAAATACAAAGTTTTTTATTTTTTTTTTTTTTTTCATTTTGAGCCTGTGCAAATTTACTTATTTTTTTGTTTATGTTGCTCAAAGTAAATACATTTTTACTCTGATTAATAGAATTTTTAAAGAACAATTGCTTTTTTTATTTTTGACGAAAATTGTCCCAAGAATAAAAGATACTTTACTTAAAAAAAAAAAAAAAAAAAAAAAAAAAATCAAATACTTCGGGTGCGATATTTATAATAAAAAAAATGTTTGGCCAAAAGTTAACATAATAAATTTTTTTATTGTCGGAAAAAAATAAGGTCTTTAAAAAAGCTGTATATGAAACCTATTTTTTATGTGAATGGAAAATAAACTTTAAACATTTTATTTTTCTTTATTAGCCCAACTACAATTGAATTTACATAGGAAAAATGGGAGAAAGGAGAAAACTCCCGGGGAATTTTTATTCATAATTGGGCTGTAAATATGCCAAATAATTGTACCTATTTGTATTAAAACTAAACTAATAGTTTAGGTCGATCCTGTATCAACAACATAAAAAAAAGTAAACTGAAAGTAAAATTTTGTCATACTGACCCAAGGAATGCAGAAGGGTTAAATGCAAAATCATTTTGTTTGGTTCGCATTTTTTTTTTTTAATTGTTTAACTGTAGTCTATTTTTTTTGCATAGCGTATGATTAATTTTTATTTATTGCATGTATTTTTTATTACTCATACGTACAATTCCATTACAAATGACTCCTTCCCTACACGAATTGAATGAGAGAAACTAACACGAACAAAATTTTTTACTAAAACACTCGCAATAATTTTATAAATTACCGGAGTTGCCACTGTTTCGTTTTGCAACATAATTTGAAGGATTTTTTTTATTATAGTTACTGCAACTTTTGTATAAATAGTCCTAATGTAAATATTTTTTAAATATTCAGTTGAATCGAAGTTCTATTAAAATAAATTAATTAACTGTTTTTATAAAGCGAGTATGTTTTTTATTAGTTTTTATTATTTACTTATTTTATTGTCAAAAAATACAATCAACATACGAATGTGTTTTTGAAGTTTTTAGGAAAAAAAAAATATTGAGAAAAAAATGGTTGCTAGTGGCAATGCAGGTCTCCGCTCTAATAGATACATATGTAAGAGTGATACATCTAATGCAGACAGAAAAAATATTCCAACATTTTTTACTAATAAAAGCATTACACAAAAAACATCAGTTTTGATTACAAATGTTTTCAAGTGGATTAAACGTTTAACCAAGGGAATTAAACGTTTAATTAATTTTTTAATCAATATCAACAATTTTTTAATTTAAATCCATTTTAATTTTTCCTGTGTACATATTAGGGTGTTCAACCGTTTAATTATTGTTCGATTAATCGAACGATTAATCGTCTAAGATTGTCCGATTAATTTAAAATTGCTAATTTCGATTAAAGGATTAATCGATGGATTTATGCCAATTAATCGAATAATAATAATAGTATATGGTTTTTCTGTTAAATGTATAATTTTTTTAATGTCCAAATTTAAGAATAGAATTTAAAGCAAGGTTAAAACAAGAATATGCTACACCAACTATATCAAAGGAAGCTGCATGTGGTCCAATGAATAAATATTTGAAACAAGATATTTCGATCGATTCTCTTGAGGAAATTTTTTGCAGAAGCATATCAGAAGATAGAATGTCCGTAAAAGGTTTCAAAAAATCCAAAGTTATATTGACACTTTTGAAACCTAAGGGCTTAAATATGCCCGAAAGTGAAGCAACAATTCGGAACTACACACGATGGTGCAGCCGCAGTGCGAAAGTGTAGTAATAATATGCCAGTAGAGTCTCAACTTTGCATTAATCATGCTATTCACCTTGCGATTGTTGACACAATCTATACTAAAACGTATAAAACAACTATAAATGAAAAAGTAGAAGATAATGAAGATGAATATGACTCCCAGGGTGATGAAGATGATGAATTAAAAATACCAGATGAATTTGACCTTAAAATTTAAATAAGTGAAGTTATTAATCGTGTACGTAAGTGTTGTACCAAAACAAAAACTTCAAACATATGTTGTATTGCAAAAAAAAAAAAGAGATTATTATACATGACGTAAAACATCGTTGGTCATCTTTATCTAATATGATCCAAAATTTTCTTCGAATAAATAAATGTGTCGATTAGTATGAATTGTTACGTTTGTTTTGTTTTTTTTTGTTAATAAAATGTTAAAATACTTTAATTAACAATGTTTGTTTACTTAAGTACCAATTTTTTCTAAAATTATCGAAACAAAATCTCGTAATTTATTAAATTTCTGGATTTGGAATTATTCGATTAATCGATTAATTTTAAAATTTTATTAGTTTAATCGAATAAGTCAAAAATGCCAAATATCGATTAATAGTTTAATCGAACAAAAAAAAAACCCGATTAATTGAACACCCTAGTACATATTCAGAAATTATTATTAACATTTTTTAATAAAATCGCGTTCTATTCTACTTAATTGTAAAATATAATTGGCTTTTTAGTTTAGAAGAAGAAAATACAGATAAATATTGTTTTAAAACTTAGTTTGTGTTTAAACAGCAAGTTGATAAAAAAATCAATGTATTTCTTTTTTTTTTTTATTAATTTTTATTTATGTTTAATTGAAACAAACCGAGTTTTGTTTACACATAAATGTTCCTCAACAGTAACGAATATATGGATCAGTACTGTGAGTGGTATATACATCAGTACTGATAAGTAAACAATATTAGAGTGAGCAGTTTAAATACTTGTTGTGGTCGATTGCGGTGAATTGTACAACGCATTACAGGGAAAATTCGGTTTTTGGCCAGGTGGTTCGTGTGTGGAATAACCTTCCTGTTGAAATCTTTCTTCTCACTTTCAACATAAATAAACTCAAGTCGAATGTCACAAGCCCTCTTTCCTCCTTCCCATCACCTATTTTCCTAATTCCAATATAATGCAATAAAGGGGTCATCCCCTGGGTGCTAGTCCTAACAAAAAAAAGTTAGAGAAATATGCAAAACCATACGTACACAAAAGCTTTAATCATATTGTTCACGTTGGCCTTAAAAAAAAGATAGAAAGATAGATGATAAAAACCGGTCAAGTGATTGACTCTGTTCTCTTAGAATCATTTACCCCCGGTCTCTACGTAGCAATATTTATTGCGGCAAACGTCAAATTTGATTGCTCCATTAAATTTGCGACGTATGGACCGCATTTTGCCATAAGTGGCAATCCATTGCGCAATGATTCTCATCTGATTGCTTGAGCAATTATTGCTTAGCAACCTGCAGCAGTATAATCCGCAATTATTGCACCATTGTTCTGCCGACGTTTTTGCTTTTGCTTAGCAAAAATAATTGCAACGTGGAGACCCTGCGCTTAGGTTAGTTTTTCAAACAGAGTAAGAGTAATATAGTAATCAGAGCTACCGTTTTTGGTTATTTCTAACCAAAATTGGTTATATTTTTTTCAATGTGGAGATGTGAATATTTTTTTCATTTTGGTTACTTTTTTCTAAAACAATTATAATTACGAACGAATATGTTTTTCTTGGTACAATTATTTACGAGCTCGAATAATTTGTACTGTGTACTACGATTTTTTCATTATTTGTTACCAATGAACGGAAGTTTTTTATAATTCCTTTCAAAACAGCAACCAAATAATTTTTTTAAGATTTTTGCTAAGAAAATATTGCCATTTGTAATTTTAATATTAAAAACGCCATGATCTGAAATCTAAACAAATGAAGTTTTAATCAATGGAGATTTTCAATTATTTTTTTTTAATGAACAAGATAGTACTAATTATAAAGTAGGTCGATTAAAGAAAATTACTGAAAAATTACACAAAAGTCGTTTTAGTGTTTTTAAAAACTTGAAAATAAGTTTAAGGTTTGAATTTAAGTTATTTCCAGAAGTATATTTATATACATATTTGAAAATACACGTAGGAGTTTTAAAGATTTCTTAAAATTTATGGAATTTTCTTTAAGAAATGGCTGCAAGTTTAAAGAAATTTGAAATTTTACTGTTTTTAACTTTTCAGTAAGGATATTTATTTAATGTCTTTTAAGATAATTATTTGGTAAAAAAAACTTTTGACTGTCAGTCATATACTTTTTCCCCATAGAATGTACGTTACGAAAGGCGAAAGGCAATAATATTTTACAATTATTTACAAAATATTTGATATATTAGAACAATTATGAAACATTTTTTTATAATAAGAATTATAAGTTTGAAATAAAATTTACACAAAAGAGAAAAAAGTTTTTATAATATTTTAGATATATGTAAATTAGAAAATATTTACATAAAATACATTTCGGATATCGCCAATTGTTTTAAATTTCGTCAGCATAATCACCATATCGCCAAACGTAAATTTCCATCGACAAAAGGAATCAGAAATCGCCACATTTGACAGTCCTGCCAATAACAGCTAAAAAGCGGAAAACTATTATCCATTTTTGTTATTTATAACTGGCATATTAAAAAAATATTCAATTTTGTTTTATATATATATTCCTCTAACTCCCACTGAAGCATAGGGCGCTAAAAAATAAAAATTTTTTTTACGAAAATAGTCTCAAATAAATAAAAACTTTTAATTAAGTTTCACGTTATTTTTTTAATATGTTAAAGAATTACATTTCTTGTTTTGTTTTCTTGATTTATAATTATTGTTTTACTATAAAGTGCAAATAACCTTTGTGTTACAATGTATTACAATGATTTTAATGATTTTCATAATTAATAAAAAGCATTTTAAATTTGGTTATAATTTTTTACATTTGGTAACTTTTTCAAAAATTTTGGTTGTAAAAATTGTATTCGTTGTGGCAGCACTGATAGTAATATACTTCTCTATTTTAATAAGTTCTCAGTTACCATGAATATATAACAATTTCATTGAAGTTTAATTAAAGCTTTATTCACAATGGGAGCAACAATTTCGTTTTTCTTCTATCCTATTTCTTTCCGAAGTATTTTACATAGTTTCCTCTTATTTCTCGAACAAAAATGTAACAAAAGTTTTTTAAAAAAATGTATGAGTTGAAAATGACGTCTGTAATAATTTTATTTAGTTTTTAACAAAATGTTTAAAAAATAATAATAAAAAATTGACATTGATCTGGGCCAAATTTGCAATCGGTTTCTTAATTTAAAATGTGTTTGGTTGCGAAAAAAAATCGTTGATCCTTTATGAACACCAAGTGAAATTATTGCTAGCATTGTGTACGAGGTTTAAAGTTTAGTTTGTAAAAATCAACTAACGGGTTTTGGACGTTATATTCTATTTGGTAAAAAGTCTTAGTTTTCTTTCACTCACCATGGAAAACGAGCAATCTGCAAAAAATTACTATTTAGTTCTTCAAATACAAGACCGATAGCGGGCGATATAGAAAAAACTAATAATTTTTTGCCCAAATCCACACCTTATCTTTCACAGATGTATTAAAAAGCTTAAGTGAATTGCTGAGGTTATCAACATTCCTAACCTAACCAAAATAGTCGCAAAGCTGTTTTCATCATATCCATTAATATGGACAACTTTTTTGCAGCTCTATGCTAAAAGTTAACGAGAATTTCTACATCACTGTAGATAACAGACTTTTTGGGCGTTATAATTTATTATTCCACAATTAAAGTTTGAACATCATGTTTTTTTTTTTTAAATTTGTTAAAAGTTTAAACCAACTTTTGCACTAAGTATTTATCTCGATAGAATTAGAAGGCATAAATAGCCCCCTTAGTTATTTCCAGAAATTTTTTCCTTTCTACACTACTGTTTTATCCATTTTAAAATAAACTTAAATTTAAAACTTTTTAAGCAGATTAATCATTTGAGAAAAACAAAAACTAAATATTTAGATAAAGTTTTGTCATAAATTAACAAATGTCAGAAGAACTTCTATCTAACCGATAAGAATTTTCACATACAAATGTAAAAACAATCCCTTTTTTTAAATCACACACACACACACATACATGCATGTGTCATAGCATCAAAAAAGATTTTTCAAGGATTTAAATGTTGTGTTGGAAAGACGGTAACCAAAATTGGAATTTAGTTTGTTTGATAAAACATCTTCTCTTCGAAGGTAAAACTGGCAAGTCAAAATGACACAATGATCGGAGAAATTTATATTTTTCTTTAAAGGGAAAATTTTTCTATCATGTAAAAAATTCTTAGAAATTTGCATTAGATGTAATAGAAATCAGTGCAGCGGTTGCGTTTTTTGGTTCCACTCACTGCCAGCATGAAAAGCAATAAACATTTTTTTTTGGTAACAGTTGAGGTAAAATTGTAATTAAATTTCAGAAAAATTGAGAAAATTTGCCATTATCGTTTATTCAGTTAGTTCATTTCTTATTTCAAAACTCAAATTATGCAAAATACGAAAATGTGTTAAAAAAATATTAGACTAGAAAAGTTAAGCAAAATAAATTTGTAATTATTTAAGGTCACCTTAATTAACTGTAGCAGTGTTGTTCTTACTGCATAATTTTAAGAACTTCAATTAATATCAGGTTCTAAAAGTAAACAAAAGCTATTGTGATGCAAACACTTGTCTTTGGATACTGCATAACTATTGTTTGCTTTCATTAAACTGCAACAATCTTATGTGTGTCCAATTATATGCATGCAAACATTACTTAAAGCTTGTACAAAAGAGAGTTATGGGCATTTCCATAAAAAACCTTTTTTAGTAAGCTTTGGACTTATATAGATCTATTTTTCTACTCTTTTTTTAACGTTACGCCAGATGCAAGTAAGGTTGTATTTCAGGACCATGTTGTTAAACCGTTATCGCTAAATGTAGAGCTTGTTGCGCCTTACACCAAAATATAAAAAAGTAAACTATACATATAAAATTTTTTGAGAAACAGTCTAAATTAATTCTGGCGTTACGTTACAAAAAGTAGGCTTTTCGCTGGAACTGCCCACATATGCTTATGTCAATTGTCAATTAGATTAAAGTCGACTTGTTTATCTAACGAATGATTTTTTACAGTAGGAAACAAAAAATGTTATTCAAATATATTCCAAGTCAGCAAAGCAGACCGTCAAAGTTGAAATCTTATACGATTTCTGTCAGATTTCTGACCCAAAAATGTATGAAGAAAACATGAATTCTGGTAGACGAGTCGTTGGAAATTTTGTGTGTTTTATTCCGGTATTTCCTATAGACACAAATCTAATAAAAAAAAGGGCATGGGAAATTTTGTATTGTTAACCGACATTAAAATTATTTTTTAGCAGATGGCTGAAAGAAAAGGAAATACAATTTTAATCGACTGATAGCACGGATTTCTGCAGAAGGATTTGAATCCTTTTTAAACAATAAAATAAAATTTTTAACATGTATTTTCAGTTTAAACTTGCTACACACTAGTGATTTGTGCGTGTGATTTGTTAGCGTACCATTTCTCCACACATGACGAACAAATCACAATAAAGCTTAACACATTGAGTGCCACGTCATACGTTTCCGCACGACACCTAAGTCGTCGTGGGGTGCCACGTCGTACGCTTCCGTACGACACTGATTTTTTTTCTTAGTTTATTCAGAGCCTGTCGTTCATTTATAGACGACGCTGAGTGAAATTTGTTGTGATTTTTAAATAAAGAACTCTTTACTGAAAATTTTTGCAAAAGCATTCATGGGTCTAGGAGGATTTTTTGAGGTTTTATAAAGTGAAAAATGTATAAAATGTAAATAACACAAAAACTGCTTGGCCTCCTGGGAAGGTTTTTGTCAAAACCGCTTGGCACTCAATGTGTTAAGGCTCAGTTAGCCGGGAGAAACCTTAACTTATTTTAACCTTACCGTAAACAAGTAAGACCAATCTATTTCTTACAGATTGACACGTAACATCTTACTGCTAACAATAATAGTTCTAATTGCTTTACAAACAACAAAAGAAAACAGCTGATTTGCAACGTTATTGTTACTCCCGGCTAACTGAGCCTTTAAACTTCAAAAAGACAACATGAATTGTGACACGATAGCACCATGGATAATTAATTTGACTAACAACAAAAAAAAAAAAAAAAAAAAATAAAAATAAGAAAAATCGAAGAAGAATACAAAAAGTGTTTTTATGCTAAAGAACTCCGCAATAGATGCAGTTCGACGTTTTGTTATAGACTTAAATAAAAAAATTGAACAAATCACAAGAAATTTAAAATTTTTAATTTGTGCGCGCACAGCGCAATTAACAAGTAACAAAACGTCGAGCACGCACACATCACATATCACTAGTGTCAGCTTTGATGACAATTGTCATTATATTCACAAAAAAGACACAAAAAACAACTAAGACACATGTAGGTATTTATATGAATTCAATCAGAAATCTATTAAACATATCGCTACATAAATACCCTTCGATATATCCATGCAGAATCCATGAGAAAGCGGCCAGAAAAAACGTACATATATTCAATGTCTGACTCATATCTAAATGAAGTCTCTAAGCATAAAAGCAGAGCTTTGCAAGAATTGTCTGATTCAGACAACGTCGGAGTATTTTTCTTGATGAGGGTGGATCTCGCTTTAAAAAGTATTTTTAATAAAATAAATCTTTAAAATAAAAAGTTCTCAAAATATACATCCGATTCAAAACGAAACTGCAGTAAAATAAAAAAATTTTAAAAAAACTCTGCTTGCTTTTCAGAGCTCTAAAGTCGGCATAGAGAAAAATGAAGTGAAGTTTTTTTTTCTAAAATTCAACTTTATTTTAATTTTATTCATACAATTTTTAAATATCATGTCATTAGACGTATTGATAGTGGATTCTAAATAATTCTGCCAGTCGTAGTCGAATAAAACAAAAATAAAAATCTTAATATTTACAACTCTAAAAAACTGTCTCGGAAATTCTCTGATGATGCTACTCGATGTTTTGTAGCGAAATATTGGAAAATAAAATATGATTTTATAAAAACAAAAATATGGACCTCGAATGCTACTTCTATGTTTGAATAAAAAGGTCGAATAAAAATAAACTTAAATAATATTGTCTCGAAAATATTATGAGTTTAGGTCAACTGCCATTCATTTCTTTAACTAATCCGGCATGTTCTCCAAATCGGAATAAAGTGAATTTCAAATCGAACAAATTTTAAAAAGACGCCTCTTTATATACTCCATGCTTTAAGTACCAACCATCTTTACAAGAACAACTATTAAAAATATGAAAACTACAGTCATTTTGTAAATTATTTAAACCAACATCTTGTACGACTTTACTTCCACTTCATTTCGATTCCTACAACATGCCCGATTGACTTGGGCTTGTTACCGTTACCTTAGGAACGAAACACTTTAAGCACAATATTTACAAACATAAAAACACCAATAAACAAACAACAACAAAGCAATGTTGTTTACGAAACACCATATAAGGGAAAAAAAGATCAAAGCTGCGATTTGATTTATATTGGTACAACAAAGAAAACATTGGAAACAAGAATAACAGAACATAAAATGGACATAAACAAATTGAAGTAAAGTACTGCATTAGCCCAACACATAAACAATACATAAAACATAGAGAAAGAATCGAAAAGAAAAGATTCACAATAGAGACGTTAAGGATACAACTGAAAATAAAAAAGACAATTAAAAATTAAAAGAAGACACACAAAACATTTATGCCAGTTACTGTGTTGCAATATCTAAAACAACTAACCGGTGATATAATTTTTAAGTTTGTGTTTAACTGAATTTTTCAGGTTTAAAGATTTTATGTTTGTCCTCAACAAATTATTGGTCAATGTAATAAAAAATTAATTTTTCTTATTGTAAGTCATAATTAATTGTTGAAAAATGTTTGTTGTAATAATATTGTTAAATATATTTTCTTTAATTTAAATAGACGAATCAGTCTAATAAAGTAAGCATAACATTCACGAAACGTTGGGAAAATATGCATTAAATATATGTAGAACTTAACCCTCTAATGCCAAGTTTTAGAATAAATGGGAATTTATCATGAAAACAATTTTTTTAGGGTAGTTTTGGGTCTCTGAATTCAAAAAAAAAATATTTTTAAGCCCGTACGATGAGTCGTTTACGTTCCAGGTAAGAAAACATCTAGGAGTTCCTTGAGGCACCATTGGGTACCTAGTAATAAAAACACATTTAATTTTTGAGAATTCTGTTTGTTAGTTTGTATTGAAAATAAAAAGTAATGAATCAAATTAAAAATATTTGGTTTTGTTTATGATAATTAAAAAAAACAATTTTATTATTTGAGCATCATTAATGAAGTTTGCACTTTGAACAAAAGCTTTGTGTTCGAGATTGTTTACAATGCTTTAAGAGCTTTTGAAGCTTCTACAAATATTTTTCTAGATCTTTAAGCAATTGTAAAAAAATGGAAATTAATAAAAATTAGTTATATATTGGGCGTCAGTAGAAATTTTGTAAAGCATGCCTTGAGGCACTCTTAGGCATTAGAGGGTTAAGGCCGTATTAGATTAAATAAAATCGAATTTAAAGAAACACTTTTTGATATAGTCCACAACAGAACTGGATAGAGTTAAATTTGGCGGAGAATTTAATTGTGAAATACATGAAATTCAGGAATATAAGCTTTAACTTTTTCTTAATTTCTAGCAGTTGATGAATTTATTTTAAAAATACAACAGCGAATCATGTTAATTCTCAGAAAATTGAACTGAAACTTTTTCTAAATCTATCTAAAATACTAAAAGTAGAATCCTACTTTTTCATAGAGATATTTATAAAGAAAGTAAAACAAAATTTAATGGCGGAATAAATTTTGTATTTATCTGCATTTTAAATTTAAACTAGGGACTTATATTAAATGCAAAATCTATAAAGTTATAATGTGTTCCTTAAGGTGGTAAATTGTAAAAAAATACTAAATAAAAAAAAAAACTGATGGATTTTATTTGCAAAAACTGTAAAAATTTATTTCATAAATTACCATTTAAAAAATATTGGCAAGTACTGCAAGAAATTTTTAATAATTCTTTGCATTTAAATTGCTGCAACTTTTCCTTTATGTTCTTTTTTTTTCTTAAGAATTTAAATCTGTTCTTTGAGTAACATCTGCTTTGAACTATTTCCTTCAATATAACTCAAGTGAAATCATGCCACATTTTACCACCAGTGCTGTATTGTGTCCTCATTTCGAATGGGTGTTATTACATAAATGCAGTTTACAGAATTGTTATGAAATTCTTAACCCATTTTGTTGTATAAGCAAACATAATGAAAAACATTAGGAGCGCACCATTTCTAAGGCGAAAAAATCGAAATTTTAATTTCTAATAAAACTTCAGACAAAATTAAAAGATATTCTTTAATATGGTATTACAAGCATTTTTATGTTGATTTCTCTTAATTCCGGTGCTCGTTTTCACGGATGGTTGGTTCTCTTCTGAACGAATAAGTCCTGATGTATATTAAGCGGGTATAGCCCACATCATTTAAAATATTTCAAGCTAGTGGATTCAGTTTCGGTTCAAGCCTTTCAAATTATTTTATTGAATACTTTGTTATCTTTGTGGCCTTTGTGAATATTAGAGCCTTTAACATACCAGGCAATCATTACATGATTCGAAGAATTTTTTTTTTTTTTTTGTCGCATTTGGATTTTTTCTGTAAACAGGCCCTACAACTGAAGACCCTAGCACCAGATTGGCTTTAAGACAGAGTTGTAAAAAAAGGATTTAAAATCCAGACTAAGAGCCCAATTTCTTTGTTACTTTTATATTGAGGACATTAGTAATAAACTTTTAAGTAAACTTTAATTCACACAAACAAGCATTACCTCTTCTACTACACTCACACACTCATAAGCACATACATTACAGCAAAAATTTATAAACACTTTAACTTTCGCTCAAAAACAAACACTCATCCAAACAGTCTTCCCATGTCAAAAGACAACACGTTTGTGTAACTTTCGAAACGATAAAAAGTTAAAACATTTCATTCTGTATACTCCTACTTAGATGTTAGTGCCCTAAAAACATTTGGTAGAGTATATTCCAATTGACTACTAAAATATCTCTTCTCTGTTACATTTGGTAGTTATACAGAAGATTTTACGGAATTTAACTACAACAGATTATGCACAAACATTATAAGTACTTTGGCAAAACTTAAAGCATTAGTTGAGATGCTTCTAACAGTTAATTTTATATGTTTTGCGGATGTTTTATATACAACGTTTTTACGTAACTCGCACTCTCATTCATAATTCACAGCCCAATTATGATGCAAATTAAATAATTCGCCATAAAAAATTTTGGGAGCGAATTATCTCATTTGTAGGTAATTCAGTTTAAACTAATATATGCCATCTACACACAAATCATTGTCATCACTAATTTTATTTTTTTTTTTTTTTTTTGAAGGATTTAAAAAAACAAAATAAGGCTGAACCCACACCAACAATAGTCAGAGGCACACAACAAAAAAAACACCTTGCCAAGTTTTTGTCTTAAAAAGCAACCGGTAATCAGATAGAAATGAGGCAATGTTTTTTGGCTTTTTTCGTTTTTTTCACTTGTCTAAATTGGTTGATGGTTAAGTCGTAAAAAAGCACGCAATTCTGTGAGAAGAAGTTCGCTTCAGTCTGTTTTATTTCACTCTGTGTGGGTATGTTGTACCAAAACAAATTTTTCCAACCAATGTTTTGTCGCAGTGCGTCAAAAAGAGAGTTTTGCGTTATTTAACTTGGTTGACTCAAAAAAATAAAACAAATGTTCTGTTGTTGTATTAGTCAAAAAACGGTTTTGTCTTTTATTGGTGTGAGTTCAGCCTGAGATAAAAACCTTTAAATTGTAAAAAAGTTGTTTTTTGTAAAATTTAATACATCAAATAACTAAACAAAATAGGAATTGCTAAAATAATGAGACATTTTAAATTACAGCTTACTGTTGTATTAATTTTCTTAGCAAAAAAATTTTCATAAACGTAAGAAGAAGAGTTGTTGAGTTATGAATGTGCCGTGTGAACTGTGTAATATGCATTCGTAATTCAAAAAGCGAACAACGTAATTCAATATACCGTGAGAACATATCATAAGAGTGTCAAGGGTTATATTCAGAAACAATACAACTGACGTGAATTGATTGATATAAAACTACCAAAATGCCAAAGTTCCCCATTTTTCATTCTAAAAATTGTGTTAACAAACGATATAATATCAGACTGATTCGTTATATCGAAAGGTTCGTTAAAAACGGTACTCTTTTTTTTTACCTTTATCAGTAAAATAAATTTTTCGATGATAAAGTAAATGGGTGGTATTATTGTTTCCGCACGGAAAAGAAAATCCAACGGAAATAAATATTGATCGATATGCAAATTGTAAATATTCAGTTTTATGGTATACCATAACCATTTAGAGTCGATGCCAAATCTTGTGCACAAAAATTGCCTTCAGCAACCGCGGGACGGAATCAATACAACCACCAAATATATTCCACTATTACGATTTACAATTCAATTCTTGTAAAGTTGAAATTTTGCAGTTTTGTATTGTTATAGTGCGGTGAACAAAAACAGCAAAAATTTACAAATTACATCACTTAACAGTTTTTTAAATTTCAACTTCACTGAGTTAAGTGGTAGACCGTAAAAGACGCTATAATTTTTGCATTTTATTGGTTGCTTTAAAAAATAACTTAAATTGCACAGAAAAAAATATATCAAGAAAATTTTTAACAACACAGTTTGTTAAAAATAAAATTTTAGGTCAACAAACTTTTTGTTTGATTCAAAGAAAAAATTTATCACATTGACACTTTGCAAAATAGCACTCAACAAAACATATATAATAATGAAATAATTAAATACTTCTTCATATTCAATAAAAACAATATTGCAATCAAAGTAAAGACAGTATTTAAACAACTCTTGTCCATTTTTAAATAGCTCATAATTCTCATTTGTTTTACAGTTTTATTTGAATAATATATTTAGTTTTGCCAAAGTCTTTGGAAAAGGTTTCCTGATGATCTGGCCTAAGCAACCAGTGAAATGCGCATAGGAACTTACTTATCTCCGCATAATAAATTTTAGCGTTTTTATAAAAATATAAAAATTGAAAATTTATGACATCTTCATTAATAAATAAAAAAATAAAGATTCGATTAACATTTTGTTTTATTTATTCAATTTATTTCAACAAATCAAGTAAACATTTTGTTGAAAAAAATTATTTTGGGCAACAACTTTTTTTATTGACTCAATAAACTTGGTTGCTGACTTAAAATTTAACAATTATACATACAAACTTTTTTATCAATATCGCAAAAATCGTCATCGCAGAAAATTCAAAAATTTTTGTAATCAAATATGCGATTTTCGTATTCAAATATGAAAATTATTTTTTTCTGTGTGAAACTTATTTTCATTTTGTTTTCATTAACTGACTAAACCCATTTTCATTAACTGACTACATGCATTTAATTTTCATCACATACCTAAACATTTTTCGGTACAAAATGCTTGCAGGGTGATTTTTGAACAACTTTCAACTTTTACTGCAGTTTCGTGTTGAAACTTGAGCAAAATCAAACAGAAATGTGTGAGTTAAATGTGTGAGAGTATCGGATGCCACTTGCTATACTTATGTAATATCTAGTAAAACAGTGGGGTTATATGTATTTAAAAAGAAATATATAAATATATATTTTTCCCATGGTTACGTATTTGTATCTACATTGTTATTTCAATACTTTGGATTAATGTATTGGCTTATGAATGTGTAAATATGTACAAACAATTTATTTGTATGTTGGATTGATTTGAAGATTATATTGGTTTTCCCTTTAAAGAAATTTAAATATGTAGATATGATCATTTTATCACCCTTTTAAAAGGTATTTAAAAATTTATTAGACATAAAATATTGCAAAATGTTTAACAAATCGAAAAGTTAAAGAGAGGAAAAAAAATATTAAAATCAATAAAGTTTGTATGTTGTACTTACATACATAAATATGGCAATATCGCACTCGTTCCTTTAAAGGGGGAAACTCAAAATTTATAAAAGAGACAAAAATTGGTTTTTTTTATCTCCTCTTATATCACAAAGGCAAAAAGAGAAATTGATTGAAGATTTTTAAAGTGGGTAAATATGACCAGTGTTTATTGTTTTTTTATACCCTCCACCACAATAAGTTGTGAAGAGGGTACACTAAAGCTACGGTCACACTTATCAAATATTTGACGAAAAAAACGGGACCAACAAGCAAATCAAATAATTATTTCCTTCAATTCAAATATTTATTTAGATTATAATACCACATCTTACAAAAAACAATTTTTTGCTATGTCTAGTAGTATAATTAGTTTGTTTTGTGATATTAAGACCACGTTAAATCTCAATAACTATTAACAAAAGAAGGGGTCACGCTTATTTGGTCAAATATTTAATAAGTGTGACCGTAACTTAAGTTTGTCATTCCTGTAATGTATATAAATAGGTACATATCATTTTGACTGTTGCTGTGGGTATATACTTACAGCACTCTCTACTCTCCTTAATAAGTATGTAATTATTATGATTAGCGCACTAGACATAAGAGTATTAATAAATAGTCAGTTGAAGTTAAACCGCCAACCAGTGTTGTTATTTGTCGCATACATATTAATTCCGTGTGAAGCTTTTTTATTATTCACCTCAGACCCCATAAAGTATATATATTCTGGTCGATTTAGCCATTTCCCTCTGACTGTCCGTCTGTCTGTCTGTTGAAAACACGCTCACTTTCGAAAAACTCAAAAGATTTGAAAAACCTGGGTGTCAAATTGCTTATTGTTATCCTAAGCAGCTTAAAATTGAAATCCAATCCAATCCAATTAGTAGGATCAGAGCTATGAATCAAAATGTGGAACCACCACTTTAAAAAATTGATAATTTTGTTGCAAAAACTAAAATAAATGACTGAACAATGCACGAAATGATATGAAATTTTGCAAATATTCGTTTTATTCGACTGTTAATCACACTGTAAAATTTCATGAAGATCGGTCCATAATTTACCCTAGGCCAGATATAAATTCTACTCCCGGACAACAGTTTAGTATGCCTAAAACCGTAATAAATAATGACCCCTATTCTGCGTTTCGATTCGGATCGAAATTTTCTCCGTTTTTGGCAACTTTGGTATTCTGTGCCCATATTCTGTAACTCCCGTGTTGAAAAACTTTTCGATTGAAATGTGAGAACTGAAACAAAAATACCATAAATTAAAACAAAGATGTTTTTCTCACTAAACTGTTACTGTATCATTTTTGGTGTGTAATAGCTGTAACGTAAGGAAATTACTCGCCAAAAATGTTTCAGTAACAGTTAAGTGAGAAAAACATGTTTGTTTCAACTTATGGTATTTTTGTTTCATTTCTCACATTTCAATCGAAAAGTTTCTCAACGCGGGAGTTACAGAACATTGGCACAAAACACTAAAGTTGCCAAAAACGGAGAAAATTTCGATCCGAATCGAAACGCAGAATAGGGGTGATTGCTATCAAAACAGCATTTGTCGGTCACTAATTTAATATAGCTAAGCCGCAATCAATTTTAATGCTGATGTCTGTTTTTATAAATGTAAATTAATAATAAATAGACATCATATAGATATCACTCCTGAAATATTCACATTGTCGGTGGAGGGTATCAAAGATTCAGCACAGCCGAATATAACACTCTAACTTGTTTTTTTTTTCAAAAAGTGAAGCCTTATTTGCAATTATATCGTAAGCGACAAAAGGCAAATTTGACTGGAAAGGACTTTAATTTTTTTTTTCTTAAGTGGTGAAGCACTTAATTCGGTTTCATGCTATGCATTTATTTATCTTAAAACTTATAATGGTGCATTCGACAGTTTTCATGAACATGCTGAGATGCAATTGATCATTGTACCTGTCGCTTACGATAGTTTAATTGATGTCGCTGACGATATAATAAAAAGGGC
Source organism: Pollenia griseotomentosa (assembly GCA_963931875.1). Classification (NCBI taxonomy): domain Eukaryota; kingdom Metazoa; phylum Arthropoda; class Insecta; order Diptera; family Polleniidae; genus Pollenia; species Pollenia griseotomentosa. The sequence goes on from OZ007563.1 coordinate 89,703,449, forward strand.
TCGATATATTAAGATTTAAAGACAAAACATTTCCTTTTCAAATTTACTTTCATTTTTCATAGAAAATATATCGATAACTTTAATTTATCGGTTCCCCAAGTCTTTCGTACAAAGTAAATCGGTAATTTAATTTTTTATGTGGAAAAATTATCGACTACTCAAGCACATATAAATGTATTATTGATTATCGTTATAGATAAATTAGCTTAAATTTTGGAAAAAAAATTATCTTTTATTTAAACTATTTATAGGTTTTCAATTCCTTTAATTCCTTATGGACAATTTATTGAAAATACTTAATTTATAAAGAAAACTTTATTAATCGGTTAACCGATCAATAACAAAATTAACCGACTATAAACTGATTAAACCAAAACTTCGGTTAAAACAAAAGCAAGATTCGACAATTTGTTTTTGTTTTAAATGTAATTTTCTATGCGAACGTTAACGTTCGAAATCGTTGAACAGGCTCTTATTTTAAATAACTTTTTTTAATATCAGTATTTAATAATTTTTAGCAAACTTGGTACCAAATAAAAGGGAAGGCTCTGTAAAATTTAAAAATATATCCTTCCTTATCCCTCAAAGTTTTTATTAAAATTTAAAATTGTATTGTTTTATTTCACTTAGTTAAGAAGTTTTTTTTATAAATTAGTTCCTATGTAGAAATTTCATTCATTAGATATTCCCTTTTAATATTCGCATACATTTTAGCGAATGTGATTGCGAATGGAAATAGCAAAAATAAGTGAATAGTTCTTAAATAATTAGGGGGCGACGAATATTCGGGTACATGGTCTTGGCAAATGTTGAAGATTGCCAGGCTGTTGGGATTCATAATTTAAGGTTTCTGTGAAAAAAACTGTATTTGTTCTTAAATGCTATTGCATGTAAAAATTTTTAATTTTTATTTAAAAATAAGACGAATATTTACGTATTTTTAGACAATATATTCAAAATGAGGTAATATTTTGAATATTCCCTACATTTGCTTTAAAATAAAAAATCTGTCCTGTTTTTCCTACGTTTGAAATTTTTCGATAAAATCACTACAAAAAAGGAAAATTCCCTTCTATTGGCATCACTGTTGATGCACAAATATCTTATTGCATTAATCATCTTGCATAATTTAATTATAATCGGTACAATTTCTATTATAGCTCCCGTACAAGTACCACTCCCAAAAAAGCTTTAAATTCCATAATTTTCTTAAAAATGCCAACCTTTTTTTAAAGAGAAAAAATATCAATTACATAAAGACTTTAATCGATTACATAAATTTTCTATGAAACTGAAACAACAAAAATTGATTTCTATTAAAAAATGAATTGATTTAAAAATAATAAATAATTTGCACCAGTAAATAAATTAATAGTATCAATTAAATATTTGTTGATATTAACAACATTTTCTGCAGTATAATTATTAAAGTAAACGTTTAATTTCCTTGGTTAAATTATTAATATTTCTAATTGAATTTATTATTTTCTATTTTAAACTATACGTTCAGACGTTACCTTTTATGTTGCAAGCCACAAGGTATAATTTAACTCTTAGGTCTTAAGCTCAAATTAGACGTGACATAACCATAATGCCACAGCCATAACGGCGAATTTAGAAACCAAAATTGAATTGGTTTGTATAATATGTTTATGTCGTGTGTGTAATACAGTGGCGATGGTAATACAGTTTTGCTATGGTTATGTCACGTCTAATTGTACCTTTAGGCTGATGTCAGAGTGTCCGCTAAAAGCGAAGTGAAGATAGCGATAATAGTTTTTTTTTTTTGCTTTTGTATGAAAAGTGGATTCTGACGATGAGTTTTTCTTGTAAGTAGTTTCAAATAATTAATATATTAACACACAAAATTTAACCAAATGTTTACAAATTCACAAAGAAAAGGAATGCTTAAATACACAAAAAGGAAAAAACGAAAAAGCCTTGACTGAAAAACAAAAGAGAAGAAACCACAAAGTGCTAGAAACCATTACACAACCAGCTTGTAGCACAAACTCGCATTAAGTTTCGTTCTCACTCTGGCATCTTTTGAGCAAATAGTACATAAGAAAAACAAAGACAATTGTTTCTAGCGCCATATTTTATTGTAGCATCTATCGGCCACTCTGACATCAGCCTCAAACTCAAATTTAGCTCTTCTATCTAAACAATTTCTACAAAACTTTTCAATTGTTTCCAGGAACTTTCAATTGTTTCTTGATTATGCATGACATTGTTTACCCTGCAGGTGTCTCTACACCATTTTCCAACAATGTTCTGTTTATGAAATATTTCTGTACGACATGTCTAATAGTGTGAAGCAGTTAAACATATCAATTATACAGTCATAGTCAAATGTTAATACACATGAGGAGCCGCAGAACAAAACGTACTTTTTCGCATTTTGTGACAAATTGGTTTTTTGATATTATTATAATATTTGGGTTAAAATCTTTAAGAAAAAATCTAGTTAGCATATTTTTTTCTTTTTTTTACCAAAAAAATGGGTTAAATAAAAATTGGTGCATAACAAAACGTACCTTTTTCATTTTTTTCCCCCCGAAACGTGCTTTTTTCATTGTTTATGCCATTTCTTCGTGTAGTAACATGACATTTTTTAATATTCTTAATTTAATGGACGATTATTTATGTCATTTCATTTGCGTTAAAATTATCTTCTAAATAATGGTAACTATTCTTGAAAACGCGTCGAAAAAGTTAATATTTTCATTAAAACATAAACAAAGTTTAAGAAATTGTTTTTGTGTTTATCATACAATATACCGTTTTTTAGAGAGAGAAATGCGTCAAAATTCTCACGTTTATTTAATTATAGAAATTTATGATAAACAAAAACTATTTTTTAAACTATACTTTTGTTTTAATGTAAATTTGTATTTGTTCGACGAGTTTTCGAGAATAGCCACCAATAATTTAACTATTGTTTGGTGAATAAGTGTTATGAAAAATATTATTAATACAATAGTATAATAAAAACATGGAAAAATTACAAGAATCTGTAGAAAATTTAAATATTTTTTTAAACAAAACGTATTTTTCATTATTTTTTAACAAAACGTACTTTTTTCGATATAAAATTGGTTGGATATTAAACATCCTTGACATTTAATGTGTTGACTTACGAAAGTCTGATTCATCTTTTGGTAAGCAAAAAACTTGTTTCTATTTCCAAGTTCATACAGTTTTTTAAGGGGTCGAAATAAATTAACCTCAATTTCCCAAAAATTTTAAATATGTGAAAAAGTACGTTTTGTTCTGCGGCTCCTCACATATGGAAAAATTATAACAATTTCAATAAGGAAACCAATATGTTTGCTGTTAAAAATAATGTGGAAGAAAGAATTGTTGCTTTAAATCTTGCTTTCATCCATTCTATACACTTCTGGCAACAAACCAGCAAAAATTTTGTTCAACCCTTATGTGCGCGCGTACCTAAATAAAAGTAACGTAGAAAACAAGCATTTTCGCACTAAATGTCGGGTTGGAACGCTGTAAAATATAAATACCGCGATCATATAACGGATGCATGTGGGGGATTTCATGTCAAGTGACCCAATTTTTAAATCAATGTCTTCCGATTTGGATGAAATTTTCACCAAATTTAGTCCTATTGGACACAAATTTTTAATAAGATCGGTCATAAAGTTTCTGAGTAAGAGGGGGTCAAAATTTTATATTTTGGACACACAGGTGTTCTTTCTCATCCATGTAACTTTTTACCTAATGGTGTTAGCAAAATTTGTCCCAAGTAGCTTCGATAGCAATTTGATCAATCTTTTGAACAAATTTTTTTTTTTGTTTTTTTAAAAAACGTTTGAACAAAAAAAAAAAAAAAAAAAAACATTCCCGCTAAAAAAAAATAAAAAAAAAGTTGTAAATTAAAAAAAAATATTAAAAAAAATTTAAAAAAAAAAAACAAAAAAAAAATGTTTCAAAAGATTGATTAAATAGCTATCGAAGCTACTTGGGACAAATAGGTAATAAGTTACATGGATGAGAAAGAACACCTGTATGTCCAAAATGTCAAACTTTACCCCCTCTAACTCAGAAACTTTTTGACCGATCTTGTTGATATTGTTGAATTTGTGTCTAAACTACTATCCAATAGGACTTACCTTGGTGCAAATTTCATCCAAATCGGAAGACATCGATTTAAAAATTGGGTCACTTGACATGAAACCCCCTATATATTAAATATTTAAGCATTCTATTAATTGTCCAATGTGTACAAACTGCTCAAAAGATCTACACTTAAATCTTATATCTATTTTTGGTCATTCTTTGAATTTTTGGTTTCTTTATGTTTTTGATTCTCAATTTTATGAATAAATTGTTTAGGCTTATATTTTATATATGAATGTAGTCTATCGTTTTTTATGCAGAGCTATTAAGAACTTAAAAAAAAAAATACTTACAGTGGCCACACTTGAATGTAAAACACGTACAGGTACCCGGGTACCTAGGTGCACATTTTAGGTTGTAAGGAATAAGTTGGTCTCGCAAGCAAATAACAAAAATAATTTTAGCTCTTCGGCTGCAAAAATACTAAGTTTTTTAAAGTTAGGAGTTCTTAAGAAGCTTCAGACATAAAGGACTATCAATTTCAATGAAAAAAAACTTGGTTGAAAACGCCAAAGGTATCCGGGTACCTTGGTGAGCACATAAGGGTTAACATTTTTTTCAACAGCGAAAATATTGTGCTTCTTAGTAATTTTTTAAAATGTTTCCAAGTGTGACTATAACTGTAAATGACTGAATTGTCAAAACCTTTTTGTCGCGAAAACAGGCAACAATTATTTTAAATTATGTACGTATGTAAAGTATACATTTTATCAGAAAATTACAAAATTCAATACTTTAAAAAAAAAATAACTTATTCACTGCAATTAATTAAATAACAATGATAGCATTTTTCATTAATCTTTATTAAATTAATATTAACCGCATGAAAGTGTTAATAGTGAATGTATTATTTATTTTTCTTTTTTAATTTTTAATTATTTGTTATTAAACTCAAAATGACTATTTTCCCAAAAGCAGTTTAAAATGTCAATTAAAATTAAACAAATGAATCAACATGAAGCTATTCTTATACACACAAACTCAATCAAGTGTAGAAGTGAACGTGTGTGGGTTTAAGCGTTAAGCTTTATATTTGTATGCGTAATTAAACATTTTATTGCAGAGTGTGATAAAACCATAATACTTTTATCACAATAAACAGAAGAAAAAAAATACATTTCATTTAACTTATATTTATTTTTATTTACGTTTAAAATAGCCAAAAGATAAAAATATATAATTCGTATTTCCAAGCCAAAAAAATAATTTATTTCACACACACATGCCGGAAAATTTGCGGTCAACCGGCTAAATTTACTTTATTTTAAAAGTTGTGTAAATGATGTTGTTTTTAAAATAAACATACACACACACACACTTACGCTACTTACTTTCACAAAGAATTTAATTAAAAACGCATTTATTTATTTACAAATGTATTAAAGAGCCCTCCCTTTAGAAGAAAAAAAACAGTTTTTAAAGAGAAACACATTTTTGGTAAATATTTATGTTCGAGGAAAAAACAGCATGTGGCATTTGCGAAATGTGTATTTTGAATTAAGAGTTAAAAAAACACACGGTAATACAAAAGTATTTATACATATAAAGGATATGTTCCTCTAACTCCCACTGGAGCATAGGGCGCCAATAACAGCCGATCTCCATCTTACTCGATTTTGAGAGAGAGAGAGAGAGAACTTAATTCATTCCAAGATACTCTTAGTTGGTTTATTTCGGATTCTATTAAACGTCTCCATGTTGTGCGTGCCCTGCCGCATTCTCGGCCACTTTGATGAAATGGTTTCCATCTAAGCGTTTGTTTAGATGCATTGTCGTCACTGTGTCGTAGGGTGCGTCCAATCCACTGCCACTTTCGTTTTCGTACTTGCGTAGCTATTGGTATTTGGTCCGTGACAGTTATTAATTCGGCAATAGCAGCAATCTGGTATAAAAGATACCACAATTGATTGGTCGTGTCGAAAGTACTGTCGTAAATGGGCAACACAACTGAAGTTGAGGTGCCAGCAGCAAAATTCGGCAACGCCGCTCATGTTAAAATATACAAACTGTTTTAAATTATATTTTAACATGAGCTGCGTTGCTTGATTTCCCTGTTGGCAACTCAACTTCAGTTCTGTCCATTAGTGTTTTGGCTTTGCCAGCGTTTTTTTTTGAGACCTGTGTATTGCAGCTTCTCCCTTAGTACCAAGGTTGTTTGCTTTAGATCACTAAGCTTGTGGGACAAACATAAAAAGCAAGTTTGCTTTGTTGAACTTCATTGATTGATCTCCAGTGTAAATTAACTATAATTGTAAAACTGCGGATTCCAGACATCATACATTTTCAATATGACATAAAACACGATCTTCACGAAGTGTTAAAAAAATAGTTGGTATTTGAAAAATCTGTGGACCCAAACAAAACCTAAATCGCTTTACAGAAACCCCTGCATATTTTTCGGGTAACACAGTGTACAACAAAGCACTCTCACACGTAACAGTTTAATTCAAAACCTCTCCTCATTTAAATTTATTAAATGTATATAATTTCAATTGATGTTGCGTATTGTTGTGGTATTTAATTTATTTTTGGTTTTGATCTCCGTGTTTTTGTTAAAACAATAAACTTTTTTGGTGCTAATGGAGAAAAACCAGCAGTATTTTGTAAATCGTTTGAATATTTTATGTCATCGTTATCTTATCACACCGGATTACTAATTAATATCAACAAATGCAATTTGTGTTTTCTATTTTTAATTTAACCCATCCAGCATTTTTGTACAGTCTACACATTTTTCGGAATTTTAATTGAATTTTTCTATACAAGTGGGGTGGAGTGGATTTGAACTCCATGTGTTTTGTGATTAAATAGAACGCTTGAAGCCGATTTATGAACTCTTTTATTAAAAGCATATGAAAATTCAGTGGAGCCTTGATTATTCGTTATTTGGGAAATAAAAAATTGTTCTGCTTTGATTATTTTTTCTTTCTTTTTTGCAACCATTAACTCTATTATTCGGAATAAATTTAGTTATCTGAAATTAAAAACAAACTCTTTTGTTTAGTTTACTTTTCAACAATAAAAAAAAACAATGTGAATAGATCGGAGAAGGGGAATTCTGTAATGCCAGAACAGCCAGGGTTCTACAAAAGTAATGAAAATTTCATATAGATGGTGTACCTAGAGCGTCTGCAGCGTTGCCAGAATTAAGATTTTATCTTATTTTTTAAGATTTTTTGAACAAAATAAGATTTGAAGTTTTTTTCTCAAATTAAGATTTTCTATTTTAAAAAAAAAAAAGATTTTTTTTAACTAAGTTTGTACAACATACATTATTTTTTACAGTTTTTTTAAACAGTTAATTTTTAAAACAATGAGGTTTTATATCAGCTTGTTGTCTATTGGTTTTGCACACCTTTGTACCCATTGTCTAGCATACACAAAAATGCATCATTATTATTCTGGGCATACAAAATATTAAAAAGCATCATAGATTAGCGGTTGTACATTTTGGGAATATCGATGAAAAAAAATAGTTGTGAATAGAAAAATACGTATTTTTTTTTAAGATTAATTTATTAAAGAACAAAAAAGTTCATATATTTAGGACCAAAAGGTAAAACTAATGGAACTAAACACTAGGATTACCGTACTGGTCTGGCCAGATTTCCTTGCAATATTTTTCGAATATAACTAAAAAGCAGGGGAGTGAATTCTATAAATGATATGTGCGGAATCGAATTAAACTATAGGTAATTTGGATTCGATTAGAGCAAATTAGTGGGTGAAATTCTATTTGTATGTAAAATTCTATGAAATTACCCTCTTGGCCAGGAAAATCAATATTGTTTTAATGAGCTTTTTTTAAATGCAATTTTCTCGAAATGCCTTCTATATAACAACGGTATCAAAAAATATAATATTTAATTGAGAACCCTTAAGATTTAATATCAGCTTCATAGATCCCTAACTAAAACTTTTTCTTCCAAAATTTATACATTTCTAATATTAGTTAGAATTTAATTACTTTTGATGAAGCTTTTTTATTTAGATGGACTTTTTTACTTTCTTATTTATTAGAAATTAAATGGATTTAAAATGTATTTTTAGAAAGAATTTTATAGAAAATATAACTAAAAACACAATTTAAACCTTCAATCTAATTTTGTACAAATACGGCTATTACGTATTTCAATTTAGATAGTTTCCACAATAAGAAGTATTTTATTTTAAAAAATTAATTATATTTACTTTTTTGCCCTTGTTATACAAATTTTAAGATTTTTCTCTTAAAAATAAGATTTTTTTTTGCCAAATGAAGATTTTTCTTCCAATTCTTCTGGCAACGCTGATCGTCTAGTTTATTACGAGTGTCGTTGTTGTTGAGAAGTCGTAGTCGCAGTGGTTTACAATGTAATTTAAATTTCATGACAACGATAATGTGCAATACTGAGAAAGTTTGTCTTATTTGTGTTGTTTACGACAATAATAATACTAATTTCCCAAAACGACAGGTTTTCGGTCACGACAACGACACTCATAATTAGGCCGAATAATCGGTACAAACAACTTCTTTTTTAAAACTCATAACATAACTTCGTTTTGATGAGCCCAGACTGTCCATCGGTTGCAAATATGGAACAATCTGGAAAATTCGTCTGCAAATACTGTGGTGTATGAGCTTTACCGATTATAATTTTTGACTAACCATATTAATTGAATATTTTATTTTCAAGTAAGCCATTGGTTTTTTAAGCATATTTTTAAAAATTTTAGGGCATATTTTCAAGTTTTTTCTGCATATTAAATGCACTCTTTTTTAAATCATGTTTCCGGTTAACCTGTTTATTACAAATTTCTTTAATATCAGTGTTTGTGATTAGAGTATCCACTCGATTAATCGTTGTTCGATTAATCGAGGGAATTTTCCGCCATTATTTGGTCGAATAGTCAAAATAGCCAATTTCGAATAACGAATAACTCGAACAATTTATGTCAATTAATCGATTAATTACATTACATTTATTTTTATCACACAAACTTTTGAGCATATTTCAGGACCTTTTTAGATTTTGTTGTGTGAGAGACAAATTATTTATATCATTATAAACGTCAAAATCCATACGCTAGAAAATTGGCACTTTAACAGTAAATTTTTCATATGTACCTATATAGTTTAACATTTATCGTAAAAAATGTGTAAATTAAAGGAGATAACAAAAATTTAATAAGTTATCAGTGAAATTGAAATTAAAGTAATTTTAAAAACTTAAGAGTATAAAAAAATAAGCTGATTTTTAAAAAAATGTTAACTAAGAATGTCCATAATAAATTGGTTTTAAAAGTTTTTCATAACTAACTGGCACCTCTCACAAAATATGCCGGAACAAAAAAGACAAAAATATAAGAAGTAAATAAAAAATTGCCTTAAAAAACATGAGCTCAAGCCTATATTTAATGCCCTCATTAAGATAAGCAGGCGGAACAAAATTGCAAATTATAAACCGAAAAAATTATTGGCTCGCGCCTACTAATAAAAATGACTGTACTAAACTTTGGCTTTCAGATAATTTTATAGTCTGTTAAGGGCCAAGTACACGTTTCAAATGCTTGTCCAGCAAGCAAATTCACTCGCTGTCATATCGAAATTTTTTGATTTTCCATCCAGCATCATTAGTGTGACAGATAAAAACACATTTTCATTAATGCTACCAAAGCGCTTGATAAGAAATACTTGACGTGTACAGACACCTCTAAACCGAATTAGTGTAAATTTAATTTTGTTTTCCTTAATCTTGTTTCGGTATTTTTAATGTATAAAAACTGTATTTTTTGCAGCCGGATTTTTTGATTTTTTAATTATTTATTTAATTTAAAAGTTTTAAAACTATTTATATAGCACATATTGCTCCTTTATTGCAACAAAGTCATATCTAAAAAAAAAATCAAACTTGGCAAAATGCGATTAAAGTTTTCAAAACGAACCTTTAGATACAGGGTTAATGAAATATATTTTGCTATAACTTCGGTTCAGTTTGAGATATAATACTGATTTTATTTTTACATATAAAGAAGGTATGAATGAACACTTTTGCTAAAGCAACTGGAAATTTTTGATTTTTTGAGATATGACGTGATTTAAAATCACGTGCTTTTGAAATTACACGTGTGGTTTTGTGGTGTTTTAAAAGTCATACCGTTGTTGTGTTTCTCGGTGTGCTTTCTGCAATTGAAGATCACACAAAAACGGGACGCTTAAATATCACACGTGTGATTTTAGTAGGCACATGTGACTTGAAATCACGTGATTTGAGTTAAAGTGATTTTCAGAATAGGGCTTTCCTGGTAGTATCAACTCATGTAGAGATTTGTTTTTGCCATTGGATAAAATTATTTGAAATATTCGAGTAATTCGAACAATTTAAAAACCTTACTCGATTAATCGAGCAAATTAAAAATTCAAAAATCGATTAATTTCTTACTCGAATAAAACCAAAAGTCAAATAATTGGATACTCTATTTGTGATATATGGTTGTTCTTGCAATGAAGTATTAACACCAAACTTTGTTTTATATGTTTTTAAAAAAGGCACAGCAAAAATATGAATGGCTCTAAGCAACCATTAAATGATTTAATTAAACAAAAAGGATGATTTCAGCATAATCTGGTTGCAGTTGCAATAAGTGTGATTTAATTTGCCATAATATTGAAGAATTTGAAAGTTTAATTAATCTTAAAACGAATTTTCTCTTTGAATTTTTTTTAATTTCCTCGCACAGCAATTCTAAAATTCTTTGTTAACCTTAAATTAAATTGATGTAAATTTCCTTATTTTTGAATGTTTTAAAACCAAAAGTACCAAATAAAACTGTTAAATTTTCTATTCTTATTTTTATTGTTTTATTTTTATTGTATTTTCGTTTAAATATTTTGTTGTTGACATTCAATTAAAAGTATTCATGGAAATTGTTTGAATTTTCCATGAATTTATTCTGATTTTTTCCAAGCTGCATTTTTCTTCGTGTTGTAAACTGAAGCTATTGTTACTGATTATTTAATTGAAATGTTTACAAACTTGAAAACTAATTGCACTTTCGGCTTTTAGAATTTTCAATGTAATCAATTGCAAAAAAAAACTTTATTTTAAAAACCAAACAATTTTATTAGCCAATCAATAAGGATAAATTTTAGATTTGAGTTTAATTAACAAAATTTAAAATTATATTTTTTCAAGCGTAATAACAAAGATTTTTGTAAAAACTATACGAAATCATAAACAGGCAAATCTTAAAATGTATTAAATCGTTTTTTTTTTTTTAACCAGGGGCCTAATTCTGGAAGTCGTGATCGAGTACTTTCTAATTTCTAATTCTTTCAGTCGATACTGAACGAATCGAAATTATTTTTTCAGTATTGTGAAACTTAAATTAATGCTTTACAACACTGAAAAAATCGCAAAACAAGTCTAAAGCGACAAAAAAAATTTAATTTGCGTCACCGTCTTTTTTTACTTTTTGTTAAACATTTGTGGAAATCAATTTAGTTAAAAATTTTAATTTGTGCCTGTCTATGATCTAGTGTGTGATATGAATGCATATACATATGTACATATTCATACCCAGTTGATTAGATTGCCGTTGACGACAATGTTCGTCAATGGTGTTTGTACGACTTGTCCCTTGTCGTTCAGGTTTTCTAGAAGACAATTTAAAGGAAATCGTCGTGCACGAAATTTTGAGCTACATTGTCTTATCAGTTGTCTTCTATAAAACTGTACGTAGGACAGTATGAGCGACGCTGTCTTATAAGTTGTCTTGTTTAAAAGCAATTGACGACACAGTTTTCTTGAATGCTTTTCAATCACTTGCTTGATTTTCTTAAAATTCTTACATTCTTTTTTTTAATTGTTGGTTTAAATACCTACATAAAATTTACGAATTAGCACTAACCAATAAATCCGAAAATGCTGATGAGGTTTTTCGCGGGCTGGAGAATAGATTGCATGCAGTTAATACTTCACTGTCAGCTTTAGGATTGCTTAAAAGAGTCGAATATAAAACATGTAACAGAAATTTAAACACCAACTTTACTAAAAACATATATTTGCCTTGGTCTTTCTCTGCTAACGGTTGAATTCAAAATGGGTTGTAAAAAAGGGATGTGTATAAACAAAACAAAACAAGATATAAAGACAAAGTTGCCACATTCTATAAAATAAAATTAAGTGTTGGCAAAGGCCAAGATATAATTAAAAGTATTAAAATCACGGTTAAAATAATTGTGGGTTGTCAACATTAAGCTAAAGCTTTTCTAGTTGATTTTGTGTCATACGTGGTTATTTCGAAATTTTTTGATTTACAGATAAATATACACAGCTATTAAAAAACTGCAGTCAAAATAGAAAAATAGAAATTTTTGCTTTTACCTTAGTTTCATTTAATGTAACTCAACTCAAAAAGCGAACAACTATACACAAATTTTCATTATTTGCTTGACAGTCTTTGGTTTCAACTGTAATTTTTTAAATCCTGCACGTTGTCGTTTTAAATTAAACGTAAAATGAAAACTTTTTGTATTCTCTGAACAATACTTAAGTTACTTAACTACGTTATAGGTTTGCGAAAATTCCGAAATTTCTTAAAAGGTTTGAAAATTGAACCAAAACACCTAGAGCAAAAAATATGCAATCAGAAGTTTCAGAAATAATATGACCACTTCAACCAGACTAAATTTTGACGCAAGCTTATTAAAAGTCTTCAAAAATGTATTTCAAAATCAAACACACAACAAACATCAAATGTGTGGACAAAACATTTGCGCACAACCACAATGGCCAATGCTATGGGTTACTGTTCATTGCACAATTAAAAAAGTGTTGTAAGGGTACAAGAATTCAAAGAAATACCGCCAGACAGCATTTGTATACCCTTCACCACAGGTGGTTAATAGGGTATATAAAAGTTTGTCATTCCGTTTGTAATTTCTATTATATTGATGTTAGACCCTATAAAGTATATATAATCTGGGTCCTTATGAGGAGCGAAGTTGATTTAACGATGTCCGTCTGTCCGTTGAAATAGATTTTCCGAAGACCCCATATATGATTGGAGCCAGGTTATTATACATTTATGTCACATATGGTCCGGAATTGTTTGCTATTGAAATTCAGCAAGATCGGTCCACAAATGGCTGAGATATGAGTAAAAAACCACGACTGCCTCAAATTTTTTCCTTTAAAGGTCCAATTAGACGTGACATTACCATACCAACACTGTATTACCAAAACGACATAAACATACCATACAAACCAATTCAATTTTGGTTTCTACGGTCATACAGTGGCTATGGTAATACAGTGTTTGTAATGTTTTTTGTTGTTTTTTTTACACCCTTCACTACAAGTGGTGGATTTTATTTGTAATGTGTTTAATTTTACGCATACACATACACATTAATGCATGTATATGATATGCCGCTCAAATAAAGAAACAAACTCATAGACTCAATATATTTTAATTTAACACTTCTTCAGTAAAAGCATTCGTAGCCGAGTTGCTAAGTTCTCTCCTGAGACTGATGATATTGCCAGTTCGAATCCCAAAAAGAATTTTTTTTTCATTTTTATACCCTTCACTACAGGTGGAAAAGGGAATATATGTATAAGTTTGTCATTCCGTTTGTAATTTCTACAATATTGATCTTAGACCCTAAAAAGTATATATATTCTGGGTCCTTATGAGGAGAGAAGTTGATTTAACGATATCCGTCCGTCTGTCCGTCTTACGTTTGATATGTGTTTTCCGGAGACTCTAGACATGATAGCGGCTAGGTTGTTTTACATTTATATCACATATAGTCCACCATTTCTTGCTATTGAAATTCAGCCAGATCGGTCCAACAATGGCTGAGATATGACCAAAAAACCACGACTGCCTCTAATTTGTCCAAAAAAATCCCTTATTGTTGTTGTATTTTTATTACTTTTTTCTGTATATCTGGAGAACGGCAAGAGCCAAAGTTTTCAAATTAGGTACAAACATTTAGGTTATAAATACACTCCATCCCACAAAATGTGGGCGGGATTGGAGAAGTGGGCGTGGTACCTCCCATACAAAAAGTAATAAAAATTGTATAAAAACCTGAATTTTTTGACTGTAATATGACCTATGGTTACGCCTTATATATCAAAAGATCGGAAATTTTTAATAGAAAATATTTTCTGAAAAACTCGGGAAAATCGGTTTAGATACGAAAAAGTTATGACCAAAATATTATTTTTTTTAAATACCCATTTTTGGGAACCATAGATCTTCCCGAGTCCAAGTTTTATAACCAAAATAACTGGCAAATTTCTTCTTTAACACGTCGGTATATAAATCTGTCAAATCGGTTAAGAAATAGCAGAGTTATGACCAAAATACTGAAATCCCAAAAATTCTTTTTTTTATAATTAAGTTTGTTTTTTATACCCTTCACCGAAGGTCCTACACCCTATAAAGTATATATATTCTGGGTCCTTATGAAAAGCGAAGTTCAAATCGGGTTGTCGTCTCTTCTTCCCCCCAACCCCTTCGCATTTGTTTACATATACTAGCATAATGCCCAATATGATTTTCGTTATCACTCTTCTTTATTATTTCATCTATTTAACGAAATAATTTTAACAAATAGAAACTAGGAATTTTTGTGTTTTTTTTTTGCTACTTAAAAACTCGCCAATAGAGATAAATCTACGGTATGACAACAGTGCCTTTACAAAAAGAAAACAAACAAAAAACTGTGTTGAGTTGTAAACAGTAAACGGTCCATATTTCATTTTAATGATATTTAAAGAGCGTTCCTTCATGGTTCAGTTGTCTAGGGGGTGTGTTAAGTTAGAAACTGTGAGTTCCCTGGTTCGAATCTTGGTTTTTTAAAAAGAAATTTTTTTTTTAATATTTTTATGTTCTAAAAACGATTTTAAAAAAATATTTACCAGTTTTCGCTTTTTAAATTTCATTTATAATGAAGTTTTAAGTATTGTAAATATGTATGTATATGTAAAAATTATTTAGTTGCTCTGTATTCTGCTCGCATAATGGTGAAGGGTATATAAGATTCGGCACAGCCGAATATAGCACTCTTACTTGTTTTTATTTAATTTTTTTATGTTCTAAAAAAGGATTTTAAGATTATAAAACGAATTTCAAACATCAACTTTGGCAAAAGAGGAAACGGGCTTAGGTACATACATAAATTTTTTGTTTTTTTATATTCTTCGGAATGGCAAAATTAAAAGTTAACGTGGCTCAATTAATATTTATTTATACCTATCTAAAGAACGTTATTTATGTATATAATTTTTTGTTCTTATTTCATCATGGTGAAGGGTATATAAGAATATAGCACTCTTCCTTGTTTTTATTTCAAAACCTTTCACTGTAGTAACGAAAGATAAACCTTATTTGAAAATTACCTCGTGCAGTCTGCGAGAACTTGTGATGTTAACTTGTGTATCGTATGTGGCGTAAACATACAAGGCATGGTACATATTTTAAAAGAATTGTTGTTGCAATCTAATAAAAGAAACAAAATATTTCGAACACACATACCCCAAACTCACATTAAATAAAAGTGTGTATTTTTTATTCTCACTCTTATTTTTGCGTGTATTTTTCATTCCTCTATTAACTTCTAAGAGTATTTTTTAGACCCGCTTCTTATTTGACTTCCACTACATTTACTTTATGCCTCTACTCCTTTACTCAGTATTTGTTTGTACAGTATAGACTTCGAATAATTTTTAATGATTTGAATGTATATTTAAACGGAATTGTGCAGGAATCTAAACCGTCTTGTGACTGAATTAGTCCTTTCTATGTCTTTAACAATCATCTTTTTGCTGCCTTCAACTATCAACACTTGTAATGGAACCATTTAAGTGTTATAAATAAAAAAAAACATTTAGCTAAGGTTGTAAAAGCAATCGAACAACATTTGTGGTGAACATACAAATGATATTAATCACTAAAACATAACCGCAGGCAATCATAAATAGTACAATGGTCTTTCGAAATAATGATTTAATCATAATATAATTTTACTTTGCAGTGGTAACACTTACATGGTTAAAGTAACTAAAACATGTATGAACAAGTTGTATTCAAAGTAGTTGAGTAATCCATTAGAACATGTTAAAATATTTTTTCTATACGTCATCGTAAGCTAATAAAATAAAAACATAGATAAAACGAGAAGTGAACAAATTAAAATTAAATTAAACAACCGATTATTAAGCACACATTTTATTGTTAATTTGTCCTTTTATTGTTAATTGACCTTTAAAAAATTTTAAATTTTCTTATGAATATGGGCATAAATATTTTAGAATATGATCAATACATACTGCCGTATTCATGAAGGATTACAGAACAAATTTTCTATGAAAATGTTACCAAAAAATGTTGGAAAAATTTAATAATCGTTTATGAATGCGGGGGATAGTCTTAAGCTTTTAATATTGTCCCACAAAAACCTTCCCCGGCACAAAGAAACAATATTTAAATCCTTTTGGAATTGCTGCAAATCATGGTCTTATTCATGTAATTTTCTTATCGAATTTTTAATTAAACAGATCTTGTGTAAATGCCATTTTAATTCAAATGTATCTTATTTACTGTGTAGCTTTTATTTATTTTTAATGGCAATTTCAGTTGCAAAATCTGTGAGAGTAGTTCTTTTAGATTTTGTTGTTTTATTTTAAGTGTTACAATTCCATGATTTGCTTCACTGAGCCAGACAAGGCCACATTTTATTTTTATTTCTAATATTCTGAAAAACGTTTGATAGACATGAGTCTTTTAAGTATTACTATTTTTTAAGAGTTGGAGAAAATTAAATATTCTTAACTGGTTGTTCACACAATTTATTGTTAATTCATTTCTTAATTGAGCCACTATCAAATTTAAACAATCGCAGACAAAGTTTTTTTTTCTCTTTGGCCAGACAAGAGATTTGTAACAAGGAGAAACCCATCAAAATGTTTTTCAAGTGATTAATAGTAAGAAAATAAAGTATTTTGATTAACACATGCATGTATATCGGATTAAAGATTTAATTTGTAAGGTTTTAGAATTCGTTTAAAATAGTAACTTGAACTTGCAAATAAAATAATTGACCGAGGGTCTGAAAAGCAAAAGGATACAAGTGCCAAAACTAACCGAATTAAGCTAGATGCAGGAATCAACACTTAATCATAATACCCATCAATCATTTAAAATTCAGACCTGTATAGAAACCGAAACTTTATTTAGAGTACACAATTAACGGTCAATTTCTCCAATTTTTTTTAAAACTTTTACCTTAACTTTGCAACTTTGTAACTTCGAAATAACTTAGATTAATTTGTCTTTTAAGGCTCTTTTAACTCAAAGAATCTTGGTAAAATTAAAATATATATTAGAGTGGACCTTCAATGAAGGGAGGATTTAAAAAGTTATCTGTTTCAAAAAAGTAGACCAGGTTTGTCTTAGGTTAGGGTAAAAAAAAATTGGTAAAAATATGAGCTCGATCGGTTGAAAAATGCCATGCCGCACACGCATTGAAATCTGTGAGAATGAAATTCGGGCTAAATGGAGAGAAAAACGCCCGTAACTACTGCGGAGTCACCCCTAGAGATGTAAAATGTATGAGCAACCCCCATTCCGGGCCTTGAAATTTTTGAATTTGTCGAAAACCCGTTTAACATACATTTCACGATTTGTTGGTCTTCGAAGACCCCTAGTGAAATTTGATGCAGAAAATATTCGTAGAACATTTTAACCCTATAAAGTGCCGTTTTAGTATATTTTTGGGTGGAAGTTAAGAAATGACCCATTAAACTAAGTGTTAGAGGGTTAATATATTCTAAGAAAAGAATCGCCATGCAATGCTACTCAAGAGATCTGAAATAGTCTTTTAGCTCAGAAGTACATTAAGTATATTTTTTTTAATTGTACCAAACGCCTTTAAGAAATTCAAAAATTTCAATGCCAGAAATTTCGAAAATCCGTTTTAAATACATCACACGAACTTTTGGTCTTAGAAGACCCCTAGTGAAATTTGATGTAGAAAATATTCGTAGAAAATTTTATCCTTACAAGGGCCGTTTAAGTATACAAAAATGCCCACTTAAAATGAGAGTTAGAGGGTTAATTAATTCTAAGAAAAGAATCGCTATACGATTCTACTGATGACATCTGAAATTATTTTTTAGCTCAGAAGTACATTTAGTATATTTTTTTTTTGACTTATACCAAACACCTTTTCAAAAAATTCAAAAACTTTAGGGACCCATTTTTCGGGAACCCAAGCTAACTTTTAAAACCCTTTGGCTAGTAGTCTACTTTCATTTTGCGTTGCAAGTGTTGAGTCTGGCGGCGATGACCCGAATTTTGTTGCACTGTGTAATTGGCCAGAACTGGGGCCTTCCTGTCTATCAATAAAGCTTCCAAGGTAGCTAAAGGATTTTACCTCTTCTACCACTGATATAAAGAGGGGAGTTATTTTGGGTAAAAATTCGCTTTATATAATAACTATTGGTTCATATATTACTTAGCCCTAATGCAAACAAATTTAATCCATATATTGAAAAAAAATTTTTCTTTGAAAAATGTAATATCTGCAAATTATTAATTTTAAAAACGGACTAAGTCAAAAACCTATTTTTTTATTTGGCTGATTTTTTTTGTATAATACCTGAAACTGTTCTTTTAAAATCCTGAAACTTTGAAGGTGTTTTTTCTTTTTTAAGATATGATTTTTTTTCTTTTGCAACCTTTAAAAAAAATAATCTTAAAATTGAATTTTAATATTGCAATTTTGAGCAATAAGTACACTGTGCTAGTTGCAAAAAACAGACAAGGTGGGCACTTGTCGTTTTAACCTAATTTGGGTACGCTGAATCTAGTGGTGCTTGCCGTTTTTTTTAGGTTACCTCTGGTTTTCGAGATATACCGTTATTTCGAAAATGGAGGTGGTTGCACGACATATGTTCGCGTAACTCAAAAACGGTTTATTGAAATTACTAAAAAAAAAAGCGAAATTCCGCAATAAAATTTAAATAAATTAAATAAAATAATTTTTTTATCAAAATTTTTGTTTTTTACAAATTAATAAAAAATTGGAAAATGCAGCTAGGCTTCTAATTTTTTCCAGACGTATGTATAAAAAACGAAATTGCAAACAAAACAAGCCATAAATGATTAATTTAAAAATTTCAACCATACAAGTATTGCGGTCTATTAAAATTCTTAAATTTGGCCCCTGCCGTGCGTAGGATGCCCCCAGATGGGTCAAGTGTATGACCAACCCCACTTTATTTTTCATCTCAAGCATTTATTTCTAACATACCTAAGTACGAAACAATGTTCTATAGACGTTAGTAAATACATATGTAAATAAAAATGAAAACATCATTATTCAAGTCGAGCTAGATTCCAATCTGGGACAGTCCGTTTAGACTATAAAATGTTGGGTGACAGTCTTTTTAACGAGTCAGTACATGCTGCCACGACGAACATCATAATAGTGTTAGACCAATTAAAGTGTACACATCAGAAACGCTTAACATAATCCACAAAATTTGTAGATAAAAAAAATCTGTGCCCGAAATGGGTGCTTAAGTTGTTCATTTATCAAGGAAATGCACCAGTTTCCTCATTAACTAATGCGGTGGTCAAAATCCATAATCTATTGCGAATAAATGCCTTTTACAATTTTTTTAAGTCTCCATCAATTTTATGAAACATTTTCTGCAAAATATTTAAGCTTGTTGGTGAAAGACAAATAGAAAAGTGTACTTTGGTTCGTGTACAAGCAGTTTTTGTGAGTTTGTTATTGAAAGGACGAATATAAAGAAAAGAAGAAAAAGAAAGAGAAAGCATACAAAATATTTAACTGCTGCAAGAAAATACTTTTCTTGTATTAAAAAAATTGTTTAATTTTATTTAAATTCTTTTAAATATATGTACATAAATAATTTCTAAGACACATATAAAATATTAAAAACAGATTATTATAATTTTTTTATTATAATTTTAATATATATTTACCAATTTTATTAAATGCAGACACATAAAACGTTCATACGGTAGAAATCTAAAAATAAATTGGAAAAGAATTTCATTTTCTTAGCAAATATTTTCAATGTAAATAACAGCAATTTATTTAAAATTTATTAATATGTTATTATTAAATTCAAAAAACCATATTTTATATAAATTGGTTTTTTAGAATATTTGACGATGTTGTACCGCAATTTTTAATGTGAGAATAAAGAACTCATATTGAGTGTTGAAATAAAATCAATATGGTTTTACTCGTTTAATGGTTTTTATGCATGATTATTTATGTTTATTAGGTGTGGCTGTACATTAATAATCTTTCAATATACATATTTATACTTTTTTTTTTTTTTTGCTTTAATACAAGATTTGTTGTATTGTATATATTAGGGAATCTTATACAAAAGTGGGCAAAGTGAAAGCATAAGGTTTTCAATAATTTTATTAGAACTACACCTCAAAAAGTTGTGCATAAAAAAATATAAATAATTTGCTTAAATGAAAGAAACTATAAACATAACTTGCCAAACTCTTATAGATACTTAAGCCCCAACCAGAACGTGAATAACGTGACTTAAGCAACTGAGCAAATACATGTAAACCATATGTGTAAGACCATATTGAACTTAACGAAACTTTATGTTAAGTTTTATAAAACTGTCATTTGCTAAAGCAAGGTGCGAAACTAATCGTTCATTCCGTACGGAATCAATGTTTTTTATTTTCTTTTTGTTATTTTAAATGCATTTGAGAGGCTTCTTGTTTTCTTTTTGACAGTAGCTTAAGTTTGTTTATGCACATTCTGGTTGGGCCTTTAATCTGTTTGATGAAAATTTATTAAGTTTTGCAAAACTGCTACTTTATCAACCATCACTGTACAAGCATACCAGTCTAAGACACAAAATATAAATATGTTAAAGATGATAAAAAGTAAAATATTTTAGCTTAAAGGCAATATTTTCATCATAATTCTTATCAAATTTATTTTTTTCGAAAATTTGTAAACGAAGACAATTGAAATTTGTATGTGCTACAATGTGATATAATAAAATAAAAAAATAATGATTTCAATAATACAGAAGATAATTTAATTTAAAATACATGAATTCATAATAAACTCTATTATTATTGTGGCATCACTGACAAAAAAAAAATTTTTTTTGAAAGCAGCGTTACCATTTGTCAAGTTTTGCTTTTATTGCAATTTTATATTTTTAACCAAATTGAACTTCAAATACATTTTTGTGTTTTCTTTTTAAATTTTAACATTTTTGTAGAAAAAATATTATTATTTTAAAAACTTTTTTTTTAAATATGTTGACATTTTTGTTTGATGGTAGATGTTAGATGTGAGCAATGTAAGCGAGTGTTTCACAGTTTCTACATCTTTGATGGTAGATGTTAGAAGTTGATCAGTGTAAAAAGCATATAAAAGTAATTTTAAACAGACGTTTTCATAGGACCTTAATTCTGGAAAATTGGAAAAAACTGTTATAAAAGTTGTTGTCTCCAAATGTTGTATCCATACATATATTTAAAAGGAATGCTAACATTTAAAACAAAGTAATGGCCTTATAATCCATTTTTAGAAGTGCTATTTCTAAGGCAGTTATGATCAAGTTGGAAACATTCAAAAAAGTTAGTTAACGAATTTTGGTTGCAATAGAACATTTTTTTTTGAATTTGAATTTAAATACTAACATATTCAGCCTCATTCCGGTCGTCGTCGTTGTCGTCATCAACAGTGTCGTTTTTTGTAATAAATAGATTAAAGCAGCGGTGGGCGCTGGTTTGCCTGGATTACGAAGTTTATCGGGTTTTTACATTTACTCTTCGTGTTTTTTTGTACCAGAGCTGCTACAAATACAAAAATTTCCCTACTAAGATATTCCTTAAAATCCCCAAAACATACCATACACTTGTTTTATTATACTACTTTTTAAATTAATAAAAGTAGATTTTAAATAGAGAAAATTAATAAAAAACTATTTTCTAGCAGTCAAAACAAAAAGAAATAACAATATTAACATTGAAATCAGAATGTGAAAAATTTTACCGTATAACACATACACGTGTTTGTGTGATGTTGTTTTCGCTCATTTACTACTGCCCACAAACTGAAAATCTTGAATGCATTGTTTCAAGCCTAAAAAGTAACAAAGGCAACCCGAAAAACAAATACAACAGAAAGAAAAAAAATAAAATTGTATTTAGTTGCTTAATAAATTTCAACGAAGCAGGAGTGTTGCGCATGTTGTTATTTTCGCAAATTTTGCAATTTCGTAGTGGTACACTGACAATATATTTATTGTGTTGTGATCAAGCTGTGCTCATGTATGTTTATGTATCATCTTGTTTTAAAAACTTTTCAGCAATCATGTAGGATGATGAATTATATAATAATCAAGTTTTCTTACTGAATTCCTTTTTTTTTTTGCATATTTACATACCTATAGTACACACTTTGAAGTTTTTGCTCACGGCATTTTTGATTTCAGGTGACCATATGGATATATATATATATAATTTTTTTTTTTAATTATATAAAAATAATATTTTTAATGAACTCCTTTTTTTTGTATTGCATATTTACATACAATTTGAAAATATTTTCAAAAATTTCTCTAAGTGTAAATCAACTAATTTACTCTCTTTTTTTCAATGTTCTCTATCTGCCCTTCGCTGGATTAAAGTGCCACACAGCCTGTGTTCTTTAATCTCTTACAAAAAACGACACTGTCGATGACGACAACGACAACCGGAATAAGGCTGAATATTTATAATGGTTTGAAAAAACAAAATCTGAATTCAGGAAAATGTTTGTATCGGGGCTATGAGAAACAAAAAAATGATTCTTTCCATTTTCAATAGACTTCGTCCTTGCAACAATTACAACGTATGTACCACATTTCATGAAAGTATTTCCAATATTGCAACTTGTACTTTGCGTACAATGTTTAAATTAAGAGACAATCTAGCCAGGATGGACGGACAGACCCCGTTTGATCGATTAAGAAGGAAATTCTGAGTGGATCAGTATATTAATTAAATGTAGGCATAATATCCCCTCCACTGGCTATAAAAAACAAAAACGCACGATCAACAAATTGATCAACCATTTACCTTCATTTCTGAGTTATTAATCTCTATTAAAAAAAAAAACTTAATATTAAGAATGTAACTAATGAACTGTTGAAATCAGTTTTAGCTATCAAACATTTTGTAAAATTAAACAAAT
Organism: Pollenia griseotomentosa; assembly: GCA_963931875.1. Classification (NCBI taxonomy): domain Eukaryota; kingdom Metazoa; phylum Arthropoda; class Insecta; order Diptera; family Polleniidae; genus Pollenia; species Pollenia griseotomentosa. The sequence goes on from OZ007563.1 coordinate 89,726,850, forward strand.
GTTATGAAAATAAACGAATGTTATATCGTCACCTAAAACGCAAAACGCCATATCTAAAATTTTTAAAATTTTACATTAAAAGTAAAAACAATTTAAAATTATAAATTGATAAATTGCCTTAAACTGTTTATAATTTATTTTTCTTGTAAAACCTAACAGTTGTTTTTACAATGTTGCATATTATGCCACCTGAAAGTAAGGTCTTTTAGCGTTTATCATGTAGTCTTCTGTAAATAGGGCCGTTTGTTTTTTGTTAATTAAATCGCTAATTTTGGTCGACAGATTCAAAACACATTCACTACTAAATGATTCAAAAGCAAAGAATGATTTTGATGGCGTATTATTTTCAGATTGATATTGAATCCTATCAAAACTACACGCAAAGAAAACACATTTTTCAACATGATCACTAGGGCTATAACTTTTTCACACTTTTTGCGAGTATCAAAAACGGCATAGTATAGTCGTGTAGAGCATTAAAAGTTATTAATAAAAATTATGATAATTTTTTCGGATTGTTAAAAAGTTCACGCAGGGATCGGGTTGAAGTTTGAAAACAGCCATTTTAATCTCATGAAAATTTTAAGAAATATACACGTTATATTTGTATATATTCCTATACGTATCATTTAAATGCTATTTTGGAATTTATCCGCTGCTTTTGATTTGAAAATTTTCCTACGCGTTACAATTCATCGCGGTTCATAATTTCTTGGAAGGTTTTAGAAATTTACTTCCCTGCGTGAGGTTTTTTTTTCGCAAAACGACGAGAGACAGGTGTTTTCATTACTAAAACATTCTTGGACACTCCGTGGTACTATGCCAAAAATTTGGTTTTAGCCGTAATGATCACCTCTTACAAAACCATTTCAACCAATGATTTTAAAACATTTTACTGTCCATATTATTGTCACCGACAAACTCTTTAAAGTTAAATTAGTCCTCAATTAAGAAGCCACAACCGTACTATGGTTGCCTCAGAACCACAAATATCCTTTTCGTTTAAATTTAGCAATAACAATAATTAGTATTGTGGTTATTTTGTTGAACTATTTATGGTTTTTAATCCAAAGTGTAAAACGGCAAATCCATTTGAGAAGATCGAGTGGTTGCGATCGAAACATGTCATGGTAACCTGCCGGCCGCGGTTCGAATCCCGGCCACGGTCAAAAATGAAAGATTATCAATAACAATTTTAATTAATTTTCATGTTGTAAAACACCTTTCTTCATAAAAATAATTTAATGAAAGTTAAATTTAATGAACTTAAGCCTAATTAAAAATATTAAAAATTTAGCAATAACATTTTCTTTTTTTCCAATAGCAATGTGTTATGGTTGAAAAACCAACCATGATTTTATTAGTCATAACAACATTATTGTCATTATTAGCCATAATATGTTTGGAGACAACCAAAGTATGCTTCCTAATGGAGGACTGGACTAATTAAACCGAAGTATACTTTGTGGTGACAGTAAATAATTTGGTTGCAGTAATTATAATATTTTTACAAAATTTTCGCTGAAATTTGTTTTTTTTTTTTTTGAGGTGACCATAAAAAATGTATTTTTTTTTTTGATTGCAGTTTTGAGGGGATTCCATGTTAGGCTACAAAAATAAAAAGAGTTTTACATATTTTATCCTGTTTTTACAGTTTGCACTAGTGATAATACGAATAGTTTTTTTTTGCTTGTCTTATAATTATCTTTTATGGATAATTATTTGGAATCTAACGAAATGAATGAATAAAATTTCGAAAAATTAAATTTTTCGTCACTTCAGATTTTTTATTGTTTATGTACCTCATGAAAAGCTTTCGAAAGTGGAAAACCGATAAGCATCGATGTTAAAAAAAATTGTTAAAAAACGCGATACATCGATGTTCTAAACTACTTTGCATTTATACTTACGGACTGTTTAAATTTTTCGTTGGTACTGAAAATCTTACGGCTCAACTGTAATATGCATAAGCTTCTGTCAAAAATTAACAAAAAGCCTGTGAAAAGCATTAACAAAATCAAAAACAGTTGATTCCAGATTCACAAAACTTTACACATATTAACATGTATTCACACAGTTGCGTAAGCCAACTTAAGCATATCAAACTTCACACTTGCGCAGTCTGCAAAATTGTTTTAACATTTCTTTGGTTTATAAAAGGGGTTTCCCCTTATTACATATAGTTATTGAATGCATAGTGTGCATGTATGTAAATACGTACTTTGTACGGATAAGCTTTGAAATACACTTTTTATATTTTTATGTAAATTAAAAATGGTAAAAATTTAAAAAAAAAATTTTTAATTAAATGAAAATATAAAATGGACGAGTCGATGTTTTTTAGTTTTGACGCCTATGTATCATCTATCAAAACATCGATTTTAAAATGTATGTATCTTTTGCATCCCTAGGTACCATGCATCCAAACTATACTGAGAGCATAAATCGCCGGATGTACTGCAAAATCTTACCGTGGGTTGGCAAATAAATTCAGTTTTAAAGATTAAATGTTAAAGAAAGACGAAGCATATATAAGAGTTCAAACTGTCTCAGAAAAAGAGTTAGTTATTATTTTATATGTTACAAAACACATTTCCTACAGGCTCGCCATGAATGGTATCATGGATGATGGAAGCTTCTTTACAATAGATGTTGATGAATTGACACCAACTGAAACTTTTTAGGCGACCAGGGATAGAACATTTTAATTTTGGAAAGTTATAGGAACCCTACTAGAATAGTGCTCTTTTGAAATTTAAAGTACTAAATCGTTTACAGTGAAAAAACAGTTTAACATAAATTCAACGATTCGTTAATTTCCATTCATTGACATTTTTTCAAGAATCCTAAATTCAATGTATCATGCAATGTTTCCAAAAAATATTTCATTGAAATTTAAAGTAAAATTTTCATTCCGCGATTTTATTGGTTGAATGTAAAAAAGAACGTTTTTTATTTAATGTACAATATGTTGAATTCAAGGAAAACGTTTATTCTTTTATAAATAAAACGGAAAAGATTTTCTAAATATTAGGAAAGTGTACGTTGTATCAAGAAACCCGTTTAATTATTTTAAGTAATTTGCGTTGATTTTGAATTAGAGAAGAAGATGCTTCATTCAATGAAGAAGTACTTCGATTCCAGAAACAAGCACTTAAATTTTCGTTTTACTTGTTTTTTTGATAAAACAGTAACCATCCAGCGTTTAACCGCTCTTTTTTCAACAACGTTAGCTGATGACGAAACCTTAAAAAAAATAATTAATTTGAAAACACATAAAAGTGTTAAAATTCGTATCAAATTTTGTGATCGATGAAGAAGTTTTATTTTTATGTTTTATTTTAGTTTATTATTTAATAAAATGATTAACTAAAAAGTTTTTGTTGATTTTTTACTTTTAAAATCGTTCCGCCAGATATTTTTTTTAAAAATTGTCGATTCGATTCGTTTGTCATTGACCAAAAAAAAAAAAAAAAAAAAAAAAAAAAAAAAAACTGTTGCTTTTACTTCTGAGTCGTTAAAAGCGACTGTTTTCAAACCAATTCAAAAGGGGAAAAGTTGAACTCTGCAGTTCTTTGAACCCTGGTTATGGACTGTATGATTGGGACCTTGGAATATAATGCTAAGTCTTTATCACATCGACATTCCAAATAGCAAAGATAACTAGGGAAAAGCACGGGTACACAGAAAAAAATTTTTCACCAATTAAAGCATTAATCAAAAATAAAATCAGTTTTATTTAAAAATGTAATCAATTGAATTAAATGTTTAATCAAGTGAATTATACGTTTAATCAAGTGAATTTGTGAATTTGTTTACTGGCGCAAATTAATAGTATCAATTAAACGTTTAATTCACTTGATTAAATTTTTATACCCTCCACCACAATTAGTTGTGAAGAGGGTATACTAAGTTTGTCATTCCGTGTGAAACTTTTTTATTATTCATCTCAGACCCCATAAAGTATATATATTCTGGCTGCTTAAGTAATTCTAAGTCGATTTAGCCATGTCCGTCTGTCCGTCTGTTGAAAACACGCTCACTTTCGAAAAACTCAAAAGAAATAAACAAACTAGGTGTCAAATTGCTTATAGTTATCCTAAGCAGTTTGGGATTGAAATCCAGCAAAATCGGTTCAGTAGGACCAGAGCTATGAATCGAAATGTGAAACCACCACCTTCAAAAACTTGATAATTTTGTTACAAAAACTAACATAAATGATGCAAAAATGCACGGAATGACATAGGATTTTGCACAAGTCCGTTTTATTCGACTAGAAATGACACTGTAAAATTTCGCGAAGGTCGGTCCATAATTTACCCTAAGCCCCATATAAACACTACTCCCGGAAAACAGTTTAGTACGCCTAAAACCGAAAAAAATAATGCAATCATAACAAATTTTGGCGCGTCACAATTTTATAGGACTATAAATGATACTGTGAAATTTCGTGAAGATCGGTACATAATTTACCCTAAACCCCATATATGCCCTACTCCCGGAAAACAGTTGAGTCTCCTAAAACCATAATTAATAACAAATCGTCACAGTTTAAGATAATAATAATAAAAAGACATCATACAGATATTACTCCTTAAACATTCGAACTGTCGGTGGAGGGTATCAAAGATTCGGCACAGCCGAATATAGCACTCTAACTTGTTTTCATTAAAACTGATTTAATTTTTGTTAAATGCTTTAATTGGTGACATTTTTTTTTCTTTGTACTTTATCTAGTAAAAGCAATCTTATTTAATGAAGACTACCTCCCTTTTTTACTTTTCTTATACGTTATAAATTTTTCGTTATTTATTTTTATATTTTTGTATACTTCTATTAGCAAGCGCGAAGAATAAAACCGTCTGTTCACTATGGCGATAGAAAAACGATTCGACTCAAAAAATTTCTTATAAATAATACTTATAAATAAAAAAATACATAAAACCTAAAAGATTCAATTAAAGTGTAATGCATAATAACAGTAGAGCCTAAAGTTGTCAATTCCACTCAACCCAGATTGACCCCAGGGATGGAAACACCATTGTCTTTAGCTTAGACGCAAACACTGGGTTCAATTCAATATAATAGCTTCCAGTTTTATAACGGGATAAAAACACATATTAAAAACGAAAAATAAAATCAAAGCATTTACTTATTGTTCTTTGTTTAACAAATATACTTTTGTATATAAAATCCTTAAAAACATAACTACACTCATAAAATTATTTCAGTACCTGATTGTGTGTTATTAAATTCGTTTTCGTACTGTACTGTAAAATTGAATAAACATATAGGTATTTTACGAATTACCTTATCTTTTAACATGTATGTTTGTTATTCACTAATACTAATATTGTTATGTAGTTTGATTTTTTGTCGGTTAAAAATTTTTTTTTTTTTAAGTTAAAACTATTAAATGTTTAGGAATTGGTTGTTTAATAAATACAAAATTTAAAAAGTATTGTTAAATTCATTTTTTTCTCATGAAATGTAATAAATCCGTATTTTAAATAAATTTTTAGTTGTTTAAAATAAATTTTCCTTTGAATTTAGCTACATACTATTATGAGTGTGGTGACTCTTGTTTCTATCGTCCTAGGGCAAACGAAAAAAGGAATCCCTTCATTTTAATCAATAAATAATAGAAGCATAAAAATTAATTTATTTGGCACAACCGGATCTTTATTTCTTATCTCATATTCATATCAAAGATTCTCTCTAGACCTGCGGCTTGAATAAATATTTTTCCTAAATCAGATTTTTTGTATAAATAATTATTATCAACTTCATAAATGTAATGTATTAAAGGGCATCTACAGCACAAATAACAAAACCATTTAAACTTTTTACTTAAAACTTCTGAATTTTTTATTTTATTTATTATTTATTATTAAATTTTTTTCTGACTTGTTTGAAACAAAATAAAACGTTAAAATATATAAATTTGAGTTATTGTTGAAACCGTCATTAAAATGAAACATTCAAACGAATAAAATAAATAAAAGACAAAATTACTCTACTTTAAATGAAAGATTCAGCCCCAACAATACGCCGCGAGAAAACAAGCAATAAATAAATTCTTTTTCCCTTTTTTTGTAATGAAATTTAATAAAACATTTTATAACAATAAAGTGACACCAACACATTTGCTCTTCTTCAAACACAGGCACCCACATATTTAAGCCCATTTAAATACTCTTACATTTGTTTATTTTGGTACTTTTGAAGTTAATGTCGCTATTGAGTTGCAGTAGTACTAGTGAGTAGTGAGATTTGTCGTGTCTAAAGTGATTTTATTTATTTAATGTCCCCCAAACACATGTCACAAACCAAGCAAAGAAATGGGGTTCACCATATACCAAAACAAAATCAATCTTTATACACGCATCAAATAATACAAAAACAACAAGAATAAAACTCAGAATCAGGTACTAAAATTAACTTGATACTGAATTTAATACTTTTGAGTTGGAAATAATAAAACAAAAAAAGTTGAAAAGAAAATCATACAAATACTTTGCAACTCATACATAAATATGTTGTTTACACCTACAAATAGATTCATGGATATAGAACACGTGTTTAAAAATGTAAATAAATGCGAGGTGGGTTAAAAAAATTTTCCTAAACTTTTTTAATAGTTTATAGATAAAAAAAACCAATATAAAATTGAACAAGTGCTCCACCAAAATTTTTTTTCTTCAAGGAATTATATAAAATGCAATTTAGCAGGCCTCTTATCGACATAGTACATTTCTTAATATGCCTTGTAATACCAACCAAATCTAAACCTTTTAGGTACACTCTCTTATTTTCTACCTTATTTGTTTTATTTCCCTTTTGAACTAGATTCTTTCTATTTGAAAACGAAAAAATAAAAATCTTTGCAGAAAATCTTCTTAAATCTTTTGTTTATTTTCTATAATTCGTTTACATCACTTCTTTAAGATCAGGTATATTTTTTATTTAAGCTTAGAAAAAATTTGACTAATACCAAATGCGTCTAGCTCTTCTATATTCAAATGTTAGTAATAGGAATATAATAATAATATGAGTGAGTTTTTCTTATTAAAGATTTGATAAGTTCTTGTTTAAGTAATGTTAGTCTTCGCAAAAATCTAGTACACTGAAAATATGCTTCATTTTACAAACGGAACTCTTGTAGCTAACTTTCATATGAGAATATGGATACAACGTTTCGATCTTTAAATTGGTTTGACAGCGACTGTTTACATTTAATGAATCAGAAGTAAAAGGATTTGTTTTTTTTTTAGGCAAATGACAAATGAAGACGTGGAAGAAATGGCAGTTTTTCTACTTTAACTGCAGTTTTTTAAATGCTGCTGTTTTTAGGTCCAGTACAAACGGAAATTCAAAAATTACCCATTAGAGAACAAAAAAAAGTACTGAAACGATCCCTCTTACCGATTTTCATTTACTAAGGACCTTGCATGTTTAATTTTATGTTTCTAGGTTCAATACTAACGGAAATTTAAAAAGTACCAGTTAAAGAACAAAAAAGTTCCAAAAAATTCACTCCATTTTCTTATCCATTCAGGATATTGATGTTGAATTTTATGTTTATATGTAAATTATTAACTTTGATTAAAGACAGTTAAAGAAAGGAATTAAATTTGCCGTATTTTCCCCTTTTTGTTGTTTTTTTTCTCCCCGTTAAAGTATCACGAGTTTCAAAATTGTAGAGGGAGCTTATAAATTAATACGTATATGGCAATGAATGGAGAAAAATGTTTTGTAAAAAAAAGTATCAAAAATAGTTCAGACTTCCGCCGCTTAGACGTTCGAATTCCAAAAAAATACCGAATTCGTATTTGTACTTTTTAGATTAGTTTTGAATGTGATATATACTTTATTTCTATGTTTATTGGTTTAAAAGAAAGATGGAGTGACAAAAAAGTTCCAAAATACAGGTTTTTTACCCGTGTACTCCCTTAAAGGGCCGAATTTCAAAAAAGTACCAGACACCTGTCCGCTTTTTTTCCTTAAGAACAATGATAAGTATTACATTATTTTTTTTTTTTTTTTTGTATATATTTTAGTTCTGGAGATATTCCCTTTTTACCAGACTGTCGAACAAAAAACTAAAATTTATTGCAACTTTTAGGCTTTTGAGTTGGTTTGGCAGCGACTGTTTACATTTAATGAATCAGAAGTAAAAGCAACATTTTTTTTTGCCAATGACAAATGAAGAATTGGAAATTATGGCACTTTTTCTACTTTGACTACGTTTTCGTATTTTAAAAAATCCCGTCTCAGTGGATCGATTTGGGGGGAGACCAACTTCCTGACAAAATTTTAAGTTTTTAGCTTCAGGCTGTGCGACGATAAATCAATCAGTAACGTTACAATTTCATATATGTATAATTGCGTAATATATGGGATATAAAGCGCAATACATATGCACCATATTTATATATATTTCTTTTAGAAAAATATATGTGATCATAATTTATGCATATACAATGTATACAATGTATATGCATAGATTATGATCACATATATTTTTCTTAAAGAAATATATATAAATTAAATTGCGCAATATATGGGATATAAAGCGCAATACATATGCACCATTATATCCCATATATTGCGCAATTTTATCGTTGGTACTTACATATCGCACTTGATCATAAGAGGTATTAAGTCAATATTTTTATTTTTTCGCTGTTGGAATAAATCGACACGTAATATTTATATTTACTCGATGTTAAAATATCGTGTTATTTTGTTTTTTTTTTTTTTTTTTTTTTTGGTAATGAAATGGTTGGTTTAAAAACTCGTTTTCATGTGCCTTTAATGTGTTATTAAAAATTGTTTTGCTGCTACTGAAAACTTTTAAACTTTTTATGATCAAGTGCGATATATAAAATTTAAGTTAAACATATTAAAATTATATTTGGCAAAAAGATTTTAGCCCTTAAACATATTTTGTATCAGGTCTTGGTTTTGTTTGTTACATCAACTTTTTCTTTTTGAACAGCAACACAGAGCGTTTGCTCTCTCTACACATCGTTGTACGTGTATTAATGAGTAGGTTTTTTTGCTTTTAGCAGTTCTATAGGGGGATAAAATGTTTTTTAACTTAAATAAAAAGTTACTTTTGCAATCGATATAAAGGGCTTCTTAAGATGATTTGCTGATTTTATCTAACAATGATTACGGCGTAATGAAGGCTTTAGCTATAGATTTCAAAGCGAAAAATGTTGTTTAAATAGCACTGATTTGAAATAAAATACAAATGGTTTTCTTTTGTATGTAAACAACTTCCATTAGGTAAGACTTTTCAAACTGAAGTGTCTTACGAAATTAGTTTATTACATAATTTAATTTAATTAGAAAGCTGCATAATTGGAAAAATCAGCTCAAAAATTGGACTCATAATTTGCTCATAAAACAACGATAAAGTGACTAAAAACTGTTTTTGCGAAAATGTTTATTTTTATATCGTCGGCTGAACATGCAAACCTGCTAAATCAACGTTTCAAGTAAATTGAGATATTAATGCCGTATGGCAGAGAAAGATACGCATCAGCGACCAGCATGTAGCTTAAGGTTGTCGTATGTTTTTAACCTAAGAAGTTTTTTTTTATTATTACTACACAAGCAACCAGTGACCTAACGGAACTCAACTCAACAAGTGCTTTTTAATAGTTTTTGAGCAAACGCATAACATAAAGAAAGCATTTTTAGTCGTAAAAGTGCTTTTAGATCTTTGGATCTTCCAATGAGAAGTATCTAAAGCAAAATACGGAAAAAAATTTATTGCAAATTACCACTAACATTTAAACTCAATAAATTAGTTACGTTAATAAAAACTAAAATACATTTATAAATAAAAGGTATAATTCTTTACTCAAGTGTAGAATCCCTCGGGATCTTAATTTGCAAGAAAGGCGTTCCCGAAATTTTAAGTTTGTCTAAATGAGAGCGGTTTTGTGAGAACTAAATTCTTTTTCGTCACTCGCAAAATAGCCCAAACTTTTTTCTTGTGAAAATTTTGTAAATCATCAAACATCTGTAAAAAAATAAACAAAATAAAAAAGCCAAACAAAAAGTGGTGTTTATTAAGAGAATTTAAAAAAAACCTGTAAAAAGTGTATACAATAAAACGCCAGGTTTTGCTTTAAAAAACATCAAAGAATTTTGACGTTCTAATTTGCGTTTACAATTTAATTTATTGTGTTCCCGTTCTTATGATAGAAATTAATTCTTGCTCTGGTTTAACGAAATCTACCCAAAAAGTAAAAAACAGTGCCATAATTAAATCAAATTACTATAGAACTACAAAACTTTTACTGCGTGGTCAACAATGTCGACAAAAGCATTTCAATCGCATATTGACATTGAAAACAAAAACAATTTTTAGTTTTTTATTATTGTTGTCAATATAAATATATGAAAGAAATTTTCTTGTCGACATTGCGGGCCAGGCAGAGTATTTGAGATTTTGTAATATAATTGTTCTACTCAATTTTCATATTCATATCGAAAAGTCTTTAAGATGTGTGTTTTCTTATTATCAACTCTAAATTTATAGATACATAATCACTTGTATTCAATTTGTTTATTACAAATAAAACATTAAGTAAACAACGTTTAAAAAAACTTGCACAGAAACCGCAAACCACTACGTATACTTGTTATTTGTAAACAAATTTAATATTAATTACACGCCATACATTGTAATTCAATATTAGTATTTAAAGTTGATGGATTTATTTTCCTTGGCTGCTACGGTATATATATATACATATATATATATTATAGTCAAATAAGCTTATAACAGACATCACTGAAACAGCTACTTATTATTTTATATAAACGTCACACAGTGGGGACAATTGCTATAATAGTATATACAAAAACTACACTTGCGTTATATTAACAACTATCATTGGAACAACTTCCTAGACGCATTATATTTTAAATACGCTACTGGCAGCATAATATAACACCAAATTATAAAGGACTATTTCATGCAAACCCAAGCATATTTTAATTTCCAAGGCTGATTTATTTTCTAAGTGCTTAGTGATAATTAAAAATCATTTTTAATAACAACAAGTAAGAGAACTAATTTGCCTGGGTCAAATCGTTAATACCCTTCACATAACGTTAAGCAGCGTCTTAGAGCACTCACATAATGCACTTTACCAATCAGAAATATAAAAATTTTTTTTTGAGTATGTGTTTGGGTGTATTTGCTATTTGTAAAAAATCAAAAAATCTACACATAAAAAAAAAACAATTAACTACAACATAGGATTTATTAAAAATTAGAGCCAGTCGTAGATTTTCGCACATATATCAGGTATTTATGGACCGATCTGGCTGGATTTCAAAAGCAAACTTTAACGTAGTAAACGTGATATACAGGCCTGTCATAGAATTCCATTCCGATCGAAAGTGGTTTTAATTCCGTATTTTGCTTCTTCAGAAAACGAAAAACGAAAAATTTGTTCGGAATGAAACCACTTTTGGTTTTCTAAGTGGAATTGATTGTTTCAGTATTTTATAACCGAAAAAACTACTTAAAACTATTTTTTATAGATAAATAAATGTGTTTTATGATATAGATTGAAGAAATAACACACTTTTGATTTATTTATTTTACTTTATATTGATTTTATTAAAAACATAATAAATTCTTTACCGTTGCGTTGCCACCTTTTTTTCCAAACAAACCACTTTTTTCTGAACATTGCCATACTTAACACAAAAATCATATGGTTTGTATGTAAAGTTGGCATATCCAATTGTAAAACCAGAGTTGTTATAAAAAAACACATTTAGCAAAATCGATCGGAATCTGAAGAAGCTAAAACTAAATCGATCGGAATTGAACATACGGAATTCAAACCATTCCGATCGGAATTTGTGACATGCCTGATAAATATTGTTACGAAATTAGATTTATCTAAGAATTTTTTTAGTTTCAGTTTTAAGTTATTTTGTAGATAATAATCCAAGTCGTATATGTTTAAATTGTTATTTGGTCCACTGTATTGTAGACTTTAGATAGAATGGTAGAATTTTGAATTCGTACAGAATATTCGGGAATCGACTAGAAGGTTCTTGAATCTACTACTCTACAACTACTACCACTGGTAAACTATAAATACAGGCTGACTCGTAAAGTTGAGTTGAGTTTGTTTTGAGACATTAAACGGTTCGGCTCGAAACTAACAATATTGGATTAATTTTGTGAACATAATAATTATTGTAAAATAAGTGTGTTTATTTATTTCGATTTGCAATTAAAATAACTCAAATGTGTTTATTAAAGGAAAAACGTAAAAATATATTTCAACTTAGTTCCCAACATATCTGAAGTATACGGAAAACCGATTTCAACATACACGCGGACAGCCAGACATCGCTTAATCAACTTCTCTACTTATAAGGCCTCATAATATACATATATCTATACTTTATAGGGTCTAAGATCAATATTGTAGAAATTACAAATATAATGACACAGTCGATGGCTTAATATAAAAAATGCCTAACTCGATTGTTTTAAAAAATAACTTTTTTGTTTATTCTGTTAGCTAATGCCACATGTATCTTGATTTAAAATTTTTAAGGGGCTGTAGTACAACAATTGTTGGATATTTTTATGTAAAATTACAATATAAATTTTTTTATCTAAGATTTTACGGGTTAAATTAAGTTTTTTTCTTCCCCTGTAACCAAACAAAAAATCGAGTTAGGCCTTTTTTAACAATATTAAGCCATCAATTTACACTTTCCACCGGTGTTGAAAGAAAATGGCTTCAATTGCAACACTTTTTTAAAATAGGGGCACAAATTACAACATTTATTAAAAATATATACATAATCTATTTTTTATATTGCTCACAGTTTAACTGAAATTGTCTACTTTGTTCTTTGAATAATTTCTTTTTGAATTTAAAATAACTCATGCATAAATTTTGCGTATTACTGATGTATTATCTTAATATGCATAAAATAAACTGAAAAAAAATTCTAATTTAGCTGATAATATCGTTCTTCTTTACAACAAAAAAAATATAAATAATTTCAATCATAATCGAATATAATCATTGAACAAAATTTAAAAAAAAAGAACGATATTTTACCTCCCAAAACCAAAAAGCAAAACTAATTTATTCAGAAAATTTATACTTAACAACACCTTAAACCAAATGCTAGTTTGTAAACATAAATTCAATGTCACAAAATATCTATCAGTAGCAGAAACATTAAGATTGTTGTACCAAAAAAAAAACAACAAAAATACTATTTGATACAACCTTTAAATTCAAGGATTTATTTCTTTTGTAGCTGCTCTTAGTGTTTTTATTTGCAATAAACTGGAATATTGAAGAATTACAGTTTAGATAGAATTTTTAGACAGACAAATCTTTTATTTTATTTGCTCAAAAAAAAAAACCATTTAAAAAAATATAAAGTAGTAAATGCGAAGGTAATACTGTGAACTTTATTTGAGAGTGAAAGATTAGAACTAATACGTTGATTCTCTTTTTTTTTTTTCTTTTTTTTTTTTTTGTATATAAATCTGTCTTTGTACGACTCTATCGGTCTATTTGAGTTTCTAAGCCACTTAGAGAATTTTAAAGGCTAAAACCTTTTACGAAATTTGATGTAAAACTTTTCACAGAAAATCTTTACCATAAGCTTTACAGACATCAGATTGTCGAAAATGAACTTTATTTGTTTCATGCTTTTAGATACAGACAGCGCACAGTGGTTCAACTCATACACTGAAGCAAAATTCACAGCCAAACCCACACAGAAAAAATTATTTTTCCAATTCAAACAAAAAATTTGTAGAATCAAAACATTTTTTGTCTGAAATCGGTCCTACAAACAAATTCGCATATTCAAACAATTTATTTGCATTTCGTTTATTGAAAAAAACACTTTTTTTTTCAAACAAATAATTTAACTGAATCAAACAAATAGTTTACTGAAAATCATATAAATTTCAAACAAATAATTTTGCTGAATCAAACAAAAAAGTTTTTGCACAAGCAATGACGCGCACACAAGCAAGCACTGTAGAAGTAGATGAAGGCAGAGCAGAGCGGCGCCGTCTGGCTTTGAGACACATTTTTTTGTTGGAATAATTTTTGCACCAAGTCTTGTTTGTTCACACAATGTTTTTCTTCTTCACTCACTGTTCTGTATCCTTTCCTTGGCAGCAGACCGACTCGACATGTTTTTCGTCATCATTTTATTTCTTGTATTTGATGTAGGTATTTAACTAAACATTTTTAAAAAATTGAATACGGGATTTTGTTTTTCATTCTTTTTTACCAACTTTGAAACCAACAAAAAATTTATTTTGTTTCTTCTAATGTTGTTGTTGTTTAAAAAGAGTGAAACGTTTATTACCTATTATTGTTTTTGTTGTTTTTTACTACAAACCTCGCCACGCTATTTTATCATCTTTCTTATAGTTGTACCTTTTCAAAGCGTCCAAAAATAGACTATGTGTTTTTTTTTTGTTGTTCTTATATGTCACATAAAGAAGTGTTGCTTACGGTCAAACAAAAAAATGCAAAAACACGACAACAATAAAGAGCGTTAAATATTTCATACAATATTATGAAAACTAGAAGCCAACAACGCGTTTATTATATTTTTGAATAGTTGTCAACATTTCTGTTGGCTAAAATAAAAATCAAACAAAAATATTAATTGAATCAGTAAAAAAATTTGTAGAAATTAAAAAAAATTTCAAACAAGCGTTTGTTTGAAAATAATTCAGCAATAATTTTTTCTGTGCAGATAAAAATAGACTTCGATATGGTCACAACTCATTCCATTGTTACTGTAACCGTATTGTAAATAAATCGGTCCCTTACATGTCTATCACATTCTTATTGTGGGTCATTTATTTTTAATTAAACAAACCCATTTTGCTTCTTTTTTTATTTAAAGAGCAACATTTTATTGTATAAAAGAGTCCTCCAAGATATATGGACGAAAAAAATGTCAATGCACAGACCGTGTCCCTACACCCCCCTCCAAGAACTGTTGTATGTCTATGTATTGGAGGCATATTTTGTGTAAAATATTATGATAACGTTATCTTGCTTCGCAACAGCGCTAAGCTTATAAAACATTTGCAAGGGGAACAAATAATTGTTTTCAGTTTTTATAAAAATGTTGCCAGGAAATAATAACTTTCGAAATTCAATTTAAAAGAATCGAAATGTGTACCCTATTATCATTCTACTGAGATATAAAAGACTAAATTCGGTTAAAATATGTTGAAGTATAAAAAATGCACAAGCAACCAACTTTTGGAATTATCCCAGAAAATTATTTTTTGGCTTTCTTTGGGCATTTTTTAAACAAATTTCACTTTTTATACACAAAATTTAACTTTTTTTTTTTATTATTCTTACAAACTGACATCAATTGTTTAAAAATGCACACAAGTTTAAATGGGACTTCATGAAACTAGTCTCTTAGGTTTGCCTCTTTGCACAATTGGCAATTTTAATCAGTTTCACGAAATCCCTTGTTGTTTTGTTGTGTTGACCAAAATTTGTATATATAATACAGAAAAACAAACATTTGCAAATAAGTAATAAAAGATAGAAATTCTAAGGAATATTTAGCAAATCGTTTAATGGAAAAGCACAAAGAATTAAGTTAATTGAATTCGTTTATAAAATTGCAGAAATTTTCTTGAATTGCAGTTTATAATTTTAATACAGACACATATTTTACTTGAACAAGAATACAAAGTTTGTCAAATCAACAGCCCTGACAAAAGTTTTAATTAAGAAGAACAAAGAATAAGTAATAAGAAAGTGAAACTGAATAAATTTCCTTTATAAATATAAGACAAACAAACTTAAGTTTACTTAAATTAAGAAAAATATATAGTGCAAAAATAAGCAAACACTGTTAGAGTTCAGTAGATAATTCTAATAAAATTCTGTAAAAAAAAACTTTGTCAATTTCTATCTAAAGTTTTTACACAGAATTGCACAAGCCAACAATTTTTTCCACTGTGCCACTTAGCAATTAAAAGTCACTTTAAAGTTCTATCAATCCCAAAAAAAAAACACCTGCACAAAGAACCTGCTAAAACGTGTTGATTAAAAATTTAAACGAAAAAAAAAACAACCATGAAAAACCAACCACAATGGAAAATAATACCTCATGTATCCAGTTTCAGTTTTTTACACAGTATAATTTGAAACGCAGCCTTTGTGTCATCAAAAAAGAGGTCAATGTCTGACAACATTTTTTAAATGGTCTCAAATGATGAATAACTAACGCCTTCACAATTCCATTTTTTTCATTTTCGTGTTGAAAATTAATGCAAAAAAACTGGCAAAAGCGTTTATAAATAACAAAACAACAAATTTATTAAAAAAAAAAAATATTTTTTCTTAATAAAACACACACCAAAATTGCTTTTCGTCTACGACAATAGCAACAAAAGTACAAGAAATTCCCACCAAACACGAATTCAAACTTTTGATATGAAATTACTTTATCACTTGATATCAAGTGAGGTTTCCTAACTATTTTCAAGTGTTTAATCTTAACATTTAAATTCAAATTGATAAAGTTTATTGACATGCCATGTTTTATCAAATTGATGTTAAGTTATTAGCAAGTGTTTTCTCAAACCAAAAAATAAAATTGGCAAGACTTAGCAAAAAATAAATGAAAACTGTAAAACAATGGCGATTGAAGTTAAAAGAAAAAAGTAATTTCAATTTTTGGGAATACAAAATTTTAATTTCAAAAGATTTTGTTATTCGTGCTTAATTCCCAGTTTTTATTATTGATAAAAACACTTGAAATTTATTGTTGATGGGATAAGCTATTCCTATGCGCATTTCACTGGTTGCTTAGGCCAGATCATCAGGAAACTTCATCCATAAAGATTTTGGAAAAACTAAAGATATTAAACCAAATAAAACTGTTAAGCGTATAAGACTTATAGCAACAGTTCTACTTGTAACAATATCAAAGTTTAAACAAAACACATCAACAATAAACAGTGGGTTTATCTCATCTTACATTCCCCACTACAATTAGTTGAAATTCTCTCAACATTAACTGTAGTTGTAAGTAGGTTAAGAAAAACAAAATAAAAACAAACAACAACTTACAAAAGATGTTGTCAATTAAGTGTTTTTTTTTAAATTTCAAGTGTTTTTATCAATAATAAAAACTGGGAATTAAGCACGAATAACAAAATCTTTTGAAATTAAAATTTTGTATTCCCAAAAATTGAAATTACTTTTTGATAATAAACAGGCAAGTGCACCGCCTAAAAAAACACTTAATTGACAACATCTTTTGTAAGTTGTTGTTTGTTTTTATTTTGTTTTTCTTAACCTACTTACAACTACAGTTAATGTTGAGAGAATTTCAACTAATTGTAGTGGGGAATGTAAGATGAGATAAACCCACTGTTTATTGTTGATGTGTTTTGTTTAAACTTTGATATTGTTACAAGTAGAACTGTTGCTATAAGTCTTATACGCTTAACAGTTTTATTTGGTTTAATATCTTTAGTTTTTCCAAAATCTTTATGGATGAAGTTTCCTGATGATCTGGCCTAAGCAACCAGTGAAATGCGCATAGGAATAGCTTATCCCATCAACAATAAATTTCAAGTGTTTTTATCAATAATAAAAACTGGGAATTAAGCACGAATAACAAAATCTTTTGAAGTTAAAAGAAAAATTTAATTTAAATAAAGTGAATTCGCCTCTAGAAAACCTTAATTAATTGTGAAAAAAATTAAATTTATTTGTGAGCAAAAAGTAAATTACATTGAGTAAGAACGCGAATTAAACTAAAACGGGAAAGTGCATAGAATATCAGTTTGTTATACGATCGCGGTGCTACGCAGAGCCATGGCAATCCTCAAAATAAACAGTAGGCAAGTATTTTGTCTTTCCAAAAATTTGAGGATGGAAACAACGCCATTTCATCTTTTAGCAGAATCTATGGTGACTAATTTTTAGCTGACAGTTTATTTAAATAAAAATTGAATTTAAATTCTTATTTTACAATCCATATTTGAAAGAAATTGATAAAAACCTTAAAAAAGAAGTATAAAACGCATTTCTTAATTATGAAAATAATTTACCCTTTTTGTTGAGAATGCTATGATTTTAAAATGTTTGTCTTTTGAAAAAAGGTTTTTTTTTGTTAGTACCAGCACTGAGGGGATGACCCTTACTAACTATTTCATTTTCAATTTTGAAACAAACCAACGTGTTTGTTGGGTTGTTCCACCAACAACGGGTACAAGTGTCTACTTTACATTGTTGAACATGCCACTGTTTGTTTATATATGACCCTTTAGGTGTACGTGTGTGTGCATGTATAATTGTGTGATACCAAATACCATAAAAAAGAAAACAATTTTCTGGCAAAGAGAAAGGTGCTTGAAAACCCGTATTAAAAAAATATATACATACATATTTAAAGGGTTCTGTTGTTGTAATTTGTTTTCTAAAATTGGTTGCACGTTGCTTGTGTTTTTCTTTTTTATCCAAATTAATATTATTGTGATGGCTTATTTTGCTGCTGCCGAATATCTTGATTGGGGTTAGTTTGTAGAGGTAACTAAAAGTGTAAATGTTTGATGGATAAAAAAAGGTTGTCATATAATTTTTAAGAATTTTCTGAAATACAATGCTAGATGAGGATGTGTAAACATCAAATAAGATATAATCCGCTTTTTCAATTCCTTCCGACTAATATTATTAATTTGAAAGCTTGTTAGCTTGTGGCTCAATCACACAAAAACTGAAACTGAAAATTGAAAGCGGAAGAGCATATGGCCCAGAGTCAAATGTAGGGTTGTTTTTAGGAAGTACAAGCGGGGCAAAATTGATCCTTCTTTTTTTTGACAAATTCGGCATAAAGATTGCATATGGTTCAGATAAAAATATCGTATACGTTTAAAAGATAAAATTTGTACTTTTAAAGGGAAAAAATAATACATTTTAAGGGATAAAATTGGTACTTTTTAAGCGATAAAATTGGTTCTTTTTAAAGGTACTTTTTAAGGGAAAAAATTGGTACTTTTTAAGGGATAAAATAAGTACTTTTTAAGGGATACAATTTGCAGTTTTTAGGGTTAAAATTGGTACTTTTTAAGGGATAAAATTGGTACTTTTAAGGGGATACCATTGGTACTTTTTACGGGGTAATTACGGGATAAAATTGGTACATTTTCTCTTTTCGATAACTTTTAGATATATCTTTTACCTTTGGTACTTCTTTTCGTTTAAAAATATTTAATAAAGAATAAATAAAGGGTAATTTTAATGTTGTAGAAGCGAAAAAAGTTATTTGTTTTTTTTTTTTTTTTTGTTAAAACCAGCACTCGGGGAATGACCCCTACTAATGCATTGCATTGTGTTGGAACAAGGAAAAAAGGTTATGTGAAGCAGGATAGAAGGAAAAGTACCTGTGGACGGAAAGTCCGACCAAAAAACGAATTTTTCCTGTAATGCGTTGTGTGACGCACCGTCCAATCAAAGACAAAATAATGTGCTCTTAAAGAAATACGTGTATTACGAATAAACGTAGGTACGAGTTTTTGGAACCAGATTTCTAATTTTATCAGAACACATACCTTTGTAGTAAAACAGGCAAATATAATCCAAATTGCAACGGTGATCAATGTCACCAAAGAAAACCTTCGCCCACTCCTACACGCGGTAGAGAACCTCCACAATAGGCTCTGAACGGCCCACACATTAGAGTTGTATTCCATACGCGGTCGAATATAGGTGGTATAAATAGTACAGGTACCAGAAGCAGTGTTTATTGACATATTTTAACATAAAATAGGTATAGGTGTAGAACATTACATAAAATTTCTGTAAATTTCTTTTCTTAAAATCGTGTACTAATTATTGCGTGAACGAAGTCACGGACTTTTAAATCATGGACAAATTAAACAAAAGTTATAGTTGGTATCGTAAGATAATAAATTCGAGTCTCGTCTGATTCAGACAAATCTCCATGTTAATTTGCGTTTACTTTTTTAAACATTTGCAAAAAATAATTGTGCCCGACATAAGTAATTCCTTATCTTCTATTAAAATTCTTTAAAAACGGAGCAATAACCATAACAAAACATAGCAAATTCAATGAAATGGCCAACACGTTGGCTTTTATAAGCCCACAAATTTGGCATTTAATGTTCAATTTCTGGCATATGGCCTCCGCGACTGTGTCCACAAACTCGGTCCAATTTTACATCACTTTTTTGAGCAAAATTGGTGTTATTTCTTCGATTGTGCGTCGACTGTTGGCTTCTTAATGGTCAATCGAGCTGGCTTATCAGATCAGCATAGAGCATAGATTTGACGTAGCTCCGCAAAAAATTAATTAATCCAAATGTTATTGCACATTGAAAAAAGATAAGCTAAGATTAAGTTTTCTATGACTTCCTGAAAATTCGTACAAAATAATTAAAACGTTTGGACGTGAAGATGTAAAAAGGTGCCATTAACTCAAATTTGATTTAAGTCAACTTAAGTCCTTTTTTATTTTTTTCACAGATTAATTTGTGAAAAAATAATATTTGTTATAAATTTTTTCTGATCCTTACACAAAACACTCTTTGAATATTTTACAAAAGAATTAGAAGTGTTAGATTATTGTAACCCAATTTTCCTTATTTTCCCTTTATGATTCAACATTAATAATATTTTAAATGGCATCCCTATTCTAATTTCCCTAATAGAACAAGACTCTGGGCATTCGCAATTTTAACCTAATGACACACAAAAAGACTTAAAATTAAAAGTATTTGCAAACAGCCGTGGCAAAAAGCAAAACCAAAGTGCCAACAAAAAGTTTATATAAAACATTTTGTACACAAATCAAAAGCACTTTGGGAATTTGCATACCCACACCACAATAGTGGAGAGGGTATAATTGGGTTTGTGCTGATGTTTGTAACACCTTAAAGTATTGATCCATGTAAGCCTTGTGCGCAAAGTACAGGTTGGAGATAATTTGGTACAAAGGTTTTTATTGGCGTAACGACCAAGCCCTTTGAAAATGGAGAAAATGGAATCTGTCTAAAATTTTACAAATCCCTATACAAGCATATTTTCGCAATAGAGTCCTTGTGCCCATAACCCATCTTATTATGTTGGTATTTAGATTTAATTTGGTCCATACTTATTTTATTGCAATCAAAATTATCTTACTAAATTTAATCGGAATCGGTCCATATTTGACCATAGCTCCCTTAAAAATACTACTCCCAAAAAAGCTTTTAATGCCATAACTTTCTTATAAATTTTGGTAATGACATACAAGTTGGCGACAATAACTTTTACGAGAGGTACTGTGTAATAACAAAATGTTGTGCTGGTAGGTTTAAAACTTTCTATGGGTTCCACATAAACCCCAAACAAATCTCATGCAGATAAAGATATCTACAACTTGTACATGTATCTTAACCGCATAACATAATTTTGCTCTGGTGGTTCCATGATTTCCCGTGGCTCCCAAATAGGGTACACTCTAGAAAATTTTTATGTATATACTATAGTGTTAGGTATCATATGGTCGGGCTTGACCGACTTTACTTTCTCACTTGTTTTTTAATTCCAGTTGGTTATTATTTTCTTTTGTGTGTTTAGCTTTCAATGAAGCAAAATGATTTGTGTATCTGAAAAAAAAAATTTACTAAACAAGTAAATATAATTTTGTTGCCAAAAGTTTCAGGGGAATTATAAACGTTTATGTTCTAAAGAGAAGAATGTTTTAAATGAAACATGAATTATTATAATAATTCCTATATAATAAAAAAATTCCTAAAAATGTTGATAAAAGTGTTTAAATTGATAAATCTTTGCTACACTCCACCAAATTTAGTGCTGTGATTTCTAGTCTTCTGGAACTATAACATCCCAATTTTTGCAACACGAGCATTATTCGTTACGCTTTTAGTTGACTTCATAAAGGGCCCTTGGTAATTTATGGTTAGTCCATAAATTTACGAAATAAAGTAGTTTGGTTAACGTATGTAGAATAAAATATGGATATATTTTTAACCATCTGTCCAAAAATAAAACTAAATGTAATATAAAAACAAAATATTTAAATATTTAAAATATTTAATTCTATATGGCGCGCCGGCAAAAAAGGAACATCTGTACCAGTACTAGAATACCATGTTTGAGTAAAAAAAGTTACTTTTACTTTAAAAATCTGATTTTTGTTTTTTTTTTTTGCTTTATGGCAAAAGAATCGTACAAAATTGTTAACTATAAAAATAAGTTGTTTTTTGTTAAAGTTAATTTTTTTTAATTAGTATTGTGGTTGTGGTGATTTTGTTGAACTATTTATGGTTTTTAATCCAAATATTTTTAATTAGGCTTAAATTCATTAAATTTAATTTTCATTAAATTATTTTTATGAAGAAAGGAATTTTACATGAAAATTAATTAAAATTGTTATTGATAATCTTTCATTCTTGACCGTGGCCGGGATTCGAACCGCAGCCATCGACGACTGCTGACGTCAATAGCCAAACAGCAATCCTGAAACCAAATTGTATTTTAACCTTTGGTAGATCGAAGTTTGCTTTTTTGAATGATTATCCATTTTAATTGACTTTACACGTTTTTTCTTTACTTCTGTTTTTTCGTACTTTTGTCAAGAATTTTTCTTGAAGTCCAAAGTACATTTTTTGTTTTTTCATTTTTGTCTTTCTCTTTCTTGTTGACCTTTTTCAGCACAACTTGAAGGACAAATGAACACATAGAGCTCGTGCCGAGGCTTTTAACAATAATTAGTATTGTGGTTATTTTGTTGAACTATTCATGGTTTTTTTTTATTATTTTTTTTAACCCTTTCCGTGTTTATATCGAATATATTCGACATAACATTGTAATCTGTTTCTATGCGCCTGAACAATATACAAATTTGAAGCTTATTATAATATAGAGATTGCATTTGTTTTCTTATCGGAGATGGCCAAAATGAAAACTGGATTCAGCACCATCATAAAAGTTTTTAGATATTTAGATCGCCTAAAATTATTTTTGACCCGGAAAGGGTTAATATAGTTGCACTATTTTTCTCTTTTTGCACAAACAGTAAACCCATTACTCAATTATAACAAACGTTACTCTTTTGTCGTTATTGGGTTTCATACGATGAATTTACACAACGAATTTTTTCGTCGTGTTGAGCGGAATTCCTCGTTTGCCCCAGTTGTGTTCATAGCATTATTTATTTTTTTTTTTTTTTATTCTGTTTAGTCGTTTTCGTTTTCGTAATTTTTAAAGCTTCTTGCTTTTCTATTGCATACTTTGAGCATGTTTATTGTTAGTTAAGCTTTTTTGCTTGCATATTTATAGTTTTCTTTCTTTAGTGTTGGTTCACACTATAAAAACTTTCTTTGAAAAATTCTGAATTCATTATTGAGACGGAAGGGAAGAATAGAAATGGAAATTCTCTGTTGTTTTTCAATAAGAAAACATCTACCTATTTTTACAAGTTTTCTGTACCTTGTCCTATTTTTTTTTTATATTTAATTTTTGGCTCACCCTATTCACCTCTTGTTCAAAAGTGTCAAAAACAGAAAATTTATGTTAAAATAAACATTTAAAAATAGAATTTCCAAAAAAATGTTTAGACACGAAAAAAAATCAAAATCGAATTAAAAGAATTTTTTAAAGAAAACTTTAATAATGTGAACCGAGCCTTATCTTGCACTTACAAAATAAACAGTGTCACTTGCTGACATTTATTTTTACTGACAGTATTAGTGTGTATACATATATGGGTAATTCCAAAGTGTTGAACGTGACAGTCGTACGCATCAAAAATGCAATAACATTTTAAACAACAAATATTTTTACGTTCTTTTAAACCTTAAATTATAGCACTCAGAAAGCACTATTATCCATGCTAGAGTTTATCGGGGGCGCGATTCTAGGTCAAAGATAATGGCAAAAGAAGTAGCGGTTCGAACGTGAAAAAAATAGAAGTAGTTTTTGTGGCCATGTATAAAAAGGTGTAATTCAGCGAAACCTGGCACAATTTTTTAGTCAAACTACTTTCAGAATTTTACATAGCAATGTAACATTAAAATGTCTTTGGTTTGGTTCCAAAATCTTCTGTATTATTTTTTGTTTAAGCCAAAATCTGGTTCGATACGTGACAATTCGAACGTGAAATTTTTTCCACAATAATTTAACTGAATAATGATTAATACAAAATAAAAATTTACCGTTAATTCGAATAAAATATTTCTCTTCGAATTCTTCCTTAGATTACAGACCATGAAGGTATTTTTTTTTGGAATAATTTTCATCAAATATCACCTCTTTTAAGGAAGATAATATTAAAGAAAATATACAATAAAAATAACTCACAAATAAGAAATTACGTTTGCACAACTTTGCAGTCTGATTGTTCATCTAAGTGAACAAATTTATGGGTAAATTTATAAAATTTATAAAATCTTAATATTTCTCTATAACAATATCGTAAAATAATCAGATTTTAATAACTTTGAAATTTTCGGTCACGGTGGACCATTTGGTGGAAATGCCCATATATGGATATACAAAAAAAATTTTTTTGTAATTTTTTCTAAGCCTTTTTTTAATTTAAGTTAATATTTTGTAACTCAAACAAGTGTCTCTGGTTTTCAGTGTAAAATAATACTTAAGTGTGCAAAATAAATCTTTGTCCGGTCAAATTTTGTCGCCGTTGTTGTTTTAATGTTTTATTTTGGTTGAAATTTTAATTTGCATTTATTTTTTTACAAATGTATTTATTACCCAAGACTTAGGGCTTTTGGTCGAAAAGAATATAATAAATTATTTATAAATTGTGGTGTTAAATGATGTTTGTTTATTTTTGTTCTTTTTATGGCTTTAAATATTTACTTTTAGTGTAATTAAATTCGTTAAAGGCTACATTAAAAAAAGGACCGGAGTTTTTGCAAATTTATTATCACAATTATTTAAATGACCTAAATAATATTTGTAAAGAATGGTTAACAATTTAAAAGGTTTTACATTTTTATTAAAGAACTAATCACAATGTTAAAGATAATTAAATGAAGCTTGGCATATGTTATGCAGAGGAACTGCCAACAAACTCGTCGACAATAAAAAGGCTCTACACGCAAACCCAACATGCCGTATTCCGCTGATGGACTCGTCAGCCGAACAATCAACATCAAAGGCGTGGTCTCTGCCTCTTGCTACTCGGTACTGTTCTTGACTGTGTGTTACAACGAGCTTTATCTACACCAAGAAGAACAACCTGGGGATTCAACAAAAGGTAGAAAGTCCTTGATTATGCTGACGACATCTGTCTCCTAGCGCACAGATATGATGACATGCAAATCCAGCCAAATTCTATAGAGGCAGAGGCATATAAATCTGGATTTAAAGTAAACATCGGCAAAACGAAAATTATATGAACCAACATAATATTACGTGTCTAAAAATCAGAAATCGTAACCAATAAGATGTAGCAATATTTTGGTACCTCCTGAGTATGCTGACTCATCCGATGGATCCACTGCTGACATCCAAAATATAATAAATACCAGCAACCAATGGCCGTCTGAACCCCACTTATCGATCTCCCAACAAATCTTCCAACACAATATTAAAAATATTCACAAGTGCATACATACAGTCTACGCTTATGTAAGGATGCAGCAATTAGAGATATCAACTCAATCCCGACATTCGTCAATCGCTGTCTACGACAGGTCCTAGTTTATTCCTTGCCAACAAATCCTAATGGCAGAGAATAAACCTAACCCCAGTCAAAACGGAAACTCGCGAAAGAAAATAACGATTTAATGGAACCCACAGGGAAGGCAAAGAAATGGGAGACTAGCTCATAATTGGAAAAAAAAAATAAAGAAGGGAGCGGCAGCACACAGGGTGAGTTGTGGTCAACTGAAGTCATTAGCAACTAATAGATGTCAATGGATATGATTTATTATGACCCATTGGTCCTCGATCGATCCCAAAAGAATCAGTAATAATGCGTTGGACTTATGGACTAATTATGTTAAAATTGGTAAAAATAGATTCAAAATTTCTCCAAATAATCTACTAAAAAAAGAATTTAAACCATTTAATTCTCTTGTAATTATTTTTAATTAAAACAAATTTATTTACAACTTCTGCAAGTTTCGTTCATAATAAGTTCATTATAAATTAAAGCCCCAGTAAGGACTTATTTCTAAATATCGTTTTAAATAAATAAACACGCAGATATTGATAACTACTATTTTATTTATTTTATAGCCGAAGAGTTGATCTTTTCATACCAACTTAATTAAGTCTGTGTAGAGTTCGGTGGGACCAGTAATTAAACACTTTAACAATATGGAATATTTCTTGAAATTCCTCTTTTTCTATATTTAAATATTTAAATTAATAACGCGAATAACATTGTAAAAGACAAATTTTGCAAAAACGATTATTTGAAAATTACCGTCAACATAACTCTCTTACATTGCTTAAAAATTAAATCAACGAGAACGAACGGTGTACCTTAGTCGCCATCAAAATGCAATTACAACGTGTCAGTCAGTGGAAGAACGTTGTAAGTTACTAACAAAATGCTACTTACGTAATTGTTGTGCAACATAGAAAAAAAGCCTTATAAAAGCGTTTCAATGATGCTTTTAGTTTTGGAAAAACGTTGTAACGGTGGATTCACCCATGCGTTCCGAACAATATTTTTGTCCGGAGAATTGAGAGTATTCTGCAGAACAATTCATCCATTTCAGAAAATTTGTCCGAAAAAACAAAGCTTACACATGGTTAACATATGTATACTGAAACAACAAATAAATCCATTCATACCTAAATCAAGCCGAAGCAGTCTCAATAGTGCGGTAAGTACGGATTTACTTAAATCAAGTACAGAATGCTTGATTCAAGTACGAATATTCAAGTGCTTAATACTTAATTTATTTAAATTTTTAATCCCGAATTCGTACTTAAAATAATCCGAAAACAGGATTGACTTGATATAAAATTAGTTAAAATTAATCTCAAACTGTGCTTGATTCAGGAATTTCTAAGACGGTTTAGTCTCGATTTGTACTTGAAATAATCCGAAAGTGTGATTAGATTGATTCTAACCTAAACCCTAACCCCAAAGAACCAGAGAGAATATCATTTTACTTACCCATTACACATGTATTTTTAAATTTTTTTGTATTTCGCCCTTCGCTTATAGAAGAATTTTCAATTATAAGACCCCAGCAGCATGCCCAGTATGGTTTTCGTAGTTATTCCACCTTGAAAATTTGATCTGATCTTCCTTGAGTGCCTTCTTCAGGGCTTTAACAAATAGAATACGGGAAGTATTGCTTCTTATTTTACTTTATAAAAACGAAAATTATATTTATATATTTTTCTTCTTGTAGTGTTGTTGTTGTTGTTTCTATACAACAAACTTTTGCAAACACACGCGTATGCACACATATTGGTTTTCGAAAGTTATCCGATTTTGAATTTTTTTAAGTACTTTTAAGTGTTTTTCGCACTAAAATTTTTTGAGTACGACTCGTACTAAAGTAAGTAGAAAAACTAAAACTTATAACAAGTTTTCTCTTTCTGTGTGTGCACAAATTTAAAAAAAGTGTTATATTGAATTTTAAACTTGAAATTTCTTAATGTTTTGCAAAAAAACATTTTTTTTTTTTAATTTGTTTGTAATCAAATGGGTCGATTACAGATGGCAAGCAACTGAAATGAAGTTGAGTTGCCTGCAGCCAAATAAGGCCGCACATGTTAAAATTTAAAATAAATAAAGAATTCCATATTTTAAAATGAGTGGAGTTGACTAATTTCACTGCTGGCAAATCAACTTCAGCTGTGTTGCCATCCGTAATCGACCCATAAAACAAATTAAAAAAAAGAAATTAATAATCTTGCTTTTAAAAACGTTTTTTGCTCTCCTGAAAAATAATTATTTTGTCATTTAGAACTTTATTCGCAGCATTGCTGTATCTAATAACACATTCTCATGTTTATTAATGTAAATAATGTGTTTCTCTGCGGGTTTAAAAAAAAGCAAAGAATTTGTTGTCTTTTTCCCAAACAGAAAATTGCCCCTATTTGATTACACACTGCGATACTGTTTTTGCAATAAATAAAGATAAAGTACCGTTAAGCACGTTGGGAATACGTTTATCAGAAATAACACATTTCGCACCAGATTTAGCATTTGGTCCACTGTGGGATGATGGTAGACACAATGATTTCGCTTAATGCGCGCCTTATTAATCCATGATAATCTCAAACACATCTGTTCTAATGTATTAAGTGTACAATTAAGGTAGACTTCAAAAATATTTTTATAATGAGTTCTGGAAAAAAAATATAAATAAGATTAAATTTCTACAATTTTTATTTTTAATTTAATCTTTTAATTATTCTTTGTAGGCCTGCAACAATAAGAAAATTTATTTAAATTAAATAATCAAATTAATTAAAGAAAAAACCCCAAACAAAAAGAAAAAAATCTTAAAAATAAACAATTCTTTGCCCAAAAAAAAGACTCAATATAAATTCATCTTTCTAAAACAAAATTATATTCTTTAAAATCCTGTCAGAAAATAAATGTATTAAAAGAAATAATTTAAAAAACAACAATATTTGTTTTAATTAAAACCAAGACGAAAGCTGATACTAGGCTGTCAATTTATTTTAAAGTCAATTTGGGATTTTCTCTTAATTACATTTATAAAAAGGATTTTTAAAATTTAATATTAAAAAATAAAATCGATTTAATAAGTTATTATTTCTTGTAGGCATATGACCTAAAATGTCCTTCAAAAACTTGTAATTAGTCAACCAACTTTGTGCACTGAATATTCTCTATATCCCTGCGGTGTTGCATTGTTGACTTTAAGTTTTTTTTATAGTTTATGAAATCCTGACAGCTGACTAGCAGTCACTAGAACATATAGTACATACACAAATTCTCATCTTAAAAAACTTGCCACATGCTTTAAATTTCTCTACTTGAAACTTTTTCTGCAATTAAAAACAATATTGGATAAATATTTTTAAAAAGGAAAAAATATATATAAAGGGATTTCCAATATGTACGCAACGTTTTGTTTGTCTATGCCATTTAACTTTGGAAGAACATACGCTTCAAGAATGTTTAAATTTTATTTTTTTTTTTTCATGACAGTGCATGCCATTTAAACCTGGAGAAACACACGCTTTAAGAACGCTTTAAGTTTATTTATTTTTTTTTGTGACAGTTCACGTTCTATCGCGACTATGTTGCGACAGCGAAGGCCAATTTTCGAATGAAGATTCCATCTGGCTCGATGGTTTTGTTAAGAAGCAAATTATCGCAATTGGACGAAATGATGCACGAGGAACAGCTTTATGCGAAACAATTACCTATTTGGTGCAGTGTCATCGACTCATTTTACTATTTTGTTGAAATGACGCGTCAACAACTCTAATCAGCGATCGATACAGGGGCCATGATATCGCGAATGCCCGCCCGGTTTATGTAATTAACCCTGTGTAAATCATTAAATTAAGATTAACAACATTAGAACATTTCCATAAACCTTTATTTAAACTTAAAGCCATTTTCATAACAGAACCACAAGTCTTCTAATTGCAAACGCAAATTATGAAAACCCGTTCATATTCACGCCTATCGTGAATAAAAATTGAACAGTTTTTCCATCGCTTTTTCCCATAAACTTTTTAGCGAAAAGAGAACAAATTTTGAGGGAAATTTTTATTAACGATAGGGGTGATTGTAACATTACTACCACCTACTTTTACACGTGAATGTCAATTAAAAAGGATTTAATTAAAACAGCTCAACTTTTAGCTTCTGTTCCTAAGCAATGACTAAAGTCATTGTGTTTAAGTGGTTTTGTGAGTGTATGTGTGTGTTTGTGTGTATGAATTTGCTAGGTTTATGTGTGATTGTAAGTGACTTTTTAATTAGTTTGCGGGGTAAATACAATATTCAAAAGTAAACAACACGTTCTAAGTACTCAATTTTGAGGCGTTAATAAAAAAGGCAGTGTTTCGTGTATATAAGTCAAATCTAACACGAGTAATACAGTTTGTTCAAATACATACATAGAAACTTACATACATACATATATACTAGGGATGACAAATGGGACCAGTTTTTTTTAAACCCGGGATTCGGGATTTATAATTAAAAAACAGGATCCCGGGACGGATCGGGATTTTTCGAGATTTCATATATTAAAACCAATTTTTAAAATACATATACACCCCTATCGTGAATAACAAGTGGAATTGTTGTTCCCATGAAATTTTCATTCCCCTCGAAGGGAAAAAAGCAATCATGAATCTTATGTGAACAATTGTTCATGCTATCAGTTCCAGTGAATGTAAAAAAGAAGAAAATAAAAAATCATTGAAATTTTTGTTTAAAAATATACACGTATATATTTTAAAGGAAAGTTAAAATAATAAATCTTAATAATAAGTATTGGAGGGATAGGTGGATTACAACGTTAGTTTTTTGCACTTTATAAATTTTATGTAGTAAAATATTTTCTAAAAATTCTGCCACCACGTCTTTCACAAATCCGGCGGCAATCAACATGATGTTTTGCATTTTGTTGACCAATATATCGGTTTGTGCCTTATTAACGTATCTAGCCCTTAATATTCGATTTATAGGAGGAACTACTAACATACACGTTCTATTCCCTAGCAAAAATAAAGTGAGAAAATCTAAGGGAAATGTGAACAAACTACGAGGGAAAAAACTTTTCACGATAAGGGGAATTTATTCCCGTGAACATTTTTTCACGTTATTATTCTCCTTTGAATTACATTTTTTTCATGGGAGCTGTTCATGATCGCAAATATGTGCAAAGGGGAAAAATTACGAGGGAAAAATTATTCACGATAGGGGTGAATATTATAAAACAAATTAATGACGTCTGATAATCGATACCTTATTTTTTTAACGAAAAACCCAATGCCTTCTACACTTCTGGGTGGTATCGTTAATAAATAGCTACATATATGCTATATGACAATATTTAATTTACTTTATCTCAAATATATATGCAAGTATCAATCTAAACTTTAACAAATATGTGTCAAACAAAACCCCTTTGGTAGAACCCCCTAAAGTTTTTAACACCTTTCTGCACAATTTGCATTTCGCGTGCGCAGTTCTATTATCATTCACTTAGAAAAAGACCACACCGAACTTTAACTTCTGATTTTGTTTTCTGTGGTACAAAATGCATTGCATGTAACATTTATTCACTTGCGACTTCTTTTTTTAACCAGTTAAAAATTATATTCATTGCCAGTATGATTTAATATTAAATTTTAGAAGTTGTTTTTAATACGGTCACTCACGTTTATTTATATATAATATTTTTACTAACCCCAAAATCTCGGGATTTGAATGTAAAAATCCCAGGACTCGGGACTTACATTTTTATAATAATCCCGGGATTTCGGTATTCGGGATTTCAGGACTGGCATCCCTAGTAAATACACAGCGAATAGAACTAAAATACATGTTTAAATAAAAACAAAATAAATTAAATATGATTTGTTACGTTTCGTCTGAATTTATTTAATCACCCCTATCGCAAACAACTACTCCCATGAAAATATTCCCATATTTTTTTATTTCGTATTGTGAATGATTCCCATAACAAATTTTTTGGGAATGAATTCCCAAACTTAAAAAATTCGGCTCGCCAATGTTTACGCCCGCGAGTATTTTTACTTAAAATAAATTCCCAACAAGTGTTAATGTGAACGAGAAGGAAACATGTAAATTTTAATTTATATTTTAAGGTTTGACTAAATTAAAATTGCTTTTTCCTTTTATTGAAGGTAGTGCTGGGATACTATCGATATTTTCTACCATCGATATTTATCAATAGTTAAGATTTCACTATCGATGAATGTTGTACTTGTGCAGGAAAACTTTAACTAGTTTTTTATCAGGCTACATTTCGTTGTTTTTATCACTTTATTGAACATATGAGACGTATGGTATATACGCACGTTATTTTAGATGACAGTTTTTTAAAAATTGATAAGTAACTTTCTAAAGAAACCGTAGTAGCAGGGACTATAAGATATTCTATTGCAACTTTAAATAATTTTCTAAATTGGTTTAGATTCTTAACCCAAAAAGGAAATCAATCTAGCGGAATTATCCTCTAATGGTCGTTCATTTTTTTGTCCTATGCTCGCAATTGCAATTGCATTTGGATTTGACTTTTTTTTTTCAACATTACAAAAATATTTGACATTTCAGTCCCCATATAAACATGTACAAATTTCGACTTAAAAGCTTTTAATAAGCAGTAAAAATCACAGCTAAGCAGTCCATACCACTTGCCATTCTTGTTGTTTGTATTCATTGCTGTAATTCAGCGCGAATTAATAATAGCAATTAAAAATTTGCGGCAAAAAACTGTGTGTGTGTAGCTGCTGTAAGATGTCTTCATAGCTGTATTTTAAATAATAATAATATCGATATTGATATTTTTGCTATCGATATTTTCGATATCTTAAAACTATCGATAATATCGATAGTATTATCGATAGTTTCCCAGCACTAATTGAAGGAGTGTTTATAAAGAAAATGAAAATAAAAACTATTCATTATTTATTTTATTATATTTACATTAGTACTTTATTTTGTATATTTTTCTTTCACAATACAAGCACTGACAAGTTATTCACAATAGAGACTTTTGTTTATAAATCACAAACAAAAAATTCACAATATAAATTTGCACTCCCAAAATATTTGCGATACCGATTTGTTGGGGATGGGAATATAAGTTTCCCATAACATTCGCGATAGGGGTGAATCATTCTTCTTTTTTACATTCAAAATTAAAATGGATTTGAAATGCATTTTAAGAAAGTTTTGTATGAAAATTTTGCGTTAAAACACATTTAAAACATGTTTTATTTTTTATAAATACGGCAGTAAATATTTAATAACATAACATAAATAATTAGCATTTAAAATGCATTAAAAAAAACAAAACCAAAAAAAGTGTTTTATTTGACTATGCCGAATCTTATATACCCTTCACCATGGTGCGATAAGAACAGAAATTTATATAAATGCCGTTCCTTATGGCGTTTTCTTTTCTAAAAAAAAGTGTTGCATAAGTGTTACACGTGACTTGGCAACATTTTTAAATGCACCCCTAATTTTTAAGAAGTGTTTCATATTTTACGTTTACAAAAGAATACAAATTTCGGCATTAAACAATAAAGTACAATTAGCGCAAGGTAAAATCAATTACAGGTGGTGGCAAGACTAAAACAATCCAAAGCAAACAGCAACAACAGATATTTTTTGTATTTTTTGTAAAGGCCTTGTCAGATAAAACTTTTGCGTTAGAGATTCGCTTTGACATCCAAGATGAAATATTCAAACTTATACGAAACATGTCACATAAAGTACTTTTAACGCAGAGCGAAGCGAAAATTTAGGCAACTCTCATCTTTTTGCGAGCTTTGACAGTCTACTAGTATAATTTTTTTTATTTATTTATTGTCAAAGTGTTTATTGTGACATACACCTTTTGCGTTGAGCTTCTCTGTCAAAGTTAGCAACGTCACGCAAAGCGATGAGGTTTTATCTGCCATGGCCTTTAGAGTTTACGGCTCGAAGCTTGCCCCCACCTTGTACTGAATTCGCCTTGATCTAGTGCTGCACTCATGCCCCTTTAATTAAAATGAGTGTTGAACATGTTGAGCATTTTTTTTTTTAATTTTAAAAAGAACATCATCAGAAAAGAACGCTTTACACTTTTAAAATAACACATGTTTTTCAGAAAAGAACATAAAAAAATGTAAAAGGCAGAATACATGCAGAAATTTACTCAGAAAAGAAAACGCCATTAGATAGATAAGTTTATTTAAATATGGTAAAAAATATAAAAAAAAAACAAATCAGTAATAACATTCCGAATAAATTTAATGTAGAGCAAAAATAAGTAAATATTTAATATCCATTTAACCCCTCCCTCTCCTTATCCACGCCTGTCAAAATAAATTTTACTGCATTTAAAGAAAAACTTGTATGAAAATTTTGCTTTAAAACACATTTCGAACTTGTTTTATTTTTTATGAATACGACATATAAAATTTCTTTTGGATCTCTTGCACAACTCTATCTAGCACTGTGCTCCCACAACCATACGTTGAAATCGGACCAAGATGTTAGCGACGATATATCCTTTTTAATAAATCGAAATTGAGATAAAGACATTTCTCGTCAAAAAGTGTAACCCGTTCACATTTTATTGCCGAAAGCACCACAACTCTCTACGTACGCATGTTAATAAAAAAAATTTTACTTTTAAACGAAACCAAATTAAATTTTATTTTTGCTTAGATTTTGTTTTTAGCATATTTTGTTTTAAAATGCTAAAAATGGAAATTCATAAAAATTTTATACTCTGTAAATTATTTTAAGTTTATTTTAAATAGAGATATTGGATTAATTCTTCTATGAAGTGTATATTCTTTTATACACAGTAGCAACTGTTTTGAAACAGTAGTTGCCAAAAACTACAAAAAAAATATTAGTTTTAGAAAGTAAAAAAAAAAAATAAATAACCTTCCTTATGTTGCAACATACGTTAGTTTACATTCAAATGTCCATGCCTTGCCATGTTTGTGAACTCACACGTACTATACATGGACTCATGTGTACATGATTATCTATGTAGTCGTGTACTTGTACTCGATTAACAAGCATATGACTAACTTACTCATATGTTGTATAGTCATAAATATGTACATTAAAAGATATTTTCTTTGTGCTATGTATATGTATATGCACAAGTATGGCTTAGAGTTTCCAGCTTCCCAGAATTTTTCCATTTCAGTGAAAGTCTTTAAACTATCTTTAGTGCCGATAATTTTTTGTAGAGAATAATTTTATAACAAAAATAAGAGTTACACAACTTTAAAAAGCTTATTGTCGTTTTCCGAAAAAAAAAATATGTTTAGTCAAAAGAATTCGAAGGGTTTTTTGTATTCACCCTTATCGTGAATAATTTTTCCCTCGTAATTATTCCCGTCTTCACATATTTGCGATCACGAAAAACTCCCATGAAAAAAAGGTAATTCAAATGGGAATAATAACGTGAAAAAATGTTCACATGAAATAATTCTCCTTATCGTGAAAAGATTTTTCCCTCGTAATTTGTTCACATTTCCCTTAGATTTTCTCACTTTATTTTTGTATGTAAGAATTTCCTCCTATAAAACGAATATTAAAGGCTGGATACGTCAATAAGGCACAAATCGATATATTCGTTAACAAAATGCAAAACAACAAGTCGATTGCCTGCGGATTTGTGAAGCTTTCGAGAGACGTGGTGGCAGAATTTTGGAAAATATTTTACTATGTACATTTAATTTAAAAATTTGCAAAAAACTAACGTTGTAATCAAACTATCGCTGCAATACTTAATATTTTGCTTTATTATTTAACTTTTCTTTAAAATATTTATACGTGTATATTTTGAACAAAAATTTCATTGATTTTTAATTTTTTTAATCTTTCTTCTTTTTTACATTCACTTGGAACTGATAGCGTGAAAAATTTTTCACATGAGATTCGCAATTGCTTTTTCCCCTTCGAGGGGAATGAAAATTTCATGGGAACAAAAATTCCACTTGTTATTCACGATAGGGGTGGTAATGTTTTTCGTCACTATGTTGCCTGCGCTTACGTTATTTCTGATCAATGGAATCGTTCGGAATTCGGAAATTGTCACATTTGGACCAAGGTGATGCACGTGCCACAGCCTTAAAAATTTTGCTGTTCAGTTTGGCTTTATGAAAACGTAACTAGCGAATGGCAGCCTCGTTCGTGGGATTTAAACTTTTTCCTTTTCGTTGAATCGCTAGCCATTATCGAACACGAAAATACTGGTAATTCGGACGATTTAAGCGTCTTAAAAAAATTTAATCGTGAGCTTAAATAAGTTTAGAAGACAGGACACAAATTTATATTATAAACCGAACTAAGATTTATGGGTTCCGCCTGCTAAATTTAATGCAGTTATTTAACTTTGGCTTTCAGGTCATTATAAAGTCTGTTAAACCAAAGTAAAATGAACTTTTTTCATCGTTCATTTTAATATCGTTTTCTATTTTGAATCGTCTTTCGGTCTTTATAGCTATAAATTTTTTTATTTTATATTAATAGACGAATCCCCTGAAGAAGTGAACATAAAATTCACGAAACGTCTCACAGAGGGGTGAACAGTACCAAAAACGAGGATTAATTCAAAAATAAAGTTAGTTGTCCGTTTAAGTTTTTGGTACCATATAAAAGTAATTAAAATTCAACACGAATAACTGTAAAAATTGTGGATCTATGTTGTTTACTTTTTTTGTTATGAATAATAAAATAAAAAGTTTTTTCGAGCTCGAGGCCAATTATTTGTAAAAAATATATGTATATTATTTATTAAATTATTTGTTCCAACCAGGGCTGTGGAGTCGGAGTCGGAGTCGGAGTTAAGGAGTCGGAGTTGAGGTTTTTGTACCGGAGTCGGAGTCGGAGTCGAAGTACCCACAAAAACTAGCGACTCCGACTCCGACTTTTTTGCATTAAAATTTTTCAAATATTTTTCAAAATTATCAAAAGTAATTTTTGGGAATACAAAATTTTAATTCAAAAGATTTTGTTGTTCGTGCTTAATTCCCAGTTTTTATTCTTGATAAAAACACTTGAAATTATTGTTGATGGGATAAGCTATTCCTATGCGCATTTCACTGGTTTTAATGACCAATTTCTCCAATTCTTTTTAAATATCAATTCATATTTAAATATAATTTTTCTTATAATTTTATTTTAATTTGACATAAAAAAACAAATTTTAAACATAAATTGATAAATATTATATTGTGTTTAATTCGACCTTTAAAATTTATAAATAAAAGAACTTTTTTCAATGAAAAACGAAATATTGGCAAATTAAAAATTGTAAAATTAGAATAATTAACAATAAAACCAGGACCTCGAGCTCAAAAGGAAAAAAAGTTATTTTATTCATAAATTGATATTTAAATAAATTAGTGGAATTGGCCATAAGAGGGTCTGCTTTTTGAAATTGTAAAGTCAGAAAATAGAACCAGTATACTTTTCATATCAAAAATTAAAAAATTGAGATAACATCTTATTTTGACAATTTATAAGAATAGTTATATAGATTGTATCGAAGCATGTCCTTTTCTATGTTTTAATGTGACCTCAAATTTCTGTAACAAAAACCAGCGGGTTCACTATTTGAATTTCGCCAAGATATCGTTAATGAAATAGAGCCGAATTAAAGAATTTAAAAATTAAATTTGTAAAGATGTTGTTTTTTATTTATCGTATATTAACAAATATTTTTTTAGCCATGTTCATGAATATGACTTGAAATCAGCTGTAGCTCCTGTGGTGAAAGCATTAAGTGAACTACATTTTAAGTTCTAACCTTCAAGGTGAATTATAATATAATAAAAGGAAAAGGAACTCGGAAAAATACATGACATTGTTCCAGATATAATTCCCATCAATGTGGGGGTTAACCCGAAAAATGATTTGAGAATACTTTTATCTACTCACTTTAGGGAAAATTAGAGAGATAATAAAGACTTGCAATATCAAATTTCGGTCTTGGACAATAATAATATTGAATAGGAACGGAAAAATGCAATGGCGAGTTCTTGATGCCTTTAACGTCTAAGCCAATTGGACTTGGTGTTGTTTTCAACTTTTCTATCTCGAAAGCTACATTAGATAGGAGTTATGGAAATTCACACATCTATAAATTCCAACAGTATAAAAAACGTTTTTTGAAAAAGATGTAAATTGGTGTAGTTTATCTCTCCCCTACAGAACTATTTTTACATTTTTTAGCAATGTTTGCATAATTTTAATAAATTAATATAACCTTTAAAATATACTAAAGTTCAATGATCAAGAATGTCATAACACTTTAGAATTAAAAAAGTTCAACTCATTTGGTCTATTGAATCGGGCGGTATATGTTTTTTACATTTTTTCCAAAATCCAAATAAAATATTTTGCAGCTTTCCTACTCATATGTTAGTAACTAGTAGGTTAAAGCTCAATGCGCGGCACGTTAGAATTAAAATATCGATTTGAAATTTTTACAGAATAATTTTCTTGCTATATTTAACCATTTAACAGTTACTAAATTAAAAAAGAGTTTAAAGTCAAATAAAAACTAGTCTCTTAAATAATGCTAGGTTAGAGCAGGAGTCGGAGTCGGAGTTGGAGTCGGAGTCGGAGTCGGAGTCGGAGTCGGAGTCGTACTTAAAAAAATTCAGCAAAAGGAGTCGGAGTCGGAGTTATAACTATTTCTTAACGACTCCACAGCCCTGGTTCCAACTAGCATTTAACCCGCTACTTCGTTAGCGTCTCCTTTTATTCGTGGACATATTTTTATGTCAAAATTTACTTTTCCAGGCTTAAACTTGTTTAAATTTAAGCATTT
This sequence comes from Pollenia griseotomentosa, assembly GCA_963931875.1. Taxonomy (NCBI): domain Eukaryota; kingdom Metazoa; phylum Arthropoda; class Insecta; order Diptera; family Polleniidae; genus Pollenia; species Pollenia griseotomentosa. The sequence goes on from OZ007563.1 coordinate 89,765,434, forward strand.
AACCCGCTACTTCTTAATCGGGCTTTTTCTTTTATGAACATATTTATATGCCAAAAAAGTTCCAAAATTTGTATCTCATAGGTTGATATTTACACAGGACTTTGCACCTATTATTTTGTGTTTCTAAGTTCAATATTATAGAAAATTCAAAAAGTACCACTCGTATAACACAAAAGCAAATGAAAGTAAGTTAATTTCCCGTATTATCCGTTTTGATACTTGTTTCACCCCATTTGTGTATGAAACATTTCAGTGTTGTGGTGGGAGCCCATAATTAAGTACGAATATGCCAATGAATGAAGACAAATATTTTGTAAAAAAGGACCACATGACCTTCCATGTTGAATTTTATGTTTCTAGGTCCAATACTAACGGAAATTCAAAAAGTACCGATTAATGAACAAAAAAGTACCTATAAGCCCTCTTTCAGGTTCTTATAAATTCAGGACCTTGCATGTTTAATTTTATGTTTCTGGGTCAAATATTAACGGAAATTAAAAAAGTACCAATTAAAGAATAAAAAAGTACCAAAAAGTTCCCTAAAAAAATACCAGTTGCAGAAACAAAAAGCTAAAGAAAAACATAAATTTCCCGTATCTTCCCTTTTTGGTACTATTTTTCCCCCCCATTTAGTTATCAAAAATTTCAGTATTGTAGTGAGAGCTCATAATTAAGTACAAATATGTCAAATATGTTTTTGATAAGTTTCGAATGTTGTATAAACCTTGTTCCTATGTTGATTGGTTCAAAAGAAAGATGGGGTGCCAAAAAAGTACCAAAATTAAGGTTTTACCCGTTTGCTTCCTAATAGGACCAAATTTTAAAACAATACCAGACACCTTTCCGCTTATTTTTCTAAAGAACAACGATAAGTATAACGTTTTTACCCTTTTTTACCCCTAAACATTCGAATTTCCAAAAATCCCGTCTTAGTGGATCGATTTGGGGAGTCACCTATCTCTGCTCCAAATGTCAAGTTTTTATCTAGAGGAGTTTAGGCTGTGCGATGATAAATAAGTGAGTCAGTCATTCAGTAACGTTACAATTTTATATATATATATATATAGATAGATGGATGAAGAAAAATTTTGTGAAAAAATAACAAAATTTGGAACGATTTTCACACCTTAAACATTTGAATTCAAAAAAAATCCAAATCTGTTTTGTATTTTTTAAGATAAGGTACGAATGTGATATAATTTGTATTTACCCTTTTACTCCACAAAAAGACCATACTTCAAAAAAGTACCAAACACCAGTCTGTTAATTTTTTTAATTTTGAATCTCTTTTAGTTTAGGAGATATGAGGTTAGCGAATTTTTCTAATGAACAACAATAAATGTTAATGTTTTCCTTTAGCTTAGGAGGTATGAGGTTAGCAGGATCAATTGGGCGAGAGGAGAGCCTCCGGTCCAAATGTCAACCTTTTAGCTTCAGACGTTTAGGCTCTGCGATGAAAGATAAATAGATGGAGAAAAAATCTTTTGTTAAAAGTAACAAACATATGTTGGTACAATTTTGACCCCTTAAACGTTCGAATTTTCATAAAGTACCAAATATACATTTGTATTTTTTAGATAAGTTACAAATGTTATATAATTTTTATTTCTATGTGTATTGATTTAAAAGCTAGATGGTGGAAAAAAGACCCAAAATACAGGTTTTACCCGTTTGCTACCTAAAAGGGCCGAATTTCGTAAAAGTACCAGACGGCTATTAGCTTTTTTTTATTTAATGCACAAAAATTAATATTAAATTAAATAAAAGTACCAGTTTATTTAAAACAATTTCCAGTTAGAGAACGAAAAAGAACCAAAATATCCTTTTTACAGATTTTCATTCACTCAGGAACTTGCATGTTTAATTTTATGTTTCTAGGTCCAACAAATACGGAAATTGAAAAGGTACCAGTTAAAGAACAACATAGTTCCAAAAACCCTCTTGCAGATTCTCATTCACTCAGAACCTTGCATGTTTAATTTTTTCTTTCTAGGTCCAATACTAACGAAAATTCAAAAAGTACCAGTTAGTTAATAAAAAAGTACCAAAAATTTCCCTCCTATAGATTCTCAACCACTCAGGACATTGCATGTTGAATTTAATTATTCTAGGTTCAATATTAACGTAAATTCCAAAAATTCCAGTTAATGAACAAAAAACAGTACCACAAAGCCCTCTTACAGATTCTTATTCACTCAGGATCTTGCATGTTTAATTTTATGTTTCTAAGTCCAATAAAAACGGACATTCAAAAAGTACCAGTTAAAGAACAACAAAGTACTAAAAAGCCTATCTTACAGATTCTCATTCACTCAGGACCTTGCATGTTTAATTTTATCTTTCTAAGTCCAATACTAACGGAAATTTAAAAAGTACCAGTGAATAAATAAAAAAAGTACCAAAAAGTTCCCTCTTATAGATTCTTATCCACTCAGGACATTGCATGTTGAACTTTATGATTCTAGGTGCAATATTAACGGCAATTCAAAAATTACCGGTTAAAGAACAACAAATGCCAAAAAGCCCTCTTACAGATTCAAATTCTCTCCGGACCTTTTATGTTTAATACTATGTTTCTAGGTCCAATACTAACGGAAATTCAAAAAGTACCAGTTAATGAACAAAAAAGTACCAAAAATCCCTCTTACAGATTCTCATTCACTCAGTACCTTGCATGTTTAATTTTATGTTTCTAGGTCCAATATTAACGGAAATTAAAAAAAGTACCAGCCAAAGAACAAAAAAGTACCAAAAACTTCGCTCTTTTGATTCCTATCCACTCATTACACATATTGAATTTTATATTTCTAGGTCCAATAGATTCTTAACCACTCAGGACATTGCATCTTGAATTTTATGTTTCTAGGTCTCAGTATTGGACGGGAATTATACCAAAAATACCAGTTGTAGAACCAAAAATCTAAAGAAAAATATCAAATTTCCCGTATTTCCTCTTTTTAGTACTATTTTCCCCAATTAAAGTATAAAAAATTTCAGTATTGCAGTGGGAGTCAATAATTAAGTACGAATATGTCAATGAATGGAGAAAAATATTTTGTAAAAAAGGACCACATGACCTTGCATGTTGAATTTTATGTTTCTAGGTCCAATACTAACGGAAATTCAAAAAGTACCAACTAATGAACATAAAAGTACCTTAAAGCTCTCTTACAGGTTCTTATCCACTTAGGACCTTGCATGTTTAATTTTATGTTTCTGGGTCCAATATTAACGGAAATTAAAAAAGCACCAGCTAAAGAACAAAAAAGTACCAAAAACTTTCCTCTTATAGATTCCTATCCACTCATTACATTGCATATTAAATTTTATGTTTCTAGTTCCAATAATAACGGAAATTCAAAAAGTACCAGTTAAAGAACAAAAAAGTACCAAAAAGCGATTTTACAGATTCTCATTCACTCATCTTTCTCATCTTTCTAGGTCTAATAACAACGGAAATTAAGAAAGTACCAGTCAAAGAATAAAAAAGTAACAAAAAGTTATCTCTTATTGATTTTCATCCTAGGTGCAATACTAACGGAAATTCAAAAAGTACCAATTGAAGAACAAAAAAGTACCAAAAAGTTCCATCATAGATTCTTATCCACTCAGCACATTACATGTTGAATTTAATGTTTCTAGGTCCAATAATGACGGAAATTCAAAAAGTACCAGTTAAAGAACAAAAAAGTACCACAAAGCCCTCTTACAGATTCTTATTCACTCAGGACCTTGCATGTTTAATTTTATCTCTCTAGGTCCAATACCAACTGAAATTCAAAAAGTACCAGTCAAAAAATAAAAAAGTACCAAAAAGATCACTCTTACAGATTCTCGTTCACTCAGGACATTACATTTTAAATTTTATGTTTCTAGGTCCAATATTAACGGAAATTTAAAAAGTACCAGTTATAGAACAAAAAAAGTACCAAAAAGTTCCGCAATAGATTCTTATCCCCTCAGGACGTTGCATGTTGAATCTTATGTTTTTGGGTCCAATATTAACGATAATTAAAAAAATACCAGTTGTAGAACCAAAAAGCTAAAGAAAAATATCAAATTTCCCGTATTTCCTTTTTTTGGTACTATTTGTTCCCCCCATTAAAGTTTCAAAAATTTCAGTATTGTAGTGTGAGGCCATAATTTGGTACGAATATCTCAATGAATGTAGAAAAATGTTTTGTAAAAAAAAGTACCAAAAATAGTTACGATTTTTACCCCTTAAATGTTCGAATTTCGAAAAAGTACCAAATTTATATTCGTATTTTTTTGGTAACTTTCGAATGTGGTATAAACTTTGTTTCTATGTTTATTGGATCAAAAGATAGATGGGGTGTCAAGAAAGTACCAAAATTCCGGTTTTACCCGTTTACTCCCTAAAAGGGCCGAATTTCAAAAAAGTACCAGACACCTGTCCACTAATTTTTTTAAAGAACACCGATAAGTATTACATTTTTTTTGTATCTCTTTTAGTTTTGGAGATATAAGATTACCGAATTTTCCCGTTTTTACCCTTTTTTACCCCCTTAGCATTCGAATTTCCAAAAATCCCGTCTTAGTGGATCGATTTGGGGTGTGACCAATCTCTGGTCCAAATTTCAAGTGTTTAGCTTCAGGCGTTTAGGCTGTGCGATGATGAATCAGTGAGTCAGTCAGTCAGTCAGTCAGTAACGTTACGATTTTATATATATAGATAGATATTTCGATATCCTTCGGATATCATTATCAAGGCTGTAACAATATAAGAAAAACAACAATTTACGAAACATATTAACAAAGACTGTGCTAAATAAAAATAAAATACATAATTACAACAAAAAAGAACACAAAGCACTTACAATGAGTTACAAATATATTTGTAAGAGACGTATTACTATCTCCACATTTAATATTGTACTAACTTAACTATTTAATTTTCTTTTTTATTATGTGTCTATAGCTATTGGCGCAGTTTTCCGTGTCTGTTTTATAATTAATTCTCCTCTCCTTTGGTATATTTATTATATGAAGCATCTCTAAAGTATACCGTTTATTATATTTCGCCTCTCTTTGTAATATCTCCACATTTTTCAAGTTTGGTGTATGCAGTCTCTCTGCACAGTGGGATGCGAGTGCAGTTTTTTGTGTTGATATTTTATTAATGTTTTTAAAATCTGATTTATGTCCAGCTATACGAGTCTTAAGTTTATTTTTTGTAGTACCGACATAAACTTGATCGCATATGTCTTGGTCATTTCCTGCACAACTAATCTTATATACTACGTTAGTGTTATCCAATTTGTCAAGTTTACATTTGTTGTTTGAGAAAAGTTGTTTTAATGTATTTGTCGATGTGTGAGCAATCATAAATTTGTCCTTATTATAAATGTGAGCATTCTTTATTCTCTCTGCGATACTTGGTACATACGTCATTGATTTATATATTTTCGTATTCTCTTTATGTTCCCTAGGTGGTTTTTTTCCATAGTTCTTAATTAAAGTTTCTATTACATTTTTAGGGAAAGAGTTTCTTGTAAGAATACTTTTAATTTTTTCTTTATTGGAAGAATGGAACGACTCATCGCTAATGGAAAGGACCCTGTTTATCAAATTGTTGGCCGTATTCATTATTATCTTTTTCGGTTGGCAAGAATTGAAATTAATAATTCTCCCTGAAGCCGTCGGTTTTTGGTACCAGTCTATTTTAATTTTGTTTTTGCTCCTTATGACCAGGGTATCCAAGTATGGCAGTTTTCCGTTAACCTCCTCCTCCATTGTAAATTTAATGTTTTTATGAAATGCGTTCAGTTGTTCTAAGGTCCTTTCTATTGCACTTATCTTTATAATTCCAAAAAGGTCGTCAACATATTTCGTCAATAATTTAGGTTTTTCGTCCAGATTATTCATGCATGTTCCAAGGAGTTCCTCCATCACTATATCTGCCACAATAGGTGATGCCGGTGAACCCATTGGCAGTCCTTTGCATTGGATGTATACTTTGTCGTTGTACTTAAAATATCTGTTATCCTTAACGCAAAATCTTAGAATTCTCAAAAATAGTTCCTTTGGCATATTTGTATGTTTCTCTATGTCAAATCTAAAATCTTGCCCGTTTTTCCCCATTCGAAAATATTTGAGATTTTGTGAAACACATTAATTAACTTGTTTTTTCTGTTTTGTTGTGTTTAAATGATTACACTACGTCACAAAATTTCCGTTATTTGTGTTTTTAAAAAAGATGATGTGACTGAAATGCAAATATCTTCAAACATTTTAAACGGATTATGTATTTCTTTCTTTTAAGTAAAAGGTTATAAAATTTCTAAAATAACCATGAATTGCTAGGGAAGATTGGTCAAGAAATGACAAGGTTGCAGAGGACAAAAGTTCAAGCTTCATTGAAAATTTTATGATTTTGTTCAATTTTGCTCTTTTCAAGTTATTTTTTTAAACCAATTATTTAAATATGTTAATGTTTTATTGCATGCGACATTAGATTATTTAAATATGAACATTTTGCGCCCAACCATGAAAAAGCTACAATAGATTTAGTAAATTATGATAAAAAACTACATAATTTAAATTTACCACATTAAATATATAAAAAAATATAAAAATATAAACAAAATAAAGTGGCCAAAAAAAAGCTATAAATTTTAGTTTAAAATTTTCTTTTTGAAGTTGGTTTTGTTGATTTTTTAATTGTATATGTGTACTACTTTCTCGCCTTTTGTAATTATTTAATATACGGCCCTGTTCTGAAAATCACGGGACTTAAAATCATTTTTTAGTTTTAGATTTAGTGGTATTCTGAAAGTCATACCGAAAGTTTTTGTGATAATCGGTGTGCTTTTGGGAATTAAGTGATTTTAAAAGGCACGTGTGATTATAAATCAAGTGATTTTCAGAACAGGTCTGATAGTATTAGCGATAATATGCTTAAAAGGGCTGTAAAGAAAAAGACCTTTTTAAACTAATATGCTTATAATTTTTTATCTATCTTCTTAAAAAGTAAGCTTTGATTAATATGGTGGGGCGATTTGAACATCTTAATGGGCGCTTGGCATTTCTGATTCTTGGGATTGTACTGAGCAAAAAAGTCCACTAGACCATACGTCTACGGTGAAAATCAAGCTTCCAGATATTGACTTGCAGTTTATTCTCACACTTTTGTCACGTTTTTTTTTTTTTGATATTTTGGCCTATAAAAGCCAAACCATTGAGACAAAAATTGTAGCCAAGATAATAGTTAAGAACTCTCTAGTACATCGCAAAAGCATTGGAACGCTCCTTTAGGGAGTTTTGGTCTTGCGAAAATATTGATAAATTACCATTTTTAGTTGTTTATAGCGCAAAATCATAAAAATGTTATTTTTATGATTAGTTTGGCTGTTATAGGACAAAACATCCAAAAAAAAGTGACAAAAGTGTGAGAAAAAACTGCAAGTCAAAATCTGGAAGCTCGATTTTCACGTGCTCAGTGCAATCCCAAGAATCAGAAACGCGAAGCGCCCATTAAGATTGTTTTCCTTCCATATTAATCGCCCCACCCTAGTGCTTAATTATACTTACCCCAATCTAAACTTGTTCTTGGAAACCCGTTCTTTTATATCGATTATCTGGCAGTACCGTACAATGTATCAAACTCTTAAAATGAAGTCAAAGGCATAGCAGAGATATTCACAAAATTTTTCTTTTCCAAATTCCCTGCAAACTTTAAAAATATTTTCTCGGGAATTCTAGGGAAGTTTTTCCTAATAGAAACCCTAGTTAGCAATGACATACATACATATTTGTATTGCATTTAATTCCAGAACAAATGTTCTAAACTGGAAGTGTTCGTTGTTTCAAAGGCTTTGTAAATTTTCCAGTAGAGATTCTTCTTTAAATTTTTTGTTGTATTGAGTTAAATTTATTGAATTATTTTACCAAATAAAATGCAGTTTCTTAGATTTTTCAGAAAATTGAATTTGTTGCTACATATTAATTTAAATTTTAAAAAGATCCAGGGTACTGGTACATCCGCCCAGCTGGTACATCCGCCCAGCTGCTAAATTTTTTGTACGCACTTAGTTATTCCATAAAAAAAAAATACAGCCAGCATAACACTTAATACACCTTATGAGTGTGCCTTCAATTAGACCTAAGGGCTCGTTTTTTTTGCTTTTTCTGAAAACGTTTTATGCTAGGACTGAAATTCTGAATTTCAGTCCCGAATTTAGAAATCCTAAATTTAAAAATCCCGATATCAAATCACAAGTTCAGAAGCTCAAGTTAGCAAAGCCGGTTTTTGTTATCATATAAAGGAGAAAATCTTTGCGCATCTTGAAAAGCCGGTCGTATCAAAAATCAACTGGTATGCTATTACTAGATGGCAAAGCTGCATTTGACTCAGTATGGCATGATGGCCTGTTTTTTTAAATGATAAGTTTTGGATTTCCCATGCAACTTACTAAGATAGTTCAAAGTTTTCTTAAATCACGCTTCTTCAAAGTCTATACTGGTTAAACTTCTTCTAATTCGTATTCAATTGCAGCAGGTTGTCCGCAAGGCTCTTGTTTGTCTCCAATTCTTTATAACTTGTACACTTCAGATTTCCCCCAATTAGATTACTGCACTGTGTCAGTCTTTGCAGATGACACAGCGGTGCTCAGCTCCGAAATACTCTCGATAGATGTATTAACTAACCTGCAGAGAGCTTTAAGAGAATTACAATGTTATTCTAACAAGTGGAAAATAATGTTAAATTCTGACAAAACACAGGCAATATATTTTTCCAGGAAGCGTAAAGCATGTTTTTTACCTCAAAGCAACATTATGTTTAATAATTGCTCTATTCAATGGGAAGAAAAAGTATAATATCTTGGATTGATACTGGACTCCAAAATGAAATTCAAAGACCACATTTATTATATAATAAATAAAGTAAATGTACTCACACACATGCTATACCCTTTTATAAATAGAAATTCTGCAATATTTCACGCCGTTATTTACTACACAGCAGAGAACGGCTTTGTGTGATTGCAAAAAATTCGCATTCAATAAACAACATCAACTACACTCATTTGTGTTCATGCAATCAACATTTCTCAGCCACACACATTGGTGTTGTTTTAAAATTCATTCAAGTCATGCAGCGTATTGGCGTATTGGCTTTGCCCTTTATACCATGCTAAGTTTCGTTCGTCAATTATTGCTTTCGTAAAAAACACAGACAAAGAAAAATACACAAAAATCATTGCTCTGCAGCCGTATTCTGTAATTCGCTTAAGCTAAATCTCTATCGCTAAAAATCTATAAAGTTGATTTAGCGATTTTTGGCTACGAATGCAATTCTGTAACTTGCATTGCTAAATTTGGCAATGTTTTAAAAATTTAATTCGCCGCAATTTTATCTTTTAGTGTCATCGCTAAAATTTTTAAAATTTATATTCTCTAAGGCATTTTAGCGATCGAGATTTAGCTTTAGCTAAGCGAATTACAGAATACGGCTGCTGATGCCTATTCAGCAGTTGCTATGTATGTAGTACGTATTAAAGTTTTTTCATATGCTGGGTTCGAACGAAAAAATAATTGAAATTAATCTAAACGCACATAGGTACAAACAATTTCCATAGAAACAGAAGACTGTTTTTATTTTTTATCATTTCTTAAAAAGTACAGTAGTTCTGTATGTACAATGCATTATTGTTAATGTTGCTTGTTACGCTTTTAAAAAACTAATCACAAAAACAAATTGGACACAACAACTAGTTTATTTGAGCTTATGCCTACAAAATGTTCATACAACTCACAATAATACCAACAAAGCGACTCGTACTCATACCGATTTACATTCGTCGTTGTCTCATCGAGTGAGCAATGACTGCAACACGTGCACAAATCAAATTTGTACGAAACGATGTCAAAATTAGCAACGTTGGACTTTGTTTTGCAGGCATAGAGTGAACGTAAATTTAAGCGTATGAGTAAATCAAGAAAAACAGTGAATTTTGCAGTTCTCTGCTACGCAGGTCCTGTTTGGTCGAACAGTGCCAACTGTCACTTAAACAAGTTACAAATATCGCAGAATAAATTATTAAAACAAATATATAACTTCCTTGGTTTTATTCAACAGCTCCTCTCCATTCTCTTGCAGATATAGAATTAGTTAAAGATAGACTTTCAAGACTACTCTTCTTATAATCATATTAATAAGCTGGCTCAACTTACGTAGTTAAGATTTAGAATAAAGCTTTGTTCACAATCAGAGCAACAATTCGTTTTTTTTTTCTATCTTATTTCTTCCCAAAGTATTTCATATATTTTCCTTTCATTTTATAAACAAAAATGTAACTAAAGTTTTTAAAAAAAGTTGACTCAACTAGAACTTCAGCAACAATTTGTATGAAATTGTATCGGACCTTTAAAATAATTTTATTTAGTTTTAAATGAAAATTTTAACATTATGTTGTAAAAAATAATAAGTAATGCATAATATTGTTGTGGCTAAAATTTGCAAACGGTTTCTTAATGCAAAATGTGTGTGGTTGCAAAAGAAATTCACAGAAAAAATTAAAAATTTTCTCTAATCACCAAATTTATACTAAATTCATAGAATCAAGCAACCCATTTGTTGATTTTGCACCTATTACCAAAATGATTATATTGATTACTAAAAATTGTAAAAATTTAATATTTCGAATATTTTTTTTTCAATAAATGATATTTTTAATTTTAATTAATAAAATGATCAAAAAACTTTGCCGTTATAAACAATGTGTTGATTGATTTTGAAAATTTCCAACAACAATTTCACGAGTTTAAATTATTTTATTTTAAAAGAAATAATTTTTTGTTATTTAATAATTATTTTAATTCAAAATTTATTTCAAAACAAATAAAATGGTAGTTAAATCAAAATTATTATTTTAATTTTCTTTCAACAAAAAAAATAATTGTTTCAATTATCACATTAATTAAATTTAAATACTTTTTAAATATTTTTTTTAATTGATAAAAAACTACTAATAATTTTTTCTGTGTTGTTGCTCCATTATGAACACCAAGTGCAAATGTTTCTTTTATTGTGAACGAAGCTTAAGTGTTTTTATAAAAATAAAAAATCGAAAAAAATATATATAAAAAAAATGAAAAAAAGAGGCTTAAATAGGTTTTTGCAAAATGTTTCCTCCAATATAATTTTGTCAATATATATGTTTATAATAAGTATCGTATATTATAATTTAGCAGAAAAAAGATACTAATCTTAAACTCTTCACATCTAATTATGTATTTATATAAAATTGAGATGTAACCTATTAAATATGAAATAAATTGAATTGAATTGAAATAACAATTGCACTGTTATGGCGTTATTTCCACTTCGGTTGCAAAACGATCATGTCGTTACTGCACTTGGGTGTGGGTTATAAATCCATTTGGTTTCGTTTCTCACTTCGTATGACTTTTTTATACTGCACCTTATGGCGGTGGAAGATCTTCTGAGTTCAATAAAAGTGTTATCTTGCTAAATCTGAAAAAAATTATTTAGAGATGCTGAAAAAGTTTATGTTTTTCATATAACTTGCTAAAGGGTTATGCAAAGCCCTTGTCCGATTAAATTCATGACATTTAGTTTGTTTTGTTTGTTTGTGAATGAAATATTCGTATATATATGATATGATATTATTCATGATATTTAATTTTAATATGATTCTCGCCCACTTCCAACGCCCATTTTTGGCACAATGTCATGGTTTTAGCTGCTTCCAAATAAAAGATTAGATTTTTCAACTTGATCGGCCTACCGCAACACTGTGTAGCGTACTAAATACAATTTTATCATATTAGGCGTACGACATAGATAATGTCATACATATATGTACATACGTCAAAAGTTTATGACGTTTATGTTCCTACGAGTATTCGTTAGTACTGACTTAAAAAGAAAAATTAAAAAAAAAGTGCAAATTAAATAATATGTTTTTCATTATATGTATTTTAATTAAGTAATTAAATAAACTTTTAATTTGTTTCTAAACATTATTAGTCCCAAGTGTCTTTTGCAAAATGATAAAATATGAATATAAGTAAAGACCTTGGGAAAACTTTAGAGCAAAAAAAAAAAAAAAAAAATGCAAAATGAAAAAAGAAGATGAATTCTTGAAAAGAAATGTATTTTACAACTTTTTTTGTATTTAAATGCGTAGATGAAGGTGTCGAAGAAATTGTTGCAGAAAATTTGTAATTAAAAGTGAAATTGTATTAATTTTAGAGAGAAAATGTAATAATGAAAAAGTAAAAAACGCCTTCATATTAAATCAATTATTTTAAGATAATATTAAAAAAGAATAGACAAAAAAATTTAGTAGTTGCTTATTCGATGTGTATAATCAGTTTGTTTTAAAGACCCTAAGAAAACAAAAAAAAATTGTTCAAAAGATTTTTAAATATCTACCGGGTACCACTTTATAACACTTTATACTCAAAAGAGCCTCATCAACTACCCATAAAGTCCTAGACTATTTTTGCTCATCTGCGGGCCTCACCAGCTTCCTATAAAGTCTTAAGCTACGGTCAGACTTATCAAATATTTGACGAAAAAACGGGACCAACAACCAAACTAAAAAATAATTTCGCTTAATATCAATATTTATTTTGATTAAAATACCACATCTTACAAAAAACTGTTTTTTGCTATGTCTAGTAGTATAATTAGTTTATTTTGTAACATTAAGACCATTTTAAATCTCACTAACTATTAACATAAGTAGGGGTTACGCTTATATGATCAAATATTTAATAAGTGTGACCGTAGCTTTAGACTATTTCTGATCATATGCGATCCTTTGGATATCTGTCTGTTTTAAGTTACAGACAAGCTTAAAGTATTGGATAAACCTATTTCCTCCTTGCACTAAACGCCAGGAGAGTCGTACTTCTACTCACAGGGTGGAAAGGAGTTATTTAAAGAGAACAATTACTAAAAAAAAAATATAACAAAAAAAATTTTTGTTTTCACCTGCCCCAGAGTACAGACCTTAACTCGTCCATTTGTTTCAAAAATTTAAGAAACCCTAACTTGATTATACTTTGCTTTTATCCAAGGTTTAAAAAATTTACTTGATTCTACTTTATCGAGACTTCAACTTCGAACGATGTATCTGTTGTAAGAAAAATAGGAAATTGACTCAAAATATGTGGAAACGTGGATAGTAAGATTTAACATATGACTCGATTTTACGTCGACGTAGATTTACGTCTAGTTCCTAAAATACAGCCGGGTGTCTTTAAAAAATTTTACTTTTCAGAAGTGAAATGCTTCTGCAAAATTTGAAGTTTTTCTACAAGGAAAATATATTCGGAAAACAGAAAATGGAAACTTAGTTTGCTCTCTGATTGTTTTGATAAATACACAACAACTATTTGGAGCACTCTTCACAGTTGAAAATTAAGAATATTTGCTTGATTTGCTTTTGTTTAATTCTTTTTTTGATCAGAGTTCATCTATTGCCAGAAGGTTAGAAAAACATATTCAAGAATTTTCAAAATAATGTCTTACACAAATTTTATTTATTTATGGGGAGCTACGAATACAGGGGCACCCACAAAAAGCATAAACTCGTTTGCTTATTATCAAAAAAGCCAGGTTAATTAAAAATTTTACCATATGGCAATAAAATGCTTATAATTTGTAGAGCTTGTGGTTTTTGCTTAATATTACATTTATTTAAATTTATCTATGTTAACATAATTTAAATTTCAATCCTTTTAAAATGTATGTCACATCATTAACATAAATTTTCTAAGCAATTCTTTCCAATCCAAATCATTTTAACGGTCAGTACATTTTAAACTTTTATTAAATTAAATGTTAAAAAAAACTTAGTAAACTCATTAATTAATTACTTTACTTCTAAACTCGGAAAAAAAATAAATAATATTTTCATTCTTTTCTAACTGCTTTGCATCTTAAATTCTTTACACACCAATAGCAATGACTTGATTACCAAACGCTCTGACTGAATCAAACTCAATTAAGTCCTAGAAATTAAATGTATAAAAAATGTAAAAGGGTGGCGAAAAATGTTAGGAATTCAATTAAAATTCAAAGAACTCTCTGAAAAAAGACGAATTGATGAAAAGTTTTCGTTTATAAGCAATTTAACCATAAACATGAATAAACACGAAAGCTGCAACAACCACAGAAAAATTTGTAAATTGTTTTTAGGAAAAAAAGCAAGATATTTCCCTTTATTTGCGAGTTTAACAGAAAATTACTGATAAGTTAAGTTGCAAAAAAAAAATGAAACTCACGTTCAAATTAATTTGTTAATTAAAATTACTTAAAGAAGAAAGGATGTGAAAAAAACAAAAATTTACAAAGCTATAGATAATAAATTACTGGAAATGTAGAAAAAAAGGAAAATCAAATGAAATAAATGCCTGTACAAGCTGAGCCCTGACCCCGGCAAACGTTGTCTTACCATCAAATGGTTTATTATACCACACCACAGTAGTGGAGAGGGTATTACATATCGTTACCTAAAACGCAAAAGGCCCTAACTAACAAAAAATAAAAAATCGACTTTTTCATGAAATCTGATGAACTGCATCAACACTAATGTCCACAATAAATTTTGGAATCTTTCAACCAAAATTAGCGCTTTTATTAACGAAAAACAAACGGCCCTATCTACAAAAGATTATATGGATACACGCTAAAAGGCCTTACTAACAGTTTGCATATTATGCAACATTGTCAATTGTCAAAACAACTTGTAGGTTTTACAAGAAAAATAGAAGGAAAATTAATTATAAGCAGTTTTAGGCAATTTATCAATTAACATTTTGAATAGTAATTTGCTTCTCCTGTAAAATTTTCAAAATGTTAGATAGGGCGTTTTGCGTTTTAGGTAACGATATGCTTTTTGTGTACCGGTAGACTCAGAATCACTTTCTGAGTCGATCTAACTTTGCCCGTCAGTCAGACTGGCTGGTTGTCTGTTTATGTAACCTTTTGCGCAAAGTACAGTTCACTTAGTAGGCCAAAACCGAAATAAAAACCTACGCTCAAAATATTATGCAGCTAAATTCAAAAGAAAATTAATTTTTAACAACAAAAAATTTATTTAAAAACAGGATCATTTTAAATAAAATGTAAATTCTTGAATTTTACATTAATTTTTAATAATTAGTATTGTGGTTATTTTGTTGAACTATTTATGGTTTTTAATCCAAATTTTTAATATTTTTAATTAAATTATTTTTATGAAGAAAGGAATTTTACAACAGGAAAATTAATTAAAATTGTTATTGATAAATTTTCATTCTTGACTGTGGCCGGGACTCGAACCGCGTCCGGCAGGTTACCATGACATGTTTCGATCGCAACCCCTCGATCTCCTCAGATGGATTTGCCGTTTTACACTCAGCCATCGACGACTGCTGACGTCAATAGTCAAACATCAATCCTTAAACCAAATTGTATTTTAACCTTTGGTAGATCGAAATTTGCTTTCTTGAATGATTATCCATTTTAATTGATTTTACATGTTTTTTCTTTACTTCTGTTTTTTCGTACTTTTGTCAAGAATTCATTTTTTTTTTGTTTTTTTTTGTCTTTCTTTTTCTTGTTGACCTTTTTCAGCACAACTTGAAGGACAAATGAACACATAGAGCTCGTGCCTTCGCTTTAGCAATAATTAGTATTGTGGTTATTTTGTTGAACTATTTATGGTTTTTAATCCAAATTTTTAATATTTTTAATTAGGCTTAAGTTCATTAAATTATTTTTATGAAGAAAGGAATTTTACAACATGCCACGGTCAAGAATGAAAGATTATCAATAACAATTTTAATTAATTTTCATGTTGTAAAATTCCTTTCTTCATAAAAATAATTTAATGAAAATTAAATTTAATGAAAATTAAATTTAATGAACTTAAGCCTAATTAAAAATATTAAAAATTTGGATTAATTTTTAATTTAATTTTTTAAACATCATGTTCCCTAAAATTAGTTAATTTTAAAAATAGTAAAATTTTTTACTTTTAAAAATATATTTTAACCGGCAAAAAATCAAAAATTAGTTTTTTGTTTGTTTTTTGAATAGCAAACATACGTAAATGTTCAAAAATAAAAATATTTCATTTTAACAGTACGAAAAACGAATTTAAAACCCACAATATCTTATACATTTTCTTCAAATTTAAAAAAAAAGTTTTTGTTTAAATCACTTTCTTTTCTCAAAACTTTCTATTACGGTTTCTTGTGGAAATATGTACATTAGACCGACTCAAAAAAAAAAAAAAAAGTGATTTAGTTTCCCTTCTGAAAATAAAGCTTGATTTGTTTTATGAAGATTCCAAAAATATTTTGGTTCTATCGTTGACCATCCGTGAGCTGGACCATTTTTAAAAAAGGTATTTTTTCAGTTTTTCGGATTTTTTTTGTACTTTGCTCCAAGACGACATAAATAAAATTTGGTATCATCGGAAAGAGTTTTTAAAGCACCTACACAGAAAAAATAAAAATTGATTTCAATTAAAAAATTTGTGATATTAATTAAATTTGCACCAATAAACAAATTAATAGTATCAATTAAACCAGTTAATAGTATTAATTAAAGGTTTAATTCACTTGATAAAACGTTTAATTTACTTAATTAAATTTTTAATTAACACTGATTATATTTTTGATTAATGTTTTAATTGGTGAAAAATTTTGGAGAATTTTTTCTATGTACTAATTGAGATATTTAACTAAATGCATATTTTCCTTTAGGGTTTTCATACAAATTCTACGTATGCGGAAATTAATAATGTTCTGCTTTTCAAATTGAATCTGTTTTAAAATAATGTTAATATCCTTTTTTTTTTCGTCATTAATCACATAAAATGCGATATATTTTATCTTTTACCATATATGGGCAATATGGGAATAAAATTATTAAAAATTTAAAAATGAAAAAATTTTTTACCCATATTGCCTATACATATATGAAAAAAGATAAAATATATCGTGTTTTTCGCGTTTCATGTGAATAATTACAAAAAACAGTAAATTAACATTATTTTAAAACGGATTAAATTTGAAAAGCAGAATATTTTTAATTTCCACATACGTAGAATTTGTATGAAATCCCGAAACGAAAATATGTATTTAGTTAAATATCTTAATTAGTAGGTCGCAAGTGATCAAGTTTTATATACCATTGGATGCTGCTTTAAAAACTCTTTCCGATGATACCAAATTTTATTTATGTCGTCTTAGAGCAAAGTACAAAAAAAATTCGAAAAACTGAAAAAAGACCTTTTTTAAAAATGGTCCAGCTCACGGGTGGTCAACGATAGAACCAAAATATTTTGGGAATCTTCATAAAACATATCAAGCATTATTTTCAGAGGGGTAACTAAATCACTTTTTTGAGCTCCATACAAGTTGAGTCGGTCTTATGTACATGCATGTTCTACTTTGTTTTTTAAAAAGTAGAACAATTCCGTTTTCTTTCAGCTCCAAATTCATAAATATAAAACTGTCTTATTGTTGTTAAACAAAAACCAAAAACACATCGAAATACAAGCAAGTTCCGGTGTTGTAAAAAAAGACAAACACACTTTTGCACACACATATACATCGAAACTCAAACATACAGATATTCAACAAATACACAGCATGACTTCTTCCTGTTTCACGGTATGTCAAACATGCGTGAGAGTACGTACTTTTTCATGCATAACTTCACGAACACGGATATAACTAAATATTTGTACGTGCGAGTGAGAATTTTATTTCTATATAGGGCGCAGTGGGATTGACGAATAAGAGATAAGGGGAAAATAAGAACTTGTATGTTTTTGAAATGTTACACGCTGAGATCTTTGGAAAGAAGAACACGACGTATTCGTTAAACTTCTGCGTCAAACATGGAAGCCTTTGAAGTCATTAACCCATATTTCTCCTGTCAATAAAAAAGTTAAGAAATCTCAACAAAATACTGGAAAATGCTACATAAAAAACTATGATTTTAGGTAAAAAATTGTTGCCTCGATATTTGTTAATGGCACAAAATTGGTTGATCATGAATATTGATGCCAAATTGAATGTTGTCCATTCCTGGTTAATCATGAATATTGATGCCAAATAAAGTCAATGCCGTTATTATATTTTACTTTTGTTCGTTAATAATAAATTTCTGAGATCGTATGTTGTATTCAATTATTTTTGTATCTTCATTGCAGCTCAATTGTTATTTTGCTATAATTTTATACCCACACCACCATTGTGGATGGGTATTATGTGTTCGTGCTGATTTGAATAACATCTGGTAATATTTGTCCTAGACCTAGACCACCTTTAAGTATACCGGTCGACTCAGAATCATATTCTAAGTCGATCCAACGATGTTCGCCCGTTCGGCTGGCAGGATGGCAGACTGTCAATACAAACGCTTTAAATGTCTTAAGGACGAAGCCTATTGAAAATAGTGAGAATCGGTCAATAATTTCAAACAGGCCCCAAACAAGTTTCTTTCCGGAATAGAATCTTTTTGCGCATAAACTTTTTTATTATGTTCGTAGTTAGATTAAATCTGCCCCAAATTCATTCGCAACGTAAATAATCTTACTTGATTTTATCGAAATAGGTCCATACTTAAACAAAGCTTCGATACAAAAAGAACTCCCGAAAGCTTTAACAGTTCTGCGAGGATAACTTTTATAAGAGCCACTATTTCATGGCAAAATCTTGTGCCCCTAAAATAGACTTAAGACGAAAAAATCTAAAATGGAAGATGTACATTTTTTTAGAAAGGTCTACTTTAGGTCATGCTACGCCACCAAGCATTTTGCATTCATTCTCAAAAAAAAAAATTATTAGCCCAATTATGAATAAAAATTCCCCGGGAGTTTCTCCCTTCTCTCATTTTTCCTATGTATCCTCTATTGCAAAAATGGAAAAAGGGAAACAACTCCCGGGGAGTTTGTATTCATAATTGGGCTTATTATTATTAACTTTTTTGTATTTTGATGCAAAGTCCAACTAGCTTTAGTAAAAGGGAGGAAAAATTTTACCAACATGGGTCTTAAATACAAGCTTAACGTTTGGTGGCTTAACGTGAGAAAAAAAGGGCTCCACAGAGAACTGCCCATATGCAGATATCTTAATTATAACAGAAAGAACTCTTATATAAGTCTTAATATTAATTTTATTCACCAAAAAAACTACTCGATGTACCCTTCTAAAAATTAACCTTGGACTTTTTTAACCCTAGAAAGATAAGGTACGTCTGCGAGACGTACGCCTTTTCAATTTTGTGCTCTTACTTTCACATTTGTTAACATACAACTTTCTCACGTTCAATTATCTCAGTTGATAGCAGCACCTAGTTGGTGGTGGCAGTTTTTATGTTGTATGCTATATATCTTTTGAGAAACAAGCACAAATATACACAACATATGCCTGAGAGACGTATCGTTATCTTTAGTGTTACTTTTGTAGCGAAGATAACTTTGTGTTTTGGTTGAATTTTAAGGTTTTGTTAGCGCGGCTTGGACGACGCAGAAATTGGCGCACTTTTGCAAAGCGTGTTGGAGGACTCGGTTTCACTGGAAAATGTGAGCGAATAGGAAGATGAATTATTGGAGGATAGTCTTCAAAGTTATGTAGAAGATGAGCTTAAGACATCCTTGAGCCTGACGAGAACATACAACCGATTCAGGAAAATTCTCAAGAACCTGAACATTTTACTACTTCTTTCGATATCTGCGTTATTACGATATCTCTACCCACTTTAAGAAGTAAAAGTAAGTGGGCTACATCGAAGGGTCAAGTGATGGCTGAGTTTCTTCAATGAATATAGTTCGTACGACAAGAGGACCACCTCGGGAATGCGTGAAACAAACAAGTAGTAATACAGTGGCTTCTGTCCATCAGAAATTAAACTTTCGTCCAAAATGGTATGTGTTAAATGCGGTATACCGGTATGTGGCGACCACAAAACTTAAATTTGTAAGTCTTGCACATAATGTTGTTCAAATTATTATTTTTTTTTTTTGTTTATATAAGTTAATACAGATAACATTATCTACACAAAGTACAAAGAAAATATTTATTTAAGTTTTTAGAACCGAACTGAAGTCCTTTATAAAAACTCTTTAATTTTTGATAATGCTAATTGAATTTTATTTTTAATATTATTATACCCTCCACCACAATTAGTTGTGAAGAGGGTATACTAAGTTTGTCATTCCGTGTGAAACTTTTTTATTATTCATCTCAGACCCCATAAAGTATATATATTCTGGCTGCTTGAGTAATTCTAAGTCGATTTAGCCATGTCCGTCTGTCTGTCCGTCTGTCCGTCTGTCCCTCTGTCCGTCTGTCCGTCTGTCCGTCTGTCCGTCTGTTGAAAACACGCTCACTTTCGAAAAACTCAAAAGAAATAAACAAACTAGGTGTCAAATTGCTTGTAGTTATCCTAAGCAGTTTGGGATTGAATTTCAGCAAAATCGGTTCAGTAGGACCAGAGCTATGAATCAAAATGTGGAACCACCACCTTCAAAAACTTGATAATTTTGTTACAAAAACTAACATAAATGTTGCAAAAATGCACGGAATGACATAAGATTTTGCACAAGTCCGTTTTATTCGACTAGAAATTACACTGTAAAATTTCGCGAAGGTCGGTCCATAATTTACCCTAAGCCCCATATAAACACTTCTCCCGGAAAACAGTTTAGTACGCCTAAAACCGTAAAAAATAATGTAATCATAACAAATTTTGGCTCGTCACAATTTTATAGGACTATAAATGATACTGTGAAATTTCGTGAAGATCGGTACATAATTTACCCTAGGCCCCATATATGCCCTACTCCCGGAAAACAGTTTAGTCTCCTAAAACCATAATTAATAACAAATCGTCACAGTTTAAGATAATAATAATAAAAAGACATCATACAGATATTACTCCTTAAACATTCGAACTGTCGGTGGAGGGTATCAAAGATTCGGCACAGCCGAATATAGCACTCTAACTTGTTTTTATTATAATTTTCTATTTAAAAATGATTTTTTTTTTAAATAAATAGAATAAATAAATGTCTTCAACAATAAAATTGATCAATATTATTTTCGGTGATATCCTTTAAAGGATAGAAACAAGCATACGTCTTTCAGACGTGTCGTTAGCTTTTCACTACAAAATAAATAACGTTATCTTTCTAGGGTTAAGATGACATTTTAAATATTTCGGCTCCAGCTTTAACCTCTCGTGGGCTGGACCATTTTGAAAAAGGGTATTTTTTGCATGTTTTGTTAATTTTTTTTATATGTTTTGGTTCGCCTATGAAGACAATATTTTAAATATTTTTTAAAAATATTATCGAAGTAATTTTTGGGAATACAAAATTTTCGCTTAACAAGATTTTGTTTGTCGTGCTTAATTTCCAGTTTTGATTCTTAATAAAAACACTAAATTTTATTGTTGATCGGATAAGCTATTCCTATGCGCATTTCACTGTTTAATTAGGCCAGATCATCAGAAAACTTCATCCAAAGACTTTAGAAAAACTAAAGACATTAAACATATAAAACTGTTAAGCGAATAAGAAATATAAGCAACAGTTTTACATGTAACAATATCAAAGCTTAAACATAAACTTCAACAACTTAAGAAAAGATAAACTTTCTTTTCGAGAAATTGAAAAAATTTTGCGCTAAGAACCATAGTTATATTGTATATTTAATATTTGTTATCCTTTTTTATTTATTTTTAACTACTGTCGCCAGTTTAACAAAAAACTTTTCTTTTTCAACTCATGAACATTTAACAAGTTTCACTGTTTTCTTAAAAACCAATAAATTTTTTACTTTATTTAAGTCTTTTAGAAAACATTTAACTAAATTTGTTTATTTTTTTTTTTCGTTAAGGAACTGAAGCAGGGGTTGTCATTACAGCTGCCATTTTAAGCTGAGGGTAAAAAATATCTCATAATGAATGTAATATTACAACTTAAACTTAGTAATGATGGCAATTATGCAAGCAATTATGTTTGGTTGAGTGGTAAATTGTTGCCACCACGCAAACACACACACACACACACACGTACATATTCATACATACATGCCTGCTCATAAAAGCCTGTCATTAGAAAATGCCTGCCATTAGGCAATTGAAAGAATAACATTTGTTTAATGTAGTGTAGGCAAATAAATAAAATATTTACTTTTGTTACACGAGTATTTTAAACACAATTTTTTAATCTTTGTTTCATTTTCGTGTTTCTTTTTGTTGTTGATGTGCTATTGTTTGTTTATATTTCATGTCTAATAGAAAAAATATTTGCTTTACTTGATTAGTTTTTTTTTCAATGTTTGATGGTATAAGAAATATCTGTATGTGTATATGAGTATTGGTGCCAAGTACATAATATTATATGGACCAAAAGAAATGTAGACTTACGCTCGTCAACTTTCTCAAAGAAAGCGCAAAATACTTATGAATTTATTTATAAAATAAATTTTAAATTATGGTGGTTGATGATGTCTATCATTTAAAGCTGATGTGACAGTTAAAAAAAAAACAAGTAAGAGTGCTATATTCGGCTGTTTCGAATCATTGATAGCACCCACCGGCAGTTAGAATATTTGAGGCGTGGGCCCTATATGGGATCTATTATTTATGAATTCAGTGGCGATTTGACAAAACATCTTAAGTCGAGATTTATTACTTATAATTTAAATTTCGTAGTTCCTACGTGGGACATAGGGCCTCAACAAACAAGTTAAAATTTGGTTTGTCCAATGCCAAAGCCCTAATTGCACGCCATGTAGCAAACAATTTAAAAAAAAAAATTCTGTGAAAAAATCAGTTTAATTAAATAATAAAATTAACCAAATTTAAAGAAAAACTTATAAAAACGTAAACCGAAATATTTTTGAATGAATTTTCGTATGATTAACAACTTTTTTTTCAACTTTTTAAATTTGATTTAAGATGATTTGTCAAAATGCCGCAGAATTATTCATTATAAAAACTGACGTCAGTATTGAAATTCGGCGCGGTTTAGATCTCTATGTTAAATTATTGGCCGACAATCAGAAAGCTTAATGCTTCTATTTCTAGTCATATAAAATTTAATATGAGCAAATTTGAGTAATATGTATATTAGGGTGGCCGTTATTTTTTTTATTTTGATTTCTTATATTCTCCCCCCCCCTAAATCGGTTCAGTTTTATGTAAAAAAAAATACAAAAATATTTCGTAGCGATAAGTTGTGTTTTAGGGGGGGCGTCCGTCCCTCAAAGTTTGCCATCAAGCCATTTATTCAAATGTAATTTGTTTGCGTATGACTATCTTCTAAAAACAACATTTTACAAGAATATGATATATGGCAATATTTTAGCTCTTCTAGTCAACAACATAAGCCTCTAAGAAAGTTTTTTGCTAAAATCAATATTTTAAACAATAATTAAGAAAATAAAAACAAAATACCAAACATTTTATATACGTTTTATATATATAAAAGGGGGATTTAATGTCAAGTGACCCAATTTTGAAATAGATGTCTTTCGATTTAAAAGAAATTTACACCAATTTTAGTACTGTTAGATAGTAGCTTAGACACAAATTTTCAACAAGATCGGTCAAAAAGTTTCTGAGTTAGAGGGGGTCAAAGTTTGACATTTTGGCCATACAGGTGTTCTTTCTCATCCATGTAACTTATTACCTATTGTGTAAGCAAAATTTGTCCCAAGTAGCTTAGATAGCTTTTTGATCAAACTTTTAAAAAAAAATTTTTTTGTTTTTTTAAAAAATTTTTAAAATTTTTTTTTTTAAATTTAACACTTGGCTAAAAAAAATAAAAAAAAAAAGTTTTAAAGTTGATGAAAATATGACAAACAGTGAGGACGTATCAACCTTTTTGTAATTTTTAATTTGACAGTGTTTTAAATCCCCTGAAGATGACCATCGATGTATGGTCGAAATATCGGATGAAAAATAAAAAACAAAATTAAAAATACAAAAATTTGTGGAATTTTTTATTTTAATTTGTATATGACCTTAAGCCAAACAAAAACAACAACAAAAGTTTTAAATTTAAAAAAAAAAATTAAAAAATTTTTAAAAAAAAACAAAAAAATATTTTTAAAAAAGATTGATTAAATAGCTATCTAAGCTACTTCGGACAAATTTTGCTAACACCAATAGGTAATAAATTACATGGATGAGAAAGAACACCTGTATGGCAAACTTTGACCCCCTCTACCTCTGAAACATTTTGACCGATCTTGTTGAAAATTTGTGTGTAAACTACTATCTAATAGGACTAACCTTGGTGTAAATTTCATCCAAATCGGAAGACATCGATTTCAAAATTGTGTCACATGACATTAAATCGCCTTTTTATATATATAAAATGTTTGGTATTTTGTTGCTATTTTCTTAATTATTTTCTAAGATATTAGTCTTAGCAAAAAACTTTCTTGGAGGCTTATGTTGTTGACTAGAAGAGCTAAAATATTGCCATATATCATATTCTTGTAAAATGTTGTTTTTAGAAGATAGTCACACGCAAACAAATTACATATGAATAAATGGCTTGATGGCAAACTTCGAGGGGCGGACGAATTTATATTGGACCCACAAGATTTACCATAATATATACACAGAATAAAATAAAAATTGATTTCAATTAAAAAAATTGTGATATTAATTAAAAAATAAATTAAATTTGCACCAGTAAACAAATGAATAGTATTAAATGTTTGATTCTCTTAATTATACGTTTAATTTACTTGAATAAATTTTTAATTAAAACTGATTTTATTTTTGATTGTTGCTTTAATTTTAAAGAAACGAAAGGATTAACTTTAAACAAATTTTGTAAGAAAAACGCTGGGAATTTCTTTAAAAAAAATTAAAATATTAATTAGTATTGTGGTTAATTTATTGAACTGTTTATGGTTTTTAATCCAAATTTTGATATTTTAATTCGGCTAAAGTACATTGAATTTAATTTTCATTAAATTATTTTTATCAAGAAAGGAATTTTGCAACATGAAATGAATTAAAAATGTATTGATAACTTTTTATTCTTGACTGAACTGGGAATCGAACCCAGGTATTCACGGACAGGTTTCCCTGACATGTTTCGATTGTAACCACACAAACTCTTCAGAGGGGTTTGCCGCTAAACACTCACCGCCATTGACGATGGCTGGAAGTCAATAGTCAAACATCAATCTTTAAACGAAATGGCATTTTAACTTTGGTAGATCGCATAGTTTGGGGTAGTGCACTAAATATTGATTTAAATCAGCATTGCACTATCACTAAATAAAATTGCAAAGACATTAGTTTGCACTCTTTTTTACCAGCTTTAGTGATGTTTGTTATTTTTTAACTGCCACTAAAAAATTTTGAGTGATATTGCAAATTTTTTCACTATCACTAAACGCAGATTTGATTGCAAAAATCTGCACTCAAATCAAATAGTGCAAAGTATGGACATGCAATCAAAAAAACTGCATACAAATATTGTCTCACTCTTTTGAGGATATGCATAAGTAAAAAACATTAAAAAAAAATTAAATTTTGTCAATAATGATTGGCTTTAATCATGAAAAAACAAGTTTTTAATTTTAAATTTAGTGCAACAATTTAAGTTGCACTCAAATGAGTGAAGAAAAAAAAAGTTGCAATAAGCTGTTGATTGCTTTTTTTAAATCAAACTATTTTTTTTTTTTTTTTTTTTTTTTGAGTGCAAAATTTTTTAACATCACTCATGTTTAGTTCGGCTGCATATTTTCAATTCATAACTCAAAATCAAAAAAATGATTGCAATATTTTTGCACTATCACTAAGTGTGAGTTGAAACTGCAAAATTAGTGCACTACCCCCATCTATGGTAGATCGAAATTTGTTTTGAATGATTATCTATTTTATTTGATTTACATGTTTCACTAAAAACTAAAAACTAAACACTTGACGAGTCGAACTTGACGTGTGTGAACCAGCACTTACTTCTGTTTTTTCGTACTTTTTGTTAAGAATTCTTCTTGAAGCCCAAAGTAAATTTTTCTGTTTTTCATGTTATTTTGATATAAAATGTTCTAAATGTTTATTATTTACTTAAACAAAAAACCGTTTAAACAAAATTTTTTTGTGATTTCCATCATGTAATTTTTAGCACTTGGCCTAGATAAGACAGCTGTGTATTGTTTGCTGGGATGTATGTGTTTATCTTTAAAGTGTATTGAAGTTGGTATGTTATGCACTTTATTGTTGTATATTATGTTTGTAAAACTGCATATAAAAAATACACAAAGTATCTTTGTTGTAATACCGAACATAACTAAAGTACATTTACCATGGTAGTTTTTAATATGATTTACAAAATTATTGCAGATAATGAAGAAAATAATAAATTTACCGAAACCATATTCACTGCTACCATTTTATGATTATATGAAGATATAAAATATCTACTTCAATCATATTTTTATTATTTTATCATGCGCTTAGTCTAAAAGAAATATTGGTTCTTGACCCGGAATCACTTTCTACTTTAATACTTTGCAAGTGTGTTCGTGCAGTAATTAAAAAATAAATAAAAGTCTGAAAGAATAAAATACAGTTTTAGGAATTAAGAACTAATTGTACTTGCTTGTACTGTCTAAAACGATCAATTTTTATGCAAATTGGGTTATGGGCTTAAGATTTCGTAATTTATTACCAACCCAATAAAAAATGGTGCTTCCAACGAAGCAGGTTTGTAAGGGAGAAACATAAAAGTTTCGCTTACCATTGCGCTTGCCATATAAAAAGACATGAATTTTATATGGCGAGTTCCCACTTTGAAGCAATACATTTTTGACACATAAAGCGCATTATTCAGCGCATAAAAAATTGTTGGATGTAACGATCAGCTTTACACACTGATTGTTTTGATACAGTTATTTTTTAGTATTCTCCCTTACAAACCTGCTTCGTAGTAAGGGAATGCCGAACCACTTGAAATATTTTTTTTTTTATATAAAAGTTGTTGAGAGTTCTTTCACTTACTTTACTGCATTTCTGTATGTCTTATTGCGTAGCGCATAGTTGTGCGCTTATTTTTATAAATTTACCTTTAGTGCTTCAAAAAATGATAAAAAATTTTATTGGAAAGTTTTTAAGCTTTGCGTAATAATGTGTTATTTTTTTGGGAATCGGTCTGTCATATCGTCTCAGTCTGTGCACTTTTTTAAACTACTTAGACGCACATAATTGTTCTACAAATGTTGGAATAAAACTTAATAACAATTAAAAACGTTTCTTCTTTATCAAAAAGACTATATAAAAAATTTAAGTACCTTCGAAAACTTATCAATGCATATTTTTTCGCATCACAGTACAAAACTTTTAGCACCTTAAATTTATACTGCCTAAAAAAAGATGCTTAATTTAAGCATTTCCTTGAAACTTAAACATTTTTATAAGCAACTTTAATTAAATACAACATGTAATAAAAACACTGTGCATAGTAAATGAAGTCTATTTCATAGTGTATGGAAAACTTTTATGAGCATTACATGGCCGATAGCTAAGTATAACTTTTTTGACATTCAAAAAAGTTTGCTTAACATTTTCACTTAATTTATAAGTCAATATCTACACACATACACTTATACCAAAAAGAAACGAACGTCAAGTTTAAGACAAACAAAATCTTTACATTAATATAATAAAAAGATAAAAGGACAACAAAAAAAGCAATACAAAATTTAAGGATTCTCTTACATATTCTAACATATAGGACTTTAAGCTTTTATAAACATTATGGATATTAAACACCATAAATAAAAAAAAAGAGGACACTTAAGTACAATTGTAACCACGTGTTCAGTACAAATATTAAAATAAAAAAAATAAAAAAATATGTAAAATGCTTATTTCTTATTAGATTGACATTGACAATGACAATCGAACAACACCAGACCAAAAAAAAAAAAAAACAGTAGCAAACAGTTGATAAATTTTCATTAAAAAATTGTCAACAAATCGTATAAAAACAATAACGAAGTGTTGATAGTATTTAGACAACATCTGTTGTCAAATTTTTAGCAAAACGTCGAATTGCAACCAAAGATGTAAAATATACTATTGTTGTTAAATTGATAACACTTTGTATTATACATATATATAAATATATATTATATGTTGTGTACATACTTACATTGTCAGGTTCAACTCATTGGTGGCAATTTAACAAATAAAAAAGGTTGCAAATTATTTAAAAGTGAATAAAAAATAAGTGAATAAATAAAAAAACCAAGATATAAAAACGCAAAGAAACAAGTTAGAGTACTTATTCGGCTGTGCCGAATCTTTAATATCCTCCACCGACAGTTCGAACATTTCAGGAGTGATATTGACCGACAATCTTGATCTTTACGAAATTTCACAGTATCATTTATAGTCCTATAAAACTGTGACGAGCCAAAATTTGTTATGATAGCATTGTTAATTATGCTTTTAGGCGTACTAAACTGCTTCCGGGAGTAGGGTTTATATGGGGCCTAGAGTAAATTATGGACCGATCTTCATGAAATTTCACAGTTTAATTTTTAGTCCTATGAAACTGTGACGAACCAATTTCTATTATGATAGCTTTATTAATTATGGTTTAAGGCCTACTAAAGTGTTTTCTGGGAGTAGGGTTTCTATGTAGTCATATAAAACTGTGAAGTACCAAATTTTGTTATGGTAGCGTTAGTTTTTAGGCGTATTAATCTGTTTTCCTGGAGTTGGTCTTATATGGGGCATAGGTTAAATTATGGACGGATATTCACGAAATTTTTGTAAAATCTTATATGATTCCGTGCATTTTTCCACCATTTATGTTAGTTTTTGTAACAAAATTATCAGTTTTTAAATGGTAGTGGTTCAACATTTTGATTCATAGCTCTGGCCCTACTGAACCGATTTTGCGGAATTTCAATCCCAAACTGTTTAGGACAACTACAAGCAATTTGACAACCAGTTGTTAATTTCTTTTGAGTTTTTCGAAGTGAGCGTGTTTTCAACAGACGGACAGATGGACAGACGGACAGACAGACGGCCATGGCTAAATCGACTTAGAATTACTCAAGGAGCCAGAATATATATACTTAATGGAGTCTAAGATGAATAATAAAAAAGTTTCACACGAAATGACAAACTTAGTATACCCTCTTCACACCAATTGTGGTGGAGGGTATAAAAATACATTTAACTGTTTTGTTAAATGTTTTAAAATTCGACAAAGATTTTCTTTTTGAAGAAGATTAAAATGTGATGTGAAAACAAGTGAAGTTATTGAAACAACGATAACAAATCCAAAAAAATTCTTACAGCTCTAAACAATAATTTGGAATATGTAGTTTATTTACCAATTCTTGAAGCTACTAATATGACACTTAAGAGCTAGTAGTATTTAAAAAAAAAAGATCTTAATAAAGCTGTGCCGCACTTAGTTCTCCGCTTTGAATTTATAAAAATCTTACTGTCATGAAAAGAAAACAGAAGTAAGTAATATTATCCCACAATTTTTATTTTATAAACATTTTTATGTTAACATAATTTTAAAAATAATTAGTATTGCTAAGGCACGAGCTCTATGTGTTCATTTGTCCTTCAAGTTGTGCTGAAAAAGGTCAACAAGAAAAAGAAAGGCAAAAAAACAAAAACTTTGGACTTCAAGAAGAATTCTTGACAAAAGTACGAAAAAACAGAAGTAAAGAAAAAACATGTAAAATCAATTAAAATGGATAATCATTCAAAAAAGCAAATTTCGATCTACCAAAAGTTAAAATACAAGTTGGTTTAAGGATTGATGTTTGACTATTGACGTCAGCAGTCGTCGATGGCTGCGAGTGTAGAACGGCAAATCCATCTGAGGAGATCGAGTGGTTGCGATCGAAACATGTCATGGTAACCTGCCGGCCGCGGTTCGAATCCCGGCCACGGTCAAGAATGAAAGATTATCAATAACAATTTTAATTAATTTTCATGTTGTAAAATTCCTTTCTTCATAAAAATAATTTAATGAAAATTAAATTTAATGAATTTAAGCCTAATTAAAAATATTAAAAATTTGGAATAATTTTAAAATTTTGTTTTTATATCAGTATATCGATGATGAAACTGTGTCAGTAAGTTTTGGTTAAATGAAAATTAAGCGCTACAAGTAGATTTTATTGCGGAATTTCGGTTTTTTTTAGTAATTTCAATAAACTAAACCGTTTTTGAGTTACACGAATATATGTTGTGCGACCTCCTCCATTTTCGAAATAACGGTATATCTCGAACACAAGAGCTAACCTGCGGTGGGCACCATTGGATATTCAGCGTACCCGAATTATGCTAAAACGCCATGTGCCTGGCTTGTCTAATTTTGCAACTAGCATAGTGTAATTATTTTAATTGCTAAATGTTGAAAAATTAAATTCCAAATGGAGCAATACAAATAAAATATACAGCCATGTCACTGAGTACAATTCCGTTCGTAAACGGAATTCATTCCGTATTTTGGTACATGACGAAAAAAAACTTTCGGAAAGAAACCATTTTTGTTTTTATCAATGGAATGGGAGTTTTCTGTATCTGAAAGGCCAATAAACTATCAAAAGACACTTTCTGTCAATAAACAAATACTTTTTCTTCGATTCCAAACAAAATTGTACTCTGTGACATGGCTGATAAAATACCTACCAATAGAGTAGTTGTTTGAAAACAAAATCATTTGTAGTTTATATTTGCAACTCATAATTCTACAATCTTACTTTTAAGTAGTTAGAATTTAGTGCTCAGCAATATAAATAAAGTTTTTGTAGTAGCAACAAAACAGCCAAAAATCAAAATCGTCATCAGGGCTGAAAAATTGTTATGTGTGGCTGCTAGTTTTATTGTTTAAATCAGCGTTAAAATGTAGAAAAGTATTGTACGTATCAGATGTTCGAAAAATGATCGTGTCTTCTAAAATGATTGCGACAAGAATAACTTTTTTGTTTTTTGATTTGTTCATACGCTTCTTTATTGCTACTTCGTATGCTTATTTATTGCTGCTTTTATGCTCTATCATAGGCTGGCTTCTTTATTGTTACCACTAATGTTATCTCATATATTTCCTTATTGCTATATCTTTGGCAACCCTCCTGCTGCTTCTGTTAGTAGAAGACTTTAAATTTTAAACTATTACCATAACAACTGCTCCTTAACTGCAAATATAGCAGAAGCAAACGACACCAAAAGCTTCTAGTACCTAATTTTTTTCTAAATTGCCATAAATTTCAAAACTTACAAAAAAAGTGGTTGCTTTTTATTGTCCAGCTTTGAATTATGCTCAGTTAAGTTAAAAAAAAATAATTAAAAATGTCATAGTGTCTTAACAACTGACCTTATGATTTTATAAATTTCTGTTAAGCACTTCAAAGTCAAACAGACATGCCGTATTGCAAGTGAAAGTCGCTTTGGCTGTTTATTATTGTTTTGAAAGACATTCGAGCTCACATCTTTATGTACTTCTATGGTTGACATAAGCTTTTAAACTTCCTGCAAACCCCATTTTAGAAACTTCTGTATTTTAATATGAGTTGATTACAACTCTGCCGACCAACTTTTAGAATACTGAAACAATTATCGTCTTTCTATTTTTCCTCATTTGCTTGGATCTGATTACTCTTTCAATGATGCTGGGAAACTAAATTCAACCTTCTTATTTTTCTTATATGCCATAAATATTTTTTTAAAAAAATTTTCTTCCGACCTCAATAAGCAGTTGATGTCACAAAACCTAAAAAACTGTTCAGAGAAATTCCCTTAATTTCCCTGGAATTAAAAATAATGTTTCACTAAAACTCTTAAGAAATTATTTGAAATAGGAACCCTACACATCACTCCGAATACAATAGACCGTATTTGACATTAGCAAATCAAACATTAAAAAGAACTGTTTATTTATTTTTTTTTTTATTTATTTTGTTTGTCAGTTAATTTTTTATTTTGCAAATTCAAAATAAGAAAAGATAAACTTTTTTTTAAGGCAAACAATAGTGCTAATTTTGGTATTGAACACACAGGCATTCAAACGCAAATACAGACAACAGTAAACACTAGATACATATGTACATATATTTGTGTAAGGAATATAGAAGTTATGCCGAAAAACACAAGTGAAAAAGATTCTTAAAGGACTTTTAAGGAAAATCCGTTATGTTGTCGCATGTATAATAATATACATCAGTTTCTATGTATGCATGTATTTATTTATATAAAACCCATACTTATTGGTTTCTACATACAAAAAGGTTTTTATTTAAACTGACCTAAAAAATTCTGCAATCTTTTCAAGACCACTTTAGTTAAGATTATCATTTTTTGTTTCTAACACTTTATTTTGGCAAAAAATCAATTTCCCAGTTGTATGTTCGCAGCCAATTTGCGTATACCCTACATCAGCGTAGATGATGTATGTATGTAACTTAACGAAGTATTCGTTTTATATCCACTTTTAAGAATACCAATCGACTTCGATTCTCTTTCTGGAGACAAATAAAGCCATTCGATATCAATCGAATTAAAAAAATAATTTAATTGGAAATTTCAATTGATTTGTCCCCAAAATTGATCTAACGATGTTCTTCTAGCTGGCTGGCCAGCGTGTAGGCTGTTTGTCCGTCCATGTTAACATTGCGCGCAAAGCAGCAGTCTATTTTTTTCATTTGGTATATAGCTACTGTGTCATGAAAAAATTTTGTGAGGAGAAATATAGATCTTAACTTATAATAACACAATATATGGACACATTCCCAAGAATCACATAAAAACTCTCCTTAGATTAAATTTGTCACAATTAACTCTTAGCTATGTAAATAAAAAAGTCATAACAACATTTAGATTAATATTTACTTCGGGCATGCCAACAGACAATAACACCCAAAGTAACTTTTGCTGGTTATACAGCTTTTCTCGTTACTCACAGGATCATATATTTCAACTAGAAATCGGTTTAAACAATGGAAAAGAAAGGTCAAGGAACAAAAATGTGTACAGATAACTTTTATTTGCGTCGGAAATCATTTCCCCCCTATTAAAATCAACACAGAAAAATTTTCCTAAATGTTTCACCATTCAAAGCATTAATCAAAAATGAATTCAGTTTTGATTAAAAGTTTAATCGAACTGAATTAAACGTTTACTCAATTGAATTAAACGTTTAATCAAGTAAATAAGGTGTTTTATCAAGTAAATTAAACGTTAAATCAAATGAATTTAACCTTTAATCAAGTGAATTTAGCGTTTAATTGATACTATTAATTTGTTTACTGGGGAAAATGAATTTAGTTTTTAAATTTCTATCACAAATCTTTTAATTTAAATAAATTTTAATGTTTTCTGTGATTAATCAAATAATATCTCAACACTCGAATGTAAAATATCTCGGTATAGATCGATGTTTAAAGTGGAAATGCAATATAGAGGCAAAACAAAGCCAAAAAGTCAAATGAAACTAAAGGCTATTTATATAAATTGGCTTATTAGAAGAAATTCTGTCCTTAGTCTGGATTCTAAACTTTTACTTTACAACTCTTATCGTAAAGCCAATGTGGTGTTACAGTTTTTAGTTATGGGACACTGCCTCGGTCTCTTACACCAAAAAAAATTAAAGGCGCCAATAAAAATTTCTTCGAATAATCACTGTCACTCCCTGCACAGAAAAAATTCTCGGAAATTTCTGACCAATTAAAGCATTCTTCAAAAATAAAATCAGTTTTAATTAAAAATTTAATCAAGTAAATTAAGCGTTTTATTAAGGAAATTTAACGTTTAATCAAGTGACTTAAACGCTTAATTGATACTATTAATTTGTTTATTTGTGCAACTTTAATAAATTTTTTAATTAGTATCACAAATTTTTTAATTGAAACCAATTTTTCTTTTTTTTTCTTTTTGATATGTTAAAATATTGAGTTTCCACAAGGATCTCAATGTGGCATAAGTAAAACTATGATCACGGAATATACGATAAAATATTTAAATAGACTTGAGTTCTACTTATATATATTTTTAATGATGGTGGCCACAACCGGCTAAGGAAAAGAGATATTGCAGGACATATATGATG
This sequence comes from Pollenia griseotomentosa, assembly GCA_963931875.1. Taxonomy (NCBI): domain Eukaryota; kingdom Metazoa; phylum Arthropoda; class Insecta; order Diptera; family Polleniidae; genus Pollenia; species Pollenia griseotomentosa. The sequence goes on from OZ007563.1 coordinate 89,799,549, forward strand.
TAGGGTATTATGTTATTGGGCTTGTCTGATTGTACATTTTTTCTTGGCATAACAATGGTTTTATTTTTGAACACATAAAGCAAGGAAAACAAATCCTTCAATTTTATTTTGATGGTACAATGAAAAATCGCTATCTTTTTTTGTGTTAAAAATATGGATTTGTTAGACATTATTAGTTTTGGCTGTTTAAAATCTTTCCGGCAGTAGATGGATTCTGCCCCAAAAGAACTGCTTTGTACATACAAAGCAAGGCAATTTTTGTAGTCTAATTGAACCTTGGTCATAGGTTTGGTTTCTAGTCTTCAATTTTTAAAATAATCATAATATTTGACATTTCACAAAGTATTTTATTGTGTCATATTGGTTGTATTTGCTATAATTTTAGAATGTCACGTTTATAAAACTAAAGCAAATACAACCAATATGACTGAATAGAACACTGTGAATTTCCTAATTGAATTTTAAAATCAGCAGATAATAACCCTTATTTATATAACAGTTTTAAATAAGCATTTCGTTATTTTGCTCACTTTCTTAATTTCTCGGCACTCCCGATAGTGCAACAAGATTTTGCTTGCAATAATTTTTAGAGGGGGTTTATGTTGATGAAAATTAGTGATCAACATCTGCACATAAACGTAAGAATAACAATTCTTTTGTGGACCACCACTGTTTTGGTTAGAAACAGGGCTGCCATGTAATTTTTTTCCTTGTCCCCAAAAAATTAAAAAAATATCCCCAAAATCCCCAAATTCCCAAAAAATAACACCTTAAAAAGTTAATATTTTTGGTTTGTTTTTTTTCTGACCAAATTTTAAATTTTTTTTAAAAATAGTTTGAAAAATGTTAATAGGATATCCCCAAAAATCCCCAAATAAAAATTTTTAATCTAAAAAATCATTTTATTTTGTTTGTAGCGACTGGTTTCGGCATGTTTTTTTTAATTCCTTTTTATGCGATTCCTGTAAGGAATAACAAGCAAAACAATATGCTGTTTTTAAAGACGAATGAGCCAATTTATAAGAATTTGGAGCTTGTTGAATCGGTTTAAGCCATCCTAATTATCAACAATAAAAATACATATATCCGCAATTTATTTTGTACTTCGATGCACCATAACTACTATCCAAAAGCCTAGCATTTTTTCTCCAATCTTTATTAAATTTTTTTTCATATTTTTGGGGATTACATACATATTTGCTTTAAAATTGTCTTTAAAAAACCAAAAATTTTATGTGTTGGCAACGGCCCAGCAAAAACTTTACTTACCAGGTAAGTTAGCAAATAATGTTGGAGAAAATAAACACTACATATTTTTCGGCTGAAAAACTACTTATTTTTGTTTGAGGTGTCCACAGAATTCAGTACTTACAAAACACTTACTAGAAGTCAAAAAATATCTATTTATTATTTAACTACTAGTAAGTTGAATTGTAAGTACTTACAATATACTTACCAGAAGCCAAAAAATCATTAGTAAATAGACCTAATAAGTAATTATTAAGTGCGTTACCTGTAAGTAAATATTCAGTACTGAAAACAACACAAGTAATAAGTAGTTATTTAGCTGATTATTAGTAAGCAAATATTCAGTAGTGAAAATAATAGAAGTAATAAGTAGTTGTTGTGGTCATTACTAGTAAGTACTTATTAAAGTTTTCAAAATAATGACAATTGTAATGACAACTACTTACCAGGTAACGTATGAAATAACTACCACCTATTACTAAAAATCAAAAAGTTTTTCCTGGGGGGTTTAGATTAACAAAATGGTTATCTTAATTAGAACCCTTTACATAATATAAGAGTAATACTACATTTACACCTACGCAAAATCTAGTACTTACGAGATTTCGATCCAAATCTAGTAGTTTTTGACTAGATTCCCCAAACAAAACAAAATCTACTTCGTGACTAGATTTCGCCGAAATCAACTCAAAATCTAGTAGTACTTAATGATGCAACTATGGTTTTTTCAATATACCACTAAAAAAATACTTCCCTGTACAAGAAAAAATGACATTTAAAAAAAAAACACAAAACAAAAATTGATAAAAAAAAAGTTTTATAAAAATTGTAAAATAATAAAAAAGAAGAATAATATTGATAAAATAAATATCGTTGATTATCAATAAAAGGTAATGCCAATTGTTTAATGTTTATTTCTTTTTGTGTTCGTATGTGTAACAAAAAAACTTTTTGTCGGTTTGTTTGTTATAAAAACAAAATATCGCTAAGGTCAAAAAAGTATAATGTAAACGCACTAGATTTCGAAGAAGATTTTAAATCAAATCTACAAGATTTCGGCCTAATGTAAATGTAATATAAGATAAAAGTTTTGCTATTTTTTTCATATTTTATACACGAAACAAAGAAAAATAAGCGTAAATAATAAAAAAGTGTAAGATCCCCAAAAAAATCCCCGAAATTTTTTTTAAGTCCCCAAAAAAATCCCCAATCCCCAAATGACTTTCTTTGTCCTTTTTTCTCACAAGAAATCCCCAAATTTGGGGATAAATCCCCAAGTCTGACAGCCCTGGTACTATTTACGTGGTTCAAATTTAATTTAGTTGCCTTGGAAAAAGTTCAGAAGCTGCCCACCACTCTTTCATAAACATCAAATATGGGCAAAAATAGCTGATGAATATAAATTCTTGCATTTATAATTTGCTCACTAAACATTTGCCCCTAAGAAATATGTTTTAAAAGCAGCATCAACAGAAGAATTTTTTTAATAAACTGAGTTGCAAAGCAAACAAAATAAAAAGGAAAAAAATGTTAAACACATTAAATATGAACAATTTATTTTGAGCATTTTTCATCTCTTTAATATTTTATGCACATTCGTATAGATTTCATATGCAAACAATTAAAAAATTTCATATTAAACTCACTCACGTACATATTTCGTACATCAAATAATTGTAGTTATAAATTTTATTATACAGTTATAAATATACAGTTATAAAGTTAAAGTAGATGAAAGTGGCGGAAACAACAATAAACAAATTGAGTTATTTGCCGTTTGTTTCCGGTAGATATTTTTATTCAGTTATTTATTTGCCGCAAAAACAAACGTAAATGAACATACATACAGACATACATATCGTCACCTAAAACGCAAAAAGTCCTATCTAACATTTTGAAAATTTTACAGGAGAAGCAAAAAGCATAAAAAATTATAAATGGATAAATCGCTTTAAACTGTTTATAATTTATTATACCCTCCACCACAATTAGTTGTGAAGAGGGTATACTAAGTTTGTCATTCCGTGTGAAACTTTTTTATTTTTCATCTCAGACCCCATAAAGTATATATATTCTGGCTGCTTGAGTAATTCTAAGTCGATTTAGCCATGTCCGTCTGTTGAAAACACGCTCACTTTCGAAAAAGAAATAAACAAACTAGGTGTCAAATTGCTTGTAGTTATCCTAAGCAGTTTGGGATTGAATTTCAGCAAAATCGGTTCAGTAGGACCAGAGCTATGAATCAAAATGTGGAACCACCACCTTCAAAAACTTGATAATTTTGTTACAAAAACTAACATAAATGATGCAAAAATGCACGGAATGACATAAGATTTTGCACAAGTCCGTTTTATAGAAATGACACTGTAAAATTTCGTGAAGATCGGTACATAATTTACCCTAGGCCCCTTATATGCCCTACTCCCGGAAAACAGTTTAGTCTCCTAAAACCATAATAAATAACAAATCGTCACAGTTTAAGATAATAATAATAAAAAGACATCATACAGATATTACTTCTTAAACATTCGAACTGTCGGTGGAGGATATCAAAGATTCGGCACAGCCGAATATAGCACTCTAACTTGTTTTTTTGCTATTTTTGTTGTAAAATCTACCAGTTGTTTTTATGCAAAATGTTAGTAAGTCCTTTAAGCGTTTACCATATAATCTTTTGCAGATAGGGCATTTTGCTTTTTGTCAATAAACTCGCTAATGTTGGTCGAAAGATTCCATTGTTGTGGACCTTTGTGTTGATGCAATACATCAGATTTAATGAATAAGTCGGTTTTAATGTTTTGCTAGTTAGGGCCTTTTGCGTTTTAGGTGACGCTATATATTTAAGCTGTATAACTGTATGTATAAACCAAAAAATATTTAATATGAAAGTTATTTATAAAATTTGATTTGTGACTGTTTGCTTTAAAATTATTGCCCCCTTTAGTGTTTACAACTCAACTCCAGTTCAGTTGAAATTTACGGTTTTTGTGTTATGGTTTACAACTCTGTTATATTGCGGTTAACAAAAACATTAACTCAACCGAGTTGAGTTGTAAACCGTAATAAGGGCATAAATAATATAATAAATTTTGTTATATTTTAAAAATAAAAGCAACGTTTTTTTATTTTGCCGTTTTGTTTAAAAAAAAAAATCATTTTGTTAAAACTATTATTTAAAACTTATTAAAATTATCATAAACTTCATTTAAAATTTCATACAAATTGTTGATAGGAAATTATTTGTTTATAAATTAAAGGAAACTATCCACAAATATTTTAATCCGACTCTTGATGTTCCCCCCTCAAGACTAACTTTGGCATGTTTTATGAAGATTTCCAAAATATATCGGATTTAGCGATAACTTCCCGTGGGCTAAACCGCGTCAAAAAAGGGTCCAAAAATGGTATTTTCATGAATAAAAAATTCAGTAAATTTGTTTTGTCCAATGAATGACCACAAAAATAGATATTTAGGAATTCTTTGATTCTGCATAAAATAATTTGAAAAATCCCACCACATACTTGAGATAGCGAGATGTTTATGTCAGTTTGTTGATGATATTCAATTCGATATACATAAATGAAAATTTAAAATACTTCACCATTTTTGGTCTGATTTTCATTTACAATACGTCGTTAGAAAGGTGTTTGCCACCGCTTGAGATTTTAGCCAAAAACTAACTCTTAACTGTACTTTCTTACTTTTGTATAACATTCACTAAGCCATAAACAAAAACTCATTTTATAACCACAAAAGGCATATATTTGTGCAGAAAACACGTTTTGTTACTATGTTTAGCTAACCCGTTCATGAACAAAATTTTTAAAAGTACATAAAAAAAATTGTGGAAAAAAATTAAATCTTTTTTTATAACTTCGACTTAATTTTTGAATTTTCTTTTTAGCAAAATAATATTATAATATTGTAAAAGAAAATTAAAAAATTAGGCCGAAGTTAGAAAAAAAAGGTTTCCTGATGGTCTGGCCTAAGCAACCAGTGAAAGTTATTTAAAGATTATTATTTTACGATATTGTTATAGAGAAATATTCAGATTTTACTAATTTTATAAATTAACCCATAAATTTGTTCACTTAGATAAACAATCAGACTGCAAAGTTGCGCAAATATAATTTCTTATTTCTGAGAATGTTTCATTGCATGTTTTCTTTAATATTATCTTCCTTAAAAGAGGTGATATTTGATGAAAATTATTCCAAAAAAATTTTCTTACATGGTCTGTAATCTAAGGAAGAGTTCGAAGAGAAATATATAATTCGGATTAACGGTAAATTTTTATTATTTTTTTAATCATTATTCAGTTGAATTATTATGGAAAAAATGTCACGTTCGAAATGTCACGTATCGAACCAGATTTTGGCTTAAACAAAAAAAAAATACAGAAGATTTTGGAATCAAACCAAAGACATTTAAATGTTACATTGCTACGTAAAATTCTGAAAGTAGTTGGTCTTAAAAATTGTGCCAGGTTTCGCTGAATTACGCCTTTTATACATGGCCACAAAAACTACTTCTATTTTTTTCACATTATCTTGGACCTAAAATCGCGCCCTCCATAAACTTTGGCATAGATAACAGTGCTTTCTTAGTGCTATAATTTAGGGGTTAAAAGAACGTAAAAATATTTGTTGTTTAAAATGTTATTGCATTTTTGATGCGTACGACTGTCACGTTCAACACTTTGGAATTACCCATACACAGGTTTAAAGAATTTTGCATAACTTTTAAACTAATTAATGGCACATAATTAAAAAACTTTTACAATATAATAAGAACCTTATAGTCTAATTTCGGTAAAAAAAAATAGGACTAAGTTAGACAAATTTTGATTTATTTTTTTTTTTTTTGATTAATTTTTGGTTCGAAAAATAGTTTAAAAAAACATTTTTATAAAGGAATTCCAACTACATTTTTTATTAGGTTGTCCGCTTCACAAATTTTGTTCCATATGATAGTCAGCAGGATGAATGAATAAAAAAAATTGTTTCGATTTATTAGCTGACAAGCCTAACTCGATTTATGTAAATAAAAATGCAATTTTTTCCACGTTAAAGATTAACAGCCATATTCATAAAAAGTTCTTATTTAAAGCTTATAGTATGTAATAACTATTAAATGCTTTTTGTCTTATAAACCTCTTATAAAAAATTGTATTCATAAACGTACATTAACAGCTTTTTTACTATTAACTGTTTGCAGCGATTTTGTGTTTAAGTATGGCAACTTTCTTTATATTTTTCTGCCATTTCATTGTTAGTGATGCATGAAACTTCTATTCGGTACAAATGATATTCTATATATAATTTTTTTTTATATTTTTTTTTTAATTGTAGACCTTAAAAATTATTCTGATCAAATAAAACTACATATTATTTTGGTTTCTGAACAAAATGTTGCCTAAAGGTATCATAAAAACTTTTGTTTGAACCTTTTTTTAAATATACGATAAGAAAGTATTCGAATAAAAAAGTTTGTTTACCTTTTATTAACATGACTATTATAATGATTTGTTTATTTTATTTTTATTTAATATTTTTGAACAATAATTTGTTGTTTTAAGCAAAAAAAAAAAAAAAAAAAACAATTAGTTGTAATAATTTAATAAATAATTAAAGAGAATATCTGCATTTGCCCCTGAACATACATATTCATTTAAATCATATAACATTTTTTTAAATAATTATCAATATAACTTTAAATCGGTTATCTAAAATAAAAAAAAAAAAATTAGTAAAATTTATTTAACATGTCTATATTTATGAATAAAACATTTTATGTCATTATTTTTTAACATGTTTCACAAAAATAATATCATAAAACGCAAACACTTATCAAAATGTCATTTTATTTTTGGTTTAAAGAAGGGCAACAACAATAAATTTCCTTACTTTATGAATGGTTTATTAAAGGTTCAATAGAATTTTTTTTCGTTTACGAATACAACTTTAGCAATTTTTGCTTAAAAACGATTAATTAATCATAAATAAGTTTTTATGAATATGGCTGTAAAAATACTAAAATACTGAAAATCCTCGATATCATATGGATACAAACAAAAATGAGATTCATCAAATATTATGTATTGGGCGGTCGTTCTTTTAAATGCAGTACAAAACTGGACAATCAAGGCAAGTGATATTAAAATACTTTGAAATAAAGATATATTGAAGATAATTTAAAATACTGTAACCAGATCGGGCAACAAATAATGAAGTATTAGGAAGGATGTATGGGGATCGACTGATTCTTAGAACTAAATAAAGAAATCAAAAAATCGCATATCTGGGACATTTAATGCTAAGTAACAAATATAAATTTCTGCAATCAATAATCAAACGGACAGACGACTTCAGAAAAGAACTTTCATTGCTGAAAAATATACAAAGCATGACCCGCTATAACGATGAACGAAGCTTGTTGAATGCCGCTTAGGGTAGAAAAATTCTGCCTTTATAAAAATATCAATTGTTAAAAATATGATAACTTAGACGGAATTTACACGATGTCTTTTCAGCCATGTCTGTTTAATTTATCCTCTTTTCAACATGCTACCGAAAACCTTTTGCATTTTCACGATGTCTTTCCAAACATGGTTTTTTTCATGTCTAATTATCTAATATACATTTATGTTAACAAACTTGAAAGCTCGTTTAGTGTCTGTTTGGTAACCCCTCTTTCTTCACTAACCCGGTCGCCTACAAACAAAACAATCGTGTTTGTAAACCATATCTGTAAATACATCGTATAAATGCCGCCATATTGTATGTTAGCTTGTATCCGAATACCGCATGTGCAAAAGAAAAAGATGGGTATCATGGCCAGTGTTGCCAATTTAGCATTTTTCATGCTACAACCACATTTCAAAAATTCATTTGGCATGAAAAAAAACTGATTTAGCACCTAGCATATTCCTAGCATTGGTAAATACCCTGTTATTTCCCTAAAGGGTGGGTATAAACGTTTTGTACAAAATTTGATAAAAATATATTAATTATTTTAATCAATATTAGTTTCACTAATAAACACATACTTTTTCCACAATTTTAAATCAATAGGCTCCGGTTTATAGTAGTTTTAGTAAAATTTAACTAGCTTTTTAGTATTTAACGACGTTTTTAAGAAACGAAAAGTAATTTAAAATAAAGTTGATTCTATTGACATTTAATGATTACCATATTTATTTGTGTTTTATAAATACTCAACTTCCCAAAAAAGGTACTTACCCGATATTTACCCAGACAACTGGTAAATACCCGGTATAATCCCATCTATATTAAGGTGGATATAAATATACTGAAATAAAAATCAAAAAAGGAAAAAAATTCAAAAATTAGTAAAACCTATTAGAAAAAGTTTCCAAGGATTGGCTAAGGCGCCTAAAGTTAAAAAAATGGATAAAAGAAACAGATGAAAAACCTTTTGAAATTATTGCAAATGCGAAGTAGAAAGAAGAAACCACAAAAATGCTACGGGCATAACTAAAAAGGGATTGGATCCTTTTAAAAGAATTTGTTACAACTTTCAGCAGAGGCGGAATTAAGTTATGTGCTACAGGTCAACTGCAGCTGTCGATCATCTGACAAAGCTTTGTAAAAAGCAGTTTGACACCTCGTCGCAAAAGCTGAAGGACAAAATGCAGAATATTATAAAAAAAAAATGTGCTTGGGCCTTAGTTTAATGAAGATTTTTCTATATTTTTTATATATATTTGTTTAACATTTATTCTAGCATTTTTTAGCACTTTTTTTCTTCAATAAGTTTTGGCAACACAGATCATGGCTGAATAGAGCCTCTATTCTCCTTAAGCTTTTTTCTATTTTGATTTTGATACCGACTAAAATTTTTTTTTAAATTCATGTATAAAGTTTTGGAAATTGGCGTTATTTACACCACCACAGTAGACACATCACTCGTTTGTGATGATGTGTGTGACATATAAAAATATTCATTCTAGACGAACGTTTTAGTATGCCGATTGACTCAATATCAATTTTTGAGTCGCTTGCTAAATAGCTGGCCATAACCTTGTGCTCAATGCACAGATCATAATTTTTGGAGATATTTTGATATAATTCGGTATACATGTATGTTCTTTATGTACCAATGGCCTATTGAAAGTGGTAATAATCGGTCTATAATTTTACATAGCCTTCGTAAAAACTTGACCAGAATAGAGTTCTTTTATCTATTAATTATTTTTTTATGCTGGTATGAAGGTTAAAGTAAGCCAAAACATATTTTATAGGGCTCGTTACTATTCTTGTCTAACTGTTGAAGAAGGGCTCATAGAAGATACATATTCCACATTCGCTTCTATGTAAAGGGAGCAGCATTAACATTTTTTACAATTTTTTTAATTGTTTTTTTTGCTTCATAGTTCATAAACGAAAAATATTTTTTAGGTTTATATTTCATATAGCAAAATAATAATTTTTTTTTAGATCCCGTTACCATTCTTATGAACCTGCTAAAGAAGCGAGAGCGGAATCCGCAACGATAACATGCGCAAAAAAGATATGAGTATGAAATGGAGCGCACAGGCTTTGTACATCCAAAAGAGTTTTACCCTTCGGCTTTACACGAAATATAAACCTAAAAAATATTTTTCGCTTATGAACTATGAAACATAAATCAATTCAACACTTTATTTGTAAAATTTCATACCATTTCTTTGGTATATTGCGTCTAGTTTTACACAAATACTATTTAATTTTTTTAGCCACTTACCCGACAGCTGCTCATAAAATAAAGCCCAAACCGCCTCGAAGAAACCAAAAACATTACAAATGTATGAATATTTTTTTATTATCTTTTAACGCCACAATAAAAAATGATAAACGTCCTTTTTTATATGTTTGTTGTACACAATTTTACTTCTGGTGGAAAATAGTATTTTTTATTTAGTGTAAGTTCGTTTGTTTGTGCTCTTTTGGCTGGTTTGTTTTTAAAGGAAGTTCATAAAACTCGCAGCCTCTTAAATTTGCTTTTTCTCAGTTTTAGTCTGCAAAAAAAAAAAAAAGAAAAATAGAATATAGTTTATGTCTATATTTGAAAACATTTTTACTCTATCTTGTACAGTTTGTAAGTAATAATACACTTTTTCAAATATTCGAAATAAAAATTTCTCTGTTTAACATTTTAACATTTTAACTACCAACAACATGTTTCAACTATAACTTTCACACCTTTTTAGTCGTTATTCATTTAAATAATAAAATGTTGTGAGTTTTTATTTTTGTTTATTTGGTAAAAAAAAGTGTTTATTTAGCATTCCCTCACTCAAGTTAGTGCCTGTTTGAGCGTGACACTTTCTGTGTGTGGGCTAGTTAAATTGAGAAAGACAGTTATAGAATCACAAACAAGTGTTGAATGTTTCACAGAAACTGCACACGAAATGAAAACAATTTGTCACATTTGAACAGGTTGTTAAAGCCAATTATTGCCTGTTATTTATGTTTTAGATCAAACGGTTCCCAAATCGTGGTCCATAACAAATTTGTTTGTTGAAATTTTAAAACTATTTTTATTTTAATTTGCCGAAATAAAAAAAAAAAAAAAACTATATAACTTTTATATCTTAAACTCTTTCAAATGTCGTATCAAAACAAGAAAACATGGGCCGAGAGTAGTGGTTATGGTTTTTTTTTTTAAACGAGTCACATTGAAATAGAATTACACTTAGAGTTAGGAAAAACATCGTTTTTCAATGAATCACTGAAGATAAAATTGCCGGGAACCCCTGGCTTATAGAACAGAAGACGTGAGGAATTAAATAAGTAAAACAAATATAAAATAATAAATTTTATTTTTTATTAAGTTTGATAATTTATTTTTAAATTAATTTAAGCTTCGACAAGTAAAAAATATTTTGAATTAGCAGAAATGTGATCACTTTAAGAGCCAATTTTTTTCAACCAGTATTTGGATTGTACACTTCGATTTTCGTTTACTGGATTATTTTATTAATAATAAAAAAATAAGATAAAAGCGACACAATTGCAAATTATAAATCGAAATAAAATAAATGTGTTCCGTCTCGTGCTCAGCTCACAATTAAGATTACAAATTTTTTTATTGAAATCAGTTTTTATATGTTTCTATGCTTATTGGGGAAATATTCGGCAAATCTTTTTGGGGATATATAAAAGAAAGAGTGTATGTTAACATAAAATCATGGTCATCACACTTGAAAAAGCAGTATGTGATGGTAATAGCAGCCAGAAGTCTTCTTAGACTGAGGGAACTCTTAGGAAATTAAACGATAAGTCTTTTCAGTTATAACCTTAGCTGTCACAATGGACCATACTGTTTTCTTGGTGAAGGCGTTAAATATGACTTCATGCCAGCCTTTCTACCTAACCAATCCTTAACTTGGGCCGTAAAATAAAAATATTACAAACCCAACAAAATTTCGAAAAATACGTAAAAACCAAAAGCGTGAGCTTTGAGCTTATATATTTATTTAAAGTATTCTACCAGGAACTCAGCTGAGACTTTTTGCGCCTTACTTTTCTTTGCAACGGCAGAGGAAATTAATTGCCTTTGCTTTTTGGAAATTAAATGCCTGAAAAAGGATAAAACTTAACGCATTTTTTATAACAAATTTGAAAAAAAATGTTTAAAATTTCTACTGTTACACTCGCTCACATCAAGTGAGTGTAAATGCTAAAGCAATTTTTTGCGTTCTGTTTCTTTAAATTCTAAATCAAATTATCTCATAATTCACCTACTGCTACCATAACTACAAATTGCCTTCCTAGCGACATTTTTTTTACTTACGAACCACTTTTCATAAAACGTATTTCTAGAAAACATATTCGTACTTTTCTGTCTACAATAAAATCATACAATAAATTGAATTTGAATTAAGTTTTAATGCATATTTTATGTGAAAAATATTAAAACCTAGAAATCTTATTTTCTATGCTGAAATGGTAGAAAAAAGAATAAACATGATTACAATTTGATATGAAAAAAAAACAAATTTCCGTTTTCTCTTTTTCCTTTTTTTTATTTAATTCCGTTTATATTTTGTTTTCCTTTTTATCTATGCATGTTTATAGTTTAACATGTTTGCATAACAAAAAAAAAATAAATAAATAAACAAAAAAAGAAAACTGATTCGTTAAGGTTATTGAAATTGACTCAAGTTGTTAAAAGACATGGGTAAAAAGTTGTGGGTTTACGACAGTTTATTATCCCTTTCTCTTATCCCAAACAAAGCAACAAATAGACAGGGAAAACCACAAAAACCGCAAAGGGACAAAGAAAACAAAAAGCAAGCACAAGTCAAATCTCTTTTGGGGCAAAGAAATCAGTGTAATGTGTAAATCAGCCACAGAAAATGATAAATTGAACAACGTTTTTGAAATAGAAAATTATAAAAAAACAACAAAGGAGTTTCTACTATTTGACATGTCTAAACACTTTAGAGACAAAAAAATGAGTTATAAAATAAACTCTATATCTGGGCAAAATGAATGTTCAATACAAATTTCCTTTATAAAAGGAAGTTGTTTAAATAAAATACCGATTTTGCGACATTTCATGAATAATTTATGATTTATTTGGAAATTGTATATAAAAAGATTTGGCTTTTAGATATTTAAAGAATAAATTAAACGGAATAACGTTTGTTTATTTAACTTAAACTAAAAGAAATGTGAGTTTGGCAAAAATTAATTTAAAGTTTTAAAAAATTACTCAATTAGATGACATATTTTGAATCAACATTATTTCCTTAACTTTTATTTAAAATGAAGAAAGACAATTTTACAACATGAAATGAATTAAAATTTATTGATATTTTTCTTTCTTGGCTGCTGCGGTACTCGAACCCAGGCCAGGACAGGTTACCGTTACATGTTTTTAACTAAACCAACTCTTAGAACTAAATATATATTTTCTAAAAGCTGTTCATTTTGTTTTACTTTTTAAACTTCGTAAACAAAAAGAATGTGGGAATTTTTAATTAAATAAGCAAGTGAATGAAAAGTATTAATCTACTGTAGGGAACAACACGACCATAATCTTGGTAACTTAAAACATTGTGTTTTTAAAATTAGACATACAATGTTTAAAAATATTATATTAATATATTTTTTTATAATATTTTTGGTTGTAGCTAAATTTTATTTATAATTCTTAACCATATTTAAAGTCCGAAGGAGACAAACATTTTGTAGTTAAATACAAACAAAATTTTATTGATCGTGACAATATAAAGATTTTCTGGGGACCATAATTGAAAAGGTCACCTATCCTTGTAACACGCTCTTTTTACCCTTCGCCAAAGGATAAAGTTTGTCATTTCGCTTGCAGCGGCCAAAATATAAATCCTAGATCCTATAGGCATTTACATTTTTTCCGGATCCTTATGAGCAGAGAAGTTCAAATCCGGTTAACCGTCTGTCCGTCCGTCTGTTGAAATGGGTTTTCCAAAGACCCCAATTATGATGGGGAATCGGTAAACTTTGTATTTCTGACATAAGCTAAGGGAAAAGAATTATATCGTTCGGATATAAAAGTTTAATTTCTGAGTGGCATTTCTCTATATTCGCAGTATCTCTCTGGAATTCTATACCCTATAGCCTTCAACTTTTAAGTAACGCTCGAAAATTCAGGGAAAATATTTTTAAACTGTTTTCAGCATAGCACTTTGAAACATAATTACTTGAGATTAAAATATATAAAATTATTTAAACTTTTGATTATTAAAATATATTGTTTTTTTAGATTATTAAATTAAATTATCTTAATTTTTTTTTTATTAATTTTATTTTATCCAGTCCATAAATGACTGAGATATGGGTAAAAGCACGACTTCCTGGAGAACGGCAAGAGCCAAAGTTTCTAAGTAAGATACAAGCATCTTGGTTATCAATAAACAACCCCTTAAAAAATGAGCGGAATTTTAGAAGTGGGCGTGGCACGTCCCAGACAAATACATAAATTCCTTTATATCTGGAAAACGAAAGGAGCCAAAGTTTCCAAATTAGGTGCAAACATCTTGGTTGTCAATACGCAATATCTCACAAAATGTTGGCGGGATTGGAGAAGTGGGTGTGGCCACAAAATAGCTTTTTATATCTAAAAAACGGTAATATTGTCCAAATTTGGCCCACATAGCTGGGTTATTAACACACAACCTTTTTAAATATAAGGGCGGGACTTCAGAAGTGGGCGTGGCATCTGCTGTGCAAGAAATTTGTGGATTTTTGTACATCTAGAGGACGACTAGAACCAAACTTTCCAAATAACGTACAAGTAACTTGGTTATTAATACACAACATCTGACAAAATGTGAGCGGGATTGGATGTGGGCGTGACATAAAATAGTTTTTTTTATATCTAAAGAACAATATTTATATATCTTTCTGCTTTTATCGCAGATTCGGCATAGCCGAATATAGTTAGCACTCTTATTAGTTTAACTTTTTCGAGTTCATCAAACAAATCCTTTGCCAACCAGAACCTACAACTTATTCTTTTAAGCAAAGAACAAATTTCTCAAGAAATTACTTTTACATCAACAAAAATTATTAAACCAAGTTTCGTTAGAAAAGATTATGTTTTTCGCATAAACTTTGAGCATATGCAACACTAGAAATTAAAAAAAAAAAAAAAAACTTATTTGTTCGCTAAAAAATTGAGCATTAATTTTTTTTTTTTCTAAACTGTAACTCGCTACCTTAATAAACTGATTTATATATTTTTTCCTGTTTTTATTTTTTTAAATACTAACTGCCGTATTCATAAAAAATAAAACAAGTTTGAAATGAGTTTTAAGGCAAAATATTCATACAAATTTTTCTTAAAATACATTTCAAATCTAAAATACTAACAAACCACAAAAAGCAGCTTTTTACATTTACAAAGTATTTAACGGCTGCAAAAGCCGATTAAGAACAGCAATGGAATATCACTGCACTGGAATTTTAGTTTGACAAAGATAAAAACTATTTTTATGACTTAGAAACATAGCAACGATTACCAGGAGATTTTTATAGCAACAACTCAAAATGTACCATTTACAAAGTAGCAATCCCAGAAGAACAGTGGTGTCAACGTAAAAAGCTTGTTTGAATTCGAACTGAACTAGGAAACAAAATGCTGTTCAACTTATTTTTCATGGGTTTTAGAGCAGGATACGAAACAAGTGTAAAAGAAAATTTAGAATATTAAATGATTATTTTGTTTTTAATTTTATCTATTTCCCCAAACAAACACAAGAACACAAGGTTAATAAATTTAAATATAATTAAATTTATTATTAAAGATTTAAATATCAATACACAATTGCCATTGAATTATTAAAATATCTTTTCTAATAAACAAGATTTTGTAAATGGTTGGCAAAAATTAAATGGAATTTCCATAAAATGTTCAATCATTTACAGAATTCGAGACTACATAAGGTATTAAGTTTCCAGTGTTTGCATTAATTATTTAATTATTTATAATTTAAAGCCACAATTATTTTAAAATCAATCAATATCTTAAATTTTATTTAGAAAAATTTAATAAAGATTTATCCGCAAATAACTTTAAAGCAACACAATCACAAATTATTAAATAAAAAATTTAAAATAATTTGAAAACTCGCAAAAAAGTATGTTTATTTTATAAAATATTTTGCAAGCTTTATTTTTATATTAAAAGCTTTTATTGGAATCAACAAATTTTTTTATTAAAACTTTTACTCATCATTATCATGTTTTAAGGTTACAGCCCCGTCTCGATTATTTTCTTTTCGCATACAGATCTGTCTTGAGCTACCTGTCTTCAACAATTAATGCTTGTCTTTCTGCAGTCATCTTCCACTTCATTAAGCCATCTCGTTCTTGGCGTCGAGTATTGCATGGGGCTACGCTTAAAATTATTTTCGATGATCTGTACCCTGGCATTCTTCCGACATCATCAGCGCAACATAATCTTTGTTGATAAATGAGACTACGTCTTTATCGTTACATACAGTTTCGATTTTCCAGTTACTTCCTCTCATAAAAGCACCCTCATCCTCATAATTTAACCTTCAAAAACTTGCAGCTTCGGTTCATCCGTCATCGTTAAGGTCCTTGTTTCGCAGCTATATGTAAGTACAGATAGAACTATTACTGTCCTATAGCCTTATTCTAAGTGCTCGAGGTATTCGTGGCGATTTGAAAAGTTTCAGTTATGCATAAAAAATAAAAAGTTCTTACGGCTGCTTGCACTCGTCCGCTTATTACTATTTATATGCATGTCGTCTTTGCTCTTTATTACTGCACTGAGCTAAATTTTAGTTCTCTAAGGCAGTCCAAAACAATCGGTTCGGTAGAAAAAGAGACTTAGACTGAAATGCTGATCAATCTGTGTACTGTAATTCCCTTTCACCGTAATAACTATGGCAGAATGCACCGATTGTCACTTACTTTGGCACACATTTTGTATGACTAGAAATTACTGAATTCTGTTTAGATGATATTGTGGTGAAATTTTGTTAAATTAAGTTCTGTGAGACTAAAAATCGCAATTAGATAATCTTGTGATGATTGGTCTAGAGGTTATAACACAGGTGGACAGACATTGAAAATGTTTTTTATCCGTTCCGTTTTTGGCATGCTGAAGCCGAATATAAAGTGGCAGCTGAAAGAGAAGTATACAGCAAAAAACAAAAATGAACCGTTATATGATAAATGTGAGGGGATGGGAGAAAACTTCGGCTTTAGCGTGCCAAAAAAAACATGAAAAGGAGCTGGAATAGTTAAATATACTTTAAAAAGGTATTTAAATATATTCGTCGGCTTAATATGCAAACCTGCTAACTCCCTTTTAACAAATTTAATAGAACAACATTTTATTTCAAATAAAAATTTACATTTCAAACTCATTTTTATTTTAAATATTGTGGAAATTTTTGATTATCAAAGACCTATTTTTGTATATATAAAAATCTCGCGTCACGGTATTTGTAATTGAACTCCTCCGAAATGGCGTGACCGATTTTTTTGAAATTTTATATGTGTATTTGTTAGGTATGTTTCTATCGTTCTTAACTTACGAACTGGTTTTCTTAAAATTTTAACATCATAAATAAAATAGGGAATAGGGTATGAAATAGGGCAAGAGGGCTAAACCCCCTTCCCCCTCTATCTTCTTAACTGAACAATCGGTTTTCTTAAACTTTGGCATGCAGACTCTGCAAGAGAATTGGGCATGAAATAGGGCAAGAGGTGTAAAAGCTCCCCTTTCATATAACTTCTTAAATGATCAACCGATTTTCTTGAAACTTTGCTGGCAAATAGTGTAACATCTGGAAGGAACCAAGCCTATAAATTTTATTACTTAAAATATTGCATAAATTAAGGTTATTATTTGATTTAACACTGAATTTAATAAATACATACATACATAAAATTCTCAATTCTTCTTAAAATTAAATATCCCACAAATTTAAAAATTTTCCTGGTTTCCTTATGAGACTTACCACCAAATACTCGTAGTCTGGAAGTTATTACAATTCTCTTTATACACAAAAATTTTTAATAACTAAATTAACATTTAAATCGAATTATTCACAATTATATAAATAAAATTCAAAAATAGACAGCACCTTCTTCTTACAAGTATTATACTAAATGTTTATTGAACCTGATATTAATTTTTTGTGCATAATTTCATTTATATCAAATTATATTTTGTCAATATTAAGCGTGTCTTGGTATGTGGTCTGGACGGCAAGTGATAGAACATTAAAATGTTTCGACATGATTTTTTATCGAAATACATATTATGCATTTTTCGACAAATATTACAAGGAGTGCTGTTGTTTTATTTTATTTACATAAGTTATCTGAAATTCTTAAATAATGTTAAAAATTAATGTCAAGCCAGCCAGACTACATATCAAGCAATTACGGCAAAAATAGCTTAATCGACATACATAATTTTAGATTTAAGTTGTTTTCAATAATTTATTGGCAACACTTGCATCATCTAAAATATCATGGTCGCACAAGGTACCGTTATGATTTCGTTCATACTGTTAGTTTTTTTTTTTGACAGCGGATTTTCGCTTAAGCTAAAATTCTCCACAATAATGTAATACTACATTTACACCTACGCAAAATCTAGTACTTACGAGATTTCGAGCCAAATCTAGTTGTTTTTGACTAGATTTCCCATACAAAACAAAATCTACTTCGTGACAAGATTTCGACGAAATCTACTCAAAATCTAGTAGTACTTAATGATGCAACTATGGTTTTTACAATATAGCACTAAAAAATATTTCCCTGCACAAGAAAAAATGACATTTAAAAAAAAACAAAACAAAAATTGTAAAAAAATTAAACACACGAATAATATTGATAAAATAAATATCGTTGATTATTAAAAAAAGGTAATGCAAATTTTTTAATGTATATTTCTTTTTGTGTTTGTGTGTGTAACGAAAAAACTTTAAGTCAGCTGTTGTGTTATAAAAACAAAATCTCGCTAATGTCAAAAAAGTACAATGTAAACGCACTAGATTTCGAAGAAGATTTTAAATCAAATCTACAAGATTTCGGCTTAATGTAAATGTAGTATAAAAAAGAACTTGAGTTTGGTGAGAAAAATGGCTAAATTTAAGAAAAAATTAATAAAAAAAAATGTTAAAATAACGTTTTTCATAAAAAACACAATAAAATTAAACAAACATAAATTAATATTTTAGAATGAAATTTTAAACATGAAATAAAATTGTTAACAACAAATCTCATCATAACCACAAAAAAGCTTAAGCGACAAAAACAAAATTTTACAGAAGTTTTTTTATTTTATTTCATATAAATTTTGTATTAAGGTTGTCGCTTACGAATAAATGGTTTTTGCTATTAAATCGTTAGAGTACCTTATGTGACCATAAAATTTTGGGAGATGATGCAAGTGTTGCCAATAAAGTCGTTTATTAAAAAAAACGAAAATTGAAAATCATGTCGCTTAAGTTTGTTTTGCGGTAATAAAATATTTTGATTTGTAAAAAAATGCATTGTGGGGTTATTTAAAACAGGGAGTGTACAAATCGCAACCGACAAATGTGGATAAACCATAAATTTGAGCGACAATAACTCTAACTCCAGCATCAACTTTGCGGGCAGTAATAAACAACTATTTGCTAAGATATCGCAAATCCTTCAACGAGCAGGCGAGCATTTTAATTCCATTAACCTAAAGACTAATTGAGGAGGTAAATAACAAAACGCAACAATTCCACTTTTTAAGTTTAATGTTTTTTTAACAGAATACTATTCTTCATATTAAAATCCTTTTAGTCATTATTAAAACGAATTTATTTAATTTGAATCAGATCAAAACGCAATAATTTCACATGGATACATCGTGCTGGCTTATTTTTTATTTTTTTTTTTGTTTAATATATCTAAATATTGTTATAGTGGAATTTTTTTGTTTTGTTATGTAGCTCCTCAATAAAACTATTTTTAAACAAATCCAATAAGCTTTCAAATGAACAAAAAGATTGAATAAATCCCATGCATTACACAAAAAGTTATTCTAATTTCTTAATGTAGAAAAATTCATCAGGGTGGCTTTCTCCTACCTCAACTGTGGTGACGTATATAAATAAACACATACATAGATACATAGGGTCTTAAGTCGTGTAGTAGTCTTCTGGGCATCTCATGAAGAGAGTTTTTGATCGTCGACGATGGCATTTTCTAATCGTAGGAGATTTCTCGCACGGGAGAAACTGTTACACAAGCTGATTCCTCTGTGAGACGCTTCAACAACACAGCGAAAGGCACTTATATTAATCGTAGGTTGAATCGTTTGAGATGTGTGTAAATATCTTCAATCGAGTCTTTCAAAAAGCATATCAAGAATCTTATGAGACTCATGTAGGAATTATCATACAAATCGTGAAATGCTCAGCCGAATAACTGAGCTTCCTAATTGACCACGTCAAACATTTTTTTTCATGTCAAAACTTCTAATTTTCATAAAATTTATACAACACAAAACGCGACTTAACAACACCCGATTAAAAAATCTTATATGACAAATCGCTTGGTCGGCTTGTTTTATTGAAATTTTATTGGCGATAGAATTTCCATGATAGAAAATCGCTTTTATTTAGGTACCTCAGTAATTGTTATATGATTTATACAGAGAGTCGCAAAAAGTTCGTTTGATGGTGGCTTGTTGAAAGATAAACAAAATGTCACATTGTTGGTTTTGTACTCTTGAAATAATTTTTTAAAGATTGCTTTAGAACTTGCATGGTAAACATTACATGATTAAAAGACGAGCGTGTGGAAAATGTATAAAAAAAACAAATAAAAAAATGTAGATATTTTTGTTATTGTTTCTCGTCAGATCATCATTAGAAGATTCTTTTAGAAGTTGTGTATTAAACACAATCGTCTTACAAACAGCTTATGCTAGCTGGGATGTAAGTAATTTTTTACATGTTATAATTAAGTGTAAGTAAAAAGTTAACATGTAATCGTTTTATTAAGAAACTTGAATTTCTTCAACACGGACATAACGAATTTTTTTTCTTCTTTGTGTTTCTAACTAAAAAAAGACAAAAACCTGTCAAAAAAAACTACGGCTTTTTTAGCTAGTCTCACAACTTACGCCACCTACTATAACTGTCTTTTGTATGACTCATAACTGCTCACACTTTTGATGTTAAATCTTAAACAGCAGACATTTATAATATAAAAATAAAAATATTATATTTATAATCATAATAATGTGAAAACAAAAGTAAAAACAATAAATCACAAAAAAAAACTGAGATATAAAAAAAAAGTAGTCATAAATGTATGAGGATATAATTGCACGAGTATAAATGTAATGGATGTGTACTTAAACTTTTTTTCTAGGGTAAGAGAGGGAAAAGTTTCTGTAAATAATGTTAAGGACTATAAAAGACGTGTGTCTTGAAGTGACGTAATAAACAGAACGACTGACAGACTGACGGACGAACAAACAAACAACGATTCACAAACAGCATGTCTATTAAACTTGTCACAATATTTGTTAGAATGTCAGTGAACATATTGGAGTGTAAGTGTAGTTGTCATTTAAACACAGATGAATGTTTAACAAGAATTTTAGGCTTTAACACGAAATTGTTATTATTATTATTGTTTCTTTTAAACACGTTAGTTATGAATGTTTTCTTATGTATCACATAATTGTGGGTGTGTATTTGTAACATCTTACGTTTGAGTTTGTGTATTTGTAAGTGAGCGTATGTTCAAGTGTATGTTAAATTAACGTTTAATTTAATACACGTTTACGTTGTTAAACTTTGACAGTTTTACTAACTTTTTTCATACATATTGCTATGAGGACTTCAATAACCAAACGATATACATTATTTCATTTGAACAATTTGTTTATTAAATTAATACAACAAAAATAATATATATGAGGAGCCGCAGAACAAAACGTACTTTTTCACACATTTAAAATTTTTGGGAAATTGAGGTTTATTTATTTCGACCCATTACAAAACTGCAAGAACCTGGAAATGGAAACAAGTTTTTTGTTTGCCAATAGATGAATCAAACTGCCGTAAGTTAACACATTAAATGTCAAGGAGGTTTAATATCAAACCAATTTTATATCGAAAAAAGTACGTTTTGTTAAAAAAAAAAAATGAAAAAAGTACGTTTTGTTTAAAAAAATATTTAATAAAATATTCAAATTTTCTACAGATTCTTGTAATTCTTCCATGTTTTAATTGTACTATTGTATTAAATATTTTTTTCTTAACACTCATTCACTAAACAATAGTTAAATTATTGCAATTATTAGTGGCTATTCTTGAAAACTCGTCGAAGAAATACAAATTTACATTAAAACAAAAGCAAAGTACAAGAAATAGTTTTTGTTTATCATACATTTCTAAAATTAAATAAACGTTAGAATTTTGACGCGTTTCTCTAATTTTAAAAAACGGTAAATTGTATGATAGACACAAAAACAATTTCTTAAACTTTGTTTTTGTTTTAATGAAAATTTCACTTTTTCGACGCGTTTTCAAGAATAGCCACCATTATTTAACAGTTAATTTTAACGAAAATGAAACGGCATGAATAAACGTCAAACATATAAAGAAATGTTATGTTATTAAAACAACACGAAGAAATAAACAAAATAATGAAAAAAGCACTTTTTGAAAAAAAAAAAAATGAAAAAGTACGTTTTGTTATGCACCAACTCATTTTCTTGGTAAAAAAAAAGAAAAAATAAGCTAACTAGATTTTTTCTTAAAGATTTTAACCCAAATATTATAAACATATCAAAAAACCAATTTGTCAAAAAATGCGAAAAAGTACACTCACAATATTCTGTACGTAAAATTAACTGAAATTGTAATATAAAATAAATGAAAGTTCAATTAAAAACCGGTCTACCTATTTTTCATTTATTTTTAACAAAAAGTTCATTTAATTTTTACTGTCAAAAATTCAACACCATATTCCGTAAAATCAAATAAATATTCAGTTATTTTATTAAATTTTCGTTTACTCCACAAAAGAGCCGAATTTCTTAAAAATACCAGACAGACACCTGTCCGCTTGTTTTTCTTATAAGCGAGAGAGGGAGAATATTTTTATTTACTTACCCAGTTACACACGTTTGTTTTACTTTTGTTGTACTGACCACGTTGTTTACAGAAGAACTCTCAATTATAAGACACCAGCAGCATGACCGATATGGCTTCGCAATTATTTTGCTTTTAAAATTTGATGTATTTAACTAAATTATTTTAACAAATAGAAAATGGGAATTGCTTACACAAAACAAGCAATTCATTTTTTATAGATAAGTAAAAATTAATTTTTGGTAGTAAAATTATATAAAATAACTGAATATTTAATTGTTTTTACTGAATATGGTGTTGAATTTCTGACAGTAAAATTTTATAAAATAACTGCATATTTATTTGTTTTTACGGAATATGTAGGTAATTTTTTGACAATTAATTTATATAAGATAACTGAATATTGATTTGTTTTTACGGAATTCGCGGTTGAATTTTTGACAGTAAAAATTAAATGAACTTTTCGTTGCTTTAAATTACATTTTTATTTACTTTAACATAAAGAAGAATTTAACTCAATCAACGGACAATATTAACTGCAACTGAAAATCCGTATTAATATGCACTTAGTTTTTTGAATAACTGTTAGAATCAGTTAAAAATAAATTTGCTTGGAATTTTAAATGTTTATTTATTTAAAAATGGCTGAACGGAATATTTCTTAAATAAACTACAGTCCGTTACTGTAATAATATTGTGAGTGTACGTTTTGTTCTGCGGCTCCTCATATATAATAATATAATATATATAATATATAGTATAAACATGTGCCCGGTTCTTCCAAATAAAATGTAAATACTGGTTTTATAATACCTAAGGAAAAAAAATTCAGAGTCTTGTTAACCAAAAGGAAAATTTTTAAGTTTTATGTGTTTGCTGGGTATGAGTAATAATATCATAAACTGGGTTCAACTGGGTATAACTCAGGAACGATAAGAGCAAATTCAAAAATATTTGTTTCCAAATTAATAAGAATTAATTGATTTTTCAAACTGCGTTGTTAGTTTGTTTCATTTTTATAAAAAAAATTTCAAGTTATAAAGCGTTATTTACAAAATGTATAGAAAAATTACGAAAAATTTTAATGTAGGGTGCATAAATGAGCAAATGCATTGCAAAAACCTATAGTCTTGTACACCAAAATAAAGCTTGGACATTTTCCTTTAAAATTATTTCTTTAAAAGTGAAGAAAATCGTGATTTTGGCAAAAATCTTAAAAATACTTTACCCTATACGCTTTTAAATTATGCTTGAGCTCCAAAATTTTTTTTTTTTTTTTTTTTTGACACACTAATGTACACGTGTAGTGACAAGGCATGAAATGAAAAATTTCCAACACATGTTTGAGAACAACAAATGTTTCGAATAAAACTAGTTGTGAAATTCCATTTCTCCGTGCAGTTTAATACATGTTAATTAGATTTGTTAGGCAATTTATCAAAATGGTGATACCAACAAGCACCGGGCAAAAAAAGTTTATTTTTAATAAAAAAAAAATAAATATCTAAAGATACAAAATATTCTGGTAGTGTATGAAGTCATTCCTAAGTAAAAGTACATATCTAAAACTTCAATATTAACCAAAGGTTGGCTTAAGGTAAAAGTATGTGAAATATTGATAGAATAAGACTATTGTAAAAAGCTTTATAAATTGAAATTTGACTCATAGAAACACATTCGAAAATATGGTTAACATATTTTTTTTTAAACAAATAGAATCTGGGAATTTATTTCTCATGGTAAGTAACATTTATTATATAAATTTTCATATTAATTCGAATGTGTATTAGAATACACATTCACAGTTAAATTACAATTTATAAAGCTTTGATACTTTAATAGCCTTCAATATTTTCCAGGAATATTTCCTATGCACTATCAGAAACAGTTTTCTTTTTTCTGGATGGCGTTAACCTGTCCTCAGGTGATGTCAAAAAAACCCACAAAATTTTTGGAGT
Source organism: Pollenia griseotomentosa (assembly GCA_963931875.1). Classification (NCBI taxonomy): domain Eukaryota; kingdom Metazoa; phylum Arthropoda; class Insecta; order Diptera; family Polleniidae; genus Pollenia; species Pollenia griseotomentosa. The sequence continues at coordinate 89,824,381 of OZ007563.1, forward strand.
TTTTTTTTCAATCTCCAATTTCAAATTTTAAAAAAATTTCTTCAACAAAATCGAAGAAATTGAGACCTGCACACCAGGGACTTGTTTAAAACATTTTAGAGAATGAAAATAAAAAATTTTAAAAATGTCCCCCAGTACACTTGGGTAGGGCAACGCTTTGATTTTTACGAATTTCAAGGAAAAAGCTTCAATAGGGTAAAGTTCATCTATTTTTATGAAGTTTAACTTAACCCATTCCCAGCCATTGTACTCGCTTGGGTACAGAAAAAAGGCAATATTTAAGTACGCTTAAATTTTATAACAAAATAAATTAGAAAACTTTTGATGTGTTTTTGCATTCAACACATTGTGCTTTAAAGACACACATAAAAAAATTTAAAAAAATATATACCGTTATAGTGTATTTTCTTTTGTTCTTGTAACACTTTATCATTTTTGTGATTTTTAGCTAGGCCAGTAACAATTGAGCTGCATAGAGTAAATACTGTTTTGTTGAAACAAAAGTTTCTTATAAATTTCTGAAGAAGAGTGATTGTGTGTACATTTAAAAAAAAGTTACAAGAAAAATTTTTTTATTCGACAACGTTATTTGAGTAGCAAAATCGCTGTACCCAACCGAGTACAATGGCTTGATATGTATAATTTTTTTTTAATTTTTCTTCGACCAAAATGGAATTTAAAGCCATCAAACCCTCAAGTTTTTATGCTAAAGCTTTCACAAATTTAAACAGCTAGATAAAGATGATCACAAAAGTTTCGATATAGCTATTATTCAACCAAATCCGGACTATAACACAGATGAAGAGGAGGGGAATGCTGAGGATATTCTTTTTGATCGCATGCCAAATGATGCACCAGGTGAAGTCGAATGTTTTTTTTCGGCAGTGATATCAAAGATTATATCCCACTTAAGAAGTTGCGACAGACAATAAATTTCAAAATCGAGCAAAATAGCTCCTAAGTAGACAAAGAGACCTTGTGATATTCAAATGCATCAAACTAATTTTTTTTGGTAGACACTCCTCAAAATAATTCATAAGAGTTAAACAAGTGAGATTTGGTCTTAAAAATAGGATGCTAACGAGCAGTTCCGGTTATTTATACCAATTCGATACTAACTGTGGGGCCAAAGGTATAAAAGTAGAAAGATCAAAACTCCCTCTTGGATCCCGAGTCGTGCTTGATGTTATGAACAACGTTCCTAAAACTTTAGATTATGTTGCAAACAAATCTCAAATGGACTGGCTTGGGTTTCAACGCAATATTGCTCAATTTTATTTGCGAAACTATACCCAGAAGGTGAATGTTTCCAAATGGTCGCTGACTGCTGGCGTTGCAACTAGTGGTGGAAACTTCTTTCCTAAAAGGATAACAAATCAGTTACGATGTCGTGAGTGTTATAACAGCATAATATGGGTATTTGAGCAATGCGATGTTGCTCTATGATTTGAAAAAATATGCTTTAAAATTTTTCATAATTAAAAAAATAGCATACTCATGACGCCATTGTACTCGTCCGAGTACAGCCCTTAAAACACACTTCCAGGAACTTTTTTTTTAGTTTTTTGTTTTTTCTATATTTATTAACTGTATTTAAGTATAAACAAATAAATGAATTTCAATCTTTTTTGTTTTTAATGGTCTTGGCGTTTAATGGGTTAATGCTATTCAGAGTTCAATGACACAATCTATAAGGACTGTACTCTGAAAATTTGGTCAAAATTTCCAAGAAATGCAATGCAAAGTATATTTCTTTATATCTAGAGAACGGTAGGAGATAATTTTCCTAATTTTGTACAGATACATGTGTATTCAATGCACAACCTTTTAAAAAAAATGACGGGATTGTAGAAGTGGGTGTGGCACCTCCCATAACATAGATTTTTGTATATCTGGAGAATTTTCCTCAAGTCGTATTAATTAGTTTATTATATCCCGATTAAACAAAAGCAAAATTGTTGTTAATTGATATTTTATACAAACAATTTTGCACAAATTCAAAACAAAAAACAAAAAACAAAAAAAAACATAAAAGTGAAATTTAAACGTTTTTTTATTGAACTTCTCATACAATAATTTGTTCACATATTTCGAAATATGTTCAAAAGTGTATGGCAGAAATATTTTACACTAAAAAAAACGAAAATCTTAGCTACAAAACCTTTAAGGAACAATTTTTAAGAAGATTCCAAAATTTCTTAAGAATCGAGTTGAATTTTTTTCAATTTTTTTCTATATCGTATTTGATCATAAAAATTTTCAGTAGAAACAAAACAATTTTTAACTTAATATTAAAGGCATATTAAAAAAAAATTTTAAGCTTACGGTTCATTACCAAAAAGGAGACAATATAGCACGATATTTTGCAGCATCTAGATATAAATATTACGTGGCGATTCTTTTCAAAAAGTGGAAAAGTAAAAAATTTCAAGTTAATACCCTTTTTACAATCAAGTGCGATATTAGTAATAGTCACCCTTGTCGTGTTTGGCGTATTTAAAATACGCCTACGACTGTTTGGTTATAGATTAAAGGAAAAAAGTTATTTAAAGTATTTTAAATACGACAAACACGATAAGGTTGAATATAAGAAAGTAAATCAGCCAGCCTGACGGATGGACGGCCTGACATTGTTAGATTGACTTAGAAAGTGATTCTGAGCCAATCGGTATACAAACGCATAATACCTTATCCACTATTATGGTGGTATTTTACATGAAATTCTGCTTCTTTTATATGAAAATTCTGTCCGAGTAATAAGAGAAGTTAATTGCTAAATGTATAACTTTTTAAGATGTGTAAATAGTAAAATATGGATTTCATAGAACTTGCAATCTTGTCTGTTGGTCGCTAAAAGACGCCATTATCCGTCTATATATATTTTTTAGTCTTCCGTACCTTTTGGTTCCTTGTGAGTCCCAACAAATTTTTGCACGCCAGCTTTCATCGTTTTCTCAGGGTGTGACCTAACGATGTCCCAATGTTTACGAATAAAATAAAAATTTCAAATTGATCTATTCCCTTTACATTGGCCACACTCTGTTTAATTTTATAAAAAACTTTTTATGTATGAGTTTTCATTGCAAATACTTTTAATGTGCTTCCTTAAATTGTATGCTTAATGCGTGCTCATTTCTTCTGTCCTTATGTCTGTCTCTGAGTTTAAGTACAAGTTTATTTTTATTTCGGTGCTTTTGTTGTGTTGAATTTAAATTTATTTTATGGTTCTTCTTGTAAACAATTAATTTTGATAAGCATCTCTTTAGTATGTGTTAACAAGTTGTTTCATGTTTTAGTTGAAGGTATCAACTAAGCAGAAATGTTTATAACGATTTTCATCTCGAACATTTTGTGGTGTTTTGTGGAATTTTCTTTAATTTCAAAAGCAAGAAAACATTAAAAGGAAAATAATTGTAATTCATATATAATTTATGCTTATGTTAAGAGGAAGTATATAAATTGTTTAAGTTATATTTATAAATACCACATGTTTATGTTTGTATGTGTGTATGTTACAATTGTTAAGTTGGTTTAGTAAAATTTATTTTAATCAAATATTAATCATGCGTATAGGGGTCCATTTATATAAGTTTATATGTAATTATACATTGCTTATACGTTCAGTAGTCTAATATATTAATATAAATTGCTCATACGTTACCGTACACATTGGGACATAAAGAAAGTACAGGCAAAGCTCGGTATAACAAATACTCACTTTAACGAAAATCCGATATAACGAATGAGCAAGTTTTTTCATTAGATACCTTATATAACGAACGATCAACTTTTTTTGCTCCCGGTTTAACGAATGTTTAAGAAAAACAAAGCAAAACCAAAAAGTCGGTACAATACCGTTTGTTTGGATGTGCTTTTTTTGTTTGTTACAAAGTATGAGAACATGCAGATTAGATTTAGGCATAATAAAAGAGTTTTGTTTGAAGTGTTGTTGAAGCAAAATGGTGAATAGGAAAGCATATCATTCAGTGGAAAAATAAAAAATTTTAGAAGAATGTAAAAAAGGTGTAATTCTTTTTCTTATATCGCGTATTGAATATGAAACCGCTGATAGAGGAATTTGTTATTATTTTTAAACATATGAGTGTTAGCATACATATATACTACAGATTTTTTTGGACAAATTATTTGTCCCAATATGTAAACACGTATGTACTTACGTATGTAAGTTTAATAAACATGCATATAACATAAACAGCTCGATTTAATGGTAAATGTAGCTTATTTTTTATTTAAAAGAAAGTTCGGTATAACGAATCTCACAGTTTAACGAAAGGGGCTGACATTATATCATTCGTTATACCGGGCTTTGCCTGTATGTGAAAATTAAAGATCTCGTTTCTATTTCTAAAATAATTTGATTCTTTTGACTGCGAACACCTTGTTGATTTGGGAAACTGTTAACTGTAAACGTAATGCAAACTGAAACAAATGTTACGTGGTTACGTGTAGGCTGTCAAATATTTGTTTAGTGTGACCATACCTCAAAATTTTTTGAACAAATTTAAAGCTTAAACAAAGAATAGAAGCTGTTAAACCTTTTATAAGAAATATTTGAAATATATGAAGCTTTTTCATTTTTTTACCGCATCGAATTTTGTGTTTTTATAACTATCAAATTCATATTTTATTTTATTAAAATGATAATGGCATCTTTTTTAAAGCTCAAATTTGATCCTACATTTATCATTCTGCGGCAGAAAATTCAAAAAACTATTGATTTTTTTGTTAGCAAATGTTGCTTATTTCACCATTTAATGGCTAATTAAGTAAAAAACGAATTAAGTCTTTACACACTTTGTTAGCAATTTTTATTTAGCAAAGTTGTCCTAAGGTTTTTAAAATCTTAGACAAAAAAAATGTAACAAATGATGCAAATGCTTTTCTGTGTTCAACCGTTGAACTTATTCTAAGAAGCTAACGCCTATGACTTTTACGATATAAAAAGAGTAAATAAATTTTATTAATAATTGTTTTTTCTAAATTTCTAAATTAAACTACAGCTTTTATTCTGAGTTCCAAACAAAGCAACATTAAACCTTTGCTATGTGTCGCACTTATAGTGTATATTTTATTGTTACAAAAAATGTATTAGTACTAATTACGCTAAATCTAATTTTTTTGTTTACTCTTTTACTATTTGATATTTCCCTGACTCAAAACTGTTTAAGAAAAATCTACTTCGAATTTATTCTAAATTCACATGCAAACTACAATGAAAAAAAAACAAAATAATCCATCCGTTCTTAAATCAAGCCAAAGCGGTGTCAATAGCAAGGACCGGAAAACGTTTTTTTTTTATGTTTTTTAAAAAATATTTATCATTGGTGTTCGAAAAATATTTTAAACTGTACAAAAAACAAAAAAAGAAAAAAATATTTTGTTTGATATTGTTTCTTTAAGTTCAAAATAATAAAGTTCTCAAAAAAAAGTTTTAATTTTTTCGTACAAAATAAAAATTTTTCCCATCAGTTAAAAAAAAATAAAAAACAAACTCAAAAAAGATATTTATTTTTTCAGTACAATATTATTTTGTACATAAAAAGAAAAAAACCGAAAACTTAAAACTTAAAATTGAACATGACAAAGATAAAAATTATGAGATAAGATTATAAAGATATGTATATTATTTTTTTACGCTGTTTAGCTATTTTTATTGTTTTTTTAACCGATTTAGAGATTTCAAATAAATTTTAGAGTTTGTTTCTGATGTTGATTTTTTCGTGAATTTTTGCCATGTTCGCGATAGAAGCGATTTTTTCCTGTAAGTTTCTGGTTCTTTACAGCTTTAACGATTAATAAAAAATAGTAGACTCTGCTATCATACCGCTGTTAGCAAATTTTTGCGAATTTCCGCTAATTTCCCAATTTTTTCCGAATTTTTGCTATTCCTTATAGTTTTAGGGACTTCCAATCAATTTTATGTATTGTTTGAAATATTAAAAATTTTCGCTATTTTAGCAAACTTTTGCGAATTTTTGCAACATTTAATTTACTAATAAAATTTGTGCCCATAACTTCTTTTAAATTTGCATTTTCATATTATAAATTTAATTAAAATTCACAATTTAAACTACAAAATTTGAGTTCTCAATGTAAGTTTCTAAAAACAAAAAAAAAAAAAATATTTTTCTTTAAAACGTTTTTTTAAAAACTTTATTGTTTTTTAACTTTAAAGAACAATTCAAACAAAATATTTTTTTTTTTTTTTTTTTTTTTTGTACGGATGAAAATATTTTTTGAACACCAATGATAAATATTTTTTCATGTACAAAATACATATTGTACTTCAAAAATAAATATCTTTTTTTGTGTTTCTTATTTTTTTCTTAAACTGATAGAAAAAAAAATTCATTTTGTACGCATGAGTTTTGAATTTTTCAAATGAAAAACTTAAATTTTAAGTTTTCGGTTCTTAATTTCTGATGCCTGGTCAATAGTACTAATAAGTACTAATCAAGTACAAAACGCTTCATTCGAGTACGGATTATTCAAGTGTGAAATACTTAACTTATCCATATTTAATTAAAAGTGAGATAAAATTAATCTCAAACTGTGCTTGATTCAAGAATTTCTAATACGGTTTAAGCTCGATTCGTACTCGAAATAATTCGAAAGGGAGATTAGATTGATTTCAAACTTAAAACTTATCCCATAGAACCAGAGAGAATATTATTCTTTCACTTACTCGTTACATATGTTTATTTTACTTTTTTAGCATTCCGCCCCTGGTTTACAAAAGAATTCTTACTTATAAGATACCAGCAGCATGCTCGATATGGTTTCCGTAATCATTCTACTTCTAGCATTTGATCTATCTCAAGCTTCGATTAAACTTGGGTTCTTTCCTGACTTTAATGGAATTAAACAATTATTCTTTACTCTAAGGCACCTTGGTTGTAGTTGTAACTTGACCTTACCCTGTCTCTGACCTATTCCGAATATAATTTCAATCTATATTAATTGGAAAAGGAGTTTATTAATGTAACTTTTGGACAAACCAGCGTTGCAGATTTCTGTGTAATTATTCAAAAATAGAACCTTTTTAATTCATTATAAAAGTATTAAATGTTAAATTTTTATTTTTCTTTATCCATTGCTTCCACAATCTGATAATGAGCGATAAAGCCCCTTTCCTATTATCAATAAAGCAAATCTGCAGGATTTGAGCTACAAAGAATCCAAGAGCAGTTCATCAGCAACAATTACACTCATCTATGTGTGCTGTTTATTGTGGTGTTTCCACCAAAAGAATAATTAGCCCTTAATACGTTGAATATGATATTTATGTTTTAATTTCTGTCCACAGTGGTGCATATCGGACGATGTTGAAAAATTTGGTTAGTCCATTTGTGTTTTTACAGCTCATAGTTCAGGTGCTTAAACTGGGTTCCAAGTTCATCGGATTTAACAGCTTTTGACAGTTTTCCTTGGCGATATTTCAAAGAAAGGGTGTGTGTGAAAATTCCAAAAAAACAGCCTCTAACTAAAAACCAACATTCGAAATGATATCGAGGGCATTGCAGCCGAAAATTTGTGAATAGTTTTGTAAAATATGGTACAAAGCGACTCAGAAAATGACCGCCATTTATAAAAGATAATTTTTTTAACTAATAAATTAAAATTGCCCAATTAACTAAAATTTAATAATAAAAGCATAAATAAAAATGTTCGTATGTTACATATTTTCAAACACAAAATGAGTTTTGTGTTATTTTAAAAAATTTTATGATATTGTTGCAAATTTTAAAATACTCTTATTTAAAATAGAGTTTAATACACGTTTCAATCATCGTGATGAAACTCTGCATTCACATAAAAAAGAGAGCGCAATGTTGCATTTAAGCACCACCCAAAAAAAAATTTCCTTTACACACATGTCAAGAACATACAATTGAATTACTTCACAATAAATGTTCATCAGAAAAATTTCTTTATACAACACATGTGCTCAAACAATCATACAATATTTTAAAAATATGTAAATTCTTTAGATTTTGTATTAACAGAAATGTTGCTGTCTTCATTACACACTTAAAGCAAACATAAATTTCGAGAATGCCAATTGAACCAAAAACCAACTTAAAACCAAATAAAATTTGCTCAAGGTAAAACTTTCCTACAAACAACAAACCCATGAAAAATTCGAATTAAATCATTTCAAGTTGCTAATTAACATTTTCACTATTGTCGAAGTATGGTGTAATTTAATATATTACATAATTCTGTTGTGAAAAGTGAATTAATGTGATGTGATATCTTTTTCGAAAAATTATAAAGAATTTTTTTACTATCGAATATTTTATTTTATTTCTCTTTTTGCGCACCACATCAAGAACTCGGTGTCGAAGGCTTGTTACGTAAAATCTATTCACATTCGATGAAAATTCTACTCGTTATACATTTGTGGTTAGAAATTTTCAAATGGATTTTGATGAAAGAAACAAATACCATAAAGCAAATTAAACAAAAAAAAAAAAAAAAAAACTTTTAATTCATGTTAATTACTGCTACGTTGTTAGAAGTGATAAGTTTTGTAAATAAGAATGAACAGGAACACACACACACAGGTAGATATCAAATGAAAAATTAAATATAATTTTAAATACAAACAAAAAAACATTATAACGTTGTAATTTAATTTTGTTGAAAACAGTGAAGCATGTAATAAAATGGACAAATTTTTGGTTTACTCACTTCGGGGATTCAAAAGGTATGCGATCAAGTCATAGTTTCATAATATCTAATATTTGACAATAATTTAAAAAAACCTGTATTGTCTTTCATACAAAAAAAGTCCTAAAATAATAAGACTTTTTATGCTGTGTTAATTGTTTTGTCATAACTAGACAGTAGAAATTTAAATTATGATGAGTTGCTTACAGCTTTCATATATTTTTCTTTTATTATTTTAAGCCATATGACGTTAAGAACAACTGCCCAGCAAAAACTTACATTGCAAAGTAATGAGTTAAAAAGCTAATATAACGACTCTTCACTACTTATACATTGGCATTTTAACTCATTATTTTAACACGGTGATGTCATTGGAGGCAAGTACTTACCACCCTCGCTTACAAATATGGAGTTAAATAAGTCATTACCACATTCGCTTACAAATAGGGACTTAAATAACTTATTACTCCGATGTCACCAAAATTACAACTAACATGTAGTGTTATTCATTGGATGAATACTTTTAATAAAGTAAAAAAAATTTTTTTTTTATTATTTTTTTTAATTATTTTTTTTTTCTATTTTTTCTTGTTTTATTTTTTTTTCTATTTTTTCTTATTTTATTTTACTTATTTTATTTTTTATTTTTTTTTCTGTCTCTGGCAGGATTCGATCGCGCATCCTCGGTGCTGAAAGACTAGCTCACTACCAGCTTGTCTACTGGGGCAGTGTAGTTTTTGTATAAAAAAACTATGTTTTTTACTCAATTAAGAGCGCTAATAAACTCATACACAAGTACTTAGGTATCAGATTATATGTCAGCCATTACTAAACTACTTCTATGTAATGCAGATGGTATGAAGTAGTCATTGAAAAGTAAGTTGTTCAGTAATGGCAAGTCATTACCAAGTTTTTGCTGGGTGTGTATAATCTTAATTTAAACACAAAAATTATAAAAAACATTTATTTCTATGTCCTTTTCAAGTAAAATTTAAAAAGTTAAAAAGAATAATGCTAATCATACGAATTTTGAATCCAAAAACATGTTTATTTATGCTTTAAAAATTTTGTATTATAGACGAAATTTTTCTTGAATAAAAATAAAAATGATTTTGTTCAAGAAGTTTTTTTCAAAACTTTTTTGCTATCTTACCTCGACTTAAGATGTCTTGTCAAAATGCCACAGATTTATATTTCAAAACTTATAGCAAAAATATCGTTTCAAAAATTATTGAAAAAAAAAAATGGAGCCGCGATAGTCCCAGGTGCAGTACGTCCCAGTGCAATAACTCTAAATGAAATAAGTCCCAAAATAAACTGGCAAAAAGTAGCAAATCCAAAAAAAAATATTAATAATTCCCAAATCAAAAATTAAGCTAATCGAAACTTTTGGGCGATATTTCATATTGAAATGACTCCCAAAAAAATTAGTGAAATACTTTTTGTTTATTTGGAGTTTGTAATTATAAACATTTAAAAAAAAAAAACAATAATTAAAAATTTCTTAAAAATGAAGTAAACCCCATAAAAAATTAAAGAACTTCCAAAAGAAATGGATATAATATCCAAAAATGGGAAAAAAAGGCTCGAAAAATAATGAAAAGGATATTCTGCTCTATGGTATTAATAAACACCAGTTTCGCTCATAAAAGCTTCTAAATCTGGCCTCGAGAACGACCGAAGGCCGACTTTGCAAAATACTTTAGGTATACCATAAAGGAGAAAATTATTGGACGCGACCATAGGCCGGCTTTGCAGAAAAGTTTTTTCTGGATTTTAAAATTTTTAAATTCGGGATTTTAATTTTCGGGTTATGGCCCCAACCCATAATTCTACTTTTAAAGAATTATATACAAATTTTAAAATAAAACTTTTCATTATTTTTAGGCCTTTTTCACCATTTTTGATATAATATTCAATTTGTCTGGGAGTTCTTTCATTATTAGTGCTTTATTTCATTCATTCATTGTCATTGGATTGTTTTAGGGAAATATTTTAGTAATTTCTTTGCGAGTTATTTAATAATCGAAATATATAGTTAGCGATTATGGATCTTAAAATTTTGGATTTTTTTAATCGAGATATTAGTATTCGAAGTTTTATTGTACTTGAACATTTATTTATCGGTTAATTTATTATAAAACTGACAAATAATTGAAAGTTAAATAGCTGTCACAGCAAATAAAATAACACCAAAAAACGAAATAAAATGGAATAGCTCACATGTTAAATTTTTTTGGGACCTTTTTTATTTGGGTATTATTTTATTACTTTATAACTCCAAGGCAAAAAAATTAAATAACTTCAAAAAAAAAAAAAATGTAATAAGACCTTGAGGGCTGATAGCTTCTTCATAATGAAATTACTCCTACATTTGTATAAAAAAAACTTTTGGGCATAATTTGTTTTATTTTCTTGGGACTTTTTGCACCTGGGGGACTTATTTCGCGGCGCCAAAATACATGCACGAATTCATACGTTTGAAAATTGATAAACAGTTAAGTGGCGGTTTCACTCTTTCCTTTAAGTACAACATACGCATAGGTATTCGAAAAAAATTAAAAATGCTTAGAGTGCTAAAAGTATTTTGCCTTACTTCGAGTGTTTGTAGAAAATAAAAAAAAAGAATTATTAAGAACATATACATACATATGTGCATTTCCAGGGTTCACAAACGTACGTTCGTAGGCTTTTGATGTACAAATAATATAGAAAACAAAACATTTCCTAACACTTTTTTTTTGCGATTCGATAGCAGCTCTTTGTTTAGTGCAAAAGATTGATTTGATCGAGTTGAAGTTTTCATAATGGTAGTATTAACATGTGGTCAGGAACGTACGTAAAATAGAAGTCAACTTTGGCTGACAGTAGTGAAATGTAAAAATCTGCGTAATGGAACGAAATATTCAAAAGTGATTAATTTATTTTAAAAGTGTATTAATGTAGGTCTCCATCCAGTATTTACAAAATAAAATATCTGTCTTGGTTTTTGTTTAATTGGCTTATGTACCGGTCGCGAACGTACGCGTCGCGAATGTACGATTTTTCCATATGTTTTTTTATTATTATCACCATGCATCTTCCCATAAATATCTTCAAATTTCCTCATCAGTAAACATCTATATAAATTGTATGGGATCCTTACTTTAATTCATATATTAACAGCATTAAATCTGTACAGAAACAGCACCCTTTATTTGGTTTACGAGGTCTTGGATGGAATACGCTTGTATTACCTTCATATGAAAGCAGACTTGGTCTTATTAAGTTACCGACGTTAAAAAGTCGAACGAAGCACAATGCTTAATATTTCGTTTTTAATGGGTCTAAAACATGGGTTGAGTAAAATTAGCTTAAATGTTCCACCTAGACCTACACGAAACTTCCAGCTGTTAAATTTAAGGTATTATCCTTCTGTTTGCGTTTACAACGACTCTTTTATTCAAATTTGCGTGAAATTTAATAGTCTATATCATCCAATTGACTTTTCTGATAGTAACGATGCTTTAAAAAGAAAAATTAATATTTATTTAAATTAACCCTTTCGAACCTGGAGTTGCTAGTCGGCAATTTTAACAGTTCGTGGTCTTTTTGCACCAGCTATAAAATATATTTTTCTAAAGTTTAAGCGGTCCCTAACAGGTTATTGTTTAAGGAAGAGATATCAACACAAAACATGCAAAGTTTACAGTAAGAATTTTTTTTATTTTAAATAATGTACAACTGCATCGCTTAAAATCAGTGTGCTCTTTTTTCGAGTCGTCTTTTTAAGGTAAATTATTTGAAATAAGAAATACAACAAGTTTAAAGTTATTATTAAATTGTGTTTTAAATACATTGAATAAAATAATTATCAAAGTAGGTTTGTGTTTTATATATTGTTTTAGAAGTTATTATTTTCCGAAACATATACATACATGTTGCTTGTGGGCAACTTTGGGCCATAGTGATAATAAAAAATTTTTGTTTTAGTTATGAGAACACAGGAAAAGGGATTGTCTAAGGAAGAAATAAAACCAATTTAGAGTTCGACTGGAAGAATATAGCTAACGAGGAAAGTGATGGTGATGAGGAAGACGAATCAGGAATATTGAAAATTAATTTACAAGATTTTGTGGAAAAAACAGAGAGTATAGAAATTGGACTTCTGGAAGACATTATTGAAAAAATATGACGAAGTAACTGATGAACTAGAATCTCAACATAATTATGAAAAAATTGATCAAAAGTCTCTCAAAAGGAGATCCAGAACATTTTGTATTCCGGTAAAGGTCTGGAAGGGGGAATTAATTTTGAATAAAGATATTAAAACTCCAATAGAGTATTTAACCTACTTTTTTGGTTGTAGTGCTATCAATCTTAGGACCAAAGTAATTTGTTTGCTCTTCAGGAGTTTGGTATTGATATGAAATGTACTGAAGTAGAAATAAGGCGCTACATTATAAAGGACTGTCTTCATTTTAAGTTAGATATCCTCAAAAAAAAAGTGTAACAGTTTACCACAAGAAGAGCACCAAAGTATTGATGAAAAAATAATTGCGTTTAAAGGTGTGCATGTCCATATATCTTTAAAATTTACAGCTGCTTAGATTTTCTTATTGTCGATCAAGTTTAAAGCAGTACAATCCAGCTTAATGAAATAATTCTTTATTTATTGTACTCTAATTTTAGCAATTATGTCTCTAATGATTTTGAATCTATAGACTGAAATAAATAAATAAATAAATAAAATACACATTCATTGTCGCTTGTTGGTACTGTTTTGAAGCAAAACCTTTAGGCTAATGATCTTCCTTAAATTCTAAGAATATAATTGTATGCAATTCTGATAACCTGTTAAAACCTTTACAATAAGATTTTATCACAAATAAGTAATTTTCTTATAAGTATTTTGTATTTAACGAGAATATAAAAAAAACTTGATTATTTCAATTATCAGGACTTAAAACAAAACAAAACGAAAAGTGTATATTTCTCATTTCACAATCCTACGGCAAAAGTCAAATGAAGTTTTCAAAGCATTAAAATGCAAATTTTAAAGTCATTTTATTATACCACCGTTCATCTCTGTATTATATCTTTGGTCTTAAGTCGGAATCTATAGTTTTTCGTAATGTCCAATTGAACATTTTTTATTCGGTGTATTTTATAGACTATTTTCTTTAAGAGCATATGATTTCGATTAGGAGCTGTTGTACTAGACTTAAGCTATTGATACCAAACGAAAGAGAAAAAAATGTTATTAAAGTTAAACAAAAATTCAAGACTAATTTTTTTTACTTGTGATGTATCTATTTTTGTCAAATTAAGCACAAAATGCTTGACTTTTAATACACAACATCTGCTTAAAAGTGGGCGGGATTGATAAGTAGGCGTGGCACTTTCAATACAAATACAAAATAGATTTCTGGCGAATGGCGAAAGTTGTAAAATTTAGTACTATGAGCTTAGATATTAATACATGACATTTTACAAAAAGCAAGCGGGATTAAAGAAGTGGGTATGGCACTGTATACGAAGACGTTACAGATTTCTGTATATATGAAGAACGGCAGCTCGATAAGTATATGAACCTGATGCGAATTACTTCGTTATCAATAAACATCATAAGTCAAAAAAAGAGCGGTTTTAAAATAGGAGGTGGTTAAAAATAAATTCTTGTATATCTGGGGGGCTACTCTCTATTGTGATGCGAAAGAAAATGGTAGCAAATCAAGTGATGGGTATGCGTATGCGTATTTTTTCGCCTCTCTTAATTTTTTGTCTTTTCGCAAATCTTCATTACATTAAATTTTCCAATTTAAATTTTTTTACTTATGTATTTTGAAATTTCATTACCGTCAATCTGCCCCAGTTTGGATACATTGTCTAAAATTTTGCGAAAGTGGTAGAGAGTTCCAAGTTGGCATTTATCTTTCATGGGGCAGCAAAGTGCACCGGGTGAATTGTACAGATTTAATTTTTCTGGTTTTTTTTTTTTTTTTTTTTTTTTTTTTTTTTTTTGTTTGCATACCACATAAATAAATTCATTTTATGGACAGAAATTAATAAGTGTGTAAAATATCGAAATCAAACTTGAAATACATTCGGTGCTTCGAATTAAGAGAAAATGCTTAAATTTTATTGATTTTTAGTTTGTTCTTAATTCTGGTTCTGAAAACCCTTAATTTGACTCGGCAACAAAACCAACAACAAACTTGCCATTCATTGTTATGTCAGAAAAGCCTTCACATTAAAAGAAATTTTATTGAACCATTTTACTAAATAATAAAAATCATAATAACAATTTCATTAATTATAATCGCTTTCAAACTGTGCTAATGTTAGTATCTATGTTTCTACTAATTTATACTTCAACAGCGATAATTTCCACAAATTATGAACAAAATGTTAATACAAACAAAAATGTGTTAGCCACGCAAACTAAAGCACAAAAGGTGGCAAGACAATTTAAACAAAACTCCTAAGGAAAAAAACTAGAAAAAAATGGATAAAAGCTGGCAAAAAAACCATACGACACAGCCATAAAATTTTATTAAAGACTTTAACTCAATTTGTTTAGTATTAATTTGTTTTTCATCATTTGCTGTTGCTGCGGTTGTTATTGTTGCCCCGGGTTAATTGAAATAACATAAACAAATTAGTAACACATACAATCATAACTTTTTTATATATGTATGTAAATCTAATATAACTCTGCCATCACTGATACCAAAAACAAAAAAAAAAAACAGATGGTCAGTAGAATTTTCATCAAGTGCAAAGAAGAAAAAACAACAAGTGAGAGAAGAAGAAAAATTAAATTAACGCACTGTTTGTTTATTATTGTTAATTAATACTGATAACATACGTTTTTTCGTATACTCATTTTTGCTGTTTTGTTGTGTTGTGTTATTAATAAACATAATTATGCGTGTACGTATGTATGAAGATACATTTACCCAGCGGGAAAACTCAGGAGACCTTCTTACTTAAGGCCTTTTTAAAGGCATGATTACAATTTGTTTTTCAATTCCATTTTTATTGTTATCTAACTGTCAAAGAATTCCTCAAGGAAGGCATCGGATCTTTCGTATAAACGATAAGATACACATTCCCCATTCGTTTCTATTAGAAGTGAGTAAAGAAGAAGGAACATTTTTTTATGGTTTTTTTGCACAAGCAAAAGCAAAATAATTATTTTTTCAAATATTACTAAATTTTCGAGCTTAAGGTCTTTTTGTTATAAAAAACTTTTAATGTTTTAAAATAAAACTTTTAATGTTTTAAAATAAACATTAATGCCTGTATTTATAAAAAAAATTTAAATTTAATAAAGGTTTACAAAACAAATTTTGTATGAAAATTCTCCTTAATGAACGTTTGTTAAATTTAATAATCGTTTATAAATACGGGGGTAAAAGTTTTTTATAAAAGACCTTAAGCTCGAAAATTTAGTAATATTTGAAATATTAAAGGTCGAACAAAATACATATTATATAATTATTTTTTCTTTTTATTCTTATGTAACTGCTAAAGAAGCAAGAGCGGAAGGCCTACTTCACAATGACAACGTGTGTTAAGAAGATATGAGTTTGGGATGGAGCGAGCAGGTCTTGTATATCCAAAAGAAGTACAGAGGCCTTCTGGAAGGCATCCGAACACCTTCTTTTTCCCGCTGGGCTTTTACACGAGATTGTAGTATGTTTTTAAATGACGTATGTGTCCATCAGTGTTGCTCGATTTGGCAATTTTTCATTATGTTTTTCTACGAAAAAATTAATTAAGACACTATTATTTAGCAAAATTTCGGATTAAAAAAAGTAGACAAAGCTTTTCCGTAATGCAGACAATAATATGACGACAAAATCATTTCTATTAAAGATTAACTGCCGTAATCATAAAAAATAAAACAAGTTGAAAATTTGTTTTAATGCGGAATTTTTATACAATTTTTTTTTAAAAAAACAATTCAAATCTAATAATTAAAATTTAAAATTGTTCCCCGGAAATTAAAACAATCCGGGTTAGGATTTTAATGTATACCATATTCAATAAATATTTACTATTAAAGCAAATTTAATAAAAACTTGATGTATAAAGCTCTTAATTTTAAACAGCTTGTCGTTTATAAGCTCTCAATATAAAGTTTTCCCCCAATATTTACTTGTTATTAAATTTGTCTATACAAATTAGCCAAAATATGAACACATTAAATTTAATTAACTAATTTTTTCCCTCCGTTTACCATTTAGTTATGAGATTTTTTTTTTTGGAAAATAACAGTGTCTTTTCGTTCCTTTATCCCTTAGGCTGGCTTCGCTGTCTATCTATCTGCCTGTCCTTCTACAAGTTCGGTTGTTGGTTTGTTTATACACGTGCCTGTATTTATGCGCGTTTAATGAAATAAAGATTGAGATAAATTTATTTGTATTATTATTATATTATCCATTAGCTGACATACTGATTTACCACCTTCCGTCTCTTACATATAAATTATTGTAGCTCACACAAATTTGTTTAAATATGCGTAATAATAATAATTATGTTGAAGCTTGGTGTTAGTTGTGGTATTAGTAAGTGAAGTAAATATTAAAATTTTTTTCTTCTTCGTTAAGTAGAGATTTTATGGAATTTTGTGTAAAATATTTGATTAATTTTTTTTTTATAAAAAAAAAAAAATGTTAATGTGCAGAAAACATTTTTTTTTTACATACATAATTCTAGAGATTTAAAAGCTTTTTAAGAAATTTAAGAAATAGAATGGTTTTAAAATAAGAGTGTTATATTTTGCTACTCCGAATTGATGTGGTGAAAGTGTTATAATTTTAAGAAATATAAATAAATAAATAAACGGAATTTTAGAGGGGGTAAAAAAATAAAAATTTATTTTAGGTCTACGAACCTTTCTATACGGTGGTTGTCTTTCAAGTGTTTTTTTTTCAATATTTAGATTTTAATTGAAAGTACATAACAGATACTTAAACACTCAGCATCATTTGCGTTAAAATGGCATCGATTTGTTTTTGCATATTGTTGCATATTTTGGTGAAAATGCATATTTTTGCATATTTAGGTTTTAAATGCATATTTTTGCATATTTTGACATTTTCGAGTTATCTTTTTTTATTTCCATATTATAAAAAAAAAAGTTCTTAAAAAACTTTTAAATACTTTCAAAAAAATTTTAAAATTAATTAAATTCTATTTTGAAGCTTTGCTTTAAATACAAAATTTTTAAGATTTTAAACCGATGCAGCAACTAACATGGTTAAGACTCTCGATGAGTTTAAAATATTTTATCCAAAACTGTAACAAGTTACTTGCTTGGTACATGGGTTATGTCGCGTTGCAGAGAAAGTTAGAAGCCATTTCGAAAGTATTGCAATTTTTACTGATGCTTCAGAATTCTATTCGAAAACTTTGAGTAACTTGAGAATGTTGGAAGAGCTTGTTGATACCGATGATTATGCAATTAAAAACAAGGCAAAGAAGTATAAAATTTAAATAACATCAGAAGTCACACAGAAAAAATTCTCCAAAATTTTTCACCAATTAAAGCATTAATCAAAAATAAAATCAGTTTTAATTAAAAATTTAATCAACTGAATTAATCGTTTAATCAAGTGAATTAAACGTTTAATTAATACTATTAACTGGTTTAATTGATACTATTAATTTGTTTACTGGTGCAAATTTAATTAATTTTTTTTAATTAATGTGGACGGAAAAAAAACCCAACAATTAAAAAAAATCTAAAACGTTTTGCAAAAAGTTTTACTTTTAATAAAACAGTGCATACTTATTTTTTTAAAAAAACAAAAATTTAAATTAGTTATTTAAGTTTTGTAAAGACTGAATTTTTTAATTTTTGTTTTACTAAAATTTGAAAAACAATTTTTTAAGTTCTTAGTTCATATTTTGTATTTTTTTTAGTGCATTTTTGGGACTTTTTGTTCGTATTATAAGTGAATATTTTCGATTTTTAAGTGCATGAAAATTTAATCCCTACACATAATCAACCAGCATTAAACTAAAATTTCCCAGTTGGCCACGTCTTAAAAAAATGTTTAACTTGGGGTGCAGGACAACAGTATTGTTTTTATGATCTCAGTTAAACTAGGTTTAGTTAATCTGAAATAAGATTTGTGCCGCCATGACTAAGTTTGTATACAAAATTTTGACGGAACAGCTTAATTTTGCTTAAAATATTGGACTTTAATGAAATAATCAAAAAAAAAACACTTTTTTCGCGGGAAAAATTCGAGTTTCAGACAATGTTAAACTAAGCTTAAACCTAATCCACATCTCAAAAATCCGGCCTTATTTGTAGAAGACCTACTGAATACAGCTCAATACAAATCGTCGACAAAATTTTACTACAAAATCCAACGAGTTGACACAAGCCGAGTGAGCGACAGTTTTATCGACGACTGTAAACAACATAATCAGCGTTATTATGGATGTCATTGTCGTCAACGACTGTGCCGTTTTTTGTGAAAGAATAAAGGGTCATACAACCTGTGTTTTTTAATGTTCTACAAAACACGACACTGTCGTTGACAACAATAAGGCTGAATAGCTCCTATACAATATATCCTATACTATATAAGGAACAATATTTCCTTCTTTGCCGACAACGACTCCAAAGATTGTACACTGAACCAAAAATTTACCTAAATACTGCAAAACGGGGTGTAAAATTTAAAATTCAGTCTATTTAGTCCTCCACAACAAAAATCATTACATGGTTATTTATATAGAGCCCCAACCTCTATATGTGAGATTTTGTCGCTTACGATAAAATTGTTCTTGCTATAAAATCGTAATGTTACCTTGTGGCCATGACATTTTAGGAGATGATGCAAGTATAGCCAATAAAGTCATTTATTAAATAAAACAAACATTGAAAATGATGTCGCTTACGTTATTTTTACGGTTAGGGCTCGATATATTTACAATTTTACCATGTGATGTTTTAGTATAGTTGCAATTTTATTGCGTTTGTTTTTATTTCTGTTTGGTGTTATTTCTGTCACTTGCACTGTCCCATGATGAATTTCATGTAAAAATCGAGATGCATTGAACCCGACCCCCTCAGATATCGATGAAATTTTGTTCATAGCTAAATTTGATCAATACAAACAAACTCTCATTTTTAGAAATGACTGTTTTGCGATTTTTTGGGCGTGACACAGTGGGAACGTTTTCGAAAAAACGCGAAAATGGTCGAAAAGAGCTCCATTTAAACTACAATAACGCAGAATCGGCTAAACCGATTTCCATGATCTTGGTATCATTATTCAACATTCATTGTAGCCGTATTTTCGAAAATTAATAAATTGATGGTTGATGGTTTTTTATTTGTAAACATTTAAAAAATGTTATTCGAATTATTTCGAAAACTTTCGGTACGTATTACTAGAAGTGACACAACTTAAAAAATTATTTAAAAAAAAATAAAAAAGAACCCATTTTACTTTTTGGATATGTTATAGGTGAAGGAAATACCTTTCTAAAAAAGTAATACACTGTAAAAAATCCTTGATCTTTTTTGGTTTTTCGTTACCTAAAATTTTTTTTTGTTATAAAATATAAGGGCAATTACTAGAAGTGACACTACTTAAAAAATTATATAAAAAAAACTAAAAAAGAACCCATTTTTATTTTTTGATATGGTATAGATGAAGGATAAACCTTTCTAAAAAATTAATACACTGTAAAAAAACCCTTGATCTTTTTGGTTTTTTCGTCCGTTAAAATTTTTTTTGTTATAAATTTTTTTACAGTGTATTTCTTTTTTTAAAACGTGTCATAAAGCCTGTTAAAATATCTTTTTAATGATACCAAGATCATGGAAATCGGTTTAGCCGATTCTGAGTTATTGTAGTTTAAATGGAGCTCTTTTCGACCATTTTCGCGTTTTTTCGAAAACGTTCCCACTGTGTCACGCCCAAAAAAATCGCAAAACAGTCATTTCTAAAAATGAGAGTTTGTTTGTATTGATCAAATTTGGCTATGAACAAAATTTCATCGATATCTGAGTTGGTCGGGTTCAAAATTTCAGTTTTATCTCGATTTTTAAATGAAATTCATCCCATATAGAGTTTGAAAAAAGACAACTTATAAAACAATGTAGCTCACGCTCTCCCACATAGAATAAAAGATAATTTATAAGATAATTTGCTCACCTTTCCAGTTCAGTTACAGTTTAGCTCGCTTTCTAACAGATGTTTTCTATTGATACCTGAACAATTTTTTCCAAATTTGGACCTTGTCTTTTGTTTGTTCAAATGACGGCAGAAAACTAAAAAATTATAGTTTTCATTAAATGTTTAAGCAGCAAAAATATTTTTGAACTAGATCTTACATAGCTTCATACATTCATATCTTTTAAACTAAACAAAAAATTCTATTAAAATACTAAAACGGAAAAAAAGACGTACATATATTTATTTTCTTTAAACTTTAAACTAATACCTTGAAACCCTTTGTCTATAAAATTCACTTAAGTTCAACCTTTTCTTGTACTTTTCATATCCTCATTACAATTCCTCTTAAAATTCTCCTTTACTTCCTTTGAAAATAAAACAATTTTAATTAGTAAGTAAACAATTTGATGCCATTAATTAATATCATTTTCAGTTGCATTCAATTATGCAAAGAAATAACGAAATAAAACCAAACAAAATGAAAACAAATCAAGAGATATCAATTACTTAAGTGACTGATAATAAAAAATAAAATTTATTGAAAATGTACAGAAAACGACACAATAAAAACATACAATTAACATTTTTGTGTACATTTCTTTTTTGAATTAATACAATTCGATATTTTTTTAAAAGAAGAAGATAAACAAGAGAAACAATTGACAAAATAAAACGTCAATTAAAATGTAAAAACAATAAGGAAATACTTAAACAAATTTTGGAAAACTTTTACTTCATACACTTAACAGATTTGCTTTAGAATTCAACCAAGTTTAACTTTTGATTGGGTTTTCATTTTGACTGGGTTACTTTGAGTTTTGTTGACATAAAATTAAGAAAGTCATTTCTTTTCCGCAAACGTTTCTTAAGCCTTTATTTATAAAACTTAGCAATCACACCTGTTTCCAGAAGCAAAAAAGGCGTGCCTTTATTATTCAGTAATTTCTATCAGTGTATATTTTTATTCCTGAAGTATTTTTTAGTATTTTTTTTTTTCGATAATAAAAAGCATACAAAACCAAGTTTGCTTTTTATTATCATTCCAAATATATTCAAATTGTCGGTTTACTGATAAATATTATAATTGCCAATAAAGAAGGAAAGAAGTAGGTGTGTTTTCTATGCGAAAATAATTGCAATATTCGCTTAAACAAACACAATTAATTAAAATAAAAATTATGGGAAAACAAAAAATTTTAACAATACAAACGATAAATTTAACAACTTGGTTTAAATATAAATATTGTTGAAATCAACAACAGCATAACTTAGGGTGTCTTAATAATTACGTCATAACAAGCATAAATTAAGGCTGAGAATTTAAATCAAATTTTTTGTTTTTGTTTAATGAAACAGTTCTTATTTATTTAAGCAAACAAAAATTTAAATTAGTTTAATTCGTTTTTTTAAGATTTTTGAACAACAATAGACTGAATTTTTAATATTTTTGTTTTAAGTAAAATTAAAAAACGATTTTATGTGAAAATTTTTTAATTTTAGATTATTTAGTGCATATTTTAAGCGCATATTTTCGATTTTTTAGTGCATGAAAATCTCATCACTACTTATAAACAACTATTTTTATAATCAATAAGGTTTCTTAAGAAACATTTCTCTGCAACTTGTTAAGCAAGTAAGAGAGCTATATTCGGCTATGCCGAATCTTATATACCTTTCATCATGGTGCGATAAGACAGAAAACTATACAAACGCCGCACAGTACTTTGTTCCATATACAAAAAAAGGTGAAACAATGTTGTTCCAATGTTTAAAAAAATTACTGTACTGTATTCGTATCCAAATAAGTTACAAGTAGCAAGAACCTTTTGTTATGTTAAATGCGTTTCGCCGCTGCCAATGGTGGCTGAACTTGTCCTAACTTTTAATAAAATTTTACGAGAAAAATTAAACTTAATTCATGTACTAGGAAAAATATTATTAAAAATTTATTTTTAAGAAGTACCACAATTTTTAAGTTAGTATTTGGAAAAAAAGACTATCTTCTTTGATATGAGCCCACACTTTTTTTAAAGTATGTATAAGTTATGCTCTAGATGAATCTGTTGTTGAAGTGTTGCCGTAACCAAAAACAAATTTTTGATGGCCAAATAAAAAAAACTGAGTGAATACTTTTTTCAATTTTCTCTGCCGTTTAATAAACCAAGTGTCCGCCATTAAGAATCAAAAGAGAAACTAAAACTAAAAGCTATAAATATTTTTCGGTACGATAAAATTATCCTATTTTCTTTGTTCTGTGTTTAAAAATTAACGCTCTAAATAAATTAACTTCAAGAAAATCTTTACCGTTGTTAGGCATTATTATATAGCCGTAAAAAAATGCAGGCTGTTTTTGCAAAAAATATGAAAATCGTCAATATTTACTTTAAATTTAAAAAAAAAAACTGAGTACACCTTTTTTTTAAAGAATATATGCTCCGTTGCCCTTACTATTGATGTAAAGAAAAAATTTACCACATTTTGTGTCATTTTTGTGCTTTTTACGGAACACCAAATTGTACTTGTTTTTTATATTTTTGTATAAAATATTTTAATTATGAAATATTTAAATTGTTTGTATCCTTCCTAGAATTTATAAAAAATTAAGTACATCAATTTTAATATTATATTTAGATAGATTTGGTAATTTTCAACAATTCAACATAAAAAGTGTTGCCAGATTAAATTTTTTTATTGATCAAATTTGGCTATGAACAAAATTTCATCGATATCTGAGTTGGTCGGGTTCAAAATTTCAGTTTTATCTCGATTTTTAAATGAAATTCATCCCATATAGAGTTTGAAAAAAGACAACTTATAAAACAATGTAGCTCACGCTCTCCCACATAGAATAAAAGATAATTTATAAGATAATTTGCTCACCTTTCCAGTTCAGTTACAGTTTAGCTCGCTTTCTAACAGATGTTTTCTATTGATACCTGAACAATTTTTTCCAAATTTGGACCTTGTCTTTTGTTTGTTCAAATGACGGCAGAAAACTAAAAAATTATAGTTTTCATTAAATGTTTAAGCAGCAAAAATATTTTTGAACTAGATCTTACATAGCTTCATACATTCATATCTTTTAAACTAAACAAAAAATTCTATTAAAATACTAAAACGGAAAAAAAGACGTACATATATTTATTTTCTTTAAACTTTAAACTAATACCTTGAAACCCTTTGTCTATAAAATTCACTTAAGTTCAACCTTTTCTTGTACTTTTCATATCCTCATTACAATTCCTCTTAAAATTCTCCTTTACTTCCTTTGAAAATAAAACAATTTTAATTAGTAAGTAAACAATTTGATGCCATTAATTAATATCATTTTCAGTTGCATTCAATTATGCAAAGAAATAACGAAATAAAACCAAACAAAATGAAAACAAATCAAGAGATATCAATTACTTAAGTGACTGATAATAAAAAATAAAATTTATTGAAAATGTACAGAAAACGACACAATAAAAACATACAATTAACATTTTTGTGTACATTTCTTTTTTGAATTAATACAATTCGATATTTTTTTAAAAGAAGAAGATAAACAAGAGAAACAATTGACAAAATAAAACGTCAATTAAAATGTAAAAACAATAAGGAAATACTTAAACAAATTTTGGAAAACTTTTACTTCATACACTTAACAGATTTGCTTTAGAATTCAACCAAGTTTAACTTTTGATTGGGTTTTCATTTTGACTGGGTTACTTTGAGTTTTGTTGACATAAAATTAAGAAAGTCATTTCTTTTCCGCAAACGTTTCTTAAGCCTTTATTTATAAAACTTAGCAATCACACCTGTTTCCAGAAGCAAAAAAGGCGTGCCTTTATTATTCAGTAATTTCTATCAGTGTATATTTTTATTCCTGAAGTATTTTTTAGTATTTTTTTTTTTCGATAATAAAAAGCATACAAAACCAAGTTTGCTTTTTATTATCATTCCAAATATATTCAAATTGTCGGTTTACTGATAAATATTATAATTGCCAATAAAGAAGGAAAGAAGTAGGTGTGTTTTCTATGCGAAAATAATTGCAATATTCGCTTAAACAAACACAATTAATTAAAATAAAAATTATGGGAAAACAAAAAATTTTAACAATACAAACGATAAATTTAACAACTTGGTTTAAATATAAATATTGTTGAAATCAACAACAGCATAACTTAGGGTGTCTTAATAATTACGTCATAACAAGCATAAATTAAGGCTGAGAATTTAAATCAAATTTTTTGTTTTTGTTTAATGAAACAGTTCTTATTTATTTAAGCAAACAAAAATTTAAATTAGTTTAATTCGTTTTTTTAAGATTTTTGAACAACAATAGACTGAATTTTTAATATTTTTGTTTTAAGTAAAATTAAAAAACGATTTTATGTGAAAATTTTTTAATTTTAGATTATTTAGTGCATATTTTAAGCGCATATTTTCGATTTTTTAGTGCATGAAAATCTCATCACTACTTATAAACAACTATTTTTATAATCAATAAGGTTTCTTAAGAAACATTTCTCTGCAACTTGTTAAGCAAGTAAGAGAGCTATATTCGGCTATGCCGAATCTTATATACCTTTCATCATGGTGCGATAAGACAGAAAACTATACAAACGCCGCACAGTACTTTGTTCCATATACAAAAAAAGGTGAAACAATGTTGTTCCAATGTTTAAAAAAATTACTGTACTGTATTCGTATCCAAATAAGTTACAAGTAGCAAGAACCTTTTGTTATGTTAAATGCGTTTCGCCGCTGCCAATGGTGGCTGAACTTGTCCTAACTTTTAATAAAATTTTACGAGAAAAATTAAACTTAATTCATGTACTAGGAAAAATATTATTAAAAATTTATTTTTAAGAAGTACCACAATTTTTAAGTTAGTATTTGGAAAAAAAGACTATCTTCTTTGATATGAGCCCACACTTTTTTTAAAGTATGTATAAGTTATGCTCTAGATGAATCTGTTGTTGAAGTGTTGCCGTAACCAAAAACAAATTTTTGATGGCCAAATAAAAAAAACTGAGTGAATACTTTTTTCAATTTTCTCTGCCGTTTAATAAACCAAGTGTCCGCCATTAAGAATCAAAAGAGAAACTAAAACTAAAAGCTATAAATATTTTTCGGTACGATAAAATTATCCTATTTTCTTTGTTCTGTGTTTAAAAATTAACGCTCTAAATAAATTAACTTCAAGAAAATCTCTACCGTTGTTAGGCATTATTATATAGCCGTAAAAAAATGCAGGCTGTTTTTGCAAAAAATATGAAAATCGTCAATATTTACTTTAAATTTAAAAAAAAAAACTGAGTACACCTTTTTTTTAAAGAATATATGCTCCGTTGCCCTTACTATTGATGTAAAGAAAAAATTTACCACATTTTGTGTCATTTTTGTGCTTTTTACGGAACACCAAATTGTACTTGTTTTTTATATTTTTGTATAAAATATTTTAATTATGAAATATTTAAATTGTTTGTATCCTTCCTAGAATTTATAAAAAATTAAGTACATCAATTTTAATATTATATTTAGATAGATTTGGTAATTTTCAACAATTCAACATAAAAAGTGTTGCCAGATTAAATTTTTTTAAAAAAAGGATATATGGGAGATACATGAATCCTTTGACAGAATTTTTTCAAAAGTGAAATTTTGTTTATTTTTATCATATGTATATACCTCCATGCAAAATATTATTAGTCTTGGTGAACTCCTTCTATTTTTGGACAAATTTGTTCTACATCAAAGTATTGTGCGCCTTTCTTTAAATATAAATAAATCTACTTTGTGCCACTCCCACTACTCCAACCCCGCACAAATTTTGTGGGATGTTGTCTTTTGATAACCAAGATCCTTGTGCTTTATTAAAAAGCTTTTGCTGTTTCCGTTCTCCATATATACAGAAATCTTTAATACCTTTATATGGGAGATGCCACGCCCATTTCTTCAATCTCGTCTATTTGTTTAGAGAGGTTGTGTATTGATAACTTAGATGTTTCTTCCTAATTTGGAAGCTTTGGGTTTAACCGTTCTCCAGAAACGCAGAAAAAAACTACAACAAGGGATTTCTTGGTAAATTAACAGGCAATCGTGGGTTTTTATTCATATCGCAGCCATTTGTGCACCAATCTGGCTGAATTTCAATAACACACTTTCCTGGACTATGTCTGATGTAAATATGTAACATTATAGTCCGCATCGTATATGTGGTCTTTGGAAACCCCATTTCAACAGGCACACGGACGTCGTTAAGTCAACTTCGCACTTATAAGGACCAAAACTATATATACTTTATAGTATCTTAGATCAATATTGTACAGAGAACAAACAAAAGGATATATTTATATATACCCTTTCCACTTGTGGTGAAGGGTATAGAAATGTTACGCCAACTACATTTTCTATATCGTTGCCTAAAACGCAAAAGGGACAATATAACATTTTAAAAATTTTACGGGAGAAGCAAAAACTATTTAAAATTATGAAACATGATGAATTGCCCTAAACTGTTTATAACAGGGTTAAACAACGGCAGTCAAAACCAAAAATTTTCGAACAAAAAACAAAAATCTGTGTACAACTTTTTGCTTTTTGTGTTGGTTTGATGAATCAGAAGTAAAAGAAACAGTTTTTTTTTACCAATGACAAATGAAGAAGGTGAAAAAATGGCAGTTTATCTACTTTGACTGCTGTTCTTTAAACTGTTGGTTAGCTCTTTTAGCGTTTAACATATACTTATTTGTAGATAGGGCCTTCTGTTTCCTTGTTTTTAAAATCGCTAATATTTTTCGATATTCGTGAACATTTGTGTTGATGCAATACATTAGATTAATGGAAAAGTCGCTTTTTATATTTTGTTAGTTCGGACTTTTGGCGTTTTAGGTTACGATATATTTCTAAAGCCTGGTACTTTTTTTTAATAAATAAGTACTGCATATATTTTTTCACAGTTGTAAACAAAATGAACAGAGTACAATTCTATCAACATTATTTCAAAAAAGGTTCCGCATGTTTATTTTCATATGAGTTTTGACAGAACTTCGAGGGGAATGTTTAACAGAGTAGCAGGCTTAAAGAAAAAAAATCTTTTTTATTTTTTTTATCTTTAAATCTTTTTATATAGAACATTTTTTATTAACAAAGTTTTTTTTATTGAATATTGTTTTGGCAAAGAGTTTTTCTTAAATTAAGCTTGTTGTAAAAAACAGCAATATGATTTTTGTTTTAAAACTGTTTCAAGGTTTTGGTGGAGAAAATTCTCTCTGCAACAAAATTTTCTTTAGTAAAATTTTTTACCAAGAAGTTTTTTTTAAGAAAACATCTTGAGAAAATTTGTTATAGAACATTTTTCATGGAAACAAGTTTTGTGATGAAGAAATTTTTTAGTAAAATTTTTTCAGCAATAAGTTTGTATTGAAAAAAATATTTACAAAAATAATTTTCTAAAAGAGTGTTTCTTCTTATTTAACCGTCTTTATTGTTATCAACCAGAAAAACTCTTTAAAGCAATAAATTATGTTTAAGTCTATTTGCAAATACATAAATAAATCACCCCTTCCAATATAATTTGTAAACAATATGAGTTTATCAAAACTCTTGAAAATCAACTATTCAGCCAAAACCATTTCTCAAATTCGTTCTAAGACAACAAGTTCTTTCACACAAATACACACACAGGTACACATACTTATTATAAGTCAAATTAATTTTGTTAAACGATTTGAAGTCATTTGTTTTATCTCTAAACAAATTAGCAGACTGTCAATCACAGATGATTAAATTTCAAAGCAAACTGACGTCATGAACCAAAAAAAAATCGTTCCAAACCAAATAAAAACTATTGCAAATCATAAACAGATAAGCCACTTACTCATACATACACGCACACAAATTTTTGTCTCTTTAAGAATTTAGAAAAAAAAAATTAGGTTGCCTAGGAGTCACCTCTTCCATACTTCTCTACGATTAACAGATAAGTCTTGTTACGGCGTTACCCCACGATTCCCTTAACAATGGGCGGACTCAAGGCGTTAAACAACTCCCATCCGTATGAGTGAAACATTGCGCAGCACATGTAGAAAGCAATTTCTAAGCGTATGAGGTTTTGACAGAACCCCGTCCTCATACTGGAGCTATCGAAGACCATGCCCAGAGACTCGCCAGCGGGCCAAACTTTCTCACAGCAGGTTGAAAATAAGCCTAAAGTGCTAACTTTTAAGGATCCAGGACGAAAGTCCCAGGGGCTTACTCGTTCCCATAATTCCAGATTGCGACTACCCAATTTGACCCTGGTGTTCCAGGTGTTGACTGCACCTATCTATTCCGAGAATATAACACCAGTATTCAAATATCCCCAAGATGTATGTTTAATTCGCACCGCAAAGGCGATGTTTCGGAAATAATGTGCGATTATTTTAGTCGAATGACGACTAGTTTTCTGAACCTTTGCGATAGCAAATGCTTGCTGGGATATGCCAATGAAAGTGTATGTAAACATATAAAATACCCTTATAAAACGTATCTGGTTTTTGGTATGGTATTATCGGCCACAAATAATTACCTTAGGAAAAAACAAACATTTAACAAAAGTAAATATTAACATTTTCACACACCAGCACTTTTGATAGATCAATTTAACTCTGTTGTTGTTGCTACTTTTCTGTTTTGTTTGATATGGAAATAAATTATTTGACTGAAAGAAAATAAATTATGTACACATTTGCTACGAAAGTGACTTAAATACACTCATACAATATTGCCAGGTAAAAAAATAAAGACAACTTTGTTTCGTGAGTAGTCAGCCCAACCCTCAAAGGATTTTATGCTAATCTTTTACATGCCATTACTCATACTGTTTTGGCCTTGTATGTACGTTATGGCAAGGATAAATCATAATGACATTTCCTTTTACATTAAGTTTGAGAAAATTTCTCAAGAAGTATCCAAATAAATATTTAATCACGTACAGTTTTAACTGTCAGTTTCAACTGTTCAATTAAAACTGTACGGATGTGGGTATTAACTGACAGTTCAACTCAACGGTTCGTTTAACTGAGAAATATAAAATTTGTATATTTTTAACTGACAGTGTCAACTGAAGTGAACGTGTATGGGGGTTCAACTGAACCGTTCTCAGTTCGATTTGTGTCCAGCAAACCGGCCAAAGCGTCCTGCTCGTTCGAATCCATGTTAAAAACTGAAGTATTGAACTGCACGTGTGTATACATCTCAGTTAACAATTAGGTCTGTCAGTTTTAACTGAATAGTTGAAACTGTACGTGAGTGGCCGGCCTAAGATATTATAACTTTATATGATTAAAAACCCCACTGTCACATAGAACCGAAAACGAATGAGATTCAAGAGTTTGGCAAATAGACAATAACTCGAGAATGATTCAGAAAAATGGAATATGAAAAATGTATCGAATTGGGACTAAAACTAAACAACTTTTTCTAAAATATCATTGATATCTATGAGGTGCATAGTAGAGCTGCGCACGTGAGTGGTTTTTCAGTTATGATCACGCGTGCTCACAAACGACAGGAATGTAATCATGCAGGCTTACGTGCAAGGCATTGCTTAATGCCTAAGATCACGCACATTTCTAAAGTTTAATTATTACGCGCACTTGGAAAATATTTTATTAAACAAAAAGTATTTTTTTAATGAAATACGAAGTTTAGATTTAATTCTACTTTTATATATTAAAATATTTTTGTACTTAGATCATAAGCCACCCGAATCTAAAAACTGGGCTTATGTGTTTTTCCTATTCACAGAAAAAATATAAAAATGGATTTCAATAAAAAAATTTGTGATATTCATTAAATAAATAATTAAATTTGCACCGGTAAATAAATTAATAGTATCAATGAAATATTTATTATATATTAACAAAATTGTTTGCAGTATCAAAGCAAAATCTTGTTAATGACTTGCATTTACTGAATAACTTACTTTTCAATGACTACTTCAATCCATTTGCATTAAGTAGAAGTATGTAGTTAAGTAATGGCTGACAGATAATCTGTAACATAAGAACTTGTTTATGAGTTGATTAACGAAATTATAATTAATGTATAATAAAATGCATCAAAGTTTTTTTGTATTCAAATCTAATACAAATTGATTTTAAATATTTGTTCTTACAATTTGTTTTTATTTTTTTTTTTATTTATTATAAATGAAGAACAATTTGTAAATGATTTGAATTTGGCAAATGAAAATGTTTAATTGATCTTGATATGTATTTTAAAATTAAAAATTTGAATTAAAACTACACTACCCAATCAACTAAGCGATATTATAACGATATCGCCTATGTGATATAAATTATAATATATGATAGCGATCTTGTATCATAAACGATAGTATTTAAATTGTAACTTTCCAAGAAAATATAAAGTTTTTTCAATCATATCGTTCTCTGGCTTATTGAGTATGAATGTGTCCTTAATGCAGGGTAGTCAAATTTTGCACTGGAAAGTAAATTAAATTAAAAATACAATTTGTTGGAAAAATTCAGTTTTGTTGATACCAATATGAAGTACCTATTTGTAAGCGAATGTGGTAATGACTTATTAAACTCCCTATTTGTAAGCGAATGCGGTAATGACTTATTAAACTTCCTATTTGTAAGCGAGTACTTGTACTTGCCTCCAATGTATAGATCTATTTTGAATCTAAACTTTAGACGATGGACACGTCCGTCAATCTCTTTAGGATTTGAAAATAGGCTTTATAATTTTTTTTCAATCCTTGCAATATAATATATTATGATTTTTCTTCCGTTTTCAGAATTTTTGTATAAATTCTGAAATACTCGACCGTATATTTCCCAATACATTGTTAAACTTTTTTTTTATTAATGCATTATTTATTTAGGCTTTATAAAATTTTTATATTTTTGAATAGGATTTAGGAATAAGGGAACATAAACATGTTTGTCTTTAATTTTGTTCAATCAATTTCAAGAATTTAATACATAAAACAAACAGAATTTTGTACAAGCAAACATGTACAATACATAGAAGGCTTCCTAGATTACTATAATCCTCTTTACTATCGGAGTAGAGTTATTCTTTTTCCGGACTTTTTCATTTTTCGGGAAAGCGGAATTTATTTATCGATTTCCCGGAATCCCGCGAATTCCCGCTCAATACAAATGGATGCAAAATATTATTTAATTTATTTGAACAAATAACATTTCCTGAGACCAAATAAACAAGTTTATAAATGCATTCAACTTTTTTATTTCTGTGGCTAAAAGGCACATGTTCAAACTGTACACATGAGAAAAATGTCAACTATTTTGTAGGAGTTTTGAGGAGGATATAGCAAAATTAACTTTTTGGTTATCTTTTTTTAATGTGCAATAACATATGGAATAATAAAAACCGCCGATATGCGACATTAGGAGTGTGTAGGAATTAAATCGAAGTAAATTTCCAAAAGCCAAAGTTTTGAGCTGTTCTCCTATAAAACTAAACAAATAAACTTAAGGCCTTATTGCCACAAAATCAATTTAAAGCCCACAGCATGATATAAAACCAAAAAAGGTTAATTATTCAAGCAAATTATTACAAAATATTTCTGCTAAAATAGGATTTTAGTTCAGAATAAACATTAACAGAATCGTTTGAAAGCCTATTTCTTATTTTATTCAAGAAGATGTCAATGAGAAAACACGTTTTCTTTCTACGAATGTTTGCCTTTATATTCAAAAGAATATTATATAATCTCTAGACACTTTCAGTTTTCTAAGCACTTCCCACAAAAACTTATAATTCCTTTTTAAAAAAAAATTATTTTCTTCAATCGAATAAGTGTTTTCTTTATTAATAACTTTTGTCATCATTACTTACAGAATCTAATCCGAAAAATCTTTTATGCAGCTGCCCTGCACACAGAAAAAATTATTGCTGAATTATTTAGAAACAAACGCTTGTTTGAAAATTTTTTTAATTTCTACAAGTTTTTTTTGCTGATTCAATTAATATTTTTGTTTGATTTTTATTTAACCAAAAAAAATGTTGACAACTATTCAAAAATGTAATATACGCGTTATTGGTTTCAAGTTTTCATAATTTTGTATGAAATATTTAACGCTCATTGATGTTATCGTTTTTTGCATTTTTTTATTTGATCGTAAGCAACACTTCTTTTTTTTTTACTTAACTGCCTCTTATTTACGTGCACTTTTGACTTAACTGCACAAAATTGATAATTTTTGGCATTATTCTTTATAATCCCATACAAATTCCTTTTTTAGGTGCACTTTCTTTACCTGCACATTTAAGATAAGTGCCCAAAATGTTTGGCAATTTAAAATTATTTTCATACAAAAAATCCAAGTTAGCTGCACTTTGACTTAACTGCCCAAATTACATATTTTTTGTAATTATTCTTCAAAATCCTTCTTTACGTGCATTTTGTATACCTGCACATTTTTCATATTTTTGGGCAGCTTTAAAATATTTTCATATAAAACATCAAAGTTAGCTGCACACATGAAAAAATATGGTGGCCACTTTTTTACATAAATATCCAATTTTAGCTGTTTATAAAAACAAAAATCGCAAACAAGTCAAGTTGTTTGCATGTACCTACATTTATGCATATGGGTTGTGGTTAGAGCAACTTTACCATGATTATATGAAAGGAACAGCAAACCTTAGGTCTGGAACAGAATATAGTAGTTGTAGTAGTATTTGAAGCTGACAAATGCTCTGTAGCGCAATAAAGTTCAAAATTTCGATTTTTGCGCTTCAACGGCAATTACTACTTCAACTACGTTTTCTACAGCGACTTTTCTGTGCCACACTTTATTGTTACCAATTTGGCTAGCTCGTTCCGTCTAAAAATGCATAAGAACTGACTACAGGTTGTTTGAACGTAATTGTTATTATTAATTTATTAATAAAAACGTTGTTACTTCTCTTTCAAACACTTTACTTTAGCTGCACTTTTATGCATTTTTGATTTACCTGCACAAAAAATCGTGCAAAGGAGATTGTGCAGCTAAGTCAAAATTACTGTATAAGAACAACAACAAAAAACACAAACAGTCTACTTTTGGACGCTTTAAAAAAGTACAACAATAAGAAAGATGATAAAATAGCGCGGCGAGGTTTTTAGTAAAAAAAAAAACAAAAACAATATTAGGTAAAAAACCTTTCACTCTTTTTAAACAACAACAACATTAGAAGAAACTAAATAAATTTTTGGTTGGTTTTAAAGTTGGTAAAAAAGAATAAAAAGAATTCTGTTTTTCAATTTTTTAAAAATGTTAAGCTAAATACCTACATCAAATACAAAAATAAAATGATGACGAAAAACATGTCGAGTTGGTCTGCTGCCAAGGAAAGGATACAGAAACAGTGAGTGAAGAAGAAAAACATTGGGTGTATAAACAGGACAAAAAAATGTGTCTCAAAGCCAGCCGCGCCTCTCTGCTCTGCCTTCATCTACTTCTACAGTGCTTGCTTGTGTGCGCGTCATTGCTTATGCAAAAAATTTTTTGTTTGATTCAGCAAAATTATTTGTTTGAAATTTGTATGATTTTCAGTAAACTATTTGTTTGATTCAGTTAAATTATTTGTTTGAAAAAATCAGGGTCTTTTTTCAATAAACGAAATGCAAATAAATTGTTTGAATATGCAAATTTGTTTGTAGGACCGATTTCAGACAAAAAATTGTTTGATTCTACAAACGTTTTGTTTAAATTGGAAAAATAATTTTTTCTGTGCATATAAAATCATGACATTTTTTGAAACAAATGGGAACATATTTTTCGTTTTTATAAAATAAAATCTGGGTTTTTTAATCCAAATTTTTAATATTTATAATTAGGCTTATTAAGTTCCTCAAATTTAGTTTTCATTAAATTATTTTTATGAAGAAAGGAATTTTACACAATGAAAATTAATTAAAATTGTGGCCGTGGCCGGGGCTCGAACCCTGGCCGGCAGTTTACCATGACATGTTTCGATCGCAACCACTCGATCTCCTCAGATGGATTTGCCGTTTTACACTCGCAGCCATCGACAACAGCCGACGTCATTAGTCAAACATCAATCCTTAAACCAAATTGTATTCTAACCTTTGGTAGATCGAAATTTGCTTTTTTGAATGATTATCCATTTTAATTGATTTTACATGTTTTTCCTTACTTTTGTTTTTTCAATAACAATTTTAATTAATTTTTATGTTGTGAGATTCCTTTCTTCATAAAAATAATTTAATGAAAATTAAATTTGATGAACTTAAGCCTAATTAAAAGTATTAAAAAATTTGGATTAAAAAACGATAAATAGTTCAACAAAAATAACCAGAAAACTAATTATAAAATCTGGGTCTTTAAAAAAATTAAAAATTCTGCACATTTTTACCCTTCTTCTTAAGACATTTCAAAGCATTAAACATAAAACATTGCCTTTCTTATCGGATATGAACTGATGCCATAATTATATACTTAAATAATTTCCCGGGATTTTTTTCCCCGAAAAATGTGCGGAATCCCGGGATTTTTTTCCGTATGAAAAACACTATATCAGAATTAAAACAAAAAGGAGATGGCAAAAAAGTGCTAAAAGGAAAAGCTTAACATAATTAGCATAGTAATGAGAACAACCTGCAAAAGTATCTGTGTGTAAAGAAGGAAATATAAAAAGAATTATTTGAAAGGACGCTACATACCTTTTTTCTGCGTGCAACTAATTTGAATATCTAAAAAAAAAACTTTTTAGAAATTTAAATGAGAATTTATATTCATATGCATTTCTATAATACAAACACATGTACGTGTGTTTTTTTTTTAAGAATTCATGTATGAATTGAAATTATTAAAACAATAAAAAATTGCTAACACAATATTTTTTTAATAAAAAGTAGTTTTGAATTAAAACATTTATTCATTTGATATTTTTGGAAAAATAATATGCAATTTTATTTTAAAAGTTTTATTCAATTAAGTTAAATTGAATTAGTATTTATATTTTTTTAAGTTGAATTTATGCCACTGGGTTAACATAAAATTATTATGATGAGTATTAATATGAAAGCTTAAGCCGGGTTCACCGGATTCATTATTATGGGTTATTAATAATTTTTAAATTTTTGCTATGAAGAAAATGTTTGTCGACTTTAATGAAAAACATATAATGTTTACAATCGTCATTTACAATTTCGTTGAAATATTAACTCAAATTTGTATCAAAACTTATTTTAGGGTACATATATTAAACTTGTCAATCCTCGCGAAACTTTTTAAATATTCATCTAAGACCCCGTAAAGTAAATATATATAGATATATAAACTCAGGCTCCTAGAGAAATTCTAAGTCGATTGAGCCATATCCGCCAGTCTCTCCGCCTGTTAAAATAACTTTTATTTTCAAACGACTCAAGATAAAAGAACAATTGCATGTTAAATTTTATCTTAAAAGCTCCAATTAATAAGAATTTTAATTAACAGGACTTTGTTTGCCGTGCTAAATTCGCAATTTTTATTCTTGATAAATACACTGAAATGTGTTGTTGGAAGATAAGCTAGTTTATATGCGCACTATACTAACGAAAATTAAAAATTGTTTTGGAAAGAAAAAAATACCAACAAGCTACCCCTAACAGTTGCTTCTAGGTCCAATACTAACAGAAATTCAAAAAGTATCAGTTAAAAAACAAAAAAATACCAAAAAGTTCCCTCAAAGCGTCTTATCACTCAGGACATTGCATGTTGATTGTGTTGTTCCTAAGTCCAACATCAAAGGCTAATAAAAAAAGTACCAGTTGTAGCACCAAAACGCTAAAGAAAAAAATTTAATTTTTCGTATTTACCATTTTTGGTACTTTTTTTCTTCCCATTGAAGTATCAAAAATTTCAATATTGTAGTGAGAGCCCATAATTTAATATGCAAAAACAATGTTTTGTAAAAAATAAAATGTTTTGTAAAAAATCATCTATTTTCACCCCTTAAACGTTTGAATTTCAAAAAAGTACTAAATTTGTATTTGTACTTTTTATGTAAGTTTCGAATGTGATATAACCTTTATTTTTAAATTTATTGCTTTAAAAGATAGATGGGGTGACAAAACAGTACCAAAATACAGGGTTTTTCCCGTTTACTCCCTAAATTGGCCGAATTTCATAAAAGTACCAGACACACGTCCGCTTATTTTGCTAAAGCACAACGACAGTATTACATTTTAGTTTTGGAGATATGAGTGAGGTTAGAGCTAAAACGATAATTCATATTTTCTGATCATCGGAGGCTTAGCGCCTCTGCCAGCAATATTACCTCCAATGGAACTTTTTTATTTAGATAGACTTTTTTACAGTATTATAAATAAAATTTTATTGGGTTTGAAATGTATTGTAAAAAAAATTTGTATTAAAATTTAACTAAAAGCACAGTTTAAACATATTTTTGAGGGGGTGCGAATACTAGATAAAGTAAGGGGGGACAAGAAGAGATTTACAATTGAAAGTCTAAGGATACAAGAAAACATAAAGAAAACGATGAATGTCAAAGAAGACACCAACAATATTAGCGCAAATTATAGGGTTGCAATTACTAAATCGCTACAGTGATACTTGGTTGTGATATGTGTTTAACTTTAAATTTATGTTTTATGTTTATATGTTTAATGTTACATGTAAAAGGAGAAATTTAATGTGAAAAGCTCATATTGTAAGTTTAACTTTTTAAATGTAATTTATTTGTATTTATGTTAATTTATATATTTTTAAAATTTTAAATAGACGCTCCCTTGAAAAAGTCGACAAAACATCGACGAAACGTCGGGAAAACTGTAATAAAAAATTGCTTTTTATTTACATTAATTAACCTTAGGCCCTATTAGCTTAAATAAAAAACAAATCAATTAAACATATTTAGTTTTGTATAAATACGCTACTTATGTATCAATTTTTCGCCAAATAATGATTTTCTTCCCAAAAATTCTGGCAACGCTGCTTTTCGATGTAATATGTTTTTTTTTTTAAATAATGCAAATTAAAATATAAAATACTGATAAATCTTTATTTGTTTTTTAATTAAACTTACATAACTTACTCTTCTAAAACTTTTTTTAAAGATAAATTTTCTACACTTGAGAAACAAAAGCTCTATTTAATATGTAAATCCTTAAAACAAACTTCTTTACAAAACAATTTTTTTAGCAAATGTAACGTAACAAGTATCAAAAAAAAAAAAACATAACTAAAGCATACTTAAGTCAACAAGAATTGTTAAAATATTGCAGTATACTCTTAGGCGAACGAATGGAGCTCATTTGTTTAATGTTCTTTATTCAAGTAAAATAATTATATAACTGCAATAAACTTTTGCCATTTGGCATAATATAAATAAAAATTAGTTTAAAGATCTTTTTTTTCCTAAACTGAACTCATGAATTAAAATATAATAATGATTTTCGTTTTTAATACAGTGAAATAAAGAAGATTGTATTATTCATATTTTTAACTAACGGAGTTTTTTCTATAATCAAAGAAACTTGATTAAAGTAATTTAATGTTAAAAAAGGAAAAAAGAAAAAATAAAGTAAGCACAAGTTGTTGGTCAAGCTTGACCATATGATACCCTACACCATAGTAATTAAACGCAATTTTTCAAGAGTGTACCTTTTTTGTGAACCATGACAGTCGTGGACATGCCAGAATAAAATTATGTTGTCAAGCTAAGATTTATGTAAAAGTTCTTTGTGCCGAATATTTTTTAGTAAACTTAATCAGCCAGCCAGCCGGACGGACATTGTAGATCGACTCGCAAGCTGATTCTGAGTCAAGCGGTATCCTTGAAGGTATTACAAACATCAGCACTACTTTTTTGGTGTGGGTATAAAAAGTAATAAAATAAATGTTGGTTAAAACCAGAGTAACAAAGAAATCATGTATAAAATTTTAGTGGTTTGAAAAAGTCGTATTGAAGCATGTTGCAATATGTAGTTGGTTGTACCAGAGATATATTTGAAAAGCAAAAAATTACAATTACTTCTTTGTTCATCTGCAAGCACGGAAGTAGATTATATAATTGCACAGTGGGAAGAATATTAAAGTAAGTTTAAAAAAAGTATAATATGCAAAAGTATAGTAAAGTATAGTATAGCCCATTTGCTGCAATACCGTCATAAGGCAATACCGAATTTGAAATATTTAACCGATTTGTATGTTTGTTTAAAAGTAATTGTTCAAACCTCTAACATCTACATTATATATATTATCTATTTATATTCCATTTCAGTTTTATATCAACCTTAAAAAATTAATATCAAATTTTCCATTTTCAATACCACTGTGTTACAAGAATATGAAAAGAAACTTTCCAATGGGTATAAATACTTGTTTTCCAAAGCTAAGGAAATTCTTTGTTATCAAGAATGCACATTACTTTACTATTATATCTTGATAATCTGCATAAACAATGCCCCCAAAAATATATTATAATTTTTTTTTTTTTTTCTTTTGTTTTGTTTACACACAATGTATGCAATGGTTGTTGTTGTAGTTAGTATAATGCAAATGGCAGCAATATCAATTTCAGTTTACTCTTTTTAATATTAAAACAAAATCATAATATTTATAAATTTGTACAAAGAAAAAAATCCTTTACTAACATCTATTTACACATGTATAAAAACATACATACAAATATGTACACAAGTATACATATTTTGCAAAATATAAAACGCATTTGTACACTCTCAACTTGAATAATAAAAAAAAATGTATATACATATAAAAATCTCTGTTGCAGATAAGATAGATTGTTGGTTGAATGATTTAACTTGGTATCTCAGCTGAATTTATTTTTTATTTAAAAAAAAAAATAAAAAAAAAGTTGCATATTATAAGGATTTGTCTTGCAAAAAATGTCTCTGCATTATTTTTATCAACATATATTTATTTTAATATATTTATGCAATATCAAAACTCGTAAAACAAAAATGTTTGTTATCTGTATTTTTTATATTAAAAATTGTCTAAAATAAAAACACATTTTAAAATATTTGTTTTTCTGTACACAAAACTCAATTCTCCTTTTTTGCGATACTATTTAATTTAAATCAAAATCCATTAAATTTTTCATTGTCATACTGGTTTAAAGACAACATGTAAAGTAATAAAATTTATTAAAATGTTTTTAAGAAGCATTAAAATAAGCAAATATTTTGAAAAATATTAAAAAAAAACCTTTTTGTTTACTTTTTTTTACATTAAATTTATTCACAGCAACATTAATGTTTCAAAAATGTATTCATACATAAAATGTTTAAAGGATGTCAGGTTTCATAGATAAAATATCTTTTTTATAATTTGTATGTACAATTTACTAAAAAAAGTAAACCTTTTGATTTAAAATGTTTAAGTTTAAAATTTACTCCTTAAAGTAAATTTCAGCAAAATAAATTGCTAAAATCTAGAAGAATATTAAAGAAAAGTTAGTAAGTGGAAAAGTAGAGTGAAACTCGAGTTCAAATAAAACTGAACAGGAATCCAGTTAAACTAAAGCTAATCAAACAAACAATTAGACGAAATTGTAGCTATAGTTATAGGCTCTATATTGATGCAAGTATATCGCTAGAGTCGAGCTATTATTTAACCCGTTCTACCAGACATTCGAATAGCAAAGCTGAAATAAACTTATGAATAAGAGCAGACTATTTAAGTAATACAGTTGAGCATTAATTATTCGCTATAGTTGGTACTAAAAGCGTTCCGAATAATCGATTTTACTGGTTTTTTTTTTTTCCACAATAGAGCGGGGAGGTTTCCCCACAGTGACAGGTACCGCGACCAAGTCAGGTCTATTGTACCCACTCCCCTTAGCTGGCCAAAAGTCCCTCCGCTTCCCATAGGAACCCAACCAGGGCCTTTGCCGATATATTACCGATTCGGGACTCACACATTATACCATGCCCCAAGTGCCTCCTCCTGGCCCATGCCAGCGCCGGGCAGTCACACAGTACATGCTCCGTCGTCTCGTCCCCGTCCAGACATAGTCTGATCCTCAGCCAGGCCCATCCGATAAAGGTGGTATTTGATCGTGTGGTGACCAGTCAAATAAGCCACCAGCAGTCGCAGATCCCGTCTGCCGAGACCATTCGTCCTCATTACATTCCCGGGAGAGATAAATCTCCTTGCCTGACGCATTCCCGGAAGCGATACCCAGTATCCCCTATGTTCGTCCAGAGCCCAGTCCTCCATGACGGACTGGACCCCTGCCCAACTTAGTCCACAGAAGGGCTCGGGACCTATCATCCGCGCGTTAGAACCAGCCCTGGCCAGCTCATCAGCCATTTTGTTACCCGGGATCCTTGAGTGCCCTGGCACCCAGCAGAGCGTCACTCTGCCCCTTGTTCCCAGCTCCTGTAGCTTTTCACGGCACTCCGCCACCAGCCTCGAGGAC
Source organism: Pollenia griseotomentosa (assembly GCA_963931875.1). Classification (NCBI taxonomy): domain Eukaryota; kingdom Metazoa; phylum Arthropoda; class Insecta; order Diptera; family Polleniidae; genus Pollenia; species Pollenia griseotomentosa. Next base: position 89,865,696 of record OZ007563.1, read on the forward strand.
ATTCTCCAAGAAGAGATTGCTTTAATGGCCGCTTGGCTATCAGTGAAAATCACATTACTGCCGCCAACCATTCCCGTATCCAGAATATTGCTGCAACACACATCAATGGCGCAAATCTCGGCCGGAAAAACACTCGGCGATTCGCCCATTGCCATCGAGAGTCGTGTATCGATTTTACTGGTTAATTGTAGTAAAAATGTTTACACGTTTACATTTTTTACATAGAAATATTATACAGTTATGAATAAAAATTCCCCGGAAGCTTTCTGCTTTCTCCCATTTTTCCTGTGTAAATTCTATTGCAAAAATCGGAAAAGGGAAAAAACTCCCGCAGAATTTATATTCATAATTGGGCTGGGTCTTTCAAAAAAGTATAAAAAATAAACATATTTGTTATTTAACAATTTCGCTTAAAAAAAAGAATGAAATAATTTTCTAGCTAAAAAATGGCAAAAAAAAGCGAATAATAACTTCAAATACAAATAATTTTTTGATTGAAAAAGATCTTTTTGACAATTCTCTAAAGAATATTTACTAGAGTTGGCAACCGGTTAAGAATAATTCGATAAATCGATCAAAAAAAACCAAACTTTTTTTCGAAAAATTTTAAAATGGCGATTTTCGAATAAGGAATAAATCGATTAATTAATCTCGATTAATCGAACAATTTTTTTAATAAAAAATATATTAAATAAAAGCTTAGAATTTGATTTATTCTCATGCGTTTTCAGTCATTTTATACAAAATGTAGGAAAGTTAAAAAATATTGTAGCCATAGCCCTGGCTGTAATTAATCTCAATTTTTATTAAGCAAAAATCCTGTCGAGTACTTATAGTATTTCAATAAAGTATCTTATGTTCTTTTTGAACAAATCTTTGACAAAAAATTGTATCGACTGTTTTCTTTTTAAATCTAACGTTAAAAAAAATTTCAAGAAAGAGAGTTTTTCAATTTTGGGTAAAAAACTTAAAAATAAAAAAAAGAATTGATTTACATATCGTTACCTTAATATAAAAAGGCCCCAAGTCATTATTTTTGGAAATCCGTTTTTTTATTGATTCTTGTAGAATGGTTGCTAATACACATTCTATTAAAATTTCAAGCAAATTAGATTAAAAATAAAGAAGTTATAAGCAGAACACAAAAAACCCTGTAGCTATATTATTTCAGCTTTTATTAAGTTTTTTCCTTCTCCTGTAAAAAGTGTTTTTGATGAGTTGGGGCCTTTTTATATTAAGGTAACGATATATAAATCATATCAAGAAAGTAGAAAATGTTGTTACTGTATTATCCGTTTTAAAATTATCAGGGGTGTTCTGGAAATCGAAAACGCAAAACGCAAAAATTTTAAACGTCGTTTTTTAATAAGATTTCTGTAACAAAAGAATTTTATGACTAGTATTATGCAAATATTTCTCTATTAAACACAATTTAATAATGAAAATTATAAAAATTAGATTAACTGCCAGGTCCACAATGTCGACAGGAACAATTCGTTCGCATATTGATATTGAAAACAATAATAAAAAACTAAAATTTGTTTTTGTTTTCAATATAAATATACGGAAGAAATTTTCCTGTCGTCGCCGTGGGCCAGGCAGTAAAATTGTATTAAAAACAACTTCCAAATTCTTGCGTTTTGCGTTTTCGATTTCCAGAACACCCCTGTATAGGTTTATATTTTTACCATTTGCGTATGTGTCACAATATTACCATTGAAAACTATGTAGTGGAAGATAATCCAACGACATCAAAAAATGTCGAACTTGGTCCAAAGGAAAAATACATAAAGTGAGGCAGCGGTTACTGTATTGAAGAAATTGTATGCAAAAGTTTAGCTGAAGATGGCAGGTCTGCCAACGCCAAAGTAATATCGGATTATTTTGGAATTAATTGTTTTACAATGCCTTTAAGTAATACATCCATATGGAGTTATGATGAAAAGTTTAACGTTTAAAAAAAGAAGAATTCATAGCAGATTTTAGTAAAAATAAAGAATTAAATGGATGATTTTTTATAGTTGTGTGGATGAATGGACGAATGTAACTTATTAAAAATACGTCTTTTTTGTATAAAAAAATTTTTTTTTTAATTCGAACTAAAAGCTAATCAAACAAAAAAAATTAAAGTGACTTATAGAAAATCTATTGATCTTTAAATAAAAAAAATTAATTTGAAAAAGAAAATTGTTTTCATCTGCAAAACAGGAAATGACCAATTTCAATCAAAATTTTTCTAACTTAGTCCTATTTTTTTTGTTCTTTTAACCGAAATCAACCGATAGTGTCCTTATTATATTGTAAAACCTTTATTATGGGACCTCTATTAGTTTTAAAGTTACATGTACATGTGGTTATTGCAATGTCGTACCGTAAAAGACAGAAAAGAACGAGTTTAAATTTAAATATTTCCAACTTCGACCTAATTTTTTAAGTTTCTTCTTACCGAAATAATCCTACGGCGTACTTATTATATTGTTAAACTTTTACAGTCTAATTTATAAACGCATCATTGCAGCTTTATAAGTCATTAATAAGCAAAAGTCGAAAAAAGAGTATTTATAAATGTTTAATAGCCTATTAAACGTTTAATAAACATATCATAAATTTGAAATATTTATTGTAGCCTTTACCCTACTTTAAGCGTTTAATAAGTTGACATTTCAATGTTTGTTAAAATAAAATTTTAATAATTGCACGAAAAATTAAACATTTTTGTCTTTTTATTTATTTTAATAAAAAAGTTTAATACGCATAAAATTTTTTTCTCTAGAAAAACGATAACTAGTGTTTGAATTAATTTTAAATATAAACTGCTCGATAGATTTTTTTGCTAAAATAATGTGAGTCGCTAGATATATTTTCTGTTGAAACTTAAAGTCGTTATAACTTTTTGCATAAAATATAAAAAGCTAATTAAGATTTATTTCAAATATTGCATACCTTTTTTAACCATTCATTACACTTATATTTTAAAATGTCTTTCAAATAGGTAAAGTATTTGTTAAAGCAAACACAAAGTAGAAACCACATAGTGTATCGTCTGTTAGTTACTTGTTTGCCACACGGAACAAAAATGTTTTGTTCTACATGCTTTGAATGGAACATGCAGCACAGCAATTACAAACAATAATATTTTAAATATTGCATCAAAAATTTGCTTCATAGCACAAAAAGTGACGAAAGAAGCAAAACAATGTTTAGAGAACTGTAAAATTAAAGATATCAGGCAATGCTAGAACTCAAAATCTCTTAATATATTCGAGCTATCAAAAGAGGGATTAAATGTTGAAAAAAGAGGGCGCTATTATTGTTATATAGAATTAATTTAAAACTAATTTTTTGTAAAAATGTGTCCACCAGAAACCTCCCGACGAAATTAAATTTATAACTTTATAAATTTATTTCAGCAATTACCAAAAAAGCGCTTATAACATATTAAATTGTTTAAATTAAAGTTAAAAAAACAATTTGTAGATTTACTGCCGTATTTTAAATGAGTCAACTATTAAACTTGAAAGCGGAGAGTTCAAAGGTATTTTGTTGGGAGACTCAGGATATAAGCTGCAGACTTATTTATTCTCCCCACTATCCAAACCTTAGAATGAAAAGGAGAACAAATATAATGCTGCACAGATAAGCACTAGAAACTCTGTTAAACGTTGCTTTGGGGCTTGGAAGCAACGATTTCGCTGCTTGTTAGATGGGTTGACGGTTTATCTGGCAAAAGGGAAAACATTGATTATCGCCCTAGCAGTACTTCACAACATTGCTATTGAGGAAAATGATATTGTTCCAGGTAAAAACATTTTAACCTAAAATATTTTGGCAGTTATATGTGGCTAAAAATGTTTTGTTAAAACTTAGGAGGTTTTATTTTCAAATCATCTGCGTATAAAAAATGTATAATAAAAATTGGTTAAATTATTCATTAAACATAAAGCTGTATAATCTTTTGTGGAACCAACAGAGTTTGAGCAGTAAAAATTTGATATTGCTAATAAATGATTTACATATTTCGCTTCTATTTCAATATGTAGTATGTATTTTATTAACAAAAAAAAAAAAAAAAAAAACATAAAATTATTTTAAATATTACGTTTTAAAAAACAGAAATTCATTTTAAATTGAAAACAAAACAGAAATTCACTTAAAATTCGTTCGTTGTATGATCTCGTATTGTTTAATCCCCAGTTGTATGCATCACTATTACAAAAACTACAATTAAAATAACATGTTGTTGCCAACATTAAAATACAAAAGTAATATAAACGTTTAATTGTTAATCCACTCCTATTAAGCGTTTATAAATCTGACTTTTTATTAATGGCTTATAAAACAAAAAGTGTTTGGTAACTATTGTAAGCATGAAAGCTGAAACAAGAAATTTTTATAAATTAGACCGTTATTATATAAAGATATAAGTTCGCATATTTATATTGAAAACAATAATAAAAAACTAAAATTTGGTTTTGTTTTCAATATTAATATACGGAAGAAATTGTTTAAAGGTATTTTTGTGTAGATATGCACAGGATAAATTTTTTTTCTAAATTTTCAGGACTAAAGTGTTTAAAAAGCGTTTTAAATTTGCTTGCAAACACATGCACAAACATGTATAAACAGTAGTTGAGTTTATTATCATTCTCCCAAAATGTGTTTTTTCTTGCATTATAATAGCAAACACACATGTATAAACGACGGTTGTGCTCTATGTTGTTCTCCCATAATGTTTTTGTTTTCATTTTGCACTTGCAAACACACATGTATAAACGTATTAGGACAGGGTTACCGTTAGCCCTTTTGAAAAATAAAGTCGCGCAAAAACGTCGTTTAAGAAAATAAAAGTTTGAAACCTATTTTAATGACTTTTAACAAAGATCTGTGTTTATATTTTTTACTTTGATAACATTTCATGAAAATTTTATAAATTAAATACGGGGATATTCACAATATATTTTTTTTTCTAAGTTTTTGGATTAAAAACGTTGAAAAAACGTTTTCATTTATATTGCAAACACACACACAAAGATGTATGAATAGTGCATTTTGTCGTTCACTTGGGCGCTAATGAGTTAAAATGTGTACGGTTTTATTGTATAACGCACAGGTTCTCTCGAAAGTAAATGTCAAGTGGTCGAATTTCGGCCACCGGGCGATCCTAGTACATTTAATTACTTTGTCTATTCATTGCTTCCTTCTCTACACTGGTAGGTAAATTTAAAATTAAATGAGCACGTGCATTAGATGAATGTGAAAATTTCTAGACCCCAGAAAAGTTTTTTGTGAAATCCTTTTCCACTACACGTGTAGGTAATAAAAGATAAAATATGCATAAATTAACTTTGTGAAATGGTTCGTGCGACTTAACGCCTCTGGTTAACTTGTTATGGGGCTTTGTTAAGTCATTTGCTTATGCCGACAAACCAGCAACTCTTGAAGCATTTAAAGCCAATATTCAAGCCACCATTGTAGCCATACGGCTTGATTTGTTAGAAAAAGTAGTCAAAAATTTAACTGATCGAATGGACAATGTAACTCGTAGCCGCGACGGACATATGCCGGAAAATATATTACAAAATAAATGCCATGACATTATGTACAGAATTATAATGCACACCGTTTATTTTGTGTAGACTTTTAAAAATTAATGCAAAGCTACTAAAAACTTTAAAAATTATGTTTACAATGTCTGTTTTCCCATAAAAAAAAACGTACAGGTATCCGGGTACCTTGGGGCGCAGAAAAAAGTGTTAAGAATAAATCGGTCTCTCACGCAGATTACAAAAGAAAATTAGCGATATGGCTGCAAAAATATTAAATTATCGATTCCAATGAAATTTCGGTTGAAAAAGCCAAATAAAATTATTTCCCAAATAATTCTTAAAAAAGCTGAAATAAATAGAAAAAAGTGTAACAAAAAAAAACTTCAACTTAAACCCAATTAACCCTAAAACGGTACCATCAATGTCGTGCAAAATGTTTGCATAAACCCAAAAAACCTTATGGCACATTTTAAAATGCATTTAGGAAAGAAAATAAGTTACAGTTCACCAGACCGTAACATTAAATATTAAACTGTTAAAAATTTTTCAACATTACGCCTGTATTCATAAAAAAATTTAAATTTAATAACTCCTTAAAAAGCAAATTTTGTATGAAAATTTTCCTTAATAAACGTTTGTTAAATTTAATAATCGTTTATGAATACGACGGTAAGTGGTTGAAAAGGTTAACTAGAGTTGAACAAGTCTTAATATCGCATTCTTAATTATTTTTGTAATTTATTGTATGCGAGTCTACTGTCGTAAACAGTTCAACCTATAAAAAAGTGGAATGAGACCTCGCAGAAATTTAACTGTTTGGAGCCAACCAAAATTCCGTCGTGGTCACGTTTATATTTATATTTTTTATATTTATAAACAAAAATTTATTATTTACTACTGCGAATACAATAAATCACAATAGTACTTTATATTAAATTTCAGGTGTGCATTAACCCGTATTTTAAAAGTAAATTTTAATTTACAAAACTAATAAAAACTCTATTGCATATTGTCTAAACAAATTATAAGATATTTTTCTTTACTTTACACATTTCTCTCTTTCCTTTGGCATACTAACTACAAAAGTATGCAACAGTTTTCTTAAATTATTTAACCGCCTCTCAGATATGCAACCAATTTTACACTCTTTTAAAATAAAATATTCTTATTAGTGTTCTTTCTAACAATTGCTTATGACTTAAACTTTAATTGGACTACTATATGAATTTCAACAACATAAAATACTAATAAATTTAAGTTGTGGATTGCGGCCAAGTAAACAAAAAACATTTTAAGTTGCTAAATTGTTGGCACAACTTAAGACATACTTGAGGATTCTGGCCTCATGTTGTTTGTGTGTGTTTGGAAAAATTATTTTTTTTTTTCTTTAAAACAAGAACTATGAAAAAAATGTTTGGGAAAGTTTAAGGTAAAAGTTTTTTACAAAATCTTTCCAAATTTTTGTTGGCAAAGAGCAAAAAGTTAAAAGAATATTGTTTTACTAGTTTGTTTGTTTTTGGCTTTGTTAAATTTTGAAAATTTTAGCAAGAGAAATTACTGAATTATAATTGTGTTATATTAAAATATAATAAGAAATAAATTTAGGTTTAAAAAAACTGAAAACAATGAACGAATGTTTTTTTACTAGAAAAAATCCTATAAAAACTCTTACTTATTTTTATACCCTTTTACCTTCAGTGAAGGTAAACTTTGTCATGCCGTTTGTAATTTGTACAATATTGATGTCTGACCTTATAAAGTATATTGGGGATTTCATGTCAATTGACCCAATTTTTAAATCGATGTCTTCCGATTTGGATGAATTTTTTTTTTTTAAATTTAAAACTTTTTTATTGTTTTTTTTAAATTTAAAACTTTTTTATTGTTTTTTTTTTAAATTTAAAACTTTTTTATTGTTTTTTTTTTTATCCGGAATGTTTTTTTTTCTTTGCTCAAAAGAGAGCTTATGTATTTTCCTTTAAGGTAGTTTTGGTCGCTTTTTGGGATGCGAGTGGGATATGTATAAAAAAAAAATAATTTCTAACTCAAGACCAGGGTATTTAAATTTTTAGCATATGGGCATTTTCTCAGAAATGTCAACCGCAGCCAAATAATTCAAAGTCTATAAAAGTATGTTAATTTAACATATTTTTATAGGGAATCTATCAACTCTCAATGATTTAAACAAATTTTACATTTATTCATAACACACTTTGAAATATTCAAATGCAAAGTCGAACAAGTGAAAAAGTTCTGTTTTGAACATTTCTATTGCACGTTTTGTTTTGCTAAATGATCTTAATGAGAAACATTATGCATTGACAATTGCTTTTTAAATCTCAGTTTATATTCAAACAATAAAGAAAAAATGTAAACGGAAGGATGCAAATTTTTTCTTTGCTTTACCGTATACTTCGATGTAGCGTGCGACATTGAAAAAGAACATTTGTTATCAGTGCGTCGAGGGTATTTGCACAATGCGTTTCAAATATTAGTAACAAACAGATATTTTTATTGCAAATTTAATTAAAAAAGTTTTGCTGGAAAATAATCAGTGCTTTTTTCTTGGTACTTATTTTTAGTTTGTAGCGTGCGACATCGTAAGTATAAAATGCATAAATTCAAAAAATTTTTTTTCCTAAAATATCTTTATTTGCGATGGCCAACAACTACAAGCATCAAGGACAGCTTATTCCATTAAAAAAAAACTTTATTTGAGACTAGCAATACTATTTTCAGTTAAGATAGTTTTTGTTCTATATTTGTATTTTTCAATAATTAGTATTGTGGTTATTTTGTTGAACTATTTATTTTTCAATTAAATTATTTTTATGAAGAAAGGAATTTTACAACATGAAAATTAATTAAAATGTCATGGTAACCTGCCGGCCGCGTTTCGAGCCCCGGCCACGGTCAAAAATTAAAGATTATCAATAACAATTTGATTAAAATTAAATAAAAAATAAACTCCACAATATTTTTGAATTAAATAAAAACCATTATTAAGATACATCAATGCATAATATTTTAAAATTAGTCGCATTAAAATATTTTATCAGGTTTCGCTGAAATCAGTGTTTGAACTGTTTGCCGTAAAAACAACTTCTGTTTTTGTCGCATGCAAATGCCTTGGATTGTTTTAATTTTCTTGAAAACGAAGAATTGCTCAAAATCAACCTAAGCACAAATTATAGTGCTACTCAAGAGCTATAAGTTTCGCCTTTTGTCAAAATAAAATTAATGTTTTGGTATATGTTTTTTCACTTTTAAGGCGTACGAATGTCGCATTCGACATTGGAGAAATGCCCATATGCAGCACAATTTTTCTTAAAGACCAGAACTAACTTAAAGGAAAAGACATAAGCTTTCTTTTGAGCAAAAAAAAACATTTCCGTTAAAAAAAAATTTAAAAAAATTTTAAATTTAATAAAAAAACAAAAAAATTATTTTTAAAAAGATTGATCAAATAGCTCTCAAAGCTATTTCGGACAAATTTTTTTAACACCAATAGGTAATAAGTAACATACAAAAGAAAGAACACCTGTATGGCCAAAATGTCAAACTCCTCTAACTCAGAAATTTTTTGACCGATCTTTTTGAAAATTTGTGTCTAAACTACTACCCAATAGGACTAACCTTGTCTTCATCTAAATCGGAAGGCATCGATTTAAAAATTGGGTCACTTGACATGAAATCCCCCTTATGTATTCTGGATCCTAATGAGAAGGGAAGCTCAAATCCGGTTGTCCGTCTGTTGAAATGAGTTTTCCGAACCCCCGAGATATGATTGGGGCTTGCCTGGTATATATTTTTGTCAGGTATGCTCATTTTAATTTTGCTATTGAAACTTAGCCAGAAAAACCCACGACTACCTCTTATTTTTTCCATAAATCCCTTGGTGTTGTTGTTTTTTTATTTCTTTTACCTGTATATCTTTAGGACAGTGGTACCTTCCATATAGAAAACATAAAAAAATTGATAAAAACTTGAATTTTAAGGCTGGCATATGACCTATGGATACTCCTTATATATTAAAAGATCGTAAGTCTTAGTAGAACATATTTTCTGAAAAATGTTTAAAAATCGATTCAGATACAAAAAAGTTATAAACAAAATATATTTTTTAAAAGTACTCATTTTCGGAAACCATAGGTCTTTACGAGTCCAAGTTTTAAAGCCCAAGTAATTAGAAAATTTCTTCTTAAACACGTCGGTACCATATCGTACCATGGTGAAGGGTATATAAGATTCGGCATAGCCGAATATAGCACACTTACTTGTTTCATTTTATTTAACTTGTACTCATCAATATCCTTGTCAATGTTTTATAATTTAATCCATTTTCATTAGATTTTAAATGTTATTTTTAAAAAATCTTTAACAAATAAAACGAATTAAAAAAACTTTTAGGTTCTCATTAGCATTAATACCATAATGGATTTAAAAGCTATCATTTTCAATAAAAATTTTAATGAAATTTAATGAATCACTTTCACACGTACGCACATAAAGTTTATACACTTTTCCTTAGCTAAAATATCTGCATAAGTTATTTAAGTTTCCTTAGGACAAAGTTTAAAGTTAGAATGATAAGTTTGACAGATTTGGAATTAAATAATTTTGAAAAATAAAATCTGTTAAATACATCAACATTTATAATTTACTGCCTGTTTGTAGAACGCGAGCAAAAAAGTGACTCGTTTAAATTACATTTAAAACAAAAACAAATTTTGAAATTTTGAAATTTTGTTTTTGTTTTAAATGTAAGTTGAACGAGTCACTTTTTTGCTCGCGTTCTACAAACAGGCAGTTAATTAAAAAGTTTTGTTTGTTTTATTAAATATGCAACATAATGGTATATGTAAAACTGAAATTGGTTTTTTTAAAACCTCTAAAAATATGCTTTGTTCTAAGTACATTAAAACAGCCTTACTTAATGTTATGCTTCTGCCTTTTATTATTATTTAATGGATGTACCATTTAAAGCATATTTATGGCCACTCATTTTGTTTTTGCTTTAAGAGAGCCCCAAACGAAATACAAATTATATAAATTTAAATTAGATTAGAAGCTGAAACCATTTTAAAATGTTATAAATTTTCGAAATGATATTATTTATTTTCTGCTGTTTGCATAAAAACATAAATTGGATGTAAAATCTATTTACAGAAAAATTTGTAATGAATACGTTTGAAATCTAAATTAATTTTTATGAGCACTGCGGTATATAATTTTTTTATGATGTATAACATGTCACAGTTTTAAAACAACATAACTAAAAATCTAACATCGAATGTGCAAAACCAAAAAAATCTCATCAAATAAAAAAATTCACCTTGTGAAATTACATAGGCCCTTAAATTATGCAACGCCAAAAAATTACATTGAAAGCAAAAACAAAGTCATAAATATTTTGCAATTTTGTTGTTGCTTTCTACAGAAATTAACATTGCCTTTTAAAATTTCAAACGCCTAATAGCTTGTGGCGTTGAACATTTTAAAACGGTACATGAATTCAATGTTATTCTTTGGCGTTGCGTTGCAATTAATATAATTAGGGCCTTATTTCAGTCTAGTAGCTCTCTAATTGCGGATCTCTCAGTCTCTGCAAGGGTACTTTTCATGATTTCTTATGAAAACTGAAAAACGAAATCTGAAATAGTTTACCTCTTAGGTATATGACGTAAAGGTTATAGCGTTCATAACTATTTTCAAGAAAGTAACGAACATTATGTAGTGTTCTGTTTTCGGTATAAAACAGTACAATTGTAGTGGTTTTGTTTTGCACATTGCTGAAGGGAGGAGCAACCAAAAAATTTTAGCAACGCTTCTCTCTAGCATGAATAGCCTGTGTGTGTCAATTGCGTACATGTTTTGTTTGTTTAAAAATTTTTTTCTTTGGCTTTTTTTTTCGTTTTATGTTTTTAAAAATATTTTTGTCAAAAGAATGCTGAGCACAATTGAAACAAACAAATATTAATGTGCTAAACGAAGTTGGTTTTTTTACGAAAAACAGATTACAATAAAATGTTCCTATTTTTATGGTGATTTGGATAAGTACATTTTTATTTTTTACTCTATTAGCGTTTTCGTTAAACCAACAATTTTGACAGACATGCAGCATTAAATATGAGACGACATGACAGATGTAAAACATATGCCGTGTATGGTGGACTTTAGGAAAATCTCAAGATATCATCATACATGTCTTTCGACTTTCCTAAAGATTCAAAAGTTACCATAATTACCAAAAAAAAATTAGACAGAAATCTCAAAAAGGTTCACATATGGGCTATTAGAGGCAAAATATTGGTATAGACAATTTTTAACATATTCGCAGTATTTCCGAAACACTGATAGAAAAATGCATCTTCATATTGATGATGCCCTTACATCAGAATTGTGACATCAATGTTACTTAAACTGGCATCAATGATGCAAAAAGTAACATCAATCCAATGACTAACGTCTTCGTACAATTTTGTCATTTTAATCGTGTCATCTATTTTATGACTATAGTGACATCAATTCGATGCCACATTTTGTATATTATTAACATTATTTTCATGATTACAATGTCTTATAAGAAGCAAAAATTCCTATATTCTATTTTTTTAAATTATGTAGTTAAATACATGAAATTTTTAAAGTAGAATGATAATTTAAAACCACATGAGGCATGGTGCTGGTGTCTTATTATTGAGAGTTCTGCTGTTAACAACGGTCGTAATTCAACAAACGTGAAACAATCATATGCAACGGGTAAGTAAATAATAATATTCTCTCACTTTGACTTAAGTCAATTCCAATGACTTTGACAAACTGTCATTAAATTGATGCTAATGTGTCCTTTCTGCGATGTTACTGCGTCATCGCCCTGAGGACATGTTCGTCATTTCTGTGATGCCGATCTGTCATCCCATTGATGACATAATTTTATTTTGACCCAGATGACACTTTGGCCAAGTGATGTTAAGGTTGACATTACAATGATGACAAGTGTCATGGGGTCAAAAACGAAGACACTTGTCATAGTACTGATGTCAAAATACATCAGCGTTATGACGCCTTTTCTATCAGTGAACTAACTATTGTATTCTGTTCACATAAAATGGAAATTTAGAAATATTTTGATGTTTGTTGGTTGACTTAAGTTAAAAAGAAAACACTTACATTTAATTACTTCAGTAGTGTAAGTGGGCATTGCCATAGTACTTCTGTGGTTATACTAAACTCATAATAAGTGTATTGTTTAATCTGTAATCTGCAACTAAGGACAGTTTGGCTTCAATCTCAAATCGTCCTTGTAATTTCACCTTTCTAATGAAAGCTACTCTGTTCAACATATCACGTGAAGCGCTGTCAAAACTCATATGAAAAAAACTAATGCGGAATTTCTATGAAATAATGTTGATAGAGTTGTACTCTGTTGGTTTTGTGAAAAAGTTACGAAATGTTTTGGCAACATATTTTTGCAACTGCGAAAAAATATAAGCTGCACCTTTTTCGCCTGGAATTTTAAGCAAATGGAAAAAAGTATAAACTAATTATTAAATTCGAAAGGAAATATTGAAAAAACACAAGCGGTCTTAAACCATGTAAAGTTGTATTGCATTTAATTGTAATTGACTCATTTTCTTTCTTTATTTTATCAAAGACAATGTAATTATTTTTAAATTTCTACAAAAAATAAAAAAATCATATCTCAAAAGATAACTTCCACTTTAAGAAACGTTTTGAAAATAAATTAAAAACATAACAAAGTATTTTTATCAAGGTTGCTTTATTTAAATTAAAGATCTATAAGTGTTTCCCACACAGCCTGTCCACTTTTACCAACAAACGTTATTTTTGCTTCAGTGACCTTATTTTATTACTCAGAAATCACAATAGTAAACAAAAAGGAAAAAGGTTTCCTAAACAAAACAAAAACACGCTATTTTTGTCTTTTTCCACTTCTTCTAACAAAATTCCATCATAATTTTACTAAGCTACTTAAAAAGGACAGTATCTACGTTACGTTGTGGTAGATGTCCTTCATGTGACAAAGAACACAAAACAGGGCACGTGTTGTTGAATACACGATAAAGAGAATAGGTAGAAAATAAAGTGACTATACAAATATTTAACAGAGTTTTGGTGATTTTGTTTTTTAAAATATAGAACCTGTTTTTAGGATTGAAATTGATTTACAAAATGATAGCATGTTTTTAGGGAGATAAATACAAGTAGTATATTTATTTTTTTTTTTTTGGTTTGCTTAGGAAATAAATTTACTTATGATTTAGTTCTCAAAAGAAGGAAACGTAGGAAATTAATGACGAAAAGACATGGTAGAGAACAAAAAATCTAAGATGCTGAATATTATTTGGAATTCTAGCATTTGATTATTCAGACACAAAGAACATTTTAGAATTTCGATCATGTTTGAAATGTATCTAGCCTCCTACATTAACTGATTGTTTAAGGGACTGTCTGTTCTCCTTCGTGACTTCACACAGTTTGAAATGATGTAAAGATTGCTCACCTGCAAAAAAAGTACTACAGAAACCCTACAACTTTGACCAGGCAACGCTGTCAGCTTGTTGGTGACGTTAATACTTATTGTTGTGCATTAGAAAAATAAGCGGGTAGATGCTTGGTACTTTTTTTAAATTCGGCCCTTTTAGGGATGAAATGGGTTTAACCAGTATTTAAGAACTTCTTGGTCTTTTAAACCAATAAACAAAGAAATAAATATTATACCAAATTCTTAAAATATCTAAAAAAAAAAATACAAATAGCAATTTGGAACTTTTCGAAATTCCAACGTTTAAGGGGTGAAAATCGTACCTATTTTGGGTACTCTTTTACAAAACATTTTTCTCCATTCATTGATATACATATATATGTCCCAAGGGGAAAGGGACCTACCAACGAACTTGTCACGTGGCAGTTCTAAAGTGATAGGACCGGTTCCAGTTCTAACACTTAACATGAAGAGGACTTGTGTCACTTTAATATGGCGATGTACTAGGATGATTAGATTTGTTTCAATTACCTTTCCGCTGGAGTAACTTCACTTAATCACTAGTACAGCGACATGTCCTGTTTTCGTCTATCACAATTTGGTCTATTTTTTTATAATAATCTGTTCACTGGTCACAGGATAAGTGCTTTAAGAACAATTGACACAAATTTCCCGTAGCAATATTACAATTGAAAGTTTTTAAAAAGTATTAAAAAGGGCAAATACGGGAAACTAAATTTCTTTCTCTTACTTTTCCGTGCTGCTTGTGGCAATTTATGAAATTTCTATTATATTGAACTTATAAACATAAAATTATAGGTGCAGGGTCCTGAGTTAGTGAGAATCTAAATGATGAAAATTGCTTGTACTTTTTTGTTATTAAACTGGTACTTTTGAAATTTTTGTTATATTGGCCCTAGAGGCACAAAATAAGATAAAAATCTATAAGAGGGAACTTTTAGGCACTTTTTGTTCATGAAGTGGTACTTTTTGAATTTCCATTAGTGTTGGGCTAATCATGCAAGGTTCTGAGTGAATGAGAATCTGTAAGAGTGATCTTTTTGGTATTTTTTCGTTCTACACAGAAAGAAAAACACTCCGGATAAATCAAGTTTTTTATGATTACTTTAAGTACCCCAAAAACAATCCTAAGGCCCGTTTTCACGACTTAACGATAGCTAAATGTAGGAAGTTATCGAACAGATAATGAGCTTGTAATTATCACAAGTTCTCTTTAACCTTAAAGTGAAGAATAAGCTAAAGAGAGGAACGTGCTACCTTTAACTTTTGTCGTAAGGTTTAGATTTGAGATTGCCATATTATATTCACATATTTTTTATATATGGCAACTCAAATTATACGTATATTTTGTAAATGTAAAAAAAGTACGTAGTTGCCAGTTCGTATTTTTATTTTGGCAAAAATAATCGGTATTTTCTTTAGTATTGCCACTTTTTTAAAAATGTTAAGTTTATTTTATACAGAAGTTGTGAAAACGAAAAATAGTTGAAGGTAACTTTATTCCTCACTAGTGCTAAAGGTACCGTTTACTATTTCGATCTTTATAGGTAAGTCGTGAAAACGGGCCTAAATGGGATAACTTTCGAAAATCAATCTTGTCATTTCTTGAAATAAGTATAAAATTCTTCAATCAAGATGAGATAAACCCACTGTTTATTGTTGATGTGTTTTGTTTAAACTTTGATATTGTTACAAGTAGAACTGTTGCTATAAGTCTTATACGCTTAACAGTTTTATTTGGTTTAATATCTTTAGTTTTTCCAAAAATCTTTATGGATGAAGTTTCCTGATGATCTGGCCTAAGCAACCAGTGAAATGCGCATAGGAATAGCTTATCCCATCAACAATAAATTTCAAGTGTTTTTATCAATGATAAAAACTGGGAATTAAGCACGAATAACAAAATCTTTTGAAATTAAATTTTGTATTCCCAACATTGAAATTACTTTTTGATAATAAACAGGCAAGTGCATCGCCTAAAAAAACACTTAATTGACAACATCTTTTGTAAGTTGTTGTTTGTTTTTATTTTGTTTTTCTTAACCTACTTACAACTACAGTTAATGTTGAGAGAATTTCAACTAATTGTAGTGGGGAATGTAAGATGAGATAAACCCACTGTTTATTGTTGATGTGTTTTGTTTAAACTTTGATATTGTTACAAGTAGAACTGTTGCTATAAGTCTTATACGCTTAACAGTTTTATTTGGTTTAATATCTTTAGTTTTTCCAAAAATCTTTATGGATGAAGTTTCCTGATGATCTGGCCTAAGCAACCAGTGAAATGCGCATAGGAATAGCTTATCCCATCAACAATAAATTTCAAGTGTTTTTATCAATGATAAAAACTGGGAATTAAGCACGAATAACAAAATCTTTTGAAATTAAATTTTGTATTCCCAACATTGAAATTACTTTTTGATAATAAACAGGCAAGTGCATCGCCTAAAAAAACACTTAATTGACAACATCTTTTGTAAGTTGTTGTTTGTTTTTATTTTGTTTTTCTTAACCTACTTACAACTACAGTTAATGTTGAGAGAATTTCAACTAATTGTAGTGGGGAATGTAAGATGAGATAAACCCACTGTTTATTGTTGATGTGTTTTGTTTAAACTTTGATATTGTTACAAGTAGAACTGTTGCTATAAGTCTTATACGCTTAACAGTTTTATTTGGTTTAATATCTTTAGTTTTTCCAAAAATCTTTATGGATGAAGTTTCCTGATGATCTGGCCTAAGCAACCAGTGAAATGCGCATAGGAATAGCTTATCCCATCAACAATAAATTTCAAGTGTTTTTATCAATGATAAAAACTGGGAATTAAGCACGAATAACAAAATCTTTTGAAATTCTTCAATCAAGTAAAAAAAAAATTAAACTTTTCAAGGTGGTTAACCCTCCGGCTTACTCATGTTTTAATTTTCTATACACATTGAAACAGGTCTGGCCAGACTCATGTGTACCGCAAAGGGTTTAAAAGTAAATTTGAACTCTTGCTTCTCATTTAGTTTATATTTTTGGTTAAATATGTATAGAAGATTTCTAAAGTAAAAACCATATCGGTCATGATGTTGGTGTTTAATCACTCTGTAAGGTCCATCACCAATCAATCTAATTTTTTCTTTCTAGTTTCTTTTGTGTTTTTTTTTCAAGCACGATTTAATGATAAAATAAACTTTATAATATTTAAATCAATCTCATTTTCGGATTATTTTAAGTACGAATTCGGATTAAAAAAAAAATTTATAATTCTTGAATCAAGCGCGTTTTGAGATGGATTCAATCTTAGTTTTACTTAAATCAATCTCATTTTCGGATTATTTCAAGAACGAAATCGGGATTGAATATGGATAATTTAATTATTTTGCGATTGAAAATCCGTACTTGAATCAATCATTCTGTACTTGATTCAAGAAAATCCCTACTCACCGTACTATTAATACCGCTTCGGATTGATTTGAGTACGCATGGACTGATTTTTATTTTGAGTGTACAACTGGTACTTTATTCATTTTCGTTAATATTGGATCTAGAGGCATATAATTAAATTGAAAGGTCCTGAGTAAACGCGAATCTATAAGAAGGATATTTTTGGTACTTTTCGTTCTTTCACTGATACTTTTTGAATCAGCTTGAACATTAAGTAACAGGCAGTTTGTCAATACATTGAGAAAATGGCCATAAGACTATAAGAAATACGTTTATAAACTTGAATTTGACTTAAAAATCTCTCATCTGAAAAATACTTGAAATATTAAAATCGATGTATGTGTTAAATTTCAAAGTATGTATAAAATAATTTTACGAGAATGTCACTTTTATGTACATAAAAAACTCTCTAAGGAAATATTAATATTAATATTTGTAATTTTTTATTAAACTATGTTTATTTTCTACAAAATATTTTTATTATTCTACTCAGCTTTTTTAATAGACTTTGGAAACATGAACTATTTTGACACTGCCACACTAACAAACCTCTTTCTTACTTCTAAAATTCAGTAACAAACAATTTTTTTAACAAAAAAGTGCTGAGGGAAACGTTATTAGTTTGTAGGTGTATTTAATGAGATTATCTATTTAAGTATCCCTTTTGTTACGAAATAACTGATAAGCAACATTTGTTTATATGTACTTTAAAAAATCACTACCCACAATCTTAGTGCATAGTGGAAAAAGTAAAAGCACCCTCCTGATAGTAGGTCATTATTTAGGAAAGACAAGAGAACAAGTTAACTAACACATCTTACACATACCAAATAAGCCCTTCCATACAAATGTACAGTGGTGATAAAAATATTAGCAAGGCAATAAAATATGTTTGCCTTGTTAAGGGGAATTTGTAATAGTTTTTAATAGACCTCAAGCTAAATAAATAAATATAAATCTTTTAACAACTTTATTATTTTTATAAAGTGCAAATTTGTGTAAACCCCACTGTCAGCATTAAGTATTTAGTTTAAGTGCAAGTAGTTATGGATAATATTGATGCCTTCCTAAGGTTATTTAATTTTTTATATTACGTTAACATTTGGTACAATTGTGATTTTAGTTGAACTGTTAATTTTCTATTTCAGTATTTTTAGCTTGGCTTGAGTTCATCAAATTTGATTTTCATTAAATTATTTTTTACTGAATGAAGGAATTTTACAACATGAAATTTTTATTAAAATGTTTTGTTTAATATATTAAGATAATTTGATTCAGACTATGCGACATGATGATGGGTGCAGAGATGCTTAGGGGGTAAACAATGTCGAATGAAATGTTAAATCAAGCAACTTATTTGATATTCTTGTTTTGATGATTCGTAAGCATTTTTTGAATAATTAAAAGGAACGCCAAAAGAAAATACGATTATTGTTGCGGGGACATTTCGCAAAGCCTTAAAGAGGTATTTTAAAGTATTTAGTGCTACAAAAATTACAAACGTATCAAATTTAAACATTTTGTAGATTTTCCTTGATCTGCGTTTTCGCCAAATTGTATCGATATATAATTCTACATAATCGTTTTATGGTGGGCAGTTTCAAGGTGACGTAAAATTTTTTTTTAAATTTTATGAGAAAGAAATTTGCAAAATTTTCCTTAAAATTAATTTCAAAACAAATTAAAAAACTTTGATCTTTGGCGAACTAACCAACAAATCTCTATTTAAACAGAGATTCTTCGGCAAAAACGGCGATGGATTAGAATACACTCAGAAAATCGCAAGACGGCTTATCAAATGGAACCATCAGGGCCGGAGACGTGTTGGTAAGCCTGCCCATATATGAAGATGGCAGCTAGATTATGACATCAGTAGAATTATTCTACAATTCGTTAAAACTAAATCCCCCATCGCTGAAAATGTATAAATTCGATTTAGCGAAAGAAAGGAATAGTCAAAAGTTTTCCTCGGCAAATATATTAAATTTTAGACTTACTAAATACCGATTTAGCGATATCGCAAAAATATTTGCCCCAAATTTTGTTTAGCATTTTAGCGTTCGATATTTAGATATGGCTATGATAACACTTTGCAACAAGCAAAAATTCCCTGAATAAGCAGTTTATATTATTGATCCGCTATAGTCACCTAACGTCGAAAAGTATAATTTTTTCAAATCATCATTATTTCAAATTTTATGGTAAAGTTTTTTTAATTTTTTTTTTTTTCTAAAATTTGAGATTTTTGAAGTGGCTGCTTCATACATCTTGTCGTAAATTTGGAACGACGTACTCGATTTTGTTTTGCAATTCTTCAATTTAAACTACGCCAGATTTCGTCTTTCAAATATCATTTTTTGATTTAGCCATTAGTTTTGGAGTTATTGAGGCACAAGTGGAAAACAATTTTATTTGTTTTGTTTAATTATAAAATTTTTGAACTCTTAAAATTCATAAAACATTTAAATCAACAAATTCTTCCCAGTTTTATATCTTATTCGTAAAGCTGCATCTTTTAGAAATAAAATAAATTGTATTTCATTCAAATCCATGGACAAATTCTTGTTTTGTTCCCGATAACTGAAAGTACCTAGTTTTGACATTTTTTAACGCAAATTTGTATGAATGAAACCCAACACTGAGATAGAGAGAGTAGGACTTATGTGTAGATTTATTAAGTTTGGGTTCAAATCTTATCTGCCAAATTGTATACCAATACTAACTGTTTTAAGAGATTTATGCAGGGCTTCGTGATTTTTTTGGTCAGCATAAACGGACTATATGTGGTTCCAAAAGGATGGTACCATTTGTCACACTGCCAACGAAACATGGGCTCTTTTGCACGAAAAATTCAAATGCCGTGTAATATCGCGTCGCTGCGATGCTATTTGTTATCGATGTTGTTATGATGTTATTTGACACCGTTGGATTTCTTTCTTTAGGGATATTTAAAAGCAAAAGTGTACGGCGATAAGCCAAGAACAACTCAAGAGCTAAAGGATGAGATAATTCGGCACATTAACGACATTAAACCTCGATTATGTCTCAGAGTCATGGAAAATATGGACCATCGAATAGAGGCATGCCAGTAAAGCATCGTGCTTTTGGTTGGACCACCCTTTCTATATAAATTAGAGGATCCACATAAGAAGAAAATGACAAAAAATTAAATCATTAACAATATTGACAACAGTCGAAGAATTATTTCTTTTTTGAAAAATTTTATTAGTTAAAATTTAAAAAGTAATAACAATATTTTTGTAGCTGAGCAGTTTATTTTCCAGCACTCTGTAATCAAATTAGTAATTAAAAAAATGACCACGACAAACAATAAAGCACTAAACGCAAAAGTCTAGGAACCTGACTTTTTAAGGTTATTGATAACGCAATGCTCAAATGGATAACCTTCGAACGTTGGAGAGTAGTGTAATTCAACCTCAAATACCTAATTTGTTTTAAACAAAAGTGATAAAAATATATTTATGTTGTGTATAGTAAAGTTTCTGTATAATGAGGTGATTTTCTGGTCTCATATAGATTCATTGTGGGGAAGTTCTACTGTATTTTGTAAAACTGATTTTACTCTAAAATGTGTATTTTTGATTTTTTTTTTTTAGAAAAAACTTCTCCAAAAATCAATATCTCAAAAACGTATCCCTACCATTTTTATTAAGGCAATATACGGTTTCAAAAACTTTCCTCCTCCGACGTACATATAACTAAAGAAGAAATCTATTTATAAAAAGCCAAATTACGTTTAAGAAACTATAAAAGAAAATCATTGTAAACCATTTTTACAAAATAAATTAGAGATAAATATCATATTATTATATTTTTTTTTCATATCTTCAGTTAATGATTTATTTGTAATCTCGATTTCATTTCAAATTACATTTAAATGATTGTATGTTCATTAAGAAAAAATTGCATAGACTTCTTTTAGGCGTTATTATGACATGGAAATATCATTATTAACTAACAATACAGCCATTAGAAAAACACACATACATATGTGTGTATGTATTTTTGCACATTCATACTTTTAGTTCAGACTCTTTAAAACATGACACACATTTGTTGACTATAAACGCCCATAGGATGTCTTTCTCAGTCTCTCTCTTTTTCTTCAAGTTTTTCAAGACACATCCAACAGTATTTCAAGGTTAATAGGTAAACCTGTTAACTGTTAAATGATGTGTGTACGAATGTGTTTAAGATAAATAGAAAAAAATGTATATAATGACAAAAGTGTGTGAGTGTGAATGGGATAAAAACAGGAGATACAAGAAAAAAAGAAACATTGTTGCTTACAAATGCTATGAGATTATTTTTATTTCGTCTAATAATAAAATAAATTTGTAAACGAATGAAAATTTTCAAAAGAAAAATCTAAGACATTTAATGAAATAAAAAATGCCTACACATTAAGGGTTTTCATGATATCGCTTAAAAGTCTCGCAATCTGTGAAAACTGTGCATTTTTACGCCCTCTTAAACGAGCTGTCAAAAATTGTATGAGAATTCATTTACACAAACTTGTAAATTTGCCCTACGATTTTGAGTCATAAACTTGCGATGTTCAATTGTGCATTTATACACTGAAAGAAAAATGCTTCATATATTAAATGAATCGTTTTCATAAATAAAATTTCACTGGTTGAATGAAAATTTTCATTGTCCAAATGGAATTTCGTAGTTATAACGAAGTATTTTCGTTAAAATTGCTTCATTGGATTTCGTAATTACGTTAAAAAATTTAATTGGATATATGAAAACTTAAGTTTGTCCAAGTTAAACAAAAAATTTTAATTGGGAACATCAAAAACAATATACAAACATAACTACATTCATAAATTAATACAAAATTATAGTTTCCTTAAAAATATGTTTAGTTGTTAATTAAAAAATGTAAGATTTAATTATTTCATACATCTAATGTAATATGCCATTAAATTTATGAAATCAAAAATTTTTTTATAAACGCAACATATTTCAATAATTGAAAAAAAAAATATTTTTAACATTCAAATAACTCTATAGTCTCAATAATTAAAAGAATAAAAATATTTTGAAAAAGCATGCCTTCATAAATTTAAATTTTCATTATGACAATGTAAAATATCATTCTAGTAATGAAACAGAAACATCCAATCCATAAATATGTATGTTTTTAATTTTCTTTAATATGTACATACCTACATATAGTATGTAATAAGTAATGAACAAACAAATGTTCTCCTTTAAAAAAAAAAACACACACTCTTATTTTCAACCAAATGATGTATACGAAAAAGCTTGTTCTCTCTTTATGTGGTCTTTTTTTATTATGCGTTAGCAAAAAAAATCAACCTTGTTATTGTTGTTATGTTATGATTTATTCTCATATTTACGCTCTTAATTGAGTAATGGCAAAAAACATAGTTTTTTTATTCAAAAACTACACTGCCCCAGTATGCTAGCTGGTGGTGAGCTAGTCTATCAGCGTCGAGGTTGCGGGATCGATTTCCGCCAGAGACTCTGGTTCCTGCAGACAATCGTAAAGCTTCGCGGGATTAGTTTAGGGAATTATTAAACAAAAAATAAAAAATTTAAAAAAAATTTTTTCCTTTTTTGAAAGTATTCATCCAATGAATAACATTCATAGATCTAATGTAATGTTTCATTAAATACATTTTAATGAAACAGGTTTCATTGATCCAACGAAGCGCTGCATAGTTTCCTTTTTAATGCAATTTTTCATGGGATTAATGTCAAAATTCATTGGTATTCTGAAGAAAATTCTTTCAGTGTACAAACAGATCTTTTAATGCTTTCAAAATCGTTTTCAAGGAAAAATCCAAGTTTTAACAAATCACAAACAATAAACTCTAGCAGTAATTTGAGCAAATCAGTCTTTTGGCTTTCCTTGAGTATTTTTAAAAACAAATTTCACATATTAATCACAAATTTCAACTTCTATTTTTATATTTTTGAATTTTCTTTTTTAATTTATTTTTGGACGTTTCTTGCAAATTAAAAAGATTCTTCATGAAACGAGTCTCGCAAGTTTGCCCATTTGCACAAACGCATTTTAAGCGATATAATGAAAACCCTTTTTATATTTTGCTTTTAATAAATATGTTACTTTTTAAATTTTTGCTTCAATTGGTAGAAAAAAGCATCAATGATGTGTCACATGTTTCATATATTTTCTTATTTTTGTTTGAATTTTTGTAACTTATCTTTCTTAAACAAATCGAATTAGTTAATTTTTAAGAAAACTCATATGAATTTTTTCAGAACTTTCTCCCAACTATAAAAATAATCTTATTTTTAGGTTGCAGTATGTCCACTTAAAGTATTTTTAGGATCGATATGTTATTTTTAAAATTTTGCATGGGTGGCACTATTTTTTTTTTAATTTCTTCATCTTAACTCAACATAAAAGACTGTAACGATATCGTGCAACTGGTGAATGAACCAACACATATTCCATGTGTTGATGAGCACCAACACAAACTTTGTTTCCTGGACAATAACGTCAATAAAATGGCAAAAATTGTTGAAAATTTTATAATCTAGGAATGAAAATGTTCATTCTAGTTAAAAATAGCTTCGAATAATCCTAAATATAATTCTTGTGTATTCTTGCGTGGTACTGAATTGCTACGCAAGATAGCAAGGTCTTCGTGTGCCAAAGTACTTAGACGATAAAAAGCTCTTCACTAGCTGAATTCTAAAAAGTATCGGTAACTATGTCAAAAATATTTTTTCGGGCTCGAGCTGTAAACTACAAGTTACAAATCTACAAGTAAAATGTATTTAAAACAAAATCGTACAATTGTTGCTTTTTTAACGTATTTTATTAACTTGTAGATTTAACTTTGAGAAACGGGGCCCTAAACTTGTCTTGAATCAGTGCTCTTCACCGCTAGCTCTTTTATAAGCAAATCTTTTCAGCACCTTATGCTAAACCGGCGAATTTCCCGTCTAGTGAAAAGCGGATAATGTAACGTAATGTAAAAGAGTGGCCAATAGCCCGCAGCACTGCCAGAAGTATAATTTTACCTTATTTTTTAAAAAGATTTTAAGATTTTTTTTTCCCAAAAACAAGATTTTTTGTTTTGACTAGACGAAGGTTAGGTTCAATTAAAAAACCTTTTTTGTATCCATTTGAAAATTTCTAAACTTAATAATGCAACCTTGCGGTTTACTCAAAAAAAAAAAAATACTTAAGGCCCAACCATAATGTGCTTAAGTTGGCTTAAGCAAATATACGAATACATGTTAATCATATGAGGCTAGCCATATTGAACTTAAGGAAACTTGTTGTTAAATTTTATGAAACTGTCATTTGCTTAAGCAAGGTGCGAAACTAATCGCACATTCCGTACGGAATCAAATGTTTGTTGATTTAATTTTTGTTTTTTTTTACTACATTTGAGTTACTTTTTGTTAAATTTTGACAGTGGGCCTTTAAAGGTATTTTTAAGACAAATCCCGCTAAATTGAATATTTAGCGGTTTTGAAGTCCGATTTGGCGGAAAATCTTCAAAAAAATTGGCAACAGTGGAAATACATATTGATATGTTTTAAAGTTAATTTTAATAAAAAAAACAATTTTTTCCAAAAATAAGAATTTTTTCCAAAATAAGATTTTTTTGGTGAAATTAAGATTTTTTGCTGAAAATTTCTGGCAGCCCTGAAAAGCCCTGACATTAACCGCCCAATTGCAATTTCCAAAGTTATGAGGAGTATGCTAAATCACCATCTTGTCAAATTTTTAGATTCAAACTACCTACTAAGCGATCCTCAGTTTCGTAGAGGTCGGTTATTGTTATTGCTTTAGATATTTCTGCCATGGTGCACTCTTGTCAAAACTTGTTGCATTTTCTGTCGGTGGCACTCGAGTTGTTAAAGATGGGGTGTCGTCACACGAGTTCAATATTCATTCAGGGTGCTCCATTTCTTATTTTTTTTTTTGTCCGTCAACCCTCGGGCATGTTCTAGAAACCGAAATGAAGTGGATTAAAAAGCGAGCAAATTTTAAAAGCGACCCTGTACTCAAAGTTCATAAAAATTTTTAATTGTATTTAATTCGATTTCAATCTCACTTCATTTCAATTTCTAGAACATGCCCGCCTATCTTCCCTTTTGCAGACAGCCACCTTTGTCATTCGTATTCATTTGATTAAAGAACTTTCGTATCCGATGTTGGTTTTATTACGATACAATGTGATGTCCGATGAACAAAACAAGCATTCAAGGTATCTAAAGAAGCATTCAAGTTCCCCGACTTTTTAAAGCGAAGTAAGTTATAATTCACTCCATCTGATCTCCTTACTTTTTATGCCACCTACATCCGACTGTGAATGGAATGCAACTCTCATGTTTGGGCCGGTACTTAAGTTTCTATTTAGGAGCTTCTCCAGCGCGTATATGAGAGGGCGAAGGTTCTCACTGGCGACAGTAGGTTTCTATTCCAATTCTATTGACTCGCTTGAGCACCGTTGCAATGTCGGATGAAATTAGGGATATGGTACCCGAAACACGTACATTTGTTCGTAATATACGTGTTTCCTCAAGAGCACATCCTAATGTGGTCGTTTAGCCGGTGCATCGTACAACGAATAACAGAGAAAATTCGCTTTTTGGACGGACTAACCTTCCTCCAGAAGTCTTCCCTCTCACTTTCAACATGAATAAGTACAATTCTAATCCCTACTCCCTCTTTCCTGCTTCCCATAACCTATTTTCCAAGCTCCAACACAATGCAAAAATGGAGCTTTTTAAAATGACAATAAGATATTTTATGGGCCTGGCCTGTCACATGGAAATGAAGTCATTGTATCTAATGGATTTTAAAATGCATTATTTGCGCATTTATCTGGGGTTTTGTAAGTGCCCCAATTCGGAATTAATCCGAGGATGCTCTTAAATGATTCCCCACTTAAATACATAAACAACTGCACAATTTCATATGCGCACTTAACCGGAAACTACAGGCCAAAAGTTTCTTTTGTTAAAAGCACCATTATTATTTTAAGTGTATAATTAACAAAAAAAAAATAGCAAAAACGTCATACTCAAAAGGATGTTGTGCATACATAAATACATACTTACATGATTATAACGAGTCGTGAGCTCTGTTTAAAAATGTTTAATACGCAAAAGATTTCTTTAAATTATAAAGCCAAAAATTATGTTTATTAAAATAATATTTTTTTGTATAAACAACAAAAAAATATTACAATTTTTACAAAGTTTAATAAAATAATATTTTGAGTAAACATATTTCTCAATAAATTTAAACAAATGTCTACTTTTTATTCGTATATGTGACAAATTTCATATCTGTATCAAAATTTTTCGAGGTCATGGCGTTTTTTGCAGATTTTATTTATTACATTTGTTAAAATTTTTCACTTTATTTACTTTATTGTCATTTTGTATTGTTCAGAGTTTTTGTTCTGTTTTGCAACAAAATTAAAGGCAATTAAAACTGAGATAATGTCACTGTCAAAGGCACATGTGTTCTTGTGTGTTTGTTTGTGTTAATTTTGAACCCCTCCAGCAGCAACTACAACAACATTTATTTTTTGTCGCAGTCTCTTCATGCAACCGAATGTATTGTGTTTTTTTTTCATGATTTATTTAAATAACTTTTGTTCTGATTTTTTTGTGTTTTTCACACTCGCAGATAAGCATTGAAGTTGTAAATTTCAAAGAAGAAATAAACTGCATAATTTTATAAACAATTTATTTTAAGATTGCACTTACTGCCTTTAAGTGGCGTGCGTCCAACGCGGACTTTTTATTATCAATTAGATGTTAAGAAATGTTAACGCAACAGCTCTATAACAACAGTCTACATCGAATTAAAATGACAACATTGTTCAATAACACTTTCTTCGGTCTTAAAAACAACCTTTTCAACAGACAGTTGGATAGACGGACATCATTGAACCAACTTCGCTAGCCTTAAGGCCCACAATATAAATACTTTCTAGAGTATATGATCAATACTGAAGAAATTACAAAGCTGTATTTCCACCTGTTATTAAGAATATTAAAACATTCATATGGGACATTATTTGTAAAGCGGACAACCCAATAAAAAAATTTTGTTGGAATTCCTTTATATTTGGCATAACTATAGTTCTAGTAGATATGAATAAGTTTGCGAAATATTTGTGTTGCCGTTTTCAAAAAAAAAAATTAGAACTATCAAAGATTCATTTTAAAAAGAAATGTTCATCTGCAAAACCGGAAATTTAAAAAAAATTTAATTAAAAAATGTTTCTAACTTAGCCTTAATTGTTTTTAACGAAATTGGCCTTTAGTGTCATTATTATATTGTAAAAGTTCTAT
The DNA here is from genome assembly GCA_963931875.1 of Pollenia griseotomentosa. Lineage (NCBI taxonomy): Eukaryota > Metazoa > Arthropoda > Insecta > Diptera > Polleniidae > Pollenia > Pollenia griseotomentosa. Next base: position 89,893,555 of record OZ007563.1, read on the forward strand.
TTGTACTTTTTAGAGGTCCCAAAAAAGTAATAAAATGTATTAGTATTAAAAAAGTTAAATTTAAATTGGTCATTTTAGGTTTTGATGTGTTAGGCATATTCATAAATTTGCATTACTTGTGAACTAATAAAGAGCACATAATAAAAATTTAACAATATAATAACTACGCCGAAGGCTAATTTCGATAAAAATAAAATCAAAAAATTAGGTGGAAGTTAGAAAAAACGGTACCACATTGCAATAAACACATGAACGAGCTTAAAGATACTTGCATAACTTTATATAATAAAACATTTGCAGTATAACAAGGACACTATAGGCTAATTTCGGTTAAAAAATAAAAAAAAATAGGACTAAGTTAGAAAAAAAATTAATTTAAATTGGTCATTTCCGGTTTTGCAAATGAAAAAATTTTTTTTTCCAAATTGATTTTTTTTAATTTAAAGTTCAATCGATTTTCTATAAATATCTCTTAAATTTTTTTTTTTAATGTTGTTTTAGCTCGAAAAAATAATTTAAAAACATATTGTTTTGAAAACGGCAACACTTCACCTCCCTAAAACTCGACAAATAATCGTCATAAGAAAAAATATTTGGCACACTTATGCATATCTACTAGTGCTGGGATACTATCGACATTTATCGATAGTTAATATTTCACTATCGATATATCGATATTACTATCGACTGAATGTTGTACTTGTGCAGGAAAACTTTAACTAGTTTTTTATCAGGCTACAGTTCGTTGTTTTTATCACTATATTGAACGTATGAGACGTATGTATATACGCACGTTATTTTAGATGACAGTTTTTTAAAAATTGATAAGTACCTTTCTAAAGAAACCGAAGTAGCAGGGACTATAAGATATTCTATTGCAACTTTAAATAATTTTCTTAATTGGTTTCGATTCTTAACCCAAAAAGGTAATCAATCTAGCGGACTTATTCTCTAATGGTCGTTCATAGTTTTGTCCCATGCTCGCAATTGCATTTGGTTTTCCTTTTTTTTACAACATTACACAAATATTTGACATTTTAGTCCCTTTATAAACATGTACAAATTTCGACTTAAAGGCCTTTAATTAGGAGTAACAATTAAAGGGCTGCGCAAAATATTCTTAATGTTCTGTGTTCTACTTCACACAACTATCAATCATATTATTTCACTGTAAACATACATAGCAAAACAAACATAACAACACATTACTCCCACCAAAACAAAACAATCATAACTTGAAAAGTTTTTCTCTTCTGCTTTGATAGTGCTTGTATTATCAAAACAAACAGAATATCAACACAAAAACAGACAATGAAATAAAGAAACGGTAAATTATAGTAAAAGCATCGAGTGCAGCAAAACACACCATTATATGAATTACATATGTTTTTATTTTTTATTTCTATAAAAAGAATGAATTCTTCTTAATTTTATTTAAATATTAGACCTAAGTACCTTCATATATATGTATGTATGTAAATAATAAACAATAAATTTTTGCAAATAAAAATTAATATTAACTATAAACTTTTTTAAGCTTTTTCAAAACATTCAAACATGCTTGGAATGTTCTATTTCTGTTTTAATGTTCTGCTTCATCTTTGTTCTAATTCAGCTTTATTCTAGTTCAGCATTTTTCTAGTGCAGTTTTGTTCTATTCTTTTATATTTTGATTGTAAAGCAAAACAATTGTTTTTGGAAGTATGTGTTTTGTAATGAGAGAGTAATATACACACACTTTCTAAATTTAATGAAATTGCTTGTAAGCAATATTTCTTGTGCTTGTGCATCTCTTTAGTAAAAATCACAGTTAAAGGCCAGTTTACACGGTAATACAATGTATTACGACATTGCAAAAAATTATGTAGAATGAGAAAAATCTTATCATTTAAAAGCAAAATGTATTGAGTAAGAGAGAATACGAATACAAAATCTGACAACCTGTCGGTAAAGGTTTTTTTTCTAAACCATTTTAGAAACTTATGTATTCTCATCACACCAGAGGAGTACATTGAAGGTGGTAACATTTTATACAATTACAAAAACAACTAAAATCAACTCAGGAAATTTTCATGTTGTTTTTGTAAAAATTTAAAACTGCAACCATCTGTTTTTCTGTTATTATTTTTGATTTTACTTATACCATCCGTGTAAACATGAATTATACTTACAAAAGATTTTTTTTTTTCTTTTAAACGCGGAGAGAATTTCATAATATTTTGATTCTACAAAGTCGTAATACATTGTATTACCGTGTAAACTGGCCTTAAGCAATACTTGCCATTCCAGTTGTTTGTTTTCATTGCTGTAATTAAGCGCGAATTAATGATAGCAAGTAAAAATTGGCGGCAAAAAACTGTGTGTGTATAGCTGCTGTTAGATGTCTTCATAGCTGTATTGTAAATAATAATAATATCGATATTGATATTTTTCCTATCGATATTTTCGATATTTTAAGACTATCGATAATATCGATAGTTTCCCTGCACTAATATCTACTAGAACTATTGTTATGCCACATAAAGGAATTCCTTTGCACAATGTATTCAAAGAATTCTAAATTGACATTATTAAATTAAGAAAAATATTTTTGACTTTTATGTTTCTGACATATTAAGTTCTTAATTGTTAAGTCCTGACTTATTTTTGTGGAAATATTTATAGGCGGGCATACTTCAGGTTTGCGTACAAAATTTTCCTCTCTGACAGTTCTAATTCGTAACACCTTTTGTAACTTGTAAATATAACAAAACATGAGACCATAGCAGCAGCTTCCGCTCTGCTTAAATAGCTGCTCTAAATTAATTGAGCTAGCAAATAAAAATATTCTGTAGAAAAAAATTAAAAATCACCGTTTATAGTGGCACATCAATCAGTTTGCTCATTCTTATTTCCGTCATTTCAGAAATAATTTAACATCGTAATAACAATTCTATTCAGATTCAAATTTAATGAAAATGTTCAATTAATAAAAACTGTAATAGACACAAGTGATTGTAATAAAAATTATTTTATACAACTCAGTAACAAAAAAAATTTTAAGAATTTTTTTAAATATAATAGCACATATTATAAAGTATTTATATTAGAACATATTTTATATGGGCTTTTCCACCGAAAAGTCTACATTTTGTCACGTTGCGGCACCAAGCATATTTAATTGTTTCTCAAAGAAAAATGTATATACATATAAATTACTTTTTTGTATTTGGATTTAAAGCGCAACTAGCTTTAAATTTCGTGAAAGAGAGGAAAAATTTGAACAACATCAGGTTTAAATATAACCTCAATTGCCTAATGGCTTAACGGGACAAAAAGAGAACTATGTTATGGATGTGCCCATATCAGTGAGAATAAATTGTTTGTGATATCTTTATTATTTACACGCGCACACTTAACAAAAGCAAATATTAATTACCCTTAAATGATTGCAATAAAAAATTTTAATTTAAATAAATAAAATTGTAAAAAATCTTAAATGAATAGATTTTTAGCTTTGACTTAAATACTAAACTAGAATTCAAATTAAAGTATTACAATCTTATCCCAGAATGCAATTTTCGAACAAAAACATATGCAACTTTACCGTCTACACTATTTCCTAAGCAATTTTTGTATTTTTTTGATAAATTGAAATGATTTGAAATTACTTTTTCATTTAATTTTATTTTTTATATTGCGAGTCATTAGCATGTCCCAACGAAGAAGGGCTTTAAATGGTTTATAACTTTATTATTTATAACTTAGTTACCAGAGCTCTTTCTCGCTACATAACAGTCGATGTTAAATTACGCTGACACTATTTTTTTAACTGTTATTTATAAAGGATCTATGTATGTATGTTAAAGATTAATTTTTATAGCCTGAATAATTATTAAGCACACAATGGGTCAAATCACAAAATAAAGTGTCATATTTTTAGGATTTTAATTTTAAGTCTTTGAAAAAATCAATGTAATTCATAAAAAAAACTTTAGCTTTCCTCATATTATCTACAGAAAATTCTCTACCTCACAGGATCTTAGAATTACTTTCAAGATCTTATCGTCTCAAACACAATTATGGCATACATCCTTGGAAAAATTAAAACCGCCATTATATTATGGTGATAGCAGATCCGATAACAAGAGCACCGATAAACTTTCTATCTGTTCACGACCTACTATCGAAATTTGAAGTTCACACACTCAATTAGTAAAAAAGACAGGCATTAAACGATATAAAATGTGGTTTTTGTTTACATATAAGTAAAGGGATCGTTCGAAATCGATGAAAAGGCCTTTAGCATTTAAACTGTTCTTCACTAGCACATTTAGATATACAAACTTTCAGTCAACTTTCATCTCGCTTTGAGCGAAAATTTCAAGAAAGCGATTATTTGACTTCTTCTAGAAAACAAATTATAATATGCCTACCTTTGTTGCCAATTGAAAATTTTCAGACACAATTTCAAGAATGTGTTGATAGCAATAGCTTAAGCAACTTATTTTAGGAGAATAAACATATAAATAATTTTAATATGTCATTTCATTTTAATTATTCTAAAAATATTAAAAAAATGAAAAAAAGTTTTTGTTTTGTCAACTCTAATGTGCTGTTTTTACAACACAAGTGATTGAACGACTAGCAAAATTGATAGGAAAAGCACGCAGTTTTTAGAGTCTTTTTCATATAAATTTCACTACACGTTTAGTCACTTAAATAAAGTCGAAAAGAACAGCTAGACGTTTTCCATTTTAAGATAATTTGAAAATGAAAGTTTACTTTCGTGTAAATTTTCATACAATTTTCATAAAAGTCTATTACATTTTTGTTAAAACTTTCAAGAAATTACTTCAATGTGTAAATGCGGTCTTAGCAACGTTTTGAATCAACACAATTTCCGGAAAATTTCTTTAAAAATTTTCGCAAAAGCGAATCGATTTCTTAAGATTATCCATCCCATCAATTTATTTTTCAACATAAACTCTTCAAACTCAAAATGCAGGATTGTTTAAAATGTTAATCAAAATAAAATCCAAGAGAATTAAAATAAAACTTCTAAATATTTATCCCCTTATTGCCAGATTTAGAAAAAAATTAAAAACATTCTGTGCAGTATCTGTCGAATATTCGGCTCCGTGCAATAACTCCCAGGTGCAATAAGTCCCAAGAAAAAAATGAAATTAGACCCAACAATTTTTCATACAAATGTGGGAGTAAATTTATTACGAAATAGCTCCCAGCTCCCTCGGTTTTATTCCATTTTTTTGAAAGTTATTTCATTTTTTGCCTGGGAGTTATTTCATAATGAAATAAAGTCCAAATGAAATAGGTCCCCGAAAAAATAAACGTGGGAGTTATTTTATTTTATTTTGAGCTTCGGTGTTATTTCATTTGCTGTGGGAGTTATTTAATTTTTTGTGGGAGTTATTTCATTTTCAATTATTTGCAATTTCTTAAAAAAACATGCAATTCAAGTAAAACGAATACATATATAATAAATTTCTTTGGAAGTTGTTTCATTTTTTTTGGGTCTTATTTCATTTCTTTTCGATGGGCTGTTTTTGGAAGTTATTTCATTAATGTCTTAAAAAAGTTGTTTGTTTCATTTAAGACTTGGAAATTATTTAATTTTTTTTGGGATTTTTTCCAGTTTGGGACTTATTTCATTTATTTTGGGATTTAATTCATTGGGAGTTATTGCACTGGGACTTATTGCACCTGGGAGTTATTGCACGGAGCCGAATATTCAATTGTATTTCGAATAGAATAATGAAACAGAATATTGTATGATATTTCGATAAATTTCCGCTCTGAAATAGGAAAGCATGCTTGGTACCGATATTGTATAGAACTCGATATCAATTAGATTTTAGAAAACAGGGTCTTATTTTCGAAACTAGTTCAACTTGATTTGCATAAAAGTAATCAGTGTTCGAAAATAAACAGAACATTATAAGAGTACGGCTAACACACTCAGAAACGATATCTAATTTTTTGTGAGGGTTTTTAAATTAATACACAACCCTTAATACCGTTCATAACTATTCTCAAGAAAGTAAAGAACATTATATAGTGTTCTTTTCTTCTTTATAAAACAGAACAATTGCAGTGGCTCTGTAGACATACATTATATTAAAATGTTCTATTATGTTTTTTTTTACATTGATAAACAACGCTTATCACTAGTATTGTTGTTCTTGCTTGGCAATTTGCTCACCAGAGCACTAGTAGTTTGCATGTGTATCGTGTTTTGTTTTGTTTGTGTAAAAACTTTTTGTTTTTTTTTGCGTATATTTTTTTCGTTTTTGCAAAAAGTTTTTTGCTTTCTTTACCAGCTAAAAGGAAAATTAATGTGCTGAGCCAAACACAACGAATTTTGTGGTTTTCGAAAAAAAAAAAAAAAAACAAAACAGAACGCAATAAAATATTCTAATATTTATGTTGAGTTGGATAAGTACAAAATTTTCTTTTTGTTCGAAGTCCCAAACAGAGAAACGTTTTTTAATGATTTACTGCACAAACACTATTAACGTTTGTGTTTTCCACTTATCTACCGACCCGAACACTACAGAACAATATTAAATGTTTATTTTCAAACACTGCTGGGAATATACATAATTCGGTTTAAAAAATCAAGTCAAAATATTTTTGCAACAGTTCGAATAATTTTTGGTCTACATCAAAAAGAGAAAAACACGCTAAATATTGAGTCAATATTATTGATATTATTTTGGGGCAATATCAATACAAAATCGACTTATTTTGCATACTATTATAAAGTTTTTTTTAACTGCTTTCAAATTTTTTATTTAACATAAACTCATTTAAGCACAAAATACGTATGATTAATATTAATGAGCCGCATATTTTTCATACGCCCACCTTAAATACAAAATTGCGGTAACACGTTTAATCACGTTTAAAAAGCATCAAAAATTATAGATTTTATTAGTTGAATATGTTGATTATGATTTATCTTATTAAAAATGTAAATTACGTCAAACAAGAAATAACTTGAATGTAATTGATCTTTAAATACATTAGCATTTACACTGTGCTGCAAAAAGTTTGCAACCATCTACAGCCAGAGTTAAAATAGTTCATTGGGCAAATTAATTCTCCAAAGGGCTTATTATTTACAACTACAATTCGGGTCGGAAAAAAATTCAACCAATTGTAGGGAAATAGAATTTCGAGTGTTTATAATTTTTAATCGCTTTACAGTTTTATTTGTATAATATTTTTTAGCTTTTCTAAAATCTTTGGAAAGAGGTTTTCTGATGATCTGGCCAAAGCAACCAGTAAAATGCGCATAGAAACTAGCTTTTCCTTAACAAAAAAATTTCAGTGTATTTATCAAAAATAAAAATTGTGAATTTTGCACGTCATACAGATATCTTTTAATAATTGATATTCGTTAAAGCGGCCCATACACTTGCAATAAAATTGTCCAATTTTACGTATTGTAATATTATATCGCCAATGTGTATGTGATATTCGAAGGTGGTACAATATATTGGCAACAATCAAACAACTTTTGATTTTTTTTGCACAACGAAAAGAAATTGAAGTGTGTTGGCAACATTGTACAATGCTGTTTATGTTATTCCTATAGGTTATGTTCACCTTTATATTGAATGAATGAAATCATGGTGCGACTTATTGCATAATATAGGACAAAATGGAAATAATACGCCGAATATCATATGCAATAATATTCCGAGTGTATGGGCCGCTTAAGGTTTAAATTTAGTGGTTTCTTTAAATTTGGAATTTTTTGTAGAGCCAACTTCATGTCTTGGACAATTTATGAATTTTTCTTGAAAAAGCACTTTTACTTTTTTAACACATAAATCTGTGTTTTTATTTTTAAGTTTTATTTTGATATCGAAAATAGAATTTATTTAGAAAAAGAAAATGACTGAGCAAACAAATTGCCAAGAGGGGTTTGCAAAGTAAGTTTTAGTTTTAATTAAGTAGACTCTTGTCCAGTATGGAAATAAAATTCAACATCGCACTGTGTTCGATTTCAAAAATTAGGGCGACAAAGACTTATGCCTATATTCATACAAAATTTTTAAATTTAATAAAGGTTTAAAGAACAAATTTACCATGAAATTTGTCCTTAATAAACGTTTGTTAAAGTTAATTATCGTTTATGGATACGGGAGTAAAACTTTGTAAATAAAAAAGAAAGAATACTGATTTTTTGAACAAATACTTCTTGGGAAAGGTTGCTCAAAAAATTAGGCAAATCCGCCGACTGCGACTACTACCATAAACTTTTCTGTCCAACCTCCGTTTGTGAACAAGATTTCTCTTGAAAGGATTAAGCTTTAAACTCGAAATTCAGTTTTTAAACGTTTGAATTAGAAATCTTTTATAGGGTTAAACAAAATTTGAATAAAATTATGTTTGTGGTCGTGACAGCTCAAGATTATAAAATTCCATTTTTGATACTAAATTTAAGTAAAATTGTTCTTTTTTCTTATTTGACCTTTATTTATAATTACTTTCAATTATTTAAGCTTGAGGTCTTTTTATTTATAATTTGTTAATTTCCTGACGATGCTAACCAAAGGTTAGCGAAAAATTGAAAATATAAAAAATAAAATATTTTATAAATAAAAAGACCTCAAGCTTAAATAATTGAAAGTAATTTAAGTAAAATTTTTTAAAATTTAATATACCGATAAAATCTGTTGTCACAAGCGATAACCGCCTTACTCGACTTAAGAAACAATTGAGTTTATATGTTTTTATTAAGTATTCCTGAAATAAATACAACTTTCATTATATTTTTTTTATCTGAGCATTGTGGGGTTAAGAGTCTTTGATTCTGATTTACTTTTTTTTCCTATGCAATTAAAAAAGTGCCTTTTCTCAAAAACTATTTCGACTTAGGCAGTTATTGCTTGTGACCAGAGAAATGATATAAGTGCTCATCATTTCTTTAGTCATCCTACACCCACGCTCACTTTAGATAAACCAAAATTCTAGGAATCCTGAGTGCTTTTATAAAAATTGTACTACACAATCAATTGCCTGTCGCTTGGAAACATCACATTAATACGGAAAATATTTTTAAAACTGAGTTTTTTTCATAAATAATTTGTATGCGAACGTTCACGTTTAAAATTGTGGAATAGACAGTAAGAACACTACAACAATTTCAATGAAAAACGAACTTTTTAAATATTTCAATAATCACACTTTTTCCAAATTTTCTGTTTTTGTTTATTTACTTTCAACATGTTAGTCGTGTTTTCGTTATACGCACCAAAAGTTTAAGCTATAGAAGAATCACATTTATGTGCTGTTTCCAGCTAACAGGCAATTGACTGAGTTTTTTGAGTGCTTTTCATATAAATTTTACTACCCAATCAATTGCTTGTCACCTGGAAACAACGCATTAGTTTTAAGATAGAGCGGCCAATTTTACTTTTTATTAACTTCTCTTTTTGTATTTTTGTTGTCTTAAAATCGAACACCGTACGGCGACGAATGCCGAAAGTGCTGCTCAATTGGTCATAACCCGTTTTGCGATTTTGCTTTGACTAAAACTGCCGTTTTTTTTTTTATTCAGAAGCATAAGCAGAAGTCGAACCAAATGAAATGAAACTTATTATAGTTTTTTGTTTCATTTCATTTGGTTTGGTTTCTGCTTAAATGAGCAGCACTTTCAGCCATCGTCAGCTTAAAAATGTTTGTGATTTATTTTTCCACTGCTTTTGATGATTTCCTTTAAAAAATCGTAAACTCTAGTCAGTGCCAATATTTAAAAGGAACATTAAAAGCTGTTTTGGCGAGTGGTATTTGTATCGAGTCACCGATTCCAATAAAATTTTGTAGTCAGATTTATATTGCAACAAAATATTTTTTGACCTTATTTAATCTATAAATTTTAGAAAAAAAAAGTGGACCTATACTCACTAAGTTCAATGTTATTAGTCCCTGAGACAATTAGAATAAAAATATCATCTCTAAGCCAGCCAGCCGGCCGGACATCGTTAGATCACTTCAGATAGTGGCTCTGAAGCGAACGGCATACTAGAAGGTAGGTCTAGAATCAATATTTACTTCAATAGTGGCATAACTCAAAAAAATCCATTTCATTTTAAACGCGTTCAAAATTTTCCATTTGCTCTTACCACTTGGAAAAAAAGGACACATTTTCTTTAAACGGGAAAAGTATAAAAGATACAAAGATGAATTTTATACACAATATATAGAGAAAAACATAGCGATCAATTCTGCAGCACTAACTCCAATATTTAATTTTTTGAGTTATGTCACTATTGAAGTAAATGAGCGATATATCTGTACGACAAATAAAGACTTAATAGCACAATAAAAAATGGAGCTGACAACGAAGCTGGTTTGTAAGGGAGACACCTAAAAGTTTCGCTTACCATTGCGCTTACGGAAGACATGAATTTTATATGGCGAGTTCCCACTTTGAAGCAATACATTTTTGACACAAATCGCATTATTCAGCGCATATACAAATTGTTGGATGTAACGATCAGCTTGACACACTGAATGTTTTGATACAGTTATTTTTTAGTATTCTCCCTTAAAAAACTTGCTTTGTAGTAAGGGAATGCCGTAGCACTTGAAATATTATTTTTTTTTTAAAGTTGTTGAGAGTTCTTTCACTTACTTTACTGCATTTCTGTATGTCTTATTGCGTAGCGCATAATTGTGCGCTTATTTTTTTAAATGTACCATTAGTGTTTCGCAAAATGATAAAAATTTTGATTGGGAATATAGAAAGTTGGATTTACCTTTGGTACGAATGTTTAAAAATTCCTAAAAAAAAAAATAGTGTTGACTCAAAACAGACTGGGTTTTTTTTATAAAGTCTTCAGGTACGTTCACTGCGGAAAATTTGTGCCAATTTTTCTTAAAGCACATATTCCGTGACCTGTAAACACAATATTATAATAAAAAGAATGGAATTGTGATAGCTGAAAACAAGACATATCACTTAACTGGTGATATTGTATTTAAAGTGTACTTACTCCAGAGGAAAGGTTTTATTACTTTATATGAAGGAGATCTATCATATTAACATGGTTCACTCAGATAACATCTGCGACAGACATTATTTAAATCGAAATTGAATGTGTCCATTTAGGTTATTTCAATGACCAAATACAAAGTGTCTAAAAGGTGACAATTAACCCCCTCCTCCTAGAAAATCGCCATAATAAAGTGACAAGTGCACCTCATATTAAGTTTTAGAACTAGAACCGGTCCCTACTACTTTAGAACTGTCACGTGACAAGTTCTTATTCCCCTAGGGTTTTAACAAAACCGTTACGTTTTTTTTTTCTTGTATTATTCTAAACAATTTTATTATTAAAAGTCTTTTTTTTCGAACACATATTATATAGTTTTTAAACTTTAAAATCAAAATACATCTCAACAATTATTTCTATAGAAAAATGTCGAAATGTTTATTAAAATTAATAACAAAAAAAAAATCTATAAAAACTTTTAAGTGAAAACAAACAAGAATTTTCTTCTTCTTGTAATGACTTGTAAAGGGTTCAGTTTATTTACAAAACATTTATTTTATGCTGTGATCTGACATTAACTACACCGCACTTGTGCAAATTGATAAGGACGAATTCAATGTCTTTTTTTTTATTTGTTTATTTAAAATTTAATTTCCTTAAGCTTTAGTTAAGTTTTAGTTATTTAATAACATTTTATCTAAAAAATTAATACATATTAATTTTTAAGTTTAGATTGTAATTTCAAAAATAATTTTTCAAAGGAAAATTAATAACAAAATCCTCTGATATATTTAATTATTAGTATGACTCTACTATATATTATTCTTTACATACGTGAGTATACTTTATAAAGTAGGGATATATAATATAGCGCTTACTAGAGTAAAGAAGAAACTTAATTATATAGACTCGAAACTAGTGGGTTATAAGATTGCTCATATATTAGTCTAAAACGTTCCGTCATGATGCGTATTCTATCGCGAATCAATTTTTTGTTGTTTTCGTTATGGAGACCATTTGTGGAAAAATGCCAGGGTAAATTCAGCATCATTTTAAGTAACTTGTTATGAAGAATCGAAAACAAAATTAACTTAATATTTAACCCTGGATGGTTACTGTTGGTTGAATCGACGAAGATCATTTATCTTTTATCTTATAACTTTTTTATGTGTATTCAAATTACGCTCTTTTTCAACAACGCTAGCTGACGACGAAAGCTTTAAAAATTTAATTTATTTGAAAAGACAAAAATAGAGTATCGAATTTAAAGAGGGGAAAAGAACTTTTGTTTTTATGCTTTATTTTTTTTTTCATAAAACGCTTAACTAAAAAAATTGTTATTAAATAGTTCATCGATTCAACGAAAAGTAGCCTTAATGTCCTTAAATAAATAGTAACCTTCCAGGTTAAAAAAAAAAAATTGTATTTCCCATTCTTTTAAATATTTCAATTAATTTCTCTGAACTGTTAACTTCGAAATTGAATTTGACCCAAAATTTTATTTTCTAATATACTTGAAGCCCTTCCAATACTTATGTAATTTTCTCTACGAAAATGTGCTTGAGCTTAAACGGATTCCTTCCGTAAAAAATTAGTTTTTTGTTGAACTTTGGAAAACTTTTTAAACTTTCTATGGCAATTTAAATAATGAAATAAAATTAGGGCATTTGTGGTTTGGTTTTGTTTGTTTGCAAATAATGAATTCAAGTAGAAGGATTGTTTTATAAGTTTATAGCGAATAATATGAATTTGTAATCAGGCAAAAGCAAAAATAGCTACAAAATTGTAACTGCTTAAAGGAAGTTTTAAATTTAAATAATAGTTGAGTTCACACGTCACCCGCTAAATTCTTAAACTGTGAAATTGGTAAAAAATTTAAAAAAAAATTTTTGTTTTAAAATTAGAAAATTTAATTTTTAACAAGAAATAATTTACGAAGTGAAAAAAGGCTTTGTAGTCTTTGGGCAGTCGGTAAAATTATAATAAATTTAAATTTTTCAAATTTTTTTTGCTGGCACTTTATATAATTTTTGCTCGCACAGTTCAGATAGTTTTTTCAGACTGAAAGCAAAAATAAAGCGTTTGTTTTTTTATTACCAAATTAAAAAAAAAAAAGTTAAAAGGCTTTTTTACATTTTTACATTTATTGAGTTGGTATGAACACAACTATTGTAACAAAATAGTACAAATTGCGTTTTTTTTTTAATTTCAAACTTTTAAGTATTGATTTTGGTGGAAGATGAAAGTGAATCAAAAGAGACACAGAGACACCGAAATGGTTGGTTCAATTCAAATTTTGTTGGAATCCTTAAGTTTATTTTTTTTTTTTTTTTTTTTTGTTTTACAAGTTTTCTATTTTTATCGACGTTAAACTTGGAAATGTAATACAAAGGCAAAAAAAACTGAAATCAAACTTAAGCAATTAAAATAAGTTGGCTTATTGAAAGAAATTCTATCCTTAGTCTGGACTGTAAACTTCTACGTTACAAATCTTTCTATATGGCAACCTGGTGCTATGGTATCCAATTATGGAGCACTACGTTGGCCTCTAATATGGATGATCCATAGGGGCCAAAATAAAGTTTTGCTATTCATATCATCTGATCACTGGTGCCATTAGTTAAAACTATGGTCACAAAGCAGTCAATAAATTATTTAAAAAGGCTTCAGTTGCACTCAAATTCACCAATTCTAAAGATTTAAGACGATTCGACGACACTCGCTTAAGGAAAAGAGATACTTCAGGACTTATTCAATTCAAATTTCTTGCATTTGTTGTAAGTCGTAGTGAATTCAGAACTTCGTAAAGGGCTTTTACTAACAAGATTTTTGTGGGATTTTTTAACACGTTACATACTTGTTAAGAAAATGGACTTTGTTGTCATTTTCGTAAAAGGACTATAAGGTCGATCATTTAAAGTGAAACTCGTTTGCGTATTGTTTACGCATCGATAACTTTTTTGGTGCACTTTGGGACAAATAACATTGTAATTTTACACAATTGCATTTTACAATGTATTTTTAAAAAGAAGTTGCTTTGCAACTAAAGTTTTGGAACTCTCCTTATCTCCACTTTTTCCATAAGAAACTGAAAATCATACAAACCTGTCAGAAGTTATAGATTTAGCTTAAAAGTATTTCAGTTTTGATGTGCTGTATTGGCAGTATGCAACGTTTTGTATTCGCATTATTATCTGAACAATTTTCGCATTTTTATTAAAATTTTTTCACAATATTTGTAATTTGTTTGTCTTTATTTTTTGTATTTATTAAAGAATTTTATTTCATTTTATTTCAGAACTTCGAAGATTTGAAAACCAACAAAAGCATTCTCAACAAGCACTAAAATTATGTAAGTATTTATAAAAATTTTTGAAAAATATTTTAACGTTTTATTTTAACTCAACCGAATATAAAACCAACTAATTTTGCAAAAATTAAATATTATTTTAAAATAAAAGTTCTTAAATTTAAATCAAGATGTTCAAAATTTTAGAAAAAAATATATTCCAAACAAAACAACAGGACTTTAAGTAAAAAATAATTTATTTAAAATGTAATGAAATTTTAATGCATTTTCTGACCCGTTAGGACCTTCGTTCAAATTGTTGTGTTAAATACATGAAATTCAAGAAGTAGCACTCTCCAGTGAGAGACAGAAAGTATGCTAAAATTCTGCTGGTTTCTGGTAAATTTTTAAGCTTCTTTACGAACCGAAGCACATAGAGGTATTTGGACTATCAACGTGGCCAAAATTATTTTTTGTAACATAACTATTCTAAAGGATTAAATTCCAAAATTCTCCAATAATAACATCTTAGCATCTAACATTCGAAATACCTTAATTAAAGTTCTCCAAATATTATTCTAATATGGATCACTGTTTACTGGCAAATACCGCGCAATCCTTGCTGATTCTAGGGCTAAAGAGGCTTTAAAGCTTCCCTCATATTTGATGCAAAACTTCAACCGCTCAGATTTAATAAAATCTATAGTTAACTACTTCACCCAACATTATTAAATGCACATGTTTAGTCTAACTTCCTCCTGGTTTAGTAGAATCACAAATCACTTCAGGATATTACTACTGGATGTAGACTTGACCAGATTAAATTCGCACATCCCATTCGGGGTCACACCTGGCTTACTCAGGAACATGTTTTGACCAAAACACTACACCTTACTGCAATTGCAACATTTCCCACCCAACAAATCCTACATCTTCATCTACATGGAATGGCCCGAACACAAAATTCCAGAACAAAAATTTCTGATTCATTAAACCTACTATTTATACCCACACCACAATACATACACCTTTAAATATTACTCCTAGACCAACCTAAAAATATACCGATCGCTATCTGAGGTGTATGATTTGTTTGATGATATTTGTTACATAGGTTTTAATCGGCACAAGACCCTATAGAAAATAGGGCGAATTGGTCCATTATTTTATATAGCCCCCATACAAGCTGCTTTCCGGAATAGGGTCTTTGTGCCCAATATCAAACCAATCTTAATGAAATTTAAAACACATATAGATCCCTATTCATATAGTCATGCAATCTTACAAATTTGTTTTTAAATATTGTGGTGTAGGTTATCATTTGGTCGGGCTTGACCGACTATACTTTCTTACTTGTTTTTAATAATTTAGTTCCTTATAATGCCCACTCTTTAAAGGGAAATATGATTTCTGAAAAAAAATTTATGAAAAAAATCAATAATGTAACATATTAAGAAGTTCCTATCTTATGCTCAGTTCACACTTTGGTTTTTAAACGCGTTTAAGCAAAATGTTGATTTAGCTAATCAAAGCCGTTCGCATTACATTTGAGATGATTAAGATGACAGATGATTAAGAGAAAAAAACACACAACAAACACACAAAAAACAACAAACAAATTTAGATTTGTTTAAAGTATTAAAAATGGATAAAAACACTTCTATAAAATTATCAGAAGATTATTTTAATCATTTTAATGGTGAAATTGTGAAAATTTATGAATTATTTAAGGAAAAAAATAAAAACATTAAGCAGAAATCGAGGCCGGTTGTACACGATCATGTTGGCGATTCTACATTTGAGGTATGTTCAGTGGATTCTATGTGATTTATGAAGTGATTTAGTTGTAATCATGTCAATTTGAAGTGATTAACAAATCACTTCAATGTATGGGTAATTATCTTGATTTTGAAGTGATTAGAGCTTAATCACGTTCGAACTGCTTAAACGCGTTTAAGAAGCCAAATGTGAACATACTATTAAGTCAATTTTAAGCTAAAGGCCAACGTTTCTATTGCTGAATTAATAATATTAGCTGTAATTTTGTATTATAAGTCTTATAAATAAACAAATAATATTTTTTAAATCTAATTCATGAACATTGGGCTTCGCTGGCGTAAGCAGAGCAATTGTTTAAGGAAAAAAGTGTGTTGTTATGTTGCTATTTCCTCTTCCACACTTTTTATTAGATGCTCTGACATTCAAAAAAGCTTATTTAAAATGTTTTTGTTGCAAATATTCCCTAAAGATTTTTCTTTATGACTTGGAGAAATATAACAATAACGCGCTTCTGCGACCTCCTCTGAAAGCTGCCAAATGAGCAAAAATATAATAATAAAAATAATAATATTGAAAAATAATGGTCTTTCTGTATACCTGTAGCACAAACATTTATTCTAGCTAAGAAAATTTTTTTGCGAAATACGTCTTTCTTATAAGCTTTTGACTACTTTTGCTGAATGTTCGATTAAAAATGTGCAGAATTGCATTTTGAACTGTGACTTTGGTCTTCTGTTCAGTTTCCTTGCGATATTAGTTGAGCTTTCAAAATAATTTATTGCCTTCTCAAGTGGATAAATCGAAGCTCTGCATTCGTGTAAACAATATTTACGGGTCGCTTTTCTTACTTTCGAGGCACCTTGTGAGCCTACATGTAAAATATTTTTTTAGAACACAAAAAAAATTTTTCGACATTTTTGCACATCCGTGCTTTTAAATTTTTCGTGGCTCATGGCCTTAAACTTTTATTTATATCAAAACTTATGACGAAATTTAGCAGGATACTAGAACAAATCCTCGATAATTTTTTTTTGTAATCTCACCTTAACGTGAGGATAATTTAATTTTTTTTGTTTTTTTTTTTTGAAAGCGTACAAGTTTGAAGTACCGTTAAACTGTTAGTTCTGACAAATTGCACAATATTTTGAGATATTCCTATTCGGTGGAAAGTTCTCTCTCTCTCTCTCTCTGTCTCTTTCCTTATTACTTAATTTTAAGAAAAAAAAAAAAAGAATATAAATTTTGGCTACCTAAATTAAACGAATACCCCAAAGTGCAGAGGCTGGCTAAACAAAAAGTATATAAAATATGAACAAAAATATAGGTAAATGTTAATTTGACCCAGAAAGAAATAATTATAATAAATGTTGGAAAATTAATTTTTCAACTTTTCAATCTCACTGACATACATGCTCTTGTCTTAAGTTTAATAATAAATCGATATCAAAAAAACACTTCTGACGTAGGACAAATATAATTTTTTTTTTTTTCATTAATTTTCCTTTACTGATGCCAACTTTGGCATTTTTAGCCTGAATTTAGCAATGATACGCGAAAAAAATTTATATTGCCTTGTATTTAGCTGAGTTTTTCTGGCAATATCGAATTGTGGAAACTGTCTTAAAAATATAAAATAGTGCGAATTAAAAATTATTAAAAGTACAGTTAAATTTTGGACCGATGCTTTCAGTTATTGATTAAAATGCTCTTACTGCAATTATCCTGATTACTGGGTACTTAGGAATCAGTATGATTGTGTGTTCCTCGGTGTCTTCAATAGTAACAGTCTATAAAAAATGACTAACAACCCGAGTTATTATAATTACTCTGGTTGAAGGACTTATAATAATTATAATAGTGGGGTGTAGGAAAAAAAGGTTGATTAACTTGGGGGTGGTTCTTTTGGCTTTAAATTGCTTTTCGTTGAAATTAACTATTTAATTCGTTCTTTTATAATACGCTATAATTCCTGGTTTATTTACGTTGAGATTATTTATTTATTATGTTAAGCCTAATTAACTTTGCAATAACTATTGTTTAGGTACGTAAGCTTAGAAAAGACAATTAGGGGTTTTTT
Source organism: Pollenia griseotomentosa (assembly GCA_963931875.1). NCBI lineage: Eukaryota > Metazoa > Arthropoda > Insecta > Diptera > Polleniidae > Pollenia > Pollenia griseotomentosa. Next base: position 89,911,709 of record OZ007563.1, read on the forward strand.
ACAACAGTTTCCTCTGATAGTTCTTGTGGAAGTGACCTTAAAGTTATTTTTTATGCTACATCAAAAAAAAGTTTTTGACTTTTTACGATATTGCTATTACCTAACGAAATTCATATGAATCCTTTTAGCGAAAATCAATTCAGTGCTGCAATACTACAGTTTGAAAAGTTATCGTTACCTAAAATGCAAAACCACGTAACTAACAAAAAATGCGAAATCGGTTTTCTGTCTTCTCCAATGTTTACTCTCAGATGAAAATAATACTTATTTTAAGGAAAATCGAAAGTACGTAACAACAAGTGCAAGTACTATTTAAACCAAAAGCACCTAAATAAATAATTGTTGCTTGAAAATAGTTTCTAACACATATTTATTTCTGTTCCATCTTAATATCTCATAGTATGTTTGAATTTGTGTAATGCATTTTTTATAATTGAGCTTTCCCAATAATTCCAACAATCCCCTTTTCATCTTGTGTACCAGCAGGTAAGCTATTATTTATAGTGTTCCTAATAAAGACTTCATGCAAACGTTTTTTTTTTTTCATCGGCAAACAGGTTGGAAATCCCACTTTCAATATGATTCGTTGGAATAATTTATTTTGAAATGTTACAGATGAGTATAAGAGACTTTCACAAAGAACTAAAAAACAAATAAAAAGCTTTTAAACCTTAAAAGTTGCATTTACAAAGAAGAAAAGTATCCAGTAAGTTTTGCAACACTTTGACCTTAAACCATTTCTTCTACCGAATTAGGATTCTTTTTACAGTGAAATACCATTGAATTAATTCTTATTTAATAATTAATATGAAAATTTTATAGTTTTATTAAATTCACACATTTTAATTTAAGTTGCCAAATTAGTTTGGACATTTTTTGTACTAATAAGCGATATTCGCCACTTTTGTAGCGATTTTCAACATAAAATTTTCTTTGAGTTTCAATAAACGTTAACAACACTGATAAAAAAAGTCAGCTTTTGTTAAAAATTTTGCGCAAAAAAATAATTATTTAATAAAAGTAAAACAAACGAAAACAAAAACGTTTTTATATTCATCACAATATAACAAAAAACCACAATATAACACAAATTGTACGAAAAATACTTGCTTGCATAAAAAAGTACTTAACGCAGGTGCAACTCAATTATAACTAGGGTTAAGAAATGGAGCAAATTTGCCATTTATTTATGCAACATGTTAAAAAATGGAAAACGACAACTTCTCACATTTTTGCATACATTTTTAGAATTGAACAAAAATCCGCGCGAATGGTAGCATACATGGAACATTATTGTCAGAAAGGAAAACAACATGATAAGTAAATAAAATTATGGAATAACTTCGCATTATCCCTTATAAGTAAGCAGGTTGTAAGTTAATAATTTAAATCATTATTAAAAAAAAAAAAAAAATCACGAACAATGTTCTAAGAGGCACCCAATAAAAATTTTTATCATTTTTCGAAGCACTAATGGTATTTTTTAAATAGTAAGCGCAACATTATGCGCTACGCAATGAGACATACAGAGATTCAGTAGAGTAAGTGAAAGAACTCTATACAACTTTTATAAAAAAAAAAAATAAAATTTGAAATGCCACTTCAATCCCTTACTACGAAGCAGGTTTGTAAGGGAGAATACTAAAAAAAAACCTGTATCAAAACATTCAGTGTGTAAAGCTGATCGTTACATCAAACAATTGTTTTACTCGCTAAATAAAGCGCTTTATGTGTCAAAAATGTTCAAAGTGGGAACTTGACACATAAAATTCATGTCTTCCGTAAGCGCAATGGTAAGCGAAACTTTTATGTGTCTCCCTTACAACCCAGCTTCGTTGTTAGCTCCATTTTTTATTGGGCCGGTTGTATTGCAATAATTTTAAAGTGTGTTTACGATCATATTACCGAACATAAAAATTACATTTTTTTATAACGCAATCAGTCATCCAATTATTTTCTAGCAGAGAGGAAAATAGTAGTGCTTCTAAGTGCGAATTTGTCATATAAAAATCTTGCCTTTTGTAAGCAGGTTTGTAAGGGGTTATTGTGCTTATCTCTCTTACAAAACTGCTTACCGGTAAGCTCCATTTTTTACTGGGAAGCTACAGTTGTACCTTAATTCGATTAAATGTAGAATAATATCATACCAATTACTTTTTTTTTTTATTAATTGCTGGTGTTTTATTAAAAAAATACTTTAGTCCTTATTAAAAAGAATATCATGAACATTATTAAATCATCCAGTTTTTCATATATGTATTGTCAGGCTTTAAGTGTGCCAAGAGTTGGCACCACAACTAAAGTCTGTAGTTTTCAATTTTTCAAAAATTTTAGTGTGTTAAAGCAATTTGTTAAAAATACACTTACCGCTTACTATAATCCATTCAGAAAAAAAAATGATAAATTATTCCATAACTCCGATTATTTACGCCTAAAATAACGTCCATTAACAGAAAATTTCACAGCATTATTTAACAATTATTTAAATCTCTCACATATTTTTCACATTATTTCCATTTATACAAAAACAAATAAATAATGCCAACAATTAAATTAAATTAATCCATTTATCAACTCCAGGCAATAAATACATAATTTTATTTTTATTTTTAATTAAACTCTTATTTTAGTTGAAGAAAAGTACAATTAGAGGAAGTATTGTATATATTTTTTAATATTTCTTTTTAATTAAAATTTGTTTAACACTTAGCAATTTAAAACTATAGGGATTTATTATATAATTGCAATTATTTTTTATTAAAAAACACTTAAAAAACACTCAGATATTTAGAGAAGAAGATTTTCTTAACAAAATTGTTTTAATTTATATACAATAAATAAAAAATAAAAATCTGTTAAAAAACACTTTTTAATTCGATCTCAAAAGTTTTTTAAAGTTTTTAACAAATTTTTTGAGTTTCAATTTGGCTTTTTTTTAGAATTTTTTCTTTTTAAATTCTTTAAAATGGGATGTGAAGCACTTTAACTTAAATTAAATGTTTTTTAGTAAAACATAAATTTGTCTCGCATTTGTCTCGTGTTTTTATTTTTTTCTTTCTCAGCACAACCGTTTCTGTTTAAAAACTCGCATTAACTGAATCAAAATATTTATAAATCGTTGATTTTATCAGTTCGTAAGTAACAACACATCGTTAGAATTTTTGCATCCAAAACAAAAAAAAAAAAAATATGAATTCAATATGATTTTTCTTTTCTCATTGTTTTGTGTATTTTCCCGTGTGTTGTGGGAACAAGGAAATTTGCCACGCATACTAAATGTAAAATAGTAGAGGAACATACAAATTTTTTTGATACAATAGAACTGTTCCCACCTCGCAAGAAGAAATTTCTTGGTGATAGGAGAAAGAAAAACAGATGTTTAATTTAATAGAGCAGGTGTGTGCTTGTGCCCACTGTTCTCTAATTGTTCAAGTACAAAATTAAAATATTACCCCTGTTGAGAGAAATTTATCTAAAAGACCCCTTTTTGAAGAGCGCATGACTGTTCTCGCTTAAAAGCGCGCTAAAAAATTTCTAACGATTTTTACGGATAAAAATTTGAATTGACAAAAACTTTTTATTTTTTTAAGTCCTCTTCATAATACAAAAAATTTTTTTTGTTACAATTAAGTGAATTGGATTTTTTTCTTATAGAATCTTTATTAAATTTATTTTAAATGGTTTCAAAAATGTTCCCGTTTTAAATTTTGGCTTTAGAAGAAAAGATAAAAGCTAAAGATTTGACGAAAAACAAAACGGGACCAACAAGCAAACTAATTCAAAGCAAATCATTTCCTTTAATTCCAATATTTATTTAAATTATAATACCACATCTTACAAAAAACAATTTTTTGCTATGTCTAGTAATAAAATCAGTTTAATTTGTGATATTAAGACCATGTTTACTGCCTGTTTTTAGAAATCGTAAACAATTGAGTCAGTGAGAAATTACATTGAAAACAAAAACAATTTTTCGTTCTTTTTTGTCGTTTTTAATATGATTTCTCACTCACTCACTCACTTGTTTTCATTTTGTAAAAACAGGCAGTAAATCTCAATAGCTATTAACAAAAGTAGGGGTTACGCCGTTTTGGTCAAATATTTAAAAAGTGTGACCGTAGCTTTACTTGATATGGTCAATTTATTACATTATCTGTGTTTCGCTCACGGGCGCTATGAATACCTGTCCTATTTCAGCTTTAGGAGCGATCCTGCATATTTCCCCGATGCATATGTATATCTGGGACCGCTTTAAGGACCCTGTCGGCGGCCGATTGAACCTAACCTAACCTCCTGCACATCACTGAGTTTTAAACAGTAACTTTGCAGGCCAGCGGATTTTAAGAAGTGTTAAAAATAATCCTTCTATCCACGCAAAGAAAACACATGGTTGTGGTAAACATATTCTAAGAGCAACATATTATGATAAGATTCATGATGGTTGTCACCATATTACGATTATTATTGAATCATATTATGACCAAATATAGTCGTAATATTACATCATATTATTTTTCCATCAATCATATTCTTATCACGTTATTCATAATAATTAAAGAAGTAATCATATGATGGTCATGGTAATCATCATAAGTTAAGAAGTATTAATATTATTGTCATGTTAATCATAACAAAATTAGAAGTAATCATATTATGATACAGGGGTGCTGTCGCAACAAAAAAAAATATTTTTTTAAATGGATTTTCTTTGAATTGTTAAACCATTCACTAACAAATAATTCGATAGGCACATTTAAAACAAACGACACAACTGATTGAAAATAATTTTACAAATGGAGATAACAAAATAGTATTTGAGTAAAGATAGTCTCATTGCATCTTATGATATGGTTGTGAGTAATATATTACACTTTTATCATAAATATTCTTTATAAGCGATTTTAAAAGCTGTTTGAGCGGATTCTGCACACTATTACTTACGGTTTGGAAACAAATATTGACATCACTAATTGTTTGGAAAAAAATTAAAACGATAAAAAAATATATAGTATGTAGATTAGGGTAATAACTTTTTTTGAGTGCAAAAAAATACTCTAGTACCATGAGGGGAATGTTGTTCTGATAATCAAAAACAGTTTTTTTAGGTTCACCGAAAGCGATTTCTAAAGTGTCTTACAATTTTAAAATCTTAAAAATTATGATTCCTATTCTGATCCTGCACCACCTTTAGTGCACGCTCGGCGCATACATTGCTGCGCTGGTGATTTTTAATTTTAGACGGTTCTCGTACCCAGTACAATAAGAACCATTCATTAGTTTTCGTGGAGTTTATTAAAGATTTACTTAATGTTTGTTAAACTATCTTATCAAAATAGTTGGAGATGATTTTGAATTAAAAGTCATATAAGGAAAAAAAAATTTAAACAAGTTAAAGAAAGATACATTTTCATTAGACTTATGAAAAATGGTTTGCTTTTAAAGATTATATAAGAATTAAAAAAAATTACTTACTTAAGACAAAAGTAACTGTTAAAATAAAAAAAAATATATGTATTTTAAAACAAAACTTCAACGTTTTTGGTGCGGAAACTTTTTCACGATAAAGGAAAAGTGACACCAAATTTTTTAAAATGTTTGTCTGCCTCACAAGGCTATGCGGTGGTATTATTGATATTTGCTAAAATTGCAAAAAGTTATAACCCTAATGTACATAGAATTTTTCCATTTAAATATATAGAAACTTTTAGATTTTTTTTAAACAAACTTTGCACAAAATTATGAGACAAGACGAATTAATTTTTCAGGCGGCGTTGAAAGCACAGCTGTGCTCCTTTTTTTCTTACTTAGAGGGAGGAATGTCAAAATTTCCTTGTGTTGTTGACATATCGACCAACGAAGCAACAAAAAAAATTATCGCCAACACCGGTTTACATAAGTTCGTCTGTTATGAGCAGCGTGCAAACTAAAATATTAAAACAGGGCAGTACATAACATGTAACATTTATACAACATATTTCTCAGAAAATAAATCGCCATTAGTGAGTAGGCAAAATGGTTGTTATTTGTATCAAAAATAAGTTTTTGTTTAAGAAATTTTTACCGATATCACTTTCTATTTCATATCGATATTAATCCTGTTTTCTAATATAGGGGGGTGTGCTGGAAATCGCAAAGCGCAAGAATTTGGAGGCTGTTTTTAATACACTTTCAATCTAATTTTTATAATTTTTGCTATACAATTCTGTTTAATAGAGAAATGTTTGTATAATATTTGTCATAAAATTCTTTTATTACAGAAATCTTACTAACAGCCAGGCCCACGATATCAAACGTTAACGTTCGCATAGAAAATTACACTTAAAACAAAAACAAATTATAGAAATTGTTTTTGTTTTAAATGTAATTTTCTATGCGAACGTTAACGTGTGACATCGTGGGCCTGGCTGTAAAAAAATACTTTTAAAATTCTTGCGTTTTGCGTTTGCGATTTCCAGCACAACCCTGATAGTCTACATGGTGACAAAATTGACTGTAAATTATAATTATCAGAAAACCTGGGTATTGAAATTTTTTACCAAAACATTTACCTTTTTTTTTTTGTTTGACTGCTTTATTATTATTCTATAACCTCTAATAACTTTGTACTTAACAGCAGACGCTTTTAAAATATATTCAAAAAATGCCAACGCCCCATAAAAACAACATTATATAAAAATGCCACAATTTCAGAACACGTTTCAACTACCAACCCGTAGTTAAAATAAAAATATAAACCACATTTTATAAAAATAAAAATTTCCAGTTTGCAATAAATATTAATTTTTAATACAGCCAGCAGCAGCCACATTATCGCATACTGAATAAAATAAAATGAAGTAAAACTCAATTAAAATTAAAACAGAAACAATTTTATATTCATACATTTATTTTAAATCAATCATAAATAAAACGACCAAAAAAAAAAATATTACCTGGAAATGCAAATGGAAATAAAAATCAATGCTTGTGAACTTCCACTGTCTTCAGCATTTGAATTCTGATCAGAAAAATCTCTGTAATAAATAATAAATAAATTATAATAAACATTGAAAAATGGATAAAGGAAAAATAAATGCAAAAATTAAGCCATGAAAAAGGACAACGAACTGAAGCAACGGCAAATAAAATATGAATTTATGTACGTACAATTTTTATATTTATTGGTGAATGAATGTATGAGTTAAACTCAAGGTAAACTAACATTCCACGTATGTATAAGTGTCTTTATACATACAAACACATACGTCACAAAGCTTTACACATATTTTAACACCTTTTGTTAGTAAAGGGAACTTCTTGCTTCAAAGAAAAACTCAAATGTCATTGACCATTAACAGGCGTCGCCATGGATAAACACTAACAGTTGCAATAATAACAAAAATAAATAATGATATAATATTAAAAAAAAAAAAAACAGAACAAAACAAAAAAAGGTACAAGGTTTAAGAACTGTTCAAATTACAGGAATTCCTTTGAAGGCTGCACATGTAAAAATAGAATTTATTTTTATAATAAAAATTTTTGTAAAATTTGTAGTTTATAGAACACGAGCGCCTTACTCGTCCGTTCAACTTACATTTAAAACAAAAACAAATTTCGAAATTTAGTTTTTGTTTTAAATGTAAGTTGAACGGACGAGTAAGGCGCTTGTGTTCTATAAACCACACATAAGTATAAGTAAGAAGAAAAGACGCAAGTATAAAAAAAGTTTCAAAGGCATTTTTGTTTTTTTTTTTTTTTTTGGCCGTAGAATTGTCTAACGGAGTTTTAGGAGATATAAAGGGAGGACAACACAACCCTTTAAGAAACAAGTAAAAGTGCTATATTCGGCTTTGCCGAATGTTTCCTGCTACCATAATGCAAGATGTTAATCGTAAGTCACACCTTAACGTCAAGTTTTTTGCCGAACTTAATTTGACATTTTTTTGTGTTTGACAAATTCAACCATGGCCTTTTACAAAAATGGGCGTTCAAATCAAAATGCATTTCGTACACTTCGTGATTTTTTTGGTCAGCATAATCGACGAAATGAGTCCACAATCGGGAGAATTGTGCACAAATTTCAGCAAACCAAGTCTGTAAGAAATGTGATTTATGGGCTTTTTCAACAAAGAGGTGTTCGCTATCGCGAGATGATAACAGACTTTTTGTGGACTGAAATTTAGGATATGGACCTGGACGATATGTGGTTCCAACAGGATGGTGCCACTTGCCACTCAGCCGACGAAACAAAGGCTCTTTTGCACGAGAAATTCAATGGTCGTGTTATCTCACGTCTTGGCGATCTTAATTGGCCGCCACGATCATGTGACTTGATACCGTTGGACATCTTTCTTTGGGGATATTTAAAAGAAAAATTTATCTCAATAAGCCAAGAACAATTCAAGGGATGAAAAATGAGATAATTCAGCACATTAACTGCACTGAACCTCACAGTCATTGAAAATATGGACCAACGGATTAAGGTATGCACCGAAGCCGTGGCGAACATTTGACAGATATTGTCATAGATCTTTCTATCTCAATAGAAAATATTAATATAATTTTTTTTGTTCTTTTTAGAATTAACATCGTGCGTTTTGGTTGGACCAACCTTTACTATACTAACTTTTGCTCGTGACTACGTTAACGTGAAAATTAGAGCATAATTAAAATAAAAGGGTTTATACTGAAAACACTTACAGAGATTTTGAGTAGTTTTCTACATCTATAATTATTTTATGTGTAAATATTTCAGTAAACAACATTATAGGAATTATTATTTTTCGCCAAGACATACATACATGTTAGTTTTGAACACTCGATACTCTTAAGCAACCGAAATTCAACAGTCTAAATGAAAAGCAAGGGGTGTCTTAATATGTATATTCCAGCCTTAAGAATATCGTAAACTAAAACACAAAAGTCCCTAACTAACCAACATTTGAAAATCGACGTTTTACTTGATTCTCATGTATTACAAATGTCCAAACAAAATTTTGGAATCATTCCACCAAAAATTATAGATTTTATTATTGTAAAACAAACGACCCTATCTACAAAAGATTACAATATGCAACATTGTCAATTGTCAAAACAACTGGTAGGTTTTACAAGAAAAATAGAAGAAATAAGAATTATAGACATATTAAGGCAATTTATCATTTCATCATTTTAAATATTTTTTGCTTCTCCTGTGAAATTTTCAAAATGTGAGATAGTGCTATTTGCGTTTTTGGTAACGATTTGTAATCTGTATATTAAACTTTTCCAAAAAGAGTAGGAGTACTCTATATTTTAATCTGAGGCATATGCTACTTCTATACTAAATTCTGCTATAAGAAAAAAAATGTTAGTGTAGGCTTTAATCTGTATGTATATCAAATTTATAGAAAAGAGAAAAAGTACCAAGTTTGTCCCTTTTTTATCGCATAAAAAGTACCAGTTTTATACCTTAAAAAGCATCCTGACCACATACAATCTGCATACCAAATTTTTATAAAAGGGAAAAAGTAGTAAAATACCAATTTTTTCAGATTTTCCTTAAAAAAAGTACCCTATATTAGAATCTGGGCCATATGCTATCCGTCTATTGCATTTCATCCAATTCTATTAAGCGGGTTTCGAGTGACTATCGATAGTCTTAAAATATCAAAAATACCGATAGGAAAAATATCAATATCGATAGTATTATTATTTAAAATACAGCTATGAAAACAACTAAAAGCAGCTATACACACACAGTTTTTTGCCGCAAATTTTTACTTGCTATTATTAATTCGCGCTGAATTACAGCAATGAATACAAACAACAGGAATGGCAAGTGGTATGGATTGCTTAGCTGTGATTTTTACTCCTAATTAAAGGCCTTTAAGTCGAAATTTGTACATGTTTATATAGGGACTAAAATGTCATATATATTTTTGTAATGTTGTAAAAAAATGCAAATCCAAATGCAATTGCTAGCATGGGACAAAACAATGAACGACCATTAGAGGATAAGTCCGCTAGATTGATTACCTTTTTGGGTTGAGAATCAAAACCCATTTAGAAAATTATTTAAAGTTGCAATAGAATATCTTATAGTCAGTCCCTGCTACTTCGTTTTCATAAGAAAGGTACTAATCAATTTTTAAAAAACTGTCATCTGAAAAAACGTGCGTATATACATACGTCTCATACGTTCAATAAAGTGATAAAAACAACGAGCTGTAAAAACTAGTTAAAGTTTTCCTGCTCAAGTACAAACATTCAGTCGATAGTAATATCGATATATCGATAGTGAAATCTTAATTATCGATAAATATCGATAGTAGAAAATATCGATAGTATCCCAGCACTAGTACATATAACGCTATTCACAAATGTAATATAACAATATGAAAAAGTTTGACTAATACAATAGATAACCATACAATAAGGCAAAAAGACTTATGATATCCAGGGTTTAAAAAACTACAGTCAAAATGAAAAAATTGCTTTTTCTTCCACTTTTTGATTTTTCATTGATCAAAAATAAACCGTTGCTTTTACTTCTGATTCATTAAATGAAAACAGTCGCAGTGAAGGCAAAAGCAAAAAACGAAATGTTGTACACAACAAAGAACATTGGCAGTCGTCATGTTAGAAAGTGTTTGGTTTGACAGATTGAAACTTTTAATAAATCCCGAAGTTAACGAAGATGGGACGTTGTGTTCATTGTATATATATGAAAGCGATGATGTTATTTACAGTTTTATTTAATTTCAAAAAATTAAAAAGATTTGTTAAGCTTAAAAATAATAAATATGTACTTATGTACAAATTTATGTTTTTATGAACGCATGTATTATTAAAAAAAATATGGAAAATAAAAACACAAACACAACGTCCCATCTTCGATAATTACGGGATTTTTTAAAAGTTTTGGTCTGTCAAACCAAACACTTCCGAACATGTCGACTGCCGATGTTCTTTGTCGTGTACAACATTTCGTGTTTTGCTTTTGCCTTCACTGCGACTGTGTTCATTTAATGAATCAGAAGTAAAGACAACAGTTTATTTTTGTCCAATGACAAATGAAGATGTCGAAGTTACAGCATAATCTTATGACTTTTACTATCTCAACTGCAGCTTTTTAAACGCTGATGATATCATTTATTATTATTATGTCTTGTCATATAAAACTTAATTGAAACTAATATCAATTAAATGTAACGATTCGTTTTGTATTAGGCGTATTGAGCCAATGGAATACTATGGAGCGATCATCGCGAAATTCAGAAAAGCAACTACTACCAATATATCAGACAAAATTTTACTGCAGCAGCAGTATTTGTTACGTTTTAAGGCATACTTAAGTAAGTATCGTATTGGGCATGTCCTGGCAATCGTAAAACGATTAACATTTGCGATTCTGACTTGAATTCGCATATCGCAAGAAGTTTTACGACTTTAACTGGCAAAAGTATGTTCAAAGGAACTAGAATATTTTTAAGAAACTATAACAGATCGCAAGCAAAACTCACGAGTTTCAGAACACTAAAAGCAAATCTGGTGCTTTGCGATTTCAAATCGTGCGATTGACATAACGTGGCCGTATTTTTCTATAGTTATTCCTTACGTATGGGAAGCTATGAACCGATCTTTGCGAAATTTGGTAGTATGATTTCTGATCATATAAAATAGGTTTGTTTAAAGTTCAATAATAATCGGTGCATTCTGTCCCCAATTTTGTTCTTGTAGGTAGGTAGGTTAAGAAGGGTTATGCGCCCAAGGGCACACCTCCACTCGGAGACCAATGCGGTCCATTGTAAATCCCTTCAATATAGATGAAGAAGAAAGAGAGAAGAAAAGGAATTGAAAGGTAGAGTTAATTTTTTGTAACTAAAATATAAATTTTAATGAGCTTGTTCTACATTTGGATTTGTAATTCAGGCTCTACTGAACCGATTTTCCTGGATTTTAATGCCAAACAGCTTAGGATAACTAGAACCAATTTGACAGCAATATTGTTCATTTCTTGTGAGATGTTCGAAAAAGAACGTATTTTGAATAGGCGGACAGACAGATTGACTTGGTTAAATCGACTTAGAATTACTCAAGTACCCACAAAATATATCCTTTATGTATATTTAAAAACACTCACACGGGTTGACAAACTTAGTATATCCTCATTCAACAGTAGTGGTGGAGGGTACAGAGTGTCACAAATTAAAGCCCAATCAAAAAAAATAAAGCTGGAAAATTTAAAAAAAAAAAAACGTTGAAAAAATGTTTTGATATTTTATTTCATTTTTTAATTAAATGATATTTCATTTTAAAATAACTCTAAAAATCAGGATGAATCAACGAAAAATTTGATAAGGACTTATTTTTTACAATTTTTTCTTTTACTCCTTTAAGTTTTTTTTTTTTTTTTTTTTTTTTTTTTTTTTGTCTTAACAAAAAATATTGGGTAAATTGAATTTTTAGCCAGGAGATTTTTTTTTACTTTTCTTTATACTTCTTTTAATTAAGTTTTTAATTTCCTTCCAGAACCAAAGTTAACATAGCTTTTTTAGACTTTTTGCAAACTTTAACCCTTCAATGGAAAACATTGGTACATAAAAGTTTGTTGTTCGTTGTTGAGCTGTGATCTTTCTTGATCTTTCTTTAACTTTATGGTAACATACGGATTCTGCTCCGAAGAATTGCTAATTTCACGAGGTCAGGAATGCATCAAATTAATTTCGAATGCCTGTTCTGAAGTTAAGGGTATTAAGGGTAAAAGCGGGGCAGGTAAAGCAAAGCTGTCCAACTATTCTTTTCTATAAAACTTTTAACCGGTCTTTAGAAAGATCTGTGGCTGAGTGTTGTCATGATAGAATGTTACCATGTTACGAATAAACGTCTGGTCACATATTTAGCCAATTATCGCTTTAAACGAATCAACTGCGTGCGTTATAGATCCCCTAAGATCGTCTGGTCCAGCAGAGCAGAGAGATGGCATACTTCTGGTCTCACAAAGTAAAAGGATTACCTTGGCGCTTTAAATAGACGGTATAACCGTTATATTGGCTGGTGGGCCAACTTCACAAACAATTTCTTAAGATTTGATGGTAATGGCACAATCTACTTTTTTCCTTGTTTTTGGATGAATCACTCTGCTTGTGAACGTTTTGATGCTTGTTCCGGCCATACATTGCACAAGTTTAGTGCTGAAGTTTGGCACTGTTTAAACAAATCTTTTGACTACACTATACTGCCGTGCTTAGAAAAATGGCATTGAAACTCACTTATTGCCTTTTTTTAATTTCAAAGCCAATAACTTTTTTTTTTGATACTTTTCTTCTCATCTGTACCCAGTAAAAACTTCGCTTACTTTTTCAAAATGGATAGCTTCTTTAACTCATTATTTAGTAGCTTTCTTCTATAACTACATCTATAACAACTTCTATAACTACTTTTTTCTGGATGTATTTAAGTAAAAATATAATGACATACTTTTGAATGCGTTAATCGCTTGTAAAATTCATTGGTTCTTTCAGTATAATTGTAAGCAGTGCTTTAATGTTTTTCTGATTACTCAACACATTGTTTTGTAGGCAAAGTTTTTACTGGGTACTAATAATTATAAAGTTTGTATGTTTCTATGTTTGTAAGAGGTAATCTTCGGAACTGCCGGTCCGGTTTTAAAAATTTCTTCTACAAAATGAAGAATGGAACCTCCTGACGGACTAAGCACAAATGTGCTTAGCATAGGGTCAGGGACGCCAAACCTCCTATTTTAACCTCACTCATATCTGTAAAACTGAAAGAGCCAGAAAAAAATGTAATACTTATCCTTGTTTTTAGAAAAATAAGCGAACAGGTGTCTGGTACTTTTTTGAAAGTGGGCCCTTTTAGCGAGTAAACAAGTACTTTTTTGTCACCCCGTCTATCTTTTTTACGAATAAACGTAAAAACAAACATTATATGACTTATCAAAAAAATACAAATACTAATTCGGTACTTTTTAGAAATTCGAACGATTAAAGAGTGAAATTCGTAACTATTTTGGTACTTTTTTTACAAAGTATTTGTCTCTATTCTTTAGCTTCAACGTACTTAATAGGCTTCCACTACAATATTGAAATTTTTGATACTTCGATTAGGAGGAAAAGTAACGAAAGGGGGAAATACGGAAAATAAAATTTTTTTCTTTAGCTTTTTGGTTCTACAACTGGTACTTTTTATACCCTTCACCACAGGTGGAAAAGGGTATATATAAGTTTGTCATTCTGTTTGTAATTTCTACAATATTGATCTTAGACACTATAAAGTATATGTATTCTGGATCCTCATGAGGAGAGAAGTTCATTTCACGATGTCCGTCTGTCCGTCCGTCTGTTCGTCTTACGTTTGATATGTGTTTTCCGGAGACTCCAGACATGATGATGAAATTCAGCCAGATCGGTTCAAAAATTGCTGAGATATGAGCCAAAAAACCCTACTACCTCTAATTTTTTCCAAAAATCCCTTGTTTTTGTTGTATTTTTATTAATTTTTTTCTGTATATCTAGAGAACGGCAAGAGCCAAAGTGTCCAAATTAGGTACACCCATTAAGGTTATCAATATACAGCATCCCACAAAATGTGGGCGGGATTGGAGAATTGGGCGTGGTATGAAATCCTGATTTTTTGGACTGTTATTCTTTAAGGTTATTCTTTATATATAAAATGATCGGAAATCTTTAGTAGAAAATATTTTCTGAAAAACTCGGACAAATCGGTTCAAATACGGAAAAGTTATGATAAAGTTATAAACAAATAAATGAAAATATGTAAGAGGGATTTATTTTGGTACTTTGTATAGGTATCTCTAACTGGTACAAACTTAGAATAGGGTTCAGGGCCGCCAACCCTCCTATATTCAGAAAATATAAATAATCGTCTTAAAAGAGATCTATCTATTAAAGCAATAGTTTTCGTACTCAAAAAAAGAAAGCAATTTTAACATGAGTACGCTGTTTACCCTTCATTTGAGTTCCAGTCTATTTCTCCGCTCGACGGTCCCCTGGCCGAATCCGAACCAATTTTGATTTAAGTTTAATAGATAGATCAGCGTAATTAAAACACACAGAGTTTATATGTTTTTTAAAGTTAGGAATATGAAGGGACAGATGGGCAATTTTAATTTTGATAAAATTTAAAACGTATGTAGATCGATTTACACACAATAAAACTCACAGACTTTATACATCTTTATAGTTAATCTAAAATTCATTCTGGGCGGGAACGCTAGTTCATGAATTAACCCCTAATCAATTACAAAAGTGATTTTTTTTAATGAAAATTAACAAAACCTTATATAAATTTTTTTTTTAATTTTTGCATCCATATTTATTTGGCTTTTGGTTAGTATTTTGCTTTTTAAAGGCGCTTTGATAACTAGTTGAACATTGAATGCTTTATAGTTCAATTGTTACTTTTTTGGAATGTAATGTGTAACCACTTATTTTTTAGACTTTTTATAACTACTTCTTTTAGGATGTATTTAGGAATACAAATAATGACTTACTTTTCAAGTACCATTTAGTTAAATATTATTGGCTTCATTTTGGGGCATCCCTCGTTAAATTCATTGGTTCTTTAAGCAGAATTGTAAATAATATTTTTGCATTTTTCTAATAACACAACACATTATTTTGCAGGCGTAGTTTTTACTGGGTATTGATAAAACTTATTCCATCCCCTAGTGATTATAAAGTAAATTATAGGTTTTTTATCAAGCAGTACCCAATTTTAAATAAAAACTAAACAAATCATTTATGACAAAGCATTAAGACATAAAAATTTCAATTATATCCTCTGGCCTCAGTTTAATGAAACAACTTTCTGCTACCAAATCCATAAATATTTTTAGTGCATTAAATTTCAAATAACTCACAAAATATTCATTAATTTTACTGTAACATTAAGTTTTTTTTTTTCATATTTTAAACAATAAAAAAAACTGCAAACAAATATTAAAACTCATAATGATACAAGTTTTTTAGCTGCAGATTTTTAACGACATGAGCAACGACTAAAAATATTGTCAAGAAATTCATAAAAATAAAATTTATAAACTGATTTTAATGGTTTTCTTTTATAAAGAAAACACTTTGGCAAATACTTATTGGAAATGGGAATTATAAAAATCGATTGATAATAAAAAAGAAAAATTGTCTTTTGTATTCGATACAGTTTTTTAAATTTACGGCCAATTTTACCAAGTTCAGTTAAAACGAATTATTACTTTAACATGCAGTTGCCAATATGTTTTTGACAGTTATAACTGATAGTTAATTAAATCTTAACTTGGTGAAATTGGTCGGTAATCACTTTCATTTATGAATGCAAAAGAGTTTTTTCAAACATTCCTTTAACACATTGAGTGCCACGTCATACGTTTCCGCACGACACCTAAGTCGTCGTGGGGTGCCACGTCATACGTTTCCGTACGACAGTGATTTTTTTTCTTAGTTTATTTAGAGCCTGTCGTTCATTTATAGACGACATTGAGTGAAATTTGTTGTGATTTTTAAACAAAGAACTCTTTACTGAAAATTTTTGCAAAAGCATTCATGGGTCTAGGATGATTTTTTGAGGTTTTATAAAGTGAAAAATTTATAAAATGTAAATAACACAAAAACTGCTTGGCCTCCTGGGAAGGTTTTCGTCAAAACCGCTTGGCACTCAATGTGTTAATATAAAAACATTTTATTGTACTGAATAAACTTAAGAAGGCTATATAATTATTTTTTGAAAAATATAAATAACCAGGCAGTTTTCACTCCACCTTAAGATCCCCTTTACAAAAAGATTTAGATTTATTTTCTTATAACAACAAAAATGTAGTAATATGCATATTGTTGCTTACACCTTAATATTTGCATACAATAACCCCTTTAAACAGCATCTGATTAGTTACAAAATTTAAATGAAAAACTCATCAGTAAACCATTAAAGAAAATCACTAATTCCAGCATTTAGAAATTCTCCTTAATTACATGCAAATTATATGCAAGAACCACAACGTCTACAAAAAGAATTATAACCGCTTCTTAATAGTGGGAGATGAAAACTTAATATTTCCTTTAAACAACGACATGTGATTATTTATTTTACTTGGAAATTATAATCCCCAAAAGCAGTTGAATTTAAGATGTATTGCATGAAACCGGAAACGGATGTGTACTTTACATTTATATCACTATTGTGTTGATTGTTGTTGTTCTATGGGTTAATGAAACGCAGACAAAATAGAACTAGACATGTGCATGAACTTTATTTAATATCTGATCTTCAAACTAACGTGGAATTAATAAAAATTAAATGCAAACCTTAAGACTTTTTAAGTGTGTAAATAAATACCCAGCGAGACAACTCAGAAGACCTCAGGCCTTTTTAAAGCCCTGCATAAAAATTTTTTGATTCAATTACTATTCTTATCTAACTGCATAGAAGGCCTTGGTTCTTTGGTGTAAAAGATAAGATACATTTTCCACACTCGCTTCTATGAGAAGGGAGTAGAGAAGGAGTAACATTTTTTGTATTGTTTTTTTGCACAAGCAAAAGCAAAATCAATTTTTTTTGGTCCCGTTACCCTTCTTATGTACCTGCTGAAGAAGCGAGAGCGGAAGGCCTTCTCCGCAATGAAAACGTGTGTTAAAAATTTATGAGTATGGAATGGAGCGAGCAGGCCTTGTACATTCAAAAGAAGGAGTACAGCGGCCTTCTAGAAGGCATCCGTACTCCTCCTTTTTCCCG
The DNA here is from genome assembly GCA_963931875.1 of Pollenia griseotomentosa. Taxonomy (NCBI): domain Eukaryota; kingdom Metazoa; phylum Arthropoda; class Insecta; order Diptera; family Polleniidae; genus Pollenia; species Pollenia griseotomentosa. The sequence continues at coordinate 89,929,442 of OZ007563.1, forward strand.
CTGGATACTAGCGGTTACAAATACCTTCATAGACACACACACACAGAGCAAACACATTTTTCTATATGGCCAACCATACTACTGTCACCGGCAACCATATTATGATTAAATAAGTAATGGTTAATAGTAACAATAATTTTTGGGGGGTAGGACGAGATGAAGTGGACGCTCATTGAGCACAAAGAGTGGGCAAAAAGCCAAAAATTGACAACAAAAAAACCTCATAACTGACACAGAGCCACTTCTAGAGGAGTAAAATTGAGAATGACATTCTTAAGTTTTCACTCCCGATCACCAGTCCTTAAGGCGGCCACAAGTTTGAATTTTATAAATTGTAAGAGCTTGACCTCCACAGATCTTAGATGGCGCTACGAAATATGGCCTAAGGAAGTGTGGCCCCAAAAAATACATTGACCCTAAATTTGGGGCTCTTTTTAATAATGCAACATGACCCCATTTTTGTACAAAGAAAAAAATAAAAATTGATTTCAATTTAAAAATTTGTGATATTAATTAAAAAATCAATTAAATTTGCACCAGTTAACAAATTAATAGTATCAATTAAACGTTTAATTCACTTGATTAAACGTTTAATTCACTTGATTAAAATTTTAATTAAAGCTGACTATATTTTTGATTAATGCTTTAATTGGTGAAAAATGTGGGAGAATTTTTTCTGTGTAATGAAAAATTATCCCAACAAAAAATTAAAAATATCCTTAAAAATAAAATGATATATGATCCTAAATTTGGGGTTATTGCTCATTATGAAAAATCACCTCAAAATTTTAAATGAATTTTTACCCCAAAAAAAGTTAAATTTACAAAAAATCACAAAGAAAGTTATATTAAAAATTTAATTTGGGTTCATATGCCCCTAAATAAAATCCCAATTTTTAAAATCCGGAATTTAAAATCCTGAATTTTAAAATCTATAATTATACAGTTTTGATTTTAAAAATCGCACAATAGATAGCATGTTTTGGCCTTCGGCCGGGCGCAAGGATTTTCCATTTCTGCATATCTGGCAAGGATTTTCTCCACTTTGGTATAAGAATTGTACAAAATTTGTGTGGTAATTTTTCATTTCTTAAAATTTGCATTTTATATTAGCAAATGAATAATAGCCCCAAAGTAAAAATTGTAATTATATTTCGGGCGATTTTTCATTTCTAGATATTGGGGTCATGTTTCATTCCACTTAAAATGCAAAAACACCTAAACGAAAAAATGAAAAAGAACCCAAAAAAAACAAAAAAATTTGCCCCAAACTGCGTGTTGTTGTTTTTCATGTAAAATTTGTGCACCGCCCCTTAGATGGGTCAACTCTATGACGAACCCCAGGTTTTTTCAGAAGCCTGAACAAATCAACTTCTAAATTAAATCACGCTTGTTTTTTCAGGTGGTTGCACACTTCAAATCATTCACACGCACTGCATTAGAATCACAACTAACAACCACAACACCAGTTGCTTACAGAAAATTACTTGTATGACTATGAAAATTACCAAATGGTCTTGAAAGATATCAATTCATTCAAAACATTTGTGTTATTTATAGCTATAGTATAGCTTAATGTGTAGAAAAAGAAAACAAAATGCTGAAAAAGGAAGAGAGGTACATAATACTACTCAGTTTAGATCTTAACAATATGTTTGATTGTTAATTTTAACATCAACAACACAGAAAAAATAAAAATTGACTTCAATTAAAAAATTTGTGATATTAATTAAAAAATTAATTAAATTTGCACCAGTAAACAAATTAATAGTATCAATTAAACCAGTTAATAGTATTAATTAAACGTTTAATTCACTTGATTAAACGTTTAATTCACTTGATACAATTTTTAATTCACTTGATTAAATTTTTAATTAAAACTGATTATATTTTTGATTAATGCTTTAATTGGTAAGAAATTCGAATAATTTTTTCTGTGAACCTTTTATGTGAATTTCGCCAACAACAGTGTTGTGTATGTGAAAATGACGAAACAAGTTCACCCTCTGGCGACATAGCGTGATTTTATTATACGTACAATAATAAACAAAAAACACGAAACAAAAACATATTATCGAATAAATTAATCAAAATGTCAACTTAGAAACACAATTATCTGCGCTGTCTTACATGAATGCACATGTGCTGAAGGAACTTTATGATGCCGTTCTACATGAGACTTGTAATTTCTATCGCATTTCCGCGAATAAGTTGAAAAGTTCAATAATTTGTAAGTGGTCTTTTTGAAGGTCCCTAATACCTTCCCGCTAACACAATTCCTTAACGGGGATCCCATAGAAAATATTCAATATTGACTAGAAATCATTAATGACAAGGATCCATAACTAATTAGGAGTCTCCCCTAGGGGGTTAAGTATATGAACGCCCTCCATTATTTGTTTCCCCTAAATATTTTCTCAAAACAAACATGCCACTTTTCTCAACCCGTTTGTTGAGTTCCCATACAAATATGGCGGTTGAGAGACCAGTTTATATAAGAAGAAACATGTAAAGTGGCCCTCTTTAAAACAGCCACGATAGAAGGGGATATATCAAGGTTGCTGGCGGGATGGGTACTAGGCTAGCGTGCAAGTAGATTCTGAGTACCCTTTAACGTGTTTTTCTTAATATGGTGTGCAGGGCAAAGGTTTATCGGAATTAGATTCACTTTTTGATGAATAATAAAGGGTTATCCATTTTGCGGTTTCAAAAGTAAACGTAAATAAAACACATATAAAATATTTTTTTTCATGATATTTCTTTTTTATTATAAAGTTTGAACGTTGACATTATGTGTGAAACACTATATCATTTAAATGACCACCACGCGAAGTGTTGCAAGCATTGATTCTTTTGAGGTAATTTTGGACCACTTTTTGACACATATTGCGCGGTATCTCAGCCATAACTTGACGAATGTTGGTTCTGAAGTGCTCAAGAATTAAAGGTTTAGAGTTAAAGGTTTCGCGTAGCCCCACAAAAAAAGTCTAATGGTGTCAAATCGCATGATCTTGGTGGCCAGTTGATGTCGCCACTACGAGAAATAACACGGCCAGGAAATGTCTCTTGCAATAAAGCCATATTCACTCGAGTTGTGTGGCACCACTTATTCTCCAAGTCACATTCTTCAATTTCAGACAAAAAAAGTCGGTTATCATACGACCATACAGTTCTAATTCCTGAGAACGACGAGGAATCGACACATTCGGGTCTTCGGCAACACTTTCACTTACAGCAGCGATATTTTCAGCGGAACGAGCGAAACGATGATGCACTGGCCTTACAATATCTGTAACCGCTCCAGTCTCTTCAAATTTCTTCACAATTTTGTGAATAAAATTTCTTAGGAAATATTCTTAAGTCAAAACATGTCGAATATTTCATTAAATATTTTAATAAAATATCAAGTTGAAAAATTTACAATGGTCGAAATAGTCGTCTACGACACATCTTTGTAAAATACTCTCACTTATATTTATTTAAAATTACAATTTGCCTAAACTTTATTACCCAAAATATATCGTATTTTATAAATGTATGTGTGTGTGTTGTTTATTAAGCATGCAACTTTTATAGCATATTCCTTTTTTATTTATTTTATAGTTAGCGTTGATGATTTCTAATCACGAAATCAAAAGAGACACAATCATTTTTTATATTCTTAACAGAACATTGTCGAATAAATATATAATAACACTGTGCAACAGGGTTTCTGATATAATTCTGTTAGAGTTTTTTTTTTGTGAAATATTCATTAACATATTTATGCTCTTTTATATATTTTTAAGCACACTCACAATATTATTACAGTAGCGGACTGTAGTTTATTTAAGAAATATTCCGTTCAGTCATTTTTAAATAAATAAACATTTAAAATTCCAAGCAAATTTATTTTTAACTGATTCTAACAGTTATTCAAAATCTAAGTGCATATTAATACGGATTTTCAGTTGCAGTTAATATTGTCCGTTGATTGATTTAAATTCTTCTTTATGTTAAAGTAAGTAAAAATGTAATTTAAAGCAATGAAAAGTTCATTTAATTTTTACTGTCAAAAATTCAACCGCGAATTCCGTAAAAACAAAACAAATTCAGTTATCTTATATAAATTAATTGTCAAAAAATTAACTACATATTCCGTAAAAACAAATAAATATGCAGTTATTTTATAAAATTTTCCTGTCAAAAATTCAACACCATATTCAGTAAAAACAATTAAATATTCAGTTATTTTATATAATTTTGCCACCAAAAATTAATTTTTACTTATCTACAAAAAATGAATTGCTTGTTTTGTGTAAGCAATTCCCATTTTCTATTTGTTAAATATTTAATGTTAAATATTAAATATTTGTTAGTTAAATACATCAAATTTTAAAAGTAAAATAATTGCGAAGCCATATCGGTCATGCTGCTGGTGTCTTATAATTGAGAGTTCTTCTGTAAACAACGTGGTCAGTACAACAAAAGTAAAACAAACGTGTGTAACTGGGTAAGTAAATAAAAATATTCTCCCTCTCTCGCTTATAAGAAAAACAAGCGGACAGGTGTCTGTCTGGTATTTTTTAGAAATTCGGCTCTTTTGTGGAGTAAACGAAAATTTAATAAAATAACTGAATATTTAATTGTTTTTACTGAATATGGGGTCAATTTTTTGACAGTAAAATTTTAATAAATAACTGAATATTTAAACGTTTTTACTGAATATGGTGTTGAATTTTTGACAGTAAAATTTAACAAAATAGCTGAATATTTATTTGATTTTACGGAATATGGTGTTGAATTTTTGACAGTCAAAATTAAATGAACTTTTTGTTAAAAATAAATAAAAAATAGGTAGACCGGTTTTTAATTGAACTTTCATTTATTTTATATTACAATTTCAGTTAATTTAAAGTACAGAATATTGTGAGTGCATATTTGCTATTATTTTTTGTGCTTTTTCACTTGCATATTTCAATATTTGTTGTGCAATAAAAACATGTCCTGTTAAAAACCTTAACACATAAAAATTCTTTTACAAAATGCTTGTGTATTGTTTGTGTTCCTCCTATAGGAAATGGTAATAGTAAAAATTTAGTGACTGGCTTTTCACCAGTTCAACTGGTTAGCCGTAGAGCGGGCAATGCTTTTTGCTATAGAAACTTGGCTTGTGCTACCATCAGTATTGCCAACTCTTCACCAGTAAATATGGCTAAACGCAAGTTTACACTATTGTGCTTTGTATTTATGCATGTCAAAAACTCAAGTTATCTGTAAAAGTGTGATAATGTGAATGAAATGTGCTATGAAAATTACAAGTATTATAAAAAAAAAAATTTTACAATAGTAGTTTTTTTTTTATCAGGATTGCATTTTAACAAAATCACGTTCATATTTGATAGTGTGAATACAAACTGTAATGGTTAAATAGATTTTTTGACAGTCGCAACAAAGCTCACTAGATTTCTATCTCACAAAATATTATGGAATACGTATAACTTGCTTTACACAAGAAGTCAGGATGAAAAACGCGTCAATATAAATAAAAGACAGACAAATGTTTTGTTTTACAATAAAATTCCTCATAAGAAATGAGTTTTTTAAATTAATTCATTTTTATAAAAAAAAAACATAAGCAAAATCTTTAAATAACGAAATATCATCGATAAAATTATTTTTTTTTTTTATTGCAAAAGTCAATTGCGTTAACTAATTCAGAGAAGTTCAACGTTACAACACAACTAAATAATGCAGCATTCACAACATTTTTTTGGTCTAATATTTTTAAAAATTTTAAGGAAATTTGGCTGAATGAAAATAGCTAATGGCTTAATAGATTTTTTTCATGGCTACACTGAATGGCTAAATTGGCATCACTGGCTAATACTGAACTATTAGAACTATTGACTAAGTCGTTCATGTCGAATCGTAAGCAGTTTTTGTAACCAGAGAATTACAGCTTTTTTACTGGATTTCCCTTCTAAAAAAGTTGTTAAATAAGATGGTAAACTAAAGTGGGCGTGCCACAAAATAGGTTTATTTATGTCTAAAGAACGGTATTTGTATAACTTTTTGCCCTTATCGCAGATTCGGCATAGCCAAATATAGTTAGCACTCATACTTGTTTCAATTTTTCGAGTTCATCAAACAAATCCTCTGCCAACTAGAACCTATATGCTTTTTAAGTAACTTAAATTTCCCAAGAAATTACTTTTGCATTAACAAAAATTATTAAACCATGTTTCGTTAGAAAAGATTCTGTTTTCAGCATAAACTTAATTCAAGGAACAAAACATGATAGAGAGTGAGCGTATGCAACACTTAAAATTTTTCAAAATTTATTTTTTGTGATCTATGTAAATCTTTTGTACTTTACAAAAATACTTAAATTTCAAAAATACTTAAATACCAACAAACCAGAAAGAGCAGCTTTTTTACATTTACAAAGTATTTAACAGCAAAGGAATATCAGTGCACTGGAATTTTAGTTTGACAAAAATAAAAACTATTTTTGTGGCTTTAAAACATAGCAACAATTACCAGATTTTTTCACCGCAAACAGTGGTGTCAACGTTTAAAATGTCTCTTACTTTTCTTAAATGTTCGTTAATTGCTATGTGACAATAACTTTCGTTGAAAACAATTCATATTTAAACTTGATGTATTTTGTCTAACAAAGCTGCTGCTAAAACCGACACTTAATGCGTTGTTGGAACTAAAAGAGAGGGAGTTAGCGCCGACTTTTAAAATTTTGTACAGTAGTAACATTTACAAAGCGACCACTAAAAGAACCCAAGGGAGCCGTCATCGTTTCGGCTGCCCACTGAACCTAACATTTACCTTAGTTAAGAAAAATTAAAGTTTTGAAAACATATCGGTCGACAGACACGCCTACCGCCCATTTTCCAAAAAGTTAAAATTTTTGTATATGCTTGATTATTCGAAATTAAATTGTATAATCTTAAGTTTATTTTACACATCATAATCGCACTTTGTGACTTGGTTTTTGCCATTATTAAAAAATTTGCGATTTTTTTACCTTAACGACTGTTAATGCCTAAATACACTCAATCAAAAATTTCAATCAAAATATTCATCAAGCATTAGTGGTGGTACTAGTGAAAATGTGTTTGTATGTGTCACACCGACGATGCTAGATACAAAATTTTATTGTATATTACGTCCAGCCCACGCGCACGAGTGAATTCGCCTACTGGACAAGCATTTGACAACTGTATTTGGCCCTAAATACCACAAATTTCAAAGGATTTTAAAGTTTGTTTTACTTTAATAAAAAACAAAATCCTTGGATTTCAGAATGAAAGGATGGAGAAATTGTTCAAGTAGTTTCTATAATCTATGGAGTTCAGAAACCCTTTAATATTTCTATTTTTGTTCACTTTTGTACCATTGTGTAATTATTTATTACATAAATCTCTTTATCAACTGGCCATTTTTTTCTTTCATTTTTTTAAGGGTTGTGGCGACACGCAAGCTACCGTGAAAGAAGAAAATTAATCCTAATGATATTTTCCGGCCATTTAACATTAAATTAATTGACTAGACCAGTTAAGTGTTTTCAAGCCTACAATAAATATTTTCGCCTGCAAGAAATGAAAAATGAGTTTATTGCCTTAAAATTAGCCAAAATTTAAAAACAAAAAAAAGTACCCGACTGTCTCAATCTCAATATCAAGCTGATAATTGCCATAAACCATCATTTTCTTATGACATTATAATCTACACAATTATGTTAAACAAATTACAATTTTCTAATAAAGATTTAAATCCTTTTTTTTCTGATTTATTTGTTTTGCTGCATGACGCGTTTTGGTAATTTACTTCTTGGCTAATTTCGTATTTAAAACACAAAATACAAACAACGTCTTTGTTTCTTGTCTTCTTCGAAAGAAAACACCAGCCACAATATTATTTATGAATTATAAAATGTTTTTTTTTTTTGTGAAATTCTATTAAGATTGTCATAAAATTTGGAAAAGAAACGATTGACTTGAATTTCAAATTAAATGTAATTTGCAAACACCGAATAAAAAGCAATTAAGGAAAATCTCTTTTTTTTTCTTGAAAATAAATTTATTTTGGCAATTAGAGACAAATATTTTATTAAATGGCTAAACAGCCAGACATTAATTGCCACGGTTTGACTTTAAAGTGCCTAATTATGAAAATAATACAATTAATTGTTGTTTCTTCTAAACATATTTTTTAAAAGTAGAGTCATTGTTTTTTTTATTGCATGTCAAAAGGGAGTCCTCTTGACTCTACTTGACTGTTTGCGAACTACCAAGGTATTCAACAAGTGTCATTGCTAAAGAAATCTTGTTTACATTTAATGTCTATAGTAACGACATAAAGCAAGTTTAATCGACTGTAAAAGATTTCAGATTAAATTTGAAATAGTAAAAATGGCTTATAGTATATTTTTACTTTATTGTAGAACTCCATCTAAGCAACAATTTCATTTTTTTGGGTTATGAAACGAATTTTCTACGAAACAAAAAGATACTTATGCGTCGATTGGGTTAATAGTATAGTTTCCACTCGATTAAATGTTGTTCGATTAATCAACGAATTTTTAGCCATTATTTGATCGAATAGTTATAATCAGTGTTCGAAAATAAACACTAAATATCGCTCCTTAGTATTAAGTTCGGCAGATTTGTGGAAAACACAAACGCTAATAGTGTTTGTGTCAAAAATTATTAAAAAAAAATAATGTTTTTCTGTTTGTCATCTTTCGAACACAAAAATAATACTGTTCTTATCCAACTCAACAAAGATATTTAATTCCGTTTGGTTTTGGTTTTTTTCAAAAAACCACAAACTTCATTGTGTTCGGCTCATCTCATCGAATGAACATTAATCATTCGTTGTGCTAAGCGCCAAACAATTTTTACAAAAACAATATACACATACGAAAAAAAAAACAAAAAGCCAGCAAAATAATTTTACACAAACAAAACATATACACAATACACACACAAGCTGTTCGTGCTGCGGTCGTTGCTTAAACTTTTATTTGTTCATTTCTTTATCAATGTAAGAAAAGAAACACTATAGAACATTAAAATATGCGAGCATGTTCTACAAATCGAAATGAAGTGAAATTGAAATCGAAATCGAACGAGATTTTGATTTCAATTATTGACAAAATTACTGTAGTTTTTCGTTTTTTAAGAGCTGTTTTTTGTAAATATAATGGGTACTCAAAGTATGAAGTATATAAAAAGGAACATTTTTATGAACTTTTTACAGTATCACTACAATTGTTCTGTTTTTTTACGAAAAACAGAACATTATACAATGTTCGGATCTTTCTTGAAAATAGTTACGAACGGTATTAAGGGTTGTGTTCGTCTACACAAACACTAAAAAAATAGATATCTTTCCTGGCTGTGTGAGCCGAACTCTAAATAATGTTATGTTTATTTCCAAACACTGGCTATAACAGCCAATTTATAACGTATAACTAGAATAAGTTATGCCAATTATTCGATACAAATTAATATCTTAGAAGTTTTACTTTTTTAATATAAAAATATTTTTTGTTAGATTTCTAACTAAATACACAATAAAAAATAATTTTCATATTTGAATACGAAAATCGCATATTTGATTACAAAAATTTTTGAATTTTCTGCGATGACGATTTTTGCGGTATTGATAAAAAAAGTTTGTATGTATAATTGTTAAATTTTTCGTCGACAACCAAGTTTATTAAGTCAATAAAAAAAGTTGTTGCACAAAATAATTTTTTTCAACAAAATGTTTACTTGATTTGTTAAAATAAATTGTTGAAAATGTTGAATAAATCAAACAAAATGTTAATCGAATCTTTATTTTTTTTATTTATTAATGATGATGTTATACATTTTTAATTTTTATAAAAACACTAAAATTTATTATGCGGGGATAAGTAAGTTCCTATGCGCATTTCACTGGTTGCTTAGGCCAGATCATCAGGAAACCTTTTCCAAAGACTTTGGCAAAACTAAATATATTATTCAAATAAAACTGTAAAACAAATGAGAATTATGAGCTATTTAAAAATGGACAAGAGTTGTTAAAATACTGTCTTTACTTTGATTCAAATATTGTTTTTATTGAATATGAAGAAGTATTTAATTATTTCATTATTATATATGTTTTGTTTAGTGCTATTTTGCAAAGTGTCAATTTGATACATTTTTTCTTTGAATCAAACAAAAAGTTTGTTGACCTAAAATTTTATTTTTAACAAACTGTGTTGAAATAATCCGAAAGTGAGATTTTAATTTTAACCAAACTAAACTTTTACCACCCCGGAGAACCAAAGAGAAAGAGAGAGAATATTTATTTACTTACCGGTTTACACTTATATACAATAGTTGTATTCCCCGCAGAAGATTACACAATAAAAATACACCAGCAGAATGCCGGATATTGCCTTCGTAATCATTTTTACTTTGAACATTTAATGTTTTTAAGAAAATAATTTTAACAAAAAGCATTCGGGAAATTTTGCTTCTTGTTTTACTTTTTAAATATGAAAATAATGTGTGTTTTCTTCTTGTTGTTGTTTCTACACAAAACAAGCAAAAAGATTTTACTTACTTATTAAGTGTCTCAAATTTCGTGATCTGGGGGTCGATTCTGGTTCTGTGAAACTGTGAAATGAAAACTTTTTTCACATTTTCATAGAGTTTCTGATTCTCGTTTAGTGAAAAAAATTATAAATAAATTCGAATGTTTTCATATGAGAAGAACAAATGGAATGAAACAAATTGTTTTCACATTTTTACAGTAATGTGATTCTTGTTCTGTGTAACAGTGCAAAGAAGTGTCACAAACTTTTCATTTATGTCATATTTTTACACTTTCAATTTAATGGTGAAAAATAATTTTAAATAAATTATTTAGAGGAAAATATGGACATTGCGAACGATAAATAATTATTTAAACAAATAAAAATAATAATCTTCTAAAAAGATAGATATTTACAGATTTTTAACTTAATATATTCACATAAAATGCCAATTTTTGATAAAATACAGAACATTACTGACGAAAAACGTTCATAAAGTTTTCTTACCTTGGCTCATTCCGATTTTCTTGCGATAATTCAATTAAAATCTATAATCGTAACATTATTTGAATTAATTATATTTTTTGTGTATTTCTATAATTTTACACTTGATTAAATGACAAAGTAGATATGTAATTATCATCGACGGTGACAAATTTAGGATTAGCGACGGCTTAAAGTAAATTTAGAGCCGCTTATTATATTTTTATGTTTTATAATAGCATATAATAAATTAATCTTTATTTGTCCTTTTATTTGTTAATGATTTAACCATTTTTGGGCTTATGGTCGTATTTTAAAGCTTTTATTTAACTTGCAATGTATGTATGTTTGGGTGAAACCGTGAAGCTCAATTTGAAGCAGATATCTTCAATTGATTGAGCTGAAATTTTGTACACACGTTCAGTTTTGATGACAATGCATTGTTAACTATGTGACGTCATTCTATATCCAACATAGCGGCACAGCCAAGATGGCAGTCTAGCTATTTTTAATGCACTCCTATAATATGGGTATCAAATGAAAAGTCTTGCTAAGAATAACTCGAAAAATAAAATTCCGTCTGAAGCTGGAAACTAATTGTTTTTAATGCATTCCAACAATATGGGTATCAAATGAAAAGACTTACTGAAAATACAAATGCGAGTTTGAAATCAATTTGAAGAAAAAAGGTTTTATTTTAATGCGCTAAAAAGAAAAAGAAAATAAGAGTAAAAAATCTTTTTACAAAACAAGTTTTTATTTAAATGCGCTAAAACAAAAGAAATTTACTTTTACCTTAAATTTTTACTAGCAACTAATAGAGTCACAGATTTGCAATTGTTGTTGCAGAAATTCTTGATTTTATTGTTGAGATGAGTACCCCTCCAAAATGTTCTCACCCCTCTCACCAATTAACTCAAGAATTGCTGCAACAAAAATTGCAAGTCTGGACCGGCACTATAATATAAAAGCTTTTCAATTGTCATTACACAATTTACACGATATAAAAACTTGTCTCGAAATTTACTAGTGTAGAAAAACAAGTAAATTTAATAATTTGATGTGATTGATTTTAACTATTAAAAAATAAATTAAAAATAAAAAACCTTTTTAAAAAGCAAGCTTTTTTTTTAAATATTTACTCTTAAAGGAAACTTTTAGTCAATAACAACATTATTTTCGTTGATGTAATTTGTATGCCAAAATTATTATGTTACTCAAGGTTTACTGCAATAAATATTTTGTGGAAATCGCGCGGGCAAGATGTTTGCCCAAAAAACTCATTTGTCAACTCATTGATTGATCGATTCTACTTTTTTATGACCGCTCTTGTTTTTAGAATTAAAATTTTTTTCAGTTAAAGAATTACATTTTATGTTAAATTTTTTCCTTTACTATTTTTTGTGCGCACTTGGACAGGGCATTGGCGCCAACCTCTTTCAGATGCAATATCGTTCATGAAAATATGCAACAAATTCGCAGAAAATTAAGGAATTTTCGGTTCACTCATTATTTATTTTAAGTTAAAAATATTAACCATGTATGTATGAATATAATAAAAAAACAATAACAATTCTTTAACAGAAAAAATTTATATTGTATAAAACAAGAGGAGTCATGAAAATTAGTTTTTTTCTTTCTTCAAATAAACTCGAAGAACACAGCGCACAATAACAATTTTAATTTACCACCTACAAATGTGAACAAACAATTATACAAACATATGTACATATAAAGTTAAAAATCTTTTAGCAAAAATAAATACATGCGGCGCAAGCAGTTAAAAGCTCGTTTGCGGCTTAGCGCCGGCTCAAAAATCCTAAGCTTAGATATCCGCATTTGAATTTTACATTTTATTAATATAGTTACAAAAGTTTCACGGCTACAACGGAATGAAACACTTTTTCATTAAAAGAACGGGAATCGCAATTTGTTTAAATGTGAAGTGATAATGTGAAAAGTGGAAAATGAAAATTTTTTTTTTCATTTCACAGTTTCACAGAACCAGAATCGACCCCCTGGTGTTAAAAAGTTTTAAGTTTTAGTGATATTTTGCACTATGTTAAATAGATGTTTTCTACAAATAACATGGGAGTGACCAAAAAAAGAAAAGAAAATAAATTTTTGATTTTCCTGCAACCAAACTGAATTAAGTTAGTTATGACTATATCGGACTACATCTGTACCCATATTATCATAGTGAAGAAAGGGTATCACCCGCTTATGCTGATGTATATACACACAGAAAAAAATTACTAATGTAAAATTAACATGGAAAAATGTTGATGGATAATCATAGTAAATTTCGGCAAAAGTATGCCCTTTATTTAAATTTATCATTATTTCATATTAATTTTAAATAAAATAACCTTAAATCACGCTTATTAATATAATTCACTGTTAAAATAAAAAAATAAATATTAAAATATAAATAAATATGGATTCAATATTGAATCCATAAAAACCTGTTTTATATTAAAATCAAAAGTTTATCTTGTTAAATTAACATGCATACATACTTAAGTATGTACATTTTTTTATTTTCATGTTTAAAATATGTTATAAAAAGAAGCCAATTCCCGTATTCTTTTAATTAAAATTATTTTGTTAAATAGTACATCAAGTTTTCAAAGTAGAATGATGACGAAAACCATATCGGGCTATTCTGCTGATGCTTCTGTTATCAAAGGAGAATACAAAATAAGTGAAACATGTGTTACAGGGGTAAGTGTTTTGAATTTTTCTTAAATAAATGCATATGTTGTCTCTGAAGCTTCTTCACACTGTTACATCACATTCAAACCAATTTGATTCTACATGAAATTCACGTTGTTTCAACTTGAAATAACTTTCATTCAACGTGATTCGGATTGTTATTTCAATATAAATTACATTTTGCTCTAACTTGTTACGTTGTTGTTCATTTTTTTTTTTTTTTTAATTTTTAATTTGTTTCCAAACAGTTTGTTGGTGAGGAATTGATCGGGCTTGGAATGCTTGAAGGCCATGCTCGTCGGATTGGGATGGGTTCTTGATCATTCCAAAATCACCAATTTTCAACATAAACAAAAAGAAAAAAATATTAACATTCCAAGACTTTGTGCAAAGGAAAAACCATTCCTAATTGTCACAGCGGTATAGAATTAGAATCAGGGATAAATGTTTCCTCCCAAAAAAAAATTTACATATGTGTTTCTAAAATTACTACAGCAATCATTACCATCAAATTCCTAGTAGTTTCCAAAATTTTTTTTCCAAGTGACACTTCATCATTTAGTTTAGTCAGTATTCCCAATTAATCACCCTTATTGTGTTTGGCGTATTTAAAATACGCCTTCGACTGTTTGGTAATAGATTAAAGGAAATAAGTTCACGTTCCCTTTAATCTATTACCAAACAGTCGTAGACGTATTTTAAATACGCCAAACACAATAAGGGTGAATATTTTTTACTCTTGTTGATTCATTTTAAATTCATTATTTTTTTATTAAAAAAAAAACTAAAATTTTGATACAAGTATGCAACTCAGGCGCGGATCCAGCTTGAGCCTTAGGGGGGGGAAATGTGATACAAAAAAAAAAAAAAAATTTGTTTCTAAAAGTTTATTAAAAACAATATGTGTATATTATATTTAAAAAAAACTCAACAATAAGGTTAAATAAAATATAAGATCAGTTCAATATAAATTCAAATAAATTTATCTTTTTAAATAAGCAATTTATGAATTCCTTGTGAGGCAAATTTAGATAGTACAGTCTATCTTCTGTCATTGTTGATCTGAGCCATGTTTTTATTCGACGAAGGGTAGGAAATGACCTCTCGCTCGTAGCATTACTGACGAGCATTGAAACGAAAATTTGAAATATTTTTCCTTGATTTGGGTAGATATCTTCATCACAGTTTATTAAAGCATCTACAACGTTATCTGATAGATTTTCAGATATTTTCCATGTTTGTTGCCAATGCAACAGTTCAGGCTCAAGTTTAGATGTTAATAGGTGTTTATCTCTTTTATCAAATATAATCAGCTTCAGCTAGTTGTGGTTTTACAAGTTTTGTATCTCTATATATGACTTGATTTTACTTTGAGGTAGAAGTTTAGGTATGTTCAATACATTTAGGATATCTATTGGGAAAGGTGTTTTGAGATCTTCTAAAATAAATTCAATAAGAGGAATGTACCCTACAACGCGGTAGTAATCTTCAACATTTTGGATGTGATTATTTCGTTCAAATCTTGTCTTTTCGATTGGAACCTCGATTTGAACGCAAATAACTTTAACTTTTTCAAAAATCGCTTTAAATTGTTCTTCGGCTTTATTTATTTTCTCTTCAAATCACATGATTAAAGTTTTGATAAGGCTTGATAATTTTTAAGATCTATATCGTGCTTTTGTAAAATGATACTAAGCGGCTGTGTTACAATAAGTATCACACTTAATGTGTATATTCCGCAAATAAATTCAAAAGTACTAACTGAGTTCCTTAATATAAAGGTAGAGAAACTACCTTTCCACTCAGATATTTTTTCCAAAGCTTCTACTATATGATGTACACTTGTTGCAAAGTGTAAAATTAAGTCGTGACGGTCCACCCATCGTGTCTCGCATAATGTAGAGAGTTTGGCTCCCAAATACTTTGCTAAAACTGGGTTTCGCTTGGGATAATTATATTTAAAAAATTTTGTCGTTTCTTTAACAAATGATACAAATTTTTGTATTAATGGCACTTTATTGCTTTTAGAAATTAAGTTGTTTGATTTATGGGTTTCCAGAATTTTTTAACAGTTCCATTTTCTGCTGACATCAGAGGGCACCCATCTGTTCCAACTCATACACAATTTTTAAGGTCAAGACCAAAATGTGTCAAAGCCTTAAGAACTATTGATGATAGTGGCTTCGCATCAATTGACACATCAACGTCATTATCAATATCCTTTGAAGCCTCTTCAAATGCGTTTACAACAAAGCCAATAAACTCTTCCCTAACAACTTTTTGTTGTATGTTGAAATATCTTAAAGATAAGGAAATCTTTCCCCGACAAATCCGTGCTTTCGTCAAAAATTATAGAATAGAATTTTGATTCATATAACACAAATATACATAAATATTGCATATACTAAGTCTTATTAATAATTCAACCGTTCGCATTATCAAGTCAAACGTTTACGTCTTTGGATATCGATGGCACCTGCTGGGATTGAATGTAGAATAAAAAGTATTTGAATACGGCAAACTAGATGTTTTATTGGAAATATCTAATAAATAACTATTAGGATTAAGATTTGGATACTTACTCAAAATTTCGTTAGAGATTCAATAAAAAAAAACAAAAAATACTTGTTGAAAATTTCGTTAGAGATTCAATAAAAAAACTTTGCTGTGATTTCCAAAAAATTTGTACATTTAAAAAAATATTATTATTGTGAATTCTTGTATTATCGAAATAAACAAAATATATTTTTATAATTTACGGGGGGGAAATTTCCTTTTTTCACCCCCCCTGAATCCGCGCCTGATGCAACTAAACCTTTTACTAAAAAAAATCAGATTATGAATATAAATTATAAAGATAAATTTGTAAATGAAAACTAAATTAATAAAAAACTTAATTATAAAATAATAAATTATAAAAATGTAGTAAAGAAAAAAATGGAATTCAAATTGCTAATATCTTATTTAAACGAATGCATGTTTATTTTTTCACTATTGTATATTATGACTTACGGTTGTGTACCAACTTTTACCAAATCATATTATCTTAAAAAAATTACGTCTTTCGATGATCTGAGCTCAAATGCATCCATACGTTTTATTTCTGAAATTTTAATAGAATTGTTAGATATTTTGCAAGTCAAAATGATTATAATATACAACGTTAATAAACATGCAAAAAAAAATTAATTGGTTATTAATTATGTTACTAATAGTTTTAAAATTATAATTTATTTTAATAGTTTTAAGATTATTGATTAATTTTAGTTTTAATGTAAGTTTAATCATGTACTTTACAAGCAGAAGAAAATTATTCATGTATTTATTACAACCAATTCAAAATTCAAATATACTTTAATAAATTGTAGAGTACATGCCAACATGGCATAGAGTTTAAGAGAAAAATCGTTTACATTGTTTAAATAAAACCTGTAATGTAATTTATAGCTTAATGTTACTGTTAGCAGTTTATGGTACTTATTCCTTAAACAAAATTATAAATTAATGATGACGTCGACACTTCGGTGAGTTTAAATCTTTTGTTCCTCTGTTAACAACATTAAATTTTATAATTCAAGAGTACTATACTCTTTTACACGTCTTCTTTTGACTATGCAGTTGAACAACAAAATTCCACTTATTACAATTGACGTCATTGATTAAGGCAATGCTTTTTAGTATTTTAATTCAATCTCAAAATAGTGTGATGCAATGTAATAAAGCGACTTATAACGGCACTTGATGTAGCGAAATTAAATATCACGACGCAGACTGAAGTTTACCCCACAAAGGGGTTTTTCCTCTTACATCAGTCAAACTTTCATCAGTAATTAAAGATTTAATCAGATTTTGAACATTCAATTATGGTTTCCATTAAGGGTTTTTATTCTGTTAATTAATTGTCAAGTCTTATCATCATAAATTTGACATTATTAAGAAAAATTTCTTTGTGTTAATCAAATTAATTAAATACCGTTGATTAAGAATCTTGTATTCTTAATTTTTTTTTTTTTTTTTTATTATATTAAAACCCTGTAGATAAATTAATTTATTTATAACTTAATTTACTCCCAACACTTTGTTTAATTACTCACCAATTTTAATTGGGTTTTCATATTAATGTAAAACGATATGAATCCTTTCAATATCTTTAAAAATACAAATATTTTTAACTTGTATAGAAATCATTTCTTAGTTGAGGAGGTCCATAACAAAACGCAACAATTCCACTTTTAAAATTCAATGTTTTTTTTTACTAAATAATACTGTACACGCACCAATTTCACACACATTCATACATCGTACTGGCATAAATTAATTTTTTTTTCCGCTAAGTTAATAAAAATTATAATACATCTTTACACTGGAAAGTGTAACTAAAAAAATTAAATATGAAAAGGTTGGATTTTCAAATCCCGCGCTATACGCGTTCATTAATAAAAAAAACCGGTGCACAACCCTAATATGTATTTATTTGTCTCGTATTTGTTTGCACTTTTATGAAAATAAAACTCTTTTAAAAAATCTACTTTAACAGCAAATTGTACGAAATTAATAAAAATCACACGTAGTGTTGTTCTTCCCCATACAATTTTTAGCGAAAAGCGAACAAATTTCGAGGAAAATTGTATTCACGATATGGGTAAATATTTTGAAAGTAATAATTGATACACAACATTGTTTTCTACGAAAATTTGCGTGTTTGTTGCTTGCATTATGACTCTTTGTTAAACTTCTGAGAACCAGTTGCATTGTTATTATTTAACCGCAAATGTGGTACGTATGATTAATATTTATTTACAAATAATTTTATGAATACGTTCCACATATGTACGTTTCAGATGTCAGAGGAAAATTAACTCGATGCATCGCCAACATCAGACAACAAAATTTAATTTAAAAGAAACTTAATAACTTTTGATTGGGATATGAAAATTTTAAGTTTGATTATAAAATAAATACACAAAAAGAAATATTTAAATACATATGCCCATGGGTTATACTTTAATATTCAAGGGATATTTATTAAGGTGTATGTATGCATTCGAAAATCCTGTTGAGAACTCATAGTATTTCAAAAAAGTATTTTATGTTCTTATTGAACAAATCTTTGACAAAAAATTGTATCAACTGTTTTCTTTTTAAATCTAACGTTAAAAAAAATTTCAAAAAAGGGGGCTTTTCAATTTTGGGTGAAAAACTTAGAAATAAACAAAAGGCTAATTTAAATAAAGAATTGATTTACATATATAAATTATATCATGAAAGTAGAAAATGTTGTTATTGTATTATCCTTTTTTTTACCATTTTCATAAGTGTCACAGTATTACCATTGAAAACGATGTAGTGGAAGATAATCCAACGACATCAAAAAATGTCCAATGGAAAATACATAAAGGAAGACAGCGATAGAGCAATTGTATGCAAAAGTTCAGCTGAAGATGGCAGGTCGGACAACGCCAAAGTAATATTGGATTATTATGGAGTTAATTGTTTTCAAATGCCTTTATGTAATACAACCATATGGAGTTAAAATGAAAAGTTTAACGTTTAACAAAAAGAAGAATTCATAGCAGATTTTAGTAAAAATAAAGAAGAAAATGGATGATTTTTTATAGTTGTAGATGAATGGACGAATGTAACTTATTAAAAATACGTTATATTTTATGTAAAAAAAATTTTTTTTTATTCGTAATTCTCATCGATTAATCGAATAATTTTATAGATTTATTCGTTTGATCGAACGAACAAAAACAATTATTTGAATTATTCGAACAATGTTGTAGTGCGAATAATTGACAATTCTAGTGTTTACTACTTGTAGTTGTTTATTTATTTTTACTAAAAATTATATGATTAAAACTTACCCCAATATTAAAAAAAAATAGTTTTTGGCTTATTGAATAAATTTTCATAGAAAATTCGTTTCATAAACCTTTTATAAACCGAAAATGTTTTTTATGAATAAGGGGGTTAAACTTAAGAAAGTAAAAAAATTTTTTCAGTGTATTAAGCCTTTTGTCAGCAAAAAAAGGACGGCTCACTGCAGTTGTACATGTACATACAATTTTATTTATCATGCCATGCTTCAGTTACTGATAAAATAAATGTATTACTGTTGTAAAGTATCCATGTAATTTTGTACTCTCATATACAAGTGTTAAGGAAAAGGGTATAACTGATAATAAATACGTATTAAAACATTTTTTAATATATGCATGTAGATTTTACATTTGAAATACAAGTGAATATAAATGTTCAAATCAAAATACACAACAACATACCGGTGGCATCATCTACATACATACATAATAACAATCAACATTATTGTCATAGATAACATCATTATCATTGAAAGGGAAATTTATGTAAACGTCCCAACAAAAAAATGGTGCTTCCAACGAAGCAGGTTTGTAAGGGAGAAACATAAAAGTTTCGCTTACCATTGCGCTTACGGAAGACATGAATTTTATATGGCGAGTTCCCACTTTGAAGCAATATATTTTTGACACATAAAGCGCTTTATTCAGCGAGTAAAAAAATTGTTGGATGTAACGATCAGCTTTACACACTGAATGTTTTGATACAGTTATTTTTTAGTATTCTCCCTTACAAACCTGCTTCGTAGTAAGGGAATGCCGTGGCACTTGAAATGTTTTTTTTTTTATAAAAGTTGTTGAGAGTTCTTTCACTTACTTTTCTGCATTTCTGTATTGCGTAGCGCATAAATGTGCGCATATTTTTTTAAATGTAACATTTGTGCTTCGCAAAATGATAAATTTTTTATTGGGGTACGACCTGTAAATGTGAATTTTTTTACATGTTAAATACATTTATACATACATTACATATGTATGTATTAATGTGAAATGTAATTTGTTTTGTTGTTTTTTTTTTTCTTTTCTCTAAGACATCTTAGTTATTAATGCCTGCGAACAAAAACTATTTCAATAAATGTAATTTTTTTTGTCTATGCTCACTGCTTTGTTGTTGTTGTTATCTAATCTACACTTACAATACATGTTTATGGAGAAATAGTAACAAAGGACTTTTTGCATGTTATAGTAGACAAAAGGTTAGAAGGTTTGTAAGTTTAAGTCATTTTAAAAAAAATGTTTTTTTTTGTAAGCGTTTTTGTATTGTATTAAGGGGTTTTTTGTTTTAAAATTTATTATTCTCATAGTCATCATCAATATTGTGTTTGTCCTTATAAAAAAAATGCTTTTAGACTGAATATTATATCCTTGCTAAAAAGTCCTTCCTCAGCTGTAAAGAGTAAAATTACTTGCATGTTATTGTTGCTTTGGCATGTATTTTATGGGATTAATTTAAATAACACTAGCCAACAAGGTTTTGGACTGGAGCAACCAAATATCTTTCCGAGGGTAATTTGGTGGGCTGAATTCGAATCTGTAATTTTTTTTTTCTATCACGTCAGGTTTTCGAGATACAAAAAAATGTTTTTATTCGTTTTTTGGCGTTATTTGAACGTCGTTTGTATTTTGTTGGTTGGGTTTCACGTATAAGAGTACAGCAATAGTCTCCCAACATGCTTTTGTCTCAAAATCCTTGATAAATTCTTCAGTTTTCTTAAAATCTTGGTAAGCAGGCTTTCCTTGTTCGCGCTTACTGCACCTAGTTTTTTTTTTTTTTGGAAAATAATCTCGGTGCGAATGAAGAATATGCAAAACATTGTCGGTGTCTACGGTTTGTCCAAGTTTCTGACTGCAAAACCAAAAAATGTAAATATGCGAATTTTAACGATTCTGATATCGGATATGGGCATTTCCAGGGGTCACGAACGTAAGTTCGTTCGTTTTTGATGTACAAATAATATAGAAAACAAAACTTTTCCTAGCATTTTTTTGCGATTCGACAGTATTTGGGTAGCTCTGTGTTTAGTGCAAAAGATGGATTTCATCGAGTTAAAGTTTTCATAATGATAGTTATAAACATGTGGTCAGGAACGTACGCAAAATATCTGACAGTAGTGAAATGTAAAAATCTGAGAAATGGAACGGAATATTCAAAAGTGATTAATTTATTTTAAAAGTGTATTAATGAAGGTCTCCATCCAGTATTTACAAAATAAAATATCTCTCTTGGTTTTTGTTTAATTGGCTTATGTACCGGTCACGAACGTACGCGTCGCGGACGTACGATTTTTCCACATGTTTTATTTTATTATTATCACCATGCAATATCTTCAAATTTCCTTAACAAAAAAACTTAATACTCCTTTTACAATTGAGGAGGTCCTTAACAAAACGCAATAATTACATTTTTCAAGTTTTTTGATTTTTTGACTGAATCCTTTTCTACACATTGAAATCTATATTACCTTTATTATAGAGCATTTCAAAACTCAATAACTACACTGCAATTCAACATCAAATATAAGGGTTCAGTGCAAAATGCAATAATTACACAAAAAAAGTGTTTTTATTTTTCTACAAGTGGTTGCAATTTAAATCAAAATGATATAATACAAATCTTTGCAAAGCAAAAAGCAGAAATTCAAGCCTTGTTCAGATTCGGACCAAAACACAATAATTCCAAATTTTCTTTCTAAAAAACTTTAAAACAAACTGTCAAATAAATTAATTTGTGATTAAAATTATTTTTGTATACAATTTTACCTCAATAATTGTTTTTTAAACAAATTATGTGCAACTTACTTAAATTACATTTTGTCGTTTATCCAAAACAAAATGTTATGGTGTTATTATTGCGTTTTGTTATGGACCTCCTCAATTGATTTTAATGGAGAAATTGTGGAGAAAGAGTGCAAACATAACTTATTTTTTGCATGTAAAATAAATATATAAAAATGTTTTTAAAAGTAAAAAATATAAGAAAATATAAAATTTTCCAGTTTCCAGTGCAATTTCCTCAAGTAAAACAGCTGAGATATGCTATGAAACCATTCTTTTATAACAACATAGACTTTTTTTTATTATAATAGACAATGAAAGACGATGATTATCAATATTTTATTTTTTCATCCTGGTAGACCATTCTAGGGAAATGCCCATATCCTATTTCCCAACCAAACATTCACCACACACAAAGCAAAAATAGCTTTAATCAGTAACACCTGATCTTCCTGGCATGCTTAGACGGTACTGTTATGAAGATTAAGAATGAATGTGGGTTTCTGTCAATTAAATATTTGTGAAATTGAAGTGTCAGTATTGCCAGCATGCGAAAAAAATGAACAAGACGTGATAACACAATTATAATGCCAGATTCGAATTCAGCGCACCCAGATTAGTTAAAAAAGTTATTCGTTTCTGCAGTCAATTTTTTCCATATTTGTAGACCAGTGTAATTAAAGGAAGCCAAATAAAGCCGAAAATTCAATAAAAATGAAAATTATTTTGTTATTTAAAAAAATGTTTAAGGCTTTATAGGCATAATCGTACACACAGAGAAAAAGCATGTTTTAGTATGGCAACCTATTATGTTTATTTAAACTATATAAATTAGTCCTCCATTCAGAAACCACAACCTTATTTTGGTTGCGTCTAAATATGACAATAATTTATTTTTGAATTAACAACAGTATAAACAACTTTTCTAAGAGCTTCAAGGTATGGTTGCAAAACAACCGCGCTTTTATTAGTGTTAAACCTATTTTAGTAATTATTCAGCATAACATGTTCGGAGGCAACCATAATATGGTTGCGGCTTCTTAATGTATGGACTTTTTAAACCATAATATGGTTTTCGGTGACAATAGTATGATAAAATTAATCATAGTATTGTTACGTTTTTTCCTTTAATAAACGCGTTTGAGTTCTTTTAATTGCAAATCCGAATAAAAACACACACTTATTGAACTTAACAAACTTTTAATTATTTTGTTCACAATTATCAGTTACGAACAGAACCCTTTCTCAAAACAAACTCCAACAATTATACATGAGTCACCCCTTTTTATATTTCATAATTATTTCTAGATTTTTTCCTGAACCTTCCCGTAAAAACTATTTATAATGTTATAAAACCATTTCTAGAAATAACTGGGAAATTCATATAGGAATTATTTTAACATAACAGTGGTGTTGAAAATTATACATGACAATTTTAAGTAACTAATATGACATAAAACTATAACTTACAAGATAACTTATAACTATAACTTTAAATAATTCTTAGATAATTTCACTTTCGTAACAATATGTTAAAAATTTTCGTTAAAAATAGTTTTGTTGGAGGTGATCATGTTTTTTCTAAATTTAAGAAATCACACAGTACATAAAGCTAAATTTTCGAGAGTGTACCCTATTCGGCACCCATAGAATATTATCTAATAAAATGAAAATGAATCAAATATGGACCGATTCAAATAAAATTTGGTAGGATGATTTGGATTGCAGTAAAATAGACCAAACTTAATCTATCTGGCCACAGAGAGTCTTTTTTGAAAGAAGTTTGTATGGGGGCTATGTGAAATTGTGAAAGGGTTCATATCATTACAAATTTCTTAAACTTATTTAAAAAATGAGATCTGTACTTTGCGGCCAAGGTTTACATGGTTAGCCAGCCGGACAGCCAACCTGCAGTTGGACGGAGAGACATCGTTATAGGTGACGATTATTAGCGATTTTTAGCATGTCTATGAAACTATTTTAAACATACATTTATTACTTGAACAAAGGTAACACCCTAAACTGTTTGTCGGTTTTTTTTTTTTTTTTTGATAACTCTGGAATTATATAAACTGTTTGTTTTCACTTGTTAACTTGAATTGTCAGAAATAAGTTGTTGTCTTAATGTCAAAAGGTAAGAACAGTTAAAATATTTGTTGATTCATAAGGTTAGACACCCAAACCTATAATCGTCAAAACATATATATTGCCTTTTTGTAAAATATAAGGGTAGATTTTCACTGGGCAGAATTTCACATATTATCATATTTATATGTACATACGTAGTTAAGTTAATATATTGCTAAATTTGAATTATTTTGCAAATGATTTGAATTGAATAAAATAATGGTAATACTAGAGGCTGGAGATGACCCAGGCGCCATCATACTGTACCCGATGGAGAGGTGGGGGACGAAAATGAAGACAACTTCATGTCCAGTGTCACCTGTAAGTGACACCCCTAAAAATCAGAACTAGCAATGTTTCAGCAATATCAAGGTATTTATATTATTTTGAAAGAAAAATCAGTTTTGTTTTTATTACTCAAGGAATGGGAATTGCCGGGTTAAAAAGTTTTTCTGAGTCTTCCTTTATAAAAATGTGCATCCAGACTAATATTTTAAGGTGTTTATACTCAACCAAAAATCTATATCTATAAACGAAAACTAAGGTTTGTTGTTGTGCGAAATACGCAGGGAAATCAAATTCGTACCGTGAACAAAAATGTGTAAAAAAAACAACATTTTACGAATTGTGAGACTTATTCGTATTATTGCTTTCCTGCTTATTTTAAATAGTTCACAAATAATTTTACAGACAATTAAATTGTTAAAGTTCCAAGGTGAAGGCTCTAACAAGCAGTCATTTTCATTGATCTTTTTTACATTCAGTAAATAATAATAACAATTTGTTTTGATTATACAATGCTTTCTTTAATATTTACAAATAAAACACAAGAAAACTAAACTAAAAATATCATTACCAAAAAAATACTCAACAGTCTAGTCTATTTATTTCAAAAATGAATGAAATAATTAGGGGTCAAAGACTTACTACTGCTTAACATTTTCTTAGCAATAGTTGTAGTAGAAGCAGAGATTTAAATTTTATTAATAAAAGATTAAGGCCCGTTTTCACAATATACCGATAGCTTAAAGTAGACTTTAACCGGCCTTATAAAAAGTGTTCCATTATTACAACTTCACTTTAACCTACCAGGTAGGATGAATCTTAATTTACTTTATCGCTCACTTTAGGTTAAAGTTAAGTTTCAATAATGGAACACTTTTCATAAGGCCGGTCAAAGTCTACTTTTAGCTATCGGTAAATTGTGAAAACGGGCCTGAATTTGCTATTGCTTTATTTTTAATTAAGAAACAGTGTCAATATCAAGTCTTAATATAAACAGAAGCAGCAGTAAAGTTATAAAGAAATAAATGATAGCGATACAACTGACTATTTGAATTTTAAACTACTGCCCAGCGGGAAAATTCAGAAGACCTTCTAACTTCAGGCCTTTTTAAAAGTCTGCTTAAAATATTTTTTTTGTTAAAGAAGGCCTCGGTATAAGATAAGATACACATTCCACATTCGCTCCTATTAGAAGGGAGTATAGAAGAAGTAACCTTTTTTGTATTGTTTTTTTTGCACAAGAACAAGCAAAAGCAAAATAATTATTTGTTTTTTTTTTTGTCTCTAACAAATAATCTCACATGAGCAGGCCGATTTTTATAAAAAAAATTGCTAATTTTTGACTAAAATCCCAAGTGGTGGTCAACACTTTTCTAACGACGTATTGGAAATGAAAATCGGATCAAAAATTGCAAAGTTATTTAAATTTTCATTCAAATCGAATTGAAAAAAATAACATGAACATCTCGCTATCTCGAGTCTGTGGTGAGATTTTAAAAATGTTTTTATTCAGAATCAAAGAACTCCTTAAATATGTATCGAATTTTTCATAAATAAAAATACTATTTTTGGAACCTTTTTTGACGCGGTTTAGCTTACAGGAGATTATCGCAAGAGCCCAACTAATTTGGAATCATCTTAAAAACTTTAAAGAAAATTTTCACTTTTTTTGCAAATGTAAGGTGAGTAGGTACATAGATTGTGAGGTCAAATATCCTGTCTTCTGTTTTTGAAATAAAAAAAAGTTTTGAAATAAAATACAAAAATTTAATTCCTTCAAATAAATAGCAGAATCTTTAGTGCAGTCGAAATTTTGCTTCCCATAATCCATACAGCATTTGCCAGCTGAAACCGCTTTGATGACTCAGAATTGCACCCTGAATTATGAATAAAATGCCGGTTTTCTAAAGGGTCCGCCCAATAACTTTTTTTTTTTTTTTGAAAATGCTATAAAAAAAAACTGCTAAATATTTTCTCAAATTTCTTTTTTTATTTAAAAGTACAATCCTTCCGGTTAATGATGGAAAATAATTTCATTAAAATGGCTTCCTCGGCTGGCCATGCAGTAGCCTACACGATCGGTCCAATTTTTAAGCACATTATCGATTGTGTGCAGCTGTATTTCACCAATGGCTTCACGAATATTGTCCTTTAAAGCGTCAATTGTCTCTGGCTTGTCGGCGTAACACTTATCTTTGACGGCACCCCACAAATAATAGTCCAACGGTGTCAAATCGCAGCTCCGAGGTGGCCAAACGACATGAGCTCTGCGGCTGATAATGCGTTCTTCAAAAACAGAGCGCAAACATCGAGTGTAACTTCGGCTGTGTGGCACGTAGCGACGTCCTGTTGAAACCAAATGTTGCCAATATCCTCCTCTTCAATTTTTGTGAACAAAAATTCGTTCAACATGGCCCGATAACGATCGCCATTGACTGTAACGGCCACTTCTTGCTCATTTTCGAAGAAAAATGGCCCAATTATGCCTCTGGACCAGAATCCGCACCAAACAGTGACTCGTTTTGGGTGCATCGGCTTTTCAATGTATGCGTGCGGGTTTTCTGTGCCCCAAATGCGACAATTTTGCTTGTTTACATACCCGCCAAGATCAAAATGAGCTTAATCTGAAAAGATGATTTTTTTTGGCAAAATCGGCATCTTCTGTAAGTCGATCGCAGGCCCACTTAGCGAAGCGAAAACGCATTGGATGGTCAGTTGGCTTCAACTCCTGAACCAATTGGATTTTGTATGGCGTCATACCAAGGTCTTTATGCAAAAGTCGTCTCAATGATGTCTCCGAAATGTTCAATTGTTGAGAACGACGGTGAATTGATGTTGATGGCGCTTCACGCACACTTTTTGCCACAGCAGCAATATTCTCGGGTGTACGCACTGTTTTTGGATTTTGACGGTTTGGTTTATCGATGAGGATGCCAGTTTCTTTCACTTTTTTCACAAGATAACGAACAAACGGAGCTGACGGTGCTTCTCTTCTTCCAAAATCCGTACGCAATTTTCGCACACATTCTGCAACATTACCATGATTTTCAAAGTAATGTCGCAATATTTCCCAGCGTTGTTCAAGCGTATACACAACCATATTCGTTCAGCGGAAGGATACAACTAATTATCTGTCAAATCAGACATGAGCTAAGTGTTACCATTCACGAAATAAGCACTAGTTGAAAAAAAAACGTTAGATGGCGGACCCGTTATTACCCATCCAAATCCGAACTATAATTTTAGAAGGTTAATCGAGCATTTCCGATATTCAAATTTGGCATCTGTTTATATGGCATTAAATTTCTTTACTTTTGAATGACCTACAATGATTTGAACTATAAAAAAAATATAAAAATCCGTACGCCTAAATTAACTAAATACAGTAATTTTGACTTAGCTGCACAATCTCTTTTGCACAATTTTTGTACAGGTAAATCAAAAATGCAGCTATCTTAAATGCCTTTACCTGCCTTAATGTGCAGGTACACAATTGTGGTTACCTGCACAAAAGTGCAGCTAAAGTAAAGTGTTTGATTTAAAAATGGAATTAAAAATCTTTTTATTAATACAGTTATTCCCGCTTAATTGAGTTTCTAATTATTAAATTATTAAAAAAAAAATTTTTTTCTTTTTTGAAAGTATTCATCCAATGAATAATTTTCATAGATCTAATGTAATATTTCATTAAAAACATGTTTATGAAACAGGTTTCATTGATCCAACGAAGCGCTGCATAAGTTCCTTTTTAATGCAATTCTTCATGGGATTAATGTCAAAATTCTATGGTGTTATGAAGAAAATTCTTTCAGTGTAGGAGAGGCAGAAAATTGGCTTCAAAAACATTTTTGCAATTTTTCAATCAAATTGATTTTAACAAATTAATTTTTAAAAATGTCGAAGAAGAAAAATCATAGAAGACAGTGACGCAAATAGAGTTTTTCATACGGATTTTAGCAACTTTACTGCTGAAATAATTGTAAATAAGTTGTGTCATGAAATAGATCTGAGCCGTAGGGCAAAAAGGTCTTATGTCAAAAAAAAAACACATTTTAAGTTCTTGATTGGCTTTAATTTAATGTTTTTGTCTCTTTTGTAAGGTTTAAGTCACTTTAGTCTAGGACAACTGCTTCTAATCGTTATTATCTGTTCTTATGAAAAAATTCTATGAAATACACCAAATATATTTCAATATAACAAAACGAAAATATACAATTTCTGGCTTAAGACAGTTTTGCCAAACGCCAAAGAGATGTCAATTCTTATCCGATGGATAATATTTTCCATGGATTTGTATTGACTGGGAATTCCCGGGAATCCGGGAAATTGAAAAATAAATCCCGCTTTCCCGGGAAATGAAAAAGTCCGTGAAAAGAAAAACTCTAGACGCAAACGAAATGTTCGTGGTAGCTATAGATTTATCTTGTGAACTAGTTTAGAAAAAAAATTATTTTGAAAAATTTTTAGTTGTGCCTGTTTATAATTTAGTGTGCGATATGTCGTTATAGCTGGACTGTTCGAAATTAAGTAAATTTGAGTTCTCATTGTTTCTGCAAAGAGCACAGGGCCTAAAATTATGGGTGGCCATGGAGGGGTTATAAGGATAAGACAAGGCCGCCGATAGGTTGTACTTGCTGCATCCAGAGTGATTCTTATCCATTATACTCCAACTCGACTCACACGTGATCCCGATTGCAGTCTGTTCTCCTCGTTGGTGGCTGCAAGCAAACTAAGCCAGTCTGTTTGCTTCGTTGTCATCCCCATTATCCAAAAAGGATACAGTAGGCTAATCATCTACTTATCTGAAATTCACTGATTAACGAAACCTCAATTAATATGAAAAAAATTTACGTAATAGACGGACAAAACTATGAATCCATCTTAAATTTCTGCTTTTGATTTTTTAACATTTGCCTTATTCTTTGTTTAGTATTCAAAACCACTTTGTTTAAATTGATTTTTATCACCTTTTTATTAAAACGAAAAATAAGTCAAAGAAAACATTTTTAGAACGCCTAAAGAAAGGCAAGCAGTATTAAAAACACTTTTAAAAAGAATAAAGCAGGTAGTTTTTTGTTTTTTTTTTTTTTATATAAAACTTTTTCAAAGAAAAAATTCTATTTTGTGGCGTTAATTAAAAAGTTATTATGTAAACTGCACAATTTTATTCAACCAACAAAAATGTACTATAAAAGAAAACGGCAAAAAAAATTATTGCACCTGAAATAAAAAAGACAAAAAATCAAGATTGTAAGCATCTCTCTTTCTTTTAAGAATTTTTCAACATTGTTTATTCTTTGAAAATTGATATTGATATTCGTTAAATATCTCAACGAATTGCCTTAAAAAAAATTCTATGTATTTGGTCCTTCCTTTATAGCTAAAGAATTTTATAATTAAAAAACATTCACCTCAAGTTGAAGATACTTAAATTTTAAAGTTTGATTGCACATTTTCTACTTTCCAACTTTTGCTACAAAGTTGCTTTCAAACTTAAATTGATTTGGAAAAGGAAAAAGAAACAAAAAGAAAACCTTAACTTCTTTTTTTACAAATTGTTAAAAGGTGTAAATGTTTGCCACTGCAAAAAAAAACTGCGAACAAAAATGTACTTTTGTGCAGCATTAAAAAGTTTGTTAAACTACAAAAGATGTTGCAAGATGCGGGAAAAAAATGCGTTCGAAGTGATGGCAATAAATAAAGTGAACAAGGAAATTGTATTCACATACGTGTTCATTTGAACGTAAATAAAAAAGCTTATAAATTCATACAGACGCCATTGTGTAAACGAATGGCTTAAATGGGCTGGTGCAACTATTTTCATATTCTTTGAAAACACGCTGAAAGTACATTTCTACATTGGTACATGTGGTTTTGTCGTTACGTTTGTAATTTTCATATAAATTTTGGGGTTTTTAAAATACTTAATTGGTAACTTACGAAAAGTATCGGGAACTTTTCAAAGATATCATTAGAAGTACTTTTTTTTATTATTATTGGTCAAACGTGTCTAAGTGCTTTCTGCTATTCCGAAATAGGGTACACAGAAAAGAAAAATCAATCCATCTGTACTTAAATCAAGCCGAAGCGTTCTCAATATTACGGTAGGTACACTCACAATATTATTACAGTAACGGACTGTAGTTTATTTAAGAAATATTCCGTTCAGTCATTTTTAAATAAATAAACATTTAAAATTCCAAGCAAATTTATTTTTAACTGATTCTAACAGTTATTCAAAAAACTAAGTGCATATTAATACGGATTTTCAGTTGCAGTCAATATTGTCCGTTGATTGAGTTAAATTCTTCTTTATGTTAAAGTAAATAAAAATGTAATTTAAAGCAACGAAAAGTTCATTTAATTTTTACTGTCAAAAATTCAACCGCGAATTCCGTAAAAACCAATCAATATTCAGTTATCTTATATAAATTAATTGTCAAAAAATTAACTACATATTCCGTAAAAACAAATAAATATGCAGTTATTTTATAAAATTTTACTGTCAAAAATTCAACACCATATTCAGTAAAAACAATTAAATATTCAGTTATTTTATATAATTTTACTACCAAAAATTAATTTTTACTTATGTATTTATAAAAAATGAATTGCTTGTTTTGTGTAAGCAATTCCCATTTTCTATTCGTTAAAATAATTTAGTTAAATACATCAAATTTTAAAAGTAAAATAATTGCGAAGCCATATCGGTCATGCTGCTGGTGTCTTATAATTGAGAGTTCTTCTGTAAACAACGTGGTCAGTACAACAAAAGTAAAACAAACGTGTGTAACTGGGTAAGTAAATAAAAATATTCTCCCTCTCTCGCTTATAAGAAAAACAAGCGGACAGGTGTCTGTCTGGTATTTTTTAGAAATTCGGCTCTTTTGTGGAGTAAACGAAAATTTAATAAAATAACTGAATATTTAATTGTTTTTACTGAATATGGGGTCAATTTTTTGACAGTAAAATTTTAATAAATAACTGAATATTTAATCGTTTTTACTGAATATGGTGTTGAATTTTTGACAGTAAAATTTTACAAAATAACTGAATATTTATTTGATTTTACGGAATATGGTGTTGAATTTTTGACAGTAAAAATTAAATGAACTTTTTGTTAAAAATAAATGAAAAAACGGTAGACCGGTTTTTAATTGAACTTTCATTTATTTTATATTACAATTTCAGTTGATTTTACGTACAGAATATTGTGAGTGTACGGATTGTCTTGAATCAAGTACAGAAAGTTTAATTCAATTACGGATTATTCAAGTGCGAAATACTTAAGTTATCCATATTTAATTCTGAATTCTTACTAGAAATAATCTGAAAACGCGATTTATTTAAGTAAAATTAAGATTGATTCAATCTCAAATTGCGCTTCATTCAAGTATTATAGAGTTGATTTAATTTCACGAAAGTGAAATTAGATTTATAAACACTTATCCCAGAGACAGAAGGAGTATATTATGATTGATTTACTTACCCGCTTTACACCTTACAGAATTTGTAATTTAATTTGATTTGATGTTCACTTGGGTGGGTCACTGATGTATGAGAAAAATTAAAAGTTCTCGAATCATATTCTAATAGCAATATTTTTTTGTCTTAAGTTAAAACAAATAAAAATTGCTAAAAAAAAAAAATTCAAAAAAGTCACATCTTGGGTCCGCGCCGGAGCTCCTAAGCGTTAAGTATTTTTTAAATTTCAATATTTTATTTACTATCAATTATTATTAATTAAAACTGAAAACATTTTTAATTAACCCGGCGGCCACACGATCAAGTTGTTCTTGATAGTCTTTTACATATACTGCTTGTCAAAATTTACATAAATTGAAAGCTGTGACGTAGGCTGCACTCAGTTTGAAAGCAATTTACTTTCAAGATTTCATCAAGAAAACAATTTATAAAGACAAACATGTAATCAGCTGTTAAATTGAAAGTTAAATTGCCAAACAAATGGAAAGATGAAATTGAAAGCCATCTCGTGGTCAATTTAAAAAGTGTCAGTGTGTTAGTAAAAAAGTGAGAGTGTATTGCAAATTGAATGGTATTGAAAGGCAAAACTTGAGCCAAGAAAATTATCAATAAGTTTTAATAAAAATTTTATGTTGTAAAATTCCTTCCTTCAGTAAAAAATTATTTAATGAAAATTAAATTTGATAAACTCAAGCCTAACTAAAAATATTGAAAATAAAAAAGAAAAAAAAAATAAAAAAAAAAGTAAAACTCTGGTTTTTATGCAACATAAAACAATAAAATCACGAAATTATAGAAGTGATTTTTTGGTCACAAAATCTTGTTTACTGTCAAATCTGGACATCCTCGTCTTGATTCAAGTTTCGCCTGTATTAAACCTTATCTTCATTTTTTTTTTATCAAATAGAGTCATAGATGTTTCTGACACTATTTTCACGAATTTGAAAGTCGTTAAAATACAGTAATCTGATTTTCTGCTATACAATGCTATTGTTGTTATATTAAAAATTTAACAAAATTGAAAATCAATAAATAAATAATATTTTACAGAGGTTTAATGCAGACAAAAAATTCAACATTTCAACGCTATTAGAAGTCGATACGAGAAAAAAAATTTTGACCCACCCTAATGTACATATTTAACTAAATATAAGCTAAATGGGATCTATTGCTTTTTATTTTACTTTTTAAACATGAAAATAATTAAAATTTTTCTTTTTGTTTCGTTTTTTCGTTGTTTCTACACAAAACAAGTAAATCGTTTTTACCTACTTGTGTGGTGTTGCTGTAGTTTATACAACAAACTTTGACAAACACAAGCGTATGCACGCATAAAGAATGCAATGCTGAGAGATAAGACTTAAAAGCAGGGGTTCCAGAAGATTTTGATAAGAAATCGGTATATTTTCAAAAAAATAATCGGCATTATCGGCACTTTAATTTAAAAAAATCAGCAAAAAATCTGCAAATTTAAAAAAACCTCTTTCAAATACAATAAAACATATTTTTAATAACAAAACAGAAAAATGCAGCATTAAATAATGGTTAAAACATAAAATATTCAATAAAAAGTTCAAATATTCAAATAAGTTAAACACATATATTTTGTACTTTAAGGTAATTTTTTTTTACTTTTTTTATTACAGACAAACATTTGAGTTGGACATTTGTATTAAAGCATACTGACTAATTGTAGCAGTCGTAATCGAATACCAATTTACTTTCTAATTCGTTCAGTCGATACTGAACGAATCGAAATAATTTTTTTATGTTGTAAAGCATTTAGTTGAGTTTTTACAGCACTAAAAAAATTATTTCGATTCGTTCAGAATCGACTAAAAGAAATAGAAATTAAATTGGTTTCGAATCGTAAAAGTATTCGATCACGACTACCAGAATTCGCCACCTGATATCAGTTCCAAAGCAATTTGAATTACTAAACTTTGCAAATTTTAATTTTTCAGGGATCATCGACATTTTGTTTTATTTAGGTTGACTTGGCTACAAATTCTTTCCGTATTTTCGAGAGATTTGGGCAAGGAAAATAATTTTTTGGAAGTGCACCACTTAAATTCTCACGTTTTAGATCTGAATATTTGCCAAAAATCTTGCAAATTTACTTCAATTCCATACATTAAATTGGCTATCAGATATACTTGCATCATCCCCAATTCTGTTTAATTTTATAAGAATAATTTTCTGATTTAAATTATTTTTATTGATAGTGAATATAAATTTAGCTTACCCTTAATTTTTTTGTAAGTGTCTATTTATTTACAAACTTAAATATACAGCCCAATCATGAATTAAAATTCCCTGGGAGTTTTTTTCCTTTTCCTACTTTTACAATTGAATTAACATAGGAAAAATGAGAGAAGGGAGAAAACTCCCGGGGAATTTTTATTCATAATTGGGATGATAAAGTTCTTAATATTTTTCTTATAGAAAAAGATATTTAAAACTTTGGCTTTTTTTCTTTTATTCTGATTTAGTTCTTTCACTCTTCAAAGTTGAATATATATTAAATAAAATTTTAAAAATTTAACAAGTATGCCAGTGTTGCAAAAAATTAATAAGTTATACCAAAACAAACATAACGTTACCGTGTTTTAGTCGTTTATTAAAAATCGGCATTTTTTGAGCGAAAATCGGCAAATCGGCAGTTTGATAATTTAGAGGCAAAAAATCGGCAAAATGCCGATAAATCGGCAGATATGGCAACCCTGCTTATAAGTTGTATCCAAATAAACCGCTCCCTTTTAATTTTACTCTCAAAGTGGCACTTCCAACGAAAAGTTCATTCTTTTTGTTTTACTTAGTTTAAGAATTTTTACTTATTTTAAGAAATTCCGTGATGGACTTTCGAAAATAATTCCATTTAGGAATGTTTTAAGTATGTTTAACTGTTATTCGTACTTGAATTTTTAATTACAACTCCTATTTAAAGTATAAAAAATTTAATTTATCCCGAGTGTTTTTCTTTCTGTGTAGAGTTACGTTTTTCCCTTTTTTATACTCTCCACAACTACCGTTGCATAAGAATTTACTAAGTAAGTGAAAATTTTTGAATATTCATCAAGATCCCATAAAGTATAATTATTTTGGACCCTTGAGTAATTCTAAGTCGATTATGCTGTGTCCGTCTGTTTTTTTTTAACACACTCACTTCCAAAAGACTCAGCAGAAAAAAAAAATTTTCCTGTCAAGTTGTTTCCAGTTCTCTGAAGCAGTTTAGAATAGAAATCCAGCATAATTTACTTAGTAGAAAAATATTTATGAAACCAAATGGGGAACAACCTTCCTTAAACCTTGATGATTTTGTTACAAAAACATCAATTTCTAATTTCCCGTACGTTCAATGTACACACACACTTAAAAAAGCACTTTAAACCCTTTAAACGCTAGCAAATAACATTATTAAATATTATAATATTAGAAATCACTCTGCCAAATTTTGTGATGATAGGTTCATAATTTATAATAATTTCAATAAAAAGCACCATTCAAAAACCAAAATTAGCCATGATATTTTATTGAAATTATGTTCGATTTAGTTTTATAGGACTTAAAAAAGAACATAAAACCGCAACGAATTATAATACCAGTGAGGTCAGGTTTTTATTAAATTAATTAAAATTGTATCATAGATCTCATAAAAAGGTCACACCTAAAATCTCGAGCGTGCTTTATCTCAAATCACATCAAAATCGAGATGATTATTCATACATTGTATTGATTAGTTTATCACATCAAATTGACATTATTACAACTAAATTACTTCATTAATCACATAGAAACCTCTGAACATACCTTAAACTGAGTATAATGTAGAATCGGCCACCATGAACGTACCCCTCACGTGTACAACCGAACACTATTGCTTCTTAATGTTTTTATTATTTCCTTAAATATTTCATAAATTTTCACAATTTCATCATTAATATGTTTAAAATAATCTTCTGATATTGTGTTTTATTCTGAATCAACTCTCATCTTAATCATCTCAAATATAATGTGAACGGCTTTGATTAACTTCACCAAGATTTTGCTTAAGTGCGTTTAAAATCCCAAGTGTGAACATAGCATCAGTCAAAAGTGTACTTGTGTTAAGTGTTCAAAAATTTCAAGTCATCCTATTATTATTCTATTTTTCTTTGAGCTACTTTCTTAAAAAAAAAGTAGTTAATAAAAAGAATTTTCATTTTTCACATTGGCGTGCGAGAAGCTTATAAAATAAAGGGGAAAAAAAAACATTTACAAGTTTCTTTTTTTAGAAAAATCGTTAGTGTGAAAACAATTTTCATCAACTGTACATCAAAGAACACAAAAATGTCATACCAAAAAATCATTCGAAAGAAGGAAATAGAAAAACTGTCATAAATGCGTCATAGAAATTGTTTGAAGATTTAAATGTTTGAAAATAGATTTAAAAAATAAAGCAAAAAACGTTTGCTTTTAAGCTATGACTAGGGCAAGTTTATTAAGCAAGAATTTTTCGAAGATATTTAAAAATATTTAATAAATAAATTTTGGCAGGCGGATTTTCTAATCGTAGCGAATTAATGTATACGAAGAAACAATTATGGTTGAAGGCTAAGATTATTATATTTTTATGTTTGCATGTAACCATATTATGGTTAATTATGATCATATAATGGTTAATGTTAGACAAAATTTGCGAATTTTACTATAATCTCATCAAAATTAACTATAATTTGGTCGAAACTAACCACTCAAAGGGAAAAATGCGGTACAAAAATACCAAAACTAAAACTAAACTACGTTTAATTTCAATTTGATAACACTAGCCAACAAGGTTTTGGACTGGATCCTTAAGAAATTTGGTGGGCTGAATTCGAATCTTTAATTGGTTTCTCCCTATCACGTCAGGTTTTTGAGATACAAAAAAAATTTTTTATTCGTTTCTTACATAAAAAATCACTACACAGAAAAAATTATTGCCGAATTATTTTCAAACAAACGCCTGTTTGAAAATTTTTTTAATTTCTATAAATTTTTTTACTGATTCAATCAATATTTTTGTTTGATTTTTATTTAACCAACAAAAATGTGGACAACTCTTCAAAAATATAATAAACGCGTTATTGGTGTCAAGTTTTCATAATTTTGTATGAAATATTTAACGCTCTTTAATGTTGTCGTCTTTTTGTATTTTTTTATTTGATCGTAAGCAACACTTCTTTATGTGAAATATAAAAACAACAACAAAAAACACACACAGTCTATTTTTGGACGCTTTAAAAAATTGCAACTATAAGAAAAACAATAGCAGAAACAACATTATAAGAAACAAAATCCCGTATTCAATTTTTTAAAACTGTTTGGTTAAATACATCAAATACGACAATAAAATGATGACGATAAACATGTCGAGTCGGTCTGCTGCCAAGGAAAGCATACAGCAACAGTGAGTGAAGAAGAAAAAAAAGCATTGTGTGTATAAATTATTCCAACAAAAAAATGTGTCTCAAAGCCAGGCGCCGGCCGCTCTGCTCTGCTCTGCTTTGCCTTTACCTTCTACAGTGCTTGCTTGTGTGTGCGTGCGTCATTGCTTGTGCAAAAAAAAAACTTTTTTGTTTTTGTTATACCTATGATTTTCAGTAAACTATTTGTTTGATTCAGTTAAATTATTTGTTTGAAAAAATCAGTGTTTTTTTTCAATAAACGAAATGCAAATAAATTGTTTGAATATGCAAATTTGTTTGTAGGACCGATTTCAGACAAAAAATGTTTTGATTCTACAAATTTTTTGTTTGAATTGGAAAAATAATTTTTTCTGTGTAGTTTATTTAAAAATTAATGAATTTTCAAAGGTGAATGGCATTATTTGAACGTCGTTTGTATTTTGCTGTTTGCGTTTCACGTATAAGAGTCCAGCAATAGTCTCCCAGCATGCTTTTGTCTCAAAATCCTTGATAAATTCTTTCCATTTTCATTAAATGTTGGTGAGCTCGCTCCCCTTGTAAATTCGAATGAAGAATATGCAAAACATTGTCGGTATCCACGGTTTGTCCAAGTTTCTGACTGCAAAACCAAAATAATGTAATTATGCATATTTTAGTGATATCTTTTTTTCCCAACCAAATGTTCATCACACACAAAGCAAAAATAGCTTTAATATGTAGCACCTGATCTCCCTTAGAATGAATGTGGGCTTCTGTCAAATAAATACTGTCAAATCCCGATAATTCGTACCCCGATAATTCGTAATTCCCGATACTTCGTAATAAAATGTCGGTCCCTTGAAAAAATCTCGTAAATTCGTAAAATTTCCATACTTTTGGTCCCCTCGCTAATTCTTGATTTTTTTTTTCAAATAAAATCTTCTTTACCTCTTATAAATCGTAATTGTTTGCTAACTATCATGTGAATGATGTTTTATTTATCGCTATTTTTTTTTTGCGTGGGTTTTCGCTTTTGCTTGTGGTTGTGTGTTTACCCTGCAAATAAAAGGACTAGTCCAAACACGCTATTAAAATGTAGCCCACAAGGGACTAGGACTAGTCCAAAAGTAACCCAAGCGTATGGAAAAAACATGGTCTATTTAACATTACGATGTCCTAAGGCAGGACCATATAACCCAGCTTTGGATTACAGAGGAGTAGTCTTAAAACTACTCCATGGTATACTCAAGAGGATTAGTTTTGAAGTCGTTTAAAGACGAAAACATGTCGTTAAAAAACGAAGACATGTCGTCTCACTACAAACACTTTTTAACAATGACATTGTCCATGCTAGCGTTACATAGGACCAGTCCATGCAGTAGGTCATTTCATCAAAATGGATCAGTTAGTCCAATATTATTTGCACGGTATTTTCTTAAGATCAGTTTGTTACATAATAAAAAAAATATCGAAGCGCACGTATAGAACTCTGTCGCTTTACAAAAACAACAAATTTTTGCAGGCATTAACCACTGTTGCCAATTTGACGGTTTTACCGCGATTCTAGCGGTTTTATGTGCCCATCGCGGCAAAATTTCCGTTTTGACGGCTAGCGGAAAATCTAGCGGTTTTTTAATATCAATAGAATATAAAATTTTTGTTCTAGGTATTTAAAAATTTAAAGGTTTTCATAAAATAAGAGATTTCAAAGTATGTTTTTTTCCAAATTGAATTCGCTTCCGCTACAAAAACCTTTTACAACATATTTTTTTTATTTTATTTTTAGTTAGAATTTACTGGAATCGAAATTATGTTCAGTTAACAAAAATTATTCGTACACTCACAATATTCTGTACGTAAAATTAACTGAAATTGTAATATTAAATAAATGAAAGTTCAATTAAAAACCGGTCTACCTATTTTTCATTTATTTTTAACAAAAAGTTCATTTAATTTTTACTGTCAAAAATTCAACACCATATTCGGTAAAATAAAATAAATATTCAGTTATTTTGTAAAATTTTACTGTCAAAAATTCAACACCATATTCAGTAAAAACGATTAAATATTCAGTTATTTATTAAAATTTTACTGTCAAAA
Organism: Pollenia griseotomentosa; assembly: GCA_963931875.1. Classification (NCBI taxonomy): domain Eukaryota; kingdom Metazoa; phylum Arthropoda; class Insecta; order Diptera; family Polleniidae; genus Pollenia; species Pollenia griseotomentosa. The sequence goes on from OZ007563.1 coordinate 89,969,263, forward strand.
AATTGACCCCATATTCAGTAAAAACAATTAAATATTCAGTTATTTTATTAAATTTTCGTTTACTCCACAAAAGAGCCGAATTTCTAAAAAATACCAGACAGACACCTGTCCGCTTGTTTTTCTTATAAGCGAGAGAGGGAGAATATTTTTATTTACTTACCCAGTTACACACGTTTGTTTTACTTTTGTTGTACTGACCACGTTGTTTACAGAAGAACTCTCAATTATAAGACACCAGCAGCATGACCGATATGGCTTCGCAATTATTTTACTTTTAAAATTTGATGTATTTAACTAAATTATTTTAACAAATAGAAAATGGGAATTGCTTACACAAAACAAGCAATTCATTTTTTATAGATAAGTAAAAATTAATTTTTGGTAGTAAAATTATAAAAAATAACTGAATGTTTAATTGTTTTTACTGAATATGGTGTTGAATTTTTGACAGTAAAATTTTATAAAATAACTGCATATTTTTTTGTTTTTACGGAATATGTAGTTAATTTTTTGACAATTAATTTATATAAGATAACTGAATATTGATTTGTTTTTACGGAATTCGCGGTTGAATTTTTAACAGTAAAAATTAAATGAACTTTTCGTTGCTTTAAATTACATTTTTATTTACTTTAACATAAAGAAGAATTTAACTCAATCAACGGACAAAATTAACTGCAACTGAAAATCCGTATTAATATGCACTTAGTTTTTTGAATAACTGTTAGAATCAGTTAAAAATAAATTTGCTTGGATTTTTAAATGTTTATTTATTTAAAAATGACTGAACGGAATATTTCTTAAATGAACTACAGTCCGTTACTGTAATAATATTGTGAGTGTAGTTTTTGTAAATTTTATTCTCAATCATTGAATCAAAATCGGAAAATCATTTTCCAGTTATCATGAAATATATTATCATCACCATCCCATAACAAGAAACCAGACGTGATATAAAAGAAATTAAAACAGATTTGAGTTTAAAACCTTTTTATTCAATATATTTTACCAACTTTAAGGCATTTTTTAAAGAAACATTCTTGTACGTTCCTGGGACTAAAAAATTAAGGGAAATTAAAAACCTTACTATATAATAATTAGTATTGTGGTTATTTTGTTGAACTACTTATGGTTTTTAATCCAAATTTGTAATATGTTTAATTAGGCTTACTATATAATATTAATAAAAAGGCCTTAAAAATAGCTTTAAAAAGGTACCCTTTATCTTGATTTGTATATACATTTTGCAAAATATTGAGATTTTAGCGATATTTTAAAACATTTTACGCTAAATAAAAAATTTACCGGCTTCTAGCGGTTTTTGAAGAACGATTTGACGGTAAGTCTTAAAAAAAAAGTTGGCAACAATGCCATTGAGAATGGAGAGAAAAAAATAGACGTTGCTAAATGATTTGAAATTGCTCCATCAACTCTTACTTCAGTCCTTCAAAAAAGAGAATTTATTATGCAAAAATCTTCAGGCAATAAGCTAAAGGCGAAAAACTACTGCCGGTTTTTTATTTTTTTTTTTTTATCGTTTTAGTAAATAAATTGAAAAACCCCGTTATTTCGTTTTATTTTATTTTAACCCCGTTAAATCGAAACCCCGCTAAATCGAAAACCCTTATAATTCGTAAGAAATGGCCGGTCCCTTGCGGTTACAAATTATCGGGAGTCCACTGTAATTGCGAAATTGTAGTGTCAGTATGGACTGTTTTACAATATTGCCTGCATGCGAACAAGACGTGATAGCCCAATTTTGATGCCAGATTCGAATTCAGCGCACCCAGATTAGTTAAAAAGCATGCTTGGTTTCTGCAGTCAATTTTGTAATGGATGGTGCCAATATTGTTTAACCACCCGGTTGTCATTTTGTCACCATTTGGTTTAATTCTGACAACAAACTGTTGATTTAATATTAAACCATTAATTTGAAATAAAATCAGTTTTAACTAAACTCTTTAATGTCTTTGACTAAGACATGATATAACGGTCATTGTCCTCAACATAATCACTAACCGTCTAATGATGTGCTTGTTCGATCGCGTGATCGTAACGTTGTTAATTTCGCCCTCAATATCCAGGAAGGCGGCCATGGTATATTGTTTATATTCTATAACCCTTAATACTTCGTGTAGCGCCGTTTCTGTAGATCGATAGACATGTTGACTGCATGAGAGTCATGATGCACCCACCCTCCAGTCGATGCCTTATATCGCAAAGGGTAAAACGGTTAAAAAATCACATGTTAAGCTCTACACGAAATTGCGATTAAAAATTTCAAAACTAGGTACCGGAATCTATCCATGGATTTTTATGAAATTTAATTTATTTTATTTCTAAAAGATGCAGCTTAACGATATCGTAATTAAATTAGGAAGTATTTGTCGATTTAAATTTTTTGTGAATTTTTTAAAACATTTTATTATTAAACAAAAAAAAAAAAAATTTTCCACTTGTGCCTCAAGAACCTTACCATAGAATTTGAAATAATGATGAATATTTTAAATAACTCTGAGACATAATTGAAGCTTAATGTCGTTAATCTGACGAATTGTCTCATTCTTTAGCTCTTGAATTGTTCTTGGCTTATTGACGTACACTTTTGCTTTTGAATTTCCCCAAAGAAAAAAGTTCAACAGTGTCAAATCACATAATCATGGCGGCTTATTAACATCGCCACAACGCGAGATTACGCGGCCATTGAATTTCACGCGCAAAAGAGCTGTGTGGCAAGTGGCACCATCCTGTTGGAACAACATATCGTTCAGGTCCATATCCTCAATTTCTGGGCACAAGTAGTCCGTTATCAATTCGCGATAGCGAACACCATTTATGGTAACTGAATTTGTCAAACACTTACCCTACGTTGCCACAAGCAAGTAATCACTTGCAAGTAGGGTATACGCATTACTAACGAAAATCAGGAAAAGTGTTACAAAAAACAAAACAAAATTTAATGGCTGTGCTGTGTCAATGCAAGTTAATTTTTAAATTGTCGTCAACAAGTAAATATCAATTTCTTAAATGTTAACCAAATGTTGCCAAGTAGTCAATATTTAACGTTACCTGAAGGCATATTATTCGTTAATATATTTTTTTTTTTACTAAAAGTGATATTAATGTTAAAACTTACTTTTCAAATGATAATGTAAAGCAATGTTTTTTTTTTTGTTTTTTTTACATTTTATAAATACACAGTACTAGAAAATTCATACATAACTCATCTACGGTAGCACTGTTTCTTCATTTATCATTTTACTCGCTCCAAGTGTCAAAATTAACTTGCAAGTTGAACTGAAAGTACGAAAAATGTGATTGTGTTAGTGAAAAAGTGTGTGTGTATTGAGATTTTTAAAACTTGCACTCACATGTGACAACGGGGGGTAAAACAGAAAAGTTTTTAAATAATGTTAAATTGGTTTTTTTTTTTTTTGTTTGTTTTTAATTCAAGTTCTTTAAGAAGGGTGTGAACATGAAAAAAGAGTATGACTGAGTAAGTTGCTTTATTTCATTTGTATACCGAAGTTTTCATGTGTACAAATTCTTTTTGCCATCATCCATTTGATAAAGGCTAGTTTAAGCTATCACACAAGTTTTACGTATTCCATAATACTTTGTGAGATAGATAGTAAATTTAATGAGTTTTGTTGCGAACGTCGAAAAATCTAATTAAGCATTACAGTTTGTGTTAACACTATCACATATGAACATGATTTTGTTAAAATGCAACACTGATCAAATAAAAAGTATTATTGTTTTGAAAGTTTTCCGAAAATTTTTCGTAATACTTGTTATTTTAATAACACACTGCACTTACACAATCACACATTACTTGAGTTTTTGGTATGTATTAATACAGAGTTAATAGTGTAAACTAGTCTTAACTGATATTTTTTATTTTAAAATCCAAAAATGTTATACATATTTTTATATTTTTCATTCAAAATTTACTAAAAAAAAATTCAAAAAATGTGTTTTAAAAGAGTTTGATATGCATATTCATGCTATTTTTGAGCAAATTTCTTCGCTTTTCTGCTTGTATGATTTTTTTTTTTTTTTGTTATGTGCATAATAAACTTGCCCTATTTATGACATACAAAACCAATCACTTCTCAGATACAAAGGCAAACAATTTTTGTCAGGAAACAAAAAACCAAGCTATTGTTAATAAGCTTTAGTGTTGTCAATAGCATCACAAGTCACTTTTCAATATTCACTCACATCCAATCAAGCTGTCAAATCTAACACAACTTAAATTCCTCAACTCAACTACAAAGTACAACAGAACAAAAAATTTCTATTCAAAAAGGAGTGAGTAAAATTAAACATTTACTCACAATCACGCCTTAAAATTGTTTTAAACAAAATCTATTAAACTTAAATCAATCGTTACATTAAAGAAGAAAACAAAAATGTAAGATGAGATAAACCCACTGTTTATTGTTGATGTGTTTTGTTTAAACTTTGATATTGTTACAAGTAGAACTGTTGCTTTAAGTCTCATACGCTTAACAGTTTTATTTGGTTTAATATCTTTAGTTTTTCCAAAATCTTTATGGATGAAGTTTCCTGATGATCTGGCCTAAGCAACCAGTGAAATGCGCATAGGAATAGCTTATCCCATCAACAATAAATTTCAAGTGTTTTTATCAATAAAAAAAACTGGGAATTAAGCACGAATAACAAAATCTTTTGAAATTAAAATTTTGTATTCCCAAAAATTGAAATTACTTTTTGATAATAAACAGACAAGTGCACGGTCTAAAAAACACTTAATTGACAACATCTTTTGTAAGTTGTTGTTTGTTTTTATTTTGTTTTTCTTAACCTACTTACAACTACAGTTAATGTTGAGAGAATTTCAACTAATTGTAGTGGGGAATGTAAGATGAGATAAACCCACTGTTTATTGTTGATGTGTTTTGTTTAAACTTTGATATTGTTACAAGTAGAACTGTTGCTTTAAGTCTCATACGCTTAACAGTTTTATTTGGTTTAATATCTTTAGTTTTTCCAAAATCTTTATGGATGAAGTTTCCTGATGATCTGGCCTAAGCAACCAGTGAAATGCGCATAGGAATAGCTTATCCCATCAACAATAAATTTCAAGTGTTTTTATCAATAATAAAAACTGGGAATTAAGCACGAATAACAAAATCTTTTGAAATTAAAATTTTGTATTCCCAAAAATTGAAATTACTTTTTGATAATAAACAGACAAGTGCACGGTCTAAAAAACACTTAATTGACAACATCTTTTGTAAGTTGTTGTTTGTTTTTATTTTGTTTTTCTTAACCTACTTACAACTACAGTTAATGTTGAGAGAATTTCAACTAATTGTAGTGGGGAATGTAAGATGAGATAAACCCACTGTTTATTGTTGATGTGTTTTGTTTAAACTTTGATATTGTTACAAGTAGAACTGTTGCTTTAAGTCTCATACGCTTAACAGTTTTATTTGGTTTAATATCTTTAGTTTTTCCAAAATCTTTATGGATGAAGTTTCCTGATGATCTGGCCTAAGCAACCAGTGAAATGCGCATAGGAATAGCTTATCCCATCAACAATAAATTTCAAGTGTTTTTATCAATAATAAAAACTGGGAATTAAGCACGAATAACAAAATCTTTTGAAATTAAAATTTTGTATTCCCAAAAATTGAAATTACTTTTTGATAATAAACAGACAAGTGCAAGGTCTAAAAAACACTTAATTGACAACATCTTTTGTAAGTTGTTGTTTGTTTTTATTTTGTTTTTCTTAACCTACTTACAACTACAGTTAATGTTGAGAGAATTTCAACTAATTGTAGTGGGGTATGTAAGATGAGATAAACCCACTGTTTATTGTTGATGTGTTTTGTTTAAACTTTGATATTGTTACAAGTAGAACTGTTGCTTTAAGTCTCATACGCTTAACAGTTTTATTTGGTTTAATATCTTTAGTTTTTCCAAAATCTTTATGGATGAAGTTTCCTGATGATCTGGCCTAAGCAACCAGTGAAATGCTCATAGGAATAGCTTATCCCATCAACAATAAATTTCAAGTGTTTTTATCAATAATAAAAACTGGGAATTAAGCACGAATAACAAAATCTTTTGAAAAAAAAACAAATCTCCACTTTATTTTTTAAGTACACGAAATCGTGTGGCTTTGTCTTTGTGTTTGGTTGGCTGGAAACAAAATGAAAAAACAAAATATAATTTCATGATAAAAAATGAATGATTTTTCATTAATACGATTTCTGTATGACGTGCTAAATTCCCAATTTTCCATATTTGATAAATACACTGAAATTTATTGTTGAGGGAAAGCTAGCTTCTATGCGCATTTCACTGGTTGCTTAGGCCAGCTCATCAGGAAACCTTTTCCTAAGATTTTAGAAAAGCTAGAAATATTATACGAATAAAACCCTAAAGCGAATAAGAATTTTAAACACTCAAAGTTTTACTCGTAAGTAACAATATCAAAGCTTAAACAAAACACCAACAATAAACAGTGAGTTTATCTTTTCTTACATCCCTCTACAATTGGTTGGGTTCTTTCCGACTCGAATTGTAGTTATAAGTGGGTAAAAAGAAAAAACAAAATTAAAAAACAAATTGTTTCATTCTATTGTCTTCGTAAGAAAACAACAAAAAAACCAATTTGCCAATTCAGTTTTCTGCACGGGCACATGCGAGTATATTATCAAAGTTATTTACGGGAATACAAAATTTATCATTAATACGATTTCTGTATGACGTGCTAAATTCCCAATTTTCCATATTTGATAAATACACTGAAATTTATTGTTGAGGGAAAGCTAGCTTCTATGCGCATTTCACTGGTTGCTTAGGCCAGCTCATCAGGAAACCTTTTCCTAAGATTTTAGAAAAGCTAGAAATATTATACGAATAAAACCCTAAAGCGAATAAGAATTTTAAACACTCAAAGTTTTACTCGTAAGTAACAATATCAAAGCTTAAACAAAACACCAACAATAAACAGTGAGTTTATCTTTTCTTACATCCCTCTACAATTGGTTGGGTTCTTTCCGACTCGAATTGTAGTTATAAGTGGGTAAAAAGAAAAAACAAAATTAAAAAACAAATTGTTTCATTCTATTGTCTTCGTAAGAAAACAACAAAAAAACCAATTTGCCAATTCAGTTTTCTGCACGGGCACATGCGAGTATATTATCAAAGTTATTTACGGGAATACAAAATTTATCATTAATACGATTTCTGTATGACGTGCTAAATTCCCAATTTTCCATATTTGATAAATACACTGAAATTTATTGTTGAGGGAAAGCTAGCTTCTATGCGCATTTCACTGGTTGCTTAGGCCAGCTCATCAGGAAACCTTTTCCTAAGATTTTAGAAAAGCTAGAAATATTATACGAATAAAACCCTAAAGCGAATAAGAATTTTAAACACTCAAAGTTTTACTCGTAAGTAACAATATCAAAGCTTAAACAAAACACCAACAATAAACAGTGAGTTTATCTTTTCTTACATCCCTCTACAATTGGTTGGGTTCTTTCCGACTCGAATTGTAGTTATAAGTGGGTAAAAAGAAAAAACAAAATTAAAAAACAAATTGTTTCATTCTATTGTCTTCGTAAGAAAACAACAAAAAAACCAATTTGCCAATTCAGTTTTCTGCACGGGCACATGCGAGTATATTATCAAAGTTATTTACGGGAATACAAAATTTATCATTAATACGATTTCTGTATGACGTGCTAAATTCCCAATTTTCCATATTTGATAAATACACTGAAATTTATTGTTGAGGGAAAGCTAGCTTCTATGCGCATTTCACTGGTTGCTTAGGCCAGCTCATCAGGAAACCTTTTCCTAAGATTTTAGAAAAGCTAGAAATATTATACGAATAAAACCCTAAAGCGAATAAGAATTTTAAACACTCAAAGTTTTACTCGTAAGTAACAATATCAAAGCTTAAACAAAACACCAACAATAAACAGTGAGTTTATCTTTTCTTACATCCCTCTACAATTGGTTGGGTTCTTTCCGACTCGAATTGTAGTTATAAGTGGGTAAAAAGAAAAAACAAAATTAAAAAACAAATTGTTTCATTCTATTGTCTTCGTAAGAAAACAACAAAAAAACCAATTTGCCAATTCAGTTTTCTGCACGGGCACATGCGAGTATATTATCAAAGTTATTTACGGGAATACAAAATTTATCATTAATACGATTTCTGTATGACGTGCTAAATTCCCAATTTTCCATATTTGATAAATACACTGAAATTTATTGTTGAGGGAAAGCTAGCTTCTATGCGCATTTCACTGGTTGCTTAGGCCAGCTCATCAGGAAACCTTTTCCTAAGATTTTAGAAAAGCTAGAAATATTATACGAATAAAACCCTAAAGCGAATAAGAATTTTAAACACTCAAAGTTTTACTCGTAAGTAACAATATCAAAGCTTAAACAAAACACCAACAATAAACAGTGAGTTTATCTTTTCTTACATCCCTCTACAATTGGTTGGGTTCTTTCCGACTCGAATTGTAGTTATAAGTGGGTAAAAAGAAAAAACAAAATTAAAAAACAAATTGTTTCATTCTATTGTCTTCGTAAGAAAACAACAAAAAAACCAATTTGCCAATTCAGTTTTCTGCACGGGCACATGCGAGTATATTATCAAAGTTATTTACGGGAATACAAAATTTATCATTAATACGATTTCTGTATGACGTGCTAAATTCCCAATTTTCCATATTTGATAAATACACTGAAATTTATTGTTGAGGGAAAGCTAGCTTCTATGCGCATTTCACTGGTTGCTTAGGCCAGCTCATCAGGAAACCTTTTCCTAAGATTTTAGAAAAGCTAGAAATATTATACGAATAAAACCCTAAAGCGAATAAGAATTTTAAACACTCAAAGTTTTACTCGTAAGTAACAATATCAAAGCTTAAACAAAACACCAACAATAAACAGTGAGTTTATCTTTTCTTACATCCCTCTACAATTGGTTGGGTTCTTTCCGACTCGAATTGTAGTTATAAGTGGGTAAAAAGAAAAAACAAAATTAAAAAACAAATTGTTTCATTCTATTGTCTTCGTAAGAAAACAACAAAAAAACCAATTTGCCAATTCAGTTTTCTGCACGGGCACATGCGAGTATATTATCAAAGTTATTTACGGGAATACAAAATTTATCATTAATACGATTTCTGTATGACGTGCTAAATTCCCAATTTTCCATATTTGATAAATACACTGAAATTTATTGTTGAGGGAAAGCTAGCTTCTATGCGCATTTCACTGGTTGCTTAGGCCAGCTCATCAGGAAACCTTTTCCTAAGATTTTAGAAAAGCTAGAAATATTATACGAATAAAACCCTAAAGCGAATAAGAATTTTAAACACTCAAAGTTTTACTCGTAAGTAACAATATCAAAGCTTAAACAAAACACCAACAATAAACAGTGAGTTTATCTTTTCTTACATCCCTCTACAATTGGTTGGGTTCTTTCCGACTCGAATTGTAGTTATAAGTGGGTAAAAAGAAAAAACAAAATTAAAAAACAAATTGTTTCATTCTATTGTCTTCGTAAGAAAACAACAAAAAAACCAATTTGCCAATTCAGTTTTCTGCACGGGCACATGCGAGTATATTATCAAAGTTATTTACGGGAATACAAAATTTATCATTAATACGATTTCTGTATGACGTGCTAAATTCCCAATTTTCCATATTTGATAAATACACTGAAATTTATTGTTGAGGGAAAGCTAGCTTCTATGCGCATTTCACTGGTTGCTTAGGCCAGCTCATCAGGAAACCTTTTCCTAAGATTTTAGAAAAGCTAGAAATATTATACGAATAAAACCCTAAAGCGAATAAGAATTTTAAACACTCAAAGTTTTACTCGTAAGTAACAATATCAAAGCTTAAACAAAACACCAACAATAAACAGTGAGTTTATCTTTTCTTACATCCCTCTACAATTGGTTGGGTTCTTTCCGACTCGAATTGTAGTTATAAGTGGGTAAAAAGAAAAAACAAAATTAAAAAACAAATTGTTTCATTCTATTGTCTTCGTAAGAAAACAACAAAAAAACCAATTTGCCAATTCAGTTTTCTGCACGGGCACATGCGAGTATATTATCAAAGTTATTTACGGGAATACAAAATTTATCATTAATACGATTTCTGTATGACGTGCTAAATTCCCAATTTTCCATATTTGATAAATACACTGAAATTTATTGTTGAGGGAAAGCTAGCTTCTATGCGCATTTCACTGGTTGCTTAGGCCAGCTCATCAGGAAACCTTTTCCTAAGATTTTAGAAAAGCTAGAAATATTATACGAATAAAACCCTAAAGCGAATAAGAATTTTAAACACTCAAAGTTTTACTCGTAAGTAACAATATCAAAGCTTAAACAAAACACCAACAATAAACAGTGAGTTTATCTTTTCTTACATCCCTCTACAATTGGTTGGGTTCTTTCCGACTCGAATTGTAGTTATAAGTGGGTAAAAAGAAAAAACAAAATTAAAAAACAAATTGTTTCATTCTATTGTCTTCGTAAGAAAACAACAAAAAAACCAATTTGCCAATTCAGTTTTCTGCACGGGCACATGCGAGTATATTATCAAAGTTATTTACGGGAATACAAAATTTATCATTAATACGATTTCTGTATGACGTGCTAAATTCCCAATTTTCCATATTTGATAAATACACTGAAATTTATTGTTGAGGGAAAGCTAGCTTCTATGCGCATTTCACTGGTTGCTTAGGCCAGCTCATCAGGAAACCTTTTCCTAAGATTTTAGAAAAGCTAGAAATATTATAATTTATATCATGCTCATACTCATAATCGTCCGCAACATCGTCATCATCATTTTCATTGTCAATCTTTACTTTCCTTCCATTTGTTGAACAAAGTTGAATTGAGTATTAAATGCCATAATAAATTTTCTAATGGAGGATTTTTATCTTATTTTTTATTTTTCTGTTTCATAAATAACTTGTCTTTCGTACTTCTTGTTAATAAATCTTGTCAATCGTTATTGGTCTCAGTTTTTCTCTATCATTTTTTTTATTTCGTCTGTGCAACTTTCATTTCTCTAGTTGCTACAATTTTTGGGTTTCTGGTTGTTTTAAAAAGTACACTATATGTTCGTATGAAAGTAAAGAGTTTAAAAGGAATTTTATGGCTTTGCCCTTATGTTGCTTAGCTCATAATTGAATCATCTAAATCCAGAACCATAGCAAAACAAGAACAAACATGACACTTGTAAATAGTGGGTACTTACAAAAAGTAAACAAACTTTTTTAAAATATGTATTTGAAAAGACGTTTCTCCTTGACATCCATTAATTTAAATTTTTACAGCCAGTACTTGAATTCAGAAATGGATGACAATTTTGCACTTGCCTTTTACAAAATGTCATTTATCAATTTTTTTTTATTTTTCAAAAAACGAAAAAAACTTTAAATATGGGATTTAAAACAAATTTTTTAACAAAACATGGCTTTGCGATACTCCGAAGGATGTAGAAGCATTTTTTGAAAATGGTTGTTACTTACAAGTAACTGTAGCCAAATTTGTCGTTTACGCGTTGTATGTGCAGACGGCAATTTGCAACAAAAATGTAATTTTTAATATTGTTATCTTTTGTTTTAAAATTAAATCAGGTACTCCAATTGCTATATCTCTAAGATTATGACTCTTATGCAATGTTCACACTTGAATTAAAAACGCGTTTAAGCAACTCGAACGTGATTTAGCTCTAATCACATCAAAATCGAGATGATTAACCATGCATTGTAGTGATTTGTTTATCACTTGAAATTGACATGATTACAACAAAATCCCATAGAATCCTCTAAACATACCTCAAACTGAAATTAATGTAGAATCGGCCACCATGAACGTACCCCTCACGTGTACAACCGACCACGATTGCTTCTTAATGTTTTTATTTTTTCCTTAAATAATTCATAAATTTTCACAATTTCATCATGAATATCCTTTAAATAATCTTCTGAAAACTTTATTTGTTTGTTGATTAAGAAAAAAACAACAAGCAAATTCATATTGCTTTAAAATATTTGAAATGGATAAAAATACTTTAATAAAGTTGTCAGAAAATTATTTTAAACTTATTTATGATGAAATTGTGAAAATTATTGGAGTATTTAAAGACGAAATAAAAACATTTAGAAAAAATAGTGGTCGGTTGTTGTACACTTTAGAGGTACGTTTATTATAGCCAATGCTAAATCATACTCAGTTTGATGTACGTTCAGTGGATTCTTTGTGACTAATAAAATGATTTAGCCTTATGCTATGTTCGCACGACAAAGTTTTTCGTAATTCGCCCTCTCATTCGTAATTCACAGTCTAATTGTGATCGAAATTACATAATTTGTCATACAAAATTTTGAGAATTACCATGCCAAGTACAAACAAATCATTTATAATCAGGTATATTTATAGCAGGTAGCCGCGATATTACAACAATTGTACAATAAAACAAAAAACAGGGCTTTTTATTGTTGTTATGTGATACGAACTGTCAAACAGCAAATGGGGTTGATAAGAGACAAAAAAGACAAATGATAAACACAAAAAATTTGTTTACTAAACAACATTTGACAGTTCGTATCACAAAAAAAGCAAATAATAAATAATCAGCAGGCTTTCCAAAACTACCTGCTATAAATATATGTACCTTGGAAGCCTCTCAAGAAACAAAACAAAACCAATAAGAAAAAAACATAAAATAAAGGCGAATTCATGAAATATGAATTTGCCTTGCATAAAATTGTAAAAAAGTTGATTTTTTATGAAATTTAAAACAAAATAGGAATTGTTAAAAAACGAGACATTTTAAATTGTTTTTGAATTAAGAAGATGCCGTGTTAACGGCGTAATTCATATTCGTAATTCAAGAAGCGAACAACGTAATTCAAGAGGCCGTGCGAACATAGCATTAATCATGTAAATTTAAAGTGATTAACAAATCACCTAAATGTATGGATAATCATTACGACTTTGATGTGATTAATGATGAGCTTAATCACGTTCAAGTGTGAACGTATGTTGTATTAACTGCATGTTTAACGATTATATTTAAAACAAAAACAAAATATGACAATTGTTTTTGCTATAAAAGTATTTTTTTATGCGAACGTTATCGTTCGATATCGGTGAACCGGCTGTAACTTCAATAAAAATTTTGGTTTATTCATCGCTCTGTGAAAATATTCGTTTTCAAATATATCTCAAATATAACTGATATTCGTAAATTTTTTTGTTTTTTTTCCATTGAGCTTTTAATACTTTAAAAAATCTAAGTTATAAAAATAGTTGCGGTCGGTCTTAGAACTAAATCCTTAATGTACACGCGTCAACCCCTTACGGTCCGAAAGCGAATTATGGCTCAGAACGGCTTTTGTACGATAGCCAGGTTTAGCTATCGAGAAAGAGCTTTAGCATCAGGAAAAAGTAGCATTTTATTAAAATAATGGACGCTAGTGGACATTTGTGCTGTATAGAAAAAAAAATAGTTTTTAAGTTACTCGACGAAAGTGTCGTTTTGATCGAAGTTAACTATTTTGATGACCTGGCATCGCACCATGAATGCTGCGATTGGCCTGAAACTTACCCTCAGCGTCTATGACAGTTTGAAATCTAGGTGGAATAGGTGCAATCAATTTGTGAACCAGCTCGATTTCTAGGCCGTTCCACAAATTTCTTATTTCATCATTATTTCCTCTCGTTTTTGGCGCTTGTGCAAAGCTCACTTTCTTTTTATGAATGCCTACACATTCCCTATTAATGTTAAGGTTGGAACTTTGGGATTGCCATGGAAGAAAAGTCTGCCCAACTCTATTTAAAAGCGTTATTGGTCACAATGCTTTGTGGCATGGATAATTATCATGCTTAAAAATCCAGGGCCCAAATCGTCGCACACGTGATCGAATGAACTTTCGTATCGAATAAAACTTCGTGACGTATCAAAAACGGGATTGCGGCATTCGAAAGCTTTTGTATCGAAATTTGTTTAAAAAATGTAATAGATTTTTATGCTTGTATACTAATGGCATAAGGCATTGCACTTTTCGCCGCATATAAATCAACAATGTTGACAGTGCCCTATAAAATAGGTGACTTCGGTTTATTTATGTGGCTTTTTTTATAACGGCGGCGCTTGCCAAAAAGAGCAACAAAGCAACGCAAAAATTGCAAAAATTCGGAAAATATTTAACAAATTCAGAAAATTTGCAAAAATAGCGAAAATTTGCGAACAATTAAATGTTTTTACGAAAGCTCTTAACCTATCGAATGACATTTCGAGTAAAGTCATTCGATCGACTACTCGTTATCGAAAGACATAATCTCAAAAAGTAAAATTTCGATCAAAGTCACTCGATCACGACTGCGACGATTTGGGCCCAGTTTTCATTAAGAAATAGTCTCTGTGTTGAAATTAAAAAAAATCATTTTAAACGTCAAGGTATCCGGAATAGTTGAGAGCGCATTTTATTTTTACTTTTCGATTGAATTGTGAAAAATTAAACAAAAATGCCATAAATTAAAACAAACAACAGTTTTTCTCACCTAACTGTATCTGTAATATTTTTGGCGAGTTGTAGCTGCCACGTAAGGAAATTACTCGCCGATTGACAAAAAAGTGTGTTACTAAAATTTTTGTCACGAATAAAAACGGGGTGGGAAAAAATTTTACCACTACAAAATGTATTAAAAATGCAATAAGGTAAGTATTTGGTTATGGGCTGATTTTTTCATTGTTTACTTATATTGCTTTTAACATTTATAAAAAATATACAAATGTTTTCAAAGCTATTTTGTAAATAACAAACATTAAAGTCGCACTTTTCATTATTTGATATAGCCGACGCTTCTATTTTAGACGCCCTCATTGAAAGTTTTAAAATTTTGGTGTCCATCAACGATATGTGTGATTGACGTTCTCAGCGAATGCAATTTCACAGCGATTTCGAGTGGAATATTATGACATTTAAAACGTAACAACTAGGGTATTCAATTAATCGATGAATAATGATGATGAATAATTATTCGAGGTAAAAATTTAATCGAACAATAATCGAACAATTTAATATTCGGTTAATCGAATAATTTTAGTTTTGAATAGTTTAGAAGTTTTAAAATAAGACCAGACATTATTTATTTATTTATTTATTTATTTTATTTGGTCTATAGATTATAAATCCTTACAGACTAAAGAATATAATACAGGTGTGAATACATTAACTATTTAAATACAAAATTAGTTTTCTTTTTAAAATATCATTGCTTTCAGAAAGATCTATAATATGATACAATTTATTAAAATTTTCACAAATGCGACGAAAGGAGTCATTATTAGCATAATCAGATCTGTAGTAGTTAAGACTGATGAGTTGAAAGTTACGAGTAGGCCTATTTGGAACCCAAAAGTTAATTTTACCAAGCAGGAACGTAGAATCAACTTCACCATGAATTAATCCAAGTAGAAAAGATATACTCAGCATAACACGGCGGCTTTTTAAGGTTGGCAGCTTAATAAGAGCAAGTCTATTTACATACGATGGCAAAACATACGAATTCCAACGAAGACCACGTAAACAAAAAATCAAAAATTGCTTTTGTACGGATTCAATACTATTTATATGAATGGAATAGTAAGGATCCCATACAATTGATCCATATTCAAGAATTGGCCGAACCAAAAATGTACAAAGTTGTTTCGTGACATAGGGGTCAGAAAATTCTCTAGACCACCGTTTCATAAAACCAAGAACACCGTTAGCCTTATTAACAGTTAAAGCGATATGATTACGGAAATTTAGCCTATGATCCAACAAAAAGCCCAGATCATTTATGCTGTCCACTTTTTCAAGTATAATTCCATTAAGATAGTATCGAGATTCTAATTTGTTAGTTCTGTAGAACGTCATATGTTTACATTTTTTAATATTAAGGTCCATTAAATTAATTGTACACCATTGGGAAAATTTATCAATATCAGACTGTAGTAAAAGTTGTTGATTAGAGTCGTTAAAGCTCTTGAATATTTTGACATCATCTGCATACATGAGTACATTGGAATACAAGATAACAGATGGGAGGTCATTTATAAATAACGTGAACAGTGTAGGACCAAGATGACTTCCCTGGGGAACACCAGAAGTGACGTATATGTCTGTTGAGGTAACATTTCTAAACTTAACTTGTTGAGTTCTATCAAATAAATAAGAACGCAGCCACTTTAGGGCTGTACAACTAAATCCCATTAGTGATAGTTTGCATAGTAACATTTCATGGTTCACTTTGTCAAAGGCTTTACTGAAATCCGTGTAAATTACATCTGTTATATCTATTATCTATTATATCTTTTAAAATAAAAATTTTATTAAAAAAGTAACAACAATTACACAAAAGGTACTTCATGTAATAAAAGAGGAAAACTTTTTAAATAAAAAATAGCACCAAAATTTAAGCAAATCTTCTAAAATAATCTTTCAAAAAGAGTTAATATGTTTATGTTTCAAACGATCTCTTTCTTTTGTTTTAATAAGACTCGATTTTAAAAAGATTCTTTAACTTATTGTTGACGTTGGAGAGATTGATAGTAAAGCGTTTAAAGCATATCCCATTCTTCTGTTCATGTTCTTGTCTTTTCTAACAATTGGTAGTCTTCCATTACACCACTTGAATCTTTTTTTGATTTTTTAACAATTTTTATAATTTAGTAGTCTTGTTAAGGTCTGGTAGGTCTGGTTGTTTTTTTCGTCTCAAAAAAATCATATTCTTCCTCTTAATCATTGTGGTAAAAATCTCGGCTTGTTTTTTTATATAAAAGAACAAACTAATACCGTGAATAAAAAAATTTTCGATTAATCGTTTAATCGTCATAAATTATTCGAATCATTCGTTAATCGAAAATAAGCAATTTTAAATTAATCGAACAGTTAATCGAACAAAATTACATATTCGATTAATCGAACAACGGTTAATCGTTTGTTTATCTTAGTAACAACGCTACATATAAATTTTTTTCTCACTTTTCGAAAAACAATGGAATATTTTACCAAAGTTTTTCTTGGGATTCAAAAAATTAATTAACAAGGTTTCGTTTAAATGTGCTAAATTCCCATTTCATGCTATTGACAAATTGAAATTTATTGTTGATGGGATAAGCTATTCCTATGCGCATTTCACTGGTAGCTTAGGCCAGATCATAAGGAAATTTCATCTAAAGATTTTAGAAAAACTAAAGATATTATACAAATAAAACTGATAAAGCAAATAAGAATTATAAACCCCAGTTTTTTTTTTTGTAACAATATCAAATCTTTAACAAACACAACAACAATAACCAGTGAGTTTATCTTTTCTTACAGTCCCGACTACAATTGGTTGATTTTTTGTCAACTCTAAATGTAGTTGTAAGTGGGTAAAGAAAAAACAAAAATAAAAACTCATTGTTATTGGCAAATAATCCCAAAATTTTTAAATTTATATTTTGTTATAATACAAATTTTTTGTTTCTTATTTTTGATACGAGAAGCTTTCACCAAATTTACAGAATTTACAGATCTCCAATTCCGATTTATAACACACATCCTCAAACCACTATTGAGCCACCACCAAAATTAAAAGGTTTTACAGCTTTATGTCTTGATCCTTTGGACAGATGCACACAAATATTCCCAAATGATCCTACATATTGAAAAGAGGGCCGTCTATCTGTAACACATTGTGCCAAAATTCTATAGGTTGTTGGACATATTTCACTGCAAACTCAACTGATTTCCTTTATTTTTTTTTTCAGATATATCCATTATTTCTTGTACGACGTAGGTCTTAATACCAAACCTTTTTAACCTCCTACGAATTTTAGATTCATTTACGTGTTTCCCAATGATGTTTTTTGTCTCTGCAGCAACTTTAAATGAACTTGCTACGGAAGTTTCTTATAAAAATTTAACGATCTTCGATTTTGGTTGCCACATATTTTCGAACAGTTCTGACCGCATTTTGTAAGTTTCCATGCGTATCATTCTATTTTGCCATATTAAAGACCTTTTTTTATATACTCCGTATTTTTCTGTCAGTGCTGCTGCCCACACGCAGAGAAAAAACATGTTTAAATATGGTCAGCTCCAACAAAATTATTTTTAAAGATAATTTTAAACATATTATGTTTGATATAACCATATTATTGTCATCTACTACCATATTATGGTTGAATTAGTGCTCCATCAAGAATCCGCAACCATATTATGGTTGCCTCTAAACATGTTATGGTTAAATATGACAATAGTTTGTTTTAAAATTAACAATAGTATTTTCCTCTTTTCCAAGAGCAACATGCTTTGGTTGAAAACCAACCATGCTGTTATAAGTGTTAAACATGTTTTAGTTTTTTTTTAACTATAACATGTTCGAAGGCAATCATAATATGGTTGTAGCGTCGTGATGGAGGACTAATTCAGCCATTATATGGTAATCGGTGACAATAATATTGTTATATTAAACATTATTGGCCTTATTCATAAAAAAATATTTCAGGTTAATAATAGGTTTATTAAACGAGTCTCCTATGGAAATCTGATTAATAAACCTCTTATAAATCAGCGATATTTTTTATGAATATAGGGGTATATGTTTAAAACTTGTTTTAAAAATAGTTTTGTTGTACGTGACCATATTTAAACATATTTTTTCTCTGCGTGCGTATACCCATTTTGAATTTCTTTACAATCTCAACTCGCTTGTTTTATCCATTTTGTCTGCGTGTTGGGTTTTTTTTTGTAACCAGTTATAATATCGAATAAAGCAAAACAGCGATCGTTATTTACAAAGATTGACTGGTTTTTAACGACCTTTTGCGAATATATATATATTTTTGAAAACAAATTAGTGTGCTAAATTATTTTAAAGGCTAATGTATAAATTTCTTTCCTGATTAAATGAACAATTAGCGAATTTATTAAAAAAAAATTATTTAACTAGCATGGTATATGGACTTTAAGATTTGACACAGAGACGCCTTTTATTATAAAGTAGCAAAATTATGTTTGTTTTGTAGCTCCCAGCATGTATCATAATCAGCTATGGGCAAATTCAAAAAGAGCGAACGATGTATGCATACAAAAACACAAAGAGCAAAAGAGCTTAAAACAAAAAAATGCAAACGTAAACAAACCAATACAATGCCACACATGCAATGCTTTCAATGTAGTGGTGCCCATACCTGACCATAATCGAATCTTTTAGGAATCAGCTTCAAGAGCAAAATAACTGCATATGAGCTAATTTTTCGATTATAAACGATCCTCTCGTTGTGAGAAAGTGGTACCCTACCGATGAATCATAACAAAGAATCATTTGTGATACAATGTGAATCGTTTATCAATCACTCTAGTGATAAACTCAAAATATATAGTAATCATTATTTGGACATATGAATAAATCCTTTTTCAATCGCTCAAATGATAATTGAGTTTCTAATTATCAAAAGTGATCTGAAAAGACTCATTTAGGTGATTTTTACAGAAAATGTTCATCCAAATGCTTGCTGGGCTGTGGTGGGTATTTTGAAACATTAATCTTATTTGTGTTGTCTAAAACTATTTAGAAATATCCAAACTTTAGCATTAACTTCGAACCAACTTTCCAAGATCATTTGTAGGTTTTGTTCGTCGATGTAATCCTTCAATAATAACTGATTTAAATTTCGGTGTAACTGATCTCTAAACTTTTTTTCCTAAAAGTGGTTTACTTAAAATTCCATTTATCCCTAACCCACTATTCCACTATGCTGGAAAGTTCTTATCTACGTGCTTATCCAGTCATTTGTTTACCCACCCAACTGTCTACTGCTAAAGACTGATGTTACTTAAATACTGCTTGATAGTAATGTTTCATGTTCTTTGATGCATGTTTTCTGAAGTACAAATATCATAAAATCTTATTTATACGTTCGAGTAACAGACAACATCATCCCAACATTTAACGGTGTTTTCTGCTTTTCAATTTCATTTAGTTTTATCTTGTACATCTAGTGGACAAAGGATATAATTCTTATTTTCTCTTTCATTGTCTAGTACAAGTATTCTTTACATTAACCTCTATTGTAAATAAATATGGTATCTAGTATTTCATGTATTTGTACTTTATGACTCTCGTTTTTGGTGGCTGTGTTGTTGTTCTTGATTTATTTTTATTTTATTTCGGAAGTTACTTTTAATTTTGTTTTATTTTTTTGTTAAGGATTTGAGTTTTCCTTTTTGTCGGATATTTTTTTTTTTTTTATTTAAAGGATATGAAACTTAATGGCTGTTGTTATTGAGACATTAGACAAAAAGAGTATGAAGGGTGTTAAAGTAATCAGTGTCTGTGAGCAGCTGAAAGTGTTATCATTGTAGAAAGCATAGACTACGAGACAGTCAGACACATAAAAAATAAATAATTTAATTTACAGCTGAGCAAGATGAGACCAAAGCAATTTAAGCAACAATTTAACATTCGAAAGGGTCTAGTTATTCTAATAGACAAATGGACGTTTATTAAGTAGGGCGTACAATTTTTAATATATGAAAGCTTTTACTTTAATTAATTACTCGGCAATATGCTTTGTTGGACTCCACAGATAACGAAATGAATTAAACCTTTGGCTCCATCAGTTTGTAAAACTATCGTATTTTTGAAGTTAAAAATTCCGCAAAATTTTTGTTTGGTCTCAAAGAGCCAGTAAGCTTGCTTTTTATATAATTTGTGATATGATTTGTCAAAAGTGGATTATGTTGTACCAATTCGCACACACACTATTGAATAATTTGTGTTCTTTTGTGCTGTTTTTCATTATTTTTTTCATTACACTAATCTGCTGTTTGACAGTTGTCATCGCAAAACAACAATAAAAAGCAGCGTTGCCAGAAGATTTGGAAGGAAAATCTTCATATGACCAAAAAAAAAATCTTATTTGGAAGAGGAAAATCTTAAAAATTTTAATAACAAGGGCAAAGAAGTAAAAATTATTAATTTTTTAAAAGGAAATACTTCTTATTATAGAAACTATTTAAATTAAAATACATAATTGCGGTATTTATACAAAATTATATTGTAGGCTTAAATTGTGTTTTTAGTTATATTTTCCATAAAATTTTTTCTAAAAATATACTTTAAATCCATTTGTTTTCTAATAAATAAGAACGTAAAAAAGTTCATATAAATAAAGAAGTTTCTTTGGAAGTAATTAAATTCTAAAATTAGAGATATATACATTTTGGGCAAGAAGATCATACATCATATGAAGTTTTAAGGGTTCTCAATTAGGTATTATATTTGATACCGTTGTTGTATCGAAGGCATTTGAAAATATATGGATTATATGGATTTCCCTAAATATATTCCTAATGGAATTGTTATTAAAATAATGTACACCTTTGAAAAGACATTGTAAAGCACTAATGTATATACACTTTATTTAATAATTATCAAAAACATGGAATGTGGAATTTTCACACCAAAAGCTTCTTAACCATAGGTAACTTTTTACCACTTAAGTCTCCTCTTGGTCAGGCCTGACCCCAATTAGAACAGCTAAAAGAAACACCCAATTAAATAAAAAGTAAATAAATATATTTTTTATTAATTTATTATTTTAGATAAGCAAAGAGGTTCTGGAAATCGAAAACACAAGAATTTGGAAGTTGTGTTTAATACACTTTTAATCAAATTTTTATAATGTTTGTTATTAAATATTTGTCATAAAATTCATTAATCACAGAAATCTTATTTAAAAACGACGTTTAAAATGTTCGCCTTTTCGATTTAAAGGACACCCCTTTATTCGAATTTATTATATAATTTTATTATTTTATTTTACATGCAAGTCATCGAATATGTTGTCCCTTATTTTGCACATTGCTTTTTCGCAACTGAGTGAAACGAGTTTTCCGCTTGGTTTTTGTAGTTAAATTATACTTAGCTCATAACGGGCCGTAGTTTTCTGATTTAATTCGAACTTGATTCATTCAATACACAACATATCATTTATAGAACTTACCTTTCTGTTTTTTTTTTTGATATATTGTTCTATATGAAAAATATTGCAAAAAAAAAAAAATTTGGTCCGTCCAAGAGGGTAATTTCATAGACTTTTACATAAAAATAGAATTTCACCCCACTAATCTTGCTCCAATCAAATCCAAATTAGTTTCATTTTTTTTTTTTTTTTTTTTTTTTTTTGTTATATTCGAAAAATTGCAATAATTGCAAAACACAAATTTAGTCTGGCCAAACCAAGACGGAAATCCTAGGGTTAAGTTCCATTAGCTTTACCTTTTGGTACTAAATACATGAACTTTTTTGTTCTTTAATATATTAAACTTTATAAAAATACGGGTTTTCTTTTTTCAAATAATTTTTTTTCATCAATATTCCCAAAATTAACAACCGCTAATTTTTGTGTATGGTAGACAATGGGTACAAAAGTATGCATATCCAATAGACAACAAGCTGATACAAAACCTCATTGTTTTAAAAACTGACTGTTTAAAAAACTGCAAAAAATTATGTAAGTTGTACAAACTTAAAGTTAAGAATTTTTATTTCTAAAAATAAAAAATCTTAATTTGAGAAAAAAGATCTTCAAATCTTATTTTGGTCAAAAAATCTTCAAAAATAAGGTAAAATCTTATGGCAACGCTGATAAAAAGTGCTGTTTTTTATACCCTCCACCACCACAAGTGGTGAATGGTTTACTTAGTTTCATTTCGTGTAAAACTTTTTTATTATTCACCTCGACCGCATAAAGTATATATATTCTGGCTCCTTGAGTCGATTTAGCCATGTCTGTCTGTCTGTTTGTGTGTCTGTCTGTTGAAAAAACGCTCACTTTCAAAAAACTCAAAAGAGAAAAGCATAATAATAGTTAAGAATAGTTTTTCGATTTTGCTACAAAAAGTAACATAAATGATGTTTTAATGCACGCATTGATGTAAGATTTTGCACACATCTGTTGTATATGACTTGAAATCATAATGTTAAGTTTCGTAGAGATCGGTTCATAATTTACCATAGGCCCCATATGTATGTTTGGTTTTAGTAACAAGGTTGTGGCACTTTTTTCCTGCAAGTAAATGGGCAGGATCGGACAGCCAAATTTATTAGCATAGTTAGTGTATGAAACAGACAAAGTTTGCATACCAATACTTCCCGAAACTTCGTGCGACTTTATTAGTTCTACTCTTTTTTATTCCTAAGAACGACCCAAATGTGGGGCGTTTGAATAACTAGTTGAATTAAAATTCAAAATTAGCAAAATTGTTTAATAAAATCAAAAAAAGTTGCAAATTTTACACTAACAAAATTTGAAGTCTAAAGTTTTTGTCGAAAATTTACTTATTTTTATAGTCCAAAAAATCACTAACTTTGAGCGACCACAACACCCATAATTTTCATACTTTTAAAAAGCGGCGTTTTGATTATTCTTTAGAACATATACTCTGCAATATAGTTTAACTTATTTCTCAAAATTTTGCGGTCGCATTTTTGATTTTTGCCACGGTTTTTAGCCAAATGAGCAACTGTGCGTCGGAGTGATGGAAAGGGTAAAACTACAAAGAATTCTGATGATGAGAATGTGGTTGTTCTCGAAACATGTAAATTCGACCCGAGTTCAATCCCCCGTTCAGTCAAGTATAACTAACAATTATCAAAAAAATTTAATTCATTTCATGTTGTTAAATTTCTTCCTTCATTATAATAATTTAATAAAAATAAAATTTGTTGAACTTAAACCTAATTTTAAACTATCAAAAATTTCAATTATTACTGCTTGTAAAAATTTCCCTCTTAATTAAATTTTAAATTCTTGTATTCTAATTGAAAAAAAATACTGTTAAAAGTTAAAACAAATGTAAATGGTTTTTATGGTTACCAACCGCAATTTAGTAAAATGTTGCAGTATAATTAAATTAAATCTATAAAATACCACAAAATTACCACAGTTATTTGTGTATTTGAATTGTATAAACTAAAGTTTTAAAAATTTTCATTTTATATTTTAAAGCAGGGCTAATTTTACAAGCCTATTAATGCAAACATAAGTTTTTTTACCATTAGGACTTTTAAAAAAAAATCGGAAATTGACATATAATTGCATATTTTTGAATTTAACAATTACTTTCTTAACTAAATTTTTTTTTTTATATTAAAGACTTTTATGGGATCTTGGGAGCGGTCTTACTTCAGAGAAAGAGAGAAATTATTTTGTTCGGCAAGATTTTTCTTGAATTGGTTTAATTTTAATTTTTGTTCAGAACAAAATGAACTGAGTTACCACTTTTTTTTAATATGTACATAAAAGTTGAAATGATTGTTTTTTGCTGAATATTTAAATGAAAAAAAATAATATAATTAAAAATAATAAAATCACTTTCCTTTTTTCGTCCATTTCAAAATAAGTGGTTTGCTTGTTGTGCTGCTATTTTACATAACTTTTTACATCTGTAAACCATATGGTAGCTTTTTCCCTGACAAATTTTCCGAAATGTGTGAAAGGTTCTGCAGAACACCCTCAGTAAAAAAATTATTCTCCATACAAAAATATTGTTCGGAACGCATGGATAAATCCACCTTTACATTTTACCAACAACTACCTTCGTATCACGATACCAATTTATAAAGTAACTTCTCGTAAAACAAAGAAAAATTAAAGATCTGCAAAATTTTTTTTATTTTTTTAAACGTTTGTATCAGCAAAATATGTCTGTTGTAGTTGAAAAGTAAGTAGTCTACCAGTGCCCATGTTCTGTAACTTTAGTGAGAACTTCTCGCACCGAAAAGATATGAAACAAAATATTCCATCGTTTCTCCAAATGAAAAAAGTGTGTCTGTAACTCATGTCGAAAACTATCAAAAAAGATTAAAGCTTAATAATTAAACAATGAAAAAACACAGCCAAAAAAAATATTATTATTATTATTCTTTGCATTTTTAATTGTTTTTTAGTGTTAAAATTTTTTCTTACCCCGTTTTTATTTGTGAGTTTATCTGACAGTTCAAAGCGGGAACTTTCTCACAGAAATTTTACAGATACACTTTATTGTAAATTGGCGAAAAAATGTTACAAAAGCAGTTAAATGAGAGAAACGGTTGCTTGTTTCCATTTATGACATTTTTGTTTCATTTCTCACATTTCAATCAAAAAGTTTCTCGGCGCGAGAGTTACAATACATGGGCACAGAACGCGAAAATAAACAAAACTAAGGGTTTGTGGCAAGCGTTTTGTTTTTTACTTTGCTGTGAGTAAAAAGCAGCCCAGCACTTATTTTCAAATGTCACGTAACAACGGTAAAAAATTCTATTTTATACAGACTAAGACGTGCCGTCCGCGTGACATTTAAATTCAGTAGGCATTTGAATACCGTAATAATTTTCCTTTCTCCATAAAAGGCAGATAAAAACAGTTATTTTTTGATTTATAATTTGTCAGAAAAAATAACAGCTATTTTTTGATTTTTTTTTTCGAGCAAAAAAAAACAATTTTTTTTGAACAAAAATTAAAGTTATTTTTTAAAAAAAATGTACCTACGTGTTATAACAATTTAGTTGACTTTATATATATATTTCAATATGCATAAGAAATCCGCATAAGGATAACACATTCAAATAAGTATTTAAACCATTAGGATCACACATGGAAATAAATATTTAAAGCCAAATAATTATAAAAACACAATTGAATGAAACATTTTGTTTTTTAATTTTTTTTTTCTTTTTACCCACTTACAACTACAATTCGAGTCGGAAAAAACCTAACCAATTGCAGGGGGATGTAAGAAAAAATAAACTCACACAGAAAAAATTATTGCCGAATTATTTTCAAACAACCGCTTGTTTGAAATTTTTTTTAATTTCTATAAATATTTTTACTGATTCAATCAATATTTTTGTTTGATTTTTATTTAACCAACAAAAATGTGGACAACTCTTCAAAAATAAAATAAACGCGTTATTGGTGTCAAGTTTTCATAATTTTGTATGAAATATTTAACGCTCTTTAATGTTGTCGTCTTTTTGCATTTTTTTATTTGATCGTAAGCAACACTTCTTTATGTGAAATATAAGAACAACAACAAAAAACACACACAGTCTATTTTTGGACGCTTTAAAAAAGTGCAACTATAAGAAAAACAATAGCAGACACGACATTATAAGAAACAAAATTCCGTATTCAATTTTTTAAAACTGTTTGGTTAAATACATCAAATACAAAAATAGAATGATGACGAAAAACATATCGAGTCGGTCTGCTGCCGTTTTTGGTTACATTTCTTCTTTAGCAAAGGAAAGGATACAGCAACAGAGAGTGATAAAGAAAAACATTGTGTTGTGTGTATAAATAAGACTTCGTTCAAAAATTATTCCAACAAAAAAATGTGTTTCAAAGCCAGTCGGCGGCTCTGCTTTGCCGTCACCTTCTCATACAGTGCTTACTTGTGTGCGCGTCATTGCTTGTGCAAAAACTTTTTTTTTTTTTAATTTTGAATTTCAGTAAACTTTTTGTTTGATTCAGTTAAATTATTTGTTTGAAAAAATTAGTGTTTTTTTTCAGTAAACAAAATGCAAATAAATTGTTTGAATATGCAAATTTGTTTGTAGGACCGATTTCAGACAAAAAATTGTTTGATTCTACAAATTTTTTGTTTGAAGTGGAAAAATAATTTTTTCTGTGCACTGTTAATTGTTGGTGTTTTGCTTAAGCTTTGATATTGTTACAAGTAAGACTTTGAGTGTTTAAAATTCTTATTCGCTTTAGGTTTTATTTGTATAATATTTTTAGCTTTCTAAAATCTTAGGAAAAGGTTACCTGATGAGCCGGCCTAAGCAACCAGTGAAATGCGCATAGAAGCTACCTTTCCCTCAACAATAAATTTCAGTGTATTTATCAAATATGAAAAATTGGGAATTTAGCACGTCATACAGAAATCTTATTAATGATAAATTTTGTGTTCCCGTAAATAACTTTGACACGTAGGATATATTTTTAGAAAATGGCTATTATTTTCTTTCTCGAGAAGATAAAAATACAAAAATAACTGTTATTTTTGCTGGTTCGGCGTACTCTACATCAATAAAGACTTATATTCATTGTCGCCAGACTTTCGACAAAAAGTTGACTTTCAGAATTGAATGTATATTTGATATAGCCTTAAGTAGGGCTGGTTTTCGTGCACTAAAAAATCGAAAATATGCCCTTAAAATATGCACTAAAAAATTCAAAATATTCACTAAAAAATAAAAAACATGCACTAAAAACTTAAAGAATCTCCATAAAAATAGTTTTTTAAACAAAAATATTAAAAATTCCGTCTATTGTTAATTAAATATCTTTAAAAAACTTAAATAACCAATTTAAATTTTTGTTTATTTAAATAAATAAGTAATATTTTATTAAAAGTAAAACTTTGTCTTGTACTTGAAGAAAGCCAATGCATTTTGAAAAAATAATATTTTCAGATCCCACTTTGATTTCAAATCAGATCGTGTACTTAAAAATAGTTTTAAGAACTTTTTTTATAATATGGAAATTAAGAAAAAATCAATCAAACATTTCAAAATATGCAAAAATGTGCATTTAAAACTTAAATATGCATTTTCACCAAAATATACAACAATATGCAAAAACATATCGATGCCATTTTAACGCCAATTTATTGATTTGGAAAGATAATTGGTCGGCATCGTTTTTAGACTATCGACAAAAAACATGCATGTGCATGAAAATCGCATCCCTATTTATATGTATATATATTTATATATACATACATTCATATATATATTTATAAATATACACGAAAGAAAAATCAATCCATCCGTACTTAAATCAATCCGAAGCGGTTTCAATAGTAGAATAAGTACGGATTTTCTTGAATCAAGTACAAAAAGACTGATTCAAATTCGGAGTATTCAAGTACGAAATAATTAACTTATCCATATTTAATCCAGAATTCGTACTTGAAATGATCCGAAATTGAGATTGATTTAAGTAAAACTAAGATTGAATTAATTTCAAAATGCGCTTGATTCAAGTATTATAAAGTTGATTTTATCTCCAATTCGTGCTTGAAATAATCCCAAAGTTAAGAGTAAAATTGATTTTAAATTAAAACATTTATCCCAGAGACAGAAGGAGAATATTACGTTTTCTGCTTAAAAATGTTATGTATACACCCAGAAAAAAAATGTTTAAATATGGTCACCTCCAACAAAACTATTTTTAAAGAAAATTTTAAACATATTATGTTGAATTTAATCATTTAATTATCACCGACAACCATGCTATGGTTAAATTAGTCTTCCTTCAAGAAGCCACAACCATATTATGGTTGCCTCCTAACATGCTATGGTTAATAATAACTTAAATATGCATAACAATTATAATAGCATGTTTGGTTATCAACCACAGCATGTTGCTCTTGGAAAAGAGGAAAATATTATTGTTAATTTAAAAACAAATTATTGTCGTATTTAACCATAACATGTTTAGAGGCAACCATAATATGGTTGTGGCTTCTTGATGGAGGGCTAATTTAACAATAATATGGTTGTCGTTGACTCTAATATGGTTCAATTAAAAATAATATGTTTAAAATTTTCTTTAAAAATAGTATTGTTGGAGGCGACCATATTTAAACGTGTTTTTTCTCTGCGTGTATATTGAACTAAAAATATAAACTAAACAAGAACTTTTTCTGTTTGCTTTTGCTGTTAAAAGATTGTGTTTTTTCTTTTTGGTTTGTTGCTTCTACACAAAACAAGCGAATCGTTTTTACCTAATTGTGTGGTGTTGTTGTAGTGTCTACAACAAACTTTGTTAAACACAAGGTATGCACGCATAAAGAATGCAATGCTTAGAGATGAGTCTAATAAGTTATATGCGATTGAAACGCAAACTTTTTAATTTTACGCTCAGAATTAGTGCCATTCTGAGAGTACGAAAACGAAAAATTTAATCTTTTTTTACTCAGTTTAATTTTGTTTACTTACTTTTGAAATTCCGGGATTGATATTCAAAAGTAATTTCATTTGGGACTATTTTAAGTACGTTTTAGTATTGTTTTGAACTTGAATTTTTGAGTACGACTCGTACTTAGAGTAAGTATAAAAAACTTTTTTCCCGAGTTTTTTTTCTTTCTGTGTATGTATTGCCATTGTATATAAATTAATAACATATTTAACTCTTGTTTGCAACCTGGGCAAAATAGAATATGTCGGCGTATGCCACACAAACATTTACCAGCAACCACATTAACACAATTATGTTACAAGTGTGAGATTAATTTGATATTTAAAAGGTTTTCGTGCAACCAAACCACCAGCATATCCATGTGGTTTTATTAATTAAATGTAAATTACATTAACCCCTACCAGTAATGTATATATGTATGTATTAGAATGAAATAATGCCTGAAGTGAAGACTTTATTTACTAAAGTATGCGTACATATACGAGGTATTGTATAAACACGCAAAGAAAAAACATATTATGATAAGATTCATGATTTTAGTCACCATCTTACGATTATTATTGAATCATATTATGAACAAATATATTCATAATATTACATCATATTATTTTTTCTTTAATCATAATCTTATCCTGTTAATCATAATAAGTTAAGAAGTATTCATATTATAGTCAGGTTAATCATAATAAATTAAGAAGGAATCATATTATGATACAGCACCACTTTCACAACAATAAAAAATAAATTAAGGCCCTAATTTTGTAAAACACAACGCAACGACAAAGAGTTACATTGAAAGCAAAAACAAATTCATAAATATTTTGTAAGTTTTTTTGTTGCCTTTAACAGAAATTCACATTGGTTTTTAAGATTTCATACGCCTCATTGCTTGTGGCGTTGAAAATTTTAAAACGGTACATAATTTTCTGTACAAATCAGCAACAAAATTACAAAATATTTATGAATTTGTTTTTGCTTTTAATATAATACTTTGGCGTGCGTTGTGTTTTACAAAATTGAGACCTAAAATTTTTTTTGCATCAATTTTTTTATTTTTTGGCACTTTACAATTTTTTTTTATTATAAAAAAATATCTTTATTTTTTCAATTTTTTTAAACTTGTTTACACAACTGATTCAAAATTATTTTACAAATGGCGCTAACACAATATTATTAGAGTAAAGATATTTTGTTTGCTACTTAAGCATACTATGACTACAAGTATAAATAGTCATCATGTTATGATTGTATTTTCTGATACTTTAATGGGGTGAAAAAAAGTAATAAAAAGGGGGAAATGCGGGAAACTAAATTCCTTTCTTTAGCTTTTTGTTTTACAATTGGAACTTTATTTAATTATATATAGTTAATATTTTACATATAAATATAAAATTCAACATGCAACTTCCTGAGTGGATAAGAACCTGTGAGTGAATTTTTTGGTACTTTTTTGTTTTTTAACAGGTATTTTTTGAATTTCCGTTAGTATTGTACCTAAAAACATTAAATTAAACATGCAAGGTCCCCATTGATTGTTTTTTTTTCTTTTTCTTATTATTTCTTTTATTACGAAAGTTGAAGTTGGAAGTATGGGTTAAGTGAATTCTTGTAGGTTTTTTTTATTATTATTGGGCTGTCAACCAATAGTTCACTTTGACAGCATGGTGGGAGGGTATAGACCGGTGTAGCAAATAAGATCTTGAGCTACCCACACGCTCATCCGATAGATTTTTCCTTTTTCCTCTCTCCTCTGTATGGTTTCGTACTATGTCTTAAAGCTACCTAAATTTAAAATTTTCTGTAGGCGATTCAAAACTGCTATTCGGGAACTGAACACACCCCTTCCGACGAGCACAGCCGAACTACTAGGTAACATGTTCCCATAACAATACCCGCCATCCCAAAGAATCGTTACAGAGAAGGCACTCAAGGAAGTGCCGAAATATTGGTTTTAAATAAACGTTAAAAGTTTTTTATAACAAAAAGACCTTAAGCTCGAAAATGTACTAATATTTGAAATAATAAAGGTCGAACAAAATACATATTATAAATATACATATATATTTATAAGCATACATAAATAGAAAAAATATTTTTTTAAAAAGCTGGGTAACTACATTTTTTCGTAAAAAAACGGGTAAAACCATTTCATAAGTTGTCTTAATTCCGTAAAATTTTAAAATAATTTGAAAAAAAAAGTTTTTTCGGAAAAACTAGATAACTCCATTTTTCGAAAAAACAAGATAACTGACATTGATTCTCGGTTTTAGTGCCCAAAAATTAGTTTAATGGAACCAGAAATCTTTAACACTATTTTAAATTATGTTTTGTTTAATGCGCACGCAAAGAAACATAAATTCATATTAAATAATAAGCGAAATATTTTTAAAACTTTAAGTGTGTTTTTCTCGTGTTTTCAAAAAATGGAGTTATCTAGTTTTTCCATACGGCCACAGATACTGTGAGCGTCAAAATAAAGTAAACAGCTTGTATTCCAATATAAAAAGTGTTATTTTAGTAAAAAAGAATTTAAATTTTTTGAAGTTATTTTTAGAAGTTTATTTTCATATACAAAACTTTGGACAATGTTATTACAATATAAAATTAAAAAATTTTAAATAATTCAAAAACAACAAAAACAGTGCAATAAAAAACAAATTTACTCCGTTTTTAACGCGTCAAAAAAAAGTGTACAGTTTGAAAATACTAAGAAAAGTGAAGTTGGTTTTATATTGTTTGATTTCTTTTTGCTTTTAGGACGGCTTCTAGTCTCTTTGGCATCGATTCCACACATTTTAAAGTTAGCTCAGTAGACATTTTTGGCCAATCTTCCTGCAGAATTTTCTTCAGAGTGTGCTTTAATTTGTCTGTCCAATGCTCCCAGATGCTTAGTTGAATTGATATCGAGCGACTATTGGTCTGATCCAGCTGTTTAAGGACGTATTATAAAAGCCAATCCTATCACGCTTCACTATAGATACTGTATTTTTTCATAGATGACAGCAAGCTTGAAGTCTAATCAAATTTGGCAAAGTAGAAATGTAACTTTTTATAACTTACATAACACTTTTTATATTGGAAATAAAGCTGTTTATTTTATTTTGACGCTCACTGTATATAGTTTTAATAAAACTTGAATTTTTTGTGGAGCAAATTGTTTAGTAAATCGTAATCAAGATTCGACAATTTAGTATGCCGACTTAATTTTAGCTTCTAGTTGTAAAATTTTAGACAAATTAATAACGTTTTTTTACAATGAGGTCAACATTTTATTGTCCTAGCAAAATATTGGGCGTTCATTATAATGAAATAAATTTGTTTTTTTTTTTTTTTTTCTTTTACTACTAAATAAAAAAGAAGTAAAAATTAAATGTGACTTTCAAGTCTAGAGTCTAGACAAGAAACACTTGCTTTACCATCAATACCAACAATATTTTTAAGTTTAATATTTCTTTTTATTAAGTTTTATAGTATTTTCACTTTATATTTTTATTTTTTATATCACTGAAATAAAATTACACTTAAAGAATGCTAAAATATGCCATTCTTCTTGTTTTTATAGAGAGAAGATTTTTTTTGAAATATACTTTAATTTAAATATATAAATATTATTTACGTTTTCACTTTTACAAATTAATAAACCTATTGATGCAAGAATACAAATTCATCTGCAGAAGAAATTGTAAATAAATAAAAAAAAAAATTTAATATGAAAAAATTCAATTACAATTGCAAGTATTTTTCCCACACCACAATAGTGGAGATGGTGTAATGCGTTAGTGCAGATGTGTAATACACATAACAAAATTTTTTGTAAACCCACCTTTTAAGGGGTGCTCCAACCTAAACGCACAATCTTAATTGTAAATAAAACCAAAAGTTTTTAGAGAATTATTTTAATATTTCTTATTATAATAGAAGGGTCTATGACAAATATGTGTAAAACAAAATGTCGGCCAAATGCTCGCTTCGGTGGCATATTTCTATCCGATGGTCCATATTTTCAATGACTCTGAGACATAATTGAGGTTCAATGTCGTTATTTATCCTTCATCTCTTGAATTGTTCTTGGCTTATTGAGAACAACTTTTTCTTTTGAATATCCCCAAAGAAAAAAGTCCAACGGTGTCAAATCACATATCGCGGCGGCCAATTAACATCGCCAAGACATGAGATAACACGGCCATTGAATTTCTCGCGCAAAAGAGCCGTTGTTTCGTGTGCTGTATGGAAAGTGGCACCATCCTGTTGGAACCACATTTTCGTCCAGGTCCATATCCTCAATTTCTTGCCATCAGAAGTCCCATATCTTCTCGCGATAGCCAATGCCATTCACCGCAACTGCCGACTTTATTTTCGAAGAAGTACGTCCCGATTACGCCGCCAGCCAATAAACCGCACCAAACTGTCACTCACAGGTAATTTTACATTTCCCAGAGACCCGGTTTGCTGAAATTTGCGCACAATTTTTCCGATTGTGGACACATTTGGTCGATTATGCTGACCAAAAAAATCACGAAGTGCACGAAATGCATTTTGATTTGAACGCCCACTTTCGTAAAAGGCTTCAACAATAGTAACGCTCTGCTCATTTGTGTACCTCTTCATGGTTGAATTTGTCAAACACTTAAACAAAGAAATGTCCAATTAAGTTGGGAAAAAAACTTGACTTTAAGGTGTGACTCACAATTAACATCGTGCATTATGGTTGGACCACCCTTTAGTACATCGATTGATTCAGATTCACATTCTGAGTCGATCTAACTCATTTATATCAGTCCATACAAATACCACCTCCAAAAATAACTTTAAATGCCATAACCTCCTAATAAATGCTAGTATTGATAAAAAATTTAGCAACGATAATTTTTATAATAGACGTGACAAAACTTACTGGTGTGTCCAGAACTCAAACAATGGGTCCCATACAACCCCTTCTCTTTAAAATCGCTTTATGACGAATAAATCTCACATAAATATTGACATTTAGATTAAATTGGCTCAAGGAACTCTTATATGAACCTTAAACATAAAATAAGTGTTGCCCATAGTTCCCAGATAGGGTGCACTCTCGACAATTTTGTCTGTATACACTGTGGTGTAGGGTGTCAAATGCCCATATGCAGTCACTCCAATTCGCAATAGATCCTACAAATCCCACTATATTCAGAAAAATGTATCGTTGCGGTGCGGTGTACATGCTTCGTATCATATTGCCTGTAATGCTCGAAAATATAGCTCAAAATGGACATTTTCGAAAGTTGATGTCATGTGTTCATCTTTCGAATGAAATAAACTTTTTTGATTTAAATCTTGTTTTTTTTTTTAATTTATTACAATTGGGTTGTCACGGAAGGCGGGTTATCAGGTAATATGGTTACAGCAACAAAATATGTTTAAGACAATTAATATGTTAATGTATTTTGTTGCTGTTAATATAACTAAGTAACCATATATCCTGATAACCATGCCTGCCATGAACAACCCAAATTTCTTAAAAACTTTCAAATATCCTTTACTTGGGAGGTTTTCAAAAATTTTAATTGTAAACATAATTAAAAATTAAATAAACAGCAAAATGTACTTGAGATCTTTTGGTCTTCAGACGATTTTAATTACGAGTGATTTTAATACTCTAAATTTTCATAGAGCTAAAACTAAAAATCTATTTTAGGATAAAATATTGCTCTAATTTCTTAATTTTTTTAAAAAACCTAAAGAAATAATAATAATCAAAAAAACCACTTGCAATTAAAAACCAATTAACACTCCATAATGAACATTATCGCTTCAAACAAAAAAATATTAGATCGTTTATCGCTTTGTGAGCAAATTTTTGTTTGAATTGGAAACATTAAAAATAAAACCGAATTGTAAATTGTTTATAAAACAATTTAAGAAATAATTAAATTTTAAAAGCAACTAAATAAACTTTTGAAAGTTGCTTGAATAGAGTGTGAAAAATTAATAGCCAATTTAAAGAAAACAATTAAGAACGTTATATTTTTCAGTACCTGGAATTGTTATTCGCGTCGGTTTGAGGCATTTAAAAGTGTTTTTTTTTTTTTTTTTTTTTTTTTTTTGGGGCTTAAATGCGACCGATGGCAGATAAGTGACCAAACATTACAAAATTTGTTTAGTGGCTTAATACCATATCATAATTTGTTAGCGTTAAAATGATTTTTAAAAGGAAGCTTCATAAAGAGCCTGTAGCAAATTATGGACTGATCATCATTAAAACTGGCAGGCATGGGTGATTTAGTGTTCAAACTGAACTAAGTCTTTAACTTTAGGCAAAAACTCAAAAGCCCAAAATGAAATCGCTTATTTTAGTATGTATATTAATTTTTTATTTGCTTTTGTTTTTCATTTTCTGTTTACAAATGTATGAAGTTTAATGAAAGTATGGTAAAATTGTTGAGAGAATAAGTATCTTTGTGTGAGTGAATAGGAAAAAGCGTTCTCAAAATAAAAAAGGGTGGTCTGAATTGTAAATAGAACAAAACGTTTTCATAGAATCAGCTTAATATCTTTTTTTATGATAGGAGGATCTATTAAAATTAGAAGTATGTCAATTGTGTCTAAAATAAAATATCGGCCAAGAACTCACTCGGCTTCGGTGGCATACCTCTATTCAATAGTCCATATTTTCAATGACTCAGACATAATTAGGTTTCAATGTCGTTAACATGCCGAATTATCTCATCCTTTAGCTCTTTTTAGTTTAAATATCCCCAAAGAAAGAAGTCCAACGGTGTCAAATCACATGACCGTGGCGGCGAATTATCATCGCCACGACGTGAGATGGCACAGCCATTGTTTCATTGGCTGTGTAGTACTTGGTACCATCCTGTTGGAACCACATATCTTCCAGATCCATATCCTCAATTTCTGGCCACAAGAAATCTGTTGTCATATCGCGATAGCGAACACCATTCACGGTAACTGCTTGACCGGCCTAATTTTCGAAGAAGCACGATCCGATGACGCAGAGCTTACTGAGCGAGCATGCACAAGTGTTTTCCCCTTTCCTACTGAAATTTGCTCATAATTCTTCCGATCCAGGACACATTTGGCCGATTATGCTGACCAAAAAATCACGCAATGCATTTTGATTTAAACGCCCATTTTCGTAAAAAGCTTCACTAATCTTAACGCGCTGCTTTATTGTGTACCTTTCCATGGTTGAATTTGTCAAACACTAAAACAAAGAAATGTCAAATTAAGTTGGGCAAAAAACTTGACGTTAAGGTGTGGCTCACAATTAACATCGTGCATTATGGTTGAACCGCCCTTTAGATTTTATTTCAAGACGGCTTTCTACGGTTGGCTCTTAAGCTAAAATTATTTTTGCTATAAAATCGTAACGGTACCTTAATGTGACCATGAGATGATGCAAGTGTTGCCAATAAATTGATTAATTACAAAAAAAGAAAATTGAAAATGATGTCGGTTATGCTATGTTCACATTTGGGTTCTTAAACGCGTTTAAGTAGCTCGAACGTGATTAAGCTCTAATCACTTCGAGATGGTTACCAATACATGGATGTGATATGTGAATCACTCCAAATTGACATGATTATAACTAAATCACTTCATTAATTACATAGAATCTACTGAACATACCTCAAATGTGAATCGGCCAACATGAACGTGTACAACCGGCCCCGATTTCTGCATAATGTTTTTATTTTTTCACTCAAAAGAAAAATCAATCCATCCGTACTCAAATCAAACCAAAGCGGTATTAATAGTACGGTGAGTACGGATTTTCTTGAATCAAGTACAAAAAGATTGATTCAAGTACGGATTTTCAATCGCAAAATACTTAAATTATCCATATTCAATCCCGATTTCGTACTTGAAATAATCCGAAAATGAGATTGATTTAAGTAAAGCTAAGATTGAATCAATCTCAAAATGCGCTTGATTCAAAAATTATACAATTGTTTTAATCCGAATTCATACGTAAAATAATCCAAAAATGAGATTGTATAAGAAAAACTATGATTGAATCAATCTCAAAATGCGCTTGATTCAAGTATTATAAAGTTGATTTTATGCCGAATTTGTGCCCGAATAAGAAAGAAAAAGTTATTTTGATTGATTTACCCTCATTACACCTTACAGAATGAGAAAACACCAACATCATGCCCGATACGGTTTTAACTTTAGAAATCTTATGTACATATTTAATCAAAAATATAAACTAAATGAGAAGCAAGAGTTCAAATTTACTTATTAACCCTACGTGGTTAAAAGACTAATGTATGGTTAAAAGACTAATGTATGGCCAGACCTTTTTTCAATGTGTATAGAAAATCAAAACATACGTAAGCCGGAGGGTTAAACACAACGAAAAGTTTAATCTTTTTTATTACTTGATTTAAGAATTTTATACTTATTTCATGAAATTCCGGGATTGATTTTCGAAAGTAATCCCATTTAGGATTGTTTTGAGTACGTTTTAGTGTTATTCGTATTTGAAAATTTGAGTACGACTCGTACTTAAAGTAATCATAAAAAACTTGATTTATCCCGAGTGTTTTTCTTTCTGTGTTTCTTTAAATAATTCATAAATTTTCACATTTTCAGCATTACCCAGTAAAAACTTCGCCTACAAAATAATGTGTTGAGGAATCGGAAAAACATAAGAGCACTTCTTACAATTCTACTGATACAACCAATGAATTCAACAAGGGACATCCCTTGTTAAGAAGGTAAGTAAGTCATTTTTTTTTTTTACCTACACACATCGAGAAAAAAGTAGTTATTGAAGTTGTTATAGAAGTAGTTATAGAACAAAGCTACTAAATAATGAGTTAAAGGAGCTATTCGTTTTGAAAAAGTTTTTACTGTTTAAAATAATCTTCTGATAATTTTATATAAGTTTTTTTATCCATTTTTAATACTGTAAGGAAATATAAATTTGTTTGTTGTGTTTTTTTTTTTTTTTCTTAATCATCTGCTATCTTAATCATCTCAAATGTAATGTAAACGGCTTTGATTAACTTAATCAACATTTTATTTAAACGCGTTTAAAAACCCACGTGTGAACAAAGCATTGACCTATATTTGCGGTAAGGGCTCGATATATACTTATTCGATGAATTTTTTTAAGTGATACACAGGAAATGACGAACATACCCGTAGTAGAGGGTACAAAAAGTGTTTAATTGGCCACTTAAAATAAAAAAGAAAAGAAGAAAATTACACAAAAAGAAAACTACAATCAAAATTTTATTATTTAAATAAACAAAATAATATAAATGGTTTTCTTTATTCGCAAATAAGTATGTAGTCATAACAATTTAACAATATATTGCCCAAACCCTTAAAAAGAATACTCCAAATTCCACTTTTCTTTGTTCTTTTTTTTTATTGGAATTATGTTTCCTTTCTACCTTTTTGTTAATGAAAAAATTCTATAATTTCTTTTTTTGTCCTACATCTTAAAAGATTTAATTTAAATCTTACAATATGTCAATGCCATGAAAGGAAACCTAATAAATATTTAAATTTGTTTCAACTTTTTTTCTTAAACAAAATCGAATGTGTGTACTGAACACTTATTCTTTTACAAATATTTGCCTCTCCCTTAAGACCCACTGTAATTTATTAAAAAAAAATGAATAATACTTATTTGTATTTACAAGTACGGACTTGTGTATGTGTTAAAGATACCCTGCAAATAATGTAACCCATAAGGGACTTGGACTAGTTCAAAGGTAACCCAAATGTATGGCAAAAACATGGTCAATTTAACATTACGATGTCCTAGGGCAGGACCATTTAACCCAGCTTTGGATTACAAAGAGTAGTCTTAAAACTACTCCATGGTATACTCATGAGGATTAGTTTTGAAATCGTTTAAAAACTTAAACATGTCATTAAAAAACGACATGTCGTTTTACTATAAACTCTTTTTAACAATGACATGGTCCATGCTTGCATTACATTGGACCAGTCCAGGAAGTAGTCCATTTGATCAAAATGGATCAGGTAGGTAGGTTATATGGACCCGCCCTAGGACATCGTAATGTTATTTTACACGCATGTTTGGACTAGTCATATTATTTGCAGGGTAAGTATTCAATGTATAGAAACATGCCTAAATAATTTGTTTGAAGAACAAATTTTTTTATAACTGTCTTTTTATTAAAAGAAAAATTATAAGAAATTGTTTGATTTACATTTTTAATATGTTAAATACTGTGGAAAAAATATTTCGCATTTTTACTTAGAAAAACAGATTTGTTTTTATGGGAAAAACAGTCATTTAATGAATTTACTTTTCATTCGCTTTAAATGAAATTATAAAATTGTTTACAAAAATGTCTTCTCTAATTTACAAATACCTTGAATTTTTAATTAACTCCACATTTGCATCTTCTCTTATTCTGTATTTTGATACCCTCCACCCCTAGCGGTGAATGAGGGTACACTAGGTTTGTCATTGAGTATGAAACGTTTTTAATATTTATCTTAGACCACAAAAGGTATATATATATTCTGGGTTCTTGAGTAATTTTAAGACAATTTAGCCATGTTCGTCTGCCCGTATGCTGATATCACGCTTTTTTCGAGCAACTCAGAAGAAAAAAACAATATTGATGTTAAATTGTGGGTGTCCAGTTATCCTAAGCAGTTTGGGATTGAAATTCAGCAAAATCGGTTCAGTAGGATAAGAGTAATGGATCGAAATGTGGAACAATTTCTCTAAAACTATCAAAATTTGTTTTTGCGCTCGCATTCTAAAAACAGGCAGGAAATAATTTTGATTGTATTGTAAGATTTTGTGGTTCTTTTTAAAACATGATTATACCACTTTCGACAAAAGAGGTTTTTAATTTTTGTTTGTTTGTTAACATTGAAATGAAAACTCTGCAAAAACAAAATTAGAAAAAAACTCAACTAATACTTTACGATAAGTCCCATAAAAAG
The DNA here is from genome assembly GCA_963931875.1 of Pollenia griseotomentosa. NCBI lineage: Eukaryota > Metazoa > Arthropoda > Insecta > Diptera > Polleniidae > Pollenia > Pollenia griseotomentosa. The sequence continues at coordinate 90,009,259 of OZ007563.1, forward strand.
CAGCCTTCTGACAAGAACTTTAAAACGTATAAAAAGAACATCTCTTTTGTATTGAAATTTAGTCTAATTCAGGGTTTGAATTCCAATATGAATTCTCCTCCTGATAAACGTTTAAGGACGACTTTAACTCTTACGATATGATATTTTATTCAAATTAGGTTAAATAGGATTTATATGACTATAAATAAAAGCGTTAAACCATCGGCACATAATTTTACATGGGTCTAAGCCGCAACCAATTAAAATACTGTCGTCAGTATAAATAAAGTTTAGTTAATAATTTATAGATTCCATAAAGAGCCCACTTCTGAAATCGTATATCCATTTATTTTGTTTGATGAGGCCATTAACGTTGCCTTAGAATATTTGTAGACCAAGTTTAATCTTAATACCAACATATTAATATAGTTTATGGTCACAAAAACTATTCCGGAAAGAAGGTTGTATGGAGGTCATGTGAAATTATTGACCGATTCTCACCATTTTTAATAGGCTTCTTCCGTTAACTATGACAGTCTTGACGTATGTACAAATTTTTTTAAATTATCTTCAAAATTGGGACCTGTACTTTGTGTACAAGGTAACATGGACAGACAACCAGCTGGACGGACGGACATCATTAGAAATTGATTTTTAGCCGATCGGTATACTAAAAGGTTGGACTTGACTCTAGAACCAATATTTTTCTGTGCTACTTACTACAGCACAATTGTTGCGTGGGTATAAATATCTCTTACGTTAACGTTCGAAATCGACGAACCGGCTGGTAATCTTTTACTTGTGCATTTTTTGCTCAAGGAATATCAACGGTTTTGACATAAGTTGTTTTTATACCCACACCACAATAGTGGAGAAGGTTTTATGCATTTGTGCTGATGTGTGTAACACCATAGAGTATGGGTCCTGGACACATCTTAAAGTATACCGATCGACTCAGAATCATTTTCTAAGTCGATCTAACGATGTCCGTCAGGCTGGCTGGCTGTCCATGTAACCTTGTGATCAAAGTATAGGTCGCAATTTTTGAGCTTATTTGATCATATTTGGCTTATAGGTTCCTATTGGCACAAGGACCAAGCCTATTGGCTCGAATCGTAGGACCACGAGGAGAGATAGGTGCAATTTCTGCCTCTCAGAAACTATCAAACCGATTTTAATGAAATTTTAAACATAGATATTTATTTGCTATGCAGTTTTTCAAAATAAGGACAACAAGGGGAGTTACGGGGCAATTTCTACCTCTCACAAACTTTTTAACCGATTTTAATGACATTTTAAACATAGATAGATCCATATATGGACACATAAGCATGATTTTCAATGGGTCCCGAATAGGGTGCACTCTCGTTAATGTGTTTTAAAATACTGTGGTGTAGGTTTTCACATAGTCGGGCTTGACCGACTGTACTTTCTTATTTATTTTTTTTTTTTTTTTTTTTTCTGTGAGAAAAAATTTTTTTAATCTCTTTTTTATTCACATAAAAATGTAGAAATTACTTTTGTTCTTAAATATTTTTTTTTTTTTTTACTTCACATAAAAATATGTAGTAACTTCAAAGCAGAAATGTTCTAACGTACCGAAAGAATGACAAGGAAGTTCTTTATTAGTTTACATATTTAAGCAAAAAAGGTAATTTTAAGTGATAATGGTCGTTTAAAGTGAACATTTTTTCTAGAAATCGAATTATAAATTAATAAGTTTACAATACAAAAAACGAAAAATAAAAAATGTATAAGAACATTAAGTATTAAAAAAATAATTGTACTTAAGCTGGGAAATTATGGTTAAAAATTGAGACGTTCGGAGAAAAAGGTAAATTAAATTTTCTGTTTGTTTTTATGTTTCGAATTTTAAACATTCCGGAATGTGATGAAAATCGATCGATTTCAAACGATATTTTCGGTTTCAAATCGTTTCGTTTTTAAAATCGATTTCCATCACATACCTGATTATATATATATCGTCACCTTTAGACATAAAAGAGCCAAGTCCGGTTTCACAAAATTTTACAAGAAAGAGAAAAAACTTAGTAAAATGTTTAGTTCTCAATTAATTTTAAATCCTTTAGTGCAGTTTTCTTTTATTTTGATTGATCTTATTATAAAATGTTTCGGGACTTTTCAACACCATTCGGCAACAAGAATTCTAAATCATACCTGTTCATCAAACAAACCAAAAAACATGATACAAATCTAGTCGTATTTCGTTACAGATGACATTATAGCAAATAAGTATTTGCTAAAAGTAATAGTTACGTTAATTTTATCAAATACTTCTTCATTATTTTAGTACCTAAATAAGGTTTATGCATCCGCTAAAAAAAATTTACTTCCTAAGGAGTCAAAGGTGAGATAGGTACGATACGATGATTCCTACGTTGCACATTGGTTCAAGTTCATAGAATGAGCAGCAAAAAATAGAAGAGATTGTCGAAGGACAATGAAACTTGGCACATAGGCTTTTTTTTGTTTGAATCGAGAAAAAAATGCAAAAATTAAAATGATCCGCCCACTTTTACGTCCACCTCCCATACAAAGTAATAATTAAATTTTGACCTACGGCACTCCCATACAACTTGTATTGCAAAAGTGGCATAACTCCCTTGATTTTTAATGCATCACCTTAATTTTCACAAAAAATAAATATTATAATTGTAGAATGGGAATGGGCCTGATCCGCCCACTTTTACGTCCACCTCCAATAGAAAAACAAATAGAAAAAACAGGAATAAGTAATTTAAGCAAAGTCTTTTAATAATTTTTTAACATCATTATCGTACTTCAACTTTTTGATTTGCAGCTTCGAGCAAAATCTATTAATAAATGGGTCTGAAGACAATAAAAGATTATGCATTATAATTCTTCGCGAATAATGTAATTTATAGGTTCTATAGTCTTTATTTCTCGCTTCCTGAGCTTCGTCGGACAGCATACAAATAAATTTAAATTCAATCGAAGATTATGCTTTTTTCAACAATGAAATATACATGTAACAATTAACACTATTGACTAGTATGTATATTACATTATGTAATAATTTTAAACAGTAAAGAATTATGGCAACAACAACAAGCATTAAACAGCGCTCCACAGCGCTAAAAAGATGCAGTCGACTGAAGTTGATGAACATTGAAATTTTGATGTTGTTTATATTTTGTTCTACGAAATTTTTTATATGGCACTTTTTCCAACTCTTTTTAATGCAAATCTCATCATGTTATTTACGAAAATATACAACAAAGTCAAATGATAAATTTACTGTGATTGTACCAAAAGATTGAATATACTGTAAATTTGCATGCCATTTTAAACAAGCGAACATATTTGAACTTTGAGCGTGTCTGTCCAAACTAATAATAAATATATCAGGCTTATATTACGGAATCATAACATTCAGATATCTGACAACAAAATACTTGAACCAATGTGGGTTGTAAAAAAAAACAGTGTAAGGCAAACTTTTCTATATGCCAATCAATTCCAAACTATTTACGATTTACAATGTCCGTCTGTGTGATTGGTCGAAAGACAGTGTTTATTGAAATAAGTGAAAATCTCTTTATTATTTTACCCAGCAAATTTCAAATTGTTTACCCGTCAACACTGAAATATGTTAAACAATGTACAAAATTAGTGCTGCTGTACTGCTCAAATACTAGGGAAAAAACTTGATATTGATTGATAAATTTTTTTCCTTTTCGTACTTTTTCGTACATATCTCGAATTTTCGATGTAAAATACAGCTGGAAAATGTACAAAAAGCCATTTTCCAGTATTATAATGTTCTGTACAATTATGAATTTCATCATTATGGATATTTTCTATAGATTAATTTTCTGAATTTCCAACAGTTTGGCAGCTATGGGCCAAAAACGGTGAAAAAAATATTTAATCAAAAAAATTTAAGGCATCAGAAGCAGTTTTTTCGGGTTAGTTTGTTTTGACCTTTTTGCTCCTTGTCTGTAGAAACAATTTAGCCAAAAACTGGAAAACAAAATTTGATTTGCTTTCCGAGATATAGCAATGAGAAAAATGGCATTTTCTTCAGAGAAATCAATTCTTAGCCAAAATCTGCATGAGTCCATAAAATCCAAACGGCAGCTAATAAATAAAAATATTATATAAATAAAACTGTTAAGCGAATAAGAATTATAAAGACCAGTTTTACATGTAAAAATATCAAAGCTTAAATAAAAAAAAAACAACAATAAACAGTGAGTTTATCTTTTCTTATAGTACCGACTACAATTGGTTGATTTTTTGTCAACTCTAAATGTAGTCGTAAGTGGGTTAAGAAAAATTTGGTTAATTCCCATTTCATACTATTGATAAACTGAAATTTATTGTTGATGGGATTGCGTTCCTAAAAAAACTAAAAAAAAAATAAACCTGAGCGCATTTGCCACAGAATTTTCTGCTGCATTATTATTTAACTTTCAAAACAATTATAAGTTTCATATCAAAAATTTAAGTAAAAATACGATTAATTAAATAACAAATTGTTTCAAACACGCTTTCCCTTCTTCGCTTGAAAAAACTACAAATTTTGTATTATCACCTTACAAAAAAAAAGGTCAAACTTTACAGGAAACGTTTCTTATGGCCAATTTCACCAATTTATTTAAATATCAATTTATGTTTAAAATTCGTTTTTCATGTCAAATAAAAATAAAATTATATGAATGAAATACAATATTTAAATATGAACTGATATTTTAATAGAACTGGTGAACTTGTCCATTATTGACTACAAATACTCGTACATTCACACCTTTACTATTTTTGCCTGTATGTACATTTACTTTAATCAAAATCAATCGATATATTTTAACGCTAATATCACCGTTAAGGCGTTTGATGGCTCGATTGTTGCAATTTCTAAAGCAACGATTTTTAGAAACTAAGAGAAATATTCATGCCACAAAAAATAATTTTTTTTTTTTAAATTATGTACAACCCTGTAGGAAATTTCAAAAGTGAAACTGTAATGAATCACTATTAACTATGTCACCAATATTACTGACGAACTTTAGACCACACAATGCTATTCTATATACAAGTTTTTTTTTTCATGTTCTTGTCATTAAAATTCACTGTTGACCTTCGAGCAATTGACTAGGTTATTCTTTTGGGACCATATGGAGAGATTTGAACCAAAGATTCACTAGTACATTTGAATAGTTCTAGGCTACATATTTTAATATGTTTACTAGATTTTTGCAATAATTTTTAAAGTGGATAAATTAATAAATTAAATCCAAACAAGAGCATATATTTTTTAAGATGCTTAAATAATAAAAAGAACTAGTCATTATTTTATAACAAATATTCGAACTTTCACTCTAAGTTGTTGCAACCTTTTCACTAAGTGCCGGTTCACACATGTCAAGTTTGACCCGTCAAGTCTTGACTTTTTAGGAGAGAGAGGAAAAGAAATGGCATTCTCTTTCCCCTTCTCTCCACCAAGCTCAAGACTTGACATGTCAAGCTTGACGTGTGTGAACCAGCACTAATTTTAGTTTTACAGCTGTCAAAACATTTCAATTTTTTCAAAGACAGGCAAACAAGAAGACGCTTTGTTGACACTGTTATCAAAAAGTCACTATAATAATCGACAAAAGTGTCTAGTTCGTGATACTTGATCCCAAGTTTCCTGCAGGGAATTTACATTTATCACACATACGAACAATTGTTCATGCGAGTGCTTAAAAATCAAACAATGATTATGATGACACACACACACACACACACACACTCATTCACAATCCCACCTGTAATGTTAAACGGCATTGTGTTTTCTGTTTGTTTTAGTGATTGTTAAATTTTCAAAATATTGGATGAGAAAACAATGACATTAAAATGTGCTTTCGTTGTATAAATAATGTTGTTGTATTGTTTACTTGATGTAAGCTGCATTAAAAACAATGTTGCCATATTAAAATTTTATTTAAGGGTTTTTCATTTAAATCATTAAATGGTTTATGGGTGCTTAAGTACTTAAGTAATGCGGAAGTCTTTTTTTATTCAAAAATGTTACGAACATCTTGGTACTTTTTGATCACATGCTGTTTTAAGAAAACAATAAAATATAAAATACACAATACAGAAGAGCAAGTAACACACCATGGTAGCATAACACGTATGGTGATGAAAAATATATTGCTTTAAAAAAAAAAAGAAAAAATAAAAAATACAATAGAAAAAATAAGTTTGCATTTCTTTTTTATGGTCTTCATCACTTTTATACTTGTATAATGTAAACAATTTCTCAAACAAACACACACACAAACACATTTATATTTTTTATCATGATGACTAAATGCAAGAGTATGTGTTTTTTTAACACAGTTTATATCCGTTTACAATATTTTTATTATAAATGTCGTTTCTTTTCAACATAATTGCGTATGTGTTAATGGAAAGATTAAAATAAAATACATTTTGCTTTTTTGCACTACGGAAAGTAGAGTTCGTACTTCTTATGATATATTTTAGTGACATAATACATGTAGAAAAAATCTACTTGAGCACCTTTCGTGTCGGCCTAATCTCAAGTTGGTCCTAATCACAAAAAAAAATCCGTTTACTATCCCCGCTGTGTGTGAGAGGCACTATTACACACAGGTAGCAACTTGAATGCATAATTCGGCAATACTATGCAGAGAGCTGGAGCTATCTAACCTTCGCTGCTTTTGGAAAAATGCAAGCACCATCTGTTCAGTAGCAACACCACCACAAGTGGTGAAAAAATCAGCTTTTTAGTAAAGATTTTTAGGGAATCCTCATGGCTTAAACCACCATGTGATCCCCAAAAGTATCCCTCCAACAAAAAAGGATCGTCTTTAATGGAAGAAGCCCATTTAAATGAGAATAGTCAATCGTGTTTTTCTCGGTCACTGCTTCATCACTTCTTCAACCTCTTCTTTGCTGATCTTTTTTTTCGTAGAGGATGCGTTCGAAACATTCATTCGTACATTTGCTTTGATCTTGGGGGAGTCTTTATTCTACATTCGTTCATCAAACATGGATCGGGCGTGAGTTTTCTTACACAGTATATGATTTGGGCCCTCATTCTTCGCTATTTATTTTCCGCATTTATTCTTCATCCATCATCATGTTTCACATATAGGGTGATGACGACCCATTTGGATTAAATGTAACTTTTGTCTGAAAAGTATCTCTTTGTGTGTAAAAAGTTTCTTTCTTCAAGAAATTTCTTCAAGAAAGGTAAAATTTCCGCAAAGAAAATCTTCCTGACAGGTAGGAAGCATTTACCGCAAGAAGTTTAATAACGGAGGTCTCAAGCAATAGTGAGTTCGATGCCTGCTTATCGGGGGCTACTAACTTCCACGGTACCAGATATAATCTCTGGTCAGCTTGTGTTTAAAAAAAACTCTATTGTAGTGTATTTATAAATCTTTTATACATCCAATTGTGTATGTTTTCTGTCAGAAAAAACGCTTTGTGAGTTTTTTTTTAACTTTATTTTTGAGAAAGGAAATACATACTCTATTAAAAAAAAAACCCGCAATATTTCTCTTTAACACCAAAAAAAAAAAAAACAAACACAATCAAATAACTTGTAACATTTACAAAAACATACACACAAACAGGATGTTTACAAAGAGTATAAACACACATGTTGTTCAATGTGCAAGTACTTGATTTGTTTTTGAGTAAATGCAATGTATTTCCTTCTAAAGTATTCTTTTTCCGTTTCCACTCATTTTTAACGTTTGTCTTTTCTTTCAATTTAAATTAAAATTTGATGGGCGATATTATATTTCGCATCTAAAAGTGTAAAAAAGGGATCTTTTTTATTTTATGAAATTTTAATATGTAAAAAGGGACATATTTTAAAATTTCTTTTTAATGATAAAAATGTTTTCATTTTGGTTTTATTGCTACAAAAAAAATCATTAAAAAGTTTAGTTTTTAACTCCAGGGTTCTCATGGCAAAATAGTTGTCGATAATTAAATGTTATAAATTAAAGTATTGAAATCAAAAGAAATGCAGACCCTTTAAATAGTAGAAGAAAAAAGTCACAAAAGTTATTTGTAGGAATTTTGCTTTCCCTCATTAACAAAAAACTTTCTTCAAAAATTAAAATTATTTTCGAATAAATACTGGTTCAATTTAAGGTAAATTATCCCATTAGATTTTTTTGTATAAATCCTAATATACCATTTAGCTCAGAAATACTTTACAGTGAAAACTAGAAATATAAATTACTTTTCAATTTTCATTTATTGAGCATTTTACCCATATTGCACGGACTTTTGATCTTAGAGGACCCCTAGTGAAATTTGATGCAGAAAATAATAGTAGAACATTTGAACACTCTAAAGTGCCGTTTTAGTGTACTTTTGTGTGAAAGTTGGAAAAAGGCCAAAAATTACACCTTAAAATTAAAGTTAGAGGGTTAATATATTCTAAGGAAAGAATTGCCATATAATTCAACTTAAGACATCTGAAATAATATAATAATAATTTTTTAGCTCAAACGCCTTTTCAAAAGATTCAAAAACTTCAAGGGCCGAAATTTCGGAAACCCGAGCTTAGTTTTCAAACCCCTTTGGCAGATTTGCTCAACCAGAAGTCTAGTTTTATTTCGCATTGCAGCTATTGAGGCTGGTTTTTTTTTTTTTTTGTTGTTGCTCAGTGTTATAAGACCTTCAAAAGGAGTTTTAAAAAAAATGTAAAAATTTTTTAGAAGGGAATTTTATGTAGTTTCTATTATTTGAGCCAAATTTCCCTTTTATTTCAACAATCATTTAAGTAAATTGGAAATTTAATACAACACTGAAGTAACAATTTATTACAACAAAAAGGCGATTTATATTTTAGAAAAAGGACACATGAAATTCTAATCGACACAAAAAAAAATTAAAAAATAACAAAACGTATTTAAGCGAACAGCGATGTAAATTTCACAACATTTTTAAATTTTTTTACATTATTAAAAAGAAAACAGCTAAATGTGCACTTAAACTTCCTTAAGAAAACCTCAAAAGAGTAATTTTGGTTTCGGTTTTGATGCATACAGAAAATTAATTTGTATGCAACTTACTCAAGCGTTCTTGCATTATTAAATTACAACATGTCATTTATTACCCATCGAATTAAATCAGACTTATTTTGTGTATATTTATACCCACCATTTCCTACAAAAAATTCAGATAATTAAAATACGACTGACATAAAATGTAATATGACGCATAAATCATAACAAATTGGTTTTAAAATTCATTAAAACTCTGTTAACTCGGTCGGCAGATGGGCGTACGTTAATTTCCGTATCGTTTAAGGGAATACTTGTGTGAGTATGAGTGTTTGATGTTGTTTGCACGTGTATGAAGGCACACACATACACTTGTATGTATATAAATATTATACATATTAATTTCATAAACCTTAAGTAGTTGTACGTGACGTATGAGTCAAAAACACTGAAAACCACAAAATGTCCAACTCAAAAGGAGAGATGTGGGCGACAGAGTGGGAAAAACTAAAAGAAATTATGACTGAAATTCTAAAGGACTCAACAACACTTTATTATGAATGAAAAATATTAAAGTTTATTAAAAAGTTGGAGAAAAAGTACCAACATTTTAAATCATGAACTTAAGTACCCAGACAATAAAGCAAAATTATAAAAACAGTAGTTTACACGTAAAGAAAATATATTTTTCTGGTTTTAATATGATGATTAAAAACCTTAATATGTTGACAACACATAAGAGTAGATGTATTACAACAAAATTTTTTCTCTTTTAAAAAAATGAAATACAGTTATGTTATTGTTAACAATAATACGATCGCAAGCAACCTTTATATCGAGCCCTTAACGCAAAAATAGATTAAGCGACATAATTTTCAATTTGGGATTTTTTTTAATAAATTAATTTATTGGCAACACTTGCATCATCTCCTAAAATGTTATGGTCTAAGTTACCGTTACTATTTTATAGCAAAAACAATTTTAGCGTAAGCGACAACCTTCATACAAAATTTTTATAAAATAAAATAGAAAAAAACCTTCTCCTACAAAATAGTGATTTTGTCGCTTAAGGTTTTTTGCGGTAAGGGCTCGATATGAGTTTTGCTTCCCTATAGTGGATCGATTAACGCATAATATGGTTGCTTGTGACAATAATATGGTAACAGTAGCCACAATATGCTACAGCATTTTTCGTCCATAATGTCATTTAATATACTAAAAAAAAAAAAAATACAGACAATTACAGCCATATTTTTTCCTACAACCGTGAAATAAAATTTATTTAAAAAAATGCCCAAGTTTATGACTTAACGCTATAAGGCCACTAAGGATACTTTTCACTATCATACAAGTCTTACGTATATTGAGGAAAATACAACCCTGTTTGGATAATTTGTTACTGGGTTTTTAACATTTTTAAGCAATTATTAGATCAGAGAAGTATTTTCGTCAATATGTTCACACTTGGGTTTTTAAACGCGTTTAAACAACTGGAACCTGATTAAGCTCTAATCACATCAGAATTGATATCATTATTCATACATTGTAGTGATTTGTTAATCACTTTAAATTGAAATTATTACAACTAAATCACTTAAATTATTAAATATACAGCCTTGTCACAGAGTACAATTCCGTTCGGAAATGGAATTCATTCCGTATTTTGGTTTTTCAGAAAATGACGAAAAAATTTTTCGGAATGAAACGATTTTTGTTTTCATGAACGCAATGGGAATTTTCTGCATCTAAAAGGCCAAACAGTTATCAAAATCCATTTTTATCAATAAACAAATATGTTTTCTTCGATTCCGAGCGGAATTGTACTCTGTGACATGGCTGAGAATCCACTGAACATACCTCAAACTGAGTATGATGTAGAATCAGCCACAATAAACATTCCTCTGATGTGTACCACCGACCAGGATTTCTTTTTAATGTTTTTATTTTGTCCTTAAATACTCCATAAATTTTTACAATTTCATCATGAATATGTTTAAAATAATGTTCTAATAACTTTATTAAAAGGGTTGTTCAAGAAAGGCGGCTTAACAGGTTAACAGCAACGAAATATATTTAAAAAATAATAATATTAGTATTTTTTTGTTACGAATATAACTAAATAACCATACAACCTGATAAATAGTCTTCCGTGAACAATCCAAAAGTATTTTATCCATTTTTAATACTTTAAAGAAATATAAATTAGTTTGTTGTGTTTTTTCCTTAATCAACTGTTATCTAAATCATATAAAATGTAATGTGAACGGCTTTGATTAACTTAATCAACATTTTGCTTAAACGCGTTTAAAACCCTAAGTGTGAACATAGAATAAGAAGTTTAAATAACACAAATAATTAAATTTGAAAACAATTTCATGCATTTGGGCACAGCGGCTATTCTTGATAAAGCTCATTCTGTAAGTCCAATTTTAAGCCACTTTCTCGAACATTGCTGGTCGTTTGTCCAGAATAACGCGAACAATATTGGCTAACAAGGCTTCTATTGTTGTTCTGTGTAGCCCCGTAGATGTGTCAAATTTCATAACATTGGAAGCCAATGGATAGGCCTATTTCTCGAAATCAACTTATTGTTCGCAGATAACCATATCATGGTTATAAATGACCATAATATGATTAAAATTAATTATATTAATAATAATAAAAATATAAAAAACGAAAATATCACAAATTTTTATTTTTTATTTTATTAATTTACGTGGACCTGCAGCCAAACAAAAACAACAAATAAAATTAATTATATAATAAAATAATAAAATAATCGTATGGCCAAAAATAACAATATTGTGATCAAAAATAACCATAATATGGTCAAAACTTTCCATAATATAGTGAAAATTGAACATATCAGAATTAACGTTAATATGGTCAAAGCAAATTTTTTTAATTTGCTTATTTATTGAAGTTGAAATTTTATTTTGTTTGTTTTTTAATCCTCTTACAAATCAAGTTATAACTTTATTTCGTTTTTTATTCCTATTGCATGTTTTGTTCCACTGTAATAAGTTATCCTTATCCATTTTCCAGCCTGCATGACCATCATCATCATTCTTTCTGTTTACCTGGTTTGTAGTACTAAGTTAATTTATATACATTAAACCAATGATTTAGAGAAAAAGAAAGTGAGAATTTTAAACAAATCAAACACGTGATTGATTGAAAGGCACTTAACTTATTTTGTTACCTTCAAACATATTGTTTTTAAAATTAAACTTTAAAGTAAAACTAAGATTAATTCAAACCCAAACTCGTACTACAAAAGTGAAATTATAAGGAGAATTTTATTATGATTGATTTACTTACCCGTTTTACACCTCACAGAATTTCAATTATAAAACACCGATATGGTTTTTACTTTAAAAACTTAATTTACATATTAAACTGAAAATATAAACTAAATGGGAACTCTTGCTTTCAATAATGTGTTCTCGTCTTGTTCTGTTGTTTTGTTGTTTCTACACACAACAACCAAATCGTTTTTAACTACTTGCGTGGTGTTGTTGTAGTGTCTACAACAAACTTTGATAATTTAAATGAGATTAAGTGAGCGTCACTTTGTAATTTTACTCTCAGAGTGGCACTACCAACGAAAAGTTTAATCTTTACTTGGTTTAAGAATTTTGTTCTTATTTTAAGAAATTCAGGGATTGATTTTCGAATATAATCCCATTTAGGATTTTTTTAAGAACGTTTTACTGTTATACTTACTTGAATTTTTAAGTATGACTTGTACATAAAGTAAGTATAAAAAACTTAATTTATCCCGAGTGCTTTTCTTTCTGTGTTGAAACAAAGGTAATTTATCGTGACAATATTTATATTACAAACAAAAATTGCTTGTTAATGACCTTTGCGGGAACCATAAAATGTTGAAGTAACCATACTTCAATCATTGATTTTTCTGCATACAACAATTGTGATATAAGAACTCTTCGTACCTAAAAATCGTTTTTAAAATCAAGAGAAATATTCATATTTAAGAAGAATCCAATATAAGGTGTCGGGCATGTTCTGCCAATCGCAAAACGCTTAACATTTGTGATTCTGACATAATATCGTATAATAGGTGTTCCGAAATCGTGATCGCAAGAACGTTTTTTTAAACATTATTTCAATTTCTTAAAAGCAGAAATATTAAAAAATACTTTAAAATATGCGAAAAAACATATCGCTCATTTACTTTAACATTGTCATAATTCAAACAGGAACATAGTATGTAGAAATGTTCGAAATATCATGATTGATATGGTGTTAAAAAAATTCTTTCTGAATCATTAGATATTTACCGTTTGTGATAAAACTGTGCTGTTATTCTACTTTTTATTACGGTTTTTTTTTGTATTTTTAAAAATGACACATCTCAGATTTGCAAGCCAAAATCGTTGATATTATTATTTTTGATCAAAAATTTAAGTAAAAAAATGATTACATATTAAAGTTTATGAGCGAGAAAACTTAAAGAAATTTAAATTGTTGATTGTAGAAAAAATAAACAAAATATATTGTAATAATCACTTATTTGGCCTGTTATTAAAGTCAAGTGATTTCAAATCACATTCACAGAAAAAAATGTTTCACCAATTAAAACATTAATCAAAAATTAAATCAGTTTTAATTAAAAAATTTAATCAAGTAAATAAAACGTTTAATTGTTACTATTAATTTGCACAAATATTATATAGTAAACAAATTCACTTGATTATTTGATTTATTTGATTACATTTTTAATTACAACTGATTTTATTTTTGATTAATGCTTTAATTGGTGCAAAAAAATTTCTGTTTTTGCTTTTAAAATAACACGTGTGATTTTGTGGTGTTCTGTAAACCACACTATTTTTTGTGTTTTTTCGGCGTGATTTTTGTTCTTAACATGTTCAGAGGCAACCATAATATAGTTGTGGCTTCTTGATGGAGCACTAATTTAACCATAATATGGTTGTCGGTAGCAATAATATGATTACATTCAACATAATATGTTTAAAATTTTCTTAAAAAATAATATTGTTGGTCATAATGAAACATGTTTTTTATCTTGGTGAATACTGTAATATTTAACAATATTTAATATTAAATTGATTTTAATAGAGGTGAATAGAAGTGAATAGAGGTGAATAGTTCCCTATGCAAAGTTAATTTTATATGTACATATTTTGGCGCATTAACCTTTAGCCTTCATTGCTTTAACCATATTTCCAATTGAAATACATGCTCCTGTAATTCTCGAGATGCGTCCTGACGGTTTTTGTGTACGTTAACCTAGCATTTACACATGCCACTGCCAGTTCGAAAAACTCAATACACTCACACTTTTTTATTAATACACTCACATTTTTCGCAATGGCAGCTCCAGTGGCAGCAAAAATTGCATGCGAGTGGAAATTTGACACTTGCATGCCACTAAATGACAAAACGAACAATGTTAATTATAGATAATTAATACAGTTAAAATAATGCTTATACAAATAAATATAAGCCATGCCCCTCAAAATGTGCCTATATGATTAACTCGGTAACTGTATTTTGTTTTTTGGTACTTTTTTTTTAATTTGAGAAGTAAACAAAATATCTCAAGTTGACGCTTCAACGACATTTTGAAAATGAACTCGCAGTGACATGTGTAAACTCAAAAGCCAATGGCATGAGATTCGACTATTTCGAAAACATTTTCTTTGATAATATGTATACAGTAGTGGCATGTCACTACTTGCATGTGTAAAGGCAGGGTTAAGAATCCTGTATCATCGGCAAATGTTTAAGTTTGGGTGTGGTTGTTTGTTGGTATGTCCGAAGTATACATTAAGTATAAAAAAGGGCTCAAAATGCTTCCTTGTGAGACTCCAGCGTCATTTGGCTGGGTAGAGCTAAAAAAAACTGCTTCTTTAATAATAAAATTTTGACCCACTAAGTAACTTTTTTAACTTAAATTTTAGTATAAAGCCTTAATGCCAAACTTTATCAAAGTCGTTAGTGCAAAATAGTTATATGTTTGTGAAGAAATTATTTGATAAATCACAAAATATTTACTCATATGCAAAAAAACGCATTTTTTTAAAAATATCTTTCGAAATTATTAAAGTAATTTTTTGGGAATACACAATTTTTTATTCATTTTATTCTTAATAAAAACACTGAAATTTATTGTTGGGGGATAATAAGTTGCAAAACTTATTTTTTTATCAACAGCTTAAAAAACTTGTCCTGTTTATAATAGCAAATATCACCTTAAAAGCATTCTATTCAAATCCCAAAGTTATGCAAATCCAAAATCTTTTTTTTACAATACATCGTTTTTTCTTCTTTTAACAAACAAATCAAGTCTTTTAGTACCAACCTCCGATGTCAATGAACCAAACAAATGGAACTATTTTTCCCATTAAATATTAACACTATGAAAATAACTTAATGTTTGGATTTATTTGACCCCAAGAAACAAAAAAATACGTAAAAACTGTCTGCTTACGACATGGCATTAATTTTTCTCCAAAAAAAAAAAAAAAAAAAAGAACCAAAAGTTAACAAGCAAAAAAACAACCACAACAACAATACAATACCAAAAGCATTACAACAAAATAATTCCCTTAAGTACCACCACATGTGTGAAAAATTACTTCCGTTTAAATACACATCCGGTAAGATTTTTCTTCTTCCTGATACTCCCCTTATAGGCAATTTTTATAGGCAAACACTTTTTTACTTCAAAGTGTGTTTGTAAAAATATTCACAAACTCCTTGGGAAATTGAACGTAATTTGAAAATAAAAAGAAAAATAAAGAAGAGGGAGTATTGCATGGAAACTAAGAGTAAAATGACAACCGTAAATTTCAGATTAAAGAAGTTGGTTGAATAGGCAATCTAATAAATTTTACAATTATTTTCCGCCTTCTCCCCCAAAATTTTTTTTATCAATTTTCATTATGATTCTGTTTATTTTCATGCTATTCCCATTTTATATTCATATGTTTGTATATGTGTATCAGAAACTATGGGTTGTAATAAAGAGCGACGCCAAAATTGGCAATTTTCCCTAATAATAATTGTGTTTTCTGTTGTTTATTAAAAATATAAACTCCAAGTCTATTATTGTATATATTATATACATGGCTAATAATACATTCAGCGAAAATAAAATTTATTTACCCCCTGCATACCACTTTACACATACCCCCAAATTTGAAGTAGAGATAAACTCTAAAACACTCAAGGATACGTTCACTTCTACACATGTTCAAATATTTATTTTGTAACACTATATTTTGTGAATGTTTGCAAGCATTTTGAAGGTAAATATTTGAATGTGGGAGGATTTTGTAATCTCACGAATTGAAAAAGTTCTGATTGCCTCAACTTGTTTTGCAAAAATACAAAAGACAAATAAAGTGTTAATATAAGAAAGAAATCTGAAAGTGTAAGGCTTAATGAAAAATAAAAATAAAGTTTTATTCTAACACTAAAATATAGTTTTATGACAAGTCTAAATCTATCTCAGCATAAGACTTGATACAGTCAGAATTCTCTATAGTAAACTTTTATACAGTATTTATCGCTTATAAGCAATTCATTATTATCACGTTTTTTGGTGCTTTTAAACGAGAAATGCATTTATAAAAACTCGCTTGCATGCATAAACTCTCTTATTTTCCTCAGCATTAAGAAAATGTTTACTATTTTGCTTGCATCGAAAGTACTTGAATACATTCAAAGTATGTTTAAATCCTCAATAGTTGCAATGCGAAATTAACTAGACTAGGGGTCAAGCAAATCTGCCAAAGGGTTTTGAAAAGTTAGCTCGGGTTTCCGCAATTTCGGCCCTCGAAGTTTTTGAATCTTTTGAAACTGCGTTTTAAATAAGTAAAAAAAATATACTAAATGTACTTCTGAGCTAAAAAATTATTTCCGATGTATGTAGTAGAATTGTATGGCGACTCTTTTCTTAGAATATATTATCCCTCTAACTCTCATTTTAAGGGTTAATTTTTGTCCTTATTTCCAACTCTCACACAAAAGTATACTAAAACGGCACTTCAAGGGCAGAAATTTCAAAAACCCAAGCTCACTTTTCAAAACCCTTTGACAGATTTGCTCAACCAGTAGTTTAGTTTCGTTTCGCGTTGCAAGTATTGAGACTAGCTGCGATGACCCGAAATTTGTTGCATCGTGCGTTTTTATTCTGTCCGACTCAAGTTCTAAACGTTGCTTATATGAGAATTTTTGCAATGCAATTTATCAAAAATATTGTCATTATACACGAAACAACTTCGGCAGCAACGGCTTTTTAGCTTAACTTGTGATTTCACAAGTTTAGGTGCATAAAAACGTGACATGCTTATAACCGGTGTACAAATAAACGATAAATACTGTACAATAAAGCTCTCCCTATTATAAATTTATTTTAAAAATCACTGCTTTTTCGTTAAATATCGAGTTTTGTGTTATCCTTCTTATGATGACTTTCAATACGGTGAACTTTTTTTTACAATGAACTAGTTTTTCAAACATAAATTTGGCTCTTTAACATTTTTGCCTCCATATAATGAACGTCCTGTTAAGGGATTCGTAACGTTAAAAATAACACATCTTTACGATAATAATTTTGACATCAACCGGCCTTGTTCAGTGAACACAAACTTCGAACCGAAGTAGCATATCTTTTAAAAAAAAAATGTTACTAGTATTAAATAAAGTAAAGTAAATATAGAATTAGAAACACAAACGCTTATAGTGTTTGTGTAGTAAATCATCAAAAAAATAACATTTTACTGTTTGTCATCTATCGAATACAAAAATAATACTGTTCTTATCCAGCTCAATAAAAAGATGAGAACATTTAATTCCGTTCGGTTTTTTTTAACTCAAATTTCATTGTGTTCGGTTCAGCACATTAGTGTTTGTTCGTTTCTATTGTACTTAGCGCCATTTTGGCTGGTAAAAAAATCGAAAAATTTTTAGAAAAACAAAATAAAAATCCCAAAAAATCAAAAAAGCCAGCAAAATAATTTTATACAAACAAAACATATCGTCGGTCTTATGTAGAAATTTCCTAACTCGATTTTTTTCGAAATTGAGTTTTTTAATGACTTCAATACACTTCCCACAAGCAATTGAAGAAGCCATTTTACATTATGATGCATACAGTTTCTATTGTGTTTTTGCCTTCTCCTGTAAAGTTGCAATTATGTGAGCTAGGGCCTTTCTACATGAGACCAACGATATACAGAATACATCTGTTTGTGCTGCGGTCGTTGCTAAAATGTTTTGTTTGTTCATTTCTCTATTAATGTAAAAATAGAAACAATATAGAACATTAAAATATAACGTTTGTCTACAGTATCACTACAATTGTTCTGTTTTTTAGCGAAGAACAGAACGCCATATAATGTTCGGCTCTTTCTTGAAAATATTTTCGAACAGTATTAACCCATTTCCGGCCCGATTTCAATGAGATTTGAGTTCTTATCGAATTCAAATCCGTTTACAAAATTCAACTAGCCCTACTGCACAGTGGTTTCCTTTATATGGAAAAGCGGTCAAAAATCAATATCTCCAAAACTAAAAAAGCTAGGGTCTTGAAAAATGTTCAGCTCATTTCATGCCCGAAGAACTTAAAGTTGGCAAATTTTTAGGAAAAAATATTAACAAATGTACCCACAGTAACCATTTGATCTTTTAAGGGTTAATTGGCTTATAGATCTGTTTTAAAAATGTTTGAAATAAAGTATTTTAATATAAAAATTTGGTTGTTTTAAACAAGTTTTGTAAATTTTTATTTCATCTTAATTCATTCGAAATATACACTGAAAAAAACTAATGTACTGTTTACACAACACAAGTGACTGAACGTGTAGTAAAATTTATATGGAAAACACTCAAAAAACTGAGTGCTTTTCATATAAATTTTACTACACGTTCAGTCACTTGTGTTGTGAAAACAGCACATAAATTAAAAAGTTAAACAAAGTTAAATAATGCAATATAGGGTATTATTAAGTAATATAAAAGATCTGTATTTGTAGCTATGCGCGATATTTTTCGTGAATGTTGCAATCTAAACTGTTTTACATCCTTATTTTTCGCTTCAGCTGCTTCCTCCGATAATTCACCTATTGACACTAATGCATGCTTGATTACCTCAGCTCCATGTATAATAATTTTGTGTACCGATGGAGGGAGGTAGTACCAGGGATACTCCTTCACAAGTTTTCTTGCTGTCTCTACAGTATATTCCTCAAACTTTTTGGCATCAATTTGAAATTCCGAATTTATAGCTTGGAGAATTGTGGCACATCTTTGCAAAATATCCTTATCGATTCCTGTTATTTTTGATGAAAGGTTTACATTTTGAAAAAATCTCCGCGCTGTCTACCAAAAGTCTATCTACCAAAAGTCCCATTTCGGCCCGAAATCGTTGTTGAATAAATTGGTTTCTCTTCAAAACACATGACTTTTCGTTCTTACTGGTCTTCCATTTTTTTTAGCTCTAATTTGTACGATAAGTGAATGAAGTACTCAAAAAATCGTATGTTGGCATGTAATGGTGACAGTCCGAATTCGTAACGAGCTTCATCTACTTTTTTCTCGAGGCATTTTTCAATGTCATTCATTTCTGTAGGTAAGGCACCACATATGTCACATATTGGAGAAGAAGTTTCCGTTAGAGCGTTACTATTTTTCGTCGGATAACTATGTAAATTACACCCATATGCGAAAATGTGCAAAAACACAATATTTTTTAATTTAAAGAGGGATAAAAACCCTACAATTTGATGCATAAGGCGTTGTGGGCAGATGAGGGCCATATCACTAAAAGTCTACGTGAAAAAGAAGTTTTTGAAAAACGTGTGTTTTAAAAAGGTCAAAAAAGTATTCTTCAGCGATTTTTTTATGGGCTCATACTTTTGCAGCTTTTGTTATTTAATTTGATAGAAAATAAGTTAAAATTTAATGTTTGTAGGGTTTCTGGAAACTTCTGCCACAATATCGCGAATAACTTTTTGGATAAACTTAAGTTTTCTTTTATGACTATGCAACCACAATATATGCAATATAAACATACCTTCACTTTCAACGGACACAAACAATAAATCTCGCCAAAAAAAACAACAAAATTTGTTAGATTCATAAAATTTAGAGTGTTATCAATAAATTTTGTGCAATAAAGCTTAAAAAAAAAAACAATAACTTTTTTGATTTTTGGCCTATGGGGGAAACCACTGTGTACTGGGGCCTTCAGAACGCGGTGTTCGCTTGTGTTCATCTACACAAACAATAAACAAATAGATATCATTCCTGGGTGTGTGAGCCAAACGCTAAATAATGTTCTGTTTATTTTCGAACACTGTATAAAATCACTAAATGCAAAAGAATTCGAACCTGCCCCTTTGAAGATATTGATGATACAATGGTCAAAATGAAAACAACCGCACGTGAAAGAGTGAAATCTGATAAAATCAAACATTATTATTTTTTAAATTTTCATATTATTCAAATGTGTATTCAAAGTCAAAAGCTTTTATACTTTAATAGTCTTATTCCTTCAATATTTTCCAGGAATATTTTCCATGCACTATCAGAATTTTCGTTTGTTTATTTCTGTTACGAGACTTACTTTAGCTATCCTTTGGCTAGCAATGAAGTAAATTGTAAAGAAATTTTATACAACTACTAGCATTTAACCCGCTACTTCGTTAGCATCTCCTTTTATTCGTGGACATATTTGTATGCCAAAGTTTACTTTTCTAGGCTTAAACTTGTTAAAATTCAAGCATTTAACCCGCTACTTTTTAATCGGGCTTTTTCTTTCATGAACATATTTATATGCCAAAGAATATGTATCTATGTTTTAGCAAAAAAGTTCCAAAATTTTTATCTCATAGGTTGATATTTACACAGGACTTTGCACCTATTATTTTGTGTTTCTAAGTTCAATATTATAAAAAATTCAAAAAGTACCACTCGTATAACACAAAAGCAAATGAAAGTAAGTTAATTACCCGTATTATCCGTTTTGATACTTGTTTCACCCCATTTATGTATGAAACATTTCAGGGAGACCATAATTAAGTACGAAGATGACAATGAATGGAGACAAATATTTTGTAAAAAAGGACCACATGACCTTGCATGTTGAATTTTATGTTTCTAGGTCCAATACTAACGGAAATTCAAAAAGTACCGATTAATGAACAAAAAAGTACCCAAAAGCCCTCTTTCAGGTTCTTATCCACTCAGGACCTTGCATGTTTAATTTTATGTTTCTAGGTCCAATATTAACGGAAATTAAAAAAGTACCAATCAAAGAATAAAAAAGTACCAAAAAGTTCCCTTTTATAAATTCTTATCCACTCAGTGCATTGCATGTTGAATCTTATGTTTTAAGGTCCAATATTAACGACAATAAAAAAATACCAGTTGCAGAAACAAAAAGCTAAAGAAAAATATAAATTTTCCGTATCTCCCCTTTTTGGTACTATTTTTTCCCCCCATTTAGTTATCAAACATTTCAGTATTGTAGTGAGAGCTCATAATTAAGTACGAATATGTCAATGAATGGAGAAAAATGTTTTGTATAAAAAAAGTACCAAAAATAGTTAGATTTTTACCCTTTAAATGTTCGAAATTCGAAAAAGTACCAAATTTATATTCGTATTTTTTTGATAAGTTTCGAATGTTGTATAAACTTTGTTATTATGTTGATTGGTTCAAAAGAAAGATGGGGTGCAAAAAAGTACCAAAATTAAGGTTTTACCAGTTTTCTTCCTAATAGGACCAAATTTTAAAAAAGTACCAGACACCTGTCCGCTTATTTTTCTAAAGAACAACGATACGTATTACGTTTTTACCCTTTTTTACCCCTAAACATTCGAATTTCCAAAAATCCAGTCTTAGTGGATCGATTTGGGGAGTCACCTATCTCTGCTCCAAATGTCAAGTTTTTAGCTAGAGGAGTTTAGGCTGTGCGGTGATGACTTAGTGAGTCAGTCATTCAGTAACGTT
Source organism: Pollenia griseotomentosa (assembly GCA_963931875.1). Lineage (NCBI taxonomy): Eukaryota > Metazoa > Arthropoda > Insecta > Diptera > Polleniidae > Pollenia > Pollenia griseotomentosa. The sequence goes on from OZ007563.1 coordinate 90,031,272, forward strand.
ACAATTTTATATATATAGATAGATAGATAGATAGATGAAGAAAAATTTTGTGAAAAAATAACAAAATTTGGAACGATTTTCACACCTTAAACATTTGAATTAAAAAAATCCAAATCTGTTTTGTATTGTTTAAGATAAGGTACGAATGTGATATAATTTGTATTTACCCTTTTACTCCACAAAAAGGCCATACTTCAAAAAAGTACCAAGCACCAGTCTGTTAATATTTTTAATTTTGAATCTCTTTTAGTTTAGGAGATATGAGGTTAGCGAATTTTTCTAATAAACAACAATAAATGTTAATGTTTTCCTTTAGCTTAGGAGGTATGAGGCTAGCAGGATCGATTTAGCGAGAGGACATACCCCGGTCCTAATGTCAAACTTTTAGGATCTGCGATGAAAGATAAATATATGGAAACAAATATTTTGAAAAAAGTAACAAACATATCTTAGGAGGTTTGAGGTTAGCAGGATCAATTGGGAGAGAGGAGAGCCTCCGGTCCAAATGTCAACCTATAAGCTTCAGACGTTTAGGCTCTGCGATGAAAGATAAATAAATGGAGAAAAAATCTTTTGTAAAAAGTAACAAACATATGTTGGTACAATTTTGACCCCTTAAACGTTCGAATTTCCATTAAGTACCAAATATGCATTTGTATTTTTTAGATAAGTTACAAATGTTATATAATTTTTATTTCTATGTGTATTGATTTAAAAGCTAGATGGTGGAAAAAAGACCCAAAATACAGGTTTTACCCGTTTGCTACCTAAAAGGGCCGAATTTCCTTAAAGTACCAGACAGCTATTAGCTTTTTTTATTTAATGCACAAAAATTAATATTAAATTAAATAAAAGTACCAGTTTATTTAAAACAATTACCAGTTAGAGAACGAAAAAGAACCAAAATATCCTTTTTACAGATTTTCATTAACTCAGAAACTTGCATGTTTAATTTTATGTTTCTAGGTCCAACAAATACGGAAATTGAAAAGGTACCAGTTAAAGAACAAAATAGTTCCAAAAACCCTCTTGCAGATTCTCATTCACTCAGAACCTTGCATGTTTAATTTTATCTTTCTAGGTCCAATACTAACGAAAATTCAAAAAGTACCAGTTAGTAACTAAAAAAGTACCAACAATTTTCCTCCTATAGATTCTCAACCACTCAGGACATTGCATGTTGAATTTAATTATTCTAGGTCCAATAATGACGGAAATTCAGAAAGTACCAGTTAAAGAACAAAAAAGTACCAAAAAGACCTCTTACAGATTCTTACTCACTCAGGACCTTGCATGTTTAATTTTATCTCTCTGGGTCCAATACAAACTGAAATTCAAAAAGTACCAGTCAAAAAATAAAAAAAGTACCAAAAAGATCCCTCTTACAGATTCTCGTTCACTCAGGACATTGCATTTTAAATTTTATGTTTCTAGGTCCAATATTAACGGAAACTCAAAAAGTACCAGTTATAGAACAAAAAGTACCAAAAAGTTCCGCAATAGATTCTTATCCCCTCAGGACATTGCATGTTGAATCTTATGTTTTTGGGTCCAATATTAACGATAATTAAAAAAAATACCAGTTGTAGAACCAAAAAGCTAAAGAAAAATATCAAATTTCCCGTATTTCCCTTTTTTGGTACTATTTGTTCCCCCCATTAAAGTTTCAAAAATTTCAGTATTGTAGTGGGAGGTCATAATTTGGTACGAATATCTCAATGAATGTAGAAAAATGTTTTGTAAAAAAAAGTACCAAAAATAGTTACGATTTTCACCCCTTAAATGTTCGAATTTCGAAAAAGTACCAAATTCGTATTCGTATTTTTTTGATAAGTTTCGAATGTGGTATAAACTTTGTTTCTATGTTTATTGGATCAAAAGATAGATGGGGTGTCAAAAAAGTACCAAAATTCAGGTTTTACCCGTTTACTCCCTAAAAGGGCCGAATTTCAAAAAAGTATCTCTTTTAGTTTTGGAGATATAAGATTACCGAATTTTCCCGTTTTTACCCTTTTTTACCCCCTAAGCATTCGAATTTCCAAAAATCCCGTCTTAGTGGATCGATTTGGGGTGTGACCAATCTCTGGTCCAAATTTCAAGTGTTTAGCTTCAGGCGTTTAGGCTGTGCGATGATGAATCAGTGAGTCAGTCAGTCAGTAACGTTACAATTTTATATATATAGATAGATAGATAGATAGATAGATGAAGAAAAATTTTGTGAAAAAATAACAAAATTTGGAACGATTTTCACACCTTAAACATTTGAATTCAAAAAAAATCCAAATCTGTTTTGTATTTTTTAAGATAAGATACGAATGTGATATAATTTGTATTTACCCTTTTTCTCTACAAAATGGCCATACTTCAAAAAAGTACCAAGCACCAGTCTGTTAATATTTTTAATTTTGAATCTCTTTTAGTTTAGGAGATATGAGGTTAGCGAATTTTTCTAATGAACAACAATAAATGTTAATGTTTTCCTTTAGCTTAGGAGGTATGAGGCTAGCAGGATCGATTTAGCGAGAGGACATACCCCGGTCCTAATGTCAAACTTTTAGGATCTGCGATGAAAGATAAATATATGGAAACAAATATTTTGAAAAAAGTAACAAACATATCTTAGGAGGTTTGAGGTTAGCAGGATCAATTGGGAGAGAGGAGAGCCTCCGGTCCAAATGTCAACCTATTAGCTTCAGACGTTTAGGCTCTGCGATGAAAGATAAATAGATGGAGAAAAAATCTTTTGTAAAAAGTAACAAACATATGTTGGTACAATTTTGACCCCTTAAACGTTCGAATTTCCATTAAGTACCAAATATGCATTTGTATTTTTTAGATAAGTTACAAATGTTGTATAATTTTTATTTCTATGTGTATTGATTTAAAAGCTAGATGGTGGAAAAAAGACCCAAAATACAGGTTTTACCCGTTTGCTACCTAAAAGGGCCGAATTTCGTTAAAGTACCAGACAGCTATTAGCTTTTTTTATTTAATGCACAAAAATTAATATTAAATTAAATAAAAGTACCAGTTTATTTAAAACAATTACCAGTTAGAGAACGAAAAAGAACCAAAATATCCTTTTTACAGATTTTCATTAACTCAGAAACTTGCATGTTTAATTTTATGTTTCTAGGTCCAACAAATACGGAAATTGAAAAGGTACCAGTTAAAGAACAAAATAGTTCCAAAAACCCTCTTGCAGATTCTCATTCACTCAGAACCTTGCATGTTTAATTTTATCTTTCTAGGTCCAATACTAACGAAAATTCAAAAAGTACCAGTTAGTAACTAAAAAAGTACCAAAAATTTTCCTCATATAGATTCTCAACCACTCAGGACATTGCATGTTGAATTTAATTATTCTAGGTTCAATATTAACGTAAATTCAAAAAATTCCAGTTAATGAACAAAAAACAGTACCAAAAAGCCCTCTTACAGATTCTTATTCACTCAGGATCTTGCATGTTTAATTTTATGTTACTAAGTCAAATAAAAACGGATATTCAAAAAGTACCAGTTAAAGAAAAACAAAGTACTAAAAAGCCTATCTTACAGATTCTCATTCACTCAGGACCTTGCATGTTTAATTTTATCTTTCTAAGTCCAATACTAACGGAAATTTAAAAAGTAAGAGTAAATAAATAAAAAAAAGTACCAAAAAGTTCCCTCTTATAGATTCTTATCCACTCAGGACATTGCATTTTGAACTTTATGATTCTAGGTGCAATATTAACGGCCATTCAAAAATTACCGGTTAAAGAACAAAAAATGCCAAAAAGCCCTCTTACAGATCCAAATACTCTCCGGACCTTTTATGTTTAATACTATGTTTCTAGGTCCAATACTAACGGCAATTCAAAAAGCACCAGTTAATGAACAAAAAAGTACCAAAAATCCCTCTTACAAATTCTCATTAAAGCCCTCTTACAGGTTCTTATCCACTCAGGACCTTGCATGTTTAATTTTATGTTTCTGGGTCCAATATTAACGGAAATTAAAAAAGCACCAGCTAAAGAACAACAAAGTGCCAACAACTTCCCTCTTATAGATTCCTATCCACAAATTACATTGCATATTAAATTTTATGTTTCTAGTTCCAATAATAACGGAAATTCAAAAAGTACCAGTTAGAGAACAAAAAAGTACCAAAAAGCGATTTTACAGATTCTCATTCACTCAGGACCTTGCATGTTTAATTTTATCTTTCTAGGTCTAATAACAACGGAAATTTAGAAAGTACCAGTCAAAGAATAAAAAAGTAACAAAAAGTTCACTCTTATAGATTTTCATCCTAGGTGCAATACTAACGGAAATTCAAAAAGTACCAGTTGAAGAACAAAAAAGTACCAAAAAGTTCCATCATAGATTCTTATCCACTCAGCCCATTACATGTTGAATTTAATGTTTCTAGGTCCAATAATGACGGAAATTCAGAAAGTACCAGTTAAAGAACAAAAAAGTACCAAAAAGACCTCTTACAGATTCTTATTCACTCAGGACCTTGCATGTTTAATTTTATCTCTCTAGGTCCAATACAAACTGAAATTCAAAAAGTACCAGTCAAAAAATAAAAAAAGTACCAAAAAGATCCCTCTTACAGATTCTCGTTCACTCAGGACATTGCATTTTAAATTTTATGTTTCTAGGGCCAATATTAACGGAAACTCAAAAAGTACCAGTTATAGAACAAAAAAGTACCAAAAAGTTCCGCAATAGATTCTTATCCCCTCAGGACATTGCATGTTGAATCTTATGTTTTTGGGTCCAATATTAACGATAATTAAAAAAAATACCAGTTGTAGAACCAAAAAGCTAAAGAAAAATATCAAATTTCCCGTATTTCCCTTTTTTGGTACTATTTGTTCCCCCCATTAAAGTTTCAAAAATTTCAGTATTGTAGTGGGAGGTCATAATTTGGTACGAATATCTCAATGAATGTAGAAAAATGTTTTGTAAAAAAAAGTACCAAAAATAGTTACGATTTTCACCCCTTAAATGTTCGAATTTCGAAAAAGTACCAAATTCGTATTCGTATTTTTTTGATAAGTTTCGAATGTGGTATAAACTTTGTTTCTATGTTTATTGGATCAAAAGATAGATGGGGTGTCAAAAAAGTACCAAAATTCAGGTTTTACCCGTTTACTCCCTAAAAGGGCCGAATTTCAAAAAAGTACCAGACACCTGTCAGCTAATTTTTTTAAAGAACACCGATAAGTATTACATTTTTTTTGTATCTCTTTTAGTTTTGGAGATATAAGATTACCGAATTTTCCCGTTTTTACCCTTTTTTACCCCCTAAGCATTCGAATTTCCAAAAATCCCGTCTTAGTGGATCGATTTGGGGTGTGACCAATCTCTGGTCCAAATTTCAAGTGTTTAGCTTCAGGCGTTTAGGCTGTGCGATGATGAATCAGTGAGTCAGTCAGTCAGTCAGTCAGTCAGTAACGTTACAATTTTATATATATAGATTAGATACCAGCAGAATGTAATGCATTTTCTGGCCCGCTACGGCCTTCGTCAGCATTCTTTGTATCTTATAACTGGATAGTGCCTATTGTAATTTATATAATGAATGTTACTCACCATGAGAAATAAAATTCCTAGATTCTATTATTATTTTTTGTAATTTTCTGGTCCCATGCAGATTCACTATAAAGAAGTTCGACTGTATAAGTTGAAATCTTAAATTAATTTGAAAATGCATTCAAGCTGATTTCTTTAAGCCTTTACCTGAAATCAGAAGATTTGACGTTCCTGTCTCCGCATAGCGATTTTGTCGGTCAATTAGTTGATATTTATTTCCTCAGCCATTATGTTGTTCTAAAACTGTTTATTCAAATTTTTTATTGTATAGAACTTGTTAATTGTTAAACCTTTCAAAAGTCATAAAAAATTAAACTGCATGCATTTATGTATTTTAACAAAAAGTTCTTCTTATAAACAATTACGGGGTCCGCAAGGAAAACCCGGAGGGAACCACTGCTTAAGAGCCTAAACCAATGTTACGCCAGGCAAAGCGGCCTAAATATACTCCAATTATAAGTTTTATTTACTATTAAGATAACTTCTCGTGAACTAAATAAAAAAAAACTAAAATCCAAAATGTAATTTTTTCAATATTTTCACCATTCAGCTTTAAAAAAGTTATTTTCATTTTATTTGAGAACATTGACAGTCTTAAAGAGCGCCTTTATGCACATGGAAACATGTAAAAATGTTTTTTTTTAAGATATGGGTGATTCTCATTTTAAGTGTACAATTTGTGTTTTTATTTTAATTTAAACATTTAATTTATTAAAATATGAGATAGTAATGCTATGTTCACACTTGGGGTTTTAAACGCGTTTACGCAAAATGTTGATTAAGTTAATCAAAGCCGTTTACATTTGAGATGATTAAGATGACAGATGATTAAGAAAAAAACACAACAAACAAATTTATATTTATTTAAAGTATTAAAAATGGATAAAAATACTTTTATAAAGTTATCAGAAGATTATTTTAATGATGAAAATTATTTAAGGATAAAAATAAAAACATTAAGCAGAAATCGTGGCCGGTTGTACACGTTCATGATGGCCGATTCTACATTATACTCATTTTGTGTCATTTTTTCAGTGGATTCTATGTGATTAATGAAGTGATTTAGTTGTAATTATGCCAATTTGAAGTTATTAACAAATCACTTTAATGTATGGGTAATCATCTCGATTATGATGTGATTAGAGGTTAAACACGTTCGAGTTGCTTAAACGCGTTTAAGAACCCAAGCTTAAACATAGTTTTAAACGCGCTTAAGAACTCAAGTGTGAACATAGCATAAGGTTTTCATTCTAGACTTCGCGTAATTAACTGGATTCTAAAATAAAATAAAATTTTTCGAATTTTTAACATTTAACTTAACCGTCCACAAATAGTGAGTATAGTTTTTGAAAACACTATATATTTATTTATCTTCTTTGTTAAAACAAAATTTCATAATCGTAGGTGAAAATTAAGTTCTGACCATTTGTTTAATTCTGTCGGAAAAGTTGATTTTTTTAAAAATAACTATTTCAGGAAATTTATAGATGAAATAGCATGCAAAATCTTCTTTAAAAAAAACTAATTTTATCAAAATCGACGTAAATTTTTATGTTAATACCAGCATTTATAACGAAGTTATGGGATTAAACTATTTTCGGGAAGTGTATGAACCAATATATAAATAAGCTAGGAACAAATTTATTCGAAATACTAACGTAATAAAAATATGGTCACAACACGCAAAGAAAAGACATGGTTGTGGTAAACATATTCTAAGAGCAACATATTATGATAAGAATTATGATTGTAGTCACCATATTAAGAAACATATTATGACTCAATATACTCGTAATATGTCATCATAATATTTTTCCCTTAATCATATTATTATTCTGTTAATCATACTAAGTTAAGAAGTAGTCAAATTATTGTCATGTTAATCATAATAAGATAAGAAACTAATCATATTATTGTCATGTTAATCATAATACGCGAAGAAGTAATCATATTATCATCATGTTAATCATAATAAATTTAGAAGCAATCATAGTATGATACAGCTCCTTTCATAGCTGTCATAAAAATACAAAATAAATTTAAATATTTTTGAATCGATTTTTTATTTTGTGGCTTTTTAAAATTTTTCTTAATGTTAATCAAATAGCGGAGTTCAATATAAGGCTTGCAAAAGAGCAAATGAAAAATCTGTGGTTTTCATGGGCAACCGCGTGTGTCCATTTTTTTGAGTTTAAGATGTTGATGCCATATTGCCTAATTTTGAACGCTCTTTATATTTTTTTGAAAAAAGATGGATCAATTCCGTTTTGTAACGTAATGACAAAGTTTCGGCTTTCCTGAACAATTTGTTTTAAGACATACGCGGTTTCCCATGAAAACCACAGAAATATCGTAGCACTTTTATAAATTATAACGAAATCTCTGTGTGGTTTGTTGTTGGATTTTACAAAAAACTATGATATTTTGCATTTGCACTATTACATCACTAATACTTGAATGAACTCCGCTAATATTTTAATTTTTTAATTTCTTTAAACTTATTTTTTTATGGAATTTTATCTTTTAATTGTTTAACCGCTCACAAATAAAAAAACGACACAACTTCTTCAAAATTATTTTACAAATGGCGCTAACATAATATGATTAGAGTAAAAATAGTTTGATTGCATCTTTAACATAATATGATAAATGTATAGAAAGTTATCATGTTATGGCTATTAAATATCATGATATGGTTGTGAGAAACATAATATGCTTAGAAAGTTATCATAATTAAGTTGTTAGAAAAATAATTATTTTTCGGTCAACAATACTCAAATTCATAATTGCGATAAACATTGATATGTTTACAGTAACTATAATATTGTTGATATTAAATAAAAATAACAATTATTTGTGTACGACAACAATATATTGTTACATTAAACATAGTGTTGTTGCCGTAACCATGCCCAACCATATTTTTTCTCTGCGTGAAAGACTATATTTAGGAAAAAGCTCGATTGGGGGCTCTGTGAAACTATGGACCGATTCTAACCATTTTCTTGGTTCTTGTGACAATTAGAATCTATGTACCAAATTTCATCAAATTATATAATCTTCGATGCGTTTTAACATAAAATCCTTTATTAAACATAAAAATTTGAAATAATTAAAAAAATTTTCGATAACACTCAATTAAATGTTTAGGATACAAACCATGAGAAATTGATGAAACCTTTTTCCATACAACAATTTTTCACTAATTCATAAAACTTTTAAGCATTTCAAGAATTAAGCTGAGTAATGAAGCATACTAAAAATAATAACGCTCAATACACAGAACTTCGGACAACAACAAACGATAAAAAAAAACTATAAAAAGCATTATTTTACCTAATAAAATAATGGCTACCAAGAAAACGTTGCCCCTATATAACACTAGGCGATCGGGTGACACGCCAGGAGACTCGGTTTCCCTTTTACATGAATTCTGTCGAAATTGCAAAGAACTTGGCACTGAGGAGACAGTATTTTGTCTCTAATGTGGCTGTCCAGCCATTAGCTCAACTGGACAAAAGTGTATTGGGAATAACCTTCTACCGGATCACACTGAGGTATCGCGGTGTAAACTCGGCAATATCTTAAATAAATATGTAAAATAATAAAACCAAATGCAAAAATTTTAATAAAACTGTTATAAATTTACACCCGTTCTTTGTGAAATTCATAATTTCTTAATGTGTAACAGCGACAGCAAGCAAAACGGACACGTCATTTTTCATGAGAAAAACAAATATTTTCGTTCATTGTTTTTGCACAAAGTGGACAGTCTTTAGCCTTACTATAATATGCTTAAGTTGGCTTAAGCAACTGTGCGAATACATGTAAATCATGTGTGTCAAACCATAGGAAAACTTTTTGTTAAGTTTTATGAATCTGTCATTTGCTTAATCAAAACGCGAAACTGATAACACTTTCCGTTTCAGATGTTTGAGAGACTTTTTGTAAATTTTTGGCAGAAGCTTCAGCAAGCCTATGCATATTATAGTTGGGCCTTTACACTTAAAAACTTATGAACATTTATAACATATTATAATACAGCATTTAAAATCACGCTAAAGTAGTTTTTATTTTCAAATTTATGTTTTTGCCATACTTTCAAAGGACACGAAAACAGCATTTGAAATGAGAATCAGCCATATACAAATGTATGAATGTGTGGGTAATATAAAAAGTATGACATTTCAGACTTGGTGTAAAGCAAGTTAGTTTTCATTATTCATCTTTAAATATACACATAAACCTAAACATACACGATAAACACCTACACTCACATACTAATATCCCTAATGTGTTTATATTGTATTTAGATGGGAAAATTGTAAATGCAGCTGTATATGTAGTATGAATGTAAGTAGGGGTTGCAAGTCGATTGTAAGCGTAATTGTAATCGCGATAAATCGTATATTTTATTCGTAATTGCTTAAGAAATTCTGCTACTAATAATTCAATCGTTTTTAATATCTTTTTAATTTATCTACAGTTTTAAGTAAAAAAAAGTTTAAAATAATGTCAAACATTCCGATTATATAAAATTGTGCATCAGTTGAACCTGTATAATTAATACAAAAATAGCAAGGACTCCTTAAAACCCCCTCTCAGCACATTGTTGTTTAATGCAAGTTTTCTTATTTATGATAATTACACAGAAAAAATAGAAAATCGACTTCAATTAAACAATTCGTTCAGACAATTAAATTATTTACTAATTTTGCCCCTGCAAAAGAATTAATCATATCAATTAAAGAATTTGTAAATTCGAGTCGTGATACACAAATTGAGTCAATTAAAAAATTAATTGCATAAACTAAAAAATACACAACATTAAAATTTATGTGTTTTGAATAAAAATATTAATTGCAACAGACAAAAAATTAATTGAACAAATTAATGTACACCAATTAATTATTTAATTGAAAAATTGTTGGCAAACATTTTTTCTTTGTATTATCTTCATTTAAATATTTGAAAGCAATGTGGTTTTGTAAAAGCTTGTCATCTGATTTTAGATATGTATTCATTTATATAAATGTCACTAACAGATATTTAAGATTGATTTAAAAATATCACTTAAATCATATATCTTATATTAATTGGTTAACGTGCTAGTACGCAAAAAAAAACTAAGTGTGCAATCAATAGAGAAGATTTCGACTCTATACTACATACTTCTCGCCAAGAAAAAGAATCCCAGATCAGAATTGTTGTTAAATTAATGTTTAGGTGGCTAGAGCCAGCCCGTTTCGTTCGTTGGAGGAATTTAAACATATTGCTGACTTATGACCGCGATACCTCAGTGAGATCCAGTTGAATTAAAGGCCGGACAATCACATAAGAGAAAAAATACTTTCTCCTCAGTGCCAAGACCTTTGCAACTGCGACAGAATTCAAGTTAAGGGAGGCCGAGTCTGCTGGTGTGTCACCTGATCGTCTAGTGACCCCAATCTCGAGATGTCCTTTCGGGTGAAGTAAATAAGATGCAAAGAGGGGTTTCTGTTTTATATGGGTCACGTTTTCTTAGTAGCTCTGTAGCTATTCAGTAAAGGCCTGCATAAATGTATTTGAAAATCCAACACACAACAAAAATCAAACAAAAAATTTACGGAGCTGTTCGTCGCGCAATTCAAATAATGTTGTACGGGTAAACAAATCAAAGAAATATACTCCAGACAGTACTTTTCTCTTTCAAAATATTTCAATGCAGTAAAAAATATGTGCTTATACTCCTAGTATTTGAAAATTATCTTGTGCAGTCTGCAAGAATTTGTCTGTCTTACGTATCAGACGCATAAGAGATTTTGTGATGTTTACTTGTCTGTCGTTTGTGGCGTACGCATTTAAAGAATTGTTGTTTGCAAAGATTTTTTGTTGCAATATTATCAAAGAAATAGATACACAAAAAAACTTTACATATCCCAAAAAGGGTACTTTTCATTCCCTTGTTAATTCTTGAGAGTATTTCTTATACCCGCACTTTCACTGTAGTAAAGCATTTGTTTTTGGCTTTTACACGTTTACAGACTTTAAGGTTATTTTTTCGTCTACGCTTCTATTCAGTATTCGCTTGTGAAAGCGACGCCAGAGTATAGAGTTAGAAAATTATTCAATGATTTAAATGTGTGTTCAAATGGAATTGTTAATGCCCCTTTTATTTACACAGTAAAAACTTCGCTTACTTTTTCAAAATTAATACTTTCTTTCACTCATTATTAAGTAGCTTTCTTCTATAACAACTTCCAAAACTATTTATTTTTTTAGATGTGTGTAGCTAAAAAATAATAACTTACTTTTAAATGCGTTGAGCTGTAAATAAGACAACTGGTTGTGTTAAGTTGTAATTTGTTATTTGTAATTAAAAAATTACAACTCAACTAAGTTGAGTTGTGAACCGTAATAGGGCCCGGCCCTTAAATGCAATTCACATGTAACATTTAATATTAATTCAACTAGGTTTAAAAATTGTAATATGATTTGAATTTAAATTAACGGTTGTATTTAATTTTTTATTCCAATCAAAACGCAAAGTCATAAAAGGTACGATGAACCGATAATCGCGACTAGTTGAAAAATGTTAAATCGTTAATTGCGATTATAAAAACTTTTCAGAAAATGCAAACCCTATAGATTTTTTTTTATAAATATCCCTGATTTTTGCTTCCCTTTTATATTAGTTCGTATTTAAAGCCCCCATACTGTTTTTTTTTCAAATATCATTCCTTATTACTAACTAACACTGTCTTCCTGCCTCAGTATGTGCTGTCAATTTTTGTGTGCATGCTCATATGTGTATCCCTTGCTTTCCCTTTTATTTGTTGTCCATATTCCAAATGTTTTATAGCCGGAAGCATATTTTGCTTGTACATTTGTTTTACTACTAATACAGTAATACAATCATAACGGTTGTCTTACATTTTGCAAAAAAAAGAAGCAAAATACTCGTCAACTTTCGTCAGTCCACAACAGCAATAATAAAAGGTACTTCCAAACGGGATTGTACGTTTGGAGGTACTTCCTTTATAAGACATTAAATATAAAAAAAGAATTCTCCGCCATCGTGCAATTTTCAGAAAACTGTTTCTATGGGTGAGTGTATGTTTGCAAGTAAGTGAAAGGATGAATGGTTTAGTGAGGATAAGCTTATGCGCGCTAGTGTGTGTGTGTAAAATAGATAATGGTTTATGACCTTAAGTTCAATATCAAGATTTTAAAACTCTAGTATGAGTTTTAAAGCATTAAATCTCAGGTATAAGTTTTAAAGCATTAAAACTCAGGTATAAGTTTAAAAGCATGAAAACTGTATTTAAGATTCTCTTTTGTATAGTTTGCTTTATAAATTTTGCTAATCTTTTGGGAAAAAAATTAATTTTTAGTATAAATATTTATTTGGAGTTTTAAGATCATAGAACAGTTTTATGTCAATACTGTTTTTACAGCAGGGGTAAAAAAATGGAGGCATATTGACTTGTAATTCCGTTTGTAGCACATTAAAAGAACACGGGTCGGCAAAAAAAAATTGTTTTATTTAAAAATATATAGAATAAAAAGATTTTAAGACGCTAAACACAAATCCGTTGCAGTTCTTTTTATGGGTGGGAGAAATATTTCTGCCGAAATAAATCGGTTCTGCCAATACATTTCATCATAAGTTGAGAAGGTTTTTTCGGATTTTGATCGAAACACTTACAAATTATGAAAATTTTTTATAGAATTTTTTTTCTGAATCATTTGCTGGTAATTTTATCCAAATCGGACAAATCCTTCTCTGGTGAAATTTATAAGCAGAACCGCCTTAAATCGGGCGAAATATTAGTCATGCCCATGATAATGAATAATAAATAAACTTAACATTTGTCCACCGATTTTCATGATATATGGCTTATTTTATTCGTAATGTATCTGGCTTTCTAATAATAATAATTTAACATTTTGTATGAAAAACAAAATGTATCGCAACTTGTTTCTCAATAAGTTCGGCATAGTTAAAAATATAAAAAATGTTTTGTTGATGAGTTAAAGGAAATTTTAATTATTCCTAATAGTTTGTTTGTGTTTTACTTACAGTTTGCAAAATATTACACCCGCCCATTAAAAAACTAAAAGTGATAGAAAATAACTTAAAACGGCTTTGGATTCAGCACGCTTATTAAATTTAATTAAAACCACATTACAAAGTTCTTGCTCACGACCTTTTGGTTTTTTGTCAACCAGTGTTATCATTAAAAAAATATAGTGTCTTTGCATGTTTAAACTGATCTGCACTAGCATTGTTATTTAAACAAAAAATAAAAGTATGTTAAAACCCAATTTGTTCAATGCCACCAAAAGGCCTATGAATTAACAGGATTTTCTAGGAAAGCTGTTCAAAGAAAACAACCCACAAAGACAAATTGCCCGCGTTTTTATTAAATTTGGAGATACTGTACCAAAGATTTTAAAAGAATACAATTCCGAAGGTTCTACAAAGTATTTACTAGCCGAGAAGTAGGAATAATTGCAGCGTTTTAAAAACTGCAGTCAAAGTGGAAAAACTGACATTTCTTCCACTTCTTCATTTGCCATTGGCCACAAAAAAACAACTGCTGCTTTTAATTCTGATTCATTAAATGTAAACAATCGATGTTAAACCAACTCAAAAAGCGAAAAGTTGTGCACAAATTTTCGATTTTTGCTCGACCGTTTTTGGTTTCGACTGCAGTTTCTTAAACCCTGAGAATAATCTAACAATCGGAGATACATTTATTTTCTTTCTTTAAATTAGTTTTGAAATTTTTCTTTTAACTAGTGTCGAAATTGAATAGCTGTGCAATTATTTTAGTGAATTAGCAGTGCAATTATTTTAGTGGTACACTGTATGTATTAAAAAGAAAAGCAATTTTTGGAAACAAAATTACAAATCCTAAAACAAAATATAACTTCCTTAATTCCTTTTGTCAAATTTAATTCAATATTGCAGAATTACAAATTCCATGCTTTTACTTCTAAAGAATAAAAAATTTGCTTAGTTCTGAAAGCTTTACTCTCTAAAAAAAGCACATCCTCAAATGAATTCCTAGGGATTGTGTAATTCGATTGAATGTTTCAAATTTGTGTGTGTCCAATTTTCTACAAATTAAAAGTTTTTGTTATTCCATTGAAATAATAAATTCTTGAAAAATGCTTTATTTTATATTCTTTTTTTTCATTTAATCTATACAAACAAGTAAGAAAGTATAGTCGGTCAAGCCCAACCATATTATACCCTACACAGCAGGATTTAAAGACAAATTTAGGAGATTTTACTCTATTGGGGATGCATGCAGAATCATGAATCCGCCAAAACAAAATTATGTTATGCGGTCAAAATATAAGAGTTTATTGTGTCAAATATTATCAAGATATCTAAAACTCTTTATTTATATATATTGTCGGTTAATTTTATATCAGCGTTTTAAAAACTGCAGTCAAAGTGAAAAAACTGCCATTTTTCCACTTCTTCATTTGCCATTGGCCACAAAAAAACAACTGCTGCTTTTAATTCTGATTCATTAAATGTAAACAGTCGATGTTAAACCAACTCAAAAAGCGAAAAGTTGTGCACAAATTTTCGATTTTTGCTCGACCGTTTTTGGTTTCGACTGCAGTTTCTTAAACCCTGAGAATAATCTAATAATCGGAGATACATTTATTTTCTTTCTTTAATTAAGTTTTGAAATTTTTCTTTTAATTAGTGTCGAAATTGAATAGCTGAACAATTATTTTAGTGAATTAGTTTAAAAAATTTTATTTTAATCTGTGTCGAAATTAAATAGCTGTGCAATTATTTTAGTGGCACACTGTATGTATTAAGAAGAGAAGCAATTTTTGGAAACAAAATTACAAATCCTAAAACAAAATATAACTTCCTTAATTCCTTTTGTCAAATTTAATTCAATATTGCAGAATTACAAATTCCATGCTTTTAATTCTAAAGAATTAAAAATTTGCTTAGTTCTGAAAGCTTTACTCTCTAAAAAAGCACATCTTCAAATGAATTCCTAGGGATTGTGTAATTCGATTGAATGTTTCAAATTTGTGTGTGTCCAATTTTCTACAAATTAAAAGTTTTTGTTGTTCCATTGAAATAATAAATTCTTGAAAAATGCTTTATTTTATATTCTTTTTTTTCATTTAATCTATACAAACAATTAAGAAAGTGTAGTCGGTCAAGCCCGACCTTATTATACCCTACACAGCAGTATTTAAAAAAAAATTAGCGAAGGGGCTAATGGTATATAGCCATTGTAGAAATTATTGTCGTTAAAATTTATATAAACGTTTAAAAAACTGCAGTCAAAGTAAAAAAAAACTGCCATTTCTTCCACTTCTTCTTTTGTCATTGGCAAAAAAAAGCTATTGCTTTTACTTCTGATTCATTTTACGTAAACAGTAGCTGTCAAACCAACTCAAAAGGCGTAAAGTTGTACACAAATTTCCGTTTTTTGTTCGACAGTTTTTGGTTTCGACTGCAGGTTTTTAAACCCTGTTTTAAACCAATTTCAACATTTCAAAGGAAGTTATGGCAAAAAAGCAGTATATGTATTGTGATAAGATATTTAAGTTTGCAATAAAATATTTTTGGGCCCAATTGAAATACAAACATAATAAGACGGTTAGTGGGAACAAAGACTCTATTCCGAAAAGAAGTTTGTATGACCCGATTCACACCTTTTGCCATAGTATTTGTCATTGTGGCTATTAGAACATATGCTTTAAATTTCGTTAAATGATTCTAAACTAACGACCTGTACCTTGTGTGCAAACAAGATTTAAATGGACAGCCAGCCGGACGGATGTACATCGTTAGTTAGATCGATTCAGAAATGTATTCCAAGTCAATGAAGCAATAGTTTTATGTGTTACAGACATCAGCACGAAAGCATAATACCATAATACCCTCTCCAACAATGGTGCTGTGAATATAATTAAAACAACATTTTTTTAAATCATTAAATTTCTAGTAAACCAAAAGAAAGTTTTGTATTGAAATTCATTTGATTTAACTACACCCAGAGAAAAAACATGTTTAAATATGGTCACCTCCAACAAAACTATTTTTAGAGAGAATTTTAAACATATTATGTTTAATTTAACCATAATATTGTCACTGACAACCATATTATGGTTAAATAAGTCCTCCGTAAAGAATCCACAACCATAATATGGTTGCCTCCGAACATGTTATGGTTAAAAATAACTAATATATGTTTAACACTTATAATAGCATGGTTGGTTTTCAACCATAGCATGTTGCTCTTTAAAAAGAGGAAAATACTATTATTAATTTTTAAACAAATTATTGACATATTTAACAATATTAGTTTTAGAGGCAACCATAATATGGTTGTGGCTTCTTGATGGAGGACTAATTTAGCCATAATATGGTTGTCAGTGACAATAATATGGTTAAATTAAACATAATATGTTTAAAATTTTCTTTGAAAATAGTTTTGTTGGAGGTGACCATAGTAAAACATGTTTTTCCTCTGCGTGTAGAAAAACAAAACATTTAAAATGATACAGAAATACATTTTAGACAATCCTTATCATTCACAGGAATTGTTATTTCCATATGAATACATTTATATGGAAATTAATTAAAAAAATTTAAAGCAGGAAGAATAAAGTAGTGGAAAAGAATGCTTAAATCAAAAATGATTTTTTTATATTTTTAGCGAATTAATTCTGTTTTTTCTTTTGATGCTTTAATTGGAACACATAACAGTAATACATATTTTTGTTTATCGTTAACTAAATTTACAAAAAAATTTATATGTTCAATACGCATTTTGAAAATTAAAGTAACGAAAAACAGATTGCAAAAAAAATTACATGAGTCCCTGAGATTTTGCCTAATCACAGGTAGCAATTAGTGTAAAATTATAAACTCGCCCTTGTTTAGGAGTTAAAGCTATCTAACCTCCACTGCTTTTGGAAAATGCCAGTAGCTTCTATTAAATAGCAACAGCACCTAAGTAGTCCTCCCTCAGGCCGAACTCTCCCACAAGTGGAGAAAAATCAGCCCTTCAGTGGGCTTTTCAGAATTATTCCTACCAGCGACTTTTCGTTTAATCCGCAACCACGACGTGATCCCCAAAAGCATCCTGTCAGCGGACAGGTGAAACCTTCGCCAAAATTGGATAGGATTTCAGGTCATCCGAATCTCAAGAAATCTCTAAATTTTGGCCAAATACCACCTCATTTCCACCGGAGGATGTGACACCAAAAGGTGTCAAATTATATTCTAACCTAATTTACCGCGCACTTGTAACTAAGATCTTTAGCCCGTAGTAGTGAAACAGACCAGAATTTTTAGCCGGGAAACCGATCACTGATGCCCCAGCCCACTTCCCACTAACCTACCGGAGCTCAAAATTCATATATTTAACTTTTACACATATTTATATGTTTAAGCTATAAAAATATATTTTGGTGATTGAGAAGGTGTGCTATTAAGTCATATCGTCATAATCTCCTGAATAATATTTTACAATTGCTTACAAAAAATCATTGTTGTGTTTCAAACAAAATAAAAATTTTAATGCTTGACTCGTCATAACTGTACAGTAGAAAATTAAATTATAAGCGGTAACCCACAGCAGTCATATATATTTCTTGTAATTATTTTAAGACATATGACTTTACAACTTTATGACTACCTTGTGATTCCCCCGATTGTGTGTTATAAAAACGCAGAAGTCAATTGCATTTATAACACTTCAGATGTTGATATTAAAATATTTTTTATTTAAATAAAGAACTTTTGAATTTTAAGTTAAAATTAAAAACAGGGTAATTGTAATCCCCCCATATTCATAAAAAATATTTGACATATTTTAAACTTTTATGAAACAAATTTTAATTGAAAATTCGTTTTATAAACCTGAAATACATATTTGCTATGAATAAGGCCCGTATTGATTTATCATTATTGTTATACACATTTTAATACAATTATATCATTCATATGTATGTGTGTGTAGGTGTCCTGTGGTGCCTTCAGAAACAAAGACATTTTTTTATTATAGTTTTTGTTAAATACATTTAACTTCATTGTCATTTGTAAACAATATTTTTAGAAAATTTTGGTCAATTGTTTTTACACAATTGAGAAAAGTTAACTTATGAAAAAAATTTTCAGAATGTTTTGTAATATTCACATTTATTAACATGAAGTTGGCTGCCTGTAGGTGTATTTGTATTTATAAAAAAAAAATATAAAAAGGAGAAAAGGAAAGACAAGATAAAAATACAAAAATGGCAAGGCTAGGACTTCATAATGTGGACTCTAATGCAATTTTAAAGCAGAATTTTAATATTGCAAGTTTGCACTATGTTACTGATCAGTTCGAGTTTCCCAGTAAAATGCATGACCGGTTAGAGGACTAAATTAACCATAATATGGTTGCCGGTGTCAATTATATGGTCAAACTAACCATATTATGTTTAAAAAGGTTCGCTCAAAATAGTTTTGTTGGATATGACCATATTGAAAAATGTTTGTTACCTATTGGTTAAGTTCCACCATGTGATTAGGTCATATGTCAGGTACTCATGTAAATCATTTCCACATTGTACGAAAGAAAATTGTCTTTAATAAACACAAACTGGCAGTTTTTTACATTAATCCGTAAACTACACATGTTTTCCAATGAAATTCACTTTAAACTTTTAACAAAAGTTATCTTTAATACTCTATAATTAAGTTGCTGAAGGCAAATTAATTGAATTTTTTTAAATAATTAAAATCGCAAATTTGCCTAAAACATTAAACAATATTAAATTGATTTAACAAGCCAATTAAAAAAATTATTAAGATCAAGAATCAAATTAATTTGAACTGACATGACCATATGTACGTTCTATTTTCAAGGACATAATTTATCGAAATGCATTTGATTTATAAACTCATTAAAAGATTTCAAATATACCCAATGCCTGTTTAAAAAAATATTTAAAAGAAGAAAAAAACGTAAAACTTAAATAACACTCATTCGTACCGATAAGCCAAATGCAATTAAAATTAATTATACGCCGCATTAATTAAAATAGATGCTGCAAGTAATTAAAAATGAAATTAAATGTCTTTAAAATTAAACTCAAAAATAAGTTACATACTAGAGGTCTGCACAAATGATTTGGTAGCCAAATGAATGCTGTGTGTGTATTTGATATGCTTATCAAATGTGTAAAAAAAATGAGAGCGAGTCATTCACGCTCAATCATTTAAAATGAGAGATCAACACAACACCGTTCATTAAAAAGTTAGCCACATGCACTTACACTTATTGTGTGTGTTTTTCTATTATTGTTTATTGTTTGATAAACTCAAATTCATACATATTACAATAAAAAAACCTGAGCGAAGTTAAAAATCACACTAATCATTCGTGTGTTTCTTGACTTTCTTATTTTGGTAAGTGAAGAGGAAAGTTAAAATTTTAACAAAAAAAGTAATAAAATGAAATGGTTGTAATAAATGTATTTTTTATATGCAAAAACAATAACAACAATAATATTATAAAAAAAATATTTTAAAATATGACAAACCAGTATACAAAGGCAATAATTCTTAAGCACTTATTACACTATATTTTTATTCATTGATGATATAGAATTGATAGAAAGAAACAGTAAATGTCAAAAAATAAGTAAAATTGTTCAACTTAAAATTGACATTTCAATCTTAAAATATTAAAAGTGTTGCTGAATCAGCGGTTTATGGGCAAATTCAGCGACTTACCGCTTTTTTGTTTGTTATATTTTTGTGTTTCTAATAAACAAAACGTTGACAACATTTAATAAATAAACAAAACAATTACAAAAAAAAAACTAAAAAACTTTGTTTACATTTTTTATAGTTTACTCTTTCTAACATTTACCGTTTCATTCCATCAATTCTATTTCAATTCAATGAATCATCTTTTACTAATATTTTAATATTTTGTTTTTAATACGATAAAAAAATTTAAAACACAAAACACATGTTGTGTTGATAAAACACAATATGTACATCGTCACACAAGTGTATTTACTCGGATTAAAGAGCAAATTTGTTATTTATACCTGTATCAAATATTTCTCTCACAACACTCACATAAATAATTGAACGCTTTGCACACATAGGCTATTACTTACACACTATTAATTGTGTATGATTCTAAAATCACACACAACACACTACTTGCTAGTTTGATATGTGAATTCATGTGTCGTTTAATCGCACACATGCAGACCTCTATTACATACACATAAATTGATTGGCAATCTTAAAAATAAATAAAGAAACAACCTGAAAGCTTCATATTTATAAGGAGGTAAACAAAAAGTAATTAAAATTGCTGATATGGCTTTAGCAAATCCGGCTAACTTTAAGAAAAAAACTGGTAGATTTCACGTTCTACTTTATTTATTTCATAATTGTCATATGATTCTCTAGACTTTAATAATTCGAAAACAATCATACGCACTGCATGACATAACACAAAATCAATTGTTCACCTTGATTCTTTGAAATATAGATTTTATTTCGAAAAAAAAGTAGAATTTGATTAGGTTTTATTTTTTGGAATTTTTTGCACTTTGAGAATAAAGAAATTTAAGAAAATATAATATTTGAAAGTACTTGAATAAAAATCGTAAAAAAGAAAATTTACTCATTTCATCTGACAGATCATGAAATTCCGGAAGATCAGACCACAAACGGCTGAGATATGAGCAAAAAACGACGACTGCCTTTCATGTAAACCCCTAAAATCTCTTTGGTTTAGTGAGAATAAATGGCATACATATAGCACTTAATCAACAAGAGGGTAGTAACTAAAAATTTAAAAAAGTAGACAAAATAGCACGATATTTTTACAGCGTGTAGATATTAGGGAGATCGATCGAATAGTATTCGACCAGTTTTAATCGGTTATTTTAGTTTTTCCCAAGTCGAATATTTTAAAATGTCCATTTTTCGAGTATCGAATAAACCGGTTATTTTAGGAAAATAAACCGGTTATTTTAGGAAAATAAACCGGTTATTTTAGTAATGTGTAACTTATATACGTTTTCCTTACTTTTGTTTAAAATGTAAAAGTTTTATAAAGAATGTCAAAACAAAATGAAACAAACGTCAAAAAAAAACATTATGGGCAATGTAAATACAAATTGCTTATATAACCAAAAACAATTCAAAATACTGGGTGCCCCGGTAGGCTAGTTGTTAGTGCGGGGGTTGCGGGTTTGATGCCCGCCAGAGACTCTGGTCTGTTTCACTATAACGGGCAGAAAGAAGGTCTACGTTACTATTGCTCGGTTAATCAAGTTAGAATATAATTTGTAATTGTATTTGTAACTAATTAAATAAATAAATAGATAATTCAAAATACTTAAAAAAAAAATTAAGCTTAAAAAGTAATTAAGTAGCAATTTGACAGAATTCTAAATACTATTATTATTAATAATTTAGTAAGTTCTTGTTGTTATTGTTATTACTGTTTGAATTTTGTGTGATTTTTGTGTTTGTATTGATGTTTAATAAACTTAAGCTACGGTCACACTTATTAAATATTTGATCAAATAAGCGTAGCCCCTACTTTTGTTAATAGTTAGTAAAATTTAAAATGGTCTTTATATTACAAAATAAACTAATTATACTACTAAACATAGCAAAAAACTGTTTTTTGTAAGATGTGGTATTTTAATCAAAAGAAATATTGATATTAAGCGAAATGATTTTTTATTTTGGTTGTTGCTCCCGTTTTTTTCGTAAAATATTTGATAAGTCTGACCGTAGCTTTATATTGTTGTTTTTAGACTATCCCTGATGATGATATTTAAGGAATATCGAAATATTGGATGTATTTAAATAAATAAAAATTATTTAAAAAACTTATGACCTCGAGCTTGAGTATTTATTTCTTTGAGATTCTATAAGGAAAAGGTCGAATAAAAAAACCAACTTTTATTACTATATATATATATCTTTATAAAGATGTTATCTCTGGTGATAATATCGAACTGATTTAAAAGACAATGGCGCTTAAATAGCCCTAAAATGATAAGTTGCAAAGGTTCTTCAACGTCACGACTTATTAATCCGTTTTAATTAGCCTACAAGTTTGACGACATAAATATACGCCAAGTAAAACTTGACTCTGTTCCAAGTAGTTTTTAAGAGACTGAAAATAATACTTTACTAAAATATGCTGCCAATTATGAATGAACAACTCTTAAGTAGTTCTAGCATATCTTCATGCTTAAAACAAAAATTAAAATAAAATTAAAGGAATCAAACAATCTCATGGAAGGGTTTCAATTGTGATTGACGAATTGACAGATATTTCATACAAAAAGCATGTTCATATTACTGTTGTTTATATAATACTGAAACAAAAAAAAACAAAAAATTGAAATATATAATCCTGGATAAGAGGTTTTGTTTGCAACTTTTCAAAAATATGGCTGAAGTTTACTGATTCATACAGACATGCTTAGCCACCAAGAAATTAAAACTCATTTGAAATATATTTGGGAGAATATCTCAAATAATAAATGTATTAAACTCCTTTAAAACCAAAGTTTTTCAAAATTTCTACAGCTATGTTCACACCTATTAAATATTTGAAGTCGTACACGTAACCACTAGTTTTCTTAAAGAATTGTTTGGCTAGAGCAAACATTATTTAACTGTTTCTTAACTACATTATGTACACATAAATACAATAATCATCTTAGACATAAAGTTTACCAAAAAAATAGAAATTCTTAAAAATAAAGCTTTAGTTTAATCAATTTACTGGTCATGCTTTTTTTATTTTATCGTCAAATATTTGTTAGGTCTGAACATACCTTAAGTCATATCTAATTAACTTTTTTTTCCAAATACTTATCTGATTTTTGTATTTTAATGTATTCGAATTAAAACCGGTTAACCGGTTATTTTAATAATGCTTAACCGAAAACTGGTTTCTTTTAAATATGAACTATTCGGAATATTCGAAAACCGGTTATTGAAAAAAGTCGAATAACCCCAGTTGGCCATGTGTTCGAGACAACGTCGACGACGCGTACAAGACCCATGGTAAATCGCTGACGACATGTTGGCGACAGCCAGAGGAAATCGTCGACGACTTTTTCGAACAAAGGGCACCAAAATCGTACACGACAATTTGAACGACACCATCATGCACATTGTCGTTAACGATCATATGGGTGACAATGTGGTGAAAGTTGTCATTGGCGACTACATAAACGACTTTTTTCTCATATCGTCGTTGATGTTCTATAAGCGACATAACCTTAATAGTGTCGTTGATGACAGTATTGCAGATACTATCCACAATTTAGTCGCCGAAAGATTAATGACAATACGCTTTTTCAGTAGAGTTTTGTATAGAAATAGATAGATATGTATCTGTTGCGTTTTGACAAAACATCTTAAGTCAAATTTAAAAAGTTGAAAGAACTGGTTTTTTTCATACGAGTTCTCATTCAAAAAACATTTTTGTTAACGTTTTTAAAATTTTGTATTATTAACGAAATTTTTATTTAATTTTGATTTATTTTATTTTGTAATAAAAAAAAAATATTGACAACTAGTCCCATGTTTATGAGACATTTTCATAAATTTGTTTTGAATATCATCTTATTTGGGACAAGATGAGCGACAATTTCATGCATATTGTCGCCAATATTGCATGAAATGGTCGCTTACGTTGTCCTCAATAAAGCCTTGTTGAAGACAAATTTAAGAAAATGTCTTATATAAAGTCGTAAATACGATTTATACACGACAAAATACATCTTTTATTACTTAAGTTGTCTTCAACAATTTTATATGGGCGACAAATTTTAGAATGTCCTGAGGACATCGTTGACGACATTTGCATCTATGACCATTTGGCCAACTGGGCCGATCACCCTAGTAGATATGAATATTACGTATCGATTTATTCGAAAAAATGAAACAATAAAAAAAAGTTAATGACTTCTTGTTGATCAAGTGCGATATGCTTGCATGTGTTTGCTATTAAATGCCAAAAAGGTTTTTAAAGCAACAAAACACGTACAAAAATGCCACGAAATATAAAATTATGATTTTAAATTTAATATAAGACTTTAATAAATTTTTCAGAAGTCAGATATGATAATGAATAATGTAGGAAAATATAAGTGGGAACAAGTGGGACAAAACTGAAGATTAGATTAGCAGAACATAAACATGACCAAAAATATAGGAAATATAATTCGGTCCATGGAACGGTATTATCAACTCATTGTAGGGATTTTAATCATTATCCTGATTTTGAAAACACATCAATTTTGAATACGGAAAGTTTTAAGAAACGTAGGTATATGTTAGAAATGTTGCAGATAAATAATGTTCCATTTGAGAAAAGAATTAATTAATTTCAAGAAAGATACTGAGGGCTTAGCTCAGATTTATAGACATTTATTGAATAAAAATAAATAGGTTTATGGAAGGGAAAATTACAAATAGGTATTTTTCCTTGATTGTTTGTAAAGTGAATTTCAGATGGCAAAGCTCAGTTGGTGAAAATTTGTTAAGGGAAAATAACTATTGACGAAAAGGGATATTAAAATAGGATTTAGGCTTTGAACATACTATTTAAAATTTAGTTTTTTCCTTTTTGTTTGTTTGTTTGTCTTTTTGTTTAAAGTTTGTTGAATGGAATTTTTAAATGTATTATGATAATTTTGTACATTGAAATTTTCCAATTTATTTTCCTATATTTTATTTTTCCATTTATTGTCAAACACAATTTTGTAATTTAATTTTATTTAAAAAATTTCCTGAAGAAGATTTCCAACGGAAATCGAAATAAATATTTTAATTAATATTCAACATTTTTTTATTTTACAAAAAAGCTTTATAAAATACATAACTGAAATTTAGCTCATGTAATAAATTCGAAAAAATAAAAAAATGTTAAATATAATATAAAGTAACCTACGAAAGGAAATAATTCCCAGTTTCTATTTTAATTAATTTTATAAAAAGGAGCCCTTAAGCTTGAAAAATTTATTAAAGTCTAATATGTAATAAAAAAGTTCGAAGAGAAAAAGGATTATAAGATATTAAATTTAGTAAAAAGCCAAAAAAAGTTCGAATATATATTTAGCTACTTAATTTATTTATTTTTTTTTTTTAATACATACTTTTTATTTGGGTAAAAGCGTTTGATAACAAAAATTAGTACCTGGGAATTATTTCCCTGTGAAGGTTACTTTATATTATATTAAACATATTTTCATTTTTCGAATTTATTCTATGAGTTAAATTTCAGGTCTGTATTTTATGAAGCTTTTTTGTAATAGTTTTATTCCTTAAATTTTTCAGAAATGACTTTATACACTACCAGACTATTATATTGTATTTTCTTGTTACATTTTACCTTAGCTTTCCTTTGGAAAGCAATGAGGTATATTTTATGTACAGAAAAATTTACAATTATTAGACACCAGCAGAATGTAATGCATTTTCTGGCCCGCTACGGCCTTCGTCAGCATTCTTTGTGTCTCACTGGATAGTGTTACTTTATAAATTGAATGTATTTAACTCAACTATTTTAACAATTAGAAACTGGGAATTAGAATAAATTCGAAAAATGAAAATATGTTTAAAAATTAGTACCTTTAAAAAAGCACTCCAAAGTACTAATTTATCACAATATACATACCATCACTTATTCCCATTATTTCTAAAGAGCAAAGCGAAGAGATACTCTCTTATTAAAAAGTCATAAAGCCTATTTTTAAAGAGAATTAAGGCCAATATTTTCTCCTATTTCTTAGAAAATTCTCTTAAATAAACAAAACATTTAAATTATTGATTAAAAAATTGCATAAACAAACAACTAAATAAACAATGCTGCCTTTAAAAAATGAACTTGATAATAACTCTGAGATTTAATACTAAATTTTATTTGTTCACATTTACAGTAATTTTATTAAACTTTTTTTATTTTTTTAAGCATACACTTTGTTCTGGAAATCACATTTTATCAAAGTGATTAAAAATAAAAAGGAAGGTGTTCGGTGCTTTTAGTTTCGTAAATTTTAAACGTTTAGCAACGTTACCAACTTTTTGAAATAACTTTGCAATTTTTGCGACTATCATACCAGTCATTAAAAATTACTAAAATAAATACTGAATGGGCTATTTATTAGTTTTTTTATGCATTTAGTTGATTTATTTACAACAAATAGTTTAAAATTAACCCATTTTTCACCGACTGGTGACTAAAATTACCAGCCCTCTTACTGTTTTTTTTTTCTATTGGTTACTAAGAATCTTATTTCGCTTGTATCTTTAACGTCGAGCAAAAGGAAAAATGAGTTAAGAAAATTCGACGACATATATTTTCTGCCACAAAAATTTTATTTGCTTTTGTGATTTCAGGCTTGTTTTATTATTCTCAAATATAAAAAACAGCTGTTTGCTTGTGCTTTCGGCAATTAAAAAACCACACCGAAAAACACAAAAACGAACCGCACAAAATCACACGTGTGATTTTAAAAGCACATGTGATTTGAAATCACGTGGGTCTCAGAACAGGCCTGGTAAATTATTTTCATAAAACAGATTCATATTCGTTAGTTTTAAAGTCAAATTTTTCTCTGAGCTATCATTTTACAACTATTGATATTAAAATTTAAAGAAAACTTTCCTTGAAACCTTCAACATATGTATGTTATCTTTCCCCGGCAACTTATTTGTGTGTATTTAGCATACAAAACCATACATTTTTAACAATGACGCCGGCTTCTTAAAACATAAAAAATTCGTACTCCAATTTTTGTTAAAGAATTTTTGCGTTTTCTTCTTCTTCTTCTTTCTTTTCTTTTCATTTCTTTTTCTTATTTTGCGTCTACATCAAACAAAAAAAGACGAAAAATATACATTAAGAAAAATCGTGTCTCCATGCATGACCTACCCCATCATCAGTGTCTATTACAATGGTAATGGCGTCAACATGCTACCACCAAAGGAATATTAACCACAATACAACAACAACAACAACAACAACTACACTTTAAAAAAGAAAACAAATAACTCAGCACTCAAATTTAAACGAACATACATTTATACATATTTACTTAGATATTTATGTATGTTTGTGTATGTTAATTTTCCGTTAAATAGGTTAAGGCCAGTTTACACGGTAATACAATGTATTACGACTTTGTAGAATCAAAATATTATGAAATTCTCTCCGTGTTTAAAAGAAAAAAATAAAAATCTTTTGTAAGTATAATTCATGTTTACACGGATGGTATAAGTAAAATCAAAAATAATAAAAAAAAACAGATGGTTGCAGTTTTAAATTTTTACAAAAACAACATGAAAATTTCCTGAGTTCATTTTAGTTGTTTTTGTAATTGTATAAAAATGCTACCACCTTCAATATATTCCGTTAAAATACACTTCTGGTGTGATGAGAATACATAAGTTTCTAAAATGGTTTAGAAAAAAAGCATTTACCGACCGCTTGTCAGATTTTGTATCCGTATTCTCTCTTACTCAATACATTTTGCTTTTACATGATAAGATTTTTCTCATTCTACATAATTATTCGACAAGTCGTAATACAAAATATTACCGTGTAAACTGGCCTTTAGTGGGATATGGTGGGTTACAAACTGCTTTCTGTTGCCGTTAGTATTGGTGATGGTGGTGAGTTTCAAAAACATGCATATTTTTCTTTTAAAAATTCCTTCCAAAGTTCGTGTTTGTGGAGTTTCCCAATTTTTAGTTCTTTTAGATGTTTGCATGAGTTTATTTATGCGTGCTAAAGGGAATGTACAGTATTTAAAGAAAATCTTTTGTCTGTGTCAAAAAGGAAAGAAAGAATTTTATTTGTAAAACCAACACATTTTAAGACATTAACAATGTAGATCGATAAAAGTAAAGTCCTTTTTAATCAAATTTTTCAAATATGGTGTCCACGAATGCCTTGGCTTGTTTGGGCGAACAGACATGACTTGGAATTTTGTAGGCGAATAGTGTAAAAAAACTTACAGAGTAGTTAAGCCTTTCTACACTCGTTTCCCATAAAATTCAAAGTCATACCTGGGCCCTGTTTATCAAAACTACAAGTTACAAATCTACAAGTAAAATACATTTGAAACCAAAACAAAAATTGTAAAATGGTTGCTTTTTTAACGTATTTTACTTAAAAAATTCTTAAGGTGGATTTATCCATGCGTTCTGAACAATATTTTTGTCCGGAGAATATTTTTTTTACTGAGAGTGTTTTGCAGAATGATTCACCCGTTTCGGAAAATTTGTCCGGAAAAACAAAGATATAATATGGTTTACAAATGTAAAAAATAATACAAAATGGCAGCACAACTAGCAAACTACTTATTTTTAATTGTTTTCTAGAAGTGTGTTAAAGAAAATGGACGTAAAAAGGAAATTTTAAATTTATTATTTTTATTAGGCTAAAGTTATTCAAATTTAATTTTCATTTAGTTATTTTTATGAAGAAAGGAATTTTACAACATGAAATTAATTAAAATTTATTGATAATTTTTTATTCGGGAAGAATTTTGGACAAAAAGTACGAAAAAACAGAAGTAGTGCAAGTAGTGTATACGTATTATCAGCGAAATTGTCGAAAAAAAGCCGGAAGTCTTGCAAGTAGCTTGAGTGTTTACACAGTCAGTTGTAATTCATTTTTCAAATGTTCTCGAAGCTAAAACATCTTATGAAAAAAGCTTTGTTTTTCAGTTTAAAAACATTGTCATATTTAAAGCATTACCATATTATTACAAAATAAATTAAATAATTTCTTCTTTATTTAATTTTCGGTCCATCTTGATGAAAAATATTATGTTTATTTTATAAAATATGTGACTCCAGTATTGCCGTAGCGGCGATAATATAATATTACTGAGAAAATATTTTAATCAACAATTAAGATTACAACTAAAATGCGTTGTTGTATAGTTGTGCTCTTTTTTTATTTGTTATTTTTTATAAATACACAGAAAACCCACTACAAACACAACTTTTATGTTACTACGTACTAGTTAATTGATACAAAACTCATATACGGTAACACTGTTTTTCCATTTGTCATTTAACTTGCGACAAGTGTCAAAAATTTACTTGCAAGCAAATTCTCTTGCAAGTTGGGCTGCAAGTAAGAAAAATGTGATGGTGTTAGTAAAAATGTGTGAGTGTATTGACTTTTTCGAACTTGCACTTGCAAGTGTAAACCCTAGGTAAGGAAGCACATCAATTAAAATAGATATTCATTTAAAGCAAAATTTCGATCTGCCAAAGATTAAATACATTTTGGTTTAAAGATTGATGTTTGACTATTGACTGCTAGCAGTCGTCAATGGCTGTCAGTGTTAAACGGCAAGACCCTCTGAAGAGATTGAGTGGTTACAATTGAAATAAGTAAGAGTAACCTGTCCGTACAAGCCTGGGGTCGAGCCCCGCGGCAGTCAAGAATGAAACATTATCAATAAATTTAAATTGATTTCATGTTGTAAAATTCCTTTCTTAAGAAAAATAATTTAACAAAAATTTAATTTATTAAACTTTAGCCTTATAAAAAAAATATAAAAATTTGGATTAAAAACCATAAACAATTTAACAAAAATAACAAAAATTTTCTCTCTCTCTCTCTCTCTCTCTCTGAATATAACTGAAATGCATAAGACATTAAAAAAAATTTGTAGAGGTCTTTTCGTTCAGCTAACACAGTGTAACACATAAAATGCAAACTCCTTCTCGTATGGGATTTCTCGAAGTACTTATTTGGGTTTTGCTAGTTTAGCCGCTGTGCGGGTTTTATTGCCTCATGTATATTTTTTCTTGAACTTGATTTTTCCCAGAACATTAAATTTTCCCTCGATATCACGGAAACCAATTGGTATTTTGGTTTCCTGTCTTTGGCGCAATTGTAGCCGTAGACTAGCAGGACAAAAGTGTAAAAGAAACTAGCCCGAAATGGGAAATTCTGTAAAGTTATCTTCAGAAAAAATATTCATTTTAATATAGTTCATAATACTTTAGAACATTATATTACAGGAAAATGCATTTTTTACATTTTCGATAAATGTATGAAAAATCCATCAAATGAAAAAAAAATGGTATTTGGGAGTATCATGTGGTTTCGATCAATATTACGAAAAATTCCACACGAGAAGGAGTTTTCCCTCGATGACTAAAATAATGTTGCACAGTATACAGTAATTAAAGGGTGGGAAGCTTGACAAAAGAAAAGAAAATAAAGTTAAGAAAAATAAAGAAGGAGGCTGCAGCATTTGCGAAAATATTTGTCCCCAAAAAACACTGAACTACTAAGTAGAAGCGCAACAAGAGTGAGATATGGTACCTGCAATGGCAACAATCAGACTTTTGTTGTTTTTAACAAAATTTTTTTCACGATTGATAATATTTTGTTTCTATTTAACAATAAAGTGTTTACCTTCCTTGAAACTTCAAATATGGTTGAATTTAGTAATATAATGTTTTAAGAAAATAAAGCTTAAAGATATTATGGTTACCTTAACCATATTATTATCACGGTAACCATATTATGGTTAAATTCATCTATCCAAAAGTTATTTCCATATTATGGTTGCCTCCAATCATGTTATGGTTAATATTTAATAACAATAGTATGTTCGAAATTAAAATATTTTAAAACATTGTATGTTCAATTTTAAATTTAAAATAATATGATTAGAAAGCAACAACATTCTGGTCGTGTGCATTTTACTTGGTTTGCTTAAAATTCTCATTCATTTTATTTTAATTATTGACTAAAATACATAAATTTACGAAGAATAAACTAGTAGTACAGAAAAATGATATTGAAGGTTGTCACAGGCTCGAATATGAATCAAAGGGGATTTTTATAAAAGAGAAACATAACACCTATCAGGAATAAAAAATTCAATAAAATTATTATTGGACACTTAACAATTAAATTGAAAAAATGGATTAAATAAATAATCATAATATGATTAACATTGACCATATTATTGTTAATTTTGAACATAATATGGTTAGTTTTGACCATTATTATGGTTAATATTGACCAAAATATGGTTAATTTTGACCATATTATGGTTGTTTTCGGGAAAATTTTGACTATTTTATGGTCATATTTAAACAAAATATGGTAACCTGCAAACAAAAACATTGTTGAAATCCAACCATAGTATGTTGCTCTTAGAATATGGTTATCTCCAACCATATTTTTTTTCTACGTGTATCCAAGCAGATTAAAGTTATTTGGAGTAACTTAATGACTTCAGGTGAAGTATACAATCTCTCACTGTCTACACCTTTTTAAGTTGAAATTGAGACAATCCAAACTAATATTGAGAAAATACAAATTAATATTCAGAAAAACGAATTGATGTTGAGAAAATACAAATTAATATTCAGAAAAACGAATTGATGTTGAGAAAATACAAATTGATATTAAGAAATCCAAATTGATATTGAGAAAATACAAATTGAAATTGAGATAAAACAAATTAATATTGAGATTTTTTTCATTATGATATTTTGAATATGTATTGTTTACATAAAAAAATACCTTGTCCTTTATTTATGTATAATAAACATAATATTATCAAGCTAATTCCATGTAACCATATTCTACATAATAAGTGTTTTGTTCCAATTCCAGAACACAATCAGTGTCCACTATGTAGAGGTGAAATTCGTGGTAAGATATTTCTCTTATGTATTCATTATCAGCAGTATGGTTATTTTTATTTTTTTGAAGAAACTATTGCATTATCAAGGAAAAGATATAAGAGACACAACGTTCAGGACAGGAAAAGAATTGTTGAAGCAGCTTTACGGGGAGATGATTGGAAGACATTAGCAGATACATTAGAAATAAACTATAAAACTGCCCACCATTGGGTTTTGGATGGTAGCCTTGAACCTCTTAACTGCGGTGGTAAAAAACCTAAACTCTTAACCGAGGAAGAGATAGAGAATATTTTACAATGGGTAGAAGAAAACCCCACCATTACGCTACAGGAGCTAAAAGAAAACGTTCAAAGAAAGTTTCACAAATGTGTCACAACGACAACAATTTCAAATAACCTTAATGGTAAGATGTATACTATGAAATCGTTGCACTATGAACCTATAACCATGAACAGCATGGAAAACAAACAAAAACGAGCCAAGTATGTTGAGGATTTAAATAATTTCATTCAAAGTGGAAAACAAATAATTTGGATTGATGAAACAAATTTCAATTTGTTCTGCAGAAGAACTCGTGGATGGTCCAGGAAAGGCTCAAGAGCTACAATACACGTACCATCTTCCCGAGGTCCAAATGTTCACCTAATCGGGGGAATAGCATCCTCTGGAGTAATTCTTATGACGAGAAAACGAGGATCATTCAGAATGCAAGACGCAAGAGAGTGGGTAAACAGCTTGATGAATCGATGGGAGCAATTAGGAAACCTCTTACAAGATTTAGTTGTTGTGTGTGATAATGCACCATGTCATAGCCAAATGGAAATAATTTTTGAAAATTCACCAGCGACTCTTCTTCGATTGGGACCTTATAGCCCAATGTTGAATCCAATTGAGTTTATATGGTCCAAAATAAAAACATACACAAAAACCCACCTTAGTATACCAAATGTGTGTCCTCCTGGTGTTTGCGAACAACGTCTTGTTTATTTAGAAGGTGTTATCGACCAAGCTAAGGCTACTATAACCACAGTTGACTGTGCAAGAGCAGTACAACATTCTACAACATTTTAACAAAGGGCAATAGAACTGGAGAATATGCCTGTTGGTGAATAATTTTTTATAAAACTTGATTTTTCAAATATTTTCAGTTACTTGTTTTTAAACTCTTAATTTTTGTGTTAATAATATCAATAAAACTATGAATTTATATCTCTATATTAATTTGGTTTTTCTTAATATGAAATTGGGTTTTCTCAATTCCAATTTGTATTGTCTCAATATCAATTTGGATTTCTTAATATCAATTTGTATTTTCTCAACATCAATTTGGAATTCTTAATTTCAATTTGTATTTTCTCAACATCAATTTGGATTTCTTAATTTCAATTTGTATTTTCTCAATATCAATTTGGATTTCTTAATATCAATTTGTATTTTCTCAATATCAATTTGGATTTCTTAATTTCAATTTGTATTTTCTCAACATCAAATTGGAATTCTTAATAACAATTTGTATTTCTCAACATCAATTTGGATATCTTAATATCAATTTGAATTTTCTCAACATCAATTCGTTTTTCTGAATATTAATTTGTATTTTCTCAATTTCAACTTAAAAAGGTGTAGAATAATTTATTTTTAGCCTAAAACTACTTCAGTGAACACTTGGGCTACACAAAAGATCCCAAGGGTCGCGGTGCTTTTGGCCATTGCAACAAAATTCGGGTCATCGCCGCCACCCTCAACACCTGCTACGCGAAATGAATGTAGACTACTAGTAGAGCAAATCTGCCAAAGGGTTTTGAAAAGTAAGCTCGGGTTCCCGAAATATGGGCCCCTAAAGTTTTTGAATTTTTTGAAAAGGCTTTTGGTATTTAAAAAAATTATGCTAAGTGTACTTCTGAGCTAAAAAATACTATCAGATGTCTTTAGTAGAATCGTATGGCGATTCCTTTCTTAGAATTTATTAACCCTCTAACTCCCATTTTAAGGGGTAATTTTTGTTCATTTTCTTAACTCTTACCCAAAAGTATAAAAAAACGGGACTTTTAAGGGTTAAAATGCTCTACGAATATTTTCTGCATTAAATTTCACTAGGGGTCTTTTAAGACCAAAAGTTCGTATGATGTATTTAAAACGGAAAAAACAGTTACTTTATTCCTGGAAAATATTGAAGGAATAAGACTATTAAAGTATAAAAGCTTTTAAAAATTGTAATTTGACTTAGAACTCACATTCAA
Source organism: Pollenia griseotomentosa (assembly GCA_963931875.1). NCBI lineage: Eukaryota > Metazoa > Arthropoda > Insecta > Diptera > Polleniidae > Pollenia > Pollenia griseotomentosa. The sequence continues at coordinate 90,065,823 of OZ007563.1, forward strand.
ATAATATGAAAATTTAGATAACAAAATTATGTAGAATCTATTTAAAGCAAAATATTACATGTTTACACATGATTCATTGGAAAATTTTGTGTAAACAAAAACAATTAAATCTATAGAAATGAAAAATTGTTTTGAACTTGATAAGAAAGGAGCCAACAAACTTATCATTAATATGATAGACAAATGTACTTAAGTAAATTCTTTTTATAAAATTTAAGTACTGCTTAGGCACCAGAAAATTAAAAAAATATTTTATCGATTTTAAATTTTTTTGAATTGCGAATTACACACTGCTAACTTAATAAAAAAATTAACAACAATTTACTAAACCTTAAGGATTTAGCTCGCTATTTAATTTTAAATAAAAAAACGTACAATTTTGTAGGTGAATATATAAATTTTTTATTTTTTTTTAAGACTTAATAACTAAATATAGTGCAGTTTTTTTTTTAATTTTAGTTATATTTTACACTAATCGGTTACGGAAATATATTTTTACATTTTATTATTTAAAAATAGCCAAAATGAGGTACTCTACGCTGAAAAATGGGTGGAATATCGGAAAAATCATGGCGAAACAACATCGAGGGATAACCAATATGAAAATGTCTCATCCAAGGATTTCGAGCAGCTCTACGGCCACAATGAGGTATACGACGCTCATCAAAACTGCTATCGTTAGAGGAGAATGAAGAACTTGAAGAACTGGTGTTATATGTTCCACTACACTTGCCATGATTTTTGTTCAACTTTCCATGCCAATGATGGCCACGTGAGTTTGAGCGAGAACGTGAACGCGGTCGGCTTGCATTACGTTTATGATGTCTTCGGTGATAATGTTCCTTAACTTCATCTTTGGAATGACGTTCTCGAGAATTGGCACGAGAACGATTTGAATGGCGCTTATTATGACCATGATGTTTGTTCAACTTTTCGGGGTAATGGTGACCTCGTGAGTTTGAACGGGAACGAGAACGAATTGCGTGGCGCTTGTAGACTTTCTTAACTTTAGTGTCAGAGTGAGGTTCTCTAGAACGGGAGCGTGAACGCGAACTACTTGCGTGACGCTTATGGTGTTTATGCGGTTTGTTGATCTTATGGTGACAATAACGTCCTCGAGAGTTCGAGCGAGACCGGGAACGGCTAGTGCGGCGCTTATGATGTCTACAGTTTTTTTCAGCTTGAACTTCATAATTACGTCCTCTGGAGTTAGAGCGTGAGCGTGAACGACTCGCATGGCGATGTTTTTTAACATCAGCTTCAGAATGACGTCCTCGAGAGTTAGAGCGGGAACGTGAACGACTCGCATGTCGCTTTTGGTGGGCAAGACATTTTTTATCTTTAACCTTACAATGATGTCCTCGTAAGACGGAACGAGAGCGCGAACGACTAGCATGACGCCTTTGATGTTTATTTAATTCATCATAACAACGACGTCCTCGTGAGTTGGAGCGAGAATACGAACGACTTGCGCGACGCTTATGGTGTTCATGGTGTTTGTTGATCTTATGGTGACAATAACGTCCTCGAGAGTTCGAGCGACAACGGGAACGGCTAGTGCGGCGCTTATGATGTCTACAGTTTTTTTCAACTTGAACTTCATAATTGCGTCCTCTGGAGTTAGAGCGTGAGCGTGAACGACTCGCATGGCGATGTTTTTTAACATCATCTTCAGAATGACGTCCTCGAGAGTTAGAGCGGGAACGTGAACGACTCGCATGTCGCTTTTGATGGTCAAGACATTTTGTATCTTTAACCTTACAATGATGTCCTCGTGAGACGGAACGAGAACGCGAACGACTAGCATGACGCCTTTGATGTTTATTTAATTCATCATAACAACAACGTGAGCTGGAGCCAGAACGTGAACGACCACCACAACGCTCGTGCTTTTTTAATTTGTTAGATCTACAGTGACGTGGTCCTGAATTGCATTCGGATTTACATACACCGTAGAGGAAGCATGGCGGAACTGATGATACTCTACAACGTGAGTTTGAGCGGGAACGACTTCTTGAGCGTTCCCGTTGATGTTTCGGCCCCACACAGGGGCGGGTTGGCCGAAAAAACTGAGCATATTCATACATGCCATGTTCTGGAAATCTGCTGTGATGTGGGAAACTTCCGCGATGGGAAAACCCACCGCGATGTGGAAAACCTCTATGCTGAAATGTTCCCCAGTGATGTGGGAAAACCCCATGGTGTGGTAATCCACCATTACATGCAATAAAACCATGGCGAGGAGGACCCGCATGATGTGAAAATCTTCCGCTACAAGGACATCTATAATGTTCACGGGAGTTTGAACGGTCATAACTTCTAGAGCGAGAACGATTTCTATGTTTACGCTCATGTTTATGTTTCAAATGCTTCCGACGCCCATGGCAGGGTACACATTCCACTTTACTATCACTAGAGCTGGAACTAGAACCAGATGTTGAGCTAGTGTCATCACTAGTACCTCGCGATGCCGACCGTGAGCGTTGACGATGTCCATGCGTTTTACTTTTCTTTTTGTCCGAACAATCGTGCTTGCATTTTCTGGCTAGCATTTCCAAATCATACAAGGCATCTTCTATCTTTTTTTGAGCTTCGAGTGCCTGTTTCATGGCCTTAGAATATTGCTTTAAAGGGTTTTTTACCTTCGAATTAGAAGAATGAGGCTCCTCCTGCTGAATGTTATCAAAACCTTCCACAACTACTGGTTCTTCAGGATCCTCCATTTGGATTTGATTTTCACTGTCACTCATTTTTTTTAGTTATTTTCTTTTGATATATTCGTTTAATTAAAAAACCATTTGTTTGAAATCTCTTTGGGTGTTCACTTTATTAATGCCACTGTTACATTTACAATTTTTTTTTTTTTTGGTTTGTGTTGTTCACTTAGCAAATACTTTTGCTGGAATAAATTTTGTTGTGCCGGCATTTGGCTTTTATAGTCTCATTCTCTTGTTTTTTTTTTTTTTTTTTTTTTGTTTTTCCATTACATGCACAAGTAAACGTTTACAAACGTTAAAAAAATTTTGTTTACTCATCACTTATACTGATACCAGAATTTCCTCAATTTCTCTGTATACGTTTATAAACGTTTTCTTTTTTTCACAAATTGCATGGGCTTATCAGAGTTGTTGAGACCCCCTGGATTAATATATTATAAAATAATTGTTATATTGACACAGATTTAAGAGTGATTTTCAATTAAATTTATCGTTGTAAATACTTAATTGTATTTCATCAACTTAATAAAAATTATGTGCACTCTCTTCACAACTAATGATGACGTTATTGTATTTCCATTGGAAAGAAATATGTAAGAAATAAAACCCAAGTTGCCGATTTCTGTGTAATTATACAAAAATGGGACAAAAAAATTTTCTTGGACTATTTTTGATATATAAAATGTTTGTGTAATTTCGCCTCAATATTATTTTTTAAGCAAACCTTTTAATTTCATTTAGAAAGTATTTTATGTTAAGACGCAGAATGTGCTATTGTGCATATACCCCCGTATTCATAAACGATTATTAAATTTAATAAACGTTTATTGAGGGAAATTGTCATAGAAAATTTGGTCTCCAAACCTTTATTAAATTTAAAATATTTTTATGAATAGAGGCAAAACCGTTTAAATGCTTTATAACTTTTTCAATTATGATGTTTTCTTTGTCAATTGTTTTAATAATTTGATAATGAGTGATGAAGTCCATTCCTATTATATGGCTACGCGAACAAGCAAAACTGCATGACTCGGCCTACATAGAATCCAAGAGCAGCTTAACAGCGACATGTTGTAAATTCCTTTCTTCATAAAAATAATTTAATGAAAATTAAATTTGATGAACTTGAGCCTAAATTAATATTATACAGTTCAACAGAATGACCACAATACTAATTATAGCGACAATTACACCTACCTAAGTGTACTGTTTGATGTGGCGTATCGTTCTAAAGGGCAATTTGGCCTATTTTTGAAAATGACATTGGTGTTTTAATCTCTGTCAACGGTGCATATCGGACTTTTGTTTGGCCAGCTGTAAAAAACTATCCACCCTTTTGGTTTTACAGCATATAGTGCAGGTGCCTTGATGGCTTTGGTAGGAAACATATTTGCCAAACGCATTGTATTGCGCACAAGCGATTTTAGCTGGGCTCCTCGCTTACTGGACTTCATAATTCTTGACAGTTTTCCTTGTAAATATTTAAATAAAGAACATTTGTTTACAAGCCAGAAAACATCCTCCAACTAAAAACTAACATACGAAATGAAATCATGACCAGTGCAACGGTTAAATTTTTCAAAAAGTTTTGTAAAATAGTAAAAAAGGACTCGTATGTGCGAATCAGAAAATATCCTACCAACACTTACAGGATATCAATTTTCTAAACTAATAAAACAAAATTAACCAATTAAAAAAAAAATTAATAAAATCTCATAAATAAATAAACACTTAAAACATTAAAGCTTATTTTTCGCCATCTTGTATATATTCGTAAATAAAAAGCGTTACCTTTTATTAAACTCAAATTTGTTTTTTTTTGCTTTGCCTGAGTAAAATTCAATTTGGATTCCGGCAACACTGAATAAAAGGCTTTTAAATAATCTTATGAAATTTTTTTTAATTTAATGATATTATGAAATAGTAATTACACTTTTAAGTAATTTTTCCAAGTGGATTTAGGAAATTCGGATTCGGACCGAAAGTCATCAATACTTCAAGCATAATCTCTTTTTTTATGATTTTTTTTTTTTTTTTTTTTTTTTTTGTAAAAATTTTTAAGTTTATAATGTTTCTTACAGAGCTACTTAAATAAGAGAGTCAGGCGTTTTTTAAACACGAAAATTTTATTTTATTTTAAATAAAACAAACAAACTTAACGATCTGCCAAATAAGATTTTCCTACCGCTCTAAAAGTTTGTTTCGTATAAACTGTATGAAAATGAGAAGATTCGGCATAAACAAATCGCTTGACAGTAAAAAACATGTATTTACCTTAAAATTGTTCACATACAAATTCATAAAAAACAAGTAAGAGTGCTATATTCGGCTATGCCGAATCTTATATACCCTTCACCATGGTGCGATAAGAACAGAAAGTTATAGAAATACCGCTCTTTAGATTTACATAAATTGTTTGTGCCACGCCCACCTATCCAATCCCGCCCACATATTGTCGGATGTTGTGTATGAGTAAGCTTAGGAAATTAAAAAAAAAAAATTATTTGGAAAGTTTGGCGCTTGCCGTTCTCCGTTAGAGGCAGTCGTAGGTTTTTGCTCCTAACTCAGTCATTTAAATACCGATCTGGCTTAATTTGATATAAATCTATAACAAGTTAGTCTCCATCATTCGCCACTCATAAGAACCCAGAGAAATCGAAAAGGGTGTATGTGATTCAAACCCCAAGAAGCTCCAAATGCTTATGGAGCGCCCAGCAAAGCAAAGAAAATTATTTTTTTAATTTTTAATGCTATTTTACGCCTTGAACACTATCCTCAAAAGTGGAAGGTTTCCTTATTCACCATGATACTTAAACCAGGATCACACAAAAGTTGAGTCATATAGGCCTATCAGCTTACTATCTAATATATCAATGCTGTTTGAGAAGCATATCGCACCCTAAATACTAAAGGGTATTAACTCAAAATTTTTATTTTTTCACTTTTTGGAAGAAATCGACACATAATATTCATATCTACCCGCCGTAAAAATATCATGCTTTTCTGTCTACTTTTTAGTAATGAAAAGTTTAGTTTAATAATTCTTTTTCATATACCTGTAATGTAAAATAAAAAATTGTCTTGCTTCTACTGAAAATTTTAAAATTTTGAGTTAATACCCTTTAGTATTTAGGGTGCGATATCAAAATTAACCACAATTTTAAGTGAAAATATATGTATTCCACCAATTCGGACTTAGAAGAGAACACAGCACTATTGAACAAACCCATCGAATAGTAAACACCATAAGAAAAATATTGTTCCGCTCTCTTCATCGATGTTTTTCAAGCTTCTGATAAAGTCTCGCATAAAGACTTATTACATAAATTGAAGCTAAGCTTACCAGTAAACACACACAAACTGTTACAAAGCTACTTGGTCGGTCGAAAGTTTATTATTAAAGAAGGTGATTATTTATGTTCTCCTCAGCCAATTGACGCTGGAAAGCATACTGGGCCCACTTTTATACTTGATATATACCTCGGATATGCTGAAATGCGTACATATAACATTCATAATAAAAATACCTCAAAGTTCGCATGTAAAATATCTTCGCATGTAAAATATCTCGTGGAAAATCCATATAGAGGCAAAATTAACTCAAATGAAACTAAAAGCCATCCAAATGCATTGGCTTATTGGAAGAAACTCTGTCCTTAGTCTCGACTGCAAACTTCTACTTTACAACTCCATCTTAAAGCCAATCTGGTGCTGTGGTATTCAGTTATGGGGCACTGCCTCGGCCTCTAATGTCGAAAAAACTCAAAGGCGCCAAAATAAACTTCTTCGAATAATCACAGCTGCCCCTTGGTATGTTAAAAACTCAAATAGTCACAAAGATCTCAATTTGCCATTAGTACAAACTATGATTACGAAATATGCAGTAAAACACTTCAAATGGCTCGAATTGCATCCGAACCCACTAGCTCGAAATATTTCAAATGATAGCGGCTATATTCGCTTAAGAATAAGAGACACTGCAGCACTTACCCATTGGATGAGCGATAAACAACTATATACGTGAACCGAACCCGTGATGAAGAAAATTTGTGTCTGGCACTGGCAGGAGATAAAATAAAGTCTTAGGATAAGATTTAATAAATTATTGTTAGTTCATATTTAATATGTGAAGATTCAATAAATAAATAATGAAACAAATAAGGACCCTAGGTACCCCTAGGGTCTTAGATATTGCAGAAACTACAAACGGAATGAAAAACTTATTTATAGGAACAGTAATTTTGACTTAGCTGCACAATCTCCTTTGCACGATTTTTTGTGCAGGTAAATCAAAAATGCAGCTATCTTAAATGAATTTAGCTGCCTTAATGTGCAGGTACGCAATTGTGGTTACCTGCATAAAAGTGCAGCTAAAGTTAAGTGTTTGAAAGAACAGTAACAACGTTTTTATTAATAAATTGAAAATAACAATGACGTTCAAAAAACCTGTAGTCATTTGTTATGTATTTTTGTAGAGAACGAGATACCCAAAATGGTAACAATAAGGTGCGGAACAGAAAAGTCGCTGTAGTACAACGTTATGAATAGCGCTGCAAGCTGTCAGAAGTTAAAAACGGCAGTTTCAAAGTAGTGTCAACAGAATACGTAGATGTAGTAGTCGTTGCCGTTGAAGCGCAAAATTCGAAATTTTGAACTTTGTTGCGCTACAGAGCATTCGTCAGCTTCAAATACTACTACAACTACTTTATTCTGTTCCAGACCTAAGATTTGGTATTCCTTTCATATAATCGTGGTAAAGTTGCTGTAACCACAACCCATATGCATAAATGTAAATACATGCAAACAAAATAAGTGAATAATAATGATACCAACTTGACTTGTTTGCGATTTTTGATTTTATAAACTGCTAAAATTGGATATTTATGTGAAAAAGTGGCCACCATATTTTTTCATGTGTGCAGCTAACTTTGATGTTTTATATGAAAATATTTTAAAGCTGCCCAAAAATATGAAAATTGTGCAGGTATACAAAATGCACGTAAACAAGGATTTTGAGGAATAATTACAGAAAATATGTATTTTGTGCAGTTAAGTCAAAGTGCAGTTAACTTGAATTTTTTGTATGAAAATAATTTAATAATGCCAAAAATTTTGTGCATTTATCTTAAATGTGCAGGTACAGAAAGTGCACTTAAAAAAGGAATTTGTATGGAATTATAAAGAATAATGCCAAAATTTATCAATTTTGTGCAGTTAAGTCAAAAGTGCACGTAAATAAAAGGCAGTTAAGTCAAAACTACTGTATACCCTTTTACCTACGGTTTAGGGTTTTAAGAGATTATCCTTAAAGTATTAAGTTATTAGGTAGCTCAATAAGGTTTCTTTGTGTGTAAAAAGTTGTTCGGCCGATGCTCTTATATAGACCGATTCTCATAAAATCTAATAGCATTATTTCTTATCTTATAGAACTGCAGCCATATTTGGTAATTCGCTTAGCTTAAACTTAATCTCGATCGCTAAAATTTTAGCGATGACATTCAAAGCTAAAATTGCTGCGAATTAGGATAAAATTTTTCGATATAGAAATAGAACCCGTTGTTTACCAACTTAGTCCATTGCATAACCCATGTATTTTACTTATCAGTAAAATGACATCTAAACGTTTATGAACGTTTACAAGTTGTGATGATTCATGGTTGCTTACACTAGTGATGATAATTATAATTACAAAAACTTTATTGCATATATAATATTATAAATAGACCAACCAAAAAAAAAGTAAATGCTTATTTTGGTTAACAAGATAGAATGTTTTTGATTGAAAACAAATTCCGATAATATTCTTCTTTTTTTTGCTTATTTTGGCAATATCAGCTTTTTTAAGTTATTTTTGCAATATCGGCTTTTTTACTTATTTTGCCATTTTAAGATGATTTTTAATTGTTTTCATGCGAAAAAAAACTTATTTATTAAATCTTTGCAAAAATCGTTATTATTTTTGGAGGTCCAACTTTTTTTTCTAAATACTAAATAAAATCAACCCTTTTTGGTAATATTTTGTTTTTTGGGTGTTGCACCAATTTTCACACTTTTTAATATCCCAATCGTGTGACTGTACAACAAAATGGCTCATGTACCAATCGAGGACAATATTGTGCTTACTTTTACCAATCAAATGCAACCCTGGTGCGGCAATCGTGTGACTGTTTGCTTTCCAACCGAGCGACAATAAAAATGACAAAAATGCACCAATATTTATTGTGTTCTTCTGCGGCATATTTGCCTTTTTTTACTAAATTTACTTTTTATTGTTTCTTTTAGTAGGTAATGAAGATAAATATGTATTTATTTATTATTCATTTAATTTTTTTTTTTAATTATTGCTATTAACAAAATATGTATGTATGTTCACAAGCATATTTAGCTGTTCAGTGCGAATATTTTTATTAAAGATATTTCTATGCGAACCTTAACGTACGAAATGGTTGAACAGACTGTTAATTTTTGAAATTTCTTTAAAAATTTTAATAAAACTATGCAACAAAAATTTGTTTAAGTATATGATACAAATTTAATTTTTTTTATTAAACAAACCAACAAGAACTTTCAAGCAAATAAAGCTACCACAACAGCTGTTTTCGCAGTTAACACAAGTAAGAACAATCGTGTGACTGTGATGCCGCAATGGTTGTTAACATTTCGCTTTGTACCAACTAGCGGCAATTAAATTTGTTTAAAACAGGACAATCGTGTGATTCTAGAATATTTGATTGGTGCAATTTCATTATTGTGCGTCAATAAAGCACAATAAAAATTGTGTCATATTGGTGCATTTGCGGCAATCGTGTGATCCCAGCTTAAGTTTTTAGTGTTAAGCCTTTTTATCAACGTATGTTATTATTTGCTCGTTTTACTTCTTTTCTCTCGAATATTCAGTCACTTCATACCATAAAACTCTTTCTGTAACGTCTTTTTACCTTCATAATTTGTAACGTCTTATTTCATTTTAAATATATTTTTTTTATAAAGTAACGCCTGTTAATTCCCCTTCTCTGTTTTTCGTTTGGTAACGCTTTTTTTTTTTTTGCTTTTTTAATATAAGTAGTTTAGCTATTAAGAATTTCTCTGTATATATTGGAATGAAAATGATTTGCGGAACAAAATATTGTTCATTTCTGCAACTTTTGGGTTTTTAAACGAAGTTGTAACAAAATTGGAAACAAAAAATCAGGTGATATAAGAGACAAAGTTAATAAAAAATTTAAATCAGTTTTATTAAAAAATGAAGGATTTTCGGTACTAAAAGATATTAAGGATATTTTTGGAGGCAAGCGGAATTGTGAGTCCAATCGTATAAACTATACTTTAGAGCAAATACTTAATTTTTAATATGCTCCCTTATCATCTACAGACGTAGTAAGAACTTTTTCTATGTACAAGAACGTGCTGACTCCAAAAAGACAGAGGCCCATATTCATAGTCAAAATAAAGTCGACTTTAAGTTAAAACCGGCTTTAAATGGTTGTCAATAACATTGTTCTTAAGTGTACTTTAGAAAAAGTCGACTTTATTTTTGACTATGAGTATGGGCCAGAGTTTTCTTTTCGAAAATTTATCGCATCAATTTATAATTTACTGCAACAACGTTCTAAACGAATAAAGTGGAAAATAAACAATACATTTTAATTGTTTTTTTTTTTTTTTTAATTTTAACAGCATATTTTGATGTTTTAAACTCTTTTTTCAGAGCTTAAAACTGTTTTGTAGTGCTTTTTTGGTTGCCCTATAATAAATAATAAATTTACAGATAGATAGCTTAGTAAATATATTAAAAATGCGCGGTATACAACGAATTTTTAAAACAAGCACCATTAATATAGATGTACACATACTACTAATTTACTTTAATAACGACATAACTCAAGAAATGCCATTTCCAGATAAACGCGTTTAAAGTTTTTGATTTGCTCTAATCACTAGGAAAAAATAACGACACATTCTCTACAAACGGGAAAAGTATAAAAGATATAAAGATAATTTTGTACGCAATATAAAGAAAAACATAGCGAACAATTCTGCTTCACTAATTCAAAAATTTAATTTTTTGCGTTATGTCACTATTGAAGTAAATGAGCGATATGATACAGATTGCAGAACACGGGCAGGGTTTTTCTTAGGTCTGCGGCAGTCAACAATTTCTTAACAATAACATCGTTTTATGCTTTTAATTACCCACACCACAATAGTGGGGAGGGCATTGTGCGTTTGTGCTGTTGTATATAAAACTGGGTCCTAGACTTAGCTTTAAGCGTATCGATCGACTCAGATTCACTTTCTGAGTCGATCTAAAGATGTCCGTCCGTTCGACTGGATGGCTGGTTGTCTGTCCATGTAACCTTGTGCGAAAAGTCGCAATTTTGAGGATAATTTGTTGAAATTTGGTGCATATGTACGTTTAATTGTTATAAGGACGAATGTCCCGTATAAACACCCACTCTAAAATCACTTAAAAATAAACCAATCTCATTTTGATGTATTTATACAGACAATATTCGGCACAAAGAACTCTTAAAGGCTTTTAAAGTCATAACATGCCGATTCCATGATTGCCAATGAGTCGCAGATATGATACAATCTCGAAAAATTGTCTGTAGATACTGTTGTTGAGGATATCAAATGGTCGGGCTTGACCGACTATACTTTTTACTTGTTTCAATGTGTATTGAAACTGAAGTTATAATACCGGTACTCATTCGGAGACACGTTGCCGTTTAAGAAAAGCTTCACCGTGTTTGACTTTTTAAAAACAATATTATAATAAAAAAGTACAATGAATTTTTCTCATTAACCGAACTCATAGTTTTTTTTAATTGAGATACAGAGAAAAAAGTTTACTTTTAATATTAACAACAATATTTAGTTGAATAGTTTTCAGACTGAAAACAAACACATGCGGTTTTTTTGTTTTGCCGATTTACCAAGTATAATAAAAAAAAACTTTGAAAAGCTTTAATCACAAATACTACAGTATTCAAAATAATTAAAATTCGAAGTACCAATTAAATTCAATTCTTAGCCAGGTTCACATTATAAAAAGTTTTCCCTATGAAAGTTTCTATAATTCATTTTTAAAATTTCATTCGTGGCTACACATCGAACTTTTATAATACACTTTAACGTAATATTTCTGTGACAGCCCAGTTGTCTAGACGATATCGTCGTCAATGATGTATGCACGACTTGTCCCCTGTCGTTTATGTTTTCTAGAAGACAATTTACAGGAATTCGTCGTGCACGACAGTTTCAGCGACTTTGTCTTATAAGTTGTCTTCTATTTAGCTCTAATTGGGCACTAGGAGCCACACTGTCTTATAAGTTGTCCTTTTTTAAACTCTATGTGGGACAGCATGAGCGACATTGTCTTATAAATTGTTTTGTAAAATGCTATTGACGACAAAGTTTTCTTGGATGCTATTCAATCACTTGCTTGGTTTTCTTAAAATTCTCATACTCTGTTTTTTTAATTGTTAATTTAAATACCAACAAAAAATTTACAAAAATTAGCTCTTACTAGTAAAACCGAAATTGGATTACATGCAGTTAATACTTCACTTTCAACCTTGGGATTTCTTAAAAGAGTCCAATATAAAACATATAACGGAAATTAAAATTCCAACTATGTATACTAGGGTGACCGTTATTTTTTTTTTTCGTATTTTCACTTGGGAAACCCCTTAGATTGATTCCAAATTAGAAAAAAACAATATATATAAAATTTTAGATTGTTTGCATAGTTATTAGGCGTGCCTTGAGCCCACAAAGTTTGCTAAAAATGCTATTTTTCTCACTATGGGTGGCTTTCAGTGTTCATAACTTCAGTAATATTTATTTTAGAGAAAAACCTTATTCACAAATATTCTAGGGCTATATCTTATGAACAATGTTGCTCTGTATTAGTTTTCTTTAACATTAATATTTAATCCAGAAAAAACCAAATTAAAAAATAACACCGAAATTTTCACATATCTTCGCATTCTTTGCCTGGTGATTACACTACGTGACAAATTTTCAACAAAGTCGTGACCAAATGAATCTAACAGCTAATTTTTATCTAAAATTTTCCCCTGAATCTAAATATGAAGTCAGAATTGTCAAAAGTGGAACAGTTTTTGAGATATTCCAAAATAACCGTTATTTGTGTTTTTAAAAAAGATGATGTGACTGAAATGCAAATATCTTTAAAAATTTTGAACGGACTATGTATCTCTTTCTTTTTATTGAGAGGTTATAAAATTACTAAAATAAGAATGGGTTGCTAGAGAAGTTTGGTCAAGAAATGACAGAGTTATAGGGGACAAAATTCAAGCTTCATTGAAAATTTTATGATTCTGTTCAATTTTGCTCTTTTCAAGTTTTTCTTTTTAATCTAATGATTTAAAAATCCTAATGTTGTATTGCATGCGACATTAGATTATTTTAGACATATGTAGATTGGTACAAAAATGACAAGGCTAGAGAAGATTTAGTAAATTTACCCACATAGAAATTCAATAGCTTTAAGCTATTTTTAATATTTATTTTACTAAAAATTTAGTTTTGTATATGCATTTGTTGTGTTTTTCTTTGGTTTGATACAAATCGTAAAGTGGGTTAATTCAATTAATCTTCTGTAACCTTGTAATTTTTTTACCGATCTGGATCCAATTGGACACAAATGTTCGAATTGAATAGGCTAATGTCGTAAGTGATAGAACTTAAAAAAATTTTATTTTTTGGTTTAAAAAACAATAACTTGAAAAGAGCAAAATTGAACAAAATCATAAAATTTTAATGAAGTTTGAAGTTTTGTCAACTAGTTAGTAGTTAGTTAGTTAATTGTTCTTTATTTTGAATTCATTTTAAGTAATCAAAATTGAACATACGACTATGACATGACGTCGTCTCTCGGAAAAGGTTGTTATATATATATCAAATATTGTTTTATAAGTCCCAATTCACATTATACGATTTTTGTCGTTGCGATTATTGTCGTTTACTTGAAGTCGGTCTCATATTTACATTGTACGATTTTTGTCGTAACAACCTCAATACATTTTTTGTCAAATGAGAGAAAATTGAGAGAACGAATGAATGAACAAAACGAATCGAAGAGTACACTCGCTTCTGTACCCCTTATAATTCCTCTCACCCCTCTTGCCTATAAAGTAAGAATCGCAACGACAAAAATCGTATAATGTGAATGGGCACTATTACATAAAAATTAATAATTAAATTCAGTTATTAATATCTTCCTGTAGCCTATCGCATTTATAATATAGCGGGATAAATATTTAAAATTGTCCTTACCATTAAGAATCAACTCATTTTCTGTTACGATAGTTTTTTTTTTAAGTTTTGGAATCTTATTTGTCCTAATATAGGGCATTTGGCTATAAAATGCAAATTGTTTTCGGTTTCGTTTAGATTACATAAGGAGCATATACGGGGTCTGTTTTGCTGAAACCTTGTACTATTCAACTCAATTAATCACATCTAGCTTTGAATATATAACCTAACTCTGTCATATTTGTGATTTCCAAATAGGATTGCGGCTCTATGTACTTTTGTCCACTATAACTCTGCCATTTAATGACTCATCTTCACAAACGACTCATGGTTATTTAAGAAATTTTATAACCTCTCAATAAAAAGAAAGAAATACATAGTCCGTTTAAAATTTTTGAAGATATTGCATTTCAGTCACATCATCTTTTTTAAAAACACAAATAACGGTTATTTTGGAATATCTCAAAAACTGTTCCACTTTTGACAATTCTGTCTTCATATTCGGATTCAGGGGAAAGTTTTACATAAAGATTAGTTGCCAGATTCATTTGGTCACGACTTTGTTGAAAATTTGTCACGTAGTGTAATCACCAGGCAAAGAATGCGAAGATATGTGAAAATTTCGGTGTTATTTTTTAATTTGGTTTTTTCTGGATTAAATATTAATGTTAAAGAAAACTAATACAGAGCAACATTGTTCATAAGATATAGCCCTAGAATATTTGTGAATAAGGTTTTTCTCTAAAATAAATATTACTGAAGTTATGAACACTTAAAGCCACCCATAGTGAGAAAAATAGCATTTTTAGCAAACTTTGTGGGCTCAAGGCACGCCTAATAACTATGCAAACGATCTAAAATTTTATATATATTGTTTTTTTCTAATTTGGAATCAATCTAAGGGGTTTCCCAAGTGAAAAAACGAAAAAAAAATTGTTCATATAACTTGCGGTCACACTAATGTATACTAAAAACTGTCATATTATAATTTTTGTCCTGGACGTCAAAATACACGACATTGTCATGCATGTAGTCGTTGACGACAAAGTAGGCGACATTGTCTTTCTTTGTGTCGTGTACGATTTTCGCGACACTTGTTCGAAAATGTCGTTGAACATGTCGGGCAGGAATTAACATTGTCGTGCATCCATCTTCATGGATGTCTTAAAGACATGGCCAACTGGGGGGCTATCCATTTTTCGATTTCAAAGAAATGTTAAATAAAACACACATGATTTCGATGAAATTCTTATTTAATTATAATGCTTGGACCTTGCCATTCCGTACGAAATACAATGTCATTTAATTGACCGCCTCTAGAATGGTTGCAAGTAGTTTTCAATCTCGGCAATAACTTGACGAATGTTGGGTTTTCAACGCTCCAACGGTAGAGGATTATCCACATAGACACGGTCTTTGACGTAGCCCCCCAAAACAGTCTTACTGCGTCAAATCTTGATCTTGGAGTCTAATTGACGTCGCCAAAACGTGAAATTACGCGTTCACAAAACTTCCGATGCAATAAAGCTAAAATCCGTCGTGTTGTGTGGTATGTTGAAACCACATATCGTCCACTTCATAGTCTTCAATTGCAGGCAAAAAAGAGCCGGAATTGACGGTAACGGTTCTTCCAGCGTCATTTTTAAATTTCACTAACAGAAGCGATATTTTCAGCCGTGCGCCCATTGCAATGAAAGCACAGTCCTGTAATGCTTCAGATTTATAATCTTGCCAGTTCCTTGCATAGTAAGTCGATTATGATGACCATAATCACCCCGTAATGCTCGAAAAGAGGCCGCGTTTAACTACCACTTTTGTGTTAAGTTCTATCTTTTTTTACGAGTTCTTCGGTTCTAAAACGATCCATATTCGTTAATGAAAAACTTTTCAGTAGATAAATGACACTTCAGATGACAGATATTTAACAGCTGGCAGCCTTGCCGGGCCGGCGGGTTTGAAATCACTAAATGGAAAACCCTTTTTTTATATTATTGTGCTGTTTTCACCAAACAAGTGATTAAACGTATAGTAAAATTTGTATGAAAGCACTCAGTTTTGTGTTGTATAAACAGCACATAAATATTAGGTACATATTTCAATTGAAAGAAAATTTTAAGATTTTTTTTTTCGTTCTAGAGAACTATTAAATAACTTTTTTAAGCAATTTTGATGATAGTGAAATAATTTTATTTTTTTTTTTTCGATTACTAAAAAAGTTTCGTTTACAATGACATGTAGTTAATTGCGTAATTAACTACAAAGTGCAATTTGAGACAAACCGATAAAAAAATTTCTAATTTTAATTTCATCACAATTTTTTTTTTCAAAATAACAACTTTATAACTATTGCTCAGTGTGCAACCACAAATACTCAGTGTCCAATCACAAATACATTCTAACCTAGGTATACGTTTAAAAACGTTTACAAAATTTTGTGTCGGATCTCTAGATAAGAGAGCTAAATCGGTTCGTTTGTAAACGTTTTGTGAATCAGTATAAAAACAGAAAGCCGGCAAAACATCAGCAGCAGTTTAGTGTATACAGCAGTTTGATGAACAACCAAAAACAAAGTTTATAAATAAATCTCAAAAAGTTATTTGAAAACAAAAAAAAATATATAAGTACATATTCAATTTCGCAAATAAATAAAAGCAATTAAAACAAAGAGAATTATTGAAAAAAAAAGAAACAAAAAATGAGTGCAAAAGAAAACGAAGCAGCCATGGATCACGAAGAGGAACCAGTGGCTGAGGAAAAAAATCAAACGGACGAACAATCCATTGATTGTATGAAAAAATTCGAGAAGGCCATGAAAAAGGCCCATAAAGCTCAAAAAATGCTACAAAAAGTCATGGATGAAATGGCCCGAGAAATGCATAAGAATAAAAGTAAAAATAAAAACCAGAAAATGGGCGAAAAACGTAGACACCGCTCGCGTTCTCGTGATCTAAGAGATAGTAGTGATGACTCAAGCAGCGATACCACTTCTAGCTCTAGTTCCAGTTCTAGTGATAGTGAGGTGCAGTTTGTTGCATGTTATCACGGTGGTAAAGGACACGGCCATCATCATAATCATCATCCTCACTCTTATCACAAGCATATTAAACATTGCCATCATCATGGCCGCCATGGCGGCGGTAGACATCATCATGGACGCAGAGATCGTTCTCATTCTAGAGGACGTGATCGAAGACATTCTCGTTGTCGCTCTCGCGGTCATTCTAGAGGTCATTCACGAGGCCACTCCAGAGGACGTTCTCGTGGACATTCTGCCACTCGTGATGGTTACCAACAAATGCCATCAATTGCTGGAGCAAGATGCGGTACTGCTAACTCTACTGGAACAATTGAAGATCGGTTGCCAATGGCATTAACTTTGTAATCGTTCAAAGCTTGATTATATTTAAATGTAGTGTAGAATATTAAGAAAAAGGGTTTTATCATAAATGCACCTCTAACCAGCTGATTTACTTAACATGTAAGTGAAAATTATACCAAAAAAATAATTAAAATTAGTTTTAGCAGAAAAAGAAAAAGTAATAAAAAAAATTTAAATAAAAATTGTTGGCCTTATTCATAAAAAATAGTTAAAGTTAATAACAAGTTTATTAAACGAATTTCCTATGGAAATCTGGTTAATAAACCTCTTATAAATCAATAATATTTTTTATGAATATGGGGGAAACCCATAACTTTAAAGAAGTTTTAGCAAAAAAAGAAAAAGTAATAAAAAAAATTTAAATAAAAATTTTAAAAACATAAAAACCAAAAAAAAGTTTTATTTCTTTAAAAATTTACGAGCTAAATCCAATTTGGATTAGTGAATTATTGCTGTTTTCAGAAAACGGCAGTGCGAAAGTCGTAAATACTTAAAAACAAAAGAAGGAATTAATTCAGCGCGATATTTCACAAGCATTGTACACTAAGGTCTGTTTTTATGCGGATTTGAAGTTAAACACCCTACCTGTAGCTAACGGTATGTTGTGAAAACGGGCCCAAGTTTAAAGTGCATTTTATGTCTAAAAAATTTATATTTTGCAAATTACAATTCATTTATTAGATAAGAACAACAACAAAGTAAACAAATAAATAAAATACGCATTTAGTTATTTCAGTTGACAGTAGTTTGGAGAAATCGTTCCCTTAAAAAAATGAATTAGCACATCTGTATAAATACTTACACATATTAATAATAATACCCTCTCCGCCTACGGGGGTGTGGATATTAAAAGGCGTACTTGTTTTTACAGTAGACATAAAGAGAAAGATTAATAACAAACAAAAAAATTTTAATAAAATAGAAATTTACTAAAACGTAACATGGAGACAGTATCAAATGTAATAAATCTTTTTTTTATAAGTGGCGGTGGAATTTGTTAATGTTATAGACAATTGACTTAAATGTTCTTAACAAATTAGGGTGCTAC
This sequence comes from Pollenia griseotomentosa, assembly GCA_963931875.1. NCBI lineage: Eukaryota > Metazoa > Arthropoda > Insecta > Diptera > Polleniidae > Pollenia > Pollenia griseotomentosa. The sequence goes on from OZ007563.1 coordinate 90,084,253, forward strand.
AAATGTAAAGGATAATTAAAATAAAGTGCATATGATAATAATTTAATTATTATTAAGTTTTGATTGATTAAAATGTAAATCAACAGCAATAATTTTCATTATTCATTCATTATTTTACACAGTGATTTTGGGGACATTTGCAGCTGAGCGGAATGTTAACGAGTCGATGTTTCAGGGTTCTCATTTATGCTCACCCCGACTCGTTTAAGATTGTCTAGGTTTGTACTTTAGACGGTCTTCCACTTCGAGATAAGTTATTTACAGATCCCGATAACTGCAAACGAGCGACTGATTTCGTCCTTAATTTCGTGATGGTGCATTTCTGGTGTTAAAAAAATTTAGAAATTTTCTTTGGTTTTGAATTATTGAATTTTGACTAGCAAAATAAAACTCGACAATTTTTGTTCGTTCTTCAATCGTTGGCTGCTAAATCTAACAGCCTGTTCATCGATTTCGAACGTCATCGTTCGCATAGAAAATTACATTTAAAACAAAAACAAAATTCGAACATTGTACGAACTTTGTTTTTGTTTTAAATGTAATTTTCTATGCGAACGATGACGTTCGAAATCGTTAAACAGGCAGTAAATAAAAAAAAATATACCAAAAATACAATGTTTAGTGACTTATATATGATCCAACCTGTACTTCTAAAACAATTTCGACTTGTACTTCGAAAATAATTTCATATTGGACTTCAAAAAGATTTTTGAACAGCACTCCAAACTATGTACTTCAAACACTTTTTTTGGATTTAATTTCAAAATCTTTTTTAATTTTACAAAAAAATTCCTTCGAAGTTCGAAGAATGCGGTGAAAAAAACTTTCGAATTGTACTTCAAAAACGCAATCAAATTGTACCTTAAAAACAATATAGAATTAAACTGTGGGAAACATTTTCGAATTTTACTTGAAAAACGCTATTGAACTGTATTTCGTAAACAATTTTGACCTGCATTCTAAAAGCACTGTTAGATACTATTTGCGAATTGTACTTTGCAAACCTGCCTTCAAAATGCCCTTGACAAACACTTTCGAATTGTATTTCTAAAAACACTCTCTATTTGTAGTTTGAAGAAAACTGCTGATTCGCTTCGATATACTCAATAGATCTGCAAAAAAATCGATAATACTATCGATTGTATCGATAGTTTTATTTTTGGCGGACTATGGATAGTTTTTATCACTTTCGATACTATCGGAAAGTTGATTAAATATAGTCAACGCAACATTTTTAACAACTCTTTCGATGCAATTTTTAAGCAGTGCATAAACTTTTTTAGTTCTTTGGGAAAAAGGAAAATGTACTTAAGTTGACTTAACCTAAATTTGAGTTTTTTTAGATCTTCATATTCAAAAGTACACATGCAACAACAACTAGAAACAATGGCGCCCTAGAGATCTTCACAATCTTAAGTATACACGGGTAAAGTTTCAATTGTTTTGTACGACTTTTCAGGAATTTATAGCAAAATGGCTCTGCGTATCTTTTTTCAATGTGCAATAATTTTGGAATAAAAACTCAAGTTTACTTCCTTGAAAATTTTTTTTAACATTTTTGAAAATTCAAAAAATTTTATATAAATAAATTTTCAACGCAAGGGTTAAGAAATTACCGTTTAAATTTCTAGACTTAAGTTGAATATTTTTACGGTGAAGTTAAAAAAAAAACTGACAATCCTAATGAAAGTAAACCGTCTCTATTTCTATATAAAGTTTATATTAATTATGTATAACCTATAGACAGGGCTGGGCAGTATTTGAAATACATGTATTTGAAATACGTATTTAAAATACAAATACGTATTTTGTATTTGTATTTTAAATACATGACGCGCAAGTATTTTGTATTTTGTATTTTAAATACATATCCAGCAAGTATTTTGTATTTTGTATTTTAAATACATACAATAAATATAAGTAGTTTGTATTTTGTATTTTAAATACATAAAAAAATGGGAGAATTTTGTATTTTAAAAACATAGTTTACAAAATATATTCTGTCAGTTTATTGATGGTTGATTGCATTTTAATCTACCAAAATATAAAAAAATATGATGTCACTTTTCATCTTTCGTGAAAAAAGTTTCCGCACCGAAAGCGTTGAAGTTTTGTTTTTATTTTTTATTTTCATCATTAAATCAGTGGCTCTTGTCTTAAATAAGTTCGTTTTTGTGTAAATTCATATATAATCTTCAACATTAAACCATTTTTCATAAGTCTAATGCAAAATCAAAAGGGTTTCAATTTCCAAAAATAGAATTTACACATAATATGCAGTTTTAGGAATCGCTTACGGTGCGGAAACTTTTTTCACCGAATCAGCTTAAAAAACAGTTTTTTATTATCAGAACAAAATTCCCCACATGGCGCTGGAGTGGTATTTTGCACTCAAAAAAAAGTTATTACCTTAATGTACATGACGTGGAAGTATTTTGTATTTTGTATTTGAAATACGTACAATAAATGGAAGTATTTTGTATTTTGTATTTTAAATACATACAGGATGTGTAAGTATTTTGTATTTTGTATTTTAAATACATACAGGATGTGTAAGTACTTTGTATTTTAAATACATAACCTGAAAGTATTTTGTATTTTGTATTTTAAATACATGACCAGCAAGTATTTTGTATTTTGTATTTTAAATACCGCAAGCCATGTATTTTGCCCAGCACTGCCTATAGATGACACTGAAATTTTAAGTGAATATGCTGGTCATTTATACCTAAAAAACGTTTTCTGTAAATTAAGTTTTAAAACTTTCATTATTTACCACCTTCATTGACTACCGTGTCCACAGAAGTGGCACATAGAAACTTTTCGATTCTATCGATAGTTTTTAAGCTAACTATCGAAACTATCGACTGGGCCGTTACAACTTTTTAAACAAAACTCAATTTTAAATCAACTTTTAAATATTAATTTTATTTTAACTTGTTTACGCATCATCATTTAAAAACTAAATACCTTATATTTTTTATATAATTATATTTTATATTAATTAATTATACAAAGTAAAATTTAAAATATTTTATTTACTTTTTTTATTTACTTTTTTTTTCTTTTACGTTTTTATAACTATAAAGAAAACGCTTTTTTATTTAGAAGGTTTTAATAGTAAAAGTAAATTCTTATGGGTCGATTACGGATGGGAACAAACTGTAATCGAGTTGCCAGCACCGAAATCTGGCAACGCCGCTCATGTTAAAAGATACAAATTTTTTTTAGTTTATATTTTAACTTGAACGGCGGCCGTTGCCTGATTTCGCTGCTGGCAACTCAACTTCAGTTCCGTCATTATCTGTAATCGACCCATTAAATGACCTTTTAAAATAAAATTTAGGGATATAATATTATTAAAAAGGGTATTATTAAATCGTTTAAATATTGTAGATAAAAGCGGGGCTTTTTTAGTTTACGTGATGATAAATTTTATGTTTTATTTCGGTTAATTACAAATATAAATAGATTTTACTTAAACAAATTATTAAACATTCTCATTTAAATTTAAAAACTTTAAATAACTAAAAGAAATTGTAATAAACGAAATTTTAAAAAATTGAATAAAGTAGATTGATTGATTAATTATAAAAAAAAATTTTAAAGAGAATCTTAAGAGTGGTATTCTTAAGTTGTTTTAATATATATAAAAACAATTTAAAAAAAATTTAACTAAATAAAATTTTTTATTTTTTTTAATTCAATATATGCAGTTAAAAACGGTAAGCAGAAAATGCATTTAGGAAGGCAGGGAAGTGGGCAAAAACAATAATTAGCAACTTTTTAAACATTTGAAAAAAAAAAAATTTTTTTTAGATTAAAAAATGTGTATTAAATATCAACAAAAAATGCATAATAAATGTTATTTTGAAAAATGGATTTAAAATATAATAAAAATTTATATAATTTAATAAAAATAAAGGAGTTTTTAGAAGAAGTTTAGATTACAATTATTATTCATCATCAAGTTTGAGGGGTTGGCCGTCGATAACCTAAAAATAAATGAAAATTCTCTTTGTTTAAAATTGAGAGATATTTTCTTTTAAGAGAATAAGAAATATATATTAGTGTTATTATAAAAGATCTATTAGTAAGTCTTATAAACTTAATTATGGATTTTGATAAAACAATAAACGATATAATTTAATTTATTTATTTATTTATTGAAAGTTACAAATGCAATTACAAATTATTTTCTAACTTAATTACTCGAGCAATAGTTATTTAGACCTGTTGTAGTGGAACAGACTAGAGTATCTGGCGGGAATCAAACATGTAATCCTCGCACTAATAGACAAGATTAGTACCAATAAGCCTACTGAGCAAGCCGTTATAATTATTTAAATACATTTTCCAAAATGTTAAATTTGCTAACAGATACCGACAAACTTTGTTGTTGTTTGATTAGGAAATTTAAAAGAAAATCCTTTGTAATGATTTAAGATTCCAATTTAAAAGATTTTGTTATTCGTGCTTAATTCCCAGTTTTTATTCTTGATAAAAACACTAGAAATTAATTGTTGATGGGATAAGCTATTCCTATGCGCATTTCACTGGTTGCTTAGGCCAGATCATCAGGAAACTTCATCCATAAAGATTTTAGAAAAACTAAAGATATTAAACCAAATAAAACTGTTAAGCGTATAAGTATCATAAGCAACAGTTCTACTTGTAACAATATCAAAGTTCAAACAAAAACATCAACAATTAACAGTGAGTTTATCTCTTTTTACATTCCCCACTACAATGGAATTCTTCCAACATTAATTGTAGTTGTAAGTAGGTTAAGAAAAAACAAAATGCAAAAAACAACTTGCAAAAGCATGTTGTTATTCGGAATTAAGCACGAATAACAAAATCTTGTAAATTAAAATTTTGTATTCCCAAAAATTTCTTTTGATAATAAACTGATTTAAGATTCCTTTATATAAAAAATATAAAAGGTATTTCTCTATTCAAAAAATTTTCAAATGCGCTAGCAAGTACCCAAAATAATAATTATGCTCATTTTTCAGGTATGTTGCAAAAAATTGCCAATTTTAAGAAATATTCTATAAAAATTGGTTTTAATTATTATTATCTCACGAAAATAAATATATGTTGGACATAACTTATTATCCCAAATAACAATCCGATGAAAAACGCTTTTATATTGAATCGTTTCGACACTATAAATCCAGGGGGCAAATTACGGAATTCGATATCGATCGAAATTTCCATTCAAACTGTATTGTAATTTCGATCGATATCGAATGCCGTAATTTGCCCACAGGCTTCTGTTCATTTGCATTTTTTTAAATGACACGATGTTTATCTAGTAATGCTTTAGTTTATTGTTTCCCCTTCTTGAAATTTTTATTAACATCCACAAAATCAACATCGTTAAAGTGGTGAAGGGTTGACCTTGACCACCATAAATTAAAAAAAATTGTGATTTTCTGCAACACTTTTAATGAATTACAATTTTTCCCAATTTTTAGTTTAATACATATAAAACTATGTATTTTGTCGCCAACAACAATTCAGATGTAAAAACTTTCGGATGAAAGCAAATTTCCCAGAATTAGCAACAATTTTTAAAATTAAAACAGCAAGTATTTTTTCTACCAATAGTTTAAACAATTTCTTTTAATCTACTCTTTTTTTAGTGCTCTTTTCAAATTCTAACAAACATTCAAAATCGCTTACCTATAACAACTAATGTCTGTATCTTTGTCTTGTTGGTTTTGTTAAGTTTTACTTGCTGCTGTTGGTTGTTGTTCAAATTTTTTCTTTATGTAATTTTATTTTAATAAATACGTTCATAGAATAGTAGATATGCTTGAGCATTCAAAACTTCACTTTCACTTGCATCTGTTACACGTGAATCAGAAACATAATACCATTTACCCAACGGCATTTGCACATTGCTGGCTTCCTCGTAACCACCAGCAGCACCGGCATCGTGAGCCGGAGATTGAGGGGTTGAGAAAGATTCATCGGGTTCAGAGGATGAGGAGATATTTGAAGAATCTGAACTACTGCATGAATTAGAGAAATCATCACTATCATTAGCAGCTTTCATGCGTAAATCGCGTGCTTTTTCACGAGCCAATAATTCATCTAATTTCTTGCGTTGTTCGTCATCTTGATCTAATTCAGCTTTACTACCTTGTGGTATAAATTTCCAACGTTTATCGTCACCACTTAATTTGGAGCGTACCTTGACATAGGCGGTGTAATGGCCACCATACATATTGCCAGAATGTTCCACCACACCGTATAAGGCGTAAAGTAGTTTCTTTTGTTTGCGATCTATGTTGGGTAGATTTTTAACCTTTGAACCACAGAAAGGAGCAATATCCAGTATCATGGGGAAACTGACAGGTCGAGTTAATTTACGAAACAAACATCGTGGGCCCAATTGAAAACGTTTTAAATGGAGTATTAAAACAGCTGGCGGACTAGAGATCAGGAACTGTTTGGTGGCATTGGTGTAAACGGTTTTAGCTTTATTATCATCACCATTAATACGTTTGGTACAGGAATCGCAACCAACTTTATTATTACCCGTCATCAATTCGACTGCTGTAAAGTTGTTTAAGCAAGATTGTACAGAACATTCCCCATCTTCGCATTGATAACGTGGAGCAATAGTGGTACTCCAGTCTGAATAACTTTGCGTGCGAACTCGTTTCGCTTTAGCTCGGGCGGCCTTTTTTTGTTCTTCCAATTTATCTTCAGTATCGTTGCTTAAATTTAATTGATCAAGATTTCGAGTGACTTGATTTTCATTGTCTTTAAATTTCAACTCGCCGTTAGTTAAAGCTGGAACGGTGTTATTTGCTGAGTTGGAAGAGGTAGTTGTATTTAATTCGTTAAGGGTTAACTGACGTACAATATTAGCTCCTTTCTCACTAAGGCCCAATGACAAAACACTGTTTGTGACTGCACTTTCTGCAGTAAAAGTATCACCGTTGGTCTCAGAATTCGATGCTGAAGGAGGAAAACTGGCACCAGCGTTGGCAGGACTAGTGGCTATACCAGAGTCTGTTAAAAGAAAACTATTAACATTTTATAATAAACCAAAATTTGTTGCTATAACCTACCATTTTCATCTTCATCTAATGAATCTTTATCCATATTTTCCGGTGAGTCACCCCTTTTCTCCACCGGACTAGTGGTCACTTGATTATTACCATTCGAATTGTTGACCGTGCTATTTTTGTTTAAACTACTTGAGGTATTTAATGGTTTTAAACATTTTTCATTATCATCCAACAGATTATCCTCCACATCAGCATCTGATTGTTCTGCAGAAGATGAGGAGTTGGACCATGTCACATTTTGACTAACAACCTCTTCTCGATTAGCACAACCTATCAAACCTGCTGTGGTTGCACTGTCATTCGCTGTAGCGTCACCAGCGGCACCACTGTCACATCCCGTTATCTCGTTTAACAATTGTTTTTGCACAAGTTTTGCATTTTGATGTTTGGCGGCTCTTTTGGCCTTGCGTTCTTTTTTCTGTTCCTTTTTGAGTTGAGCCTTTGTTGGTCCACCAACTGGCGATGTTGCCGGAGCCGGATGTAAAAAGAATGAATTCGCATTGTCGGGAGAAGTTTTACGTCTTATTTGTGGTGGTTGTGATTTTTCAACACTTACGGGAAGTGACATGTCGAGAAAGTATTCATGCCTCGAACTGACGTTGTAACAGTCTTGGCAAGTCAATGTCGAAACAAGAAATCCACGAAACACTTGCTCTGGACGTAAGATACGATCGGCTGCTTGATTGCCATAGATTTTACATTTTTGTTTCATATCTTCGGAAACGGAGTTTATATCTTGATCTTTGTAGCCTAGATTTTGAAGAATGACACGTTGATAACGTTTTAAATCTTCGGAACTGATTATAAAAAGTAAAAGAGTTTGATTATTCAGTTATCTAGTTGTTATAATTTTGCTTTCTATCTTACCGCACACTTTCCAAAAGATGTCTTAACAATTCATGAGAATCATGTTGGTCGCCGCCTTGAAATTGAGGACATTTAGCACAAAGTTTGTAGAAAAGTTTGCTGGGATTGAAAACACCTCCTAGAAAATCAATTCAAAATTGTTATATACAAATAAATTTAAGGTAAAAAAAGCAAAGTAAATGTTTTTTGTACCTCCCGACTGAAGCTCTTCTAAAGTTTGAGCCAAGGCAACTGTCAACCCTCCCCAGGCTGATAAAGTTCCCTTAATAGGTGGCAAATCTAAAACTTCATCATCTTTAGACTTAAAGGTACCGCCGGGTAGAGTAAACCTTTAATAATAAAAAAATATAAATAAATGTATATTAAATGATTTCTCATTTACACTTACTCTTCTCCTGCTTCAGCTGATTCTTTTAGAACATCCAATAAATAAGGGGTTTGAGCCAAACATTGCATAACAGCATTAAAAAAACAAGTATTACCCAAATTGGTTAAACCTCGAACTCTTGGCAATTGCTCAGTCTCAGCTAATTTACTTCCACCATTTGCCGGGACCGATGGCAATTGAAAATTTGTGTAATTGCTATATGTTACTAAAGGTTCATTAATGCGCTTAGCCATGCCCGGTATGGGTGGTAATGGAGGCGGCGCCGGTGGAGACTTATTAGTGGACATGTTTTCCTCTGAAGCCAATAAGGGTTTCAAAGACTCGAAAGTAGTTAAGATTTTGTTTTCTATATTTTCCATGGAAGCTGGGGGCGGTTTTTGTGCCAAACCCTTAACAAATTCCACACACTCTAAAAGGTTTTTACGGGAGTCTGGTTTAACTTCATTGTCACATTCGTAACACCAGATTTCAAAGGATCGCGTGTTCATAGCCAATGCATGGGAATCGGAATGCGGAGTCTGTATGAAGAATAGAAAAGATAAATTTTCAAATATTTATTAAAATCATAATCATGCAAAAATCGATTTATTAGTAATTGCCAATTTGACCGAATTTTGTACAAGAACTTTAAAAAAATTTATAATAATTTAACTTAAGAAATATTTAAAAAGATAGAAAAATGTTCAAAGAAAAATTAAACATTTTATTTTTAACATTTATGTAAAATCATATTTTAGAAAAGAATATAGGTACATATCTTCCTATCATATTTTTATTTTATAAAAATTAGACATAGGTTACACAAAAGCAGCATATTGTGTAAACTTGAGTCCAGAGAGAAAACTAGGGATGCCGTAATTTGCCATCTGAACAAATTAATTATAAAATGAATCCGCTTTTTCGGAAATAAATAATCTTTAGTGTCTTTTATAAGCAACACATTACCTGAAGGCAGGAATCATCAAAGGCTTTCATAAATCCAAAAATGACTGCCTTTACTATTTACCTATACAAAAATAATGAAATGCCATGTCAGCCCTTTCGGGGAAATAGAGCTCCGGTTTTGTGCGTCCCATAGTTAAAGGCATTAAATAGGAATTATTTTAGCACATATGTACTATCATCAAACAATACGCTTCATAATAATTTTATTTATTGCACAATTTTGAAGTTTGAATGATTTAATGCCCAAAATTCTTTCAAAATCGTAAGCTTTTAGTTTTTTCGAATATGTATTTTGAAAAATGGCTAGGTATTGATTTAAAACACGCCTGCGACTGTTTGATAATAGATTAAAGGAAATAAGTTCACGTTCTTTTTAATCTATTACCTAACAGTCGCAAGCGTATTTTAAATTCGCCAAACACGATAAGAGCGTAAAAGATTATTGATTATATATATTAATTGTAAGTACTTAATGACACCGGGAGTATTGTTTTCACCAAAACACATTATGTATTCTATCTTCACCCACCTTAAAATGTGTTAACGCATGTTGATTTTTCGATCTTCCACATAATTGAGTACCGCATTTCAAGCACAACCACAAGGTATTATCATATTCAAATGCTCCCGGTGAATCAATAGATTCTGAAGACTCAGCTGCTGGTGAGGTTGCACCCAATTTTTGACATTGAATACACTCAAATACCAAACCAGTGGTTTTTAGTAACTTCCGCAATTTAGATGAATCGACTGCTTTCTTAACATGATCACAGGAACGAGTAGCTGATGCATTAGCTTTTTCCTCCGACGAATCGGATGATGAATCAGATTCTTGATAGTTTTTAACCATGTTTGTTGTTTTATTAGAATAGGGCTTAAAACCCTTAATGCCCTTTACAATATTTTGTTTTTAGTTGGCTAACAAAAATTATCTACAATCTGCAAGTAAAAAATAAATAACAAATAAACTTTAAGTACAATGAAACAAAAAATTAGGTTACAATTATGGATGCATCAGCAAATGCACGCAGAAAAAACGCATTGATTTTTTCGCAATTGAATCTGTTTCCAATTAAAATCGTTTTCAAATTAATTTTCACTTAATTATTACAAACATAAAAAAGTGTTACAATAAATTAACAATTATGTATCTTTAGTTGGACTTAAAAAAAAGTCAGTAAAATTTAGAAAAAAAGAAAACACAAAAAATTAAAATTGAGGTTAAGTTTAAATTACTGGCGGTGTTGTTGTTGTTGCTGCATAAATGTCTGCATTCGTGTTTTCCTGTACATGTGCACACCTCTGAGCGAGTGTGTGTGTATATTCATGTTGTGTGCAAAAAAAATGCATTCAACACGAACATAAAAAATAAAAAAAACAACACAAATTATTTACTTTTTGATTTAAATTTTCTCCAGCGAATTTTTTATTGTTTGGTTTGAACAAAAAGCAGTCATTGACTTCTCCTTTATTTGGCTTTTTGTTTGTTTTCAATAATTTGACGTAAAATTGAACTATTTTGTTTTCTTACAAACAATAAAACAATATTAATTCTATTTTCTTTGTTTAGTTTCGTTGCTTTTGCAATTTTTTTCTTTTCTCTTGTTCTTATTTTTATCAAAGGTTTGTTTCACGTAACGTAAGAAAAGTGAAAATCATGCTTTATTTTCAAGTTGTTCAATTACATTATCTTTTTTTATTGTTAAGCAATTTTATAAAATTAAATTTTTGTTAATTTATTTAGTTTTTTCAACGATTATAAAATTAATTTTATTATTGAAACAAAAATAACTGTTTCTTTCGTGCTTTTTACATTTTTTGCTAGAACTTGATTACTGAAGAAAATTTGGGCAGCAAAGATGCACAATAGCGTTTGATTTTAATACAATAAAAATGCAACCATGAGTACGTATAAAACTAGGTAGCACTTGTACCACCAAATTACGGCGAATTCAAGGCGAATTCATTATGCTGGGTACAGACCAGTGTTGCCATTAGGATACGAAAGAATTTTTCGTATCTTGAGGGTTACACGATCAAGTTTTGCCTATCAGGTTTTAATACTCTCACACTTTTCTACCAATGCACTCATACTTTTAAAAATTGAAACGAACTTGCATTTAAAATTCTCTTTCCAGAGAGTGCTTCAATTTACGTTCAAGAAAACAGCTGATTTCAAGGTTAGTGAGCAAATTTTTCGTTTGCCTTTATAAATTGTTTTCTTGATGACATTTTGAATGTAAATTGCTCAAAAATTGAATGCAGCCTACGTCACAACTTTCAATTTTTGTTAATTTTGACAAATATTATATGTAAAAGAATATCAAGAAAATCTTGATCGTGTGGCTGCACTGTTAACGATTACAGGTACCATGTATAACATTTTTCGTATCTTTTGAATCTGTACTCAAAATGTACAAATGAAAAGTTGTTATTTATTTGAGAGCTTCTTCGAAAAAACTATTTTTATTTTAAAAGAGGTAGGCCCGTCAAATTTCTAAACAAAACTCATTTTTTTACAGAAAATTCCACAAATTTTACAATTCTATATTATAAATTAATTTATTTTGAAAAATGTTTAAAATTCCAACGTGTAATTGTAAATTTTTATATAAACTAGTGGGAAATACGTAATTTTTCAGTCATGTTCTAAAAACGCTTCCGGGTGATCCCCTTAAAACAAAAAAAAACTACGCTCACTTAAACAAATTTATTGAAAATCTCCATCGATTAAAACTAAATTTGAGTTCGATTTCAGAACATGGCTGTTTCTAATATAAAATTCACATATCGTCAGCTCATTATTGGTTTGACCTACCGACTGTTTTTAATAAAAATTGTATCCAAAACCGGATTTACCAAATTTTGTTTGGCTTCTGAGATAATAAGCATTAATTTTGCTCCATATCAACTATTTTAAAGTTTTTAAGTATTGTTTTGCTCTACTCGCAATGCAGAAAATTCTTCATACAAAAACTTACAAAATAAATTTTACTCATATTTTGCTTCATTACCCTAAAAAATTAAGGCGATATCAAAACAAAATGACAACAAGAAAACTAATTCACTCATGCTTCGCCTCATTGCCGTAAGAAAAAAAGAAGTTAAAGCAAAAGCAGCATAAAATGTCAACAAATCAATACACAGCAGTAAGTATACGTATGCAGCAGAAACAGCTACTTTTTAAAAATAGATTTAGAAAAGTGGCGTATGCGGCGCAAATCAATAACTTTCACTTTCAATAAAATGTTATTACTCTATGCTCGTCAATGAACGTTCAAAAAAATGTTAAGTTTTCTTCAAAACATGAGTTTGTAATCGGAACAGAAAGAATAAGTAATTTTGTAAATATATTAATAGAAAAGTTATTTTTATTGCAAAAAACAGTAGTGATAAATAAATAACATAAACAAAGAGTCAATTTTTATAGTAAAAAAAAAAATTAAAACGGAACGGAAGGTATGTACCATAATAAGTAATTCACCAATATTTATAAAAATTGAAAAATTGCAAGTTGTTATTTCTGGCCATATAAAGCTAAGTTCGACCATATTTTACCACAATTTCTATACATATTTGCTACTGTCTTAAGCGTATTTAACTGATTTTCCGGACCGGGACCTGTGGTAAATTATGGACCGATCTGAACAAAATTTCACAGTGTGATAAAAATATGATAGACAAAAGTTTACTACAATATCATTAAAGTGTTTTTGAGAGTAGTCTTTATATGGGACCTTTGGTAAATTATGGACCAATCCTTACAAAATTTGGCTGCGTAATTTTCAGTAGTATAAAACTGTGACAGACAAATTGTGTGTGTTTTGGTAAATTATAACCCGATTTTAACATAATTCAACAAAGTGATTTTTAGTCTTTTAAAACTGTGACATACTAAATATTATATTAATAGTATTATTCGTTACAGTTTTAGACTACCAAACTGTTTTCCGAGTGGCCTTTGGTAAATTATGTGGCGATGTTCACGAAATTTAGAATTAGGTACACTGATAGAAAAATGCATCTTCATATTGATGATGCCCTAACATTAAAATTGTGACATCAATGTTACTACAAATGGCATCAATGATGCAAAAAGTAACATCAATCCAATGACTAACGTCTTCGTACAATTTTGTAATTTTTTACGTGTCATCTATTTTATGACTATAGTGACATCAATTCGATGTCACATTTTGTATATTATTAACATTATTTTCATGATTACAATGTATTATAAGAAGCAAAAATTCCTATATTCTATTTTTTTAAATGATTTAGTTAAATACATCAAATTTTTAAAGTAGAATGATTACGAAAGCCATATGGGGTATGATGCTGGCGTCTTATAATTGAGAGTTCTGCTGTAAACAAAGGTCGTAATTCAACAAACGTGAAACAAACATATGTAACGGGTAAGTAAATAATAATAATATGACTTTGACTTAATGACAAACTGTCATTAAATTGATGCTAATGTGTCCTTTCTCCGATGTTACTGCGTCATCGCACTGAGGACATGTTCGTCATTTCTGTGATCTCGATGTGTCATCCCATTGATGACATAATTTCATTTTGACCCTGATGACACTTTGGCCAAGTGATGTTAAGGTTGACATCACAATGATGAAAAGTGTCATGGGGTCAAAAACGAAGACACTTGTCATAGTACTGATGTCAAAATACATCAGCGTTATGACGCCTTTTATATCAGTGTATGATTTCTAATCATAAAAATTAATTTTTGCAAAATCTTATAGCAGCTTGTGAATTTTTCCAACATTTATGGATGTAAGTTTTTGTACCAAAATTATCAACTCTTTAGGGTGGTTGTTCCATATTTGGATTCATATTATTTTTCTCAGCACTGCTTACGAGAACAAAAAAAAAAAAAAACAATTCTCATCCTTAAATATACAAATTGTCTGCAAAACAAGTAAGAGTGCTATATTCGGCTGTTCCGAATCTTATATACCCTTCACTATATTGCGAGCAGATACGGAGCAATACAGAGCAACTAGACAAAAACTAAATAATTTTTACATATACATACATAAATACAATACATTAAACTTCATTATAAATTAAATTTAAAAAGCGAAAACTGGTAAATTTTTTTAAAATCCTTTTTAGAACATAAAAAAATTATAAAAAGAATTTTCTTTTTGAAAAATCAAGATTCGAACCAGGGGACTCACAGTTTCTTACTCTAACAAACTCCCTAGACAACTGAACCATGATTTCAATAGCAAGAAATGGTGGACTATATGCGACATCAATGTAAAACAACCTAGCCGCTATCATGTCTGGAGTCTCCGGAAAAAACATATCAAACGTAAGACGGACAGACGGACATCGTTAAATCAACTTCTCTCCTCATAAGAACCCAAAATATATATACTTTATAGGGTCTAAGATCAATTTTGTAGAAATTACAAACGGAATGACAAACTTGTATATACCCTTGTCCGCCTCTGGAGAAGGTTATAATACACAATTAAATATTCCTCTATGTTTATTGGATTTTAAGCACTGCTTCTTTTAAAATTATTATTATTTATTAACATAATAAAATCAAAATTTTCATATGTATTCTATTTAAGATATTTAAACAATTTACAGAAGGTATTTTTTTATTATTTTTTAAACTTTTATCCGCTTAAGTCATCGTGGTGCCAAGATAGACCCAAATTGTATTATTATCCAGCGCTTAAAATTATGTAGCAATGATTATTGCTATGTATAAGAAAATATAACCATTTTAAAATCTTTATAAAATAGTTCATCCACCAACCATTTGTGTATACTTTTGTAAATTAAATTTGGCATTACTAAACTTAACTAAAGCTTGGCAATACTGTTAGTTAGTGAACGCGAATTCTTGCTGTGATTGGTGTCGATTTTTGTTTTTTGATAGATAAAATAGTGGTGATTTTTTCAAAATTTGTAGAATTAAGCATAATGGTGTAAGCAGACTTATCCAAAAAAGTGCATAAGCTTATGGCCTTTTTCCATACTGCAAGTATGTATAATTTTATCTATTGATGCTAGACATCATCATTTTGTAGATTTTATGTTCGGTTGTACATACAGTTGATTGAAGGTGTAGTAAAATTTATATGAAAATTTAATTTATTTTATTAACTGAGTGCTTTTCATATAGATTTTGCTACACGTTCAATCATTTGTGTTGTGGAAACCGCACATTATTATATTTTTTTTAAAAATTGTTGTTTTTAGGTAATAAAATATTTTATTACGGATTCAAGCCAGGGCTGGAAAAATTAGTACAAATATACATACATACTTATTTCCGTGTAACCTATAAATAAATAGACTATAGAAACTAAAAGTACAAATTACTACCAATTATGCCCTTAATTTCTACAAATCGGTATCTAGTTGTGTATAGGTATCTATGGTTTTCATAATTTTAAAACATATTTCTAACCTACGTGTAAGATGTATTTTACACTATCGATTTTCGATAGTTAATTCACTTAGGCAAAATTAACGTTGAAATTACACATAGGAAATTACCGGATAGGAAAAGATAACTGTTAAGCTTCGTACAGACGATGGTCAGATCTTACAACATTGTAAGCAGGCGTTGCCAACAGCAATATTTTTCTGACAATGGTGCGATTGTCAGATGCATTAAGTTTGCACTTCTGCAAATTCAAATGAGCTTACAATGTTTACACAGTTGTAAGACAAGCTAATTTTAATGCAATTTAAGCAACGCTGCTTACCAATATTATAAGATCTGACCGTCGTCTGTACGAAGCTTCAGGTACGAACGCGACTAGATATATATTTGTAGAAATTACGGGCATTAAAACAGCTTCTTTTCGGACATACATAGGTACATACATATAATTTATCTGACTAACACCTTACTGTTTTGAACAATTTTTGGACAAAGCCAAATACTCAGCCATATGCCGGTTGTCGTTGTCGTAACCGATCAAGTTGTTTTTTGTAAGTGCTGGTTCACACATGTCAAGTTTGACTTGTCAATTCTAGAGCTTTTAGGAGAGAGGGGAAAAGAGAATGCCATTTCTTTTCCCCTCTCTTCTAAAAACTCAAGACTTGACGAGTCAAACTTGACGTGTGTGAACCGGCACTAAAGGGCCAAATACACTTGTCCAGCCGGCGAATTCAACGTGTACATGTGCTGGACGTAATATTCGCCGTCATATCAAAACTATTCATCAAGCGTTGTCGGTGTCACACATACAAACACATTTTCACTAATACTACCACAATGATTGATGCGTATTTTGATCAATGTATTTGAGCCTTAAGAGATTAAAGGACACTGGCCGTGTGCAGGGTTGTCAGATTGATTTTGACTGTTTTTCGCCAAATTCAATGTCAAAAATCGCCAAAGCCTTTGTATTTCAGTTTTTGACAATAAAATAAATATTTTTAGAATTATATTCAACATTTTTGATTTTTCGAATTTATTCTATGAGTGTATAAAAGTAATTCCTTAAAATTTAAGGAATAGAACTATTACAAAAAAGCTTTATAAAATACATAACTGAAATGTAACTCATAGAATAAATTCGAAAAATCAAAAATGTTGAATATAATATAAAGTAACCTACAAAAGGAGATAATTCCCAGTTTCTATTTTTAGAATTATTAAAAATTTTTAATATTTTTAATTAGGCTTAAGTTCATTAAATTTAATTTTCATTAAATTATTTTTATGAAGAATGGAATTTTACAACATGAAAATTAATCCCGGCCACGGTCAAGAATGAAAGATTATCAATAACAATTTTAATTAATTTTCATGTTGTAAAATGCCTTTCTTCTTAAAAATAATTGAATGAAAATTAAATTTAATGAACTTAAACCTAATTAAAAATATTAAAAATTTAGATTAAAAACCATAAATAGTTCAACAAAATAACCACAATACTAATTACACTATGCTAGTTGAAAAAACTGACAAGCCGGGCACATGGCGTTTTAACATAATTCGGGGACGCTGAATCCAGTGGTGCCCGCGGTTTTTTCAGATTGGCTCTGGTTTTCGAGATATACCGTTATTTCGAAAATGGAGGAGGTTGCTCAACATATATTCGCGTAACTCAAAAACGGTTTAGTTTATTGAAATTACTAAAAAAACCGAAATTCCGCAATAAAATTTCATTTCAGAAAAGTAAAACTCTTTTTCTAATATGAGTAGTCGTTATTGAAACATAATTTTTTTTTTGAAAAAAAAATTAATTTTTTTATCAAAGTTTCGAAATTTTTGTTTTTTAAAAATTCATACAAAATTAAAAACTGCAGCTAGGCTTCTAATTTTTTGCAGACTTATAAAAAACGAAGCTACAAACAAAACAAGCCATAAATGATTAAAATCTGTTTGCAACTTTTGATTTTATTCACAAAAGTCGACAAATTTTAATTAATTTAAGAATTTCATAAAACGCAATATTTGTATGGGAGCCCCCTAAGGGAAATTCTTAAATTAATGAAAAATTTGTCGACTTTTGTACCTGCCGTATCCATGTAGCTATGACATTTTGGGCTAAACCTACTATATTTATACATAAATCGATAAAGAACTTCAAACACAATATCTGACAAAAATATTGGATGACTTTTTTCACGTACATTTTTGTGTATGAAAATTTGAACCTTAAGATTCGATTTCCCAAAAAAAAATTTTGTGATATACGGCAAGTTAACTTCGGCACGACGATCTGACAACTCTTGTCGTGTGTTACGTTTTTACTCAACAAAACATGCCACTTGTCTAAGACAAAATCGTTCCTTTTGTGGAATCGTTTCGACCGATCCGAAAGATCAAAGGAACTAGGTCGTTCCTCTCGTTCATCGTTCCTGTTTTTTACTTTGAACAATGAATGAACGGGGAACGAGAAAACTTCGTTGTCGTTCGTACAAACGTCAATACACTAATATTTGTAATTGTTTGTTGTCATGTTGTGGAGTAACAACTACATTAGTAATAATTATATAATTTTTTAAATGTTTGTAAAAAATAATAACTAATTAAATATATTCAGGTAAATTTATACCTGTTTTAATCTGCTCGCACCCATATGCCGTTGCGGGCGGTGGACGAGTGGTGTATTGCTAAAATATATTGCTTTGAATCACAAAAGTAATTGAATTAATTAGAAACTTTTTATATGTCACGATATAAATACACAAAAAGTGGTAATACTGATTAACACACAAAAATTTAACCTACCGAAATACATGTGATGATTCAATGGATTGCAATTACGGAACGAGGAACGATAAAAAAGGAACTATTGAAAAAGTCCGCACCGTTCTTTTTAGGGAATCGTTCAATGGAACTAGGTCGTTCCGGAACGACACAACACTACTTGTCTTATAGAAGCGCCAAGGTTTTTTATAGACTTATTTGAAAATTTATTTTGAGCTGCCTGTTATTTGGAAACAGGCTATTAGTGTTTTGTTTTAATGTTGAGTTTATGTTTTTTTAATGTAATTGATAAATTTGAATAATACGAGTGATATCACCGAATATAATACGTTGACTGCTTCTGCTACTTAGGGAGCAGAATGTCTTCAAGCGGTGGCATTAATGAGGAAATCTCGAATAGGCTCAATAAAGCAAGAAGTGCATTTGGCAGACTAAAAAATATATGGCGAGCACCAAAAATCACGAGAACAACAAAGATCCGTATTTTCAACGCATGTGTCAAGTCGACCCTTTTATACGGAAGTGAAACATATCTGGCCTGTAAATCGATCAGGCAGCGGCTACAAGTTTTGATAAATACAGTAGACTCGCGATAACAAAAACACCGCCTTACGTGAACACCGGCTAGCATGAACATAATTTTTTTTACACTGACTACTCTGTAGCGTGAACACAGTAAGAAAGCCCTATAACGTGAACAAATGTAAAATTCATGGAACATAGAAAAAGTTGTTTTCTTTTGAACATTTTTAAGCAATCACTACTTCTTTAAAAACTGGGAATCCCCGTAAATGATTGCTTATGAATATATTCTGGCATTTTGTGTAACGCGAGCTGTTGATTTGCTTAGTTTGTTTTTTGGTTTGATATAAAGTGTGTCGTGAAAAATGTCGCAAAAACTAAAAAATTTTTTAACTTTAAAGGAAAAAGTGGATGTAATAGAAAAAATAAAAAAAAGATCAAGCGTGACTAGCGGTGTTCAGCTTTTTGCAAAAAAAGAAAATCCAAAAAAAGATAACCCAATTTTTTAAATAATTTTAATGTAAATTGTTTTTCTTAACAAAACAAATACGAATATGAATTAATGAATATGAATTAATAAAAAAAATATATGAATTTAAGTTAAATATATGTCTATTTTATTTTTAAGATGTAAAAAATTACACCTTCGAAAACATGAACAACTTCGCAAACGTGAACACGCTTAGGTTTTAATAGTTCACGTTACCGCGAGTCTACTGTAAAAGCCTTCGTATTATATGTGGCATATACTGGCCCAACACAATAACAAACGAAAACCCCTGGAGCTTAGCCAAAGAAGAGCCTATACACATTCAGATAAAGCGCAGAAAGTGGAAAAGGATAGGGCACACCTTAAGAAAGCCAGTACATAATTTAACCAGGATGGCACTGGAATGGAATCCACATGGAAGTAGACAAAGAGGAAGACCCAAAAATACCTGGCGTAGGTCTGTAAGGAGAGAAATAGCTGACATCAATAAATCATGGGATGAGGCAAAAATAATTGCGAACAATAGATTAAGTTGGAAATATCTTGTTGAAGCCCTATGTTCCCTCGAGGAATAAATAAAGGAAAAAAATTTCAATGAATGGAGGAATATGTTTTGTGAAAAAAGTTCCAAAAATAAATACGATTTTCACCCCTTAAATGTTCGTACGTATTTTTTTGATAAGTTTTGAATGTGGTATTAACTTTTTTCTATGTTTATTGGTTCGAAAGATAGATGGGGTGGCAAAAATGTACTAAAATTCAGATATAACCCGTTTACTCCCTTATAGGGCCGAATTTCCGCTTATTTTTCTAAAGAACAACGATAAGTATTACATTTATTTTGCATCTCTTTAAGTTTTGGAGATATAAGGTTATCAATTTTTCCCGTTTTTACCTTTTTTTTTACCCCATAAGCATTCGAGTTTCGAAAAATCCCGTCTTAGTGGATCGATTTGGGGAGTGACCAATCGCTAGTCTAAATTTCAAGTTTGTAGGGTCAGCGGTTTGGGCTGGGCGATGATGAATGAGTCAGTCAGACAGCGTGAGTGACTACGCAACTCTTTTATATATATATATATAGATTTGTGAGTAAAAAGCAGAGACCGTGTTTTAATACTTTTAAAACAATTTGTTTTTTTCATATTAAAATAAAAAACTTGTGATTAAAAAATTTCTTAATTTGGAAAAAAAACAATTTTTTTCTTTTCTTTTCGAAAAAAATTAAATAAAAATCGTTTATGATATTTATCACTAAAGTTGAAAATTATTTTCATCTTTTTCATCCGATGAAAAAGTTTAAATATAATAAAAATATGTTGTAAGGAAAACAGCACGATAAAAGAATGTTTTTATGCAGATTTTCACCGTTTTCACAACTTACCGATAGCTTAAGTAAGGACTTTGTTGGCCGTATTAAAAGTGTTCCGTTTTTACAACTTTAATTTAACCTAAGTGAGCATAGTTAACAAACAAACAAAAAAAAAAAAAAAAATCAAAATCGGGCTAACCGTTTTTACTCTACGATGGAGCGGGCAGATGCATAGATACACACAGATGAACACTACAAATTTACGAATTTTAGTTGCTTTGTATAAGAATTTTTTGACAATTTTTTTTTTTTTTTGTGATATTTATCGTTTAAGGATTTTTATTTTTTCATCATGATGGATATTTATATTTGAAAATAAGTATCAATGTTTGATTTTTTTTAATAAATGAAAATAAATTTTAATCAATAAAAATATTTATATGATATGGAAATCGGGTCTCTGGTAAAAAGTGCAAATAAAAATAAAGCGGGAAAGTGAAAAAATATGTTTGTTTTACGATAGCGGTGCTACGCCATAACAATCCTTAAAATAATAAGGAGCCAAGTATTTCGTCTTTTTATGAATTTGAGGACGGAATGTGTAGCTAAAAGTTTTGGAGAGCTATTTTTTGCAGGCGTAAGGCCTCTTAGTCGCTTCCAATACACCCGGCGTGTAAAAGTGAAGTAAAAATTAGGATAATTGTTGGTGATAATAGTATGAAGTGAGTAAATCAACAGCTTTATTTTTTGTAAATTTAAAAAGAAATTGTGCCATAAGAGGCGCCTAGAACTTGATGTCAAATTAAAAAGCCACCAAAGGCAAGCCATGAACAACGATTTGCGATATGATGAGATTGGACTTAAAATGGCATCTCTATATATACAAAATAAAAAGGGCTGGATTTTGGGAGTGGCAAAAAACATTTTCCTGTTTTAGAATCTTCCTTGACATATCTTTAATTTTAGGGGGTGACTGGCATAACCTTTTTTTCGACCCACCTTAATGTACCCAAATTAAAAATTTTAACCAGCTACGAAATAAGCATCATTTTGGATGTTGGCAAAGATAAATTTATCGAACTACGTCTTCACATATTTGAAATACGTTTTTCGTATTTGAGACATTTTTCAAAATATGTTTTAATATTTATGACAAATTATTAAATATGTTTTCGTATATGATAAGTTCTTTCATATTTCATTAAATACACAGAAAAACATTATTAGTAGTTTTTTATTAATTAAAAAAATGATTTAAAAATATTTAAATTTAATTAAAGTGATAATTGAAACAACTATTTGTTTTGTTGAAAGAAAATTAAAATAATAATTTTGATTTAATTAACATTTTAGTTGTTTTGAAATAAATTTTGAATTAAAATAATAATTAAATAACAAAAAATTATTTCATTTAAAATAAAATAATTTCAACTTGTGAAATTGTTGTTTGAAATTTTTAAAATCAATTAATACATTATTTATAACGGCAAAGTTTTTTGATCATTTTTTTAATTAAAATTAAAAATATTATTTATTGAAAAAAAATATTCAAAATATTAAATTTTTACAATTTTTAGTAATCAATATAATCATTTTGGTAATAGGAGCAAAATCAACAAATGGATTGCTTGATTCTATGAATTTAGTATAAATTTGGTGATAAGAGAAAATTTTTAATTTTTTCTGTGTATGTAACAAATACAAAAATATTTAATAATTTGATATTTTGAATAGGGAGGTAACGAATACCGAAACCAATATATCGGCGATACTTCAGGTTTGCCGACATATTAATATCAGCGATATTTTACTGTCGATACGCCGATACTTTTTTTCGTCGTTCGCAAGTTATTGTGTTCTATACCGCAAAATATAAAAAATTGAGATAAGATTGATTTTTAGGTAAACTTTTAGAGATCTGTCGATCTGTGTCATCAGTTTGCTCGTATCATTTATAGTTTTCGAAATATGAGACATTGACTTTGTGCTATACAACACTTCAGTGAGAAGCTTCGTAACCTATTGTGTTCTATATGCAAAAAATGGTGCATATAGAACAAAAACGGAGCAAAAATACTAAATAAAAAAAAAATTTTTTATTTTGTTCTATATGAAAGTGTAAATGAAGTTTGTAGTAATTTGGAACTTTTTGCATTGTCTTTTTTCGTTTTATTTCCTTTTGTGACTTCACATTTAATGTCTTTTTGTGATTTCACATTGCACTTGACAAATAAAATAAAACAAAAAAAAAGAAAAGAAAAAAAAACAACAAACAAACAGTATGCAAAAGCAATTTTTTTTTACTTGGGTACGCGTTTTTTCAAATTGATGATATCAATGAAATATTATTAATTGTTGTGTTGCTAAAAGCTAGATTACACTATTATACTTTGTATTAATGCATTTCAAAAACTCAAGTAATATGACAAAGTGTGATAGTGTGTGTAGGAGTATGAAAATACTTTGTTATATTATACAAAATTTTAAGTTCAATTTTTTATGTAATAAGTTTTTCTAATCATTTGAGTTTTCAATTATTTTCTTTAAGATTTGAATTTTATAAAAATAGATTTTACTATTGGATTTTGCTGTTAACTTTAATTTTAAATAAATAATATTTCAATTAAATTTTGACTCAATTAATTCTATTAATATTAATTCATCTATAAATGGCGATCCTGCGATATTGAACGTGGAGAAATAAGCAAATAATTTTCAAATCGTACAATATTCTATGGAGCTAAAGATTATCGAATGAACCTGTGCGTGCAATAAAGACAGCAGCAAACTTGATTTTGATTTCATCTGAAAATAATTTTGTTTATATCAATTCGGCTGGAGCCTCACATCAGTTTCAATTCAAAACAGCAAACTATTTTATCAAGATTTTTAAAAAAAAACTCTGTTCTAAAGGAAAATTTACCGTCACTTTTAATTCCCGAGAAAAGAATTCAGTGTAAGCGTTTATATGTTGTTCCATATTTAACTAGCCCTTAATGTGGTTTAATTAAATTATTTTACTTTTACTAATATTAAATATTTGACAATTTTGTGGTATTTTAAAAAAAACCAATAATTAATTCCATATTAATCAATTTAAATTAATTTTGTTTGTAAGCTTTCCCTCTTAAAATGACCACTCGCTCTCCAACGCGTACTAATACAAATACACAAAGTGCAACACATTCACAATCTAATTCAATTACTTCAAATAATAATTTAAACACAAGTTTGGCTGGTAATCATCCAATCGATAGAATACCCCAAAGTGATTTAGACATCTGTGCTTCCTCTGTTAAACTACCTCAGTTCTGGACCAGTTGTCCAGATGCATGGTTCGTTCATGCTGAAATGCAATTTGCAACCAAAGGTATAACTACAGACCAAACCAAATATGAATATATTATTACTGCTCTACCACAAGAAGTAATAATAAAGGTGTTGGACATAATTCAAAATCCAACTACACATGATAGGTATCTTAATCTTAAAAAAATTTTGATTGAACGCCATTCCTTAAGTGAAACTTCTAAATTAGACAAAATACTCTCTGATAGTGATATGGGAGATAGAAAGCCATCGGAGTTTTATAGATCGTTAGCCCTTCTTGCTGGCTCCAATTTTAGCCCAGATGTTTTAACAAAACTTTGGCTACGTAAACTTCCAAAGTCACTAAACGTTGCTTTAACTGGATCTAATATTAATGATCATAACGAATTAATTCAATTGGCTGATAGATTATGGGAGGTTATTTACAAAGGAGAAGTTTGTAGTGTCAGACAACCTTCTAGAACTTCAAATATGGAACAAGTTGTACAAAATTTGACTGCTTCTTTATGTGAAAATATAAATAAATTGGCGTTGGAAGTTACTTCTCTTAAAAGGGAATTAGAAACCCGGACTTCACGTCCTTTTTATAGAAGATATAGCCGAAGTAGCTCACGCTCTCGTGGTCGTTCACCAAATAAGAACTGGTTATGTCGTTTTCATTACAAGTTTGGTAATCAAGCGAGAAAGTGCGAACAGCCCTGTTCATTTTCTAATGAAAATTCAACAAACTAAAATCATCCACTGTTGCAGCGACGAACAGTGGAAATATTAATTATTCTTCCAGTCGCCTATTTATTTTCGATAAAAATAATAATATAAGGTTTTTGATTGATAGTGGGGCAGAAATTTCTGTGTTGCCCTCCTCAAAATTCAGAAATAGTAATAAGAAATCTGATATAATTTTAACAGCGGCAAATGGTTCAGATATTACAACATTTGGAAAGAAATTGCTTAATGTAGATTTAGGCCTTCGCCGTGAATTTCCTTTTATTTTTCTGATTGCAGATATTTCTAAGCCTATTATTGGTGCTGATTTTCTTAACAAGTATGGTCTTTTGATAGACATTAAACATAAGTGCCTTATAGATCCACTAACTAATTTGTCAGTTAGTGCATTTTCATGTTGCTGCAATGTGACTATTCCAAAGTTATTTTCTGTAGATAACCAATATACACAACTTTTGAGGAAATATCCTTCACTAATAGCGGAACCTAATTATACAAAACAAATTAAACATGCTACCGTTCATAGATTAATTACAAACGGTCCTTTGCCTTTTACAAAACCCAGGCGGTTAGATCCCATAAAATACAAGGCAGCGAAAACAGAATTTGAGTATCTTGTGAAAGCAGGTATATGTAGACCATCAAACTCTAGTGTAGCATCAGCTTTACATTTAGTCCCCAAAAAGGATCCAAACGACTGGCGACCATGCGGTGATTTTAGACGTTTAAATGTTGTGACTGTCCCGGATAGATATCCATTACCTCACATTCACGATTTAAATATGAATATTAGAAATAAGAAAATATTTTCTAAGATCGACTTAGTACGTGCTTATCACCAAATTCCGATAGCGGAAGAAGATATATTCAAAACAGCTATAACAACACCATTCGGTATGTTTGAGTTTCAACGAATGCCATTTGGTCTTCGAAATTCTGCACAAACGTTCCAAAGATTTATCAACGAAGTGTTTGCTGGCTTCGATTTTATATTTGTGTATATCGATGATATACTTATATATAGTGAAAATGATGAACAACATTTATATCACTTAGAGAAAGTTTTTGAACGGTTAGATGAATACGGTTTAAATATTAAACCAGGGAAATGTACATTTGGTGTTTTTAATATAGACTTCCTAGGTCACAATATCTCGAATATTGGCATTAGGCCATCTGAGGAGAAAATATTAGCAATAAGAAATTTTGAACGCCCGAAAACGGTTAAGCAAATTCAAAAATTTGTAGGAATGGTAAATTATTACCACAGATACATTCCTAAGTTAGCCGAATTTACTAACCCAATTCATGCTATAATTACCAACGCATTGAAAAAGAAATGTAAAAACTTAGATTGGACTAAGGAAGCCACCAATTCATTTGACCGTATTAAGGAATCTTTTGCATCACGTGTTTTATTGAATCATTTTAATAATGAAGCAAAGTTGACATTAACGGTAGACGCTTCAAATGTGGCCATAGGAGGTGTTTTACAACAAGTTTTTAATGGTATGTCAGAGCCGTTAGCATTTTTCTCTAAAAAGTTAACATCCTCGGAATCTAAATATAGTACTTTTGATCGTGAATTGTTAGCGATATATTTGAATATTAAACATTTCAAGTATTTGTTAGAGGGCAGATCTTTTGTTGTGTATACAGATCATAAACCTTTGGTTTTTGCATTGGGATCAAAAACTGATAGAAGTCCAAGACAGACTAGACACTTAGAATATATTTCTCAATTTACAAGTGATATTCGTCATATAAACGGTGAAGCTAATGTTGTAGCTGATACCTTGTCCAGGGCATTCGAGGTCGAGGCATTCAAATCCGCTGACCTTAATCTTAGAAATTTATTTGAGGAACAACAGAAAGATAAAGTTCTTTCGGAACTTCTTGCTGATGGAAACAATCATCTCAATCTAAAATTCTTAAAAATTCCAGTTCTTAACTTAGATATCTGGTGTGAATGCACATTAAATACGCCCAGACCTTATGTTCAGTAGTTGTAGGAGTATGAAAATACTTTGTTATATTATACAAAATTTTAAGTTCAATTTTTTATGTAATAAGTTTTTCTAATCATTTGAGTTTTCAATTATTTTCTTTAAGATTTGAATTTTATAAAAATAGATTTTACTATTGGATTTTGCTGTTAACTTTAATTTTAAATAAATAATATTTCAATTAAATTTTGACTCAATTAATTCTATTAATATTAATTCATCTATAGTGTGAATGCAATGTGTCACGAAAATGACAAGTATTATAAAAAAAAGTTTGACATCCCATACGACTTCATCGTTTTTTGAAAAATTTCTAAACAATATTACTTTTATCAAAGTTTTTCTTGGGAGTCAAAAATTTAATTAACAAGGTTTCGTTTAAAAGTGCTACATTCCCATTTCATACTATTGATAAACTGAAATTTATTGTTGAAGGGATGAGCTATTCCTATGCGCATTTCACTGGTTGCTTAGGCCAGATCGTCAGGAAACTTCATCCAAAGATTTTAGAAAAACTAAAGATATTACACATATAAAACTGTTAAGCGAATAAGAATTATAAGCCACAGTTTTACTTGTAACAATATCAAAGCTTAAACAAAAACAACAACAATAAACAGTGAGTTTATTTTTTCTTACAGTCCCGGCTTATAATTCTTATTCGCTAAACAGTTTTATATGTGTAATATCTTTAGTTTTTCTAAAACCTTTGGATGAAGTTTCCTGACGATCTGGCCTTAGCAACCAGTGAAATGCGCATAGGAATAGCTTATCCCTTCAACAATAACTTTCAGTTTAAACTAAATGAAATAAAGTTTTTGTTGAGTGAAAACACATTGCTTTTCATTTCTCACAATATTTTTTAACATATTGTTCTATATGCTATAAAACAATAAGAGATTCGTAAATAATTGCATATAGAACAAAGGTTTTTTTTTAAAACGCTTATTACTCTTAGAAGCTTTTTTAAGGCCGGAAATTTTTTTTACCAAAAAAATCAGACACTGTAGAAGTTTACTAGGTAAGAAGGTTGCGACAACTTTTTCGGTTCAGTTTTTTGTAACTAACAACTAAACTTTAACAGCGATTTACCAAAAATACATTTTTGTCATATAGAACACAATAACTTACGAATGACGTTTTAATTTTTTTTTTTTTTTAAAACAATTTTATTTTCAATGCTTATTTTTTCATTAAAACTAAAATAAATAACACATTTGAAAGCAGAACATAAAATCAAAGAAGAAAAATATATTGTTTCCTTTAATTATTTAGCTAAGGGTCTACACCACGCGTTCTATGCGTTTGATACATTCCTGACCTTTTTTCGAGACGCATGAAAATATGGAATGTAATCCCACCTAATGCGTTTTATACGCATATGCAATTTACGCGTTTGCCGTGTAACTTGTCAATGCAAGTTCAAACTGATTCTACTTCTTTGACAGATGCTTCGCGTACTTTAGCCGTTTTTCTTTGCACCATAGTAGTGAAATGTTCTCTCACTGCCTAATCTTATATGTATTTATAGTACAAAAAACGTACAAATTTTGTACATTTAGATTTGTATGCTTATTTTAATGATGTTTGGGAAAATAATAATCATTTTGGTGAAAATTTCGTGTTACTTCGAAGAGGCTACAGAATCCATGAACAAGGCGACTTTGTCTGTCGTTATTAAATGAATAAACGGACATAAAGAAAGTTCAGAGGCCAACAAATTGGCGACTTACTTAGCATTAGTTCTAAATGGCAGATTTAAGGCCTAAGAGAATAATGAAAACTGTTGTTTATCTGAAATTCTTTGACTATTTAAAAGATAATCGGACTCAATCGTATCGAAAAAACGTCTTAATGAGGTTCTTTGAAGACACTCTTACACTTAGTATAAGTTCTGATAAGTCAAATTGGGGATGAGCCGCTGTCCATCCTCAGCTGTGGTTCTGCTAAATAAAAAGTCGAGATATATCTGAGATTTCCTAATGTTTCTAGAGCCGCAGATCCGCTTGGTGCATTAATACTTAAGTTTTCAAATGAGTTCTGTCGAACGGATTTGCGATGTCCGGAAAAGTTTTTAACAAAAATCTTATTAATTTCAGTTTTAAATATTTATAATCTCTTACACTGTTCAACGCAGCTGCCATAAGCCAACAAAGAATCCTAATCGGACATCCTAAGCGCCGGCCACTGCTCCCGCGATAACCTGCAGCCTGTTTCATTGCCCCAGACCCAATTTGTCCCCTAGTTTAATGTCTCCGTGCAAAATAAAAGCATATTGGAGGCTTGACGGAATCCAAACAGTCAGGGTCCTCCATTTCCGAGCCTTTTCCCGCCAACTCATTAGCCATTTCTTTGCCGTTGATGTTGCAGTCACCCGGTACCCAGCACAGCCTCACCACATATTCCACTAAACTCTCCACAGCCCATCAAGGCCCTAAGAGCCGCCTGGTTGTCCACTTATACAGTGACTTACAATCCGCCATCAATGTTGCCTGCTATTATTCAAGTTCACCTGAACCTCCGCCTGAAATGCACTACAGTCGTCAGGAAGCCAATATGACCTTTTTATGCCTAGATCCTCATCTTCGAGCCATTAGTAATATTAGACCTGGCAAACGCCCAAAATCTACCCTAATTCTCACATAATCCGCCAATTCGGCCGTGCCAGGAATAACCAAATAACAAAAAAATAACATGTTTTAAAGACAGCGTATAAATGCCGCCTAAGTGAAAAGTGAAATGTGACATAGAAAACAAATTGTTAAATTAACATGTGATGAGCAAAACTGCTCTGGGCGGGGAAGCAGCATTTGCATCATTGTCATTATTTTTTTAAGGGCATTCAGGTCGTCAACTTCATGCGTTTTATTTCGCAATGGCTAATGGCTTGGCGTCGTATAGGTGTACCGAGTTACAGTTTTACGGGTTTCAACATTAATCATATGCAATCGTTTTAAACCCTACTTCTCAACCTTTTATCTAGTGGCGAACTAAGTAAACTTCGGATTTGACTTGGAGGGTTAACAGATATGTATGTATGCATAACTTAGACGAGCTACTGGTGGAGTACCATTTAAAACTCAGGATTCAGTCGACCAATGACTTAACAGGACTCTGCAATAAGAAAGAACAGCCTGAGACTTGGACTTCGATTTTATTTATTATTTATTTTTGAATAATGTCGAATTGCAGCAGATACAGATGTTTATAATTTTTTTTTTACGAAATATCGAAAGCAACATTTATTTTTATTTTTTTTTTTTGAGTTCATAAATGTTTTAAATTAAATGAAATTAACATGTTTCTCGTGTATATCGACATTATTTAGACTAATTTGTCATATGTATATACAATACAACTTGGTTAGGCATTCAACAAATCTGCACCCTGAGGTTAGACAGCAAAATAGCCTAAATTAAACTTTTATACTCAATTTATAGCAAAATAATAAACGCATGCACGTGACTACACTGCACCACTATAATAATCCATTGCCACAAAACACGTCTTCATGTACTTGTGTGTGGCAGGCACATTGAACAAAGATCTACATACATAAAAAGAGACGTTTAAAAAGTAAAAAAAAAAAAATAAAAATTATAATATAAATAAGCTAAAGTTACTTAAGCCTAGTGAATCGAATTTTTATGAATTGAGTCTGTCTATAACTGACAAATCCATAAGCAAAACTATATAATTTTTCAAAGGAACTGCCAAGGCAACAGCAACAACAACCGCAGAGCATAAGTAAAGTGAGAGTCATCTACTCCACTGCGCACAGCTGCCTTAAAAATTATTTTATGCAACTCAAAGTTCTGCTGCTGTTGCTGTATGTATGTCTGTCTGTCCGTATTTTTGCAGGGGTATGGATGATTTGGAGGCTCCATTAGCTTAACATGTGCAACACTGTAATTTGCCGGCTTGCTAGAAAGAACAATAAAAAAGATGAAATAAAAAAATGTAAGTTGTATACATATACGAAGTAAAAAAAACGGCCTATATGTTTAAATGTCTGTCGTCCCATTTGCTACACACGTAGGCGCACTCATTGTCAGTTCCAGGAATATCCATGTATGCATCCAAAACATTCGCATACAATTCGTTCTATACTATTCTCCTCGCTGTCTACGTTTTGGTGTTGTGTATTTTTTTTTTAAGCGTCAGGGACTCTGAAGGAAAAAATGACGCCGCACTATAGAATAACACATTTTAAAGAAATTTATGTCTGATGAGATTTTTTTCGTTTAAAGCCTTTAATTCGCGAATATAATTCTAATATGGAAATGTTCATACAAAATAGTGGTTATTAGGCATATAACTAAATTTAAGGAAAAATTTGGCATACCACTAGATGGTGGCAAATTTTGTACAAGTAATGAATATAATTTTTTTTAGGGACTTGGGTTCAAAAATGTTCCGCACCAAAAGTAATTTCTATAAAAAGACTGGGGCCAAATTACGGCATTCGATATCGATCGAAATTACAATACAATAGAAATGGAAATTTCGATCGTTATCGAATGTTGTAATTTGGCCCCAGAGTTTTTTTAATACTTTTATTTTGAAACATATGTAAATGTTTTCGATTGTTATGTATGAAATAAGTTTTAAATTTAAAGTATGTGATGATTTACACAAAAGCAAAATGTCTTGCACAATTAAATTTGTGACCAAATGTATGAGAAAACATTCATATTCTTTTGTAAAGAAGGACAATGATTTTTGTAGTAGTTTGAAAGTATTATACACACAAAAAATAATATTGTGAGGGCAAATAATTTAAGCATTTGACGATTATGCTGTTGGGTTAAACAAAAACTTGTTGGAGAAAATGAAATCCTTTTGTCACAAAATTATTTGTTGCAAATAACGGCATATTGAAAATTGCTGTTGACGTAAATGATTTGCATTTGCAGAAAATAACAATTTTTGTTCCCATAAAATATTTATTTTTTGAATCAAATAATATTGCTGTTGTCGTAAAAAATGTGCATTTGGCAATGCCATGATTGGTACTTCATTATCATTGCAATCAGTATTGAGTCGTTTGTCGATGAGAAACTAGTGAAAAGTGAACTTTTTAGTTTGAAAATAATTAAAATAAATATTTAATTGCAGTATAAATATAAATCGGCAGCAAATCTTGGTAAGTTGATGCGATCGATATAGATATTCTTTTCTCTAATTTATTGCATGAAAAATTTTTTTTTCAGATTAGCGACATTTTATTTTCTTTTATTTACTACATGCGGTAATAACTCCTCCACGCATCCACAAGGCAGCGAAATTATCTATATCTGAAGCCCAAAAGGATACGATTGGCCATATAATAAATATAAACAATAATTTTAAAATTGTAAGAATTAAAAATAAATTTTATCAAATTAAAAATGTTTTCATTTATATTATATACCTTAAAAATGTTTGCATTTGCGACAAAAGTATATTGAACTGTTTAGGCAACAATTTCTGCATTTGCGACAAAAGTAAAACGTTTGCAGTTGCGACAAGGATCACTATCCTTTGGGGCAACAAGTATGACATTTTAGGCAACAGTTTTAACTTTGCCTCAACAAAGAATTTACACTTTGGGACAACATAAACGGACTTGTTGCTACAAATGCAAAATGTTATTGGGCACAATCCGAATGTAAATTCTATTTGAATCAAAATCAAATTTTTTGGGATTACAAATCTAACATCTTTCAACATCTTTAAAATATGTTCCTATCTCATTTTATTCCATTCTACACCTTTCGATTATTTTAGAGTCATCACTAGAAAAGTGGCAATAAGTTCTATAATTATTGTGGCATCATTGACAAAAAGAAGTTTGTTTTGAAAGCATCGTTATCATTTGCCAAGTTTTCTCTTTTATTGCAATGTTTTTTTGTTAAGTATTTTTTATATTTTTAAACAAATTGAACTTTAAATATATTTTTTTTTTGTCTTAATTTTTGTACTTTTGTAGAAAAAAAACATTTTTTATTTTAAAAACATTTGTTATTTTTGTTTCAAAAATGGTGATATTTTTGTATGATGGTAGATGTTAGATGTGAGCAATGTTAACGGGTGTTTTACATTTTCTACATCTTTGATGGTAGATGTTGACCATTGTAAAAAGCCTATAATGGGTCTTCATATTTTTTATGCTCTATGCCATTTTTCCTATTTGCAAAAATTTTAAAAAGTTAGGCGGTGCGCAAAATGATCCCAGGATATATGGCCCCAAAAGGAAAGTAACGGAAGAACGGCCCCAAAATATTACATGAGACACAACAACACGCAATTTTGGGGCAATTTTGTGTTTTTTGGGGTTATTTTTCATTTTTTCGTTAGGGTGTTTTTGCATTTTAAGTGGAATGAAAAAGGAATGAAAAATGGCCCCAAGTAAAATCACAATTTTTATTTTGGGACTATTTTTCGTTTACAAATAAAAAATGCAAATTAACCCCAAACATTTTTACACAAATTATATAAAATTTTATATAAAAGTTTATGGAATAGTATAAAAACCAGAATTCTTATACCAAAGTGAAGAAAAACCTTGCCAGTTATGCAGAGATGCTTTAGTTAGCAAAGCCGGTGTTTGTGATACCATAAAGGAAAAAATCCTTGCACACGGCCGAAGGCCGGCTATGTAGTGAAGCTTTAGTGAGCGAAGCCAGTGTTCGTTATACCATAGAGAAGAAAATCTTTGCACCCAGCCGAAGGCGGGCTATATAGAGAAGCTTTAGTTAGCGAAGCTAGTGTTCGTTATACCATAGAGAAGAAAATCGTTGCTCTTTAGTAAGCAGAGGAAAAAATCCTTGCGCATGGCCGAAAACCCAACCATGCTATCAATCATACGATTTTTAAGACCAAAACTATTCGGATTTTGATATCGGGATTCTGATTTGGGATTTTTAGTTTCGGGCATATGAATTCCACCCAAAATTTTAATTATAACTTTCTTTGTGCTCTTTTTTGGGGTTAAAATTCATTATAAATTTTATAAAATTTAGGGTCATATTTCATTTCATTTTTAGGGCTATTTTCATTTTTTCGGGTAATTTTTCATTAAAAAATGGGGTCATATTACGTTATGAAAAATAGCCCCAAACTTGGGGTCAATTTTCATTTATTTTTTGGGGCCATATTTTGCAGCGCCAAAAAGTTATATGCCTAGTGGCTATGTTTAAAATTAATTTTAGAAAGATACATATTTTTGCTGTAGCGCGTTTACTACTTAAAAAAATGGATGTTAGGGTGCTTTTTTTGCTAAAGGTTTTTTTTCCAATATAAGTTGTAGGAGAAGTAGAGTTAACAGTTATGAAGGTTTTTCTGCCTTAGGTATTAGGCATCTGTAGTATTCATATTTGTGAGGCCTTTCGATGATCAAAGAATACTTTAGGCCTCGTTGCTCAGTTATTCATTTTTATACTTAACGCACGAATAACAAAAGTTAAAAATTATGAATTATAAGTTCTGACAAACTTTTTGATTTCTTTTTAACTCATCTCAACACGCTTACGTAGTTTTAGTAACTACCAACCAGTTGAAGTCGACAACAACGTTTACGTATCCGCAACTTTAACGTATGACTTAGGAGGATTTTAATCTGCGGCGACTATTACTTAATGATTGTTTTCATAAAAATATAAAAAGTTTTGCTTTCCCAAAAGTTGTGCGTATAAGTTTTCTAAATCACCTTGGGTTTTCGGGAGATAGGTTTAAATAAAGCTAATACCTTTTAGTATATGCAAAATAAATTACTGAAATTAATTGGTTTTTTACTTGTTAAGTTGTTTCAAAATCTACAGATCTGCATTATAGCACGGCTGACTAGACTCTTATTTGGTATAGCAGAAATCAGTTCTTCTCCGAATTTCATTTATTTTAAACTGCTTGTCATGTGATGACTGAAGTTTAATCCCTAATCGTCAGCGATGAGATTTTAAAGATATCGAACATGAGACAGATTTCAGCAATATCCTAACATACACATTGCATACGCACGATTATCTTGAACAGATCAATAGACTTTCCTTCCATCTGAAGATTGGGCGTAAGTCTTGTTCGTTCACATACTTTTGGTGTAACAATCTCGGGATATACATAAAGGTAAAACTGTTAACCTGTCTGATGGTTAAAACTGCAGTTTTTGACATACTTTCATTTGGTACCACAGAAATGCCATGACAACTGTAGCTTAGATTCGAATTGCACTAGAACCAGACCTTTTGGCATAGTTAAGCCTGATGATCGCAATACATTTTAAAATAATTGACTCAATCTAAAAACGATTTCAGACTCCCTGCCTTAAAGGAACTGTGCATTTATGCACCGGAATTTCTTGCTTTCTGTTTTTTTTTTTGTTTTTGTAAATGTTATTGCTCTTCCCTAATATTGTTGGATGTGGTGTTTCTTTGTACCTTTTTTTATATTTCTTTCATTGTGTTTAACCTTATGGGTACCATTATATTACTATAGTTCATCATTTATGGGGACGTTGTGTCTTAATGTGTCGAAATGAATTTAAATAATTTTTTGGTTTTTTTTTTGTTGATTCTTTCCACTTTTCATCATCATCACCATTGTCGTCATCATCATGAACATCCTTCACAATACATTTAGTAGATTTTCAAGAGCAACTTTGGCAAACATTAGTGTCCGACCGAACGTTCGGGTTCGGTTACGGAGTTCAACAAAAAATTATGTTCGGCGAAAGTTCGGTGTAAAAAATGTCCCGGGATTCCCGGGAATTCTTTCCCGCGTAGAAACTCTACTCATGTACTATAGTACTAAGGTATATTTACACAAAGTAGCAGCACTAGAATGCTAGCTGTCCCTTTTGCATGTTGTTA
Source organism: Pollenia griseotomentosa (assembly GCA_963931875.1). Classification (NCBI taxonomy): domain Eukaryota; kingdom Metazoa; phylum Arthropoda; class Insecta; order Diptera; family Polleniidae; genus Pollenia; species Pollenia griseotomentosa. The sequence continues at coordinate 90,119,987 of OZ007563.1, forward strand.
TATGGACTTCACATATAGAAGTCATGGATCTGACATATAAAAGACATAAAAAACTACATACAAAATAAAGGCACTGCCAGCATAGATTCTTCTAGTGCATATACCTTGTTAAATGTGCCTTGTATATTAACACTTGTTTTCTGCGTTAATATTGAACTTTTTTTTATATTTTCTGATTTTTAAATTAAAAAATTGTTTTACTATTTTAAACTGCAATTTATCTTTTTATTTTGCATCTTTACGAAAGTGTAAATGTTACGAATTCCTGAAATTTAATTTTGTTTTAATAGAATAAATTAAAAAAGTATAATTATTCAGATATAATGACAAAAAGCAGGGGTTTAGTTTGGGGTTTGAGGTTGGCCGAACTTTTTACCAAAATTCGGGTTCGTTCTAAAAAAGTGCCTTCGGTAGGACACTAGCTAACAAATAAATGCGATGGAGGACACAAGCAAGTACTTTGTACACACAGAGGTTGTTTTATTTTTGTGGATCATCAGAACAGCAGCTGTTAGGTGAGTTTTTACTTCAGTTTAGCCACTGTCCATATCAATAGATTTGTCTGTTTGTTTGAATATTCTGCTGTTGTAGTTCGCTGCTTCGAATGTTGGTTGGTTGGTTGGTTGGTTGCTTTGCTCTCTTGGTTGTCAGGTTTATTTTTATAGTCGGCTTTTATTGTTTGAGGTTTGACGATACTGGCTGCCACTTTTTTGTTCAGTATATTTTTTAGTTTTTCTGTTTTCTGCTCTCGGTCCGTCCTATGCAATTGATAACACACTGAAAATGAGATTATTTAAAGTAAAAGGGTTCATTAGCTTAAATTTGTTTTAAATGGAGCATTACTCAAATATACACGTAGTCAATTTTTATATGCATGTATGTATATGTATTTGTGTACACTTGTAAAAGAACTATAAATTATAGGTTGGCAATATTAAATTTATTCAATCATTAATATCTTGTAAAACATTTTAAATTAATTTATGTAGTCGTTTTAAAAATATTGATTGATTTTTTACTTGGTAAAATTATAATTTTTTTCAGAGCACTGGGCAATACGCTTAATTAAGTAAAATTTTATTATCCCGTATATTTAATTAATTAATAACCCTGTAAATTGGTTAAATAACTTGTGGAGTCAAAGTGGAACTAACAATCTGAAGTTGTTAAATAAGGCTTAGTTCAGTTGGTTTGCTTTGAAACGTTGGGTATACAATAAGTATTATTACAGCATTAATATATGAATATTAATTATTCGTGCAAATCTTGTCTTTAAAAACGCCAAATAGGCTCCCTCTATCAGCCCAAATAGTCTGAGCGGAGAGCCAAACAATCAAAATCTACTCGACGATTGTATCTTAAATGAGAAACAAATGAATGTTAGGTTTAGTGATAATACTTCTTAAGACGTACAACTGTTTGTCAAATATCCTTATCGGCTCATCTACACTAATTATTATAAAGCTAAAATGCTAGTATGTTTCTATGTTTGTAAGGAGTAATCTCCGGAACTGCCGGTCTGGTTTTAAAAATTTCAACAAAATGAAGAATGGAACCTCCAGCGGTTCTAAACCTCCTATTCTAACCTCTCTTACATCTCCAAAACTCAAAGAGACAGAAAAAAATGTAATATGTACTTATCATTGTTCTTTAGAAAAAATAAGCGGACAGGTGTCTGGTACTTTTTGAAATTTGGTACTTTTAGGGAGTAAACAGGTAATTTTTGTTTTTTTGTCACCCCGTCTATCATTTAAACCAATAAACGTAAAAATAAACATATATCACATTATCTAAGCAATTTAAATACAAATTTTGTACTTTTTCGAAATTCGGACGTTTAAGGAGTGAAGTAACGAACTATTGTTGGTACTTTATTTTTCTCCATTCTTTAGCATATACATATTAAATGGCTCCCACTGCAATATTGAAATTTTGTATACTTCAATAGGGAGAAAAAAGTACCAAGAAGGGAAAATACGGAAAATTTAATTTCTTTTTTTAGGTTTTTGGTTCTACAAGTGGTACTTTTTTTTAATTACCGTTAGTATTGCACCTAGAATCATAAAATTCAACATGTAATATCCTGAGTGATAAGACTGACTCTATGGTACGTTTTGAATTTTCTTTAGTATTGGACTTGAAACATAAAGTGAAATATGCAATGTCCTGAGTGAATGAGAATCTGTAAGAGGGGCTTTTTGGTACTTATTTGGTCGTTAACTGGTACTTTTTGAATCTCTGTTAATATTGGACCTAAAAGCATTAACTTTAACATACAATATCCCGACTGAATACGAATCTGTAAGTGGAGCTTTTTGGTACTTTTTGGTTCTTTAACTTGTTCTTTTTGATTTTTCGTTATTATTGGACCTATAAACATAAAAAAACCTTATTTTGTATTTCTCTAACTGGTACTAGCTTAGGATAGCTTTCAGGGGCGCTTAACCTTCTATTTTCAGAAAATGCTAATTATCGTTTTAGAAGAGATCTATTAAAATAATAGTTTCCGTAGTCAAAAGAAAAGGATAGCCATTTTAACATGAGTACGTTGTTCATCCACCATTCCTCCAGTCTATCTCTCCACTCGACCGTTCCCTGACCAAATGCTAAAGCGACCAACAGGGGACATACGGCGAATTACTGTCACTCAGATAAGATGTTATTCTTGATATTCTTCGCTATGGATGGCTTGCAAAACTATCGGATTACCTGTTTAGCATTTTCTATATTTTTTAAAGTTAATAATGTGATGACTGTGTTCGTTGCTGTTCTTGTTGCCTTGTCCCATGAAAACCCTGCAGTAGCCAGTTCGCGCGTTGTCCAGGACGTCTTTGGGCGACCACAACGACGCGAGCATTTGGGGTTGTACTGCAGTATTGCCTTTGTAATCTCGTTATTGGATCTCAACTTAAGGCCTATATATCCGAACTTTCTTCTCAAGATATCGCACTGGGTTGGTTGATGGCTTGTAGTCTTAATTAGCTCCATATTGCTTATAGTATTTGGCCAGAAATATCGGTTAGTGAAGATTAGAGAAAATTGGGATACAAAAATTTAATACTTTAACTTTTCAAAAAAAACTCTTTTGGCAAAAAATCGATACCATTTTAAAATCCAAACTTATCATCCCTGTCTTATTCATCATTTAAAAACGAAGCTACGTTGCGAGTAAACAACATTAAAAAAGACTTGGATAGAGTTGTCACTTAATTAAGCTTTTTGATCTGCCTAAGCTGGCTTGTTGGCAGCTTCGATTGTCCGATATGTTATCGTAAAATGTCTGTTTGTTCGGCTTAAGTGCCAAATTGTGCTTCGACTTTCACTTTTTTAACTTCTGTCAAAAATCCAATAAAAAATTTCGGATTCATTTCATGTGGCACCAAATTTTCTTCGTTTTTTGGTACGTATGTTACTTGTATAAGTTAAAAATACTATCATTGAGAGGTGCCACTAATTTTACAAACTCAAACCTTTCCGCACTTGCATTGTCTTTAACGCGAATCTGTCAAATTTTTTAACGTTTGAACCAGTTGCTACAAGCGGATCCAGAGAAAGCATGTTTGCTTTAAACTTCTCCAAGAAAGCAATTTTTCTTAATGTTAAAACATATTAGCATGATCTTAATTCATCGTAGTGTTTTTACATGATTTTGTATTTATATAAAATGGTTATAGATACAAAATTAGATAGCGTGATTTGACTTTTACCGTAGTATGATGGACTGAGTTCCAAAACATCATAGTACACGGAAAGAATTATTAACTAAATATGGCTTGAACCAAGAAAATTTTGCGTGATTCTCGTCCAAGCCAAAAATTACTTATTCTAAATATATGTGTATTCTTTATTTAAGTAAATCTTACTAAATAAGAACGAAATTAAGTAAAATCAAGAAATTATTTTATATTACTTTAGAAAATGAACTTCTTTCCGTGTACTTTGCAGTCAAGGTCATAAATGATCATCAAGTTAAACGACGTACAGTTTGTTTATTGTTTACGCATCAATAATTATGTAAGTGCACTTTGGGATAGATAAATTCTGCACAGTTGCATTGTAGAATGCATTTATAAAAGTGAGTTGCTTTGCAATTGAAGATTCAAAACTTCGACTTGCTCCCACCTTCATCGTAACCGCTATGATACGAAAATATCAATTTGACCCTTTTTCGACGGTCTTGATACTCTTTGTGGCCTTTTTTTTATATGACCCTTTTGTATCATTTTTTACTATTTCGTGCAACTTTTTTACCCTTTTTTTAAATAGCACTCACGCTTTGCTTTTTGACAACACTGCTGAACGGAGTGCTTCAGCTAAACAAGTGTTTTCGAAATAAGCATTAGTTAAAAATAATCTTTGGAACACACTCCAACCAACTCTATAGGAGTGGACGGGATTAATCCAAAGTGTATGTAGTGAATCTTTAGTGAGAGAAACCAGTGTTCGTGATGCCATAGAGGAAAAAATCCTTGCGCATGGCCAAAAGCCCAACCATGCTATCAAAATATTAACTTCAAGTTACTTTCCCTCGAACTGGAAAATAGCTAAAATCGTTCCAATACCCAAAACTGGTTCCGATTTAGACCAATAGCCATTCATCCATTTCTCTCCAAAGTGTTTGAACGTATTATGCAAAGCCAATTGACTTGTTTTTTGGATAACAATAACATACTAACAGTTGGCGGAAATTCCCAACAATTTGGTAACAGCGGTATGATAGCAAAAGTAATATTTAAAATCAAAAAACTAACAAAAAAAAACCCTTTTATCGCGAACATGGCAACAATTCACGAACAATTGCAAAATTGGAAACAAACCCTAAAAATTAATTGAAATCGCTAAATCGGAAAAAAATGTCGGAAAATAACATAAAAAGCATTAAAATTAATACCTGAAATAAATATTTTTTGTTTGAAAAATAGAATCCGGGAATTTATTTCTCATGGTGAGTAACATAGAAAATATTCCTGGAAAATATTGAAGGAATAAGACTATTTAAGTAAAGAAAACTTTTAATATTGTAATTTGACTTAGAATATACATTCGAATTAATATGAAAATTTATTTTTTGTTTGTTTAAAATGGGAAATACTGCTTATAAAAAACCTGACCCTTTTTTTAATTTTTACCCCTTTTTCTGGAAAATCCCTTTGTGACCCTTTTCAAAAATTTTCAACGGTAACCCTGCTCACCTCAACCACATTTTTAATTTTTTCTCTGCTAAAAACTATAAATATCTGTGTTAAATTAATTATGGCTTTCATTTTGTTAAGTGTATAGTTCTGAAATCGTCACACATTTTTCCTTTCTTGTTATCATTTAAGTTTTTAGATTTTCCGTTCATTTTTTGCATTTCGCATGCGATACAATTATTTTTTTAATTTTTAGGTTTATATTAATTTTAAAAATATGTTATGCCTCACCCAGATCCTGTCTACTTCAAAAACCAATACATGATCAGTTCATTATCTCTCTTTCAAAAGAAACAACAAATAAACAAAAAAAAAAAAAAACGCAAATGAAAAAAAATCTTAAATGACATGTGTTATCTTAAATAAATTCAACCATGCATTCAATACGAAGTGAACATTTATTATTTCACCGCGTTATTTTTTATTTTGTAATTCCCAACACTGCTCTGAAGCTGTGATGCCAGTAGCAGGGTTAAAATCGCTACATATGGGTTTCTTCCTTTCAAAAATGGTAGCGTAGAAATTCGAACGGCTTTCTTACTTTTTTAAAGTTGAAAGTACATATGGGGGATTCACAAGGTGTCATAAAGTCATATGTCTAAAAATAATAACATGAAAAAATACGACTTTTGTGAACAACCGGTCATAATTCAGTGTGCTCTTCTGAATTTAAATCAGCTGATTTAAAACAAATATAAAAAATAATTATATACCAAAAATAAAAATATTTCTTAATTCTAATCCATGAATTAATAAATTAAATTAGATCTTATCTGACTATTTTCCATTATTCAGACGCAAATCAGTAATAAATTTTATTTTGTTTGTTTACCAAACAGCAGAGTCCTAAGCCGATCTAATTTGACGCCGGAAGTGATTTTTTGCAAAAATTGCTAGCCGCAGGTAAAATTCGGATGTTGGCCGGATACAATTTTACCATCAACGGCGACGGCTTACAAAAACTAATGCGGCTAGGCTCAGCCATTCAGCGCAGGTCTCTTCGGATTAATTACAACAGCACAATAAACATAGCAAGCAAAGTTCTGTTTATTTAAGACACTTTTTGTTTACAAAGCAACAACAATACTTTTAAACCATTGTAAAATGTTAGAACATTATGACAATATAACATGATAGCACACCTTGTAAATACCCCAATACTTTTTTCGAATATAAATTGTATACCCAAAAATTCTAGAAAATAGATTGCAAAACAAACATTTATTTAAAGTTTAATGAACCATATTTAGCATTTTTTTAAAATCCATGGAAAATAATAAATTTTAAATATCAGTTATAACTGTCAAAATCATATTTTTAAGTGGAAGTTAGAGTAATTGTAAAACTTGTATTTTTAAAAATAATAAGTATTGTGGTTATGTTGTTGAACTATTTATGGTTTTTAATCCAAATTTTTAATTAGGCTTAAGTTCATTAAATTTAAATTTCATTAAATTATTTTTATGAAGAAAGGAATTTTACAACATGAAAACAACATGAAACAGAAGTAAAGAAAAAACATGTAAAATCAATTAAAATGGATAATCATTCAAAAAAGCAAATTTCGATCTACCAAAGGTTAAAATACAATTTGGTTTAAGGATTGATGTATGACTATTAACGTCAGCAGTCGTCGATGGCTGCGAGTGTAAAACGGCAAATTAATCTGAGGAGATCGAGTGGTTGCGATCGAAACATGTCATGGTAACCTGCCGGCCCGGGTTCGAGCCCAGGCCCCGGCCACGGTCAAGAATGAAAGATTATCAATAACAATTTTAATTAATTTTCATGTTGTAAAATTCCTTTCTTCATAAAAATAATTTAATGAAAATTAAATTTAATGAACTTAAGAGTTGTATTTTTATTTAAATTTTGAAGTACAACAATTGTAGAAATTAACTTATGGTCAAATTTTTGTGTCGTGTAGGGAAAAAGCCTATTTTTTGTAGACTGCGTTGTTTTTATTTAAAACAAATTAATTGGCAACACTGCTCTGAAGTAGGATAAATAAGAGCGACAAGTCAAATGGGTAAAAATTTAATGCGTTTAATCTTTTGAAGACATGAAACATTTTTTTGTTGCTTCTTGTAGTTGTTCTTTATGGTTATCAACAGCAAAAGTTAAGCTTAATTAAAAACTATTAATTAGTTTATGTGGCCTAAAGCCTAAAAACAAGGCGAAATAAATACATACTTGGATGGCGTTGAAGCATTTTATTTTACTTAGATTTTCAGTTGTTTATTTATTGTTTAGAATATTGTTAAACAACATTAAAGATGTGCAGCAGGCTAGTAGTCATTCAGGCAAGGCAGTCTTAAAAGTATAAAGAATAAAAAAAACACACACCTATAAATATAAAAGAATTACATACATGTTTCTACAAAGAAATTCAATATCTTATTTTTACATGTTTAATGTGTGTATTATTCTTCTTTTCATATTTGCAGGCGAAATTCAAACCAGAAAACCAGTCAGTCAGTCAGGCAGCCAGCCAACCAACCAACCACCACCCCAGAGTCATCAAACAAATTATTTGATGGCGAGGAGAACGATGATGACGACGCCACATGCACGCACATTCTCTAGTGTAGTATTCTTAAGAAGCCCTAGTAATAAACACTTTGTTATATTTACTACTTTTGTCTTTTTGCTTAAAATTATTGTACAAAGTTACAATTACAATTGTATTTACAAGTTGTCACCTGAAACGACTTCAAAGCGTTGGCTGGTTGGCAAAGAATTCAAATAGAAGCAGAGATGTAATAAAATTTACAAACAACAATTTCTACAACTTGTGAGCGCAAAACAAAAAAAGGAACCATGTTAAAAAATAATGAATAAATAAAAACTACAAACGGTAAGTTAAAGCTTCTTATGTGGCTTAATATAATCTTTATATGTATGTATATAGAAAAGCCTTTTTGCATTTACTTTAGTACAATTTCTAGTTTTACTTTTCAACTTACTATTTTTACAATGAATTAAGTTACTTAAAGAATATAACGAATGCGACAAAACAAAGCGTTTGAAATTTAATATTTTGAGTTTAGTATAGTGCGTTCGGAGAGGGATCAAAACATCTTGTCAAAAATTGACGTTTAATAGAAAATACAGTTATGCACCAAGAAGTGTTGTCAAGTTTGTTTTGTGGCTACAGAATACAAGATGAGTAAATTGCATTGAATTTTAGTTTTTATAAACCAAAAAGATGGGGGTATATTTTATTGTCAAACATCGAAATAATCATTGGAGTCCTTAAAAAGATATACATATAATGTCTAGATTCCTAAGAAATTCTAAGACAATCTAGTCATGACTATCCGTGTATTGAATGCACAATAGATGGCGCAGTAATATACTTAGATAGATGCAAATTATGAAAAATGATTTTTGGACGGCAGATTGGTTCGGCAACGAAAATGAGCCAAGTCGGTTTATTTTATTACCCAGCCCCCATAGAAAACATCCACCAGGATACGACTTTTAGCCATTTAACAAATATGAGCTTAAGAATCAAAATTTAGCACAAACACTTATTTTAAACAAGAAATGGTCAAATGGTAAAATACGCAAAAAAAATTTCAATTTAAATTTTTTTTAGTTAAATATTTCATGTGTGTTTTATAATTTTATGTCGTTTCAACAAATCTTGATAAAAATAATTTCATAATATTTCAAGTTTTTTTGTATTCATTTATTAACAAAACCGCTCGAAAATATTGTATCGATTGTCCCCCACTTATATTTACCTGCTCGTAGTTGATGCCACTATTATTTCCGAAATTCTTCTTAACAATTCATTCATTACATTTTCAGTTAAAGTTCACCAAGTTCACTTAAACAATCTTAAAGAGAGTTATTCATAATTTCAGTATAATCTGATATTTAGTATTCGCTTTTGACGGCGTTGGCCTAACCAACTTCGTTTTAACGTCTACAGCGGGCTTCTTTTTTGACAGGAGTAATATTTTCTTTTGACAAAATTATGACGTTTTGTTAAGATTCAATATCTGGCAATACTTTCAAGGCTTTCTTAACATCAATAGTTTTGAAGAAAAATTTGTGGGAGTTTTTATTTTACTTAAAAAAAAAAATTGCGTTTTGGAAGTATCTCGCAGAGCTCAAGAAAATACTAAAATAAAAACCTGGAACTAGCGATATTGCGGGAATATTTAATTAGACCTTACTTAACTATTACCTCGGCTTTCTACCGAACAAAATATTTAAGAAGCAAACTCTAAACCTGCTCTTCTACATTGCTTGTCCACATGTTGTTGAGTCGTTTAATATACCCATACCACAATAGTAAAGAGAGAATAATGCGTTTTTGCTAATGTTTGTAAAACCTTAAAATTTTGGTCCTAGAACCACTTTTTAGTATACCGATCGACTTTAGAATAACTTTTTGAATCGATCTCACGATGTCGGTCGTCCATGTAAACCTTGTGCGCAAAGCACTGATCTCAGTTTGGCATATAATTTATTGAAATTTGGTAGATAGACTCTAATTGTCATAAGGACCAAGGTTATTGAAAATTGTGAAAATCGGTTCATAATTTCAGCCCCAATACAATCTTTCCGGACTAGAATCTTTGTGACCATAAACCATCTTATTATGTTGGTATTTGAATTAAATATGGTCCAAACTTATTTTATTGCAATATAAATCATTTTACCAAATTTTATTATAATCGGTCCATATTTAACTATAGCTCCAATACAAAGTCTACTCCCGAAAAGCTTTTAATGTATTCAAGCTGGCCTTAAATAAAATTGCTTAAATCTTCACGTATTGGTAATGGATAGCGCTTACATCAATGTCACAACTTCTGAAACTGATTTTTCGAATTTATTGCAGGGCATGCAGCTCTATGCCCCAATAACCCCAATAAATTATTTACATATAAACAAAGCAAAGCAAAACGTTTTATTTTAGTTTGTTTGTTGGGTATGAGTAATAATACTATAAACTGGTACAATGCTGAAAACCGGCAAAACTCATGAACGGTGAGAGCAAATTTTAATAAATTGATCTTTGAAACTGCATTGTTGGTTTGTTTAATTTTCATAAAGATTTTAAAAGTTATAAAGCGTTATTTACGAAATGAATGGAAAAATTACGAAAAATTTTAATGTAGGGTGCATAAAAGAGCATATGCATTGCAAAAACTTATAGTCTTTGTACACCAAAATAAAGCTTGGGCATTTTCCTTTTAAATTATTTGCTTAAAAGTGAAAAAATCGGGCGTTTTGACAAAGTTATGAAGAAAACTTAAAAAAAGGCTGGTAAACCCGATTTTTGGCAAAAATTTGACTTGAGAGACCTCTAAACATTTTTCGAAAAATCTGAAAACAATCTCAAACATACTTTACCCTATAAGCTCTTAAATTATGCTTGAGCACCCATGAAAATCTAAAAAAAAACTATCGAAACTCGAAAACTATCAAAAGAGATTACGTCATTACTTAATAAATATAATATAATTCCACTCGAAGCCGATGAGAAAGTCACACATATCGTGGACGGCGACCAAACTTTACTAAAATTAGACAATTTTCAACGACGGCGGCGAAAATATAACCGCCGGCTATACCAAATAATGTAAAGTGCGACTTTAATGCGTGTTGTTTGAAAAAAACCTTTGAAAACCTTCATATATTTTATAAAAATGTTAAAAGCAAAATAATTAAACAATGAACAAATTTGGCAAGAACAAAATATTAATTTTATTTTTCTTTGCATTTTTAATATGTTTTTAGTGTTAACATTTTTTTCGCCCCGTTTTTATTCGTTAGTTAATTTGACAGTTTAAAGCGGTAACTTTCTCAAAAAAATTTTACAGACACACTTTTTCTGTAAAATGGCGAGTAATTCCCTGCCGTGACGCATTCAAGTGAGAAAAACAGTTGTTAGTTTTATTTTATGGCATGTTTGTTTCATTTCTCACATATCAATCGAAAAGTTTCTCGACGCGAGAGTTACAGAACCTGGGCACAGGTTAATTAAACGAATTCCCTATGAACATCTGTTTAATAAACCTTTTTTCCTATGAAAATCTATTTAAACCTTTTATAAACCAAAAATATTTTTTAGGAGTATGGGTAAATGTTTATTGACTTGATTTATAACTTCATTCGGGATTATGTCGTCGAAAAAAGTTGATTAAGCATTTGAAACCTGGGTATAAAAGGTATACATATTTTATATTCTTAGCTTATTTTTTCTTATATGAATTCAAATATCCATTCATATTAAACATTTAGTTTAAAAACTTTCCTAAATAAAAGTTTGACATCTCTTTAACAATTCCAAAAAAAGTCATGATTTAACGGAAACTACTACTTATAACCATGATGCCAGACTTATACCAAAAAAAAACTATTAAGTCCTAAACAAAAAAAAAATTTTCAATATCAAATCATGCATATAATTAGTTTCAAAATTCTGTTTATTTTATTATATTCAGCTCTTAAGAGTCTACTTTAAATACCCTGTTCTCAAATTGTTTTGTTCGTTCCAAACAACAAAACCTCTAACATTCTAAGAAAGGCGGCATTATTAAAAATCACGCTACTTTATTCATTGTTAAAAATGAACTAAAAACTCAATGAAGCAGAACTTTATTAACAATTTTGTACTCTTATTACTAAAATACTACGCTCAAGTGAGTTGTTTTCAAGTACAAGGGTACTTTAAAATTCTAAATAACAAAAGAGATCGAACATGAAAAAAAATAATGTAAAGAGGAGTGGGCTTGTTAATAACCAACATAAATGAAAAGATTTTTTTGCAAACAACATAATTTGCCAGTTTCCTTTTCAGTCATGGATTTATTTAATTTAACTGTCAAATATTGAATAGAAATGGGTGGCTACCTGAATTTCATGGTCCATAGAAAAGTTTTAAACAATAGATAAAGAAATTATATTTGCATTTGTAGATGTGGGTTCAGATATGTTGAAGTACGGTTTTAATGAGAGAAAAAAAAACATTTTATTTTTTAATTGTTATTTCAATTCTGTATTTCTTTGTATATACATTAGCGTGGCCGTTAGTTGTATGGAGAACTTTTTTTTTTGATTTCTTATACTCTCCCCCTCCAAATCGGTTCAGTTTTATGTAAAAAAAAATACAAAAAAATTTCGTAGCGATAAGTTGTGTTTTAGAGAGGGCGTCCGCCCCTCAAAGTTTGCCATCAAGCCATTTATTCAAATGTAATTTGTTTGCGTATGACTATCTTCTAAAAACAACATTTTACAAGAATATGATATATGGCAATATTTTAGCTCTTCTAGTTAACAACATAAGCCTCCAAGAAAGTTTTTTGCTAAGACTGATATCTTAGAAAATAATTAAGAAAATAACAACAAAATACCAAACATTTTATATACGTTTTATATATGGGGGATTTCATGTCAAGTGACCCAATTTTGAAATCGATGTCTTCCGATTTGGATGAAATTTGCACCAAGGTTAGTCCTATTGGATAGTAGTTTAGACACAAATTTTCAACAAGATCGGTCTAAAAGTTTCTGAGTTAGTGGGGGTCAAAATTTGACATTTTGGCCATACAGGTGTTCTTTCTTATTCATGTAACTTCCCTACAAGAAGTGAATGAGCGAGTAGTCAGTTTTTTCACGTTGGTCTTAAGAAAATGATAGAAAGAAATGACAGAAAACTTGATTTCGGTCATTTCATTCTATCATTTTATTAACACCAACGTGAAAAAAGTGACAACTCGCTCATTCTCTTCTTGTAGGGTTATTACCTATTGGTGTTAGCAAAATTTGTCCAAAGTAGCTTCGATAGCTATTTGATCCATCTTTTGAAAAAATTTTTTTTTGGTTTTTTTAAAAAATTTTTTTTATTTTTTTTTTTAAATTTAAAAATTTTTTTATTTTTTTTTTTAGCGGGAATGTTTTTTTTTTTTTTTTTTGTTCAAAAGAAAGCTTATGTCTTTTCCTTTAAGGTAGTTTTGGTCCCTTTTTGGGATGCGAGCGGCTTATGTATAAAAAAAAATGATTTCTAACTCTAGACAAGGGTTTTTCAATTTTTAGCATATGCAGTGTTCTTTCTCATCCATGTAACTTATTACCTATTGGTGTTAGCAAAATTTGTCCCAAGTAGCTTCGATAGCTATTTGATCCATCTTTTGAAAAAATTTTTTTTTAGTTTTTTTAAAAAATTTTTTTTATTTTTTTTTTTAAATTTAAAAATTTTTTTATTTTTTTTTTTAGCGGGAATGTTTTTTTTTTTTTTTTTTTTGTTCAAAAGAAAGCTTATGTCTTTTCCTTTAAGGTAGTTTTGGTCCCTTTTTGGGATGCGAGCGGCTTATGTATAAAAAAAAATGATTTCTAACTCTAGACAAGGGTTTTTCAATTTTTAGCATATGCAGTGTTCTTTCTCATCCATGTAACTTATTACCTATTGGTGTTAGCAAAATTTGTCCCAAGTAGCTTCGATAGCTATTTGATCAATATTTTGAAAACAAATTTTTTTTTTTTTTTTTTAAATTTTTTAAAACTTTTTTTTTTAAATTTAAAATTTTTTTTTTAAATGAAAATTTTTTTTTTATATTTTTTTTTATCCGGAATGTTTTTTTTTTTTTTTTTTTTTTTCTGAAAAGAAAGCTTATGTCTTTTGCTTTAAGGTAGTTTTGGTCGCTTTTTGGGATGCGAGCGGCTTATGTATAAAAAAAGATTATTTCTAACTCTAGACAAGGGTTTTTCAATTTTAAGCATATGCAGTGTTCTTTCTTATCCATGTAACTAGACAAACTCACCTTTCCGACGGTATGTCGGGAATAAAATCAAAAACACTACCTTGTAACTTCTATCTCTCCACCCACATTTTAAAGGCAAGTGTCATAAAATAATAAATTAACTGGTATTTCGGAGAATGGCCATGGAATATTTCCACCTGATTTAAACACTTGTCTCTGGGGCACCTGATATTTTGACAACAAAAATCACATTTAGTATTACGTGCGCTCAAAACTGTATATTTTTTTATGTAGGAAAAATTAAAAAAAGATTTATTTGTCAACATTTCTACAGAAAAAAAGTGATTTTATTCCTGGGATTAACATATTGTGGGCATTATAGTATCGAATAGTCTTGGGCTTAATCGTTCATTTAGGTGGCCGCCCTACCAGAAGAGAATGAGCGAGTTGTCACTTTTTTCACGTTGGTGTTAAGAAAATGATAGAATGAAATGACCTAAACCAAGTTTTCTGTCATTTCATTCTATCATTTTCTTAACACCAACGTGAAAAAAGTGACAACTCGATCATTCTCTTCTTGTAGGGCGGTCATTATCGTTCAGTTAAAAAAAATGAACTAGTTCGGTCTTTTTGTTCACCCGGTCTTTTGTGTCAGTCGGTCTTTTGTGTCAGTTGGAATTTTGTGTCACTTGGTCTTTTGTGTCTTTCGTTCAGTCATTCACAATTGATTGAATACGGCAAAGTGTTAAAAGAAACAAGTATAGCATACTTGTATGATGTACACTCAAAATATTATGTAGGTAAATTCAAAAGAATATTAAGTTTGAATAACTGAAAATTTAATAAGAAAATAAAGGAATTTTAGGGCTATTTTTTAATGTTTATTTTAAAACGGAGAAATTCTTTAAAAATGATTTAATTTTTCTGTTATTTTATATTTAAAATATACAAACTACAAAAAATACATTCAAAGTTTTTTTCAGTTAATTTAAATTACATACTAAGAAAGCTAAAACAGTATTTTTATCTGTCATTATTACCTACCAAATCAGCGAAACATTTTTGTTTTTTATTTATGTGCACATGTATGTGCGTATGTAATACTGGGTACACACAATGCAATGCATTTACGCAATCTAGCAAATTAAATTCATTTTCATTCATTTTTCATTCATTCCAGATTGCATCAACATCAAAACGTATTGATATTTTGAGATTGCATTGATGTAGATTGCATGTAGATTGCACTGTGTGTACCCAGCATAAATAATAAAATAATTTAAAATAACTTTGCAGTTAAGCATTTCAGTTTTATTTTATGCATAAAAAATAACTGAACATATTTGTTTTTGGAACAACATGTAGAAACAGTTAAAGAATTAGTATATTATAAAATAACAAAATTTTCATTAATTTTAAACTTTACGGAAAATGATTTTAGTAAATTACACTCAGTTACTGTACAAATTTTTGAGTGTACACAAGAATAGAAAACAATAAACGCAAATCAAATTCGCAGTTGTTTTTCGTTTACTAAACAACTGATTAAAAAGAAACAATACTTTTATAGTGTTTATGTTATACCAATATACTATACTTGTTTCTTTTAACACATTGCCAGTGTCAATCTGCCACATTGTTTTAAAAATTTCATAGTACAATCTAGGCTGCCATATGTAGTGATTTCTCGCTAAACGTGGCGATTTCAATACTTTTTTGGTGTTCTTAATTTCTATTTGCTTAGGTAACTTTATTTACCTGGGGTTTACACGTGAAATTACTTTCGTGCAAGTAGACTATAGGTATTATCAACGAAAAATTTAAGAAACAGCCGATTGGCTGAAAGTACAAAAATTATGTGTGTGTTAGTAAAAAAGTGTGAGTGTATTGCAACTTTCAAGAAATTTACTTTCATGTGTAAATGCTAGGTTAAAGAGAAAAAACAACATTTTTTGTGAGGGCTTATTCAAAGTAAGACGTTGTAATAAGTCCGAAGTTTTTTCATATATGTCGTTACCTAACTACAGCAAATGTTGAGCGCAAGTTTTCAAAAATTTAAACAAAAATAATGTAAGAAAATAATTAAAAATTTAAAATTTATGTGGTATTTTAAGTACAGAAGACTTTTCAAAATAAACAAAAAATAACAGGATTGCACAAACTTTTAGCTATCAAAAGAATATTACAAAAACAATGAACAAATAGCAGATGTGATTATTAATATTCATATGAGTTATATTTTCAAAAGATATGATAATATGAATTTAAATTTTTGTTTCTATTTTATAAAAATTAGAAGTAAAAAACCTTTAAAAAAATTACTTAAAAACTTTTACTGCCTGTTTTTAGAACTTATACAGGTCTGTCACAGAAATCAATTCCGATCGAAAGTGATTTCGTTTTATATGAAGCAAAATCCGAAATCACTTCGACTTTCGATCAGAATTGATTTCTGTGACAGGCCTGATAATGTCATTAATCAATTTATATGATATAAAAGCATGTTGCTTGTCAATACATTTTAAATATGAAAGCTTGTCGCGAGATTTAAGTACTCGTATTTACTTCGTTTGAGAATTTTAATAGTTAAAATCAATCACATCAACTGTCAATTCCACCAAGTTCAGTTATAATTAACTATCAGCTATAACTGTCAAAAACATATTGTTAACTGGTAGTTAAAGTAAAAGTTAGTTGTAACTGAACTTGGTGAAATTGGGCGCAAGTTATTTAATTTACTTGTTTTTCTACACAAGTAAATCTCGCGACAAGCTTTAAATCATATAAATTGTGTAACGACGTTATAAGATGATAGTAAAAGTTTTCAAGTAAAATTATATTTTTTTCTTTTTAGAGCATTTAAATAAAAGATTGTTTTTTAAATATTTTTTACTATTAATTTATTCCAAAACTCGCATTCCTATTCTCAGTAAGTCCTTTCAGTTAATACCCATATTGAAGGCAAGCATTAAAAACTTATTCCGTCATATTGGATTTAGAGATTTAGAGTCACTTAATTTTTAGACTTATTCTCAGCAAGCCCTCCTATATAAGTCCACCATCTTGGGTGTTTTACCATGTTGGATTTAAAATAACTTTACACAGTTAACCATGCATTGTCATCCAAACTGAACGTGTTTACAAAAGTCATCTTAATCGGTTCGAGGTATCTGCTTTAAAATTGAGTTGCAACATTTCACCCACAATTATATGTACATTGCAAGTTAAATAAAAGCTTTTAAAATTCATAAGTTATTTCTTATAAACTATTTTTTTATATGTTAACAGTCTTATTCATAAACGAATGCTTAAGTAATATATACATTAAAAATAGGTTTTCCATTCTAATTTCGTGCTCTAAAACTTGACTAAGCCTTAATAAATAGAGCTGTCGAATATCGAATTTGGTTATTTATTTAAAGGTCTTATTTGAAAAATAAATGAAATGTATAAAATTTTCTGCGCAAATGAAAAAATTTGCATTTGGCGGGTTTTATATTAAGAACAACTGGCAACGCTCATGTAAATTGTAGAAAAATTGTGAACAGCAGCCAGGGCTGTCGGATTTATTTTGATCTTTTTTTGCCAAATTGATTGTCCAAAATCGCCAAAGCCTTTTTTGCGTTTTTGACAATATAAAATATATTTAAAAAATTTTTAAAAATACTTTCTATTAATTCTAAAAACTAAATGTCTTCATGATTGCTAAAATATGCCAAACATGGGAAAAAGTCGCCATGATATATATTCTGTTTAATTAAAGTAAAATGATTGGTGAAAACAAAAAAGGTACAATAGTTTACAATAGTCTAATTAAAGCAGCAAACGTTTTTTTTGTGGTTAGTATTAAAGAAATATTGGATATATATTTTAAACGCTATACACTTCACCGGAAAGGCAATTCTAACTGTTTTTTTTTTAACAATGTATATGATTCAGTTTATTTAACATATCGTGTGAAGGTACAAAAGTAATATTTACATATATATAATTTATAACTCGTAATAACGTGTCAAGAAGTTTGTATTGCACTCTATTTTGAAGGCAAATTTTAGTGGAGCTAAGTTTTAAAAAGAACTCTTTCAACACAGACATTAGCAGTTGGAATTATGTGCACATAAAGACAGTAAAAGCAAGTTCTTTAAAATGGTACGTACCGGACGTGTCCTTATAGCTATTAACTTTTTTCAAAAACTGATTTAAATTAGATGGAATACCATCATTGAAATAGTCTTTCCAAATAACGAACGTTAAAGCAACTCGAACGTGATAAAGCTCTAATCACATTAAAAACGAGATAATTAACCATACATTGAAGTGATTTGTTAATCACTTCAGATTGAAATGATTACAACTAAATCACTTCATTAATCACATAGAATTCTCTGAACATACCTCAAACTAAGTATAATGTAGAATCGGCCAACATGAACGTGTACCACCGGCCACGATTTCTGCTTAATGTTTTATTTTTTTTCCTTAAATATTTTATAAATTTTCACAATTTCATCATTAATGTGTTTAAAATAATCTTTTGATAACTTTATTAAAGTACTTTTATACATTTTTAATACTTTAAAGAAATATAAATTTGATTGTTGGGGTTTTTTCTTAATCATCAGTCATCTTACTGCCTATTTCCGATTTGCGAAAGAATTCTTTCTTTCGTACAAATTTTTTTAAAACAAAAACAACATTTTTAAATTTGTTTTTGTTTTAAATGTAATTGTTCGAAAGAATGAATTCTTTCGCACATCGGAAATAGGCTATTAATCATCTCAAATGTAATAACATTTTGCCTTATCGCCATATATTTTAAAAGCCACCAAAAAAATCGCCATATCGCCGAATTGAAAATTAGCTCGCCAAGAAACTTGACAACCCTAATCGCATTATGAAAATGTGTAAAGCAAAGTGCCAATGAGTAAATGAAATAAGTATATTTTTCTAGCATCACATATACACCACAATAGTATTGTTGTTTCTTTTCAACCAGTTGTTCGGTAAGCAAGTGACCGACTGACAAAAAAGACCCAAGTGAGCGATTGAACGGAATTGAACGATGAAACTGAACGGCCGTTCATCGTTCATCTGACTGATCCGTTCAATTGAACTAGTTCGTTCATGACCGACACAACTCTAGTATCGAAGGTATAAAATAATAATTGGGTTTGTAACATACCGTCGGAAAGGTTAATTTGTCTAGTTTCTTTGCAAACGTTTTATTTTTAAGGCTTTAGAAACACTTAAACACAAATAGGAAAAAATTCAAAATAGTGCATATGCTAAAAATTTAAAAACCCTCGTCTAGAGTTAGAAATAATTTTTTTTATACATAAGCCACTCGCATCCCAAAAAGCGACCAAAACTACCTTAAAGGGTAAGACATAAGCTTTCTTTTGAACAAAAAAAAAAAAAAAAAACATTCCGGATAAAAAAAAATATAAAAAAAAATTTTACATTTAAAAAAAAAAATAAAAAAAATTTTTTAAAAAAACCAAAAAAAAATTTTTTCAAAAGATGGATCAAATAGCTATCGAAGCTACTTGGGACAAATTTTGTTAACACCAATAGGTAATAAGTTACATGGATAAGAAAGAACACCTGTATGGCCAAAATGTCAAATTTTGACCCCCACTAACTCAGAAACTTTTAGACCGAACTTGTTGAAAATTTGTGTCTAAGCTACTATCTAACAGTACTAAAAATGGTGTAAATTTCATTTAAATCGAAAGACATCTATTTCAAAATTGGGTCACTTGACATTAAATCCCCCATATATAAAAAGGCGATTTAATGTCAAGTGACACAATTTTGAAATCGATGTCTTCCGATTTGGATGAAATTTACACCAAGGTTAGTCCTATTAGATAGTAGTTTACACACAAATTTTCAACAAGATCGGTCAAAATGTTTCAGAGGTAGAGGGGGTCAAAGTTTGCCATACAGGTGTTCTTTCTCATCCATGTAATTTATTACCTATTGGTGTTAGCAAAATTTGTCCCAAGTAGCTTAGATAGCTATTTAATCAATCTTTTTTAAAAATATTTTTTTGTTTTTTTTTTAAAAAATTTTAAATTTTTTTTTTTAAATTTAAAACTTTTTTTTTATTTTTTTTAGCCAAGTGTTAAATTTAAAAAAAAAAATTTTAAAAATTTTTTAAAAAAACAAAAACAATTTTTTTAAAAAGTTTGATCAAAAAGCTATCTAAGCTACTTGGGACAAATTTTGCTTACACCAATAGGTAATAAGTTACATGGATGAGAAAGAACACCTGTATGGCCAAAATGTCAAACTTTGACCCCCTCTAACTCAGAAACTTTTTGACCGATCTTGTTGAAAATTTGTGTCTAAGCTACTATCTAACAGTACTAAAAATGGTGTAAATTTCATTTAAATCGAAAGACATCTATTTCAAAATTGGGTCACTTGACATTAAATCCCCCTTTTATATATATAAAACGTATATAAAATGTTTGGTATTTTGTTTTTATTTTCTTAATTATTTTCTAAAATATTGATTTTAGCAAAAAACTTTCTTAGAGGCTTATGTTGTTGACTAAAAGAGCTAAAATATTGCCATATATCATATTCTTGTAAAATGTTGTTTTTAGAAGATAGTCATACGCAAACAAATTACATTTGAATAAATGGCTTGATGGCAAACTTTGAGGGGCGGACGCCCTCTCTAAAACACAACTTATCGCTACGAAATTTTTTTGTATTTTTTTTTACATAAAACTGAACCGATTTAGGGAGGGAGAATATAAGAAATCAAAATAAAAAAAATAACGGCCACCCTAATATACATATTTAAACAATCAATCTATTGTGTTCGTTTTAATTAAGATTAAAAGGAGAAATTTTTAGGGTTTATTATATTCAAATTTAAAAATAACTTCTAGTGATATTTTAGCTAAATAAAAGTAATTGACATCATATAAAAAAATATTTCGATGATCAGAACAATTTTAAAGTAAAAAACTTCGCCTTTTTGCCGATACAATACCGAATTCAAGGTAAATTTAACAAAACTCAAGTAGTGTAATTTTTTTATTATACAAAATTACAGTCTAACAGCCATATTCATAAAAAGTTCTTATTGTAAGCTTATAGTATGTAATAACTATTAAACGCTTTTTGTCTTATAAACCTCTTATAAAAATTTGTATTCATAAACGTACAATAACAGCTTTTTTACTATTAACTGTTTGCAGCGATTTTCTGTTTAAGTATGGCAACTTTCTTTATATTTGGCTGCCATTTTATTGTTAGTGATGCATCCCTACAAGAAGACTACCGGTCATTTTACTAGTTATATAACCGGTAGTGTTGACCAATATATTGGTTAAAGTTTCTATTAGTTTATTAAGAGCAAAATGAAAAAACTAACCGAAACTCTTGTGTACATGTGATTTTGCCTCTCTTTCTAACTAATGAATTCCACTCGACTACGGAACATATATCTGTACTGCTTACTCTGCTGCTTTTTATTAGTCAATGATAACCAAAATAGTGGTTAATGATAACTAGTTAGTCATAACGTAAATATTGGTTAGCACTAACTAGTTATTTATAACGTAAAAATTTTTTAGTACTAACCTTTAAAAAATACATAATAAATTTTTTTTTAATTTTCATTTTTAATTAAATTTTTTATTGAAAAAATTATAATCAAATTCATAGGAAATTAGAAAAGTATATACCACGTATCGTTATTTCTGTGGCTGCTTTATGACGTTCCACTTCTCGCATGGGTCTGGCAATGGAGGTAACCGTACGTGTGACAAAGAAATCAAATACATACTTGAAAAGTTATCGAGATTTTTAATAACACTATTTGTTTCTTTATCTTAAACGGTTATCCTGGTCAAATCCACCACCCGCATGGCCGCTACCTGTTAAACGACATCTCGTTTCAAAACTACCGCTTTGTACATGACCTCTGTTGTTTCCAGACAATCCACCATCACGTCCTCTGAAGCCTCCATCAGTACACCTTCCTTTATCACAAGCTTTCTGATTACAGTTTTTTTATAGAAATTTTTTACTCACTACTTACTACAAAGTTACAAATTATATAATAAGTTACAAATTATATAATAAATTTTGTTGATTTAAGAAATTCACAAATTTATACACGCGCATGACAAAAATATATTAAAATTTTGGCATTATTTGGGAAATGTCAGTTGTACCATTCTAACTTATATGTTAGAGTGGAACAACTAATGTAAAATTGTTGCAAGTGTGTTAGTAGTTTTTTTAGTTTTGGTTATGCATTTCTTGTAGGGATGAAACTTCTATTCTGTTTACATGATATTCTATATACATTTTTTTTATTTTTTTTTTTAATTTTAGACCTTTAAAATTATTCTTATCAAATAAAACTACATATTATTTTAGTTTCTGAACAAAATGTTTCCGAAAGGTACCATAAAAACTTTTGTTTGAACCTATTTTAAATATAAGATAATAAAGTATTCGAATAAAAAGTTTGTTTACTTTTTATTAACATCACTATTATAATAGTTTATTTATTTTATTTTTTTTTTATATTTTTGAACAATAATTTGTTGTTTTAAACAAAAAAAAAAACAACTAGTTGCAATAATTTAATAAATAATTAAAGAGAATATCTGCATTTGCCCCTGAACATATTCATTTAAATCATATAAATTTTTTTTAAATAATTGTCAATATAACTTTAAATTGGCTGTCTAAAATAAAAAAAAATTAGTAAAATGTATTTTACATGTCCGTTGTAATAAATAAAACATTTTTGTCATTATTTTTTAACATATTTCACAAAAATATAATCATAAAATGCGAACACCTTTCAAAATGTCATTTTATTTTTGGTTTAAAGAAGGACAAATCCAATGTTTTCCGTTTTTAGTAAAACCTTCAGAGTATATTTAAAATTATCTGAGCTGTAATATTTTGGATAGATTTTACTTATAATTCATAACCGTAAGGAAATTGGGATCTTTCGCCAAAATATGGTCAAAAAATTAGTTTTTCCGAAAATCGCAGGTATGGAAAAACTATTGGAGGTATCGACATAGTTTTTTTCTCCTAAAATACTCTCAATGAATCCGTATGAGATGATCAAAAAATTAAAAAATTTGTTTAACAAAATTTTTAAAAATTAGAAAATCGAGTTTTGGAACAGCCGTTAAAAAGTTAATTTTTTTTTGGTCATACCTTCTTATAGGTTAACGGTATTCTACGAAGACAAAAACTCATATACAAGTAAATACGGGTGTATTGTAAGTAAAAGTTAGCTTTTTATAAAATATTTCTCAAAATATGTTAATTTTATTCCAACATTTCTTGATCAAGTGGCCTGAGACACGTTAATGGCGTTGGGAAATTATAATAACTTTATTATTTTTTAACCAAATTTGTCTTTTATATATTACTAGCTCGATGATTTCACACGTTTGTATTATTTTAGATTATTTTACATTTAATTGCAAAAGTAATTATTTAATGGCAACGTTTTTATAAAAGCTGAAAAAAATTCAGTTTTTCGCCTTGTAAATGCACCTTCAAAGTTAAGGGCGGATGAGCCACGTCTCCCGATATGCGATCAGACTCATTTTTTGCGAAACATAGTTTTTTGATGGGAAGAACGTTTCTAGGGGGAGCTACCCTACAATTTCGCAAATATGAAAAATTAGGCGCACCCTAATCTACATACTTTAGTATTGTAATTTTTAATCGCGAATATCGTAATACGAGCGTGAACTTAAATAAGGGCTATCACTATTGAATTCGAATGAGCTTCACATGTAGGGTGCCCAGGTTGTTACAATTTTCGACTAGCACCCTGTTATTTATTTAAAGAAAACCTGTTAACCGGTTTTTTTAAATTTCTTAACCGGACTTCTGTTTTTTATACATCAGTTAAAAAAAAAACGAATAACCAATTTCCCTAATGCGAACCTTTTAGTATTGTTTAGATCACTTTTTGTAACTCATGATCAATGCAAATTTTTTAAGATTTGTTTTTCATTTTTTCGTTTTTGCATTTTAACTGAAATGAAAAATGATTCCAATATCAAGAAATTAAAAATGGCACCAAATAAAGTCATACTTTTTTGTGATTTCATTTCATTTACTAAAGGTAGAAGCACATAACACGCTTTAGTGCGCGCGCGAAAAAGTTAAATAAGTGTTTTTTCATTGAACAAGTTACATGCAAAATATTTTGACGCGTTTGCGCCAGAAAGTTGGTTAACTTTAAACTTTTAAACGCGTTGTGTATTTTTGACAATAAAAGAAAAACTTATTAAAGAGGTTAAAAAACATACAAAAAAAATCTTGATAGGTTTTTTAAACCGTTTTCAATGTACAAATAAGTAAGAAAAAAAAACAGCTGACAGAAATGGCTTTTGTAGCGCGTTGTGTAACTTGCAATTTTTCATGCGCTCAAGTTTTTGAACGAACGACACACGTCGACAAACTACCCAGTAAAAACTTCGCCTACAAAATAATGTGTTGAGTAATCAGAAAAACATAGCAGCACTACAAATATAATTCTACTGAAAGAACCAATGAATTTTACATGGGATGTCCCAAAATGAATTCATTCAAAAGTAAGTCATTTTTTTACCTAAATACATCCAGAAAAAGGAGTTGTAGAAGTTGTTATAGATTTTGTTATAGAAGAAAGCTACTAAATAATGAGTTAACGAAGTTATTCATTTAGAAAAAGTAAGCGAAGTTTTTACTTGGTAACTAAGTTAATATATAAAGCAAATTTTAAGAAATTAAAAATTACCCCAAAAATGTATATAAGTTTTAGGGAAACTTATATGAAGCAGATTTGCTTTAGTTAGCGAAGCCGGTGGTTGTTATACTACAGAGCAGAAAACCCTTGCGCACGGCCGAAGGTTGTTCGTTTTACCATAGAGAAAAAAATATTTGCGCCTGGCCAAAGGCCCAACCATGCTATCTTTCGTGCAATTTTTTTGTATATTTTTTTGTATAATTATTCAGGATATTAAAATTCAGGATTTTGAAAATCTGGATTTTTAAACTTGGGATTTAGAAACTGGGGTTTTTAAATTTGGGATTTTAAGTTTCGGGCATACGAAG
Source organism: Pollenia griseotomentosa (assembly GCA_963931875.1). Classification (NCBI taxonomy): domain Eukaryota; kingdom Metazoa; phylum Arthropoda; class Insecta; order Diptera; family Polleniidae; genus Pollenia; species Pollenia griseotomentosa. Next base: position 90,145,008 of record OZ007563.1, read on the forward strand.
CCAACCCAAAGTTTTAGTCTAACTTTCTATGTTTTTTTTTTAATTTTGGTTTTTTGGGGTAAGAATTGATTAAAAATTTAGACCAAGTTTTAAAAACACAAATATTTGAATGAAAGTGAAACCGATGAATATATTATATTATATATCTCCATATGAACTAATATTATTTACGTAAGCGCCCTTAACATTGAATTGATCCAAAATCCAAAATGATCGATCATTTCAATTTAAAAACTTGAAGAAACATATTATTGAATAAACATCTGTTTGTATAAACCTAATTAAAAAAAAAAAAGTTATTAGTTTGTCTTTTTTCGCGTGCACATTTTTGTTTTTTTTTTTACGGAATATTTGCATGCAAATTTTAAAAATTTTTGTTCATATTTAAACTTGCCCTGCACATAATTAAACCTTACAATCTTTTTTAAGTGAAGAAAAAGATTTACATTCTTAAATGTATTTTTTTAATTCACAATTTAAAATTAAAAAAAAAAATTAATTTGTTCCATTCTTTTAACGTTTCATTTCAAATTTTTAAGATTTGCCAAAATCCTTGTACCAAAAAGGTAAAATCTGAAAAATTCAGAAAAAGGTATTTTTTTAAGATTAAAGATAACAGCACCTTTTGTGGTTGTTAAGTATTTCCGACACTATCAGACGTTTATCTTTTAACGCCACCTCGATATTTTTAAGAGTATTTCTTGTCTTACTGGTAATTAAGGCAAATTATTCGTATGAATCAACTAATAATGTGAAGATGTGAAATTAATTGAATTTTAAACGAAAGATCTGAAGAAAAAATTAATTAATGCATTTTTCTTTTATGGCAGTCACATCAAAAAGAAGGGAGGGCCTTAAATTTAATGAATTTAAATGAATTTTGCTTTTTTTGAAACGCATAAATTATTGAAATTTATTTTGACTAAAAAAGTTCTGTTAATGTAATGAAACCTTATCATTATGTAAATTAAGAAGTACAAATATTTTTAAATACTTTAAGTTAAAAACAATAATAATTTGCGTTAATATGATGATTTTTTAAATATTAATTTAAAAGCCCTTTTTTATCAAATCGAATTGGTGTTAGTTTCTTAAGGGTTTTTTTTAAATAATACAATTGAAATTCCGTAATTATACTTAAAGAAAAAAAAGTAAAACACACCTTGTTTTTTGATCTTAATCAAAAAGAAACAAATGAAAACTTAAAGAAGATTTTATACCTTTTACTTACATACATACTTACCTGAATTTTCCATCTTTCAAGATTACTAAGCGTTTATTTTTAAGATGTTGTTTTTATCTCTTCTTAAAATTAAACTTTATAGACACCATTGTTGAATGAAGAAGCAGAATATTAAAATATGTTCGATCTTTATTATCTTAGGTTGGTTTTTTTGTTATAAAACGTTTCGTTTTTTTTCGTGGTATCCAACTTGTTTGTCCGTCTGAAAGTCCATTTGTAAATGTCTGTCTGGTTTTCAACTTAATTCAGCAATCAATAGCCAACAACAACAACTACAACTGCTCCAAAAAAAGGTATGTATTATAATGAAATCGCAGACATAAACTCCCTATAATTACCGACACCCTGAATGTTGTAAATGCATCGAAATTGTACCGCCCTCAGGGTAATATTTCATAAAAAAACGTGCGCTTATATTCTCTTTATGTTTTATTCTTTTCTTATGCTTCATTATGAATGCTTTACCCTACAGTGGATAGTAAGGAGGAAGATTCGTACATGTAATCAACAAAGAGAAATTCGAACAAATAAAAAAAAAAATTTAAAAATGGTCAAAAAATTATTAATTTTAATAATTTTTTAAAGGTGCTTCTTTGAGTCAAATTTCAATTTATTAAGCTTTCTTACAATAGTCCTATTCCTTTAATATTTCACATACTTTTTGCTTAACATTGAACTTTTGGCTAGGATTGAAGCTTGAGACACATTAAAAAAAATGTTTAAAAAAAATAAAAAAATTAATTATAAAAAATTTTAAAATTTAGTTAAAATTCAATGGTATTACTTCGTATTCAGTAACATAAACATACTACCATTAAGAAGATCAGATTTCAGAGAAGGGTTACCTTTTTAATTTTTACCATCGGTGCATATATCGTACTGGTTCCTCTAAAGAAAGTCAGATCAAAATGTTTCAATTTTCACTTTTTGCAAGAAGTCGGTGTACAGTGGTCATAAATAGCCACTGTAAAAATCCAACATCATTTTCTCTACTCGTTCGCATAAACAATATAGTTGTATATCTCTTCTTGATATAAAAGTAGCATACCCAGCGTCAACTAAAGAGAAATATTTTGAGTTGTCCCCAAATGTTAACTGAATTCATATCAACTAAAGAGAAATATTTTAAGTTTTTCTAGTGTTTATGTTACAACGGTTTACTTTGATGATTTTCTTTTTTGTGTTGTTTCTTTTTAGTTGTTTCCCAATAAAACATTTTATCATTTTGCGAAGCACTAATGGTACATTTAAAAAAATAAGCGCACAATTATGCGCTACGCAATAAGACAAACAGAAATGCAGTAAAGTAACTGAAAGAACTCTCAACAACTTTTATAAAAAAAAATAACTTTTCAAGTGCTACGGCATTCCCTTACTACGAAGCAGGTTTGTAAGGGAGAATACTAAAAAATAACTGTATCAAAACATTCAGTGTGTAAAGCTGATCTTTACATCCAACAATTTTTATATGCGCTGAAAAATGCGCTTTATGTGTCAAAAGTGTATGGCTTCAAAGTGGGAACTCGCCATATAAAATTCATGTCTTCCGTAAGCGCAATGATAAGCGAAACTTTTATGTTTCTTCCTTACAAACCTGCTTCGTTGGAAGCTCAATTTTTTATTGGGCTTAGGTAAGTTTATTGTGCTGTTATATTTCGTTTTGTTTCTATATTTATGATATGACACCACTATATACATAAATGAACCTATTTCACATAAAGTTGCTTCCCACTCAAAAAACTTGTTATTTTTCGATAATCCCTGAAAAATTACAAATACAACTTCCCTGCCATAACTGTTTTCAACTGGTAAATATTAAAAAAAAAAACAGTTTTATGCCTCTATTGAAAATTTGTAAATTTGGAGTTGACTCTCTCATTTAATTGAACAGATCGTTGAGATCGCAAAGAAACCATCTGTTTCTACATGGTCACCGGCAACAAAATTTATTTTTTCAACATGTTATCGTTTTTTTAACAATATTATTGTCACCGGCAACTATAATATGGTTAAATTATTCCTCCATCAAGAAGCCACAACCATATTATGGTTACCCTCGAACATGTTGTAGTGAATAAAACCAACTTGTTGACCAGGAATAATTGTACGGTCTTACAATAACATTTTCCTTTCTTCTAAGAGCAACATGTTAGGGTTCAAAAACAATCATACTATGTATTGTAAGTTTATACCCCTGTCGTGAATAAAATTTCCCTCGAAATTTGTTCCCTTTGCCCTAAAAAACGTGTTGGGGAAAACTGTGCACTCTTCATTCATGAAAAGAGTGATGATTGTTATTCTTAACCATAAAATGACCGCAGGCTACCTTATTAATGGCTTCTTGATGGAGGACTAATATTACCATAATACGGTTCCCGGTCACAATTATATGGTTGAAGTAACCATAATATATTAACAAATTTTTCGTTATATGTATATTAAAATAACTAATAGATTACAAGTTTTATTTCAAAATAATCCTATAACATTCTATAAAAAAGTTTTTATTCTTGCTAGGATTAGAGCTTCTAATTACGTTCTGTGTAAACCCACCAAATAACACAATATGTTCGATCCATCCCGAATTTGTGCACAAATGACTTAATAACGATGAACTTACTGCTTGCTTTTAGAAAACGTAAACAAGTGAGTAAGTGAGAAATTATATTGAAAACAACAATAAAAACGAAAATTTGTTTTTGTTTTCAATATAATTTCTCTCTCACTCAATTTTTATCAAACACAATTTTGCTCGAATAGCTGAATGTTTCAAAACTATTAAAAAGGTGGAAAAGTTGTTCTTAGAGAAACGTTCGTCGAGCATTATATTTTTATGAATGCCCGCATGTTCAATTATTTAAACTAACTTGAGTTGGAGTCGTTAAAGCAGAGCCAGTCACCAATATTAATTACGAAATGTATTTTCGCGAACCTATTCGGCATTATCTTTCTCCAGTAATTATTCAAGTTGATTATTAATTTTTTTTCTCAATTTTGGAATCATCGGATTGAAAACTTACAGCTGTTAGGTCCTTCATGTTGAAACTAAATTTTATCCTTCCCGATAAAGAATACCGGTTGATTGTTATTTTTGCTTTTTTCCACTTGTTTTTTTAAGGAGTTTCTCTTTAAAAGTTAAATCGTTCATTAAATTTACTTGTCGTATTTTCAAATTCTGTAGAGTGTTTTCAATATCAGCAATGACTCAACCATAATTTGCTCACTTGTTTCTCAACAGTTTTTTTCTTTGTTTTTGTTAAATGTTTTTTCTTAAACATTTTTGTTATTAAGTATTATTGTTGTTGCTGTTGTTTGACGCTTAATAACTTGTACCTAACAACAACAAAAACATTCGTTCATACAGCATTTACTACCTACCACCAGAGGCACAAACATCACCCAACAACAACATCAATAGGAGCTGCAGCAAGCAACAATAACAACATTAAGATTATTCGTTGCATGTAGCAACATTATATTGTTCGGCAGTCGTAGTTTTTCATTGCGGCATGTAGATCAATTTTCCTTACATTCATTGCAAATATCCTTTTTACTTTTTTTTGCCACAATTTCCGATGGTATCTGTGGTGTTTTATATAAACGTTGAATGGTTTTATTAAAGAATTTTACCTTGTGACTTTCGTTGTGTTGTTGTTTTGTTACGTTTGGTATGACTTGGTTGATTTTTTAGTGTTTTGTTTTAGTTTATTATTTTTTTTTTTTTTTTGTTGTAGTTTTTGCTTAAAAAATTCAAAACTTTTTCTGTGGAGGCATACAAGCAATAACACATTTTTCGTTGGAAGTATGTGGATGCTGCTGCCTCTGTCTTTGCTGAAAATGATGAAGATCACCACGTTTTGTGGTGTGGGGCTTGACTTAAATGATCCATATCTGCGTAAGCAAATATACAACTATTTGCAAAATTAAATGTTTTTGCAATATTAATTTTCTGTGTTTTACTTTTTGTTTTTTTGTTTTTGTTGTGAACGTAATTCCAGAAATGAATTAAAGGTGGTTTTTATTTCTTGATGATAAAGTTAAAGGAGTAGGCAGGGAGGTATAAAAATGTAAGCCTACAAAAAAGTACTTAATCTTTAAAAGGCATGCGGGCATAATTGAGGTAAAAGTAAATTAAGTCTGAAGTTTTTTTATGATATGAAAATTATAAAGGGGATTATTCAGGTTTGTGTTTAGGAATTTATATTAACATTATAGGTAGTATTGTTAATAAAAAAATTAAAAGAAAAACAAACAATTAATGAAATTACATTTGCTGGCCAAATTGATCAATAAAACTAGGGGCTATTTTTGTAATCAATGAGAATATTTGTGAACAAAATTTCTACTAGCTTTTTTATGCATAAGGAGCCACAGAACAAAATGTACTTTTTTGCTCATTTAAATTTTTGGAAAATTGAAGTTTATTTATTGCGCCTCCTCAAAAAATTGCATGAACCTGGATATGGTAACAAGTTTTTTATTTATCAAAAGGTGCATCAAACTGTTATAAGTCACTACATTAAAGATTGCAATGCAAATATTATAAAACTACCAAAAAAACCAATTTGTCACAAAAAGGGGAAAAAGTGCGTTTTATTCTGCGGCTGCTCACATATAAATACGATAGTACCATTTAATATAAAATTTGTCCCAAAATAAAATGTTAAATAAGGACCTACAGAAATAAAGTTCGAATGAATAGTTTATAAATAAATAGTTTAGAAATAAGATGAAAAGGTTATGTCAAAAAATCTTAAGAACTCATACGGTAGATAATGAATATTAGAACATCTCATATAAGAAAAGCCCGCTTTTAAGAAAGTACGGCAAAAGCACTGTGACTTTTTCAATATTTGTTAATATAAATAGAAGAGCGACTCAGCAAAAAAAGTGCTAGATGTACCCTCCCAAAAATGAACCTTGTGCTTTTAAGATGACATTTTAAATATTTCAGCTCCAGCTTTGACCTCTCGTGAGCTGGACCATTAGAAAAATGGTCTATTTTTGCATGTTTTGTTAATTTGGGATTCTGTGTCCTTACTAACATATACAATATGGGTGCCATAAGAAAGGTTTTTTTTAACTGTATATACAATCTACGACTTAAATTTTTATTAAGTCATTTGCACACAAAGAAACTAAATCCGCTATCATATTAGAGTTACTACAAAATTGCATTAATATATATTTCATAGCACCGTGTAAAATGCATCTAATTTGCAGTTCTAAATTATTTACATACAAAGATGATGTACTTGGCAAAAGAAAAAATTTGATACCCATATTGTCCTATTTAAAACGAAGGGTCACCACCCCATTGCATTTTTGGCAAAACGCGAACTAGCACGAATTTCAAAAAAAGCTGAGACACGTATTTAATTAAATCGACTAAAGATTTAAATATGTAAATTTGGCATTTTTATTACAAACAACCCCTAATAAAAAATTCAAAAACCTTTTTTTTTACAGAAATTCCCTAAAAATAAGGCCATGCACGATCGTCCTTGGACAAATTGTATATACAGTTGGACGCGCCTTAAAAAAACTTTCTTATGAAACCCAATTTGTTTATGTTGTTAAGGAAACAGATTCTCAAATTTACAAAACATGCAAAAATATACCCTTTTTCAAATGGTCCAGCTCACGAGAGGTCAAAGCTGGTGCCGAAATATTTAAAATGTCATCTAAAAAAAGTCCAAGGCTCATTTCTAGGAGAGTACATCGAGCGCGAATTTTGCTTACATACAACATGAGTCGCTCTAATAAATAGTTTTCTGCGTTAGAAATATCCTTATAAGAATAAAACAGACACAAGACATAGTTTGCAATGTACCAATAATAAAAATATGTACGTACAAAAAATATTTTTTATAACACAATTCTTTTACACGACAATATTGTATTTGCGTACGCAAAATATCTAAATGTGTATCCAAGTGTGTTCATTTGCATGCAAATGTTATGAATTTATATACTTTTATATTCACACATATGTGCATTAGCGTGGCCGTTAGTTGTATGGAGAACTTTTTTTTTTTTGATTTCTTATACTCTCCCCCTCCAAATCGGTTCAGTTTTATGTAAAAAAAAATACAAAAAAATTTCGTAGCGATAAGTTGTGTTTTAGGGAGGCCGTCCGCCCCTCAAAGTTTGCCATCAAGCCATTTATTCAAATGTAATTAGTTTGCGAATGACTATCTTCTAAAAACAACATTTTACAAGAATATGATAAGACTAATTAATATCTTAGAAAATAATTAAGAAAATAACAACAAAATACCAAACATTTTATATACGTTTTATATAAATAAAAAGGCGATTTAATGTCAAGTGACACAATTTTGAAATCGATGTATTCCGATTTGGATGAAATTTACACCAAGGTTAGTTCTATTAGATAGTAGTTTACACACAAATTTTCAACAAGATCGGTCAAAATGTTTCAGAGGTAGAGGGGGTCAAAGTTTGCCATACAGGTGTTCTTTCTCATCCATGTAATTTATTACCTATTGGTGTTAGCAAAATTTGTCCCAAGTAGCTTAGATAGCTATTTAATCAATCTTTTTTAAAAATATTTTTTTGTTTTTTTTAAAAAATTTTTTAATTTTTTTTTTTTTAAATTTAAAACTTTTTTTTTTATTTTTTTTTTTGCCAAGTGTTAAATTTAAAAAAAAAAAAATTTTAAAATTTTTTAAAAAAACAAAAACAATTTTTTTAAAAAGTTTGATCAAAAAGCTATCTAAGCTACTTGGGACAAATTTTGCTTACACCAATAGATAATAAGTTACATGGATGAGAAAGAACTCCTGTATGGCCAAAACGTCAAACTTTGACCCCCTCTAACTCAGAAACGTTTTGACCGATCTTGTTGAAAATTGGTGTCTAAGCTACTATCTAAGAACTAACCTTGGTGTAAATTTCATCCAAATCGGAATACATCTATTTCAAAATTGGGTCACTTGACATTAAATCCACCTTTTATATATATAAAACGTATATAAAATGTTTGGTATTTTGTTTTTATTTTCTTAATTATTTTCTAAAATATTGATTTTAGCAAAAAACTTTCTTAGAGGCTTATGTTGTTGACTAGAAGAGCTAAAATATTGCCATATATCATATTCTTGTAAAATGTTGTTTTTAGAAGATATTCATATGCAAACAAATTACATTTGAATAAATGGCTTGATGGCAAACTTTGAGGGACGGACGCCCCCCCCAAAAAAACACAACTTATCGCTACGAAATTTTTTTGTATTTTTTTTTTACATAAAACTGAACCGATTTAGGGGGGGAGAATATAAGAAATCAAAATAAAAAAAATAACGGCCACCCTAATGTGCATACCTGTCGTTATAGTAACAAGTTTCTTATAATAGTATCAACTTTTATAAGAAATAAATTTGTTATAAAAGTAAAAACTTTTATAAGACATAAGTTTCTAATAAACAGGGCTGGGCAGTATTTGAAATATTATTATTATTAAAATACAAATACGTATTTTGTATTTATATTTTAAATACATGACGTGCAAGTATTTTGTATTTTAATTACATACAATAAATAGAAGTAGTTTGTATTTTGTACTTTAAATCATAGATGGGGGTAGTGCATTCATTTTGCAGTTTCAACTCACACTTAGTGATAGTGCAAAAATATTGCAATCATTTTGTTGATGTTGAGTGATGAATTGAAAATTTGCAGCCTCACTAATCATGAGTGATAGTGATGTTAAAAAATTTTGCACTCAAAAAAAAGTAGTTTGATTTAAAATAAAGCAATCATCAGCTTATTGCAACTTTTTTTTTCTTCACTCATTTGAGTGCAACTTAAATTGGTGCACTAATTTTTAAATTAAAAACTTGTTTTTTCATGATTAAAGCCAATCATTTTACCGTTATTGACAAAATATCATTTTGTTTAATGTTTTTTACTTATGTATATCCTCAAAAGAAATCAAAAAACATTCACATACAAAGTTACATTTTTTAAATTTTAGTGAGACAATATTTGTATGCAGCTTTTTTGATTGCATGTCCGAATTTTGCACTATTTGATTTGAGTGCAGATTTTTGCATTCAAATCTGCGTTTAGTGATAGTGAAAAAATTTGCAATATCACTCAAAATTTTTTAGTGGTAGTTAAAAAATAACAATCATCACTAAAGCTGGTAAAAAAGAGTGCAAACTACTTTCTTTGCAGTTTTATTTAGTGATAGTTCAATGCTGATTTAAATCAATATTTAGTGCACTACGCCCAACTATGCTTTAAATACATACAATAAATAGGATTAGTTTGTATTTTAAATACATACAGATGTTTAAGTATCTTGTATTTTAAATAAAGACAAAGAATCCAAAATCTTGCAATTTATACTTTGGAGGAAAATTACAAAAAACTCAAATTGACACCTGGAAATATCAGAATTAGAAGCACCAGTAAAGAAGACAATGATTTTGTTGTTTTCGTAGATATAATCTAGGACATCAAATTTGGAGTTGGAATTTGGCAGTTTCATCAGTGACAAGAGCAAAGACATTATCACTCTTGACAGCTATCCAAATATAAAAAGAGTATTCATAGAATTTAATAAAAGATTGTGCTCATCAGGACCTGTCGAAAGATTATTTTCTTCAGCAGGTTTTATTTATTCTCCAACAAGAAACTATTTGTCTGATGCTACATTAAAAAATCTAATATTTATGAAAGGAAACAATTGTTTTGTTTATTAGTTTTATCTAATGTATTTTTTTGTTTGAATGAAAATGGTGCATTTCGTGTTTTAAATACATACATGGACAAGACGTGGAAGTATTTTGTATATGAAATACGTACAATAAATGGAGGTATTTTGTATTTTAAAAACATACAATAAATAGAAGTATTTTGTATTTTAAATACATAACCTGAAAGTATTTTTTTTTTAAAATACATGACCAGCAAGTATTTTGGATTTTGTATTTTATATACCGCAAACCATGTATTTTGCCCAATATTTGCTTAAAATAAAAAATAAAAAAGTACCCTTCTGTGAAGGCTTTCAAATTGCATATATGAAAAATTTTCGTGGCATATTTTTATTTTCTTGTATCCGTTACCTTCTGTATAAACAAAAAGGGGTTTTTATATCAAAGTTATTTCTCCCTGGTTACATAAAATTCCTATAGTTTATTTTAAAACTATTTCGTTAATGTCAAAAATATCGTTTTAATCTTCGTTAACTGGTATTCGTTAAGATTGTCTGTTAATAGTTTAATGGGTCGATTACAAATAGCAACACAACTTTCTGCTGTCTGACAACGAAACTGACATTTAAATTGATACTAGGTACGGCAACATATATGATTAGTTCTGTGTATCTATTTTTCGCAGATCGTTATATACAGGATATATAAAAGCCTCTACTGTTCGTTGTTGCCGCTCGTTTGTATTTTGGAGTTTAGTCTCGTGTTCTTAAGCCAAGTTTTTCCCAAAAGACACGTCCTTAGGATTTACTGCCAGCTCCATCTGTAAAAGCTCGGCTGCTGCCTGTTCAATTGGAGCCAAATATTTTTCCTCTGACGGTACTCTGCCGGTATTGTATACAATTTTTGTTGTGCGACATTTCTTTATCTTTAATTTTGTCTTTAAATGTACTCACACTCGTTGCCAAAACTGTTAAATTTTTCTGCGACGCGCATCCATGTAGCTTCAGTGTATGTTCCCAATCAAAAATTGAGCTACCAACGAAGCAGGTTTGTAAGGGAGAAACATAAAAGTTTCGCTTACCATTGCGTTTACGGAAGACATGAATTTTATATAGCGAGTTCCCACTTTGAAGCAATACATTTTTGACACATAAAGCGCATTATTCAGCGCATAAAAAATTGTTGGATGTAATGATCAGCTTTACACACTGAATGTTTTGATACAGTTATTTTTTAGTATTCTCCCTTACAAACCTGCTTCGTAGTAAGGGAGTGCCGCAGCACTTGAAAAGTTTTTTTTTTTTTATAAAAGTTGTTGAGAGTTCTTTCACTTACTTTACTGCATTTCTGTATGTCCTATGGCGTAGCGCATAATTATGCGCTTATTTTTTTAAATGTACCTTTAGTGCTTCGCAAAATGATAAAATTTTTTATTGGGTTGGTACTTGGTAGTATGTTTTCACAAAAGACCGAACACAACGAGCAATTTGACTATTATTTTCCATTTCATGGATTAAAAGTTCAAAATATTTCCGCGATGTTATTTTTACCATTTTTAAATTAAAAATTTAAGAAATACATAAACATAAATAACACAAACATTTTATAAAAAATATTCTTTCTTATTAGTTTTGCCGTCTTCTTTACTTTAAAAAATATTAGCAGCAAGTACAAGTTTGTTGTTGCTAATATGTTGGCACCAGCGTTACCGTTGTGATACTAAAGTATCAATTTGACCCTTTTTCCACGCTCTTGATACCTTTTATGACCCTTTTTTTAAATGACCCTTTTGTATCATTTTCACCTATTTCGTGCCACTTTTTGACCCTTTTTAGAAATAGAACTTACATATTGTTTTTGAAAACACTGCTTTGACAGCTTTTGGAGTGAATAAAAACGTTTATATCGCCAGCAGCTTTTATATGCACAGCGTGCCCTTAGAGTGACAAATTTGAATATTTTTAGAGGCCTTTGACACTTTTATACCTCTTTTTTAAAGTACACTTATGAATAATTTTAAATCAATTCATGCTACTTTTTGATTATGTATATTAAAATTTGTATCAAGAATAAAAAAGATACGAGAATCTTTTTAAAGCAGAGGCTTTTGTCAACGAATATAAGTTTTAAAAAATTAAAAAAACTGGTAAAACGTATGAAGCCAAATGCGAAAAAGTTTTACGGGCATGTTCTGACAATCGCAAAATGCTAAAAATTTGTGATTCTGACTTTAAATCGCATAATTAGTGTTCTGTAAATTGCAATCGCAAGAAGTTTCAAATTGCAAAAGTAGGCTGAAGGGAACTAGAATATTTTAAAGAAATTATGGCAGATCGTATGCAAAACGCGAATTTCAGAAAACTATAAAATAAAACTGTAGTTTTGTGATTTTAAATCGTGTGATTGTCAGAACATGGCCGTCCGTTAGTTTGCGGTCGAAAATTTAAACCATAGATTGAACGAAAACATTTACTTGAATTTAAATAAATTCGTTGCATTTATATTTTCTTTACCACAAAGTAAGTGACTTCAGTCAATCGAGTGTTTTTGCAATAAGCATTGCTTGAAAATTAACTTTTAAACAGACTTTGGACTCTAAATTTGTTCGAAACGGATCTGGAAGAATGAGCTTCAGGTGAAGTTTTAATAACGAAATATAGAATGAACATTCCTAGAACGAAATAAGTACGCGTACAAAGTTTTTGTTAAAATTTTTTTTACGATTTCGTTATTAATTTTTCGATAGTAAAGTAAAATGTTCTTAATCACATAACTCATACATCGTAATTGTTCAATACTACTTTATTAACTTGAAATTTAAAAATTTTCAGTATAAGCAAAACAATTTTTAATTAAGTATTAAAAGAATATGAAAAATAATTTTTAAGCCAACCTTCTTTACCAAGAAGTAGACAAAATATGACGATATCAATTTTTTCCAAAAAGTTATACAATAAAAATTTTGAGTTAGTACACTATTTCAACGGTAACCCTGGTTGGCACTATGGCAACTGCAATAGCAAACTGTTAGTTGACAGTTGTGATACGCTATATACATTTGACAATTAGCAACGCAACTTCAGTTGTGTTGTCATCCGCACTAATTTTAGGAACTTAGCTTATTTATCATTAAATAAATTACAGCTTAATTTACGGAGCCATAGAAAAGTGGATCCTAAGTCTGGCGAATTTAGTGGGAATCAAACCCTCAACAATCACACTGATAGCATGACTCACGTTCCCACGACAATCGGTTCTACGTATCGGCCGGTCTTGTAGTTTAACGAACATCGACTTAGGATTGTCAACTCAGCATAACCTAAATATCAGATCTTGCTGCTACAGCAACAACAACCAACAAGCCTAACGAGGCATCCTTTTTATCAACTTAATTTTGAAAGAAGTGTTCTTTTAATTAGGTATTGCTTGGCTTGGAGATTTAAGGCCTAACCATAATGTGCTTAAGTTGGATTAAGGAATTGTGCGAATACATGTAATCATATGAAGCAAACCATATTGAACTTACGGAAACTTTTTGTTAAGTTTTATGAAACTGTCATTTGCTTAAGCAAAGTGCGAAACTGATCGCACATTCCGTACGGAATCAAATGTTTTTTGATTTTGTTATTGTTTTTTTTTTAATACATTTCAGAGACTTTTTGGTAATATTTGACAGTAGTTTAAGCACGGCTATGCATATTATGGTTGGGCCTTTAGGCTCAGGATTCAGATAAATGGGAACAAATTCCGGTTTTTCTATTTATTCTTACAACACAATATTTTCTTAAAATAAATACCGAATGATATGATTAATCAATCAATCATGTCACTGATCGCAAAAATTACTTAATTTTTGCATTGCAATTAGTCGAAAATGTTATTCATCAAGCTAGCATTTTTAAAATTATACATTCTATTCCATTTATTTCTGATCTTCCTCGCTTAGCATGCACGTATTGTTTTGGTTTAACTGTATTTTGTTTTAAAATATAAAAAAATATTTGAAGTATTTAAAATCTTTATAAAAATTTAAATCTTTTTAAAATAACTGTGCTTCACAAATATTTATGTATGTGCCCGCCGCTTAGAGTTATGGGCTCTTTAGAATTTTGAGGCATTTCAAATATCTAACCACATTCTCACACATCTCCCATACCGTTAAATTAAACAAACTTTTTAAAAATATTATTTTTTGAAAAACTTTTTTCTTTTGTTAATAATAGAGGTTTAAGTTTGTTTTTTTTATATGACTATAACTTTTTTTAAATGTTTTTAAACATTTGGTGTACATTTGTTTTTATTTTTCTGGTTGTTGTTGTTTTCTCATCACCATAAACATCATCTGAAAGGTAAATACACGTCGTAAATAAACAAAAACTCCTCTGCTTAATTAACAAAATAAAAAGTTGAAAAAAAATCCAAGTTAAAAATACAAACAAAATGTTTAACAAACAAAATCTATGACAATATAAATATTTAACGTACGTTTGTATTTTTGTTCCTGTATCTCTTAATGTCTTGTGATTTTATTGTTTATTTTTCACACAAATATTAAAAAATAAAAAAAAAAAAAAAAACAAAAAACTTGTGAAATAAATAAAATTTCCTTAAAATAATGACGAGAAAATCTCTTTTAGTTGTTAAAATGTAGTGTTTACCAGGCCTGTATTAGGATATTGGGTTTTCGGTTTTGTAATATTTTGGTATTACTTTAAAGAGATATTTATTAAATTATATTTAATATAATATTGTTAATATGTATCTCAAAATACATACTTTAACATTAATAACTAATAATTTTCAATTTGGTAATAAACTAAAAAAACTTACCTCCAATTTTAATTGAAATAAAAAAAGTTAGAGTGCTATATTCGGCTGTGCCGAATCTTTAATACCCTCCACCGACAGTTCGAATATTTACAATATTGTTCGAAACCTAAGCAGCTTGTATGGTTAAGGTAATCAAAGCTTTATATTATTATTATATGTAATTAATTTGAAGAAATTTCAGATTAGATTTTAAAAAAGCTTACGCAAATTGGACTGTGGCAAAATTGCGATAAGACTAAATTTAACTTGTTAAATCAAGATAGAGTATAATGGTTATATCCAATATTATTGTGGCGTGGACCCGTTTTTCTAAGAGTGGAGTTAGCACTTTTGTTGAAATGCAAACAAAAATCGACCGCTTCCTTTCTAGGGACATGTTAGCCAATTACGTTCTTCAATGGGCCAAATGGGAAATACCACTTCTATTGGTGTTTTAATATGGCAATGGCCAAAAAACTCGACAAAACTAGTCAAATATTGGTTGTCTGGTAATTGGATTTAACTCTTGAATTGACCAGAGTTTTTCTATAAGAACATTTTTGGCATTCTGCAGCGCATGTGGGAGCTGGTCGTTTCAAAAATAAGCAGGAGCTGTTGGATTGTTTAGAATTAGTGTGGAAATCAATGTAATCAACAATTTTAACAAATCTTATTGATTCTATGTCAAAACGATGTGCGGAGGTCATTCGAAACAAAGGCTGGTATACGAAGTACTGAAAGTTGCTTAAGTTTCGAACAGTTTTTAAAAGAGTTGATTTAGTTTTTACTTGTTTATTTCTTGCTAGGGAATAACATTAAATTTTGTAGTTACTTTTAGAAAGTACTTGCATAACATAATAAAAATTAACTGTGTTATTTTTACTAAATCTAGATAGTAGTTGTATCAAATGTAAGACTTTTATTATAATGTCACGAAATGTTGCTTAGGTATCGAACGATACTGTATATACATATATGATATCTATTTATTATTAATTTTTATGTTTTATGTTTTTTATACCCTCCACCACCACTAGTTGTGAATGAGGGTATACTAACTTTGTCATTCCTGTGAAACTTTTTTATTATACATCTAAGACCTCCTAAAGTATATATATTCTGGCTCCTTGAGCCATTCTAAGTCGTTTATGCCATGTCCGTCCATCTGTCCGTCTGTTTAAAACACTCTCACTTTCGAAAAACTCGAAAGAAAGAAATGCACAAAAGTTTGGGATTAAAAATCCAGCAAAATCGGTTCAGTAAGATCAGAGCTATGAATCAAAATGTGGAACCACCAACCTAAAAAATTGATAATATTTTTTTTCAAAAACTAGCATACATGGTGCAATAATGCACGGAAAGATGTAAGATTTGCTTAAATTCGTTTTATTTGACTGGAAATCACACTTTAAAATTTCGTGTAAACCCTACTTCCGGAAAAAAGCTTAGTACGCCTAAAACTATAATTAATAATGCTATCATAATAAAATTTGGCACGTCACAGTTTTATAGGACTAGAAGTTACACTGTCAAAATTCGCGAAGATCGGTCCATAAATTACTATAAGACCCATTTAAGCCATACTCCCGGAAAACAGTTTATTACACCTTAAACCGTGCTAAATAATGCTATCAGGATAAAATTTAATACTTCACAGTTTTATAGGACTAGATATCACACTAATAAATTTCCATAATTTACTATAGGCCTTTATATGGGGCCCACTCTGGTAAATTAATTAAATACGCCTAAAACCGTAGCAGACATATTTATTGCTGTAAAATTTTTATTAACTTAGCTTTATATGGCCAGAAAAAATGTCATGCAATTTTTTGATATACGGTCCAAAATTTACTTTATTTATCAGCCTTCTAAAATCCACTGTAAACGTTTAAACTAATTTCAACGCTGTATTGAAATTTATGTTTTTAATACCAGAAATCACTCTGCAGAATTTTGGGATGATTGTCCCATAATTTACCATAGATCTTATATAAATTCCCCTCCTGAAAATCTTTTAAGTTCGGCTTAAACTGTTACAAATCATGATATTTTCCTCAAGCTTGTTAAAATTGCTATAAAAAAAGCCTAAAACTTTCTGGTTGTCGTTCAGTAATTTAATGTAGGTCTAAACCGCAACCAAATTTAATGCTGACGTCTGTTTTTATAAAGATAAATTAATAATAAACATATATAACATAACATATATTTAAATATTCGATCTATCTATCGGTGGAGAGTATCAAAGATTCTTTATAGGCGAATATAGCACTCTAACTTTTTTTTCTTTTGAATTATATACATTTCTTAAATCTTATTGGTTTTGAATTTTATAGTTTTTTAATTTTAAAACTAACCTTGATGATTTTAATATTCCTGAAAGTACATGAAGAGAATATTCAATTGTCTTATTAGTTGCAATTATATTGTTACGAAAGTAACTTTAGTTAAGAATTAGTTGTAATTATTAGTTAAGAATTAGTTGAATTTATTAGTTATCTTGTATTTATTAGTTAACTTGTATTTATTAGTAATTTTACTAGTTTACATTGTTATTAAAAATTGTTATAATTTAGTACACTTCAATCCCAATGTGCAGAAAGACCTAGAAATGACCGTTAAAAAAGCTTCAGTATAAGAGGTAAAATTATGTAAACATTAGCGCTGCCATACATCAAATTAAAGTGTGGTGAATAAGTAAAGCCTCGAACCTTCGAAAAACATTTCGAATGTTCTAGACAACCAAATTGCTGTATAAATACTAGCGGCGACTAGCGTAATTAGATTCATTCTTAGTTCAGACTTTGTCAATAACGTATAACGCGGAAGAAATTATAGTTGGTAATAAATAAAAGCTTTAAATTACGGTTTGTTAGAGTGACTTTGTACTAAATAAAGTTGTGTAAATTGTAAACAGTGTTTAAAGTGTTTGTATTTTATTTATTTTATTAAAGTTGCAATAAAGAACTCGAAACGGTTTATTATAAAGGAAATAAACCAAAACGTTATTGAAAGGCAGTAACGTAACAATATAATTTTTTAACGTTTACCACATATGATAATTTGGGTTACATTCGCTACCAAAAAAGGATTCAAATTACGAATGGGGGAAATTACAATTTTTTAAACGCATTTTCTACTCACAAGATTTCATAGTAATTTAATGGACAAAACCAAGGGAATGCAATACCGAAATTTCGAATCTAAAAAAGGTCCAGAATTTTATTGGCGATTTCAGTGCTGCAAACCCTAGTTACAATATTTAATAAACTTTTTCAAACGCTAAATAAATATTCAAAAAAATCATAAAATATTTTAGTTGTCTTAAGTAATATTTCGGTTTATTTTTCTTTTATTGGCTTAAAGAATTGAAAACAAAAAAATTACTTGCCTTCAGCTTATGCTGTCATTAAATGTTTATCTTAAAAAAACGACGACTACAACGACAATACGACAAAGAAATGAAACTTTAAATGAATTCTGATGACAGTTTGTATCAGCATCAACGTTACGAGCGGCATATTTTTTGCGATCTCTTTTTTTTTTGTTGTGGTTTTTATTGTTGCAATATAATCGCATACATAAACTTTTCAGATAAGAGTTTAAAAGGAATGTATTCTTTGAATTATAAAAAGAATTTGACCAAAGATTTTTTTATGTTTACAAAATAAAAACTAAATGGCAAAATATTTTATAAATTGGTGCTCTTCAAATCTAGTTTTCCAAAAGAAACTTAAAATGTTTAATCCATTGTTTTAAATACTTCCTTATTTAACACCAGTTCTCAAAACAACTCTATTCATTCACATTCATTTTTTTGAAGCTAAATTTATTGTTGTTGTATAAGTGTTTTATATAATTTTTTCTGTTTGATATTTATTTGTATGTAGTTGTATTGTCCACTGGAGTTTATACATACATAAAAAAAAAACTGAAAATTGTTCAAAGGAAAAAAATTATAAAAAAAACTGAAATAAAAATAAGGTAGTGTCATTAAAAGTCACTAGTTTTTATTTATAGTTTAACAGACAGATGCTTGTCCAAATATATTAAAGTTAAAGTCATTTACCAGAAAATGCCTTTCAAACTGATAAAATTTTAGATAATTTAAGACGAATAAACATAGCGACTTTGTTCAAAGGCTTTTTTCTTTATAGATTTCTTAAATATATTGGTTTTACGGCAAAGTAATGAAACTAATATGAAAGTTTTTCAGCTTTAAGATAAGAAAAATCTTTTCATGTCAAACCGCTTAGAAAAGGAAATAGTAAAATGGAAGGATGATGGTTAAGTGAGTAAATTTTAGGGAAAATTTTGCAGAAGGTTTTAAATTAACTTAGTGTCCATGGACACTATGACACTCCAAAAAGTGTCACAGTGTCCACAACTTAACTTATAACAAAAAAAATTAAAATGTGGTACGGCTTACAAGCTTTTTCGAAATGAGCTGCCGTTAAGGTGAATGACGAGCGCCATCGGACCATGCTTACTGAATTTTTGTTTCCAAAAACTAAAAGGCTAAACATCAACGAAATTTGGTCCCAACAAGACGGTGCAACTTGCCATATAGCGCGCCTAACAATCGATTTATTGCAAAATAATTTGGTGATAACCTTATTTTCAGTAGTGGTACTTTTCACTGGCCCCTCGATCATGCGATTTAACGCCACTGGATAACTTCTTAAGTAACGTTTATGTTTCATTTAACAATTATTTGACGATAAAAGTCTGACCACTAAATTGATCTACTTTTTACTTTCGTTTTAATAATTTTCATGTTTCTACTAAACTTAATAATTCAAAACAATTGAATAATAATGTAATTATTAAAGGGTTTATTGTTGAATAATCTACAAACGTTATGCAAAATCAAACAAATGTTTAATAAAAATATCAGCTTTGGGGCACCAAATTTTTGTTATATGTGATCATAGCTTTAGTTGTTATTGGTGACAATAATATTGGGTTGTCCAACTAGTGGTGTAAAACCGACCAATTTTTTTTGGCCTGCAGTTGAATGTTATAAACTGAAAGGTATGTGGTTTCAACAAGAGGGTGCCACGAGCCACACAACACGACTGATTTAGGCTTTATGCATGGGAATTTTTCAGAACGCATTATTTCACTTTGGCGACGTCAATTGGTCATCAAGGTCATGCGTTTTGATGCCGTTAGACTTTTTTGTGGGACTACGTCAAAGACGCGGACAATTCGATGACGTTGAAAAAGTGGTCGAAAACTAACTCAAGCGGATTGACTGCTGCAATCTGGAGGTAATGGCAAGGTCCAAGAATTTAAAGCAAATGAAAGTTTATTCGAAATATTAGCTTTATGCATGTTTTTTAACTTTACTTTTGAAACTGAAAAAATGTCACAACAACAAGAAATATGGAAATGATCTTCTTAGTGTGCAATATAATAAATAACTGGAGTTTTGTTCAATCCCGTTCTATTTCGATTCTAGTTCAGCAATATTCTCTTAACGCATTATTGGTAAGCACACTTTTTTTTGTTTTAAATTAGTGACGAATGAGTTTTGATTACACTGTGCTAGTTGCAAAATTAGACAAGCCGGACACATGGCGTTTTAGCATAATTTGGGTACGCTGAATCCAATGGTGCCCACCGTTTTTTTTTAGGTTAGCTTTTCTTTTCGAGATATACCGTTATTTCGTTGCACAACATATATTCGCGTAACTCAAAAACTTTAAGAAAAGTATTTGTTTTTTTTTTTAATATGAGCAGTCGTTTTAGAAACATAATTTTTTTTTTTGGAAAAAAAATAATTTTTTTTATCAAAATTTCAAAATTTTTGTTTTTTAAAAATTCTTTTTTCAATATATTTCCAGTCTGCATTGAACATTTTGTATGGGAGCCCCCTTAAAGAATGGAGATAGCGGGTAGATATGTTAGAAATAAATGATTGAGATGAAAAATAAAGTGGAGTTGGTCATACATTTGACCCATCTAGGGGCATCCTAGGCACTGCAGCAGCCAAATTTAAGAATTTCAACCAAACATATATGGCGGTTTAATAAAATTCTTAAATTTGGCCCCTTTGTGAATAAAATCAAAAGTTGGTAACAGATTTTAATCATTTATGCATTTTCCTAAAAAAACGGTGGACACCATTAGATTCAGCGTACCCGAATTATGCTAAAACACCATGTGCCCGGCTTGTCTAAAAAAAGTGTCGATTTCGAGCACAGTGTTATTGTTAAACTTTCTATTGAAAAACAAGTAAGAAAGTATGGTCGGTCAAGCCCGACCATATGATACCCTACACCTCAGTATATCAAAACACATCATGCTTATGTGTCCATATGAATATGGATTTATCTATGTTTATAAACTTCATTAAAATCGATTTGAAAGTTTGAGAGAGGCAGAAATTGCCCCCTACCTCCCTGTGTGGTCCTATTTTTAAAAAACTGTATAGCTTATGTGTCCATATAGATATGGATTTATCTATGTTTTAAATTTCATTAAAACCGGCTTGAGAGGAATAAATTGCCCCTATCTCCCCTTGTGGTCCTATTTTTTAAAAAATGCATACTTATACTATATGGATATGGTTTTATCAAGTTTTAAATTTCATTAAAATCGGTTTGATAGTTTCTGAGAGGAAGAAATTTCCCCCTATCTTCTATCGTGGTCCTACGACCACATTTTCATTAGGCTTGGTCCTTGTGCCAATAAGAACCTGGCTAGCCTGCCAGCCAGCCGGACGGACATCGTTAGTTCTTTAAGGTGGGTCTAGGAACAATATTTTAAGGCGTTACACACATCAGCACAAATGCATAATACCCTCTCCACTGTTGTGGTGTGGGATTAAAAATAAAAATTTTTTTAATAAATTCGTATTTTTTATTACTATTATAAATTTAAACAAATCATCTTAATACACATTAACAAATGTCTCAATGAACTTCTGTTTTGAAATAATTATAAGAAAAAAAGTCATTAACTACCCACATAAAATTCATAGACCAGTATTTTATGCAAATTCATAAACTTATTTGCATTGTTCTCTAAAATATTATTTTTTTTTTTTGTTTTGTTTTATCTTTTGACTCTTTTTCTTAACTTTTAAATACAATCTTAACATTAATTAATTATGTTAATAGATCTTCTCACATTGGGAAAAAATATAAAACATTTTCCCCTCTTAAACTTATTGTTGCTTTCATTGACAAGATTAATTTGTCATGTTCGTTAATGATCTATAGAAATTGGCAGTTTTAGACATTTTTCATTTTATTGTACAGTTTGGTTATTTTTTTATTTTTTTTGGTAAACAAATGTCACAAAGCAACTTAAAATTTAATGAAAAAGGAATGATAACAAATTTGAGAAAACAAAAAACATAAAACCCAACCAACAGATGATAATTATCATTATGAAGTTAAAGCTGATCATAATTACGTTGCTTGGTCCAAAATAGATATTGGTTTTATTTACTGATTTTTCTTAATAGCCTAAATAGAGTGTTAACATATAAAATGAATTAATTTATAAAAAATCAGTAGGTGGTCGGTCGTTTTTTTTAATTAGTAGAAGATTAGAAAAAAAAACAAAAAACTTAAGACACAAACTCGATTTGTTTTTTATTAAGAGTATTAAAGAAATCAACAATTTTTTTGTTTTACAAATTTACTGATTGATTTTCTTAATTAATTAAATTATATATGTGACATTTACTATTAGTTTTGAAATTCTGAAAAAACTTGGCTCTTGTAGGAGTTATTTTGTATGATTTGTTTTAATCTTTGAATTTTTTGTAGCTTTTTGCAAATTATGCATTCATCAGTTTTAAATGGAAATATATGCTATTGAATTTTTTTTAAAGCTGAAACTAAGTCCAATTTATGATTATTATTAAAAGTTTAATTAATATGCGTTCAGTCACTATAAAGTAGTATCTACAATTATTTAGCATACACTTTTGGCACAGTGGGGAAGATATGAAAAATAAATACGACTTCAGTATTCAGATAAGTCTTACTAATAACATTTTTTATTTCTCATGTATGGTACTTAAAAACATCTCAAATCTCTTTTTCGGACATACTTTTCATATCATACTATAATTTGATCTGAATAAATTTACTTAAATTAGGAAAAGCAAATCAAAATTTAAAGTGTAAGAAAAAATCTAAATAAAAATAATAAAAATTGAAGGCAAATGCACTTTAATCTAAAAACCCACTAAAAACGATAAAAAGCTGCTAAAATTAAAAAATACACCAACGATGAACTCTAAGAAAATCACTTTTGAAAAACTAACAAGTGTAAAACAAAAAACAAAAACTTCATTGGGAATATGTTCTTTAAGTCTTTAAAATTCAACAAAGATTTCAAGGAAAAAGCTGGAAAACTGGAAAATAAGTAATATATATTTCTGGATTTTAAAAAAAGTGTAGGATTAAAAAATAATCGGTATAAAAACTTAATTTTTTTAGCGGAAAACTTTTGTGCGTCGCAGGAATGTTGAGTCGTCAAAAAATAGTTTTAACTCTGAAATTTTTTAGGTCCGACATCGACTTAAACTGCTATTCCAACTCTACCTTGATGCTTAATGTATATGACACTGGTCGTTATTTGACTTAAAACTCTTTTTTATGCAGTATCTTTTAAATGGTTAAATAAATGATTCTGTAAAAATTTCAATCGATATTTTAATTCTAACACGTGCCGCATTGAGGTTTAATACCGTTATTTACATACAAATGTAATGTAGACTGGTCCTTCCTTGTGTTCTGACTACAACATTTTTAAAGCAGACCCTCCAAAAATATTAGACAATTATTTTATATTTTCTATGCCGAAAAATTTTGGAGTCATTTACTTACTTTTCTGCCGCGTTAAAAAACTGGAGTCAAAGTAGAAAAACTGCCATTTCTTTATTTATCATTGGCACAAAAAACTGTTGCTTTTACTTCTGATTTATTAAATGTAAACAGTCGCTGTCAAACCAACTCAAAAAATGAAAAGTTGTACACAAATATTTTGTTCGACAGTTTTTGGTTTCGACTGCAGTTTTTTTAACCCTGGTTTTTTGTTTTTATAAGTTTTAATGATTTTAGCAATTTCAATTCCAATAAAATTTCACTTAATTGGAACAAGTTGCTTAAATAAAAACAAAGACTCTAAAATTTGAAGAAATGTATTATGTCCTATGGTTCCTAAGAGAAACAAATGGCCACGAGGTATTAATTTCTCCTGCTTCTGGCCATCTTATTTCGAACAATCTTAAAAGTAACAGGTTGTAGTTGACGAATTATTAGCATAATAGAGCCAGCTTTTATGGAACATGGAACGTACGCACTCTTCTAGACGTTCTATCTTCTTACTCGTGCCTTTGTTTAATGCTGAAGGTTGTCATCGTAGAAATCCATTGATTGTTATTTGTTGGGGATTCAGTAATAAAAAGAGTTCAATTCAAAGCGACTTAAATATTAAGCCACCTTGTTGGATTATGGTGTAGGGGCTGGGCTGCCTACCGGCATGCTAACCGTAAAGTGCCAAAAGTTTAATAAGTAATAATATTAAAAAGAAAAAACTCTAAAATTCAGAAAATTGGAGAATAAAAAAGGAAAAAACTGACTTAAAAAAAATCACTGAGATTACTTAGAATTAAAAAATTTCGGAAATCTATAAAATTAAATAAAGATTTCAATAACTTCTAAGTCTGTTCTCACTCTTTAAAGCTACCAAAATCGCTAACAGTGCAAAAAAACATTTGAGTAGGTATTAAAAAAAAAATTATAAAAAGAGGCTAAACTATAATAATACCACACGATAATTAACGAAACATTTCGCAAACATCTTATAGGGAATCTCAAGAAAATTTATATATTACTTTGTCATTCCGTTTGTAATTTCTACAATATTGATCTTAGACCCTATAATGTATATATATTCTGGGTCCTTATGAGGAGAGAAGTTGATTTAACGATATCCGTCCGTCCCTCCGTCTGTCCGTCCGTCCGTCTATCCGTCCGTCCGTCCGTCTGTCCGTCCGTCCGTCCGTCTTACGTTTTATATGTGTTTTCTGGAGACTCCAGACATGATAGCGGCTAGGTTGTTTTACATTTATGTCACATATAGTCCACCATTTCTTGCTATTGAAATTCAGCCAGATCGGTCCAACAATGGCTGAGATATGACCAAAAAACCACGACTGCCTCTAATTTTTCCAAAAAAAATCCCTTGTGGTTGTTGTATTTTTATTACTTTTTTCTGTATATCTGGAGAACGGCAAGAGCCAAAGCTTTCAAATTCGGTACAAACATTTAGGTTATAAATACACACTATCCCACAAAATGTGGAGAAGTGGGCGTGGTACCTCCCATACAAAAAGTATTAAAAAATGTATAAAAACCTGAATTTTTTGACTGTAATATGACCTATGGTTACGCCTTATATATCAAAAGATTTCTGAAAAACTCGGTAAAATCGGTTCAGATACGAAAAAGTTATGACCAAAATATAATTTTTTTTTTTTGAAAAATACCCATTTTCGGGAACCATAGATCTTCCCGAGTCCAAGTTTTATAACCAAAACAACTGGCAAATTTCTTCTTTAACACGTCGGTATATAAATCTGTCAAATCGGTTAAGAAATAGCAGAGTTATGACCAAAATACTGAAATCCCAAAAATTACTCTTTTTTTATAATTAAGTTTGTTTTTTATACCCTTCACCGAAGGTCCTACACCCTATAAAATATATATATTCTGGGTCCTTATGAAAAGCGAAGTTCAAATCGGGTTGTCGTCTCTCTTTGTTTTGAGAAGGGAATATTAAAGTATACCTATTATTATGATCATGAGTGTACACATACAAAAAATTGACTTGTGTACAGTTTTTGTTTCAAAAATGATCCTTTTTAAATAAGAAACATATTTCCTATTTTATCACTTTTGTCACTTTTTCAACTACAACCTGGCCCACGATGTCAATCGACAACTTAAGTGAGCAACAAGTCACTCATAATCGTTCTCTTAAGAGGCCAACTTACTGCCGATTTGTCAGTCATCAGGTCTTTCGTTTCTAACGTAATCCAATTACGCATTGCCAAATGGCAGTATTGCCACATCAACTTTTCCACAAATTAAACGGTACTTTAAAAAAAATAATTGGTAATGAGCCCATTGTTACCTTTATTATATCTTTCGTAATAAATTATGCAAAATATTTAAAATCAATTACAAATATAAATAAAATAAGAAAAAAATTGTTGTTAAATAAAAAAAAAACAGGTAATTCTGCGAAAGTAGAGATTTGAAACAAATACATTTTCTAGGACTAAAGTTTTCCTTGAGAGTGAATATTAAAATTTTTGTTAAAATTAATTTAATTAATACACTGTAGTAGCCATTTCTTCAGATTAAAAATTTTTAAACAATTAATTACAAAATCCAAAGTGGGTTGAACATTGCTGCCTTTTGAAAGACTAAAATTTGTTCATTATTTTCATTTTATTAATACCGGCCTAATTTTCTTATTTTAAAAAATAATTTTTCACTTATACATATATTTTCCATAATGTGATTTCATTTCATCTTTTTGTTTGACTCCAACACGCACTGCACCGTTCGTTGCGAGAAGTAGTAATTAAGTTATAAGTCTCCACCTCTTCTTTATTTAATTTTCACATCTCCAGCGCAAAGATCAAAGGCTGTATGTATTTGTTTTTATTTGCCTTATTTTGGTTTTTACTCTTTTTCTCTTCTTGTTGTTTTTTGTTTTTCCAGTTGTTGTGTTTTATGCGCATGCGCAACGTTATTGACGTCAATATTGAGCCATAAATTGTTGGTGTTGTGCTGTGTGAAGCCAACGATGGAAGGACGGACGGACGGACGAGCGTACGAACGATATTGGTTGCGTTGGTTGATTGTATGTCTGTAAATGTCGAGATACTTTTTTGTGTATACAATTTGCCTGTCTGTCCATTCGCTTACTATGTCTGTCTGTCTCTCTGTCTGTCCGTTTGCCTGTGTCTGCTCTGTCTATACGTGTTCATGCTAAAACTTATTAATATGGCAATTTAAAACTAATTGCTGTTGTTAAATAAGTCTTAATAAGTAACATTTTACTATAAATGTGGTTGTATGTTTGTCTGTCCGTGTGTCATTTTGCGTTCGACAGTGTGATCAATATATGTGAGAACTTTTTCGTTGACTCTTTTTTTCCATTTTTTAACATTTTTAAAGTTGGCGTGAGTTAAAGATTTTATTATTATTATTTTTATTAATTATTTTTTTTTTTAAATTTTTTTTTATAAATATTTCATCTGTGTTTTTTTATAGTTTTGGCCATAATTGTTCAAAATTTTGGTCATTGTAACCATAGATAGAATAAGATTTTATTTGTAGGTGCTAAATCTGACGGTTTGTATTAGTTCAAGTTGCTTATGATGAAGCTATTTGTAAAATTTTTCTTTTGATGTTAAAAGTGAATTTTAAATTTTATATATAAACATTTTTGGATTGTTAGGTGTTAGAATATTGACCTGTGGTGCCACTTTTATAAGGCTGCCTGGTCTGTATTGGGGTAAAAAAATTGTGAAACTTTTTGGTTAGTTTAAAAAATATGGCTAAAAAATAAAACTTAAAAAAATACAATAATAAAACAAAATTCCTATTACGCAGCTTCTATTTCCTAATTCATTCAGAAACTAAAGTATTACTGACAAAGTCATAAACTCAAAATTTAAATTAAAGATAGTTTAGATCAATTCAAAAAATATTTCTGTGGCATTTTGACAAAATATCTTAATTTGAGAAAAGATAGCAAAAAATTTTTTAAAAAAAATCGGTAAAAAAAAATAATTTTTATTAAACAATAAATTAAAGAAATTTTTTTTATATAAAAAAAATGTTTGTGAAATAAAATTCGTATGATTAACAAAATTTTTTTCAACTTGTTAATTTTGACTTAAAATGTTTTGTCAAAATTCCCAAGATTTGATCGGCTTTATCTTTTAATAATTCTTTGATTCTTGACTTTGTGATGGATTAAAGTATTGTAGTTAAAGAACTAACCTATTTAAACATGTGAAATTACTCGAATTAACACCTCGTTATTAATAAAGGGTAGTTAAATTTTAAGGGCCGATGTTGGTTTTGAATAAAAATTATGATAATATTGGTATGGTTCAATTATATATGGAACAAAATATCGGCCAAATGGCACAGCTCTATCCGATGGTCCAAATTTTTCGATGACGCTGAGGCATAATTGAGGTTCCGTTAATGTGCCCAATTATCTCATCCTTTAGCTCTTGACATGTTGCTGGCTTATCGACGTACACCTTTTCTTTTAAATAAACCCAAAGAAAGAATGCCAACGGTGTCAAATCACATGATCTTGACGGCCAATTGAAATCGCCACCACGTGAAATAACACGGCCATTGAATTTGTCGCGCAAAAGAGCATGTTTCATTAGCTGTGTGGCAAGCCACTCTTTGTGGGTGCATTGGTTTTTTGACAATCACTCTTGGATTTTCATTCGCCCAAATGCGGCAATTCTGCTTATTGACGAATCCACTGAGGTGAAAATGTGCCTCATCACTGAAGATGATTTTCTTCGAAAATTGATGATCCACTGTTGCCATTTCTTGCCACCATTCTGACCATTGACGACGCTTGGAATGGTCAAGAGGCTTTAGTTCTTGAGTCAATTGCACCTTGTTAGCGTGTAAATGCAAGTCTTTATGCCTAATGTTCATCAACAACGAGCGTGAGAGGTGCAATTGAACAGCAGCAATATTTTCTGCAGTACGAGCTGTACGAACATGTACTAGTGTTTTCACATCTCCTACGGACCCGGTTTGCTCAAATTTTTGCTCGATTTTTCCGAT
The DNA here is from genome assembly GCA_963931875.1 of Pollenia griseotomentosa. NCBI lineage: Eukaryota > Metazoa > Arthropoda > Insecta > Diptera > Polleniidae > Pollenia > Pollenia griseotomentosa. The sequence goes on from OZ007563.1 coordinate 90,173,615, forward strand.
TGTACGCACATTTGGACGATTAAATTGACCAAAAATATCACGAAGTGGACGATATGCATTTTGATTTTAACGCCCATTTTAATAATAAGCCTGAATAACTTTAACGCGTTGCTCGATTGTGTATCTTTCCATGGTTCAAATTGAGTTAGTCTGAAATTGAAAAAAGTCAAATAAAATGCAATTGAAACTTGACGTTAAGGTGTAGTTCATTTTCAACATTGGGATTTAGGAAACTTAAAATATTGTTGAAGTCTTTCTTAAGTCATTAAAAATTTCGAAAAATCTTCTGGTACTAAAAATTTTAAGTTTATGCGGCTGTAAGTATTTAACAAATTTTTTCTTTTGTTTTATAACTTTGATCTTATTTCCATCCATTATTTACACATCTGGCAGGACAGCAAATATTTAAAAAATTTTTTTTTTTACATAAAAAATATTGAACTTTTGTACGAAATTTTAAAGTTTTCTTATATAAAGGCTGAGTTAAATAACATTATAAAGCTTTGCAGTCAAAGATGCACAGTTAAGTTAAAGTGTAAGCATGGATTACTTTTTTTGGTCCACTTGTTTGCCTTATTTTTTTATTTGTTATAATTGTGTAATATAAATGCCCTTTGTGGCAAAAGTACATGTAACGATTGAAAATTAAAAATACCTTTAATCTAAGTTTTGTAAAAAGCTTAAATTTGTAACACTACATACAACTTATAGAAAACAAGAACAGTAGTCCACAATCAACAATGGACCAGAAAAAAAATTAGATTTGGCTAAGATTTAGGTGTTCAGTTATTCTTTTACGGAAAATTGATTGAGAAAAACTGAATATTCGTAGTTCATTAAGCAGATAATTCCAAATACGTGCAACTGTAATGAGAAAAGATTGTTCAAACAATGAGTAGTATATTCTATGGATTAAAATTTGAACATTCCTGGTGGAATGCGTAAATCTAAAACGGTGTAACAAAAACTGTGGTGTTGCATTTTTAATCAGCTTGTAAAATATTAGCATATACCTCATAATTACAAAATTTACAAAAGAACGCATGTGGTGATATATGGTTGTATAAATTATGCTAATTACTATTTTGAATTAAATTTCGATTTTATTTATAGAGCCTTATACCAAAAACAAATCTTACAATTTTGTTTACTAAAAGCCTTATCCTATTAATGTTACCGGACGATGTACATAAATATACTTCCATACAATAGGATATTTGAGACATTATTAGAGCATGTGTCACTTTAAATCTCACTTGATATGGTAAATACATTTTGAGATAATAGACGAAGAGTCAAGCACACTCTTGAGTAAACATTGTCAATATGATATGAATAATCAAGTTTTTCGTCAATTCACCCAAAAATGTTATTCTCTTTACAAATTCTATCTCCCTATCTCAATATCGCGATGCCATTTAATAAACCTTTTTCTAAATATAGGAAAATAATTTTACGATGAAATTAATTTGTAATTCTTAATTTGGGATTTCAGTCTAAAAAGTTGCTACACCTTGTTATTGTTGAAGAGTGAGCGATTTAAAAACATCCTATTCTAATATTTTCTCTAAAACAACATATTTGCACCTTTTTTCAATATTCATTTCAAATTCCCACAACATAAAAAGAAAACTCCTATATATATAAAAATGAAAAATGTTTGTATGTTTGTTTGTGTGTTTGTTTGTTTGTTTGTTTGTTGGCTTATAGACTCCTAAACTACAGAACCGATTTTCCTGAAATTTTTACAGATACATCACGTGAGCCCTAAAAATAAAATAGGCTACTTATTTTTTCGATAGGGGCAGGGGAATTGGTATCCCCCATAGGATGCCAATATTAATTATCGCATATATTAAGATCCGCTGCACGCACTATGCAAAACTTTTGGTAGTAAGATCTTCTGAGCCCCAAAATTAAAATAAAATAGCAGCGGGGGAAGTGGAATCCCCCATAGGACGCCAATGTTTAACATCGCATATCTAAAGAACTGTAATAGTGAGAATGTTCAAACTTTCTAGAAGTCACTCTTATGGTATACAACACTTTTGAAAATAACAATAAAGCGGGTAGGCGCAGGGGGGGAAATACCTCCCATAGGATGCATATATTAAATATCGCTCAACTGAAGAATTATTAAAGGGAGAGTCTTCAAAAGTGGTTAAAGCTATTATTATAGTAAACTATAAATTTCAATATACAAATGGGCGGGGTAGACGGGGGAGGAGCAGTACCCCTCATATATAGAAATATTAATAAGAGCCACTGCACGCATTTTGTTGAACTTTTGGTAGTAGGATCTTCTGAGCCCCAAAATTAAAACAAAATAGCGGCGGAGGTAGTGGTACCCACCATAGGACGCCAATGTTTAATATCGCATATCTTAAGAACTGTTATAGTGAGAATGTTCAAACTTTGTGGAAGTCACTCTTATGGTATACTTCACTTTTGAAAATAAAAATAAAGCGAGTAGGTGCATAGGGGAAACACCTCCCATAGGATGCATATATTAAATATCGCTCAACTTAAGAACTATTAAAGGGAGAGTCTTCAAACGTGGTTAAAGCTACTACTATGGCAAACTTTAAATTTCAATATAGAAATGGACAGAGGAGGAGCAGTAGCCCTCATAGATAGAAATATAATTTAGAGCCGCTGCACTCTTTTTATTAAACTTTTTGTAGTATGATCTTCTGAACCCCAAAATTGAAATAAAATAGCAGCGGGGAAATGTTACCCCCCATAGGACGCCAATGTTTAATATCACATATTTTAAGAACTGTTATAGTAAGAATGTTCAAACTTAGTAGAAGTCACTCCTATGGTATACTACACTTTTGAAAATAAAAATAAAGCGGGAAGGCGCAGGGGGGAAAACCTTCAATAGGATGCATATATTAAATATCTCTCAACTGAAGAAGTGGTTTAAGCAGTGTAGCGAAGCGCACCGGGTTAAGCTAGTTATAAATAAAATGCAATAATATGGAAAGTGTTTTCTAAACAAAGTCCAAGAAACCAACACACTCTATACACATTCAAAGAATTGCAGCAACAACCGACAACAAACACTCAAGCCAGGGTTCGCAAAGTTTAAATAATTTTATTCTGTTTGGTTTTAATATTACTTGATCTTTACAAGTATATAGAATATAAATGACTATTGTGGTACAATAAACCAAACATTTGTTCCACTACACTATAAATGTGAAAAATACACTGTCTGACACAACCATAGGAAAACCAAAAGAATATATCGCACCCTAAATACTAAAGGGTATTAACTAAAAATTTTAAAATTTTCAGTAGAAGCAAGACAATTTTTAATTTTACATTACAGGTATATGAAAAAGAATTATTAAACCAAACTTTTCATTACTAAAAAGTAGACAGAAAGCATGATATTTTTACGGCGGGTAGATATGAATATTATGTGTCGATTTCTTCCAAAAAGTGAAAAAATAACAATTTTGAGTTAATACCCTTTAGTATTTAGGGTGCGATATGAATTTTGTTTCGGAGTTATGTCGCATACTCTAAAACAGGTAATATATGAAAAATTTCCTAACGCAAGTCGATGGGATTTACAAAATAATTCTTCTTATTTCTAAACTTAACTTTAATTAATTCTGATTTGTTATAAGTTAAGAAAATTGGGGTTTCTTTCTGGCTAAATATTTGTTCTCCAATTTTTTTAATAATTTGGGAGTTTCTGCACTATTTTTCTCCGCAAGCTGCATCTTTCTTAAAAAATACAATTTGGTAATAACAGATTTAAACCAAAAATACGACGAGTCGGTATTCAAAAAAGGTTCTTTATTACGTTCTGATCGAAATTACATGCGATTTTTCGTGAATTTCTGTCTGCAAGATCCTACTTGTACTTTGGCCGAGAACCATATGTAAACAAACGCTCTTGCGAAGAACAGACCAACAAACCCTATCGATTGGAATAAGGAAACTCAAATGGTACTGGATTGGCCATACAATTGGAAGGCACACTAACGACATCACTAGAATTGCAATTGACGGAACCCGAAAGGGAATAGGAGATGGTGACGCCAAAAAATGTTATTTTCTTAATATAATTTCCATTGAAATTGTAGGCTTGATTTATATTGGTATTATAGGTTTGACTTATATTTATCTTTAATACTTGAATTCAAGTATAATTATTTCGAGTTTGAGACTAAAATTTCACTTTGATTCAACGCTCGCATTTCACTGTATCCTTTTTGCTGGATTATGCTATTGAATTCAAGTATAACTCAAGGCTTGAAAATGGAAAACAGAACTGGAAATACACTTGATTAATATGTACTTGAATCCCAGCAAAATTGCTTATTGGGATGTAAATCCAACTTCTAAAAATTCTTATTTTCGATGGAGGGTATAAAAGACTTGAATTAGCCGAATATAGCACTTTTACTTGTTAAATATGCACTTTTATTTTTTTTAAATTTCAAAACACTTTGGTAAAAAAACCTAAAAACAAAAAAATGCAATTAAAGTTATGATAAGTAGTACATTAAAGTAATCTCAACGACAGCATAATTTTAAACAATGCTGGTTTTAGACTGTAGCAGTTTGTTTAAATCTCTTGAACATCAATATTGTGCGAAATTGATGCACGAATATATTTATTGGATAATCTGGGATGGATATGGATGCAGAGATTTTAAAAAATTAGCCGGCCAGTTCGAAACAGTGTTCCCCAGCCAAAGATTTTGCGATCAAGAGTCTATTGTTTAAACCCCTTCTATCAAGAAACAACGTACAAAAATGTGCTTAGGTTTTAATAAATCTCAAAGAAGTACAATTTTAGAAGTTATTTAAAAATTTTCACTTCCTTTTCCAACCCTGATTCTCTCGCCTTATTACAACCAAACCCAAACTGAGCTCACTTATGTTGCACAGAAATAACATGAATTTCATACCCAGATACTCATTCAGTCATACATAGAATTATACCGGCATACAATAAACAAGCATACATACATCCATCCAACCATGCCTTTTCCATAGTTGTGGTTGTAGTACTTTGAAAACAACCGCTGTAAATGACGGCCAGAGTGACTTGCGGACTCAGCCTTACTTGGTCAAAGTGAGATTTTTATCACATTAATGTTATAAATGTGTTTGGAATTTATAATTAACTTTTATTCTTATTGTTGTATTTTTATTTCTTGTCATTATTGTTGTTGTTGTATTGTAAGCATTTGCGGTTTATTGTTGTATTTCAAATTTTTTATGAACAACAAAAAAATCGCATTTTACAAATAAGAGTGTTTGCGTTTCCAACATGAGGTTTACAAATGATAGACGACGGCAGAGAATTTATTTTATTTATAACTAAATTGAAATAAAATAACACAAAAAAATACTTAAGAAACACTCGCACATAATATCTTTATTGCACTTTTTTTATTATGCAAAAATTGTTGCAACACATACGCGTGCACCGCGAATTAAAATTAATAAATTATTTATTTATTCATTCATTTGTACAAAGATGAAACGCCAATGTCTTTAAAATAACGCTGTTTTTATTTATTTAATTTTTTTTTTCTCGCTCTCATAGAATCTAATTATTACGGTTTGTATTCTAATCATTTGTTAGATTTTTTTTTCTTAGCTGTCAATTGGCATCGTCGTCATGTAATGAAAGAAATATTTGTTAAAATATTTTAAAAGTTTTAATTTTAACTAATGAGTCATTAATTATGTTGAACGAATACTAAAAACGTGGCTGAAAAATTTCACGAATTTATTTTGTTTTAAAAGGAAAGGTGAAGTTCAAATATTTCTGCGCCAATATGGAAAAGTAGCTTATGTCCAATATTGTAGTTTCCAGATATCCTCTTTGTTTAAGTTATATCCGCGTAGTCTTATATCGACTTAAGCTGCTCTTCCATTGACCAAAGATATGTATATGTTTATATATTAAACCGTCTTACAAAAAATAGTAATTCTCTTACACCCCTCCAAATATCCCTTGGATTGTTTTTTAATGATTTTTAAAATACTAATGCATCGCTAAGCGTTGCCCCCTTATCAACCCTCAAAATATATTATTAGAGCTGGATTAGACCAAATTGGTGGACGGAAGGCGGAAGAAATCATAACACTGTGCTAGAATTTGACACTTTTTTCTGCAAACGTGACACCTGGTGGGGTTACCTTATTAGGCTAGGCTGAATCCAGTGGTTCTAACCGTTTTTTTTTTTTTTTTTTTTGTTAGCTCTTGTTTTTTAGGATACCCCGTTATTTAGTTACGCGATTATATGTTGTGCAACCACCTCCATTTTCGAAATAACAGTATATCATAAACAAGATCTAACCGAAAAATTAGGTTAACCCGCCGAGTGCCCCGCTTGTCAGTTCTTTCAACTAGTACAGTGTAATTAATAAGAACATCGGTTTTTGATGTGGTATAAAAATAATCACAGATTTTTATCCCTTTTGCTCAAGGAACCTTAGTTAACAAAATAATTACAATTTTATTTTTTCTTACAACCTATAGCTTTAGAACCTTTGGTTTGCAACATTTATAGATAAACTAATGACATGTTCTTCGATTTCGAACGAAGACTTCGTTTGCTTAACTAATATTTAAACAAAAAAATATTGCCATAATAGACCTATTGGACCCGTTGTAACCACGAAATAAGTCCTAAATAGAGAGAATATTTGAAGAATCGTATTAGTCAAAGACCTTTGTTTGGGAAAGGACATCTATTTGTGAGCTAGGTGAAATAACTGATTCATTTCGATTATTTTTAATATTAAACAAGATTTACATATTAATGCCCGTAATTCCTACAAATAGATATCTAGTCGTGATCGTACCTTACAGTTATCTTTACCCATCCGGTAACACTATTTTGGTAATTTCAACGTTAATTTTGCCTACGTGAATTAACTATCGAAAATCGATAGGGTAAAATACATTACACTTTGAATTTTACACTTTTGAAATTTAGATTAAAATCGTTTTGTTGGTGCACGCTGCAATTGTGTATGATGTCTAGATGTGTTAAATGCATTTTTTTATGACGTTAATTAATATTAATGAATTTGTTAAATGTAATTGTTCAATATTTACTTAAATTCTTATCTGGATAGTAAAACAAACATTTAATAATTTTTTTTTTTTTTTTTCAACTAAAACAACAAACGCAACAAAAAAAAACAGCTTTTGCCCCTTATAACTTAATATCATGATTGCCAACATACTGGTACGATTGTGGATAGAAAGACAGACAGATAGACGTATTCGCTAAAATATTTTTATGACCGCAGCAAGTTAAAATTTATCATATTGTATCAACAAAATAACAACGAAGCTTTAAAAATGTTGAAAAGCTTCCCAGCGGGAAATTAAGACCAAAACACGTCATATGAATTTTAAAATATTAAATATAAATAAGACTGGAACTGATCTTAATCTGACTGTAACTGACCTAAATCTGAACTGGAACTAAAATCGAAATAAATTTTAACCAAGCCTTTAATAACATAAATCGATCGCACAAAACGCTTATCTTATTTATTGATTTTGTATGAAGGTTGGCGCTTAAGCTAAAATAGTTTTTGCTATAAAATCAAAACGGTACCTTATGTGACCATGACATTTAAGGAGATGATGCAAGTGCTGCCAATAAATAAATTAAAAAAAAACTTTAATTGATGTCGCTTAAGCTATTTTTGCGGTATTTTTGGATATAACGAAGTTTTCGTTCGGAAAACTTCGTTCGCTTAACTTACATTAAAAACAAAAACAAACTATAAAATATTGTTTTTGTTCTACATGTAAGTTAAGCAAACGAAGTTTTCCATAGGTTTTAGCAAATTAACGTCTATATCCAATTTCCCAACTGGGTGCTTGAAAAAAATCATTGCGACTACGTTAATTCATTTTAACGTTTATATAATGTTTTTTTGTATTTAGTTCCTTCTGGTTCTTGAGTAGTTGTAGTTGGATTTTTTAACATTTAAAGTTTTTGTCACTTGAAGTGCATGAAATGAGAACTGTCACAATTTTTTAATGTTTTATTTAATTTTTAAACAAGTTGCCGACAAAACTTGTCATGATTTGCTTTTTTTCGTTTTATTATTTCATTTCGACTATTATATCTCTAAAGATAATTAAAACAAATATAAAAAAAAATGACTAACAACTTATTAATTTAGTAAATAGAAAAACAACTTAAATACAACTTGGTAAATAGTTAAAAAAAAAAAAATAGAAACTTAAACAAATCAAACGACAAAATTTTGTGCTGTTTTTGTTTTAAAAGCCCAAACTCCTCATTTTTTTCTTTGTCGTACCCTTTCTCTGCGAATTTTGTTTTTGTTTTAATTGACATTTAATGTCATTGTGTCAATGACAATCTTTTAGTCATTACTTGGTTTTTTTATTCACTTTGTGATTTTTTCCATTGGTATTTTTTTAGGTTTCCAACTGTCATTCAATGCCAATTGCCAAGTTTTTCAAACGTAACTTTTTGTATCCAAAACCGTCCAATGATTCTGGCATACATATATTTACCGCTTTTTTCCTCTTCTTCTTTCATTTCAATTGCTGTTGTTTTTATAGTTGTAGATAATCTTGAAGAAAAATCTACTTGTAACCTCCCATTACACAGACATCAAGTGGTGGTAAACAGCAAAAGAAGATGCAGAATAGCAACTTGCTACACAGACCAAAAAAAAGTCTCCATTCAAATGCAATTGAACTTATACGAGTACAAATGTACTGTTTAAACTTAAATGACACGTGATATCAGAGGATAAAGCAACAAAAAAAGGAAATACAAAAATAGCTTGGCGAAACCCAATTTTTATATGCATCTGCATACTGAAAAAGGTTTAATGGGACAGTGTAACGAAAACAACAGAGTTTTTGAAGGATTTAGTTTCAGCTGTATAGATACACTAGCTTTTACCCGTGGCTGTGTTCTTGTGAAAATTAGAGCAAGATTTAAAGAAAAAGGTTTATTTTCAGAACTTCAGAAATATTGAGTAGTTTTCTACATCTATACTTATTTTATGTTAAAGTATTACAATAAACGACATTATAGGAATTTTTTTTTCGCAACACATACTCATATGTAAGTTTTGAGCCCCCGATACTCTTGAGCAAACGACATTCAATTGTCCATACGAAAAGTAAGCTGTTAACCAAATTTATCAAATAGAGAAAAAGTATTTTTTCCGTTTTTACATCTTAAGTGGTGCCCCATATTTTGATTTAGGCCATATGCTAACTCCATACCAAATTTTTCGAAGCGGCAAAAAGTACCAAAGGTAAAAGAGTACCGTATTTTTGTATATCAAATTTGTCAAAAAGAGAAAAAGTACCAATTTTATCCCGAAATTACCCCTAAAAAATATCAATTTCTTCCCTTAAAAAGTACCATATATTTCAATCTTGAACATATGCAATTTGCATACCAAAATTATCTAAAAGAAAAAAGTACCAAAGTGCCAATTTCCTCGATTTCTTTCTTAAAAAGTTCGCTTTATTTGAATCTGGGCCATATTTCATCAAAATCCATTGGGCGATTTACGCGTGATTGAGCCACAAACTAACAAACATTTAAACATACAAACTTTCAAATTTATAATTTTAATAGAATAACTAAAAAACAAAACAAGTAGAAATAATCTAAAACTAAACTTGAACTGACCAACATATAACTGAACTAGAACTAAAAAACTTGTACTAGAAGTGAATTAGAACTGAACTAGAACTAATCTAGAACTGAACTAGAATTGTACTACATTGGAACTGGAACTGAACTATAACTGAACTAAAATTGAACTAGAACTGAACTTGAACAGAACTAGAACTGAACTAGAACTGAACTAGAACTGAATTAGAACTGAACTAGAACTGAACTAGAACTGAACTTAAACCGAACTAGTACTGAATTAGAACTAAACTAGAACTTAACTATAGTTATATATCTCATATATAAATATATCAAATTTATCATTAAAAATGAATTGAACTAGAACTGAATAAGAACTTAACTAATAATTATCTTTACTAGAACTGAACCTCATTTTTGTTCGAGAAACTTAAATTAACATTTTAATATTATAATATATTTTGCTCCACTGTTAAACCTGTATTTAATACGTTCCTCAATTACGGGTACTTTTCGTTTGCACAATGAATTGCATGCACCACATCAATTTACTATGCGCAATTGACATTTTTTAAATCAGCTTTTTTTTGGTTGTTTTTGCCTTTTCTGCGGTTAAGTTTACAGTACTCGATACTAAGTTAGGCCGAATGTTTTGTAACACTAATGAAAAAAGTAAATCTTATATGTATAAGTAGATACATACATACATATATTTGTTGTAAGGTTCAAAAGCAACTTAAAGATGTACAGAAAACGATTTACCCATCGATTTAGTGACTGAAGGGTCGGTGGTATTGGCGCACACAATTTTCACCGATTTCTTAAGGATTATGATCCTGCATTCGAAAATATGATCTATTAGAGCATTTCTTGTTCGGTGTGGACCGATAGCTCAAATGTTTTACTTACTTTTTACATAAATTCTTTACTGTTCCGTAATCGCCTAAAAAGAATTTAAAACATCAATTTATTTACTTTTTACTTTTTATTTCAGTTTATTATATTCATGACGTTTTTTCTTTGAAAATTTGAAGTTTGTGGTTGTTTTTTATTTAAATCTACTTTTCTGGCAGTGATGTTTGTTTTCGTAGATGTCATGACATGTGGCAGACAGATGTCCTTCTTTGTACAGTGTTAAACATAAAAAATGTAATAATGAAGAATTATGTTATAGATCTAGTATGTTATTTCTCTTTTAAAATATAAAACAATTTTAAAATACAATACTCGAAATATTTCTTTATAAGTTAGAAAATTTAATTAAATTTAAAATCTTTTAAATGATATGAGCCAAAATTGCAAATATATATAGACCTTTTAGATTAAAATACTGAGTATTATGACCTGACAAAAACTCACATAAATTTAAAATGTATGTTTAATATTGTATAATCAATTTGTAATGAAATGTTTAAAAATCGTAATGAAATTAGACAGTCTCTCACCATTCTTTGAAATTTTTCTAAACGATGAAACTGTTTATTTTATTAAAGTTGTGTTTTTACAAAAGCACAATAAGCAACTCAGGGATGGAAAATTAAAATTTTGTTTACAAGTTTTCACTAATACTTTTAATCCAAAAATGCTAAATGATAAAAAAATATATAATATTTAAAGTTCACTTAGTAATAGGCCTTTAGATTTGAAAAAATGTATTTATTTACTATTGATAAACTGTAATTTATTATTGATGGTATAAGCTATTCCTATGCGCATTTCACTGGTTGCTTAGGCCAGATCGTCAGGAAACTTCATCCCAAGGTTTTAGAAAAACTAAAGATATTATACAAATAAAACTGTTAAGCGAATAAGAATTATTAACCACAATTTTACTTATAACAATATCAAAGCTTAAACAAAAACAACAACAACAAACAGTGAGTTTATCTCTTTTTACGTTTTTTCAATATTGAACATTTTTAGTCTCTCCATTAAGGAAATTTTTTTCAAATCTAAATTTACTCAGTGAATTTTTATCCGATCAACACACTTTAAATATGGGCTGAAAGTAGAAAAACATATTTATTCAACAGTTTAAATTTTGTACAACTCGGATCAACTGTTCTCGAGATTTTTGGAAATATCTAATGTTACTCCTAGAAAAAACATGGCTTCTCGAGAGAAATATATGAGTGCCATATTCGTGTTCAGCATAAAAAAATATCTAATTCTAAAGGTTCATTATTTGTGGAGTAGTGTAATTTGCCGGCGGTATTAGAATAATAATAATAATAATATAATAAAGAAATGTAACATTTTATGTTATAAGCATATAACTTCCATATCCATTAAAAAATTTTGTATATGCTGTTTTAACAATCCGACCAAAAATCATTGTGTTTTCCAGAATAGTGTAAAATGGGCTTTAGAAAGATTTTAAGTATATTTTTTAAAAAAATTTTTGAAATTTTTTGTAGGGTTTTGCATTTCTTTTTTAATTTCGATATTTTAATAATATTGAAATGTCAAAAAAAATTTGTTACCATTATCTTTTAATAAGTTCTTCATTTTAATTTTTTAATAACATCTCTTAACAATTTTAATTTATTATTAATTAATAATTGTTTTGTAATTATGGAAATTATTATTATTAAAGAAAATGTCCGTGAAAATAACTACGAGTACCATGTCAGTTGCTTTCCAGTTGCATTCAACAAAATTCTTTAACTCTCTCGCGTCCATAGGTACATATATACAGACTTGCTAACTGCATACATACATATGTATGTTCATACGAATGTATCGATTCGTGTAAGTATCTTTAGATATACATTAGGAAAATAACTTTTTGCAAATATCAAAAATACCACCACATAAAAGAAAGTTTCCGAGCCGAAGGAGTTAAAGTTTTGTTTTTATATATATATTTTTATACCCTCCCCTTTTAGGTGGAAAAGGGTATATATAATAAGCTTATCATTCCGTTTGTAATTTCTACAATATTGATCTAAGACCCTATAAAGTATATATATTCTGGGTCCTTATGAAGAGAGAACTAGATTTAACCAAGTCCATCCGTCTGTCCGTCCGTTTGTCCGTCTTAAGTTTGATATGTGTTTTCCGGAGACTCCAGACATGATAGCGGCTAGGTTGTTTTACATTTATGTTACATATAGTCCACCATTTCTTGCTATTGAAATTCAGTCAGATCGGTCCAAAAATGGCTGATATATAAGCAAAAAAAAAACCACGACTACCTCTAATTTTTTCAAAAAATCCCTTGTTGTTGTATTTTTATTACTTTTTTCTGTATATCTTGAGAACGGCAGGAGCCAAAGTTTTCAAAATAGGAATACACATTTAGGTTATCAATACACAGCATCCCACAAAATGTGGCGGGATCGGAGAAGTGGGCGTGGTACCTCTTGTACAAAAAATATCAAAAATTGTATAAAAACCTGATTTTTTGGACTGTTATATGACCTATGGTTATACCTTGTAACGGTTCCGCCATCTAACGTTTTTTTTCAACTTGTGCTTATTTCGTGAACGGTAACACGAAGCTCATGTTTGATTTGACAGATAATTAGTTTTATCCTTCCGCTGAACGAATATGGTTGTGTGTACGCTTGAACAACGCTGGGAAATATTGCGACATTACTTTGAAAATCATGGTAATGTTGCAGAATGTGTGCGAAAATTGCTTACGGATTTTGGAAGAAGAGAAGTACCGTCAGCTCCGTATGTTCGTTATCTTGTAAAAAAAGTGAAAGAAACTGGCATCCTCATCGATAAACCAAAGCGTTAAAATCCAAAAACAGTGCGTACACCCGAGAATATTGCTGCTGTGGCAAAAAGTGTGCGTGAAGCGCCATCAACATCAATTCACCGTCGTTCTCAACAATTGAACACTTCGGAGACATTATTGAGACGAATTTTGCATAAAGACCTTGGTATGACGCCATACAAAGGAGTTGAAGCTAACTGACCATCCAATGCGTTTTCGCTTCACTAAGTGGGCCTGCGATCGACTTACAGAAGATGCCGATTTTGCCAAAAAAAAAAATCATCTTTTCAGATGAAGCTCATATTGATCTTGGCGGGTATGTAAACAAGCAAAATTGTCGCATTTGGGGCACAGAAAACCCGCACGCATACATTGAAAAGCCGATGCACCCAAAACGAGTCACTGTTTGGTGCGGATTTTGGTCCAGAGGCATAATTGGGCCATTATTCTTGGAGTGGCCGTTACAGTCAATGGCGATCGTTATCGGGCCATGTTGAACGAATTTTTGTTCACAAAAATTGAAGAGGAGGATATTAGCAACATTTGGTTTCAACAGGACGGCGCTACGTGCCACACAGCCGAAGCTACACTCGATGTTTTGCACCCTGTTTTTGAAGATCGCATTATCAGCCGCAGAGCTGATGTCGTTTGGCCACCTCGGAGCTGCGATTTGACACCGTTGGACTATTATTTGTGGGGTGCCGTCAAAGATAAGTGTTACGCCGACAAGCCAGAGATAATTGACGTTTTAAAGGACAATATTCGTTAAGCCATTGGTGCAATACAGCTGCACACAATCGATAATGTGCTTAAAAATTGGACCGATCGTGTAGGCTACTGCATGGCCAGCCGCGGCAGCCATTTGAATGAAATTATTTTCCATTATTAACCGGAAGGTTTGTGCTTTCAAATAAAAAAAGAAATTTGAGAAAATATTCAGTAGTTTTTTTTATACCATTTTCAAAAAAAAAAAGTTATTTGGCGGACCCTTTATATCAAAAGATCGGAAATCTTTAGTAAAAAATATTTTCTGAAAAACTCGGAAAAATCGGTTCGTATACGAAAAAGTTATGACCAAAATAATATTTTTTTTTAAATACCCACTTTCGGGAACCATAGATCTTCCCGAGTCCAAGATTTATAACCCAACTAACTGGCAAATTTCTTCTTAAACACGTCGGTATATAAATCTGTCAAATTGGTTAAAAAATGGCTGAGTTATAATCAAAATAAAAGAAATTTTTTTTTTTTAATTTTTATGTTCAAAAACGATTTTAAAAAAATATTTACCAGTTTTCGCTTCTTAAATTTAAATTATAATGAAGTTTTTAGTATTGTTAATATGTATGTATATGTAAAAATTATTTTGTTTTTGTCTAGTTGCTCTGTATTCTGCTCGAAAAATGCTGAAGGGTATATAAGATTCGGCACAGCCGAATATAGCACTCTTACTTGTTTTTTATTAAAACAGTTATTTATTGTCTTATAAAAGTTTTGGTTTGTTTGTTAATATATAATCTTCAATAGCAAACCATTTTTCATATGTAGGTCTAATGCAAAACTTGATCAAATAGTTATAAGTTAAGCAGAAAAAGTCTCTTTCTTTAACTTGTTATAATTTTTTATTTCTTATATGACTTTTAATACAAAATCATCTTCCGCTGTTTTAATAAGATAGCTTATGTTTTTTAATTCGGTGAATTTTTAATAAACTTTTCAAAAGCTAACGAATGTTTTTTAAGGCACTAGGTAAGTGAACCGTCTAAAATTAAAGATCATCAGCGCAGCAATATGTGCGGCGAGCGTGTGATTAAGATGGTGCAGGATATATATATCCACTATGAAAACCATATGCAAATTAAAGCTTTTATCTTACAAATTCTAGTCTTTTTCACTTATTTTAACTTAAAAAATACATATTTTAACCGATATATGTATGTTTGTACAATAATTAAAAAGTCATAATATTTGAAAAAAAAAAAAAATTAAGGCAGTTTAGAAATTGCTTTCGGTGCGGAATTTTTTTTCACTGAATTAACCTACAAAACGGTTTTTTATTATCGGAACAACATTCCCCACATAGTACTGGGGTGGTATTTTGCACTCAAAAAAAGTTATGCCCCTAATACACGTACATATATGTACATACGTATTTGATCGTACGCTTTTATTCATACAAAGAACTTCAATTGCATTGAAGTGCGCAACCATTTTGCAGTTGTGTGAATATTGTGTTTTTTTTGCACTTTATTTTACAATCATTTTCACACGTTCCGTAAAAGAAATAAAATAATAGAAAAGACAAATAAATAAAAAAAAATAAAACTGCTAGATAGATAAATAAATAACGACGTTAAAACGGCAAAACATAGAAAAACAATTTGAAATGACAATCTATTAAATAAATTAAAAACAAGTTTACTTAAATGTTTTTTGCAACGGCCAACTTCAATTTGATTCACTCATTTTTTTAATGACGATTTAAGTATCAAGGAAAAGTGCTGAGGATTATAATTTTTTTTTTTATTTAAGATAATTGCGAATAACCATAAAAGATTTTTTAAAGAAATTCTTTTGTAAATTAAAATTTGTGGTATTTTTTTTGTTCGATTTTTTTCTCAAAATTTTTCTGCAAAAAAAATTAAGAACAAAATTTTTTATTCTGGAAAATTTTCTGAAAGTTTAAGTGTTTATTACTCGTAAAATTTTTTTTTTTTAATTGGTTATGATATTCTATTTTTAACCTTTTTTTTTAATACTAAATCATAAAGTAGTTCAAAAATATTTTTCGTTAAGTCATTGCAAATAGAAACTATTTTATACACTTTACCCCAGGTGTAATAAAGGTTATATGTATATAAAATTGTCATTCCGTTTGTAGTTTTTACAATATTGATCTTAGACACTATAAAGTATATATAAAGTTTATTTATGGACCCGGAGTCCTACAATCATGAATCTTATCATAATATGTTGCTCTTAGAATTTGTTTACCACAACCATGTTTTTTCTTTGCGTGTATAACTTTATGTTCTTGTCGCACCATAGTGAAGGGTTTATAGCACTCTTTTTGATGTGTTTTAGTGGGTAAGTTATCTAAAATGCTGCATTACGTTAACTGAAGGGTATTTAAGATTCAGCACAGGCGAGTATAGTACTATTACTTATTTTCAGCCTAAGTAAACCGAGAAGAATTCTAGTTGTGAAAATTAACAAAATTGGTTTATAAATAACTGAGTTAAAGGTTTTGACTCAATAGAGCCCATATCATTTAAAAAGAAGGACCAAATTTTGCGCAGATATTTCTTAAATATAATGATTATTAAATATTAAAAATCAGTCCACTATTTCACCTGAGCCCAATGCAAGTGTCGTTGCGAATTAGGGTTTTGGTCAGATGGAGTCCATACATAACAAGATACACAGACAAAATGAAATTTGATAAAAATTGATTTCAATTAAAAAATATGTGATATTAATTAAAATTGCACCAGTAAACAAACAAATAAATAATATAAATTAAACTTGATTAAATTTTAAATTAAAACTGATTTAATTTTTGATTAATGCTTTAATTGGTGAACAATTTTGGAGAATTTTTTCTCTGTAGGTTGATAATTGAGCTCAAATATTTTCTATGTATGAAATTTGTGGTTTTTTTTAATCGCCCATACAGAAATGCTTCTGGAATAAGGATTAAGGAACGAAAGCGCCCATACCAAATGAGCTAGGGAACAATTGGCTTTTCATAGATATGGTGAAGTACGGTCGATATTCAGTACAGCCAAATATAAAATTTTTACTTGTTTATTTTTATATTTTTAGATTCAAACTAGAAACAAAAAATTTCAAAAAGCTTTTAAACGTAATTACATTACAATCATATAATTTTCTTTAAACACTTTTCGTTTATTTTTCTCTATTTTTAAAGAATTGTTGCTTTGCTTAATGTTTTTTTTTTTCGTCTCGTATATTTATAATTTTCAGTTGGCTGCAAAAGCAATCGAAAAAGTAACCGTGATATAAAAATTTTCTATATAATTGTAATTATTTGTTCATTTGTTGGTGTAATTGTCTGTCTGTGCGAATGACGACTGACTGAATATTGGCTTTTAATTTTTATTTGGTTTTTATTTTGTACTTTTTAAATATTGTTGATTTTGTGGTGGTATCTCTCCACAGTTTTTGTTATTAAATAAGTATCTCCGTGTGTTCATGACGATAATGTCGGCATTTATTTTTTGTGTTGTTGCGTTTCACTTCAAAAAGCCAACCAACCAACCGAGCAAATGTTTAACCAAACCGTATGCCTGTCTGACAGATAGTCGAATCGAACGTCATACCAATCGTCCAAACAACCCACCAGCCAGGCAGTCATACACATCCACATATTTATGCACATGCTTGATGTCTGTGTGTGGCAAGCGTTAAATAAAAATCAAATTGCTGCAAACAAAGTGCAGATCAAAGTGCAATTGCCGACATTTTTTGTTTTACTGTTGAACGTTTTTTATTGTAGTTTAGTTTTTTTTTGTTCATTTCCACTAATTTGTTTAATTTATATAATTATAATTTGTAAGTGTTAGATTAGTTATTAGTTATTTTTTTGGAGGGGCAAAATGATTGTTTTCAATTTTAAAGTGCTACCAATTACTTATTGATAGAATAATAATTTAAAATAAGTAAGAGTGCTATATTCGGCTGTGCCGAATTATTGATACCCTATACCGACAGTTAGATTATTTCAGGAGTATGTACTAAATTAGATACATATAAGTCATTCACCAATCTTTATAAAAACTAAAAAAATTGCATGGTGTTTTTTCTGGCCATATAAACCTCAATTGGACTAGTAGTGAAAATTGACCAAATTGGTTTATAAATGACTGAGTTAAAGGCAATTGGCTACTTTTTTCATCCCAAAATAATGGTTTTGACTCAATAGAGCCCATATCATTTAAACAAGAAGAACCAAATTTTGCGCAGATATTTCTTAAATATAATGAATAAAAGATTTTGTTATTCGTGCTTAATTCCCAGTTTTTATTATTGATAAAAACACTTGAAATTTATTGTTGATGGGATAAGCTATTCCTATGCGCATTTCACTGGTTGCTTAGGCCAGATCATCAGGAAACTTCATCCATAACGTTTTAGAAAAACTAAAGATATTAAACCAAATAAAACTGTTAAGCGTATAAGACTTATAGCAACAGTTCTACTTGTAATAATATCAAAGCTTAAACAAAACACATCAACAATAAACAGTGGGTTTATCTCATCTTACATTCCCCACTACAATTAGTTGAAATTCTCTCAACATTAATTGTAGTTGTAAGTAGGTTAAGAAAAACAAAATAAAAACAACAACAACAACTTTACAAAAGATGTTGACAATTAAGTGTTTTTTTTTTTTACAACTACAATTAATGTTGAGAGAATTTCAACTAATTGTAGTGGGGAATGTAAGATGAGATAAACCCACTGTTTATTGTTGATGTGTTTTGTTTAAGCTTTGATATTATTACAAGTAGAACTGTTGCTATAAGTCTTATACGCTTAACAGTTTTATTTGGTTTAATATCTTTAGTTTTTCTAAAATCTTTATGGATGAAGTTTCCTGATGATCTGGCCTAAGCAACCAGTGAAATGCGCATAGGAATAGCTTATCCCATCAACAATAAATTTCAAGTGTTTTTATCAATAATAAAAACTGGGAATTAAGCACGAATAACAAAATCTTTTGAAATTAAAATTTTGTATTCCCAAAAATTTAAATTACTTTTTGATAATAAACAGGCAGTGCACGGCCTAAAAAAACACTTAATTGTCAACATCTTTTGTAAAGTTGTTGTTGTTGTTTTTATTTTGTTTTTCTTAACCTTCTTACAACTACAATTAATGTTGAGAGAATTTCAACTAATTGTAGTGGGGAATGTAAGATGAGATAAACCCACTGTTTATTGTTGATGTGTTTTGTTTAAGCTTTGATATTATTACAAGTAGAACTGTTGCTATAAGTCTTATACGCTTAACAGTTTTATTTGGTTTAATATCTTTAGTTTTTCTAAAACGTTATGGATGAAGTTTCCTGATGATCTGGCCTAAGCAACCAGTGAAATGCGCATAGGAATAGCTTATCCCATCAACAATAAATTTCAAGTGTTTTTATCAATAATAAAAACTGGGAATTAAGCACGAATAACAAAATCTTTTGAAATTATAATGAATATTAAATATTAAAAATCAGTCCACTATTTCACCTGAGCCCAATGCAAGAATCGTTGCGAATTAGGGTTTTGGTAAGATGGAGTCCCTACATAACCACACCATCGATATTTGCCACGCCTTGAGGCGTATTTAAATGATTTCCCAGAGTGGGCTTTGTGTGGGACCTATGGTAAATAATGGACCGATCTTTTCGAAATCTGAAAGTGGAATTTTTTGTCTTATAAAACTGTTACACACCAAAATTTATTTAAGTAGCGTTATTCGTTACGGCGGTAAGTGTCTTCAGATAGTGGGCTTTATATGGGGCCTATGAAAAGTTATGTACCGATGTTCACGAAATTCAGCAGAATGATTTCTATTTAAAAAAAAAACTGTAGCAGACAATATTTTACTGCAAAAGCATTATTCGTTACGGTTTTAAGCATACTAAAATGTTTTCAGAGGTGGGTTTTATATGTTGAGTTATGGACCAATGTTCACGAAATTCATAAATATAATTTCTTGTCATATAAAACGAATTTGTTCAAAACCTTATATCAATTTTGTTCCACGTTTGGATCCATAGCTTTTATCCAATGAACCGAATTGGCTGGATTTCAATCCCAAACTGCTAAGGAGAACTAGAAACAATTTAACGCCAATAATGTGCTTTTCGTTTTAAGTCGTTCGAAAGTGAGCTTGATTTAAACAGACAGACAGAAAGACGGGCATGACTAAATCGACTTAGAATTACTCAAGTTTCCAGAACGTAATATTCGCCGCCATATCTGAATTTTTGATTTTCCATCCAGCATCGTCGGTGTGACACATACAAACACATTTTCACTAATACTTCCACAATGCTCGATGAGTATTTTGATCAGTGTATTTGGGCCTTTAGATGAATATTAAAAAGTTTTACACGGAATAACGAGCTTACTAGCTCTAGCCGAAATCAAGTTTTCTGTCATTTCTTTCTTTCATTTTCTTAACACCAACGTGAAAAATGTGACTATTCGCTCATTAATTTCTTGAAGGGCCCTTTCGTTTAAAAGAGCTTTTTTATAATAGAGTTTTGTTTAAGAAAGTTTCGAAAGAGTTTTTTTTAGAAAAGCTCTAAAGCTAGCGAATAGTTTAAGGGATTGCAAAAATTATTATTCTAAAGAAGAGTTAAAAAGCTCAAGAGAGCTTTTTCTTTAACCCTGCGGTACTATCGTCTGGGTGGATTCCATCCAAAAGTGTTAACTTTAAAGAAAACTATATTATTTTTCATGAAAATCGTTCTTTTAGTATAATGTAATCTATCTTTGAATAGTTTTTTATGTTAAGAAGTACATACTACTACATTAATTTGAGATTACATAAAATTTGTTTTAAAAAGAGCTTGGGTAGTTTCTACACCCTCGAAAGTAATACCGTTTAATTGTTTTGGGTGTTTTATACCCATGGATAGTAACCATGTACATCTTTGTAGCGATTACTTGTGCAAATGCAAAATTTTTTTTTTTTTTTCAAAAGTCACAGACACCTACAATCTACAATCTCAGCATTGGCAAAAAAATTACGAAAACCATAATGATATGTTTGATGGATTTAATAAGTTACTAAATTTTGTTGGTACATATCTCAATTTTTACGCAAAATTTTACTGTGTTGAACAAAAAAATTTTATTTTGTTAAGAAAAATTGTATTAAATAACTTTTTTTTTTCTATATCCTTTCAATTTCCAAATCAGTAACCCGCATAGAATTGGCTTAAAAATTGTCTTAATTATCACTAGTTTTACAAAACCCTGTTAATATTATTTTTTTGGTTTTTTTTTTAATGAAATGTAAATAAACAACATACATATAATTTGAAATAAAATAATAGATATACGAATAAAACTAAATGTGTTCGGTTTTTAAGTGCTCATTATTTAAAAAAATTACATTATTTGTATATTTGAATTTGACAGTAAAGAGCCGCAGACACTTAAAAGGCATGGGTGGATTACACCCAATGATAGTACCGAAGTTAGTGAAATATACGATAGTAACGGAGGGTTAAAAGAGGTCGCAAAGTGCCAAAAGAACTTTTTCATCAGAAAAATTCCAGCGTAAGCAAAAAGCTTTTTCTTCAAAAAAGTTCTAGAGCTTGTGAAGAACCTTTTTCGAGAAAAGTTCAAGAGATTCCAAAGCAGCTTTTTATTTAAACATTATCGAGAGCTAGCAATGAAGCTTTTTCTTAAAACAAACTTCGAGAACTAGTAAAGAAGCTTTTTCCTTAGAAAATTTCATGAGCTACTGAAAGGGGGGTTTCTTTATTTAAATTAATTAATTATTTAATTCGAGGGCTTAGGTTATCGCTCAAAAATTCGAGATCATGCAAAATTGTTTCATTAAAAATAAATCTAAGTTACGAAGCTTCTAAGAACTAAGAAGCTTCTAAGAAAATTGTGTAAAGTTGTGTGTTTTAAGTTAGCGATCAAATTTTTTTTTTATTGATTAAAATACCTTCGAGCTAAAACATCTTCACGTAATAATTTTATGATTTTTGTACATAATCCAGCAAGAATTCATTCCCAATTGAATGACGTTGACATATTCATGTTTAAGAATTTAAACCGAAACGGTTTTACATAAAAAAAAAAAATATTAAATAAAAACTTAATATTCAATCCTTTAAAATTCAAAAAAAAACACCTTAAAAAATTATCATTAGTCACACGACTTTGATGATAAGAAATGATCGAACACAAGGCAAGGCCCAGCAACTGCAACAATATCTACTTGTAATAAAAAAAAAACAACTGGCTAATGGATTTTAAAGAAGAGAAGAAACATTCAAGGTGTTATTCATGGCTCTATTCTTTATTTTTTATTTCTTTCATATATTAGTGAACATTGAACAACAAATTTACTACGCTTGAATAACTCTTACAGCTCAAAGCTAAAAACAAAGACTCTGCACAAAAATTCGACTCACACAGGCTGCCTCTTTGCCGCAATAGCCGGCCAAACCAAGACACATCACACCTTAAGAAACACCACCAACAACTACTACTTATATTACTTCGGCACAATGTAATAGACATCATGACTAAAATGAATACTTTGGAATACATTTGTTGGCTGGATGTCTCAGAACATTTGCCGCTTCACGCATCAAGTCTGTGTTAAAAAAAAAAAAAACAAAAAAAAAACCATAATTCTGTGCAAGATTCTTCTCTATACCTTGACTGAGGATAAAGTTGAGGAGTAAATTTTCTATTAGACCTCATAAGATTGCGTAAAAAATTCTTAATTATGATTAATGATTTGGCAGAATTTTTGTTCTTTGATTTTATTTCTGTGAAATAAATAAAACTGTGAAGGAAAATATCATTAGTGTTTCAGGAATAAAAGGAAACTGAGTTTTAGATTTGGATTTACTGTGCTGATATTATAACGTTTTCATTTATTATTTTTTTATTCAGGAATTGACAATTTGATTATTTGGTGTTTATTATTTAACTGTTGATATATGACTAGTGTTCTTCTTTGAGAAACACTTTTTATGCAATTTATGTTAATGATATATTCTTTTCTGACAAAAATTTTCCATATATGTTACTATTTGCGAGGGTTTATTTTCCATTCTAAAAATATAATGAAAATGTGAAAAGTTGTCGTTTTTTTTAAAAGATTTACAATTTTGTTTCAGGGTGACATAATAAATACGTTTTTTATACATACACCTCCATAGTGGAGGGGGTATTATGCATTTTTGCTGATGTGTGTAGCACCTTAAAATATTGTTCCTAGACCAACCATTCAGTATACTGATTGAATCACTTTCTGAGTCGATCTAACAATGTCCGTCCGTCCGTCAAGCTATCTAGCTTGTTGGTTGTCTGTCCATGTAACCTTGTTCGCAAGGAACAGGTTGTAATTTGATGAAATTTTGCACATACGTGCTAACCCTAGACGCCAGTTTTCTGTTTTTCTTTATATTTTCGAAGAAAAATAAATTTTTTTTATGATATTTTGTAGCTCAATATATTAATGAACATTTTAAATGGTCATAAGAATACAATGTGATCGGGATAACGTCAACACCTTACTTTGTCAACATCCTAAAAAGTCACTCTTTTTTATTGACATTGTGTACTCTAATATGTCAACCAAATCACAATAAGGACGTCAAAATTTAAATACTTTAAATTATAATTAATATTTATTATAATATTAATGTTATTTTTATTATATAAAAATAAAAACATAAATTTACATTGCCAACACAAACATTTTTTTTGATTTTGTAGTAAATTCAGAAATTGGCATTAAAATCACACCAAATACACCTGTACTTCGGTATACGTTATTGGGGGTTTCGGCTTTGAAGGCTCATAGCTTCTTAATGCCTTGACCTAGGACAGTTGTTGAGGTGTCAATCGTCGCAGATTCTTAAGAGGCTTAGTAGGTACTAGGGTATTCATTTAATCGGGGTTTTGCTTTAATCGGTTAATCGCTCGATTAATTAACCGAGGTTTTGGTTTAATCGGTTAATAATCGGTTAATTTTGTTATTGATCGGTTAACCGATTAATAAAGTTTTGTTATAAATTAAGTAATTTCAATTAATAAAAATGCAAAAATTATTTATTATTTGGAATTGATTAGTAAAAAAACTATAACAAAACAAACAAAACAATTCTTGAACTTCAATGAGCAAAAAAGTAATTCATAAATATGTAATACATATGAGGAGGTCCATAACAAAACGCAATAATTACATTTTTTCAGTTTTTTGATTGAGTCCTATTCTACACATTGAAATCTATATTACCTTTATTATAAGGTATTCCAAAACTCAATAACTACACTGCAATTCAATATCAAATATAATGGTTCAGAGCAAAATGCAATAATTACACATCTTTGCAATAAATCGCTACAAGAAATTTAAAAAAGTCAACTTTATAAATAAATTATGCTCTGGTGGCAACTCTTAGATAACTGTAAAACGTAAGGAATTTTTGTTTAGTTAATACTTACCTTTCGCTTTTGTTAAGTAAATGGAGGAGGTCCATAACAAAATGCAATAATTACATGAATAAATATTATTATTCTGACCAAAACGCAATAATTCCAAATTTGCTATCTAAATAACTTTAAAACAAACTGTCAGATAAAATAATAAATTTGTGATTAATCTTATTTTTTGTAGACGATAATACCTCAATAATTGTTTTTTAAAAAAATTATGTGCTACTTACTTAAATTACATTTTGTCGTTTATCCAAAAAAATGTTATGGTGTAATTATTGCGTTTTGTTATGGACCTCCTCATATTTTATAATATATATGTATATGTTATGTATTTAATAAGAAATTAACTGTGAGATCATTTTATTAATAAATTTTTCAAAAGTTTAAGGAGATCTTATAAAATAATCTTTTATAAAAATAATTTGGCTTAAATATTTAGGATTTAAGAGATTCTTTTCTTTAGTTTCGATAAAACTCGACTTGGAAAAAATTCTTTCACTTATCGCAGATGTTGGAAATCTCGAAAGCAATCCATAATACAGACTATTTAATTTCTAAGTTCTTTTCCTGTATTTCCTGACTTTGTACTGTATTTAAAGAATGTATTGCTAGAAGGAAAACATATTTTTCTAAACACATACCTTTTGTATATAAGACAAAACAAACAATTAAAAACACAAAAAATATGTGATAATACTACAAAAAATTTAAAATTTTGTTACTTCGGTTAATCGGTTAATCGACTGAAATTAACCGGTTTAATCGTTAATCGAAAAAAGCCAATTTTAAATTAACCGATCAGTTCATCGGGTAGTAATTAATCGGTTAACCGATTAACGGTTAACCGAATGAATACCCTAGTAGGTACATTACTAGGAAATACATACTGGCCACACCTGTATCCAGGTATAAGGACAAGGGCTTAATGTCATAAGGACGAAGCCTATTGATAATGGTGAGAATCGCTCCATAATTACACATGACCACTATACAAACTTTTCTCTGAAATAGTCTTTGTGCCCATAAACTATTTTATTATGTTGGTATTTAGATTGAATTTAGAGCAAAAATTTCTTTTTTGCAACATAAATCGTCGCACCAAATACAAAAACCACTCCCGAAAAGAACTTAAAATGTCATAACTTTCTTATAAAAGTTGGTATTAATATAAATTGGAAACGATAACTTTTATGACAGCTACTTTATCATGTTAAAATTTTGTACTGGTAGGTCCAAAATTTATTATACGAATCTCCTTTCTAAAATCGCTTTCAGCGAACAAATCTTATATAGATTTTGATATTGGAATATTATTTGGCAACAAAGAACTCTTATATGAATTTTAACCGTATTACATAATTCTGTTCCGGCGACTCCATTATTGTCCATGGATACACTCTCTAAAATTTGGCTCTAAATACTGTAGTGTAGGGGATCATAGGGTCGGGTTTGACGGACTATACTTGCTACGTTAAGCGGTTATTTGCTTACAATTGGTCTTATATTCGTGGCAATTCTGAAATACGCGTCGAATAAGTGAACATTTACATGAAAACAAAAACAAAAAAAAAAAAAAAATTTACGAAAATTGTTTTTGTTCACTATGCACTCCTAAAATCAAATAAACGCGAGAGGTATAAAGGCTCAGTTAGCCGGGAGTAACAGTAACAGCAACCTTACCGTAAAAAAGTAAGACCAATCTTTTTCTTACAGATTGAGATGTAACATCTTACCGCTAACTTTAATCGTTCTAATGACTTCACATACAACAAAATGAAGCAGCTGATTTGCAACGTTACTGTTACTCCCGGCTGACTGAGCCTTAACGCGTTTCTTTCTCTTTTAAAAACTGCGTATTTCAGAATGGCCACGATTGTAATAGTGTTATTAAAGGCCGTTACACACTTTCCCACAAAGTCTTACGTATTTTTCAAAAATGCTTCCCCGATCTAAATATTCTTTGAACATTTTTAAAAAACAATAACAACTTATCATGACAAGGTTGCATTTTCGCAAGTTACTAAAGACTTTGTGGGACAGTGTAAAATGGCCTTAACTGAAATAAATATAAAAGTTGCTGTTTTACTTTTTTTGATTTTTTTTTTCTTTTTTTTAAACAACTATGAAGCAAAAAAGTTCCAAGATCATAAATTGGTGACATTGCTATCTAAATATTGTTGTCATAATCAACAAGGATTTGCATAAATCTTGGTTACCACGTTTACCCAGAGAAAAAACATGTTTAAATATGGTCACCTCCAACAAAACTATATTCAAAGAAAATTGTAAACATATTATATTTAAGTTAACCATATTATTGTCACCGACAACCATATTTAGTTAAATCAGTCATCCATCGTGATGCCACAACCATGCTATGGTTGCCTCTGAACAGGTTATGGTTAATAATAACTTAAATATATTTAACACTTATAATAGTATGGTTGGTTTTCAACCATAGCATGTTGCTCTTGAAAAAGAGGAAAATACTTTTGTGAATTTAAAAACAAATTGTTGACGTTATTAACCATAACGTGATTAGAGCCAACGATAATATGGTTTTGGCTTCGTGATGGAGGACTAATTTAACCATAATATGGTTGTCGGTGACAATAATATGGTTATATTAAACACAATATATTTGAAATTTTCTTTGAAAATTGTTTTGTTGGAGGTGGCCATATTTAAAAATTTTTTTTCTCTGCGTGTAGGTAGCTTTTTAAAGACGTTAACTAGTATTACTAGAGTTGATCTAAAAGCAGGCAAATTGGGAACCACACCAGTTAAAATAAAAAAAAAGTGCAAATGTTTTATATTTGAAATGCTGCGTAACGTCATAAAAATAAGAGATGTTTTTGAATCGAATTATGACTGGCGATGCAAGATGGTTGCGTTACGAAAGTCGGAAACGCAAGAAAGTTTAAGTAAAGCCCGATCAACTAATCAAATGAACGCCAAAGCTGAGTATTCAAGGCGCCAAAGTAGTGCTCTGTATATTGTGGTACTTAAAGAAATTTGGAATACCAAAATCGGGCCAACAATCACAGAGCTTGTACCGAACACAGTTGATTGTTTTAATGCGACCATAAATGAATCTTAAATATTTCATCTTAACAACGCTCAGTCACTTGATGCAGTTAAAAACTATTTAAAAAAATGGTGGAGATAGGAAGTTTTGCCTTACCCGCCTTATAGTCCAGTTGACCCATAATCCGACTCCCATTTGTTTCCTGTTTCTTGATATTAAACACTTATAAAGATTATGACGGACAATGAGTTTAAGATTATGTCCTTGACCCAAAGTTGTTAAAATAGTTGTTTTAATAGCCAGACCACCATAGTGGAGGGGGGATTATCCTAGTATACTGATTGACTTAGAATCTCTTTCTGTTGCTCTAACGATGTCGGTCGAGTTGCTTGGCTGTCCATATTAACCTTGTGTACAATTTACTAGGCGCAATTTTTAGATAGTTTCATAACATTTTGTACACAAAAAGGTTTTAATTGTCACAAGGACGAAGCCTATTGAAATACAAATTTCTTTCCGGAACGCCATAACTTCCTTATAAATGTTGGTATTGGAATACAATTTGGCGACACTTATAATAGTTATTATCAGGCCCGTCACAGAAATCAATTCCGATCGAAAGTGGAAGTGATTTCGTATTTTTCTTCACATAAAACGAAATTACTTTCGATCAGAATTTATTTCTCTGACATATCGGTATGTCTTGACAAAAAATAATTCTCGTGGGTTCAGAATTGATCATAGGTTCTAAATAAACCTCGTCCCTAGAATCACTTTAGCCCTAGCCATAGAATCACTTACGCGAAAAATCTCAAAAAGATGAACATTTTTTTAAAATATTGGGCACAAAAATCTCTAATAAGATTCTTAACCTAAACACATAATTTTGTTTTTCCTGGTTTATAATTGTATATAAGTGCCAAAAAGGTACACTCTAAAAATTTTTTACTGTGGTGTAGGGTATCAACTGGTCAGGCTTGACCGATTATGGTACTTTCTTACTTGTTTTTTTAATGCTGAAACTGAAAAAAAGTTTTCAAATGAGGTTTAAAACTAGATACAAAACAAGATATTAAAAAAAATGTTCGGTATACAAAGAACAGCTGCTGAAATTGCGGTAGGATGCATTATCTTTCTCTTTGGCCGAAAATGATTATTGAATTTTGTTCGACATTGATAAACTAGCAGTTAGTGCTAGTTATATTTAATTAAAAACTTTAGAAGGAAATTCCCAAAATGTCAAAAAATTTAGAAAATATTTTTCCCCAGAAATTCCTGGAACGTCTTCCGAGAAGAAACCCTATTATATTCATTTAATAAAGTCATCTAACTCATAACTATAGTCGTAATAAATCTAATATTGTAATAGTCATTGGTCATAGCTATTATAATAGCCCTGCTTTATAGATATTATAATAGCAGTAACCGCTAGTGGATCTCATAGACTTTTAGTCTGTGCAAGACACTTACTCGATTGCAGCTTGAGTTTTTCATTGTACTGGTTTTGGTTTCTCTATAGTTTTTATTACAAAAACTTCTCTCAATGTTGTCGCATACACTCATGCAACTTCCTTTTGTTTTTGTAGTTTGGTTGCTGTGGTAAAATTGCGGCAATTTTCCGCTTGTCAAAATGACAAGTGCACACAAAATGCTTCAATGAACACAAAAATGGCTTAAAGCTGTCCGAATAAATATCATCATCATTTGCAGCAACTAGTATGCGAATTCATTTCGGTTTTCTTTTCATTTTTTTTTTTTAGTTGCAGTTCACGTTTTCTTAACATTATTTCGTATTTATTTTTTTTTGCTGGTGGTTGTCGTTTGTATTTTACAATTATTTGATTTTGATTTGTTTTCCACATGAATCCATTTTCTCTGTGTTGTGTATTGCGACAAGTTTTTTTTATTTCGTTCCGTTCGGCTCGGCTCGTTTCAGTTCATTTCTATTCAGCTGTAAATAGATAAAGTTACATTAATTTTATTATTTATTTTTATGTTCGTTATCATGACGACAATTTTTAGTGTATTTTTGCTGTTTGTTGTTTTCCCGATCTATCCATCCATCCGTTCGTCCATTTAGTTAGTCAACCAGGCAATTTATTCATTTACTTTATATACTTTGATTATATTGACATTTGCACTTTTGCGGTTTGTCTGTCCGCATTGGCTGTTTGTCTCTTAGCCTGCCTGCCTGTCTGTTTGTCATTCGGTGGTTTTCTTTTTCAACATACCGCCACTTCCAATGCACTTTTGTCAAGATGTCGGCTTAACTTCAAACGTTGGCCATAAAATTGTTAATATTTTATAGGAAGTAATAGTTTTTTTGTATTTTGTTGATTCTTTTTTAATAATTTATTTTTCTAATGATAACAACTCATTAGATAGATGAGAGTTAAGTGTTTTTTATAAATGTTTATTGCGTTTAAAAGGAAATGTTTTGAGAACGAAAAGGGTTACTTAAAAGTTTTGTTTATTAAGGAAATTATTGTCAATTCTTCAATGGTCTAAATTTTCGAGGACGCTGAGGCATATTTGAGGTTCTATGCCTTTAACGTGCCGAATTATCTCATCCTTTAGCTCTTGAATTGTTGCTGGTTTATCGACGTTCACCTTTTCTTTCAAATAACCCCAAATAAAGAAATCCAACGGTGTCAAATCACATGATCTTGGCGGCCAATTGACATCGCCACCACGTGATATAACACAGTAATTGAATTTGTCGCGCAAAAGAGCCATTGTTTCGTTAGTTGTGTGGCAAGTGGCACCGTCCTGTTAAAACCACATATCGTCCACATCCATATCTTCCAATTCGGGCTATTAAAAGTTCGTTATCATCTCACGATAGCGAACACCATTCACAGTAACTGCCTGACCGGCCTCATTTTGGATTTGGATGTTGCCGCAAGCCATAAACCGCACCAAACAGTCACTCTTTGTGGGTGCATTGGTTTTACGACAATTACTCTTGGATTTTCATTCGCCAAAATGCGGCAATTCTGCTTATTGACGAATCCACTGAGGTGAAAATGTGCTTCATCACTGAAGATGATTTTCTTCGGCCATTTCTTGCCGCCATTCTGACCATTGACGACATATGGAATGATCAAGAGGCTTTAGTTCTTGAGTCATTTGCACCTTGTAAGCGTGTAAATGCAAGTCTTTATGCATAATGTTAATCAACGTCGAGCGTGAGAGGTGCAATTGTTGGGCACAACAACGAGTTGAGGTGGACGGCTCTTCAGCCTCTCTATCGCGAACAGCAGCAATATTTTCTGCAGTACGAGCCGTACTAGCATGCACTGGTGTTTTCACATCTCCAACAGACCCGGTTTGCTCAAATTTTTGAACTAGTTTTCCGATTGTACGCATTTTGATTTGAACGCCCATTTTCATAAAAAGCCTGAATTACTTTAACGCGTTTCTCGATTGTATATCTTTCCATGGTTCATTGGGTTATTCTGAAACATTAGTAATGTAAACTTTAGGGCTTGTTCAAAAAAAAAAAATTTCAAACCAATTTAAATATTTTGGGAATTCGCAAGGTAGTCATATGTCTTTAAATAATAACGCGAAAAATATTACTGCTATGACCATCCCCATAATTGCGGTTGCTATTTCAAATTTGAGTCAGCTGATAAAAAAAAAACAATTATAAATATTTGATGTCAGAAAGCCTGGAACAAGCGAAATAACTTAAATAAAATCCGGTTTGTGCAAAAATTACATAAAAAAAAGCATGAAAAGAGTTTATGTTTAAACTTCAAAGAACCTATTTGTGGGCGTTGAAGCCGAGGATGAGCAAACTAAAGAAATGTTTTTATTAAACGTAGCCAATTTGCTCACAAACCGCAGAAGCGTACACCTTAGAGTCATAAAATCTGAGGGCTAATTCTTGCAGTCGCAATCGAATACTTTTTCGATTCGAAAGCATTTTTGTTTTTAATTCTTTTAGTCGATACTGAAAGAATCGAAATTATTTTTTCAGTGTTGTGAAAACTTAAAACTAAAAGTGCGGGGATTGCGGGTTCGATTCCCGCCCGAGACTCTGGTCTGTTTCACTACAGCGGGCTGAAGCTCTAACCTACTATTGCTCGTATAATTAAGTTGGGGTATAATTTGTAATTGTGTTTGTAACTCTTAATAAATAAATGAAATACGATGCTGTGTTTAACACAAGTGCAAGAGAACGTCAAGAAATTTGCTCCATAACTAAGGCAGAAATGCCTAGCTGCGTATACCCTATGTACACCCTATAAGTTTTAAAGACATATTACACCTCGACCATGTAGTTATGACAAAACAATTAACACAGCATGACATGTCTTATTTTTTAGGACTTTTTTGCCTGAAATGCAACAACAGTTTTTTTAACTATTGTAAAATATTGGAATATTATGACAACATGACTTGATTTGTTGTTGAAATCGATATCTTACGATTTGGATGAGTTTTGCAGCAAGGTAAGTCCTATTGGATAGACGTTTAGACACAAATTTTCAACAAGATCGATCAAAAAGCTTGTGAGTTAGTTAGAGTCAAAATTGACATTTTGACCAAACAGGTGTTCTTTTTCATCCTTGTATCTTATTACCTATTGGTGTTAGCAAAATATTTCCCAAACAAATTAGACAGCTTTTTCTTCAATCGTTCGAAAATTTTTTTGTATTTTTTTAATAAATTTGTTTTCAATTTTTTTTTTTTAGATTGGAAAGTTAAAATAAAATTTTTTTGCCTAAAAGTTTTCAATCCGATTTAAGAAGAGCTGCAATTATATATAAGATTCGTTAGAGCTGAATAGTGAAACAATTGCCAAATGTTTTAAATGATTTATACAATTGTTTGAAATGTTATTTGTTTCTAAAATCTAGACACAATTCCCTACACATTGATGTATAAAATATCTACATTGCCTTTTCATATAACTTATTAATGAACTAGAACATTATATCAACTACGAACTTCAGCCATTGGTTGTAAGCATTGAATATATATTTTTTTTTAATTTTGGGTTTAAATTTGTTGACATCCTAGTGTTCTCGATTGGTCTTCAAAAGCACTCCGATTCGGGGCCATTATTAAGAATTTTGCATCGTTTTTAATTTTTGTAGTAGCTGAGGTACCCTACTTTTAGTACCTTGGCGCCCCTTTTGTTAAATTTCAAATCTAAAACTTTACCTCCCCTATAAGTCTTTAGTTGCCATCTGAAATGATATTTCAACTGGTCTAACCGTTTACAAAATCCAGAATTATTTCCATTATTTTCCAAAACCTCCTACTGTGGGCCGTTTAATAAACGATTATTTAAAAATTTATAAGCAAAACTTTTTTTTACAATTACCCCCTATTAAGATTTAAATTTTATTAAATAACTCTAAATTCCCAAAAGATTTTTTAACATTTTTGTTTCAAGTTTGACCTTAACAAAAATGTTGAAACCTTTTAACGTTTCCATGACCTGGTTATTTATTCCTCACGCAGTTTATAAATTTTTTTAAACATATAATTAAATCTATCTACTTATTCAATTTGAACTTTTTTTTATCCCCAAAAGAATTTTACTCTAGAGATTTAAGTAGCATTTCATACATATTTTTTTATTTTTGGTTTGTAAATTTCTCAGTCTAGATTTTTGTTTGAGTGCCAATTATGGAAACGAAATGAAGTAGTTTTTACCATTTTTGTAATTGTCTGGAATTCAAGTGTTTCGTTAACAATATTTTGCTTCTATTCATTGACTTGACAAGGTAGCAAGTATCCAATATAAAGTCGAAAAGCGTATCTCATTTTAACGAAAAGGTGCATAGAAACTTAGAATTTTTTTTTGATTTTACTACTTGACCAAAGAAACAAAATAATGGCTGGCAGAAAAAAATGTTCTCATAAAATTACATTTAGTTAAATTTGAACATGTTTATATGCTACTCGCATGATGTTCAAAATAAAATCGTTTAAACAAATATAAAATGTGTAAAAACTACTTTTTTCTTATTGCTTTTTTTTTGTAATACATGTTAATATTGTGGTATTAGGGCTTTAAAGCGGATGCTGCAGCTTCAGATGATATAGCAGTTTTATGATCGCCATTATCATCACATGCTCAAGAAACCACCCGTTGTGCTTAAAACTCTTAATGAGTTTAGCCAACAACTTTGCCTGACATATTCGCCAAATGCGTTCGACGAATATTCAACCTAACTTTTTTGCAATAAAATTGAAAAAATCTCATAAACATGTCGAGTCAGATGACTGCACGGAATATAGACAAAATCCACATGTGAAAAAAAGCAAATATAGATGTGAAAAGGTGGCCAGACTTTAAAGAAGATTTAAGATACGCGAAAAAATCAGAATAAATGAATTAAGAAATATACACAGAAAATATTTTCACCAACATTTTTTCAATTAAATCAATTAATGCAGTTTCAAACAACTTTTTTAATTGTTCCAATAAGTTTGCCTTAATTGAAAATAAAAATTATAATGTTTGTGTATATATTTGCAAATATGAAAACATACACAAAAACTTCAAAATATTTTAAAGTTTCAAAAAATTTTTTAACTGATATTATATTTGATTTGTGTTTACATTTTATATAGTCTCTTTTGCTGGTCGTCACATTTCAAATAAACCCATTGATTGAAACTCAACAGAAAGAAATACTCAAACTTACAAATATGTTAATTGATATGATCAATTTGTTTACCGGCGGAAATCAGTACGGAATTTAATTAATATGTTGTACGAATTTCTAACTAATATGTTTACTAAAGTTGGTTTTTCATTTTTTCTGTGTATGGATTTATAAATAACTATAACTTTAACTGCTTATATTAATGTGTGGTAATACGACTTGATAATAAAACTGTACTACACAAAAAATATGCAGCGGTTTTTATCTGGTAATTCTGATTTTTTTGGAATACACGAATTACGGAAATAACAAAAAAATTTTTTTAACAAAAAAAAGTAAAGATATTTTATTTAAGTACAGACTTAAATTTTTTTTAAATAAATGTTTTACTTTCATGAAAATTGGCTTTGTTGTAAAAAATATGCACTACAAAACGGTTAAACTAAATATCATGATTTGTCTCAGAAATATTATTATTAATTTATATTGGCGCTCATTAAGTTCATTACGAAATTCGATAGTTATTTCTAGTAATAAGAAACCTAAATCAGAACAAATTCCGTAATACATTATTTTCTGCTTTATATGGAACCAATGGTAAATTATGGACCGATTATCACAATATTAAATGGCGTTATATCAAGCTAGATAATGCTAAATTGGATAAAATTTTGCTGCAATATCTATATGTTTCACTTGTAGTGACTTACATGTTTTCCCAGAGTGGGCTTTATATGATGCCTATCGTAAATTATGGATTGATATTCACGTAATTTAGTGGAGTGGTTTCTAATCTTATGAAACTATAACAGACTTAATGTCATCATTATTTGCTACGGCTTTAGGCGTACTAAAGTGCGAGAGCGTATGCGGCCAATGGTAACGTATAGACCGATCTTCACGAAATAAGGCAAAATGCTTTCTAGTGTTATAAAACTTTAACAGGCCGAATATTACTGCATTAGCGTTTTTGTTATGTTTAAGGCGTACTAAGTATAATACTAAGTATAAACAAATTTGTGCAACATTAAATGAGAATCGGTGCATTCTGTCATCAATTTATGTTAATTTTTTTAACAAAGACATCAATATTTTAGGGAGAACTAGAAAGAATTTCACACCAACGTTGTTCTTTTCTTTTGAGTTTTTCGAAAGTGAGCATGCTTTCAACAGATGAACAGACAGACGGACATGGCTTAATCGAACAAGAATTAATCAGGGATCCAGAATATATATATTTATATATATACTTGCTGACCCGGCAAATGTTGTTCCGCCATGCAGATAATTTCTAGTAAATATTTTAGTTCTTCAATAAAAAAATATCTTATATTTTTCAAGTGTGTGGGGATTGAAACTATGACAGCAAAAGGAATGTACCGCTGGAGACGATGACCGCCGATAAAACTCCAAACATTTATTTTTTCAATTCAATGTGTATTTCACTAACGTAACAGAAATATGCATGGTTTGATTTCTTAAAAGTTAAAATAATAATATATTATTTTTATCCTTTGGCCTAGACGAGAACATGCTACGTATAATTGTCCGTGTAAAAACACAGGGTGTGTGTGTGCAAACAGACATCGTTTGACCTTGCGACTTGTTGATTGTCATTGAAAATTGAACGCGTTAAAGATTAAACTCAATTGATTCTTCCATAGAAATCATGGAAATACATGACAGCAAAATATTTTCGAAAATTTACTATTTGAAATTGTGGCTTTTCAAATTTTGAAGTAAAATAAATCCAGCTTCCAGTCGTACAGGGTGTGGTGAAGTGCCTGGCAAATCCAGTGAGCTTAAAAACTCTGTTGGGTAATTTAAAGCTTAGTTGGCATCATCGAGCGATTTGTACGAAACGAAGTTGTCTGACAACGACTGCTGTATCTTGAAGTTTAAATCTTTGACGTCCCCATAGTTTGTGCTGCCAAAATGGCTCTTTCTGCCAGGCACGCATGATTTTTGTAATGCGTGCTAATATCAGAAATTATGCGGTCAATAAATTGGGAAACAACCATTGCGCAGAAATTAGTGGGCAGTTTTCTGCATCGCCGATATCTTACACCAATTATTTTTTGATGCGAAAACCCGTTTTTACAAAAGAAATTTAAAAAAAGTTTTCTGTAAAGGGACACCCTACCGACCTAGCGGTGTGAAATATACTCTCCGACCCATTTGCATAGTTACCAAAGATACATAAAAATTTTCATAAAAATCGGTAGAGCTGTTTCGTTCTTTTTTAAGTTATTTGGATATTGCTCATACCAAAATGATTTAAAACTTGGCCTAGAATCAAGTTTTTTATTGCAACCCACATCAGCAAAAATGCGCTCTTCACTATTGTGGTGTGGGTATATGTCTACATAACAATATGACTATGTGGCTTTATGACTATATAAACCTATATAATTATATCCGGCCATGTTCTGGATATCTAATGGTGTTTTCTTTTCTACAAAAAATGTGACATTTTATTTTAAACAAATGCAATTTGGTGTCTGTTTCCTAAAAATTTTGCTGAGTTTTTTAGAATAAAACAAGCCACCCTTTTCGGCAGCAACATTTTTAAGAAACAGACACCAAATTGCATTTTTTTTAAATAAAATGTCACATTTTTTTGTAGAAAAGAAAACACCATAATTAACGTAAAATTGAAATCGAAGGAAATTTTGAGTTCGATAATTTAAAATAAGATGATAGTTTTTCATGATTTTTAGAAGAATTCTGATAAGTTTATGTGGTACTCAAACTATAACGTATATAAAACGGAACCCTTAAAACAGGATCGTTTTGAAAATTTGCTGAATTTCAATTTCAGTCGAATTCGATTTCCAGAACATGACTGATAGTCATGGCTTCTTGTTATAAATCAGGAAAATTGTGTTATTACCTGGTTACCTTTCATCTCCAATCTGTGTTTGTATTACCACGCAAATACGATTACACAAATATCACTCTCAATGGGGGTTTCGCGTGTGTTTCCTCAAATGAAAACAAAGCAAAATGCAACAGAAAAACCTTTTATGAAATTATGATGTGCATTTACTTGCAAAATAAAAGACTTTTGTTGCGTGGCTGTGTGGTTTTTTTGGTTTCAAACCAACCAGTGTACTCTCTACAACTTTTGGCTCGTTGTCTTGTGTTTTTTTGGAGTTTAAGTAGCTTCTGTGATCACATGGTTGATTTGTTTAATATCTTCTTTATTTATGTTGTCGATATTGTCGACAACTATTTTCCATGATAAGTTGTTGCTGTTCAAATGTTGTTGTTCTTGCTACGAGTGGGTACTTGTAATGCAGATCTTTGGCAAAGAAAAAAAAAATTGAAAAAATAAAAAAAACAAAAAGAAAACCAAGTAACCACATCACATCTTTTACTTATGTTCCATCTTCTCAGCATGTGGTACATTATTATTGTTGTCAATTACTCTGTTGGTTACTTTTATGTTAAATAATCATCATCATGTAATTTTAAATGTTTAAAATTGTTGTGCTGTTGGTTATTTGGTTGCGTTTTAAGTGATTTTTTGTTTTGTTGAATTTGTAAAACGAAATTTGCAAAACAAAAAAATAAAAAAAAAAATATATTTTGAAATTGTTAAAGATATTAATTAATAGTTTTCATGCTTGGCTGCGTTTGATTAAGAAAGTGAAATTTTTTTGGAAATATTTTTATAAATAAGTAAAAGGTAACTAAATATTAAATACATTTTTGCGTGCAGCTGTTAAATACAAAATTATTTTTAAAATTTTAGAAATTTTAATTTAAACTGAAAAATTATCGCTAAATTTGTATTCTTTCCATTTTTACTTTAAAGTTTAAAGCCGAAAGTGTTTTCTTATACATCGCTCATCTGCTGTGACGTCGTCATATCTCAAAAAATTAAAGTTTTGAGTAAGTGATGCAGAATTGTTCTTTATATTGTGTATTAAATTAACTTGCGAGGTGCGAGGATAATTTTGTTATTTTTTTAATTATGAAGACGTTGCAGCCAATGTGAAATAGGGCTATATATTTATGACTATTCTGACTCATGTTTGTGGTTTCAAATACATAACGACTTTAAGGCCCGTTTTCACGACTTACCTTTAAAGTTCGATATAGTTAACGCTACCATTAGCACTAGTGAGGAATAAAGTTACCTTTAACTATTTTTCGTTTTCACAACTTATGTATAAAATAAACTTAACATTTTTAAAAAAGTGGCAATACTAAAGAAAATACCGATTATTTTTGCCAAAATAACAATACGAACTGGCAACTACGTACTTTTTTTTACTATTACAAAATGTACGTATAATTGGAGTTGCCATATATAAAAAATATGTGAATATAATATGGCAATCTCAAATCTAAACCTTACGACAAAAGTTAAAGGTAGAACGTTCCTCTCTTTAGCTTATCCTTCACTTTTAGGTTAAAGAGAACTTGTGATAATTAAAAACTCATTATCTGTTCGATAACTTCCTACATTTAGCTATCGTTAAGTCGTGAAAACGGGCCTAAGACTATATGGCAAAATGGCTATAAACAATTTTAAGGGTCTTTAACTAAGCGCTTCCTATTATTAAATTTAAGTCAGCCGAAGTGTGAGTAAGATTTTGAATTCGTTTTAAGAGCCTATAGAAGCAATTAGGAATGTCTGAATGTTCTAAGAAATATGTTGCATAAATGTTACATGTTCTACAATTTCGTGTTCGTTTGTACAAAAAATACAACTGTGGGGAACATTTTCGAGTTTTTTTTGTGAATATGTTCATGAAAAAGGTGCAAAACATCTTGCATATTTTACCTTCATTTTTACTTAAGGTGTTCATACTGCCGTGTTATACAACTTTGGTACATTCTACTTTGTTTTCACAACCAAGCTTTTATTTTGTTTTTCATAATTTATACCGCTCATAATTTTGTAAAAAGATTGTTTAAAAACAAAAAATAAAAATGTTTGTATATTTAAATAAAAAAATGTTGTATTATCGTTTAAACTTTTTCCAAGCCATTTCTGATGTTAATATATATATATATATATATATGTTTCCAAGCAGTAATAGTGTGCACAAACCGCCCAAACAGCTTTTAAAATACTAATGAACTACATTTATGATAAAAGTGTAATAGTTGTAAATAAAAGCATCTAATTTTGTTCTACTAAAGTTGCACAACATGTAACACTTTGAGTGATTATGTGTAGGTAACATTAGAAAGTGTTACATGTATATACTGTTACATATTTTTTCAGAAAAAAATCGCCATAATTTTCCATGACTCTGGTGCCTCAATCAGGCTGCCTTTGGCCTCTGGCTTGGGTTATAAATATTGGCTTTGAGTGCCGCTGTACCTTGTGGCTTATTCCACAGACCTGCAACTTATCAAAACCCGACAAGAAAAAGTCTTACGGGGTTATATCGCATGATCTTGCTGGTCGTTTTACACGCCCACTGTGGTATAAGCTGTGTATACCACCATGTCATTTAATTGAGACCAAAATAAGTTGGTAATCATCGACCTACTACGGCCGCCGATGACGGCGACGGCCTGGCAAATGTTGTTCTAAAAAAAGAATGAACCGATGACAGTTTTTTGGAATTCATGTGAATTAATATCGTCCGAAATTCGACAATTCTGTTATCATTAATACGTATCGTTGAACTTTTATGTTGATTTTTTTTTTAATTTTTTTTTAAGTGACCGTAGTGCCAATTTGGGTACACCTCTTTAACTCAAAAAAAAAAAAAAAAAAAAAAAAAAATGTTTGTTTTTTGTTTATATGTAATGAATTAAATAATAAAATAAACAATATTTTATTTTTTGTCCGGTAGTTTTTGTTTGGGCTTAAATGGGTTAATAATCTAGCTCCATCAAAGATTTAAAAATGTAATTCATGAGTTTATGACTCTCTCCTTCTTTCTCTTACTTAAAAGAAAAAATTAAAAAAAAACCCTCCTTCACCCCATACGAATACTTTCATAGCAGCTGAATATTAATTCTACACATAAGCTGGACATACTCACAACAAATGGCGGAATTAGCAGCCGCACTCACATTCACCCATCATTAGCTACTGTCACGCTATCATCGCTTTTTTTCTTTTTTGCTTTCTTGGCGTATGTTTTTATCGCAAAAAGCGATATAAACGATTTTTATGCGAAAGAAAATTCAAGAAATCAATATGTGAAAATAAGTTTTAAAATGCGGCTGTGTTAAGGTGAAGCTGATTTTATTTCCTTTTTTTTTTGTAAATGAAAATATTAAAAACCGGTGTAATTAATTTAAACATATCCGTGAGACTATGAGAGTAATGTTGATAAAGTCAAATAAAAGAATCATAAAGGATGAGCAGCAAGTGAGTGCACTCATGCAACTCATTTTAAAAGTAACTGATGTCCATCATTTTAAATGAACTGATGCATTTTATTGCTGCACTGCAGAAGTACAAATAAATTTTTGCATTTTATTTATTGCATTTGTCGAAAAAAAAGCAGATAAAAGTTGATGGCAATGGTGATGACGATGATGACCGATTGACCAAATATGTGTCTACTTGCCTGGATGTTGCTTTCTGTTTGTGTATGCCACAGCTCAGTTGTTCTGCAATTGTGCTATGCATACTGTGTACAGTGGGTTAAAAGAGGAAACAAGAGGAAAAATCTGTATGCAACCGTTACAGTACAACCTCAATAATCTTAAAATACGCTATTCCTGAATCCGGACAACTCACTACTTCGCACAGTTAAGAAAGTTTTCCTTTGTTGTTCGAATAAAAGTTTGTTTCTTTAAGTAACACATTAAAACACAACATGAATTTATAGTAAATGTCACATTCATAAAAAACAGCACTACAACCAATAGGACACAAAAGAACGCTTTATGAATTGGCTAAATATTTTGTCATCATTATCACAAAGTTTTCTATTGTGTCATATTGGTTGTGTGTACTATGATTTTATGAATGTCACATTCATAAAAATATAGCAAATACAACCAATAAGACACAATAGTACACATTATTACAAAGTGTTCTATTGTAGGATTTTTAAATGTGACATTCATAAAAATATGAATTCATGTTGTGTTTTAAACTGTTACTTAAAAAAGCAAACTTTTATTCAAACTACAGAGGAAAAATGTCTAGTATTGAGTTGTCCAGATTCATGAAAAGCGTGTGTCTCGGTTATAGAGGTTGTGCTGTATTGGTTGCATATAGATTTTTCCTCTTCTTTTCTCTTTCAATATGACACAATAGAACACTTTGTGAATTGCCTTATTGTTTTGTAATGAATATAGGTTGTAAAGATCTTGTTGGAAGAAAATCGCTTTTTAAATAACTAAGGTGAAATGAATATCGACTGCTTATAAACTAAAATGTTTGTGCTACATATTTCTTATTGTCTGTACGCATTTTACCTCGATTTAAAATTGAATTTTTTACTTTTTATATCCCACTGTCCTCTGCAGTGTTTTGTAGCCCCCAATGGATTTTGTATGTTTTGTGGCATTTAATAAAAAATTTTTTCCTGCAAAGCGGTAATTGTTGAAAGTACTCTTAACTCATTCATTCATTCCAAACTCAACGGCTGCTACTGTGTTGACGAAGCGAAAGATGAAAATGAAAAATTTTATGATAATTATGATGACAGCATGTGTCTTTTCTTTGCCATATAATTTTAATTAATGCTATTAATTTTTGCGGATAAGTACTTTTTTCTTTTCGTTAGTATCGTTTTCTTATATAAAGTTTTTAACAAATGATATATACGACACAATGAACGATTCTTAGTACAAATGTTGTGGCACTTAAGTACTGGCTGGTGGTTGTCTTGATTCGTTCATTGCTTTAAATTTATACATTTTATTGCGATCAATTTGTATTTCTTAATTTAATGTTTTATATGATTATTTTACTTCAACAAAAGGTTTTAAGCAATGGGGCAATATAAAGGAGGAGCAAAGTTTTGTGGTTGGGAAAGAAAAACTACTATAGTCTACTATAAGTATCAATTAAACAATATTGACAAATTTATAAATTACTATTTTGCGTGATAAGAAAACAGAAAAAATCTATAATATTTTTTTTTTAAAGAGTTGTTAAAAGGGAAGATGTTTTTAAGGGGATGTTATTTTGCCTTTAACCTCTTGTAATCCGGACTGTTTATACTGTAGGGTAAGTTCCTGCAAAGAGCTTTGAATGATTCTGGCCATTGTGGGATACTTATGAAATACTAATGATTTACACACAACCTGTGATGAAGTCAAAGCTGTTGTTAAATAAAGTTTTTTTTCACACATTAAAATTTTGGGAAACATTTTTGCAAGAAAACATTTTTTTGTAAGACAAGCTTTTGTAAGAACTTATAAGAAATTCTTTTGTACAAACAACTTTATTGGAAAAGGCTTTTGGAAATTCAAAAAATGTTAATAAGTATTTTAAAAATGTTTATAAAGCTTTTTATTTAAAAGCTCTTTTTAAAGGAAGAGATTTTTTCAGTTACTTTTTTGCAATGATGCTATTTGGGCAGCAAACATTTTATATACAGGGGTGTGCTGGAAATCGCAAACGCAAAACGCAAGAATTTTAAAAGTCGTTTTTAGTAAGATTTCTAAAATAAAAGAATTTTACGACAAATATTATACAAACATTTCTCTATTAAACAGAATTTTACAACAAAAATTATAAAAATTAGATTAAAAGTGTATTAAAAACAGCCTCCAAATTCTTGCGTTTTGCGTTTGCGATTTCCAGCACACCCCCCATAAACACAACTTTGCAATTGTATTTCAAAAACTTTTTTTAAAGCTTTTTACAAGCAAAAGCAAAAATAGTAAAAGCTTCTGCAAAACGAAATTTGGTAAACAAAGGAGTTTAATCTTGCTTTTAATCTTCCTTCTGCACATGCATGTAGAGTATACGTATTAACTTAGAAAATTTCGAAGAAATAGTCGAATGTAATGCAAGTTGCATAAATGTTTACATTGTCTGGTTAAAGTTCTTTATAAATCAGAGGTACTAAGTGCGAAACAGAGCTTCATTTCTAAATGAACAGTTGGCATTAATAACACTATGCTAGATGAAAAAACAGACAAGCCGGGCACATGGCGTTTTAAC
This sequence comes from Pollenia griseotomentosa, assembly GCA_963931875.1. Lineage (NCBI taxonomy): Eukaryota > Metazoa > Arthropoda > Insecta > Diptera > Polleniidae > Pollenia > Pollenia griseotomentosa. Next base: position 90,216,983 of record OZ007563.1, read on the forward strand.
ATAATTCGGGTACGCTGAATCCAGTGGTGCCCGCCGTTTTTTTAGATTGGCTCTGCTTTTCGAGATATACCTTTATTTCGAAAATGGAGGAGGTTGTACAACATATGTTCGCGTAACTCAAAAACGTTTTAGTTTATTGAAATTACTAAAAAAAAACCGAAACTCCGCAATAAAAATGCCTTTAATAATAAAAAAAAAAATTAATTTGTTTATCAAAATTTCGAAATTTTTGCTTTTAAAAATTCATAAAAAATTAAAAAATGCAGCTAGGCTTCTAATTTTTAGCAGACAAATAAAAAACGAAGCTGCAAACAAAACAAGCCATTAATGATTAATATCTGTTACCAATTTGATTTTATTCACAAAAGTCGAGAATTTCATAAAACGCAATATTTGTATGGGAGTCCCCCTAAAAAGTGGTGATAAAGGGCAAGTATGTCTCGAGATAATGAAATAAAATAATAAAATTCTTAAATTTGGCCACTGCAGCGCCTATGATGCTCCTAGATGGGTCAAATGCATGACCAACACCACTTTATTTTTCATCTAAATTATTTATTTCTAACATACCCACCCGCTATCTCTATTTCTTAAGGGGGCTTAGAAATATATTGAAGAAAAAGCCCCATAACTGTTTTTTTTTAGTAATTTCAATAAACTAAAATGTTTTTGAGTTACGCGAACATATGTCGTGCAACCTCCTCCATTTTCGGAAATAACGGTATATCTCGAAAACCAGAGCCAATCTAAAAAAACGGCGGGCACCACTGGATTCAGCGTACCCGAATTATGTTAAAACGCCATGTGCCCAGCTTGTCACGAAAAAAAGTGTCAATTTCTTGCACAGTGTAATTATTACTACTTTTTCTAATGGTGTTGATGTTTTAAAAATTGTCTACTTTATCTATCTTTGCAAAAAAAACCAGAAATATTTTTAAATATACTTAAAAAAAAAAAAACTAAAATTATTGTTTCCGCAATCAAGTAAATTTGGTAACACTGTATTTTTGACATAAGCTTGCTACAAGTCTCAGAAAATTGCTGTCTTTAGAAATTGCTTGCAAGTTGTCTGCCAGTACGAAAAATGTGTAATGTTTTAGTGAAAAAAGTGAGTGTATTAAGTTTTTCAAACTTGCAATTGCATTTCTAAAGGCCAGTTTAACTATCGGAAAAAGCTTTTTGTGAGCAAAATATTTAAAAAAATGCTTTTTCTTGCTTTAAAGTTTCGTAAAAATAACTTGAGAAAAAAACTTTTATGAGATACATTTTTTTTCTTTTTTTTGTCAGAAAACGTTTTAAGAAAGCTTTTTGGGAAATATTTTCAAAGCAAGTAAGCGTTAGTGTTGGTTCACACGCTTCAAGTTGAAGCCAGCAAGACTTCAATTTTAGGGGAGAGAGGAAGAGAAATGGCATTCTCTTTTCCCCTTTCTCCTTAAAGCTCATGACTTGACGGCGGAACTTGAAGAGTGTGAACCAGGACTTACTATTTGTTAAGATTTCTGGTCCTATTGCTTATACTCCATTTTGTTTCTTCGGTAGATTATATTTACAATGTAGATCTGAAAAACAAGTACTAGCACACTTTCGCACACATTTATTCCATATCCATATCAATTGTAGAAATCTTTTGTTCTTTTTGAATTATTTGCATGCAAAAATACAAACGAAATGCCTGAATCTAATATGTATGAAATTGATATGGCAAATTAAGAATTTATTTTATTGCTGTAGTTTAGCTGCTCTAAAAAACATTTACTTCCGTTTTAATAAGAGAAAACAGAACAAAAGTACAAATTTAGACTACAAAAACCGGTGATCAAACTAAAACATACAAAAGAAACTCCCCTTTAAAAGAAAAGGCAAATAAATTAAACAGAACTCAAATAAGCGTAACAGCGCATCATCAACAGAAAATAAAATGAAAAAATAATCTGTATTATATTCTATATATTGTTCCTTTACTTTTAAAACGGGGAACATAATCGTCATCAAACATCTAAATAAACAAATAAAAAACAAAAAAAAAAAAAAAACGAGAGTAAAAACTACCTGAAAATTTTAATAATCTGGTAGTTGAAAATTGCGAACAATAACTGCCACAGCAAAAAAAAACAAAAAAACAAATCAAGTCTTTTATTATTTTCACAAAAATTGCGAGCAAACATTTTATTTTTGCTGAAAAGCATGTCTAATCATGACAATGTTGTATTAAAATAAACTATAGAGTTGCTGAAAGTATAAAGAAAGAACTGACGGTTTGGGTGTCTTTGTATGTATGGTATTAGCTGGGAATTAATTTCAGGTAGCATAAGCCAAGTTTAATGAACCGTAATCATTTTTTTGCTGTACATTTAATTTTTTAGCGGCTTGGTATTCATATAACAAATTTCAATTCATATTAATTTGTCATTGATTTTGGAGATTGTCCTTTCGCTTAATTCTTAATTTTTTCATCTCTTTTTGGCCAACTTCAATGAAATAAGTTTTAATTTTAGACATCGCAGTCTCCTTGAGATAAAAGCTACGGCAACAACTCTTGTGTGAGACAGGGATTTTAAGGAGTGAAATTATGGTGGGAAAACGTCTTTGGGTTTTAGCGTAAAGAGAACAAACCCAGTTTAAGATTTTAACTTTAAAAATTTCATAGGACTGTACTAGTGACTTGACTCGAAAATCGACTATTGGCTCGATTATAGAAACGATTATATATAGCCACGACAATTCAAGCGACTACGAATCGACTTTAGGATCAACTGTGAAATCGACTATAAAATTTACTATAGACTTGAGTAAAGTCTCTACTTTGGAATAACTATAGACTTGACTACAGATTTGTCTAAAGACTTGATTGAAGACTTGACTATGTTTCGGACGGCATTTTGATAGTATAAGAAATATAAAAAATAAGGCAACGTCACTAAGCAGGATGTTGTCAAACTGTGGGGATCACTCCCAATCGTTACATGCTGCACCAACTTTTACCACGGCGATGAACAAAAATAAAACAGAGTAAAGGAACTAATAAACCACAAACGATAAGTGCTTTAAGAATTATATCAAAGAGGAAATATATAAGCAGATGAGTTTTATTCAAATGGGGGCTACTATTTATCTTAATTTCTAACAAACTTATCAAATATTTGACGAAAAAAACGGGACCAACCACCAAACTAAAAAATCATTTCGCTTAATATCAATATTTATTTTGATTAAAATACCACATCTTACAAAAAACTGTTTTTTGCTATGTCTAGTAGTATAATTAGTTTATTTTGTAATATTAAGACCATTTTAAATCTCACTAACTATTAATAAAAGAAGGGGTTACGCTTATTTGATCAAATATTTAATAAGTGTGTCCGTAGCTTAACAAACACTTGTGCGGGCTTAAACTTAATACAACTCCGGCATGTAATGCTTGTGGATTAGAAAGGAAACAGCACAACATTCAATATTCTATTGTTCAAAGTAGTCAAAAAAGAGACGAGAGCTGCGAAGACAAGTAGGTAAGACGATAACAGTACAAAACCTTATACGCACAATGCTGGCGTTAAAGAAGCCTGAAATTGCTGTGAGGAACAGCATTAAATCTTCTATTGTTCAAAGTAGTCAAATAAGAAACGGGAGCTGCAAAGACAAGTGGGTACGACGACAACAGTATAAAATCTTATACGCACAATGCTGGCATTGAAGAAGCCTGAAACCGCTGTGAGGAATTTATCAACAGCAGAGTCAAGGAGAGAAGCAAGCTAGTTTCGAAACTCCTTTTACAGAAGTATGTAGGAACGAAACCTGAAAAAATAACCCACCCCTATAAAGAAATGCTGACGCAATACCGGGCTAGATTGGTGATGTCGTAAGTCCAATAGATGAAAGTCTACGTCAAAAAAAAAAAGACTGTACTCTAAACTCGGCTATACGTTGGACTATACGCTCACTTAATTAATAGCTGCTATACTTTAACCTTGGTAAACATACTTGAGTTTGACAAATGTCACAAAACTCGAGAATTCACTATTTAATTCATCTGATTACTTCTTCCTCTGCATTTTCATATCCTCTGCTTCATTTAAACTTCACATGTTTTAGTTGTTTTGTAAATTTGTTTAATTTTCTCTTTTTTTTTTGTAAACTTTTTTCCCGTCGTCTGTAAAAAGTCTTTACCGCCACGTGTTATCTTAAGTAAAACCAAATGTAGTGTATAATCTTAATAACCCTGGCTCTTCATATAAATTTCCCCTTTTTTCAGCCACCTTTTTCTGTAGTTGTTCGTCTTCATGTTGTTGTTTAACAGAGTTTCGTTCAACTGCATTTTTGTTGTTGGTCCGTCTTAAAGGTTTAGCCTTTTAAGCAACTCTTTGCATGACTCTGCATGAGTGTATTTTTTATCACATCGCATTTGTTGGTTTAAGGCCAAAAGAATGAAGAAAAAAGTTAAGTCGTACTCTTATTAATACAGTTGTAATCTCTAGTGGATCTCAACTAATTAATTGACTTTTGGTGTTTTTAAAGTCAGATTGTATGCATTCAAACATTATTTAAAAAAGGAAACGTATGAAAGCCTCACAATCGAACATTCAGAGAACTTAGTGATGAATACAAGAATTGAAAATATTGACTGAAAGATACAAGTGCAAGTAGCTTTTGTTACTAAAGTAAAAAAAATTAAAAAGCACATTATTATTAGTGTCGGCAGGAAATTGAGAAATAGTGAGGGCTTGGTTAAATTATTTTTCATATTGATATGCTATAAATGATTAAAATTTGTCATAAGTATATTAGAATATACAGAAAATTTATTTTATAAATAGTTCTTTTAAAAAGTCTCTTAACTTTATAAATTAGTTAATAAAAATTAGGAATCTAGAATCAAAGATAATAGTTTTTTATGACACTTTTGCTGCGAAACATTTGAGTTAGATGGTTAAAGGGAATAGAGGAACGGAAAAGTGTACTTTGTTGCATGCAAATGCAGTTTTTGTGAGTTTTTTATTCGGAAAAGGTAGAAGGCAGATGGAAAGGCATACAAGATATTTAAAATACTGCAAAACAAAAGTTTCATTGTATAGACTTGAATGCAGTTTCATAGATATTTTAAGAAAGTTTCTGCAGCAATTGTTTCATAATCTGGGAGTTATTGATTGATTATAATAAAATAATAGTTAAGAAGCTGCTTCATTATTTTAATATTTTTTTGTATTTTTTTTCTTTTCCAGTCGCTATTATTGAAAACTGAAAACAAGATTAATCTGAACCTAAAGGTAAGTTTTAATTTATACATAAATGATTTTAAAACTTCTATTGATATCTAAAGTGGACATAATTCGTTTGATTTTCTCAGACGGAATACGCATGTTCTCTCGTAATAACACTAAAGCAATTATAAATAAATTCAGGACAGATAAATCCCTTAACAAAATTCTAAAGAAATATTTAATTTTAAACCACTGTTTCTCTATTCAAAGCCTCATCGGAAAATAAGGCACCTATTACGATTCGCAACTCAACTCAGTTAAGTTGTAAATCAGACGACTGGTTGTGTTGAGTTGTAATTATACCCACAACACAAAAGTGGAGAGGGTATAATGCATTCATTTGATCTGATGTGTGTAACACCTAAAAGTATACCGATCGACTCAGAATCACTTTCTGAGTCGAACTAACGATGTCCGTCCGGCTGGTTGTCTGGCTGGATGGACGTCCATGTAGCCTTGTGCGCAAAGTACAGGTCGCAATTATGAAGATAATTTGATAAAATTTGGGACATAGATTCTTATTGCTAAAAGGACCCAGCCTATTGAAAATGGGCTGAATCGTAGGACCACGAGGGTAGATAGGCGGACATTGATAGAAACATATTTATATAAACACTTAACAATAATTAGTATTGTGGTAAAACACCTTTCTTCATAAAAATAATTTAATGAAAATTAAATTTAATGAACTTAAGCCTAATTAAAAATATTAAAAATTTGGATTATAAACACTTAAGCTATGCAGTTTTTTAAAAATAGGACCACAAGGGGAGTTAGGGGGCAATTTCTGCCTCTCACAAACTTTCAAACCGATTTTAGTAAAGTTTATAAACATGAATAAATCCATATTTTTATGGACACATAAGCATGATGTGTTATTAAATACTGTGGTGTAGGGTATCATATGGTCGGGCTTTCTAACTGTTTTTTTATGTTTTTGTTCGCCGCAATATAGCAAAGTTGTAATATGTAATACAAAAATTAAAGAATTACAATTCAACTAACTGAGTTGAGTTGTGCCTCTTTAAAGCTGTTCTGGTACAGATCTCCTTTGAAATTAGATTTATTCCCGTAAAATTTATTTTAACTGCTTGGGAAATTCGCCACAAGTAACTCAAAATTCTTTTGAGCCCAGTTTTAAAGTAAATGGATCCCTTAAAAATAGCTGCAGTTAGCAAAATTTGCTTTTGTATGTAAGAAAGTGTTAGCTTCTTGTCGTGTTTCCCAATAGGCCAAAGACTAGTTATAAACGGAAGTAGATTCCTGAGGTGAAGTCTGGAGCTTTAGAGCCTATCGATTCCTTTCGAACCATCTCTGACTAGTAATAAGGTGGTATTTGTTTGCGATAAGTTGCTAACTCTTCGAAAGCAAAACACCTATGTCATATATTGAAGGAGTTGCCTGCATATACCAACGAGTCAGCCATACAGTTTAAATGTATGCCTCTGTGTTCATTTAGGGGTAACCATTGAATCGCCCACTATCTCCTCCAGAAACGTACGGCATTTTTGAACAATTCTTATTGTTATTAACATATTCTCTAGAGGCCTTATGACCGGTATATTATCAGTAGTAAAATGAATATCCTTGCAAGATATCGCACCATACCGAATGTACCTTACGGCTGTGTAGATAACATTGTAATAATACTGCAGCCTTAGAGAAATGATACAGTCCAACGGCTCGGAGCAAATGCCAGAACCGACACCATTACTGTATTTCGGACCCGTCAGTGTATATTTGTTTTGCATCCGCGATCTTAGAGAACGATGTTATCAAAATGCTTACGGAGAAGCCAGGATCAAAGATTGGCTCAGGTTGTGTTAAGCGTTTTCTGCAAATTTAAACCTTTACTAAGATCTTATGCAAAATATGGGATAAATAGCTTAAAAACTGGAAGAATGATCTTCAGAAGCCTGTTCACCAGCCCAGATTATTAAAATGAAATTTCTTTATATCTATCGTCCGATGCTGCTTCAGAGTGAAAAGTCAAAATATGTCTCATGTTATAAGAGAACATTATCATGACATGAAATTTGCTACAATGTCCTATATCGCAAAGTGCGGTCTATGAGAAAAAGAGAGATCATAAAGTCATCATTGCCTTTGAAAATGTTCCTCAAAAGCCCTTCTCCACACATAAGGGTTAAAAAAAGCATCTTCCCATCTTACTTGCCTTAATTTTAGATCCATTACAAACAGAATACTGCCTTTATTTGTTATCTTTAAAACATTTTTTATTTACTTTATTATATTCTTCTAAAAATGTGGCGTCCTCCTCGCCGCTCGTTCACTTAACTTTAGTGCTGCTGACAATAAAACAAAAGCAACCACAAAACCGACAACAACAACAGAAAAGGATTATTAAAAGCCAGTTTTAATTTTCTGCATTTTAGTGTCTGATGCACTTTGGCATTTTTTTCTGTTTAAACAGATGAAAAAAAAAACAGAAACCAAATCATTCGTACCTGGAGTCATGCAGTCAGTCAGTTAGCCGGCAATAAGATGTTCGTAAAAATGTTACGCTATTTATTTGTTGCTTTTAACGTTCTTTAAAAACGTTCAGTCAGTCGAAGCTATTGAGTCAGTCATTTTCAGGGAAGACAACTCAACGAAATATATACGAAATAATTTTGATTCTACATTTCAAAATTGCTCTACTAAGTTGCTTTTGAACATGAGTTTTAACTTTGCGTTTGATTTTCTGGCTGCAGATCATCGTATTTATAGTAGACGTGTGTGTGGTTGCTTGGCTATTGGTTCGGTCTAGTGGCTCTGGCGGTTGATCAGTCGTCTGGCTGTGCAGTTGTTGCTGTTTGTTGTTGCAGTCGTTTATCGTCGTTGCATTTGTAAGATTAGCTTTTTGTGAGCTAAAAACAAAATTAAACGCTTAGTCAGTTTCTATCTAAAGATACAAAAATACTCGTTTAGACAGCATCATTGGTTTGGTTTAGTTGGTTTTTGTATTTAACTTTTGTAGTCTTGTAGCCGTCAACATTCATCTCAAGTTGCACTGGTTGGCGGCATCTGCTTGTTTAAGATTTTTCTTTTATTTTTTTTTTTTTGTTTTTGGTTTTTATTGCAGCTCTATAAATGATAAAAAGTCTATTTGCGATTATTTAATAGTTCTTTTTTTTATATTTTTATAAAAATCTTTTACATACTGGCATGTTTAAAAATGAGCGGAGAGGAGATCCTGGGTATTGTGAAGAATGCTTAACTTTAGAGTAATTTTATTAGAAGTGTTTTTTTTTAATTAATTTTGTTAAGAGGATTGTCTTGCAACATATTCGATTGAAGTGAGTCTTAGGTGGTATTAGTTCTTAACAGAAGTTTGCTTGTTTGCAAAAAGAAACCAAAAACTTAATTCCCTTGTGAAGAATTGCGGATTTGAAAAAGAATGTGGTGAAGGTTCTTGTTTGTAAAAATACCTCGTAGAAAACAAAAGTAAACAAAAGTATGCTTAGAATTGACCAGGGGCCTCACTGTAGACTACCTTACGAAAAACTTTAAACCACAAAAGCTTCAAACAAAATACTTTCATAAACCTTGCAAATACATTTTTTTGTAAAAGATAGCTTATTGTCTATATGTCCCATATACAAGTCAATTCTTATAGCTTTTACTCGCATAAGCCTTGTGAAAATTTCGACGATTTTTCCCCGTGAGTTGTGCGTACGCTTCTTGAGGAGCGCCTTTTACTTGGAGTTGCACTTTTGGAGGATATAAGGTGTATCCAATTCCTCAAGCTTGTGTGGACCTTAAAAACTAGGAGCTGACCAGAGTGTGATACAACGCGAACCAGTAGCCCCAACGTCAGGAACTAATTGTTCGGTGCAAATCCTTTCGACATCATATTCAGGCTCTTTCAGGCTCTTCTAATTTTCCAAATTTTTTACAAGCATCTTGGTTATTAGCAAACAACATCCGACAAAATATAGGAAGGAATGGAGAAGTGGGCGTGGCACAAAATAGATTTATTTGTAAAGAACGGTAGGAGAAAAATTGTCCAAAATTTGGTAGACACAGCTGGGTTATCAATAAACAACCTCTCTAAAAAATGGGTAGGATTGGAGAAGTTGGGGGGGGGGGGGGGGGGCGTCACCTTTCGCACAAATACATTATAGAGTTCTATATATCTGGAGAACGGTAAGATCCAAAGTTTCCATTTTAGGAACAAACATCTTGGCTATCAAAACGCAACATCCGCCAAAATATAGGCGGGAATGGATAACACAACGGCGGTTTTAATATAAGATTCGACATAGCCGAATATAGCACCTTTACTTGTTATTATTTGGCAGGTTTTTTACATCCAGACAAAAAACATGTTCAAATCTGGTCACCTCCAACAAAACTGTTTTTAAAGAAAATTTTAAACACAGTATGATTCATTTAACAATATTATTGTCACCGACAACCATATTATGGTTGAATTAGTCCTCCATCAAGAAGCCACAACAATATTATGGTTGCCCCCTAACATGTTATGATCAAAAATAACTAAAACATGTTCAACACCTATAATAACATGGTTGGTTTTCAACCATAGCATGTTGCTCTTGAAAAAGAGGAAAATACTATTGTTAGTTTTAAAACAAATTGTTGTCATATTTATCCATAACATGTTTAGAGGTAACCATAATATGGTTGTGGCTTCTTGATGGATGACTAATTCAACCAAAATATGGTTGTAGATGACAATAATGTGGTTATATTAACCATAATATGTTTAAAATTTTCTTTGAAAATAGTTTTGTTGGAAGTGACCATATTTAAACATGTTTTTTGTCTGCGTGTAGCTGCTGCTAAACAGTTAATTTCAAATATTTGCTTTTTTCCATATTGCTTTTTTTATTCTTAATTACCCTCCTGTGCAATTAATGTAACATAAAACTTCCACAAATTCTAAACAAATTATGTTGACCTATACTTAATTTACATGTACGATATCGGGTTTTCAACCGTTGTATACAAACATACACATATGTACATATGCATCTAAATATCAAATTTCTTACATACTTGTCGTATAAAAATTTACCGCCGAATAAAAATCAATTGCAAAAACTTAAAGTAAATAATTGCCATCACTATCTAACACAAATCAAAGAGAGATATCGCAGAAAAAAACAAGAAGAGATAATAAACATTCAATGAAATTTATAGCCAAAAATCCATTACCACACACAGATAGAGATAGACGTACACAAACACCACTGACCGACCAGCAGCTAATACACGGAATATTTAACATTAATATCAAGTGATGGTCTTTTAACACTTGAACATGGCGTTTATTTTTAACTGCAATAATCGTCCATACCGAACAGCAGCAACAACTTCAAAAATAAAATAACAGCAACAACAACTGTCGTATGTTATAATCTTTGACGGCCGAAAGATTCAAAAAAGCAATTAGCTTTAAGATGTTATTGCTTGCGATGACTTCGATTTAGTTGTTGTTATTGTTGCTTTTGGTTGGTGATGTTTACACTTGCTCACAAAACGTTTTTTTTTGTTATTATTGCTGTTGTTTCGTTTTTGCAGTGTCTCAGAATTTAAGCTTTAAAAAAAAAATAAACTTTTATAGAAATTTATTGTTGTACTTGGCAACCAGTTTTTTGTTGGCTTTTTGCGAAATTCAATGTCCAGTAAAATTTGTGAATTCGTAAGATTAGTCGGCTATTCGAATAATTTTGAATGTGAAATTAAATTTTGAATATCTTTAAAGGAGAATACAACACAAACTGTACATGTCTTAGACTGGATATTCATTATGACTTGTTAGCTATAGAGATCAAGCATGACTTTGATTTTTTAAAAGGCAAAGGGTGAGAAAAGGCATTAGGAATTGATAAAATACAACTCATCGCCTAGAAAAGTCCAGTCTTAGTATATTGTGAATCAGTCTGATATTAGTGTTTTAAAAATTGTTCGACTCCGAACAACGTTCTAAGTAGAACTAAGCATGTCCGCCAATGAAAGTCTTGCTCTACCCCCGAAAGTAACTTTGACTGCTACAAAAAGTTTGAGTTGTGATTAAAACTTGGCACCACCACAGCGGAAAGGGTATCACGTGTTTGAGCTGCTGTGTGTAACACTAAAAAGTATTGGTCCCAGAACCACCTTTTATTACACCAATCACATTTTGAATCGATCTAACGATGTCCGTTCGTCCTTCCGTCAGGCTGGTCGGCTGGCTGTGCGCAAAGTACAGGTCGCAATTTTGCAGATAATTTAATAAAATGTAAGAAGAGATAAACTCACTGTTTATTGTTAATGTTTTTGTTTAAGCTTTGATATTGTTACTAGTAAAACTGTGGCTTATAATTCTTATTCGCTTAACAGTTTTATATGTGCAATATATTTAGTTTTTCTAAACCTTGTTAATAAAATTAGTTTTTTGCGTTTAAATTCAAGACTAATAAAAAAGGTCTTAAAGCATACATTTGGTTCAAACATATTTAATTGCAATCTTAATTATCTTACCAAATTTTACTAGAATCGGTCTATATTTGACCATAGCTTCCATAAAAAACTACTCCCGAAAAAAGCTTTAAATGCCATAAATTCGATAAAAATTTTCATATTGACATTTAATTTAACGATAGCTATTATATCTAAGTAAAATGTTGAGCTGGTAGTTCCAGAATTTACCATTCCTTTCATATAAACCTTATCCCTAAGACACTTAAAGGCGAAAAAAAATCCCATATATCACACACTTAATAATAGGTAAGGCAAAAAACTGGCTTCAAAAATATGGTTGCAATTTTTTTTTATCAAATTAAGTTCCACAAATGTTAAAGAAGAAAAGATAAAGAAGACAGTTTCGCAAACGAAATTTTCGTGGCCGTTTTGGATTTGACTTGTAAACTGGTTTACGATAAAATAACCAACTTTGATAAGTTTTTAATTGGGGCTGTTTATGATTTGGTGTGCGATATGTGGATGTATCTATCTATTGAATATTATGTATTGTAAATTATAACGTATTGAACTCTTATATAAATCTAAAGCTCGTCACAAAATGCGGTTCTGGCGGGTCCATGACTGTCAAGCGGTCCAAAAAAGTGTTGAATCTCGAAAATTGTTCTATAAATACTGTACGACTATACGTTCTTACTTATTTTCATTAAACCTTAAAAGTAACTGGAAAGGTTCGAACAATTAGGTCAACAATAGATTATGGCGCTTACACAAGTGCCACTTTAGGATTTGTTTTACTCTCCATGACCTTTAAATTAAGTCCTTTAACTTCCAGTGAAACGTAGCTCCTCAACAAAGGCTTTTTATTCCTCTCTATTTGTCATCAGTCATTTCAATTGGCTCTACAAAACGTTACGATCGCGTAATTCGCTTTCGGTATTAGTCGGTTTTCCGGATCTTCTGGATCGCTGAGGGATATATTCGATGGATTGTCTCCTAATATAGTCTGGTAACTTTCTTATCGTGTGGCCAAGCCATTTTAATTTCCGGCAACGTATATCCACATCTAGTGGTGTTTGTTTGACGTGATCGATTTAAAAGATCGATGTTGGAAATGGTACTTGGCCAGAAAATTCCATGTCTTGCAGCCGTAGAGGAGAACGGATTTGGCGTTGGAGTTGAAGACATTGATCTTTTCCGAGCTGTAATGCTGCAGGCCCTCCAGAATTTACTAAGCATGCCGAATGCCTGCTTAGCTTTTCATAGTTTATTTTGGATATCCTCTTTGCTGCCTCCGCTTTTCAAAATATTGTTTTTGTTTTACGTGTAAGTTAAGCTTACGAAGTTTTCGTTCGAAATCGATGAACGCGCCATTAATTGCACTTCACTTACTTAAACTCAAAAAAATTTCCAAACTTCTTTTTTGACTTGGTTCGTGTCAGCTCTAAGCCCTCTATATTTTAATGAAATTTTTTTTTTTCAATTGCATTTAAAAAAAATTTCTAAAACTAAATTAATTATTGGAATCAATTCCTGGATCTATAATAATAAACTCCTCTGATCTCATATAGAGCTTCTAATCCGATATTTCTTTTATTCCATAGGATTAATATCCTATGCAATAAACTAAAGAACCGGCTTTCTATTCAAAATTTTACAACCGATATATTGCCAAGAATTTAAAAAAAAAATATACACACTATTTTAATTATGTATATGAAAACTAACTCAAATCCAATCAAAATAGATATAAAATTTTATTTGACGATGGCCGTTGTGGTGGTTACCTGTTTGTACCAGTCGTCACAGTTGCTGTAGATGATGTTCGCGCATGACCCAAGCAAACGCAAAGCGGTTTTAATCGCTTTGATCTTTTTGCGCAAACGTAAATCGTTAATTGCACCGTTGCCGCATTTTAGTTTGGTTTTTGGTATGTTTGTTGTATTTACTGTTTTTCCATACTTATTTTAGATTTTATACGTTTTTATAGACTCTATACGTTTTGTTGTAGTTGTAGTTTTTTTCCACGCCATGGATCAAGTATGACTGGCGTATTTAAACTTCCACACACAAACTTGTACAAAGTTGTTGTGTGAAGAATAAAAAAATGATTTCGTAGTATTTTTTTGCAGTGTTCGTGTACTTTGTTCTCTTACTTTTTGTTTGTTGCTGGAAGGGGCTTCTTGACTTGACTTTACACAAATTGTTGTTTTCACACTGTGCTATAGTTATTGTTTTTGTACTCGTAGTGTTAGTTGTTAAAAAAAAAAATATACGCCAGTTTTTTGGTTCGGTTTTTAGAGAAATATTTAAAAGCGGTATCTTTTGTGGTCTGTCTGATGTTTGTGGATTTAATGTGTGTTCACGGAAAGCTAATTGTTCGTCTCGGTGGCAAGTTCAATCAAATTAATTGCGTTTTTTTCTTTTGTTTGTTATTTGCAAAAAGGGGTCGCCTAAAATTCACTTAAAACAAAGAAACTGAAATTATTTCCCGCATGTAAAAAACATTCAAGCGAATATATGAGTTTTATTTTAAGGCGTACAAATAAACAAAGACAAGAACAATTTCGTCATGGTTCACATAACATTTTTTTTCTTCTGCAAAATGCATTTAAAAAATCATTTTTACGCTTGTAATAAAAACTGTATAAAATAAAATTTTATATTTCGGCTAGCGTAGCTGATTGTTTACTAGGCTGGAAAATATATTATGCATTTCGGAAGTCCCTCCGTGAGTATCTCTCAGTGAATAGGAAAAAAATAAACTTCATGTCTATAATTAGTTATGACAATTTTGGTAATTCTTTATTTTCTTATATTTTAGTTCCCCGGATGTTGCCTTAAAATTGTCAAGTCAAAAATTGATGTAACCGCCCGTTGCCACATGCAAGTGCAAGTTCGAAAAACACAATACACTCACACTTTTTCACTAACATTCACACAATTTTGTACTTTCAGCCAATCGGCTGTAATAACTTGCATGTGGAGACGTAGGGTTAGTACATAAAGCAGTGTTCGAAAATAAACAGTACAATATTTAGGGTTTTTGAGTGATTGTGTAGACGAACACAACCCTTAATACCGCTCGTAACTATTTTCAAGAAAGAGCCGAACATAATGTATTGTTCTGTTCTTCGTTAAAAAACAGAACAATTGTAGTGATACTGTAGATAAACATTATATTTTAATGTTCCATAATGTTTTTTTTTTACATTGATAAAGAAATGAACAAACAAAAAATTTTAGCAACGACCACACCACCAACAGCTTGTGTGTGTATTGTGTATATCCCTGCAAATAATATTGGACCACCTGATCCATTTTGATAAAATGGTCTACTCCATGGACTGGTCCGATGTAATGCAAGCAAGGACAATGTCATTGTTAAAAAGTGTTTGTAGTGAGACGACATGTCTTCGTTTTTTAACGACGTGCTTTCTTTTTTAAACGACTTCAGAACTATTCCTCTTGAGTATACCATGGAGTAGTTTGAGGACTACTCCTCTGTAATCCAAAGCTGGGTTATATGGTCCTGCCCTAGGACATCGTAATGTTAAATAGACCATGTTTTTTCCATATGTTTGGGTTACTTTTGGAATAGTCCTAGTCCCTTGTGGGCTACTCCTTACACGCGTGTTTGGACTGATCCTATTATTTTGTAGGGATGTTTTGTTTGTGTAAAATAACTTTCCTGGCTTTTTGTTTTTTCGTGTGTGTATTTTGTTTTTGTAAAAAATGTTTGGAACACAATGAAGTTTGTGGTTTAAAAACAACCGAACGGAATGTTCTCATCCTTTGTTGAGTTTGATATAAACAGTATTATTTTTGTGTTCGAAAGATGAAAATGTAAGAGAGAGAGAGAGAGAGTGTACAAATGTATATTGTGTACCACAAATTCTTTGCCTACGTCACACAACAAAATAACGGACCTGCCCAATGCGTAATCTTGTTTCTCGGATTCATGGTGCAGTATTACCTATTCTTTCATTTGAGGCAATAAATTCAGAACAACCTGGCTAAAATACGTTTATTTTTAGTTAACATCATCAAAACCTTATTCTTCTTTCTGGTTTCAAAAGGTTAAGATCAAAGTCAGTTTTCAACGCGGTTCCTTATAGAACTTCCTCCCTTCGATTTGAATATAAATCACTAGTGATCTTAACGAAAGCAGAATTCCGCTGCAACGGCGGCACACTAACACTGTAAAAGCATTACTCGCCGTTATCTGGGTTTCTAGATCAAAAAAAATTCTGCATTAAGGAAGTTTCGGGTGCTTTACACATATAAAGTAAATAGTATAATATGTGTATAGCCTGCCACTTGTATAAACAATAGCCAATTTCTGCTTTCCGAAACCCTACAAGGAACAAAGTCAGGACCTAAGTGCTATCAAAATGGACTCTGGCCAACCGTAATCTATTGGAGATCCACATACCCTATTGAGGTATTCGGAGGTAGTGCTTTTCACGATACAACCAATGATGAATATTTGAGTGGCATATAAATTTCAAAATTTTATATAAAACAAGTAAGAAAGTATAGTCGATCAAGCCCGACCATATGATACCCTACACCACAGTTTTTAAAAACAAATTTTCGACAGAGTGCCCTATTTGGTGGCCATGGGTAATCATGGTCCCGCCAGAACAAAATTACTTATTAGGTTAAGATTTGTGTTTTTTTCCATTCTTTATGCCCAATGTTATTTAGATATCCTCATCTACATGAGATTTGTTTTCCTTAAAATGGATTTTTTATATTGTTATTATATTTATATGGGACCTAGTTTAATTTGCACCTACAAAGCACAACATTTTGGGATGACATAATAACTATCTAAAAATTATTATTGCTGCCAATTTGTATGTCAATAGCAACATTTATAAGAAAGTTATGGCATTAAAAGTTATTTTTAGGAGTAGTATTTGTATAGGAGCTATGGTCAAGTATGAACGAATTTCAATAAAATTTGTAGGATGATTTAGATTGCAATAAAATAATGTTGGACCAAAGTTAGTCTTACCACCAACACAATAAGATGGCTTATGGGCACAAAGACCCTATTCTGTAAAGAAGCGTGTATGGAGGCTATGTGAAACATATGACGATTTTCAGCAGGCTTGCTCCTTGTGCTAATTAGAACCAAATTTCATCAAATTATCTCCAAAATTGCGACCTGTACTTTGCTCACATGTTTTACATGAAGAGCCAGCAAGCCGAATGGACGGACATCGTTAGATCGACTCAGAATTGTTTCTGATATTTTCTGGTGTTACAAACATTAGCACAATCGCATTATACCCTCTCCACTATTGCAGTGTTGGTATAAAGAGAGTAAAGCAGCCAATATTAGTTCTTTAAATGAGCTGTTATATTTTAAAGTGGTATAAGTCCATTTTCATGTATATTAAAAAGTTTGCGTTTGAGTTAATTTAAAAATATTAGCGAACGATCTTCTTTAAGAGTAATGTATTTACCACTCTACACCCTTAAAATTTTATTATAAAAAATTAATCATAATAATTATTTAGAAAAATTTTATATTTTTATTAGCTCAAAATGGACTTCTAACACTTTCAAAAATAACATATTATAAGAAAAAAACAAAAGCACATTTAGGTCCATATTTTTATAGAAAATATTTAACAAAAATCTATACATAATTTAAGTTAAAGTAACCTAATTTTTTTTAAGAATTGGGTTTACCACTTTCAAAAACAACAGCTTAAATATTGGAAAAATTCTGGCAATAAAAAAAATAATTTTTAGTATTTTAATTTAAAATACTATAAAATCATTGTTAAAGCATAATAAAATATAGCCAAAAAGTATGGTGTGGCAGTCAAAGCCTTGCTAGGACAATACAAATCTGGGTTATTGTATAAAGAATTAAATGAGATTTGATAGGTTGGGAAAAATGAACTCCATCTGTAAAATATTAGAAAAACTCTTCACACTAAAAATTCATGCAATTTTAGGGCACTGATTTAAAATCTATGATTTGTTCTTTTAACTTATTTTGGTTTTTTTACCATTGCTACAAAAATAGCTGGATTTTAAGCAAATAAAAATAATTGGGGTATTCACAAGGTGTGCTATGATATTAAATTGTCATACAGCCCAATTATGAATACAAATTCCCCGGGAGTTTTTTCCCTTTTCTCATTTTTACAATCTAATTTACATAGGAAATATGAGAGAAGGGAGAAAACTCCCGGGGAATTTTTATTCATAATTGGGCTGATAATGTTCTAACCAGTGTTGCCAGTGAAATTTCGAGAAAGATACATTTTAGTTTCCAAAAAGATACACTTTTTCCCAAAAAGATACGTATTGAAAAAAAAATTTAAAATCCATTTTTAACGTTTAATATTTATTGACATAAGAAAGTAAAGAAAATGATTTCGTATAAATTCATTTTTATATTTATTTAAGTCATAAATGTTAGGTACATATGTTTTTTTTTAAAATACAGTAAGCAAACTTTAAAATTAATTATATGTTATTATCTTTGGATGTTAACAAAACAAATTCATTTTTGTAAAAATTAATATACGAGTTAAGGCATTTATACTAAGGCGATTATATCAACGTTCATATAAATTTCCTGAAAATAAAAAAGATGTTCATATTTCGTCAGAACAACTTCGCACTACTAGTAATCATCGATTTAAGTGGATCGTATGTTGCAACCCCATAATGTTTTCTTTCAGCATTATTAAAGCTGCTATCAAGGCGAATTCACTAGAAGGTGGGGTCAAGTCAACATATGGTGTTCTTTTTTTCGGTGGTCGACTTGTCAAAGTGTGTATGCAAACTAATTTTTTATGTAAACTAACCTTTTTTTATTAGCAATATTTTTGACAATCCGACTACAGAAGCAGTGTTGTTGTAGAGTTTACCTCACCTTATAATCAATGCGCCTTGGCTGCTATTGTATTAGTATCTTACCTATGAAGTCAGACTTTCTGAAAGAAAACTTTCAAAGTGTAAACCCAGACTCACGATGATAAGTCTTAATAAGTTTTAAATGGCTAAAAATTCTCGAATGTTTTGTTTCTGCACATTTTGCGTACAGATTCAAAAGATACGAAAAATGTCAGGATTATACATTATACCTGAAGTAGTCAAAAGATACGAAAAATGTATCTTTCGTATCTTAAAGGCAACACTGGTTCTAACATTTTACAATGGTTTAAAAATATTGTTGTTGCTTTGTAAGCAAAAAGTGTCTTAAATTAATAGAACTTTGCTTGATATGTTTATTGTGCTGTCGTAATTAATCAGAAGAGACCTGTGCTGAGCGGCTGAGCCGAGCCGCATTAGTTTTTGTAGCCGTCGCCGTTGATGGTATAGTTTTATTCGGCTAATATCCGAATTTAACCTGCGGCTAGCATTTTTTGCAGCAAAACAATAGCGGCGTCAAATTATATCGGTTTAGGACTCTGATGTTTTGTGAACAAACAAAATAAAATTTATTTGTGATTTGCGTCTAAAAAATGGAAAATAGTCAGGTAAGATCTGATTTAATTTATTAATTCATGGATTAGAATAAAAAAATATTTTGATGTTAGGTAAATATTTATCTTCTATGTTTGTTTTAAATCAGCTAATTTAAATTCAAAATAGAACACTTAATTATGAGGGGTTGTTCACAACAGCCGTATTTTTTCATGTTATTATTTTAAGACTTATAACTTTATGATACCTTGTGAATCCCCCAAATATAAAAAAGTCAAGAATGTTTTAGGACGAGCCTTTTTTTAAAAATCGAAAAGTGAAACCTTAAAAATGTTTAAATTTTTTTTGCGACCATGCAATTGCAATAAATACACAGTAGTTAAAGTATTTCTCAAAATAAAGATAAACTTTAAATTTAAGCAATGTTAAACTTTATTTTTAATAAAAATAAATAAATAATATTTCAAAATGTATACATACCTGCAACTTCTTTTATATCGTTTGTTAAGTCTTAACTAACAGCAATACATAATTTTCAGTAGACACAACAATGTAGGTATTTGTAATAAGAAGAAATCTTAGAAAAACAAGATTGGCGAAAATCTTGTTTAAAAAATTGTATGATCTATAAGATATCAAATGAAAAACACATACAACTACAACTAACACAACATCTTTAAAGCAACAGCAGCAACAACAATACAATTATAACAAAGATGCCGCTGCAATGATACTTGAAATACAATAAAATTTGAAGACCAGCAATAAAATACTACTTAATAAAAAAAAAAAAACATTTTACTAACGTATAAAATGCAATGTCACTGTGTTGTCTTGATGTCATGCTGTAAGTAGCAATTATATATTTTTTTTTGTTTTTGTTTTATACCATTCTGTTACCTCCGTTCGCTGTTGTTTGTTGCTGTTGACGTTAAACTTTGAAAACACTCCAGGTGTCCATCAACGCCAACAGCAAAATGAAATGAACAAAAAAAAAAAAAAAAAAAAATAGAACTACAAATTCATATTGATGTAGTAAGAAATTATGTGTAATGAAGGCTGCAGGGCTACTGAAAATAGTTGGAATACAAACGAATACATTGTTCGTTACATGAATGTTTGAATAAGTCTGTTTTATTCTTTTAAAATGAGATGTTCTTTTCGAAAAAATATTTAACTTTGCTTCTGTTCTTTTTTTCTAGCATAAAGTAATTAGTCGATTATTTGTGTGAATAAGTTGATATTGCCGTAAAGAAGAGATCTAAATTAACGATAAATTAAAATACCAGACTTTTTTTGAGAACAGTAGACAGACAGTATGAGAATATTTTGCTTTGAGATATAAAGTTAATTTAAAGTCAAGAATCTTGCAGTGTTCCTTCAAAAATTTACTTAATTATCTTCGGGAAGAATTTGCCATTTAAGCTCATTGCATTTGCTGAAAAATTTTGTTTCTGCAATAAAAGCCTTTTGTGTTCGCGTCTTAAATATTTTGTTTACAAATTTTTTTCATTTGAAATTTTTTATTTAAGAAATTTTGTACATAAATAAGCCAAATTCAAAACCATCCAATCGAGTGTAGACAGAATGATTTTTAAGGGTGGGATCTTTTCAAACAACAGTTCTTACTGCCTGGCCCACAATGACGAAAAAAAATTTTTTTCGTATATTTACATATATTGAAAACAATAATATTTTTCGAAATTTATTCGAGTAAAAGTTGTTCAAGTCAGTGGACACATATTTGTATCTGTAAGGAAATGTGAACCCTCTACCTCGAAATTTTGGTGTAGGATAAAAGTTTATTTTAACGGCATTCGAGATTTATTCCCAAGGTTACCAAAAAGTTTTCTAAGCCAAATTTTAATACTAACATAAATGTAAATTTTCAGAGCGGTCTTTGTATAAAAGCTATGGTCAAATATAAACGAACTGCAAAAAAATTTGGTAACATGAATTATGTGCAATAAAACATTTTTTGCGGAACTTTGGCTCTTATCATTGTAACTATCGGCCATGTTCCGACAGTCGCACGATTTGAAATCGCAAAAGCCAGATTTATTTGACCGTATTTTAAAGCTCGTGCGTTTTGCTTCCGATCTGCCATAGTCTCTTAAAAATATTCTAGTTGCCTTGAGCACACTTTTGCAACTTGAATTCGCTAAACTGCTTGCGGTTGCAATTTTTAGAAAACCTATTATGCGATTTGAAGTCAGAATCGCAATGCTAAGCGTTTTGCGATTGCCAGAACATGCACGCATATTGTTTTAAGGACTTAAGCACAGTTGGATCAATTCTCAACATTTCTTTTTTGGGCTCATGTATCAAATTTTCAAACATATCTGTACTTTGTACCGAAAGTTTAATGAACATCCCTTGATTGACTTAAAAAATTGTTCTAACCTGATTAGATTTTTTTGTGCGTTACATCAAGAATGATAGAAATAAAGATTACGCTTTGCGCATGTTTTACCGTTTGATGACGTAGTAGTTCCCTTGTACAGATTACCAAGTCTCTTTTATGTGTGAAAATCGTAATTTCTTACAAAAAATGTATGAATTACGTGATTGTTGGCAGCCCTGCAATTAATTTACTCATAGAGTTCAAATAAAAAATATTATATCAATTGTCAAAAAACTAAGAATTTTGCCTAATATTTTATATTCAAAATATTATTACAATAAATAAAATTTTTAAAAGTGTAAAACTTGTGTTAAAAGAAGCGTAATAAAGAAAAATAAATAAAAATAGAAGTGTGCAGTGGGCAAATGCCAACAAATTAACCGCAAAAAACAAAGAGGAAATTGTGCAAAAAACTAACGTGTTGCGTGCTTTTAATTAAATGTCTATATTTTTAACTATAGCTAATGTTGAGATAATATATTTTTATGTAAGTAAAAAATAAAACTATGAAGAAAAAAGTAACTTCAAATAAAAAATTTTCAGTTTTCAAATAATTTAAATAGAAAAATAATAAATTGTCCCACTGCCATGTTTACACATTAACAAAACAGTCTGAAAGCTAAAAATTATTAGCCAATTCACTTTCAAATGGATCACTATGAATCGCTTGTAAATCTTGTAACAAAGAAAGTCTTAAAATGTGTAACCACAAATTAGAACAAAGGTTGTGTGACCTACATGCGCAGTAAAAAATTTGTATATCTGCCTGATGTCGTAATCTTTATTTCTATCATTCTTCCGTTACATTATCAGACGAAATGTATAAAACTTTTCAATTTTTTTTGTGTAGTAAAAAATGTCTGAAGTTATTGAACTAGCAGTTCTGATCCCTACAGATAATATTGGACTACGTGGTCCATTGTGGCTTAAATGGACTACTTACAACATGGTCCAATCTACTGTAATATGAACCATGTTATAAGAAATTAACATTCAGTGCTGCCAACAACTGCATGATGTATACTTTTCTATAGTTTACAGTATTACACATTGGTAGCCCTGATGGTGTCCATTATTAATGGTTTATATAAAAGTGAAAGTTTGTAAAACTTGTGAAAAAGGGAAACAAATTAAAAATACCAAGTAAATATATTTATTAATAACAATAATAGACTACAGGGCACGCCATAAAAGGCGATTAGTAAAAAATGAAAAATGCTTAAACAACCGCTTTAGTGTACTCCATACTGTAATGACATGGAGTACTTTTAAAACTAACCCACTTTAGTACTCCATGGAGTAGTTTAGGGACTACTTCGGTGGGTTATATGGTCCCCTCCTAGGACATCGTAATGTTAAATGGACCACCTTTTACCCATATATTTGGAGTAGTTTTGGAGTACTCCTACTCCTTTATGGACTACTCTTTACATGCATGTATGGACTAGTCTCGTTATCTGCAGGGGATAGGCCAGTAGTAATTCCGATCATGGCTGATAGAACTAAAGCATTTTATTCGAATAAAATCTTTTTTATTTCTTACATAAAATTTCCGAGATTTCTTGGGAATGGAAGAAATTGCGAGACGTTACGTAAAATAAGAAAGGGTAATTAGTGAAAAATGGGGGAAAAAAATCTTATTAAGAAAACCTGTTTTATCTACGGGTAATAGTCGTTATTCTGTGTAGCGATAAAAGTAAATGGGTCTTACTGTTCACTGGGCCTTGCAAAGCTTTGAAGTTCATGTACATAATTTTGACATTTTGTGACTTTGCCGAATGAAAAAGAATTCAATTTCTAACTTTTGTTAAGCACAGGTGTTCTAGAAAGAAGAGAACGAATTTCGAAATACTTTTAAAAAAGTTGCAGATCAACCCATTAATATAACTAAAAAGAAAGTTTTTTTGTATTAGCAATCACATAGTGCTTAATAAAAGAAAAATACTTGGCTAATTCAAAAAATTAACCGGTCTATAGTTAAAGAAAGAAAATATTGCCCTAAGCTATACATTTATGTTTCTCAAGCTTTTAATAAAGTCTGGCATGAAGGTTAAATACACAAACTGAAGCTAAGCTTACCCATAAATACAGTCAAATAGCTCTCCATTTTATTAGTAGGAAATTTATTATTAAAGAAGGAAATTATTTAAGTTCTCCTTAACCGATCAATACTGAAGTCACACAGGTTAACAATTTATTACCTCTATTGTAAAAGCAGCAACAAAATTACAAAATAATTATGACTTTGTTGTTGCTTTCAATGTAATTCTTTGGCGTACCGTTGCGTTTTATATAACTAGGGCCTAAGACTTTTTTCCTAAGTATCAATGATTTTTTTTTTTTTTTTTTTTTGAAATTATGACTTTTTGTCTTTGCGTGTGCAATATTAATACAAGTTCTAGGCGAATTTATGTCAACGGTGCTGGCGATACTACAACAAGGTCAACACCAAAAACACAACATTGTATTTTATTTGTTGCTTTCGCTGGTCGATATGTCAAAAATACAAGCAAATTTTGACATTCCTCTTAGGTAGTACAACCCTGAAAAATTAATTCGCCTTGCAAACACCGACAAGTTCGAATAAGTTTAAGAAACCAGAGAATTTGGTTCTTGAACAAGCGCATAATTGTACATTCCCAAAAAATCGTGCTATACCATCGCTATCATATCCTGATCAAAACATACCGTCAGCATCGCCTTGTATTGAACAATATATAATTATAGCTGTAGAACTTGTCTCGCCAGTTTCATCAGAAACGTCAAATTTTTAATTGACAAAAAATGGCCTACCTAGGAAAAGAAAAATATGTACAACATCTCCAAATTTTTAACTTAATTTGGTTTTCGTTAGATTTTGTTGCGTGCCTTTACTAGGCAAAAAAGGTCATAAGTCCATTTTCTCTACTATACTTATCAACTAAATTTCCCCTGTCTGTTAGGACAATAAAATGGGATCAAAAAATATATTTTTAAATCCCTTTTTATATTTTTCAAAAATTTTAAATGTAAAGACGCGAAAGATAAAAAAACGTAAAAGCTAAATGTCTCAAAACTACCAAAATGAAGATGTGACTTCTTTCTTTGGAGGGCAGTATAGAACTTAGATGTTTGAGATTATATATCTTTTACGATCAGCTCCAATATGATTTGTCATAGGCCTTAAAAAACACCCCTTATTCTGCTGGTTAGTTTGGTTGCAAATAAAAAGCCACTTCATTTTTATTATTTTTTTTTATTATTAAATATTGATTTTTATATTTTTTAAAAATATTTCTTTTATGTATTTTCAATTACAATACTAAATACTATTGCGTAAATTATTTTCAATTATATTTACAAGTGTTTTACTTACAGCACTAAACTATTAACAAATACTACTTCCAATTTATAAAATATATAATACACACAAGAAATCACTAAACAAAAATTTTATAAAATAAATTAAATAATTTAAAACTAATAACACAAAAAGGCAAATAGAAAATATATAAACTTTTTCAAACTTGGGGCCACTTTTTTTTTGTATGCTTAAAAAAATTATTTAATATTTTTAAGGCCCTTTTCAAATTTCTTAAAATATTTAATAACTGGGAAAAGTTTGTCTCATAAATCAATTAATGATAGTCATTATTTTTAAAAATAAACAAAACAACATTCGAGTCTTAACTATTAATTAATCTAACTTTAATTAAATAAATATTTCACATTTTAAAGAATTTGCAATAATATTTTTAATCGCTGTTCTCTCATGTATTAAAAATCCCCAATTTTATATACACCCGCCCTAAAATAAGTTGTAGAAGTCTTGTGAAATTTTATGATGGGCTACACACGGGGTTGTGGCGGCACCGATGTTGTTGTATAAACGGGAACGTTATGGAAATTAATGCCGCTATAGAGAGGAGCTCCAAATGTTGATTTACCCGAAGCATGTAAATGTTTTTTCGGCAATGAATAAGCTGATTTGGTAGTAGTATTTGTCATGGATGAAGTGGGTGTAGGCACCAAACGGCTTCTGTAGGACTCACAGGTTTTACGAGACCAAACCCACATACCGGTTAGAGTACCACCAGCCAGTTGAAAGAATAGCCTGATTAGAGTTGGCCATGCAGGCATTTGATGAGGTGAGGCACAATCTTCCCGTGTCGAACATGTTGGCACTGCTTCCATTTTGGGTTCAAAAAATTTCGCTACCACTCCCGCCAAAGTGGGCACAAAGAATACCAGGGAGAAGATTAAAAATCGTTTGCGTATTTGTGAAAATCTCTGATGACCAAAAGTCGGTAACATTTGTTGTTGTAAAGCATGTAAAGAGCGGGAGGCTCTTAAAGTGAAAAATAGACCCAGAAGAAGTAGAACTATGGTGGGTATTTCCACAAAACCGGGTGCTGAACACATGCCAGTTAATTCATTGGGTTTAACCTTTTCCAATAATAAAGCTGCGATGGGAGGTGCCAAAGGAGGCACCCAGGCTAAAACGTGAAAAAGCCCCGATTTCTTTTCCAAAGCCTCAGAGGACCACTTTTTGTGTGATGACAAGTAAAAACATAAAGCAAATATTAACCACCAGGTGGCAGCACATAAACTTAAATAGCTGGTAGTAATATAGGAAGCCAAACAGGGTGGTGTCAGAGAACATGGTAGCAACTGTGTTTTACCCAACGGGTCTTCCTGTACAGCAAAAGCTCTTGAAGAATTATGAAACACTATACGCTCTAAGTAGCAAACCGAAAATAAGTTGTAGCACAAACACAGGAACAATACCGGCCTCTCGGGATAACCAAAACGAGTGGGTTCTGCCCAGAATGTTACTAGCGAGAACAAAGTCAAAACAAAGCAAATTGCCGATAAGCCCAATATTAAACTTTCAGCCACTTTCTTTTGTTGAGTCGAATGGAACCCATCTCTATTACATTGAGGTATACACTGATCGTTGTCTAGTGGATTTACGGTGAAGTTCATGGGACATATGGCTGTAGGTTTAATGGCCTTACTGATGTGAGGATTTAACCAGGGCCAATAGAAATGATGTCCTGCAGTATCACCTCCAGCCTGAACTTGCTGCACTTGTTGGGGGATTTGCAATTGTCTGGATTGTTGTTGAAGCTGCTGTTCCTGTTGGGCCTTTAACATCATTTCAGTTTTACTAACTTCTGGTAATAATTTGGCTGTTTCCGTTAATGTCGGAATTTGCATGCACAACTCTTGTCTTTCGGGACTTGGCAGGTTTTCACATTTCAAAAATTCTGGCCATAATTGCATTAAATCGGTATGCGAAGAACATTCGCTCTTAACATGTTCACACAACGACGTACAGGCTGTTACGGGTCGGGGAACATCTGGTGTGCACAGTGGGAAAAGAGCAGAGCAGAGAAGAAAACGTATGCGATTGGAGCAGTGGGATTCTATCAACGGCAACAGCTTGGTTATCTGTAATTGAGAAAGATACAGAGAGAAAAAAATGAGTTATAAGTAGAAATATTTAAAAAAAATGCTTTAAAAACTCTTAGATTTAAAAAACTTAAAGCAAAAAAAGTTCTAGAGGGGACAGCTTGGTTAACGAAGTTTGCATTATTGGCTTAAGAAGAGAGGAAGCTGAAACCGCAATTGTATTAGTACAAGATGCACTTTGAGAAAAAACTTTCTTAAATGTATGGTTTTTGAACTTGTGCCTGAATAAAAATAGTTGTTTCTCACATAATGTTTAGTAACAAAGAAAACTTCATATTTTTGAACAAAATGAATAGAGAACATTGTATGGGAGCCCCGATAGACTAGTTGGTATTGAGCTTGTCTATCACTGCCAGGGTTGTGTTTCGATTCTCGCATAAACTCTGGTCTGTTTCACTAAAACGAAGCTGAATGTCTTAGTTACTATTGCTAGGCTAATTAAGTTACAATAAATTTTATAATTATATTTGTAACTCTTAACAAACAAATAAATAAAAAATAAAACATTGATATAAGTAATGCAGATATCGTATTCCATAGACCATGGACTAGAACGGAAACTCTCTCAATGTAAATAAAAAAAATTTTCTTTCAAAATTCTGAACGTGTGAAGTTAACGAATATGTTCTTTAATTTTGTGTGCTGTTTTGCTTACGAGAACTGTTCTAGTCGGTCTTCTACTGACTGATATCGTTTCCATGAAGTTGGTTTCTCGTTTGTGGAACTAAAGCTTGCAACGAACGGAGTTTCTATAAATGTGAATCTTACAAAAAATGCTCTTTGTTTGAAGTTCTTAATTTATTTTTCATAAATCTAAATTTTCTTTGAAACTCTGCCATAATTTCTAAATTTTTTTTAAGGCGAACTCATTCAAAAACTTTAAACATAAATTCTTAAATACTCCTGTAAAGAGAGATCGAAACAAGATAATAAATAAATTTCATTCCTCTTAATGACCATACCGCGCAACTAATCAAAAACAGGTACTTTTGTTACAGTGGATTCTTTCAATGTGAGTAAAGTTTTTGGACCCCAAAATAAAATACAAAAAAAAGAAAAAAAAAACATATGAAAATAAAACCGCTAAAGGTGCAAACAATTGCTTAAATATTTTTATTTAAGAACAAAAAAAAAAAAAAATATTTTAACGATAAAAAACACTTTCAAATGACCTCAAGCGTTTTACACCAAAATAAGAAACACTATAATGAACACAAACCTCAATAGCCGACAATCAGACATACTGAGTGCTCTATTTATAGGCAATTTTATATGTTTAAAACAAATATGTATAAGATTGATTAAAACTATTTTAAAGTAAATAGAGAGTATATTTTTTAGTTTGAAAGTTTTTTTTTTACATTATTAACACTTTAGAAATCCAACCTCAAAATTCATTATTAATGTATTTTTTAGTTTGTGTTATACCAAAAGATGTTTGAGAACCCAAAAAAACCTGCTGTTGGAAAACAGTGTTCATCATTAACTTTAACAAACATCATCATTGTCAAAATTCATTATAAGTGTATTGTTTTTTCACTTTTTGTTAAGAGTTTTTGTTACTTTCAAAGCAATTATCTTAAAAGCTTTTTTACTGCCAGTGTGGAAATACCGCAGACGAACACACCTAAGAAAAAATGTATCTGGATATTGGAATTCCCAGCAAACCTACGTTCGAGTCTTTGGAAGTTAAACGTTTTTAGTTGTAAAAAAAACGTTAGTATTTTGCAAAAAAAAAATGCAGAAATTATCTTCATTTCTTATATCTCACTTAAACAAAAAAAGCTGATTGATGTACAATTTTTGATTTTAACCTTTGATAATCAAGCTCATTCTCAAATCGTTTTTCAAACTTAAAGACTTTTAAGATTTAATTTAATTTTAAGAAAAAATTATACTAATTTTACTATTTAATCATGTTATTACACTTAATTTATCTTTCTCAACTTGCTATCAAATTTTATTCAAGTCCATCTCAAATATAAAATAAAGTCCGCATCATACAGTTATATGAAAATGGTTTTTTCTGAAATTGCTGTATAAAATATATCAAAAATTTTTATGTTGAACTTGTACTTCACACTTATGTGCAATTCTGGAAATATTAAAGAGCGAGTTTAAAAGAAAAACCTTTTCTGTATTCACAAAACCTCTTGTATCGTTCTATCGATTGTATGTTGTGTTAAAATTTAAAGTTCACTATTGTTTTTTATACAACAAGCCTACATCGACAACAATGCAAGGGGTTCTCTGAATATGGCAGTTCTCGATACTTTTTAAATACACTTTTTAATTGATATCAACATTTTTTTAAGTTTCTCTCAAAGGAAAAGGCAAGCATCGAGATTAGTTTAATTTTAGAGAAGACAAATTTGAAAAATTAAACGCAGTTTTTTGCTTCGTTATCAAATCTCATTGAAATATTAAAAACAAATTTAAAAAGATTTCCTCAGAGGACAATATCTGCAGCAGGCATTAACCGAATTACAAAGTATTAAAAATGGTGCCAATTAACCCCCTCTTAGGACATCGCCATATTAAAGTGACAAGTCCACTTCATATAAAGTGTTTGAATTAGAACCTGTCGCTACAACTTTAGAACTGTCACGTGACATGTTTGGTGTAAGTTCTCTTTCTCCTAGGGATATTATTGAAATTTATTTGAAATTTAACCATATTATTGTCGTCATCAACCAATATGGTATGTATCAGTTGTCACCACTCAACATTTGATGGTTGAATATGTCAATAATTTGTTAACCACTAAAAATTGTTTGGCTTTAAATTAGCAATAGTATTTTTCTCTTTCCCAAGAGCAACATGCTATGGTTGAAAAACAACCATGCTATGTACGGTAAATGTTAAACACTTTTTTGTTTTTATTAACCATAACATATTCAGAGGACTAATTTAGCCATAATATGATTGCCGATGATAAAAAATAAACTATTTCTTTTTAATATTTGCCAAATACTTTCAAAGCAATAAAATATTTTTCTAAAAAAACATATTATAACATCTTTAATTTCATTGGTTGTATGCATATTAACACTGTAGTGAGCATTTACTTCG
The DNA here is from genome assembly GCA_963931875.1 of Pollenia griseotomentosa. Taxonomy (NCBI): domain Eukaryota; kingdom Metazoa; phylum Arthropoda; class Insecta; order Diptera; family Polleniidae; genus Pollenia; species Pollenia griseotomentosa. The sequence goes on from OZ007563.1 coordinate 90,247,061, forward strand.
TTTTTGTTCTGTTTTAGAAAACGTTTTTCCTAATTTTAGCCCAAACTTGTGTGCAACATTTAAATGAAATGATCATGAGTTTTTTCAGTTTCTACTTTTTTCTTCTGACTGTAACAAATTTTAATATTTAACGCTTCAAGGTTTAATTTAAAAAGAAACATTATTCGTTAATATTTTTCGTTTAGAAACGCTGTCTTTGCTTAAAAAGTGATTTAAAATTAATTTTAAAAAATCATTATTTAAAATAAATTTCCTAACACAACTGCTTAACTGCAATGAGAATGGAATGCGTTGATAAAGTTAAGAAAGTTAAAAAAGAAGAATGTCGCTTAGAAATTGCAACAAGAAGGGGCAAATATTTCAATCAGACATCATTTAACATATCTTTCGGCATGAAATGAAGCTTAACGAAGAATTAGTCTTTACTTTCCGTTCTTTTGCGAATCAGCTGTTTTTTTTTTTTTTGTTATTAAAAAACCTGTGAAATTTATTAGTTTTTCTGTTCTGTTGCGGTCCAATTTATAATAATTAATTGTAAGTGACAGCAAAATAAATAATTAAAACAAGTAAGAAAGTATAGTCGTCAAGCCCATATGATACCCTACACCACAGTATTTAAAAACACATCATGCTTATGTGTCCATATAAATATGGATTTATCTATGTTTATAAACTTCATTAAAATCGGTTTGAAAGTTTGTGAGAGGCAGAAATTGTCCCCTACCTCCCCTTGTGGTCCTATTTTTGAAAAACTGTATAGCTTATGTGTCCATATAGATATGGATCTATCTATGTTTAAAATTTCACTAAAATCGGTTTGAGAGGCATAAATTGCCCCTAAATCCCCTTGTGGTCCTATTTTTGAAAAGATGCATACCTTTTGTGTCCATATGGATATGGTTCTATCTAAGTTTTAAATTTCATTAAAATCGGTTTTATAGTTTCTAAGAGGAAGAAATTTTCCCCTATCTTCTATCGTGGTCCTACGATTAGGCCCATGGTCCTTGTGCCAATAAGAACCTATGTCCCAAATTTTATCAAATTATCTCCAAAATTGCGACCTGTACTTTGCGCACAAGGTTACATGGACAGCCAGCCAGCCAGCCGGACGGACATCGTTAGTTCGACTCAGAAAGTGATTCTGAGTCGATCGGTTTACTTTAAGGTGGGTCTAGGACCAATATTTTAAGGCGTTACACACATCAGCACAAATCCATAATACCCTCTCCACTATTGTGGTGTGCGTCTAAATACCAGCCGTATTCATAATGGAAATTTGGCATGAAGTTAGCACAAAGTATATTTATAATACACTTACCAAACTCTGGCTAACAATGTGCTAAACTCTTGTTAACGAGCTGCCAAACGTTTGCCAACTTGTAAAAAACAGCTGTTTAATGTTAAACAATTTGGTTGGCTTTATTTTAATTACTGTTTTATTTTATTTTATTTGTCTTTCTTTTTTTATTTTATTTTAATTTTAAAAACTTTTTAAATATGTTATATTTACAAAAAAATGTCAAAACCAGTGATGATTAATGCAAACGTGTTGCATATTTGAGTAATATAATGTGGCATCATTAAAATTCACAGCTGATTTTTTAAAAGTTGGCAGATGGACAAAAGTTTGTTATGAATAAACTCTGTGCTTACAAGCTGCTAGGCTTAATCGGCATTCTAGTTAGCAGCTCGTTGTACGTAGTGTACAAACTAAGGCTAACTTTTTGTTATGAATACGGCTGTACATATTTATATTGAAATAAACTGTTTTTTGATTTTAAGAATTCATAAAATTTAATTTCTTCAAATTTATGTGCATTAAAGTTATGGAAATAAAACAATGGATGGTGCAAAACTTATAAATTTGTCATAAATAACTGATAAGTTGCTACAGAAAAAGTAACTATTACAATTTCGTAACAGAACGGCACGGAACAGAACAGGAACAGAAAATAAAGACTTATTCTGCCTTAATTCATTCCAATACTATTTAGGACAAACGTTTTCAAAGAAATGGTTAAAAAAAAAAATATTGGCAACGTGTTAGGTTAAGTTCCTTGGTCGGCTATCGAGAAATCAGGTCACTTGGGTCATTCAGTGGTCCCTTTGAGGTACCCAGTGCCAATGCCCATCCAACAGAGCAGTTACTCAATCGGTGTTACTACAGAATTCAACTTATTCATCTTCCTAATGAAGAAAAGTAGTAACCTTAGTTTTATCTTAAAAATATCATCCAAACAGGCAAATACCGATTTTGCCAAATATCTCTCCCTGATGTTCCAAATTCCAGGAAATTGACACAAAAATGAATGACAACTTCTCAATAAGTCATTGAATTCCTTCCCCTCGCATAAGTCTCCACCGGCCAGTGCACAGTTATTACTAAGACCATTGTTATTATCCGGTCCCTATTGAACCTTCTGCAGGCAAGCTATTTTGCTTCGCGGGACTAGGCTTATTACTAGAAATATTTGTAAATTAATAAAAAATTAATTAATTAAATTAATAATAAATAAAATAAGAATAAAATAAGAATAAGAGCTGGTCCTCCGTTTTTCACAACCGGGCCACAATTCCCTGGATACGGAGCAGTGTAGATTCGCGAGTCCATCCTAACTGTGCATGTCTATAAGACTCGCTCTTGGTAAGACATTTACAGTGAGCCAATTGAATTGATCAATGAATGTGTCATCAAGACATTTAGCAAGCTCCTCTGTTTTCTGGTTACCCCGGCAGTTCGCATGCCCTGGTATCCACATTAGCATTGTGTATGCGGCTAAAGTAAAGTTTCTTAATAATCCGGATATGATCTAATAATTAAACAAAATCATCTTCTAGCTTTTTTCTTTAACTCGACCACATTAATGGCTGTAATTTTTTTAAATTAAAAAAATGTTTTTTAACTAAACTTTTTTTATAATAAATAAAAACTGTTTGATTTTAACCGACTGTCTTTATTTTATGGTTTCATGGTTAAGTATTTTGAATTTTTTTTTAGCATTAAAGTGTTAATTCAATTGTGATTCATTAAAAAAAAAAAAAAAAGAATAATAAAATATATTTATGTGTGTTAAAGTTTTTTAACTAGAGACAATATAAACCAATAAAAAAACAAACAAATACTAAAATCAAAAAGATCAAAGGAAACGAATAATTTAATCAAATGAATTTTTTTCGCACCTTTAAAATAGAAATTTTTTAAAGAAAAAAAAAATTAATTTATAAAACCGAGTTCTTTCGAGAACTTATGGGTCGATTACGGATGACAACAGAACTAAAGTTGAGTTGCCGGCAGCGAAATCAGGCAACGCCGCTCATACAAAAATATAAAATAAAAAAATATTTTGTAAATTTTAACACGACCGTTGGCTAATTTCGCTGCAAGCAACTGAACTTCAGTTGTGTTGCTATCCGCTATCGATCCATAAAACAAATTTAGGGTTCTTTATAATCAAAAAAAGTTGTTGATAAAATTACAAGAAGAGCTTGAAATTGTGTGTAATTTCGTAGAAGTAAATACTATGTAAAATATTGTAAAGAAAAGATTTATGTAGATGAATTATGAGACACTTGAACATCTGCTCTGTAGCTGTTCTGTCTTAGGGACTCAAAGACAGAAATTTCTTAGGGAAACCCTTATGGATCCAACCGAAATTTATACTCTCTCTTCTAGCAAAATAATTAGTTTCATACGAAACTTGCACTAATCATCCAATGAGTCGCAGAGATTATTCTGAAAGTTTTCTTGCAGAAAGTCTGAGTTTATTGGTGAGAGCGATATAAAACATGCTATTTTCTCGCCTCTTACCAAAAGTCCCAAACTATATTTTCCTGGCCATATCTTGAATCTATTTATACTTTCGCTCTTTATTTCACCTACTTTCCATCTATCTTTCTCTAAATAGGGCGTCACAATGGACCATATTGGTCTCTGGGTGAAGGTGTGAAGGAGACTTCACACCAGCCTTTCCAATATGGCATACAGAAGCAAGAGCGTCAACGTTGTGTCACGAACTGTAGTGATAGCTTTCTTGTTTAATAAAACCCACAAATTATAAATGAAAATAGAGATAAAAACGCTAGATTGACCAAAAAATAGCTAAGTTGCCATTATTAATTAACAATAGCGGCAAACTTTACTATAAAACGAGCTGACAAAATCGGGTTTTCCCATTGCTGTAATATGCAAGTCTTAAGAAAATCTTTAAATTATTATTTTCCGAGTACAAAAACAACAATGTTACACTTTGCTTATCTTTCGTCAAACCATAATCGAATGAATCTTTTACTACTCTCTGTATAAATCATATTTTCAACAATTATACGGCGAACATTTCACGAGTTATAAAATAATATCTACATGATTTTTAACATGAAAGACTCGTTAGATAATCATTACCCACGCCTTAAACGATTTCCACAACGATTGAAGAAGCGTCTTTCGCTGTGCTATGGAAGAATCTCAGTCGTATTACAGCAGTTTTTCCCTTGTGAGGAATCTTCTACGATTAAAAAATGCGGTCATCGACGATCAAAGACGGTCTTCATGAGACTCCCAGTATCTCCTACACGATTGAAAATGCTGGGTATGAAGTAATTATGTTTTTGCTTGGATGTTTTTTTTTTATACAAATCGAACAAAAATTGTTAAAAAAAAATCTAAATTTTAAGTTTACCGATTTTTGGAAACGTGTAAGAAGATTTTTTTATTTTTTCTCCGGAAATTGACGATTTCCTCACAAATTTATCTGGCAGCGCTGACTATGATTATTTTAACAAAGCTTATCTTGGTTTTTAATTATAAAAATCGTACTTATTTTTATCTTTTTTAATAAAACTTAAATTTTAATTAAGTTTTTTATTTAATAAAATATTTTTTTTTTGTATTAACTTTTTTACACAATCTTTTTATGTTTCTAATCCTCTAGATACAACATGATCATGTTTCTATTTCGGTTTTCTTTAATCCATATCTTCGTGTTTATAGTATCTAGCTATAAAATGATAATTAAATGCGGTTTGAACCACAAAAGCTAAAAAAAAAAGAAAACCATTTGCGAATAAAACTGCTGCTTTTGACAATTTACCACTGCTAGTTTTTTTCTAAAATTTTAATAACATTAATTAAATACCTGAAAGTTTTGTTTATCTAAATAGAAAAGAAAACAGACATGAAAAAAAAACATTGAATCTAATAGATACATGCACATTTAATGCATAAATTCTTCAAGCTTGCACACTGGCTAAAAGATAAAATTTATTGAACTACTGGTTTTAAGCAGAAGCAGGAAAAGAATTTAAAAAAGGCGAAGCGAAAAACTTCAATAGAAGTTGGTTTTGTTTTTTTAACAGGCGACTTTTTTTACGGTTTCAAACATGAAATATTTTATGAAGATGACGATGATCATTTTCAATTTTAAGGCGGTTTTATTTAAAGCAAAAATTTTGTTTCATATTTAACGAGTTTTTGTTAAAATTGTTTCTTTTTTTTTTGTTGCAATATCTTGTGTCTTACAAAATGATGGATTTTTGTTTTGTTTGCTTTATTTTTATACAGAAATCAGAAAATAATAAAACAAACTTCAACAAAAAATCACATGTCAGTCTGCATCAGTCAAAATATCAATTTTTTGAAATGTCTGCTGAACTATTTAATCTTTTTTTTAAAGGCTTATCCTTATCCCCAAAAATTTTTTGTGTGTTTTTTTTTTTGGCAAACCTTTAAGGTTTGTTGTTTTTTTAATGTTTTTCTTGAGAACATTATTTGATATTCCATTTTTTTTTTTTTTTTGTGGAGATCTAAAGTCAACATTCTTTTGTTGTCTGGTTTGGTTTTTATAAGAAATTTTTATTTATGTTTGATAGTTGATTTTTTTTTCTTAATGTTTTTCAAATTAAATTTGATTTACAAAACGAAATATATTTTTTTGGAAAACATTTCGTTTTTGTTAAATTTTTTGTTATTTCCTTTGATTTTATTTCTGAAGATTCGTCATCGTTATAATTATTAAGCGGAAATACCAAAAATAGTTTTTAATTAGGCATTTTTTTAAACACATTTTGCTCCTGACTTTATCTTATAAATTTTAGAAAATTTTAGATGGTGAAATACAGTAAACTGCCACCCTAAAGGATTTTAAATTCAGTATTTTTTTGTAACAGCCAAACTATAGAGTTTGAAAAGGTTTTAAGGATTTGAATGTGCGCTCTAATAGAATTGTGCAGGCCTCTTATACCTAAAATACAATGTCCCATGATCGCAGTCACCAAAAGTTAAACATCCCTTCTGATCATCTATCTATATATAAAAAATTATTATGTTACTGACTGACTGACTGATTCATTATTGCACAGCCTACACGCCTAAAACTTTAAATTTGGACCGGCTGTTGGTCTCTCGCCAGATCGATCCACTAAGACACGGTTTTTGGAAATTCGAATGTTTGCGGGTAAAAAAAGGTAACCTTTTATCGTTGTTCTTAAGAAAAATAAGTGGACAGACGTCTGATACTTTTTAGAAATTCGGCTTTTTTAGGAAGTAAACGGGTAAAACCTGTATGTTGGTACCTTTTTTGTCAACCCATCTATCTTTCAAACCAATAAACATAGAAATAAAATTTACATCTCATTCGAAACTAATCTAAAAAAAAATACAAATACGAATTTGTTATTTTTTTGAAATTCGAAAGTTTAAGGGGTAAAAATCGTACCAATTTTTGTTACATTCTTACGAAACATTTTTCTCTCTTCTTTGACATATACTAACATATTAAATTATGGTACTACAATAGGGAGAAAAAAGTATAAAAAAAATTAATTTCTTGCTTTAACTTTTGTGTTTTATCATGTGGTACTTTTTGAATTTTCTATAATATTGAACTTAGAAACATAAAATAATAGGTGCTAAGTAAATATGAACTTATAAGATGAAAAATTGTTGGTAAAACCTTTGGAAACATAAACTTTGACATTTAAAAATGTCCATGAAAGAAAGAGAGACGCTAACAAAGTAGCGGGTTAAAGGCTAGTCAATGGTATAGACAAGATACGCTTGTCATCCATATGAACCACAATTGCCTGGGGGGGTATTATGCGTTTGTGCTGATGTTTGTCTTGGTCTTCAAACCAGCTTTTATCATACCGAACGACTCAGAATCACTTTTAATATGTATTCAACGATATCCGTCCGGCTGGCTGGCTTTCCATGTAAACTTTGTGCGCAAAGGTCAGGTCGCAATTTTAGGGATAATTTAATGAAATTTTGTAAATGAATTCTAATAATTACTACGACCAAGTGTATTGAAAATGGTGAGCTTCGGTCCTTAATTTCGCTTAGCCCCTAAACAAGCTTCTTTTTGGAAAAGAGTCTTATTATAATGATATTTTGACTAAGTTTGGTCCAAACTTATTTTATTGCAATTTAAATCATCTTATCAACACTTATTGAAATCGGTCCATATTTGACTATAGCTCCTAAACAAACACTACTCCCGAAAACAGCTTTTTACGCAATAGCTTCCTTATAAATGTTGGTATGTATTGACATAAAAATTCGCGACCAAAACTTCTACAATAGCTATTATGTCATGACGAAATGTTGCTGGTAGGCCCAAAATTAATCATATGTCCCATATAAGCCCCCATTCTAAAATCACTTAAAGGCATATAAATGAATATATCTAAATAATATTCGACAAAAAGAACTTTTACATGAATCTTAATCTCATAACATATTCTCTTCTGGCGGGTTTATGATTGCCCATGTGTCCCAAATAGGATAGATACACTTTCCAAAAATTGTTTTTAATTATTGTAGGTGTAAGGTATCATGTGGTCGGGCTTGACCGACTATGTTTTCGAAATGGTTAAACAAAACAGCTTTAACATTTTTTTATGAAATTGTGTCTTTTTTTAATAAAAAACTTTCCGTTTGAAATATTCAGGTTGTAGCTTGAAACAAAAAAAGTTTGTTTTTTTTAGAAAATATTAATTTAATCATAAAAATTGATTTCTTATTGTGCTGGAACGTGTTTTCGCATTTTTTTCTATCCAAATTTTATGTTAACTAGAACTTCATCTAACACAATGTAACTTCTCATGACTTTTTTTTATATTTTTACGAGTAATTTTTTTTTTAATATTTACAAAATTATCTTTAAGTATTTAATAATTATCCTACCTCTTACTTTTTTTTAATTAAAAAAAGCTAAGAAAACATCTGCTATTTTAGCATTTTTTCTCAATAATCTCATCTTGAAGTTTTATTATCGAAAAAAAAACAAAAGTTCCACAGAAAGATAATGACAACAGAGAAGGCTTTAGGTCAATTAAGTTAATTGTCTGGTAATTACACAAAATAAAAAAAATGAAATACGTCTTAAAATGTTAATAACTACTCTTACCATCGGGCTATCCAAGCATTTAGCACATTCTCTTTCTTGAATTTTTACTGAACTAATGCATGCAGGCTGAAAATACTGGAGTTTGCCAGATTAAAAAAAAATCAAAAGACTGAAGAAACAAACACGATAGCATAAAAGTGTTTTTTCTTTCTGGGGTTTTTTTTCACATTTTTGAAATTTGTTAATTTAAACAAAAAAGAAATACTTATTTTTGTTTTAAAATTTTCAATAAAAAAATGTATAAATTTTTAAAACTTAAAATTAAAAATTGCAATTTTAAATTTTTGTATGTCTTTTAATGATAATTGTGGCATAATTATTTGTGAGGTGCGTAGCTTAAATTTTCTTATAGCTTTTGCTACTTTTGCTTTTGAAAAAGACTGTTCAAGTTTTGAAACATTATTTTGTTGTCGAAGCTAAGTTTTTCATGTTATTGTTGTAGTTGTGATACATTTTTTATAGTTTTTTCTTTTTAAATACCAAAGGTTTGAAGATACCTTAAATTCCAAATTCCAAACATAATGACGTTCCGCGTATTGTAGAGTGAGTTCAGTTTGTATTGTAGTTTTCCTCTTATTTTTTTTTTTATTAAGTTGCAAACTTTTTTGTCTGCATTTTTTTTTCTTCTTGCTTAGTGTTTGTTTTTGTTATTGTTTGCATTGTAATGGCTTGTATTACCACGGCTATTATTATTTTCGTTTGTTCGTTTGCTTTTTGTATTACTGTTGAGTTTTCTGTGCGTTCATCCAGCCGTCTGTCTATCATTCAGTTCGTCATTTGGATTTTTGTTTAGTTTTTTTCTTCTTAACTTTGCAGTTTCTTCAACTTCTTTATGAATGTTTTGTTGAAATTGACTGAGTTACTGTTGCCATTGTCCCATTCGTCTTGACTTTTTGTTGAAATAAAATTTTTCTGCAAACTTTGATAGCTTTTTTTGTAGTTGCTTCTTATTTTTTTTTTGGAATATCTTTGCAGATAAATCGTTTTTAATGTGTTTACTGTTCTTTTTGCTGCTTAATGTTATGTTGGCTTTACTTTTTTTTTTTTATTATTTTGATGATGACGATTAATGTGACGACGTCAGATATATGAATGTTCATACAATGTCCGTGTTTATTTTTTTGTAGTCAACTACTTCAAAAAAAAAGTAAATTTTTGTGTTCATGCTGTTTTGTTGTCTTCCAACTATGACCAACCATCATTATTCCTTATAATAGTGGTTTTTAAGACTTTGTTTTTCTTATTGAAACTATTCGTCAAACTGAAAATCGTTTTTTTGCAAAAGAATCATTATAAAATATTTACGCTGTTGCCGATTGTTTTTTTGTGACTTTTACTAAAACAATAGTAAGCCGCCTTTTGACAAAACTAAAATTTAAGTATTTAATATAATTAATTTTCTTTTGTCATTATAGATTTCACTCCAGCATTTTTTCCAAACTGTAAGTAATTATACCACACTTTGTTTTCTGTTTTTAAAACTGTCTCATTTATAATCATAAAAATAATCTGCTAACAAATTGCATATTCTTAAAAAACAAAATTGCTGCTGAAATCTGTTGACATTTTACAATACTTTGGCAGTTTGCTGTATATTGGCTTTCTTTTGTTTGTCGTTGTCTTCAAGGAGCCAAATGAGACTTTTTATACTTTTGTAACTTTTTTTAATTTTTTTTAAAAAAGCTTTATTTTATTTTCTTCCAAATGTGTTTGCATAATTTGTTAGTTTTATGGGAGACATTTAGTAATGATTAAAATAATTTCCTTGTATTTACAAAAAGTTTTTGATTTTAAAACGTTTGCCAAACAAGTGATTTGTCAAGACTTTTTTACAAATTACTAAGTAAATGCCAATTTGCAGAAAGATTTAAGGATTAGTTAATACAGATTCAATTAAAAAAAACTTTGAAAATGTTCAAAAATATATTTTGTTTTTAATTCTGAAACAGATTGATTAATTTGGCGATAATAAACTTGTTTTGACAAAATAGATAGGTTGGCAACCGAAACGAATTTTGGTATCGGTATAAAACTGGTATCGGTATAAAACTCTGTCACTTCAGTATCGGTTTTTTTTAAGTATATCGGTACAGAAACTGTTATACTGGTATATATTGGTTTTACAATTTTATGAGAATGTTAAAAAAAACATAAAAGGTGTCTAAATGACTTAGATGACACATTTGTTGCAAGGTGTATTATAAAATTTGTTTTATCTTTGCAAGATGTATATATTTCCTTAAGAATGAAAGTTTTGCAGTTTTGCAAATGGAAAATATGTTTGCTGATGACAACAGTAACCGAAATTAATTTCGAAATTTGTTATTGGAGTATCGTTATCAATAGCGGTATTAAATTTTAAACGCTATTTAAGCGGCACCGGTATTAATAACTAAATTGGTTGTCAACCCTGCAAAATAGTAAAAAAAAAGCAACAATGTTTCAGGAAGCCCACCTCCTTTGGGAAAATTGCACCACTGATAGGCAGCTGTTCGATTTCCTGACACTAGTGCATAGGCAACAAAATTCCGCTTGCGCTACATCGACAGGCTCTTTAATTCTAGCTTAAAATGCAAAAACATATACAGTATTTAACAAATTTAAGAACAGTGTTGGAGAAAATAATAGGCATGATCTCTTTCTAAATAACATGCCATAGAAAAATTTTGCATTGAACTTTTATGAAACTAACTGAAAAATGCTTTCATACATACCTTCTGGGAAATTCTAAAAACTAAAATTAGGACGTATGTGACAAAAAGTTCAAGTAGCTTGGTACTTAATTTGTCCGAATACCTGCGCCGATCTCGCGAATTCAACGAAGTGGAGGGGCGAAAAAGAAATTTAAACGAAAGGAGATTGTAAAATATTTAAATAACCCTAATAAAATTTAAATGTCCCTATTGTTTATTCCAGAAATATTTTTTAATATACAAATTTTTTAAATACAGCTGGAATGTATGAATTTTATCTTATTTATGAAAAACTAAATAAAAATTTAAAAAACTATTAAAAACAGTGTTCGAAAATAAACACTCAATATCGCTCTTTATTGTTCGGTTTGGTAGATTTGCGGAAAACACAAATGCTAATAATGTTTGTGTAGAAAATTATTAAAAAAAATAACGTGTCCCTGTTAGTCATTTTTCAAACACTAAAATAATACTATTTTTTATCAAACTCAACAAAAGATAAGAACATTTAATTCCGTTCGGTTTTTTTTTTAATCCATAAACTTCATTGTGTTCGGTTCAGCTCATTAATGTTCGTTCCTCTTGGCTGATAAAAAAGCCAAACATTTATTACAAAAACAAAATACACATACGAAAAAAAACAAAAAGCCTGCAAAATAATTTTACACAAACAAAACATATACACAAAAAAAGTTGTTAGTGGTGCGGTCGTTGCTACCCAGTTGGCCATGTCTTGAAGACATCCTTGACGACGCGTGTATGACCATATAAAATCCTTGAGGACGCGTAGGCGACCGTCGAAGCAAATCGTCGACGACTTTTTCAAACAAATGTCCGGCAAATCGTTCACGACTAATGAGCGATATAGTCGCCCATATGGTCGTCGACGACATAAGAAGCGATATTGCCGCTCATATATCGTCAACGACAGCGTCGCCCATATGATCGTCAACGACAGCGTCGTCCATATGATCGTCAACGACATATGAGCAATAATGTCGCTCATTAGTCGTGAACGATTTGCCGGACATTTGTTTGAAAAAGTCGTCGACGATTTGCTTCGACGGTCGCCTTCGGGTCCTCAAGGATTTTATATGGTCATACACGCGTCGTCAAGGATGTCTTCAAGACATGGCCAACTTGGGTGATAAATAATTTAAGTTAAATAGAAAAACTGAAAAAAACATTTAATTTCTTTATTAAATATTGCAGAAAATTAGTTCATTATACAGTATATGTTTTATTAAACAAATATAAAATGACGGTTGGCAATGTTTAACTAGAAAAATTAACCCTTAAACACCCAAGACCGCCTACAGACGGTCATCAGAAAAAATAAGTATTGAGCAAAGCCTATGTACTTCACGCTGTTACGATGCAAAAAAGCTAACTTTGTGCGTGCTATTTCTCTACGCAAATGACGTGATTGTGACATTTTAGTTATATGTACTCACCAAATTAATAAACAATACTAAACGAAAAAGCAAATCACAATTCTTAAAAAATAACAGAGCAAAACTAGGTATAACCTTTACCACGCACTTTAAAAATTCAACTAAATAATTTTACATGTTTTTTTGTTTGTGATTTTGTTCTTTTGTCGTTATTGCCCCGTTATTTTTAAGAAATAGTTGAAGCAAATTTTAGGTATTATCTTTCATCTTTTATTTTTCGCTTATGTCGCTTATGTTGTCCTCAAACAAGTCTTATTGAAGACAAGATGACCGACAATTGCATGCATTTTGTCGTCAATGTGGTTTGAAACACGACAACATGCATGAAGTGGTCGCTTATGTTGTCCTCAAACAAGTCTTATTGAAGACAAGATGACCGACAATTGCATGTATTTGGTCGTCAATGTGGTTTAAAACACGACAAAATGCATGCAATTGTCGGTCATCTTGTCCTCATTAAAGTATTATTCAAGGCAAAAAACGATTTTAAGCACGACAAAATACACGTTTTGTTACTTAAGTTGTCGTCATTGATGTTTTATAGGCGACAAATTCTAAATTGTCCTGAGGACATCGTAGACGACATTTGCGTCTAGGACCATTTTGCCAACTGGGTAAAGTTTTTTGTTTGTTTATTTCTTTATCAATGTAAAAAAAGAAACATTATAGAACATTAAAATATAATGTTTGTCTACAGTATCACTACAATTGTTCAGCTTTTTAGCGAAGAACAGAATAATATATAATGTTCGGCTCTTTTTTGAAAATAGTTACGAACGGTTTTAAGCGTTTCGTCCGTCTAAAAAATCACTAAAAAACTAGATATCGTTCTTGGGTGTGTGAGCCTAACGCTAAATAATGTACTGTTTATTTTTGAACACTGATTATAAATGTTATGTGTCGCTATTATATTTTCCGACACTTTATATAGGAAAGTTTTCCAATATCTTTCAATATTAAAAGTATTCTGTACAAGAAAAACGCTTTAAAGAAAAAAACCAATACAATTCAATTTTTCTACGCGATAATACTGTATTTGCTTTTAGAAAATGTCCAAGAAATCTGTTTTATTAAAAATAATATAATGAAAACATTTCTTTAATCAGTATAAATTTAATTTAATAACTTTCTTATATAAATATAACGCAAAAGAAAAACATGCTTATAAGAAATTTAATAATTTTCTGATACCGGTTATGTACTGTACTTTTTTTTTGCTTTACCGTTACTTTTCATTTCTCCAAATAAATTGTTCTTAACAATTTTTAAGAGTTAATAAAAAATCTCATTTTGCCCCTACTTAAAGAGAGAAGTTTATAAGTTCAAAACTTTAGCCTGTACACATTTTATTTTATTCGCATTTCTGTCCAAATGAATAGCGTCCTCTTTAAGTGCATTTAATACAAAAAATTTATTTAAGTGTATAATAAATTGTCGGTTATAAGTGATGCCACTACTACTTACTACAATGATCAATTGACATTTGTAAAAAATGCTACTTACAAATGTGGTAGTTATAAAAAAAAATAACTACAACAACTAAAATACTAAAGATTAAGGAAAAAGATGCAGTTGAAGAAATTAAATAAAAATAAAAAACAAAAAACAAGTAGAAGGAAACCCGATCATTTTATAAATTGTTTTTAAAGGAAAGAACTGGTTTTAAGTGAAGGAAACCCTTTTTCTTACACAATACAAAAAACACTTTTAAATCGGATTGCTGGTTAAATTATATTTTAACATGTTATTGTTGTTGTTGTTGTTGTTGTTGTTGTTATTTTTGATGCTGTTTCTGTTATACAAGGTATGGAATGCAATTTTGTTAAGCTCCAACACAAATCCCTAGAGGATGTTGCATGCAACATCGAAAAAAGCTACACCAAGACTTACGAACAATTGCTGCGCTAAATAAAAAACTTTGAAATGCTGACATTTTGTCAGATGATGCAATACAGGAGGGGGACAATGCTGCAAGTCTCTGATTCAAAAACAACAACAAAAATATATAAAAATCGACTAATAAATTAAGGAATTTAAATAATTAAATTTTAAATTCATTGATGATCAAAGCTTCTTTAAGGTTAAAAGTTATTGTTGTTGTTTTTTTTTTCCTCAAGCTTTTCGTAGGTAGAAAATAAACAATAAATTTTGTTATTACTGGCATTTGATTATTGTTTTTCAGTCCGTAGTAATAGAGCAACAAAATGTTACAAATATTTTGCATAATTAATGTCTAAGATTTAAATAAATGGCAAGATAAAAATCATAGTATAAAAAATATAAATATTCATGAGATAATTAGTATTGTGGTTATTTTTCATGAGATTTATTAGTTTTTTTTTCTTGTGAGATTTTTATTTTGGTTACCGAAAAGTCTTAATCTTTGAAATAGCTGATGACATCATCTCATCTAATTCATTTAAGAAAAAGTAAAACTAGTAGTGGAGACCCTCAATCATTAATGGACTAATTTTGTTAAAAATTATTGGGAAAAAAATTTAACTATTATACTGATATTGTTGTTGTTGTCTATAATGTGCCTGAATTATTAGTTAAAGATTAGTTTTGATTTATTTTTTAAATTTCATTTTATGTTTTCTTTGATTTTTTAAGTATTTTTTTCAATTTGTGCTTTTTTTATCTAAATGGGGTTTAATAAATAGTTAAATTTGATTGGTTTTTAGTTTTGTGGCTTTGATTGCTTAATTATTGGTTTAAGTAGATTCTACTTTATAGTTCCTGGTTTTATCAATTTTTGAAAGGTGTGTTGGAAAAAGATAAAGACAGTTTCTTTTGGGCTGTAAATTTAAATAAAGGTGAGGTTGATTTTTGAAGAATATAATCTTGAAAATAAATCACATTTTGTTTAAGCATAAAAGAAAATCATAAAATCATATTTATTGGACTAAATTAATATGTTAAAATGTATCTTTTTTACTTTTCAAAGTTTTCGAATGTGAACAAGAATTCTAAAAAAAAGTTGAAATGTGAGGAAAAGCCATCAGTCAACTTTCAGTGTTGGCTTGGAATCGTAAAGGACGATATTGCCCCAGGGCCTCGTTACTCTTACGTAAACGTATACGTTGTTCAATTTTTTCTACAAAGTTTATATATAAATATGTACTCTGACGTAAACACAACGTTGCGTTGCTAATGAACCTCAAAAGAATTAAGAAATTTTAAGAAAAACTATCAATGTTAAATTAACATTGCGCAATGTTGATTAAAAATCATAGTAAGTTTCTGCAAAAGTATGGACATTATTTAAAATTATGATTGTTTCATATTAATTTTAAACGAAAAATGTTAAAATAACAATGTTTAATATTGAATCCATAAGATCCTGTTTTATTTGTGTTGTATAGAAACAAGACAAACACTATAAAAAGAAAAAAGTATATATAAAAAGAAAAAAATTCCCGTGTTCTTTTTGTTAAAATTACTATTAAATTTTTAAAGTAGAATGATGACGAAAACCATATCGGATCATTCTGCCGGTGTCTTTTAATTGTGAGAACTTCTGTTTAATTCACTTAAGTAAAAGTTTAATTTAATTGATTAAATTTTTAATTAAAGCTGAGCTTATTTTTTATTAACTGGTGAAAAATTTTGGAGAATTTTTTCTGTGTTCATATATATTTAGTAATTGTCGAGCCAAAAAAATGTACAATATTTCGCCTCACTTCCTCTTAATCGATATCTGCAACAAATCAAACTCGATATCGATTAAATTTTACAAAAAAGTGATTTATTGTCAATACCAATTCGAGCCTTTTTGAATACTACTTTCCAACTCAGGCATAATACATTAAAAAAATCTTCTTTAAAAATATCTAGACCACATTTCCCAAAATTATTGCACTTATACACATTAGTGCTGGGATACTATCGATATTTTCTACTATCGATATTTATCGATAGTTAAGATTTCACTATCGATATATCGATACTACTATCGACTGAATGTTTGTACTTGTGCAGAAAAACTAACTAGTTTTTATCAGACTGCAGTTCGTTGTTTTTATCACTTTATTGAACATATGAGAGGTATGTATATACGCACGTTATTTCAGACGACAGTTTTTTTAAAAACTGGTAAGTACCTTTCTTAAGGAACCGAAGTAGCAGGGACTGACTATAATATATTCTTTTGCAACTTTAAATAATTTTCTAAATGGGTTTTGATTCTTAACCCAAAAAGGTAATCAATCTAGCGGACGTATCCTCTAATGATCGTTCGTTGTTTTGTCCCATGCTCGCAATTGCAATTGCATTTGGATTTAAATTTTTTTACAATATTACAAATATAATTGACATTTTAGTCCCTATCTAAACATGTACAAATTTCGACTTAAAGGCCTTTAATTAGCAGTAGAAAGCACAGCTAAGCAATCCATACCACTTGCCATTCCTGTTGTTTGTATTCATTGCTGTAATTCATTAATAATAGCAAGTAAAAATTTGAGGCAAAAAACTGTGTGTGTATAGCTGCTTTTAGATGTCTTCATAGCTGTATTTTAAATAATAATAATATCGATATTGATATTTTTCCTTTCGATATTTTCGATATTTTAAGACTATCGATAATATCGATAGTACTATCGATAGTTTCCCAGCACTAATACACATTAAAAAATATCAAATTACAAAGAAAAATCCCACGATTTAAAACAAAAATCTACTCCCTTAACGAAAACTATTCTATTTACCAACAAATAAAAAAAAATCAAGTCGAAATGAAAATGCACTTGGAAAATAGCGAAATCTCACACATCCAGTTAGAAAAAGCCGTACAAAAAGTTTTCATCGAAATGCAAAATCGGGCAACACATACTATTTTACACTTGCTGTTGTCAGTGATGTCAAACTAAAATGTATTTGAACTATTAACGTGTCTTTTATTATTTGGCGGCATTTCGTGTCACATTTTTTTTTTTTTTTTTTTGTTAAATTTTCCTTGTCTTGTTGTATTTTCTTGTGAAATATCTATTGACATTTTTCACGTTTTGTGGTAATTACAAAAAAATATATATAAAAAAATAAACTATAAAACGTATCGTGTTGAAGACACAAACCGAATAGTTAATACACGTTGTGGTCAAGAGCAGTACGTGCATGATATTTGGTCTAATGTTTTCTGTGGGATTTTGAATAAAAGTGTGTAGTTTTTTTTTTGTCATAAAGAACTTTTTTTTTTAATAACAAATTAAAACAAAGAATATAAAAGAGTTCTTTAGAACTAGCTAAAGAGAGTAAAAGTAAAAGGTAAAGGTACCCTAGACTATTTTCAAGATGCCTGTTAAAAACATTAAGAAAAGTTTGTGTCTTAAAAGGCCTTAATTTAAATTTAATAATTAAAAGACTTAAATTCTTTCTATATGTTAAAAATTTTTAATAATAACAACTGTGATCAAAAAAGGACAAATTTTCTGTGGCAATTTTTAAATTTACATACATTTATTTTTTTAATACTTTAAGTTTTGTGTTGTGTTGTCCACCTATACAAAATACTGTGATATAATTTATAAATGATGTAAACTGACGAAAAAGATTATTATTTTAATAAAAACTCAATCCCTGAATTATAATTTTAATAATTTTTTGATGTATCGCACTAGTTCGTCTAAAGGGAGACAACTCAAAATTTAAATTTTCAATTTTTTCAAGAAATCAATGTACAGTGGTCATACCTTTGGGCTGTTAAAATCTTAGATCAACTTCTCTAGTATTTTGGCAAACAAAATACAATTGTATCCCACTTTATAAGTATAAGGGTATATTTAAAAAGAAAACAGGTTTTGTCTCTACTGAAAATTTATAAATTTCGAGTTAACCCCCCTTAGAGGAACCAGCGTGATAATTGACAATTATCTAAGTTAATTTAAGACCGTATGAGTGTCAAATTGTTAACGTCTGCATGGATTTCATGGTAAAAACCAGAACTGCAATTGGCATTAAAATTAACAATTTATTTTAAACTAACTGATTAAATTCTTTGATTTCAAAATGAACTCCTGTCAAAACTGCAATTTTTTGTGATTGCAATCATTTTAAAATCATAATTATAAATCATTACTATAAATCATTACATAAAATAATTATTGTTAAAATCAGTTTTTATAGAAATTCTTGAATACAATTAATTTTAATGCAAACATTCAATATTACACACTTGATATCTAGTGGTTGTAAACAAAAATTGACATTGTTGGATATTCAAAATTTCCAGAGTCAGCTCTGTTTACAGAGTTTTATTTGAAGATAACGAAGATTTTAATCGCCATTGCTGAATTTTATTGCAAACAAATCGATTGCATTCAAATAATTTTATATGAATAGATTTCAAAAAATTCATTCAATCTTTTTTATTTTCAGTAGAAATCATACAATAAATTTTCCGATTTATTTTTTTTTTAACTGTACTGTTTTAATAGAAAATAAATCTTTTTTCTAAAAAGAAAATTTTTAATACAAAAAAGCTACTAAGCAACCAGTGAAATGCGCATAGAAGCTAGCTTTCCCTTAACAATAAATTTCAGTGTATTTATCAAATATGAGAAAATTGGGAATTTAGCACGTCATACGGAAAACTAATTAAAAAAAAATATATATTTCTCTAAAAAAATAGCTTTTAGTAAAAAAAAACCCCTTTTAATAAGAAGTACATTTTTAGTAAAAAGTACTTTCTTGTATATACCAAAATTAAATGTCTTTTTTGTAAAAACTAAAAACTTTTTTTAAATGAAAAGTACTTTTCTAATATTAAAGTACACTTTTAATAAAAACTAAAATTTAAAAAGAGTATCTGCTTAAAAAAAAAGTTTATTTATAACAGAATACAAATGTATTTTTATTTATTATTAAAAGTGTTTTGTGTTTTAAATAAGTTTCTTTTTAATAAAAACTTAGCTTTGTAACAAAAAAAGAATTTTGGGATAAAAGAAAGTTCTTTTGAAAAAAATTTTACTTTTAATTAATAAAAAGTCTTTATTTATATAAAAAAGTATATTTTTTTGTAACTTTTAAAACAGCTTTTTCAATAAAGATCAATAAAATGAAGTACCTTTTTCAAAAACAAAAAAAATTAATTTAAATTTACCTTTTCAGTATAAAAATTAATTTTTTTTAAAAAATGTACGTTTTTAACAAAAAACTTTGTACAAAATTTTAAGCAAAAAATTATAATTTTGGTAAATAATTGTTTAACCTTTTTGATAGGAAGAGCATAACATAAATTGGTGACGGTATGCACCGATTCTTATAAAATTTTGCACAAATTCGTTTTACAGGATTAGAAATCATACTTCTAAGTTTTGTTATGATCAGTTCATAATATACCTTATCCCCATATAAAACCCACTCTAAGAAAAGACTTAACTTAGTACGCCTAAAATCGTAACGAGTAATGCTATTGTAGTAAAATTCTTACTTTGGGTAGGGTATATTAAAGATTTGTCACAGCCGAATATAAGTACTTTTACTTGTTTACAACTGTTTTTATTTTAAAACCACTTTTAATAGTAAAGTGCGTTAGACACGTTTTTTAAGCGTCAACAAATAAGAAAACTTTAAATTTATTTCAGTCTTTTTTTAAGCTTTTGTATTTGTTTATATTTATTTCATATAAACCAAGTTAGTCAGCATTTATACAGTTAAATACCTCGAAGAAAAAAAGTTGTTATCTCTTATGTCAATGTGGCTTAAGCGTTTTTAGGCCTTTGGCGGTCTGTTTTATTTTTTTTTAATTTTTTTTATGTGTAAAAAAAATTTTATTTTTAGGATTAAATGATCATAAAGTATTAAGATTTTTTATAGACTTTTTCGCTATTTATTTAGTTGTGTTTATTTTTTCTTTGAAATACAAGTAGTTTTACGTTTTAGTATTTTTTTTTATCAAAATAGTTGTGCTCTTTAATCAAACAAATAAACAAATGGCTTTAATTATGATAAATGTTCTAACTATTTGTGTTAAAAATTGCTGTCAATGTTTGTAACTGATAAAGGCAAATTGTTTTCGTTAAAATATTTCGAATAACAAAGTGGCGTTTAAAGACATTAATAAAAATTAAAAAATCTTATAGCATAAGTATTAATTTTTACTTGTTTATTTCGAAATTCAAATCCTTTTATTTATTTCGATTTTTTCTTTTAAATTTTACATAGAAGAAGTATTACACGTAACTGCCACAATAAACTTTTGCTTTTCTTCTTTGTTTTTGTATATAGACATATATTTTGATATATTAACTTAATATGCCATTTTATATATCTATTTCTTGAAACTCGAATAAGCTCAACTCGTAAATAACGCTAAAAACAACAACAAAACACTTACACAAAAAGGAAATACGGCCAGAGCGAACAATGAACTTGTGCGCTTGCGCGTGCTTTTACAAAAACTTGAGCTTAAAGCAAAACAACAACAAAGCGAGATTTTTTTGTAGTTTTCGATTTCAGGCAAAATGTGCGCCTAAGAAAAAATAAACGTCTTAGTGGATATACATATGCAAAAGATTCTTTTCCTTGGCACAAACAAACCAAAAAACCAAAACAGGATTTTGAAAATTTTGTATTCAAAAGAACGATATTTCAAGTACGTGTGTGTCTGCAAGACATTGTTGCAGGTGCGTAAATAAATGGATTCAAAAAGGTGTCTGTGTATTGCTAAGACAATGAAGTATAGTAAGCAAAAAAAAAAACACTATAATAATGATAGACTGACCGACACAAACAGCCAACATTAAAATCGCATTTTGGTTCTTTTTTTTATTTTTTCTTTTATTTCTCAAACATAAATTATCCATTACAATGAAAAAAAAATATGGTATTGTTGGATTGTGTATGTGTATAGATTTAAAAAAAAATTCGGACCTTAAAGTAACAAATTTTTTGCGCCGCTATGAAAAAAACAAATTTATATTTGAAGTGTGGAAAATGTTACCAAATGATCGATCGATATGATGCAAAATTTATAAAATAAAATCAAGTTTTTGTTTATGAAAAAGTTTTTACACTTGAGATTATTCTTAGATAATTTTTAAGCAGAAAATGGAAAAGTGCTTTATGCAACATTGTTGGTTTATCAGTTTAAAGCAGTTTTAAATCTTAATGAAGCGAACTTTAAGTAATTTTGAAAGATTAAAAAAAACTAAAACAATTTTTATTTCAGTAAAAACCTCTTTTTTAAAAAAGTCCTTTTTTAAGAAGTTAAGTTTTGAAAAACATTGAAAACATGTTCAAGTAAGTTTTTGGAATGTGTTTTTAAGCACTTTTTTAGTATCGAAAAGTTACTTTTTTATTCAAATGTTACTTTTTTTATTAAAAGATTTAAAGAAGCAAAAAAGCCATATATAAAATAGTACCCTTTTATTGAAAATAATCGAAACTTTTTTTATAAAAAATACTCTTTTCTTGAGAAGTTTTTTTTTATAAAAATGTTAAGCCAGTATTCATAAAAATATTTTAAATTTAATAAAGGCTAAATTTAATAATCGTTTATGAATACAGGGTGAACTGTTTAAAAAAAAATTGTTGATCCATAAAAAATTAAATATTTTATTAATAATTTTAATTA
The DNA here is from genome assembly GCA_963931875.1 of Pollenia griseotomentosa. Lineage (NCBI taxonomy): Eukaryota > Metazoa > Arthropoda > Insecta > Diptera > Polleniidae > Pollenia > Pollenia griseotomentosa. The sequence goes on from OZ007563.1 coordinate 90,269,184, forward strand.
ATATAAATAGTTCGATCGTTTTTGTTGAAGATTTTTTATGGAAAGTTAAAGAATAGAACAGACTTTTTATTGAAAATATATTTTTAATAAAAAAAACTTTTGTTTAAAAAATTTTTTTATTTATTAAAAATATTTATCAATAAAAAAACGTCTGTCAAAAAGTAGATTGAGTTCGTGAAGTAGGCGGGAAACCTTAAACACAAAGACATTATAAATTTGTGTATATGTGAAGAAAGATAAAAGAAAAAGTAAATAAACGTGGGCCAGGGTAAGGGAAGTGGGCGTGTCACATTTGCACAAAGACAATATAGATTTCTTTATATCTGGCGAATGGTAACAATAAAAGTAACCCCACTTTGTAGAAAAAGCTTGGTTGTAAATACACAACAGTAAAAATAGTGGGCGTGGCACCGCAATACAGCAATACAAGCAATAAAGATTTCTGTATATCTGGACAACGGTAACAGTAAAAGTCATCTGTACAATATATAACAAGTAAGATAGTATAGTTGGTCAAGCCCGACCATATGATATACTACACCACCGGCAAATTTTTAAGAGTTTATGCTATTTGGGACCCATGTGCAGTTATGAACCCGCCAGAACAAATTTTTGGTAAAATGTTAAGACTCTTGTTAAATTTCTTTGTGCTAATCAATATTAAGATATTTGCATCTATATAATATTTGTTTGCCTTTAAGTTATTTAAGGGAGGGAATTTAAATATGACCTATGTCAAAGTCTGGACCTTCAACAGATTATTTCTGACACGACTTAGTAGCTATCGCCAATGTTACTGTCGCCAAATTTTATGTCAATACAATTAAAACAATTAAAAGGTAGTTCTGGCATTAAAAGCTATTTTTAGGAGTACACAGAAAAAATTCTCTAACATTTTTCACTAATTTAAGCATTAATAAAAAATATAATCAGTTTTGATTAAAAATTTAATCAAGTGAATTAATCGTTTAATCAAATTAAATTAACGTTTAATTAATACTATTAACTGGTTTAATTGATACAATTAATTTGTTTACTGGTGCAAATTTAATTAATTTTTTAATTAACATCACAAATTTTTAGTTAAAATCAATGTTTAATTTTTTTCTGTGAAGTATTGGTTTGGAAGCTATGGTCAAATATGGAACGATATTTGATAAGATAATTAAGATTTCAATAGAATAAATTGGTCCCATTTTAATCTATATACCAACAGAATAAGATGGTTTATGTTCACAAAGACTTTATTCCAGAAAGAAACTTGTATGGGGTCTATACGAAAGTATGGACCGATTGTCATTATTTTCAATAGGCTTATTGCACTTTGCATCCAAGGTTAACATTGACAGCCAGCCAGCCTGCTATCCGGACCGACAGACATTATTAGATCGAATTAAAAAAGTGATTCGGAGTCGATCAGTATACAAACAGGTGGGGCTAGGGCAAATATTTTAAGGTGTTACAAGCTTCAGAACACACCCATAAAACCCCCTCCACCAGTGTGGTGGTGTAAACATTGATATTGTATTAAGCTATTTACGTACATACATTCACAATTTATTTTTGACTATATTTTTGACTTATTATTTCAAAATTCTTTATAAATTTCGGAATTTGTACAGCCCATGTAAGATTTAAAATAAAAATGCTGAACAGTACCCATGTTCTGTAACTTTAGTGAGAACTTCTCGCATCGAAAAGATGTGAAACAAAATATTCCATCGTTTCTCGAAAAGTGAGAAAAAAGTGTGTCTGTAACTTATGTAGAAAACTATCAAAAGAGATTACGTCGTTACGTTATAAAAGTCATAACATTGCACTCGAAGCCGATGTGACATTGCAGACGTTGAGGACGCCAGTCACACATATAGTTAACGGCGACCAAAATTTACTAGAATTGAAAAATTTTCAACGACGGCGGCGAAAATACAACCGTCGGCCATGCCAAATAATGTAAAGTGCGACTTTAATGTTTGTTGTTTGTATTCGAGCTTTGAAAAAATTCGTATATTTTATAAAAATGGTAAAAGAAAATAATTAAACAATAAAAAAAGGACCAAGAACATAATTTTATTATTATTATTCTTTGCAATATGCATTTTTAGTTGTTTTTTATTGTTAAAATTTTTTTCTCGCCCCATTTTTATTCGTGAGTTTTTTTGACAGTCCAAAGCGGGAACTTTTCTCACCAAAATGTTACAGACACCCTTTTTCTGTAAATTGGCGAGTAATTTAATTGCGTGACAGCTTGTACTCGCCAAAAAAAGTTACAGACACAGTTTAGTGAGAAAAACAGCTGTTTGTTTCAATATACGGCATTTTTGTTCTATTTCACACATTTCAATCGAAAAGTTTCTCGACACGAGAGTTACAGAACATGGGCACAGATTCCTCTTGCAAAATCTAAAGTGATTTTGATTTACATTATTCAATTTAAATCATCTTGAATAGGTATTTACAATTAAAATTGCCCCTAATTAAAAACACTAATTAACAACTCACTTCTTTTTTATTGTACCCCTTAATTAATAATACGAAGCGTTCCAAAATCATTAACCAAAAGTATCCAATAAAATGTTGAAATATATGACTGATGATCAATCATGACATCTTCATTTAATGAAAAATACATTTTTAATGATGGAGATATTTTAATTATTGAATGACGAACGTTTAAACCGAACAGCATCTGTTTGTCGTTGGTCTACAAAACTTGTATGACATTTTAAAGTATTTTTTTTATTTTTAAGCAAAACTTTGAAAACAAAATGCTTATAAAATGCACAGACAATCAAATTGGAAACATTTAAATGTATAGTTTTATTTTTTTTAATAAACAAATTTAACATAAAACTAAAAATGCTGAGTTTAGGCAAACAAAAATAGCTACACAAAATTTAATAATATTTAAGAGGGCAACTTTTCAACTGGTGGAGTCTGATCTGCCACTATTGTGAACAAATTAATAGGAGTTTTTTTTTTTTTTTTTTGTAATATTTTCTCGATAATTAACATGTCTTTGACTAGATTACATTTTTTTTACTTAATAAATTATGTTGTTGAATATCACTGATTTTATTTAAAAAAACAATAACAAAAGATTTTATTCAAAGTCCCACACCCACCCATCATGTCAAGTTGACAGTTGGTGTATCAAGTTAAAATGTAGGCCCTCAGAAATAATAACACAATAACAAAATAAATAAAAAGCAATCTGTTAAATCAATAAAATGAACATTATTTTTTCCTGCAAAGAACAAAAAAAAAAAAAAAAGAATTAAATAAATAAAATTGTTGTGCACTTTTTTGTTCATATTGAAAAAAAGAAACTTTATATGACATTATAATCTTGTTTGCTGGTACATAAATGCATTTTGCGGTCATAAACTTTATTTGCTTCGGCATTTTGTCAACATTTAACTTTAGTTCTATTTTTTTATATTCATATATTTTTAATTTTCTTCTATCTACAGACGATTTTTCAATGCTACATGTTGGTATAAATAATAAAGCAGATATACGGGTTGCACATCGGGTACTTGTTCAACGGCCTGGAAAACAGGAACCTAGAGATGGGATGTCAAAATTGAGAATGCAAAAAATTTTGTCTTTAGAGATTTTTATATCCACTCTTAAAGTTTGCGTTAATTTGAAATTGTTTTTACTATTTTAAGTCTTAGGGAAAAAAATCGAAAAAAAAGTTTTTAATTAGGAGCAAATTACTATACTCAAAACCAAATTAAAATCGAAGGAATCTTTTAAATGATTTTTTTTATTATTATTCTAAATAAGAGATCTGCCAAAGTATATTTGCATACCCGAAGTATACGTGCGTTGGCAAGCCATAAACATTAACTTGCTGCATCAAAATAACGAAAAGAACACATATCTCAAAACAACAAAATTATAGGACAAAATAAGTAAGAAAGTATAGTCGGTCAGCTCGACCGTGGAATACCCTACACCACACAATTTAGAGACAAATATTCGAAAGCGTACCCTATTGGGACCCATGGGCAGTCATGGATCCGCCAAAACAAAATTATGTTATGAAGTTAAGATTATATATATATGAAAGCTCGTATGAGGGCTATGTGAAATTATGGACCGATGCCCATTATTTTCAATAAGCTTTGTCCTTGTGACCAAATTTCATCAAAATGCCTGTCGTATTTTGGTACTCACCTTACTTTCTTAAGAACACACACGAGCTGAAAATTTCATGTGATAAAAAGTTGAACATGGTCTTCATGTTAAATGAAAGAGAAAAGAACGTCACGTGTACAACAAAAAGTTATTCAATTCATACATCTTATCTACATATCAATATTTTGAAAAAATTTTAAGGGATCACTTGTTTTTACCAAAACGAATGTTTGCAGAAAGAATTTTGACTATTCGGGAAATAACTTGTCGAGCTTTAGCTCAAAATTAACAAATTGGGCTTTCTAAATACGCTACATCTGCGTCACCAGGGATGATAGGGGCTTGTTCAAATACTTATGGAATGGCGTTATCTTTTAAAAACACATTTTTTGTCACGGTAGTTTTTTCAAAAAAGGTCCTAATCCCGTAAAAACAGTCTCCGATGTGTAATGAATGGTTGGCATGTTATTATTTAGTTTGTAATTCTGTTTTTTTTTTTTGTGTTCTCTGCTTACTCTTAACACACATTCATGTCATATTTAAACGTTTTGCTTTTTGCTATGTACTGAATTGAAAAGGGGGTGTACCCGTGAAGGGAACAAGGTGTACTCATGAATTGTACTTGTTTTCATTTCAGTAATTTTTTTTTTTCAACTTTTTGCGGCTTTATTTGTCGATTGTCATTTTATATGAAAAGTGTCAAACGCCGCTGAACATATTATTGTGATGTTAATGTTGTTGTTGCAATGCGTATTGTTTTTAATGCTGGAGTGTGTGTGTTTTTATATATATTCTTGTGCTCTGTGCACCGCCGAGACATGACAAGTAATGTCTGTCTGTCTATCTGTCATACTCGTATCTCGTGTTTTTTTGTAGGCCTGATAAAATAAACTTGGCTACGGATAGTAGAATTTTGTTTTAGTTTTTAATACCCACACCACAATAGTGGAGAGGTATTATGAGTTTGTGCTGATGTTTGAAACACCTTAAACTATTAGACCTTGAACCATCTTTTAGTATACCGATCGACTTAGAATCGCTTTTTTTATTGATCTTACGTTGTCTGTCTGTCCTGCTGGCTGGCTGTCAGTCCATATAAACCTTGTATGTGAAGTACGCAATTTTGGAGATCATTTGATGAAATTTTGTAAGTATGTTCTAATTGTCACAAGGAACCAAACATGCGGTGAGAATCGGTCAATAATATCCCATAGCCCCCATGGGGGCATGCATGCTAGCTTCTTTCCGTTAAAAATCCTTGTGTCCATAAACCATCTTATTATGTTGCAATTTAGATTAAATTTGGTCCAAACTTATCATAGCACCGAAACAAATACTACTCCCGAAAAGGGGTTTTTAGTGCCATCACTCTCTTATAACTTTTTGTATTGACAAACAATTTGGCGACTTTTACGATTGCTACTATTTCAATACAAAGTATTGTGCTGGTAGGTCCAAAATTAGCCATAGATCCCATATAAATCCTATCCTAAAATCACCATCCTAAAACCACGTATGGGTCAACAAATCTCAAATAGATAAATGTAAATAAATAATATACAGTACAGAGAACCTTTACATGAATCTTAAACTTCCATGTCCATGTCCATGATTGCCCTAGGTCCACAAAAGGGTATAGTCTCGAAAATTTGTTTTTAAATTTCGTGGTGTAGGGTATTATATGGTCTTGCTGTACCGAATATTCGTTCCTCCTTTTTTTTTGGTTTTTTATTGTATATATTGTATATATTTTACAAAACAAAATTACAAAAATAACAACAAAATATGAAGACTATAAAGTAGTAAAAAAAAAACATTTTTTTATTTAAACAATAAAAAAAAATTAGGTTCGTGTGTTTGAAAGATTTAAGTTTTTAAAGTATTTCCCCCGGTACAGCGTCTGTTATTTTTTAAGGTTTGTAGTATTTTTCAATATTGCCTCAACATTTTAAATGATTAACATTAAAATACCTATTTGATTTTAAGGTAAAATAGCAAAAGGCTTTCGAAATATTAATGACAATATTCACATAAAGAATTACTAGTGGCATTTTTTTTTTTGGAAAATGGAATAAAAAGCAAAGAGATCTAGAGAAATGTTTTCAAATTAGAGACTTTTAAGGTCAAATTTTAGTTAATCCTAAAACCGATATCTAAGTACCTACTTTGAATAGATTTATTTAGTCTTTGTCTCTACTTGGATCTTAAATCATTCACTTATATTTATTTTTTCTTTTCTCTTCTATTCAAATTGTTTTAATATTAAGAATTTCCTTAAAAAAAAATTGTAGCAGGAAGTAGTAAAAAACAATATCTCAATTAACATGCCAAAAATATAAAAAACGAGAACAGAAGGAATGATGATGAAACAAAAAATTTATTTTCAAGCTCCATAATCAAACTCATTAAAATAACGTAAAAATGCTTTTAAACAAAAAAAAAAAAAAAAATTAAAAACAAAATTCATAAGAAATTTGAAACAGAAAAAAACACAACAGAAATTCTGAACACAACCCCTGAAAAGAAATAAAGGTAACGCACAACAATACCGAAAACTACACTTAAAAAGGCCAAGGTTTTTTTTCTGAAAGACTACGGCCAAATCATCAAAGTGGAAAGAAACGACACAAAAACACTAATTTAGAAAAAATTAAGCCAAGAAAAAAACTGAAACTATAAACTAAATATGAGTTCTAAAAAAAACTAAAAAAGAAAACATTCAAAACTGAACAAAAACATAGTCAGTCAATGGATTTTAGAGTTAATGATTAAAAAAAAAAAAATTAAATACTACTTTTACTACAAAAATGAGGCCGACTGGCATGTGGCCTGGTTTAGGGTGGCCAGTTGCAAGGGTTTTAAAACTAAAGTTTTCGTTTGATCTTGGAAAGTTTATCTGCAACATATTTTTGCCGCGCTAGTTTACAAGTTTTACAATAAATAACTCTGGAGTAAAAATTTCTTAAGGATATTAGAAATTTAATATACATTTACATATTATGATTACAAACAGAAAACTAGAAGTTTATTTTAACTCTTAAGTTGGAAGTCCACACCACGCGCTCTGCGCGTTTGTTTCTTTTTTGAAAATTTTTTCAAGACGCATGCTAAAGTAGAAAGTAGGATTAGTATATGCATTCTACACGTTGGCTGTGTGACTTGTCTATACAATTTTACACTACTACTTTTTGGATTGATTTGGACTGAAATTTTGGGCAAATTCAAAGAGACCACAAAATCCATAAGCATTTTCTGCTGCTATTTCGCTAGTTAAGAGTATTCGAACATTATTAGAAAATAACAATAAATTAATAAACTAAGATTCGGAATACTTCAGAGTCCCAAAAATTGGCGACTTACGTAGCAAAAGCTCTGAATAAAAGATTTGAGTGTTTAGAAAGTAAAGAAGTCTATTGTATTGTATCTACAATTTTTCACCTTCGAAACAAACCTAGAAAATTTCAAAGACAATGGACTGCAACCGTATCGGAAAATCGTCTTATTAAGCTACGAAAGTATTGAAGACACGGTCCCCCTACACCTAGTAAAGACTCTGATTAGTCTACAAGAACTGACCATTGAAGCGTTTGTAAAAAAAAGAAATTTAAAAAAGGATGATCCTCTGTCTATCCTACTCTGTGGTTCAGCCTTAGAAGTAGTCTAGAGATACCTTTGGTCTTATAATTTTTCTAGAGACACAGATCCGCTTGTTTACTGGCGCAGATAAATGTTATACCCAAAATTGAGGAACATGGCGTAGAAATACTCAAGTTGGCAAGTCTGCTTCAAGTGGAGTTGCGAAATCGTCTATTTCCGAAAAAATTGAGAAAACTTTATTTTCTCACAATGTTTGTTTGTTTAAAAAGAAATTTATTTTTGTTAATTTAATCATGAATTCAAATTTAATTTGTTGTTTTTAAAATCATATTCAAATCCGTTTTAAATATAAATAATCTCTTGCACTGTTATTTGGTATAAAAAATTACTTCACTTTAGTTTTGTTGATTTTACCTTGAATTCAAATTTAATATTCGTATCAGTATCGCCATTTTTCGTTACCTCCCTAATAAAATAGGTTTTTAATTCTTCAAATAGAGAATCGAATTTCAACCAACACATTTTAAAAAAAGAAATGAAAGGTTCGAAGCCAAATAGATCTGTTGTTCTAACAATATGGGTTTTGCGATTTTTTCATTTATTTATTTATTTTTGTATTTATAAACCAGTTTACAGGATATTTAAATATTTGATGTTGGTTGGATATTCTAAATAGCCAAGCGAAAAAGTAAAAACATATTTAAGTTAAGAAGTAAAAGAACCGATTAATTGAAAAAAAAAAATTTTTTATTGTTAAGAGTCTTTAAACTTGTTGCGAAAAATATAATTTTTGAAAACCGGTTATCAGTAAACTGGTCTCGACTAAGTAATTTTTTTAGAATTTTTTTTTAATATTTTTATAATTCCCAAAAGAAATAAATACTCAAGCTCGAGGTCATAGGTTTTTTAATAAATGTTGTGCAATCATGATGATGGTAGTAAACACTACATAGCTAATAAGAATTTTTGTGTAATTTTTTATTATTTTTTATTACAAGTTTAGTAAGTTCTTGTTGCTATTGTTATTACTGTTATTACTGTTTGGATTTTTGTGATCTTTATGTTTATATTGATGTTTTAAACTTATGTATATTGTTGATTTGTTTTTAGACTATCCCTGATGATGATATTCAAGGAATATCGAAATATTGGAGTTATTTAAATTAATGAAATAAAAAACATTTATTAAAAAACCTATGACCTCGAGCTTGAGTATTTATTTCTTTTGAGATTCCATTAAAAAAAAGGTCGAATAAAAAAACCATATTTTATTTTTATAATTCCTTTTTATTTTATATATACAAAGGCCAGTTTTCCTTTTGAATTAGTCCTTCTGGTCACCTCGAAATTGTAAAGCAGACGCCATTGACTTTACAACAAACACATACACAGACAAACTGAAATCAACCAAGAAAAAAACTACAAGATAATGTGAAATAAAAGGCGTTAACACCACTGAAAAGAACTAAAAAATTACAATAAAACCAACAACAACTATAAAAAAAAATTCAGCCGAAACCGACTTACAAACTGACTGGATTCTTATTTTATTTTTTCTGAAAGAATTAATGGCTTTTGTAAATTTTTAATACGAACAATATTACAAAAGAAGCAGCCAGCACATACTTGGAAATATATAAAACAAAACTAAAAGACAAACTAAAAAAGGGCATTCCTGAAATGCATTTTTATGGTTTAAAGCAGCAGCCACTGCAGCAGCATACAGCGGCAGCTTGGACAAAAGATACAAAAAAAGAACAAAAAGAAAACAGCCGGTTGTCAGACAACCTTAACCAAATGCAAAATATGCATAAAAAACTGTTCTTAGTTCAAGATTCAGTTTATTTTTTTTCGAAAACTCTCTAAGAATTTTTTAAAAGAGAAAAAAAGAGGAAAATCATGTTTTTTTTGACAATTTAAAGATGATGATAGTCTTTCTTTTATTACGGATTTTCTTTTATTTTTTTTTTTTTTTAATAATACGTAATGAAATTTTTAATTCCAACCGCGAGGAGGTCCAAATTTTATAAATTGTATACATTGGTGAAGAAATAAGAATTAAACCAAAAACTATGAGTGTGAAGTTGCATGAATGAGTTTTAAACGGCAGTGGTTATTTAAGAAATGAGGTTTTAAGATTTTGAAAAGGTGTTAATGAACTTTTTTGGAATGTATTTAAGAATTAGGAAGTTTTTAAGGGTTAGAGAAACATTTATGGCTATCATTAGATAAAAGAAGCATCTATTAGATTATTTAATTATAAATACTTATTAACATGTTTTCAATATTACTCATTTGAAAAGTTATAATCTGTCAAAGAAATGAATTGCGTTCTCGAAGGTTTTATTTGACCCCCCGGTTTTGGTTTTTAAACAAAGTTTAGTTAAAGTTTAGTCGAACCGTGTCGTAAGGTACCCACCGACTACACAATATTATTGGGTACTTTATTTCTATTATATTTTTCGTTTTGCTCTATACTATTCTACTAACTATGCAATGTACAGAAAAATATATGGCGCAATTTTAAGTGCAATGTGTGCAAAAATAAAAAAAAACCAAAGCATTTGCTTATTATACAATATTGTCAATACATTACCTAACATTTTATTATACACACAGCCAATTTTTTTCGCAGTATAAATTACAGTATTTATCGCGTATTTGCACACCGATTAGAAGCATTTCACGCTTATTTTTATCCAAACTTGTACAAATAGAGTTTGCTATTTAATACTCCGCATCACAGTTTTAATGAAATGTATTAAAAAAAATTCTTTTATAAGCATCGTTTCAAACTTGAATCAGGTGTGATTGCAGACCCATGTGTCTCAGTTAATGAAGTAGAAATTGTTGGAAAAGTGTGAAAAAACTTGAATCAAATACAATAAAAACATACAACACTTATTTGATCAAAACTAAATTTGATAAATTTAAATCAAACTTTCAATGTATTCATGCACTTTTGAAGCAAGTAAAATAGCTTTTTTGTATATGAGTCATTCCATGTCAGACCGAACACCTTTTTTACACCACCTCTTCCGATTTTCTTTAAATTTTCCAGACGTATTAAACATAAAAAAATATTTTACACGTGTTTCGGGAAAAAAATTAAAAATTTTTTTTTAAAAAGTTATTTGCATTTGAAAATCGTCAAAATCGTGAAAAATCTTCCGACATGAAAACATTTAAACTAATGTTTTTATAAAACTAGTGAATGGATTTTGAAGTTCAATACCTTATTTTAAAGGTATTTGAACCTTCTTTTTAAAAAAAATATTATTTTTTATAAATTAATTTTTTTTTATTATTAAAATTTGGGTTTTTTACTTAATTTCTGTTTTCCACAATCTTCGAACAAGTCGAAAAATCTGAAAAAAATATTTTCTCAAAGGTTAATATATTCTTAACAATCCCTCAAAATTTCAGAGTGGAGGTCGAATGGATTCTATTTTTTTACGATTTTTTTCCATTGCATCACCACAAAAAAATTACATTTTATATACAAACATTTTATTTTCAAGCATGTTAACGAAAATGTCAACGCATGTATGTATGTGTGTATGTATTCAAAAACACACAAAATTTGATACTTAAGTAAATATTTAATCAAAATTCATATTGTTCTGGAGATTTGTTTGTTTTACTTTTTCTATTTTGCCAATATTTCTATTTTGACCAATATTGACAATCCAATCAATACCCCGACTACTTTTTATCAATGGGTTAAACAAAATGTTAAAAACATAAATTGCGAATTTTTTAGTACGGAACAATATAATAAGCAGGAGAAAAAACTTAAAGAACGGTTTACTAAATCAAAAATGATACTAGGTACTTTAGGCTACCATGCGTTTTTTCCGTACCAAGAGAGACAAATTAAAGTTCATACTACATCATTTGCAGCTGATTAACCCAAAAACCTTAATTTTATAATTATAATTATAATTTTATTAAATTTTTTAAAGAAACGAACTGAGTGTACCATAAAAATATTGAAACATGTGAATTCGTTATTACTAATGGGTAGTTAGGTATTATATTACGAGTAAGTGGTTACATTTTAGTTATAAAGAAATGCGAGGGTAAGGATTTTAACTTATTACCAGGTAACGTGTTCCGTAATACCAACCTATTACCGAGTTTTTGCTGGGATTTACTTAAGTATCAAATTTTGTGTGTTTTTGAATACATACACACATACATACATGCGTTGACATTTTCGTTAACATGCTTGAAAATAAAATGTTTATATACAAAATGTATTTTTTTTGTGGTGCTGCAATGGAAAAAAATCGTAAAAAAATAGAATCCATTCGACCTCCACTCTGAAATTTTGAGGGAATGTTAAGAATATATTAACCTTTAAGAAAATATTTTTTTCAGATTTTTCGACTTGTTCGAAGATTGTGGAAAACAGAAATTAAGTAAAAAACCCAAATTTTAATAATAAAAAAAAATTAATTTATAAAAAATAATATTTTTCTTAAAAAGAAGGTTCAAATACCATTAAAATAAGGTATTGAACTTCAAAATCCATTCACTAGTTTTATAAAAACATTAGTTTAAATGTTGTCATGTCGGAAGATTTTTCACGATTTTGACGATTTTCAAATGCAAATAACTTTTTAAAAAAAAATTTTTAATTTTTTTCCCGAAACACGTGTAAAATATTTTTTAATGAAGACTTCGTTCTCAAATTTTGAAAGACATCGGAGACATCAAAGTCAATTTTTAGCAAAAATCGTACGGTTTGACATGGAATGACTCATATGCTGATAAAATTAAGCATGTTTTTTATAAGCACAGTATATGCCAACAAAACAACTTCAATCAAACATCAACTTTTGGGAATTAAACAGCTTTTCTAAGCCTAAATAGCCATTAAGCATTTTGATACTTAGAAGACCATATAAAGGGTGTTTTTTATAGAGTGACACAAGTTTAAATCATAATAAAACAAAGCAATATATTTTTTTTTTTATCAATGAAACGGGCTTTACTGGAAACAACATTTTATGAAATTAATGTTTAAATATGATTTCTGCCACGGCTGACGCGTGGAAGGTGCAATCTGGAACACAAAATTTCAACAACTTTTCGCAGCCTTTGCGGCTGTATTTCGCCGATAACTTTTCGAATGTTTATTTCCAGGTGTTCCATTGTTTTTGGTTTATCGACGTAGACAAGTGACTTAACAAAGCCGCAAAGAAAATACTCCAATGGGATTAAATCATACGATCTTGGTGGCCATTTAGTTGGTCCATTACGTGAAATTATTTTTTCATCAAAAGTTTCTTTGAGTAAATCAATGGTAGCGCCCGCTGTGTGGCATATGGCTCCGTCCTGTTGGAACCACATATCAGCAAGATTAATGCCACGTAATTGAGGTACGAAAAAATTTCGAATCATGTTTCGTTCACCATTGAGAGTAACATATCGTCCACCATCGTTTTTGAAGTCATATGAGTCAATGACTCCACCAGCCCATAAAGCATACCAAACAGTAATTTTCTGTGGATGTAATGGTGTTTCGACAAAAGCTTGTGGATTCTCCTCACTCTAAATGCGACAATTCTGCTTTTTTACTTACCCAATCAACCAGAAATCGGTTTCATCGGAACATAAAATTTTTAATTTTTTTAATTTTGAATTGAACAATTATTTTGATTAAAAATTTTCACGATTTGCACGCGTTGTTCTGGTGTACGACGATTCATAATTAAATTCTATAGCAAACTAAACAATGGGTGCTCAAAAAAATCAGTGATGCCAACTCAAAGTTGTGACACTCTATAAAAAACACCATTTATAAGTGCTGGTTCACACACGGCAAGTTTGACTCGTCAAGTCTTGAGTTATTAGGAGGGAAGGGAAAAGAGAATGCTATTTCTTTTCCACTCCACAAGACTTGACAAGCCAAACTTGACGTGGGTGAACCGGTTTAAAATTATCAGGGCCTTCCCTTGGCGTGTCTAATACACATTTACAAAATGTTCAATAAAATATCTAAAGATGGTAGTGGCCTGACCCGCCTAAGGAGAAGAGGTAGGGCGGGACTTATCGTAATAGAACAGCGATGAACTCCAGTTGGTCTAGCGTTGGCTAGACTTAAATTTAAGAATAGCTTAGTCTAAGATTGGTCTTATTATCTTATTAACTGTATAAAACATAAATGCAAAACAAAAAACAATTTGCTTATATTATCAGTATTTATTAAACAAACGATCATTTTAAGTACAAACTTTAATTACTTTTAATCATACGTGTGAAATATTTTAAACGTAGACGGCTTTTTTGTTGTTCGAACGATTTCAAAATCCAGTTTTCTTTTTTAAATACCTTTTAAAGCGTGATATGATAAATCATAATTCCCAAAAAATTAATGACAACCAAAGTTCGTGTAATAATAGAAATAAATATTGAAAATGTTTATAGCAACACAAGCAACAATCGAATAATAATTGATAAAAAAGAAGTTACATTTGAGCTTCAACACAAAATTTGAAAGGTGTAAAAATGTACGACTGTCTATTATTATTAATTTTTTTTTTATTTCTTTTGACTTACTAATCGATTTCTTTACATAAAACCACCATCAATCTTTTACATGAGCTCCGAGGTATTAAAAATATATTTAAACATAAAAAAATAACAACAAAATAATTGCTATACGAAAAAAATTAAAAAAAAACACTTAAGAGTGCTATATTCGGCTGAGGCGAATCTTTAATACCCTTCACCTTACGTAATGCAGCGTTTTAAACCCTTTACCCACTAACACACATTATCAAACAGAATTAAAAAATAATATGTTGAGTGCAGTTTTTCGTTTAAAACACATTTCTCTATATAAGCGGCAACTCATTTATGTATAAAAAAGCAAAAAATCTGTACATTAAAATTAAAAAAAAACTACAGGGGATTTTTTGACAAAAATGAGAAGCCGTTGTGTTTTTTGCCTATATCTCAGTCGTTTATGGACCAACCTTTAGAGAAATAACTTCTGTTTTGTTTTACTTATTGATACTTATTTTACTTATATTTACGTATTGATATATTTTTTTATTATATATATTTAGCTGGTGAGGTCTAACTCCATTTGTGAAAATAAAACTGCAAAATTTTTTTATTTCATTTTTCCCGACGTTTCGTGAATTTTATGTTCACTTCTTCAGGGTATTCGTCTATTAATAAATATAAAATAACTTCTGTTTTCATCTTAAAATAATGGTTTTGGTACAATAGAGCGTAGGGCCATCCATATGAGCTAGGAATATTAAATATTGAAAACCAGTCCAAGCGTTCCATTTTGCTACTGGCCCCTTTACAAGTGTCCTCTCGAGTTAAAAGTTTTAGTGCGATAGGGTTTACAAAAAACAAGATATCTTAATAAAATTGAACGCAAATATTTTCTGTATAATGATTTGTTTGGTTCTTAAAATCAGCGCAAATATCATTTGAGCTACTATGGGAAATGGTATATATGATTCGACATTGTAGAATATATTTTTAATTTTCAAACATATAAATTGGCTATCAATACACAACATCTGCCAAAAAGTGGGCTTAATTGGAAAAGTGGGTGCGGGACCTCCTATACAAAGACAATGTATTAACTTGAAGTATTACCCAAAAATCGTTAGCTTTAGAATTCTCTATTGCTTTGTTTGATTTCAATGAGCTAAGTTTGCAAACTTTTATAGTCTAAAAGACTCCACTGAATATTCTCTAGAAATTAGCAAATATTTATGAAACAATATTCATCATACCCATTATCATAATTTTCTTTCTTCTAAAGTTCACATATTCCCAATACTTTTTCATATGTTTTTTGTTATCTGTGTACAATTAACAGAGAAAAAAATACAGTTTTATAGAAACAATAAAATATTTTTATGTGTTTTTTCTCCCATTTACATTGAAAATCAATTAATTTGTTTTACATTTACGAGTGAGTTTGTCTCTTAAACGTTGATAACAAAGAATTTTTATTTAAAATTCTTGGTACTCTCATCATACAAGTACTTTTTATTTGAACTGAAGTCGGTGCTTGTTGTCTTTAAAATTATCAAATGTTTGCATTTTTGTAATTAAAAAAATACTTTTCTTTCTATTCGTTTTTGTTTATTTGCCTATTTTTTGTACAGAAAATGTTATTGATAAGAAATTTTAAATATTTCAAGAATCAAACAATTCTCATAGACTTAAGTTAAGTACGAGTACAATGAACCCCTAGGTTATGAAAACAGGGTTCGAGTGTAAAAACAGGGTAGGGGTAAAATGTAACATAGTTCAAACCTTTTTTGTGGTTATTGATAATAAAATGCAAAGATTTTTGGCAAAATAGTTTAAATTTATAAATTTCTTTAAAGTTAAATATTTTTATTTTAGTTATATTGTTTGACAATTAAGTAATTAATGTTATTTTTCTTTTACTTTTAGTGTATGTTTTCAGCAAATGAAATGGGACAAGTTTATGGTAAGTGTTTTAAAAATATTATTTTTGTTTTTTTTTATTTTAATTTACTTCAGAAACGTTTTTCAAATTAAAATTATTTAATAAAACAAAAAGTCATTTATATAATATTAAAAAATTAAAAATATCTATACTGAGTCCCAAAAAATAAGTGCTTACTATTAAAACTCTGGCACACAGTGTTGAAAAATTTTAAGAAATTTTTCGTTTATGTAAAAAAAGAAATATGAATGTATTACATTTAAAAACAATTTTGATTTTTAGTTGGACTGTTAATTTTTAGATTTTTGATATTCTTTAATTAGGCTCGAGTTCATCAAATTTAATTTTCATTAAATTATTTTCACTGAGGAAGGAATTTACAACTTTTTATTAAAATTTATTGATAATTTTTCCTTGTCTGAGGTGGGATTTGAACCCGGGTTGATTTTAACATGTTTCAAGAATCTTCAGAAAATTTTTGAGTTCTAACCACTGCACCATGGTTGATTGGGCACTGCGGTGCCCACCAGCCAATAGTCAAACATCAATCTTTAACCAGTAGTACTGGTGGTTTGAAATTTGCTGTTATTATCATTTTTTTAAATTTCGAATTACATGTTGCCTCCTTTCCTCTGTTTTTTCGTATTCTTTCTGTCAAGACTTTGTCTTGAAAACCTGAACACATTTGTTAATTATGTTTTTATTTTGTCCACTTTCGTCGACATTTTATTTGTATAAACTAAAGAATCATGTAAAAAATCAACCCGGGTTCAAATCCCAGCTCAGCCAAGGAAAAATTATCTATAAATGTTTATAAAAATTCCAAGTTGTAAAATTCCTTCCTCAGTGAAAATAATTAAATGAAAATTAAATTGGGTGAACTCGAGCCGAATTATAGAATATCAAAAAAAAGTATTACATTTATTTAAAAAAAATTGCTAATACTTTAAGAAATTAATAGTAGAAATTTTCTTTAAATTACTTAAAACTATATTTTTAACAATACAAGTTATTATCTTATATATAGTAACGATGAAGACGGATTCACAATAAAAGCAATATTTTCACTGTGTGCTCACAATAACAGCCTAAAGACACATATTTTCAGCCAAAAAAAATAACACATTTGCAAATTTTGTCCCAAACGTACAAATTATTAGTTTTAAAACTTATTGTAAAAATTTTCAATAATTTAAAATTTTATAAAAATATTTTCTTAATTTTTTAACAAATTTTGTCCACAATTTTGTTAAATAAATAAAAAGACACTACATAACATGCTTTCCAGAAAAAATGAGACAGGAAAAACCAAATTGTTGCTATCATTGTGAATGAAGCTTGAAAGTTAGTTAAACAATTATCAATGTCTTAATAATTTTATAATTAAATAAATTGACCAAAATTAATAAATTTTGTAAACAAAATATGTATTTGAAGTTTTACAGAATAATATTCGGCTAAGCCGAATTAAATTAGTAAAAATTAAATCAGCCATTTGCGGTTCAATCTACCATAAATAATATAAATATGTAACATCTTGGTCCCTTTCATATATAGAGTCTTTGGAAACCCCATTTCAACATACTCACGGAAAAACAAACTGACGAACGGACAGACGGACACAGTTTAATTAACTCCAATACTCATTATAGGTTCTGATATTGATATTGGTAATTCTTTTGAGAATTAAATAAATGCATCCTAAAAATGTTTGTTGAACGTTTAAATTTTATAACTTCTTGTTTGTTAAACTTTTTGAAAAAGTTTGAATAACTCAACATATTAAAAAAAAAACTAGAAAGTTACTTTGGCTTTGATAAAATATCTGTTAGGAGCTTGTCAGAAATGCTCTCAAAATTAACATTAAAATATTTTTATATATATTTCCCTCGACTTTAATAACTTTTTTAAAATTCCTTTGCTAACACTTTAATATTATAAAACATCTTTAAAAAAACCACACACGTTTCGTACATAAAACACTTTCATCACATTCAACAAAAACTACATGCCACCGATCAAAGTAACAAAACCCCGATTCACAACTCAAACCTTTTTATTCTTTTGCTCTTTGCTTTTCTGATGGCCTCGCGGCCAGGCATAGTCTCTAACGTTGTGGTGAGTGAGTGGCGCAGTAAAGTGTTGTGCGAAATATACGGACAAAATAATGTGTAATAAACATCACAAAACACGTAACTTCTAAGAATTATTTTTATTGCCATAGCAGCCAGATACAGATACAAAAGACGCAAAGTTAAACAACTAAAGTGAGGCTTATCTAAAAACTAGAGATCTAATATAAAAAAAGTAGAAAAATAAAATGTTTTAAGGCCACTTCATCCAACCACAACTAATGTGTGATGGTTGGTTTTTTTCATTAAAAGCTGCTTCTATTTGATACAAAACTTGACTAGAAATAGGAATTATTAAAGCAAAATTTTTGTTCTTTTTGAATTCTCATACAAAAAGAAGGAGGTTTCAAAACTGACAGTTTTTTTTTATTTTAAATTTCGAATTGTGAATGGGAAAATTTTTATGTGCGTGCACGCAAGCGTGCTAATTTTGAACTCTTCGATGAGATCATATTTTTTGTTTAAGCAAAAGTTTTCTAAATAAAAACAGAAATGATATCATTCTCCGAACTTAATTATTTATGGTGAGATAGTCAAACCGAAATTTATATTTTAAAAGTACCCACCCTAAGTTCTGCTTCCAATTGATTGGTATGTCCGGCTAAATTGGGTAAGGCGGTCATATTATAGCCCAAACCCTGGCAGGCGGTAACCGTTATAAGTTGACATTGTAATCCATTTGAAGTTTGTGCCAGCAATGCACCACTAGAAGAGGCTGCTATTAATCCTTTTGTGCCACAGATCCAGGTAAAGGCCACTAGGGCTGTTAGCAAATGTTTCAAGATCGCCATTTAGATAACAGCTGTTTTTTTAATTTATCTTAAATAAACTTTAACAGCTGTTTATGAAAAACAAAAATATGTTTTAAATAAAAATTTTGATTTATTTTTTTATAAAATTTTCACTTTGAAGATAATCTTGAATATCATTAACTTTTTGAATAAAATTTTTTTTCGCTTTTAATACATATTTTTCTTTATTTTTGTTGTGTTTATAAAAGTATAAGTAAACACATTAACCCTGTTTGCTATAAGATATTTTTCTATCTTCTCGCCTTATTTTAAGATGTTTAATTTCATAGATAAACAATAAAATTTCACTTAGAACTCGTCATGTTATTATTTCTGTATTTCTATTTTTCTGCCACTAAAAACAATTTTTTCTCGATTTATTTTCTTGATTTTTTTTTCGTTTTACATCCATAAAACGGAACAAATATAAAACATCAAAGACTTTTTGTATACATCGTCTCTATCATCGTTATTTTTTTTTTGTTTGCTTCGATTTTTTCTTTCTTTTTTTCGATTTTAATTGTATTTACGCAAAACTACACACTTTTGATACTCTTTAAATCCCTGAAGCATATAATTTTGATTGAAAATGATCTCTCCTTTTCAGGTAGTCAAGTGGTATGAGCCATAAAAAGTTCGCTTTTCTTTGCAATTATCATACGCACGCAGAGCACTAAAGACTACAAAGAAATTTCACCAAATGTACGAGAATCTAAAAGTTTTGTACATTTGTTAGATATTTATTTATTAGATTGTTTTGGTTTCACGATAGATTTTCGTTATTTTATAAAATCAGCCGCGCACGTTTGTACTCCGTGTTTGCGATACGAACACTTTGAGTTTTACAGGCAAACTGTTTTAGATGGCTGATGTGCAAGCTGGTTTTAATTTTGTTGTGTTATGTTTTATTGAATGGTTTTGGTTTGAACATCTCAGTTTGATCAAACTGTTTTTTTTTAATTTGTTCATACTTATTGAGTGGTATGGGAAAGTAAAATGTAGGGTTAGGTGAGGGAAGAAAGTACCCTATTTTGAATAATAGATTATTGCGAGTAGGGTAAGTAGGGTAGGTACAAGGATGTAGGCGTCAGAAACTTAAGTTAACTAACTGCTATGCAAAATAGCTGAAATTGGAGTCGCCCGAATCAATATAATATTTGGTGTTGTTTCTTATGTTTGTTAACATTCGTGAGACAAAATATCCCTTAAGCTATTTTGGAGTGTATTTAAGCATCTTTGATTTTCTTGTTTATTGCAGGCGGTAATTTTTTTAAGGTTATCAAATTTACATTAAATTTTCTTTAATCATATTGACTCGGTTAAAGTTATTTTAATCCAAACAGTTATTTTATATATGGGTAATTCCAAAGTGTTGAACGTGACAGTCGTACGCACCAAAAATGCAATAACTTTTTAAACAACAAATATTTTTACGTTCTTTTAACCCTTAAATTATAGCTCTAAGAAAGAACTATTATCAATGCTAAAGTTTATGGGGGCGCGATTCTAGGTCAAAGATAATGCAAAAGAAGTAGCGGTACGAACGTGAAAAAACTAGAAGTAGTTTTTGTGGCCATGTATAAAAAGACGTAATTCAGCGAAACCTGGCACAATTTTTTAGTCAAACTACTTTTACTTTTACGTAGCAATGTAACATTAAAATATTTTTGGTTTGATTCCAAATTCTTTTTTTTTTTTTTTTGTTAAAGCCAAAATCTGGTTCGATACGTGACATTTCGAACGTGAAATTTGTTCCATAATAATTCAACTGAATAATGATTAAAAAAAAATAAAATTTACAGTTAATCCGAAGATTACAGACCATGTAAGAGAATTTGTTTGGAATAATTTTTATCAAATATCTCCTCTTTTAAGGAAGATAATATTAAAGAAAACATTCTCACAAATAAGAAATTACGTTTGCACAACTTTGCAGTCTGATTGTTTGTCTAAGTGAACAAATTTATGGGTAAATTTATAAAATTAGTACAATCTTAATATTTATCTATAGCAATATCGTTAAATAAGCAGCTTTGAATAACTTTTAAATTTTCGGTCACGGTGGTCCTTTTGACGGAAATGCATATATGGAACGCACTGCTTTTTATATTATTACGGGATATTGGGAAACCTGCTTTGCAGTATTTTACGATTCATAATAAAACCCCAAATTTTTTATTTTATTCCCACATCCTTGTACCATGTTTTTTAGTCGCCTATACCCAACCATTAACTCCATCAAACTTCACCCAGTTTTATTTGTATGATCATTATTTTACCAATTTCACATACTCGATTCTCCCGCGTACTCCTTGTTTTAGCTGAAAATGCCTCGCCCTTCATATTCCCTATCAGATATGACTAAAGTGCTAAAATTGTAGAATAATATTGCAGTTGTGTTCCTGTTGTTGTTTTTTTATTTATTTATTTTTTTTCAATTTTTCTTATTCATTTCACTTTACAAGTATGTCCCCTCAACATTCATACACCATTTGATTATGAATGCGCACTCTCATCATAATTGCCGGCATAAGTTCTGTGATGTAAAGTTCTTGTTGTTTTTTGTTTCTGTTTCCATGTCAAAAATGGTTTGGGGAAACTTGTGACGATACTCCATAAAAGCCGGTCGGTCGTTCGAATATATTTTTATATTTGATTGGGGTTCGAATGTTTGTTGTAGCTTTAGTTGGCTTTGGTGTGGATGTTGGTATCAGTGTTACCATATCTCTTAAGAAAAACTCTAAATTGTATAGTTTATGTAATTGTACATACATAAGTTTAAAATAAAAAAATAATTCTACTTTTTTAAGATCTTGTAAAATTTGAATGAATTGTTACTTCATGTCATTTTGCAAAAAAAAAAAAAAAAAAAAAATTACGCTCTAAAGAATTTTTTGAATGTTTTAATCTTTTCTAACGCTTAAAGGACACATATCTTAATAGATTTTACATTTCTTTGGTAAATTGGATTGTCATCATCTTTAGTCGCACATATTGCCGTAATTACTGTTACTTCTGAAGAAAATCTTTAGTTCTTAAAATGCCACACAGTGTTTGCTCTTCCATTCGGTAAAATTAAAATTATGCCTTCAGAAATAAGAATTAAAATAACATTTCTATTTAAAAAATGTTAATGTAAAAGCTGCTTAATTTACTCAATTTACAAAAAAAAAACTTCAAAACAGTTTAATGCTTAAGGCTAGTTTACACGGTAATACGTTGCAAAAAATTATATAGAATGAGAAAAATCTTATCATGTAAAAGCAAAATGTATTGAGCAAAAGAGAATAAAGCTTCGTACAGACGCTGGTCAGATCTTACAATGTTGTCATTTTTCTGACAATGATGCTATTGTCAGATTCATTAATTTAACATATCTGCCAAATGAAAATAGCGTACAATGTACACATAGTTGCAAGACATTTTTAGTCAATTTTAATGACAACATTGTAAGATCTGACCATCGTCTGTACGAAGCTTAAGAATAAAAATCTGACAAGCGGTCGGTAAATGGTGTATTTTAACAGCATATATTGAAGGTGGTATCATTTTTATAGAATTACAAAAACAACTAAAATCAACTTAGAAAATTTTCATGTTGTTTTTATAAAAATTGTAAAACTGCAACCATCTGCTTTTTTGTTATTATTTTTGATTTTACTTATACCATCCGTGTAAATATGAAATATACTTACAACAGACTTTTATTTTTTTCTTTTAAACACGGAAAGAAATTCATTTAATTTGATTCTACAATGTCGTATTACTATTGTATTACAGCCTTTAGAAAGCCTGCAAAAAGCAGATAAACATGCACATTTGGCAACGCCGGTTGTATTTAGTTGTCTGATGAGTATGAAGTTCCAACTCTCCGTATTCGTTACGGTATGAATTAGCTTAAGGAAGACACAAAAAAATTTACTATGGCAAAGATGATGACGGAATCCAAGTAGAAGTCAGGCTGAAGAAAAATGTAAAATTGTACATACATGCATACAAACATTTGTTGCTTACATCCTCTAAAGAGCTTTGAAAGTGCAGAGTAGCTTAAGAATGATTTACTTAAGGTTGATAACGAGAAATAAATGTTATGGGACTTTTGGGTCTAAGAGGGACTACTAATATCGATCGAATCGAATGCCGGATATTCTTTTTTTTTTTTTTTTTTTTTTTTTGTTGTTAATCAGAGAATTGCAAAAATCAAACTTTAGTTATATGGATTTTCTCCAAAGTCAATTAAAATTTTCATTTGAATGAATTTTAGTTTTCGCCAATCATAGGAAAATGGATTGTGGCCGAAATTTAATACTAAAATTTTTATTTTAAATTAAAGTGATCAACCCAAATTTGAATTAATATCGATCTTCACTTTAATTTGATTTTAAATGAAAAAAAAAAAAAAAATAAATCGTAGAATTATGTTAATATAATATGTATTTAAACTAGAACTACTACAATGTGTTATTGGCTGTGCCGAATCTTATACACCATCACCATAGTATTTGAAAGCCAGTTGTTCTCTAGCTCATATGGTATGGGCGATATCGTACCAAAATTTTCATTCCGGGAGCATATTTGAGGTCAACATTATCAACCTAGCTTGTTTTGTATGGACTTTGTCGTACCAAAACTCTTTATTCAATAACAATAGACCGATTTTGCTTATTTATAATATTTAATTTACTATATATATAAAAAATATCCTCCTAGCTCATATGGTATGGGCGCTTTTGTGCCAAAATACCTCCGGAGGTGGGGTTTAGCGATCATTTCAAGGATATTTCGCCATTTGGTGTTACATACACCCCCGGGCAAATGAGGTGTATGCATACCTGGGATCCGACAAAGATCGAAAACGACAGGCCTTCTGAAGTTTTCGTGATTTCTTGAGACCGAATTCTCATCAGAGTACCTTCTCATCTGGTGCCACGGGAGTCGGTAGGCCCTGGTGACACGGCATCGGTGTAACTATTGGTTGAGGCCCCCGTTGGTATGCTTCTTGCGGGAAATGCTTTCTGTCTTTCAGAATGATTGCATTTGCGGAGGCTTTACTTTTCTGGTAGAAGGTTGCTTCTATCAAGTGGTTTTCCGGCCGATGGGGGTGCAATTTTAAGGCTTGAACTTACATTGGGCTTCAGCGAATAGCGGCTTTTTAACGAATAGTTACTTTCGGGGATCACGAGGTGGCTGTGGTTTAAACCCAAAGTTGCGAGTGTTGCTAATAATAAAAACTTACTTAAGGGCCGATTAGTTACCACTTGTGAGAAAGTACCATCCCTAGGTGCAGTTGCTGTTCGCAGAAGCTGCTTGATTTCTTACAGCGGTGGAGGTATAATAGTTCTGGCTCCTAAACAGGGACGAGTGTATAATTTTTGTCGGATTATACGCTCGAAATTGCTACCCGTATGTGAAGTATCCGTGTACACACGGGGGCGGGTTGTAAACGCAATGGCTTAAATCCACCATGATATAAGGCCATATGGCAGATGCTCATGTAAATCTGTTTTCACATTTGTGCTAAAACAATTATTTTGTCTTTAAAAAGGTATTTATTTGCTATTATATCAGTCATTTATAAGATGATTTGGTTAATTTTCACAACGATTGTACTTAGTTTATTTAAGGTGAAAATAAATAAATAAAACTCATAGGTTTTAAAAACACTTAAGAATGTAACACAACAAACGTAGATACCCGGCATCGATTAATCAACTTTGCTACTCATAAGGACCCAGAGTAAGTATCGTTGGTCTCGATTTTTTGCAATTTAGCTTTTTTGTGATTCCAATGAATTTCACACAAATACAACTCGTCACAAAAATGTAATGCAATAGTTTAAAAAATAACGGCTTAGCAAGCAATTGTACAAGCAATTTCCCTTTTACAGATTCTATTATGTTTTCACCTTTCCTGTAAAGTTGCACTTATGTAAGTTAGTAGGTCCTCCTACTCTATAGGATTCACATCAATGCCGCAGAAATTACAAACAAAATGACAACCTTTAGTGAAGGGTATTAAAAGCAGTTTAATTATACTTTGGTCAACCAATTCATTCAAATATCTGCCCGGTGATGACTGAATATCTTTTTTTTTTTTTGTGTAGTTTTTAAGATTGAGGGTTCCTTGTGGCTGTTGCAAATTTTTTTTTTTTTTCATTTAATTTTTTACATTCGTTTAATTTTCGAATTGCATGCAGTGGATTAAGAAAATGCGGCATATGCAGCAATTCAATGCAACAACAGTAGTAAGGAAGGGCTGTCGTTTAAGTTGCAACAAAAAAGCCAACGTCTTGGTTGTCTCGTTTGAATGCTTTAGTTGCTTCTCTGCCACTTTAATGCAATGATGCACCTTATATTTTTTCTTTGTATTAGTTTCGATTTGTTTTTTATTCCTCATCGGTTGAGATCATCTTTAACATCATCGATGTGAAACATCATTGGCGCTACTATTAAATATTGTTTTTTTTTTATAATAAATATACACATTTGCTTATGTATTATTTTATTTTGAGATCCTCATCTTTTGCATTTTGAAAGTAGATAGATGCCTGGTAGAGATGTATTTTGTAAGTTTTGGTTTCTTTTGGTCATAATTCAAAGGCTTTTCGTTTTTTTTTTTGTGTTTTAAGAGTTTTTGTGTACTTTTTTAAATAAAAGTTTATTTTCAGTACTTCTTTGTGGTAAATAATACAGTATTGGTACTTATGATAATGATGATGTTGATGACTTACAAGCTTTAAGAACTATTATAAAAATTAGCTATAAAATTGTAATGAATCTACTTTTGATATTAAGTAAACTGTTCATTAATTGAAATTTAACATTGCGTTTTCTTTTAAGTTACCAAACACAATTGTGGTACATATTAGATTCATGGGTTTAATGCTATTTTTTATAAAAGTAATAAATTGTTTTAATTGCAACAGGAAATTAAAATGCTATTCAAGATTAAAAAACTATAAAGTTTTCAAATATTAAACAAGTTATAAATTAAAAATTTTAAACAAACAATATATAAATTGGCCATTATGAAATTTTTTACTGAAATCATGGTTCTAAAGGGTGTTTTTAAAGCCCAATAGAACTAACGAAAGGTTTAGCTGTCAGTCAAACTTTTTATTATATTAACGTTTATCTGCAATTTTGGTATATTTTTATTTTTTCGATCTTAAGCGGTATTATTTTAGGCGCCATGAAATAAGTCCCTAATTTTTAAAGTATTATTTCATATGAACTAAAGGGTTATTTTGCTGGGAGCAAAATCGTCCAAAGCAATGTGTGAAATATCGGCCAAACTACAAATCGCCAAATGTTAACCAAAAAATAGCCCTTAAAAAAATGCAATTATATTCAAAAATGGTGAAAAAAGGGTCAAAAAATAATGAAAAAATCGCCCAATTTTAATTTTCAAATTTGTATTAAATCATTTTTACAAAGTTGTTTTAAACATATGCACATGCTTATTTGGGGTAGAGTCATATGCCCGAAGTTTAAAAATCTCGAATCGCTTACTTAAGCTTCTCTGCAAAGCCAGCCTTCGGTCGGGCTCAAGGATTTGCATCTGTATAGTACACCAAACACCGGCTTCGCTACCTAAAGCTTCTAAGACTTGCGCCCGGCCAAAACAAAAGTTGTTTTACTTGAATTTTAAGAATTTATCAAAAAAAAAAAAAAAAAAAACACGAAAAATCGCGCAAAAAATTTCAAAATTGCGGTAAACGTGAATTATTACCAAACAATTACGAAATATCGTACAAAAAATAGGTTATATTTCTTATTCAAAATCAGTCAAATTTGTATGGAAAATTTTTGGGCTATTTCACCTTGCGTTGAGCGATTTTGCTTTGGGTTATTTGGCTTACAGCCTCATTTTTAATATCTCATTAAAGCATTTGTCAAAATAAGAAAACGAAAAATCGCCCAAAACATGGATTTACGGCCATGTTCTGACAATCGCACGATTTGAAATCGCAAAACGCCAAATTTATTTTCTGATGTTCCTTAACTCGTGCGTTTAGCTTGCGATCTGCTATATTTTCTTACAAATATTCTAGTTCCCTTTTGTAAATTTAAGTCGCCAAACTTCTTACTTTTGCGATTTACAGAACACCTAATTTGCGATTTTAAGTCAGAATCGCCAATGTTAAGCGTTTTACGATTGCCAGAACATGCCCGTTAAACTTTATTTGATTTATTACCCAAAAAGTTCTTATGCGAAATCAGCCAAATTTTTATGGAAAAGTTTTGGGTGATTTTTCACACATTGCTTTAAGCGATTTTGCTTTGGGTAATTTTTCCTGCAGCCGAAATAATTCCCCAATTTTAATAATGAAATAAACACCTAACAAATTGAAATATCGCCCCAAAAAGTAATGAAAAACATCCAAATTTTTGGCGACATTTTAAGAATAATACATTTAATTGTATAGTTTTGGTTTTAAAACTCGCGCGAAAAATAGCATGGCTGGGCCTTTGGCCGGCCGGTCGCAAGGATTTTCTTCTCTATTGTATAAAAAAACACGTGCTTCGCAAACATAAGCTTCTCTGCACAGCCGGCCTTCAGCCAGACGCAAGTACATATTTTGCCTTTTATTGTATTACAAACACCGGCTTCGCTAATAAAGCTTCTAAATTCGGGATTTGATTCCGGAATTTTTAAATTTAGGATTTCAGGATTACAAAGTTCGGGACTTTAATATAACTTTTTTTAATTCAACCAGTATTTGACTTTGAAAAAAACAAATGTAGCGTAATCTGATAAATGTGACATTGTACATTCAAAATATATTTTAAATTTAATAAAAAAAATTTAAATTTAAAAAAGGTTAATAAAACAAATATCTATGAAAATTTTACTTAAAAACGTTTGTTCAATTTATAAATCGTTTTTGAATAATACAAACATTTAAATTACGATCAATTACTGCATTTGGTTGCATTCCAAAGAGAACTAATTTCCAGCAACGAACGCTTGCAAATAAATTGCCACATACCACGAAAGCAACTGCAACAAAAACATCAAGAAAAGGCAGCAATTTAACTAGAGTCTTTAACTAATTACACATTATTGTAATTATTAAAGAAAAAATAATATATAATTTAAACAAAATGTACATTTTGTTGCACGAGCGGAGTACTTGCGAGTATAAAACAAATAGTATACCTTGACATATCCATGGAACAAACCAAACCGAACCTATCCAGCCAACTAAACAACCATCCATCCATTTCATTGCAGACAGACACATGTGTACTTACACACTACTTATTTGCCTATAATATTTGAGTGAAGTACTTACTTGTATGTATGTAAGTAGTGTGCGGAGGCTTGGAGTGGAGTGGAGTGGAGTGGTGTGGAGCGATGCAGTGAAGTAAGTGTAGAGCGGAGTTTACACTCATACCACAAATCAAAAAAGTAAACATGCAATTGCCTTAAACCATGAACAAACATTTTAAAAACTCTAGAGACTATAAAATTCCTTTAACAAATAAACGGCTGACGTCTGGTAGATGGATGGATGGACGGTTGGCTGTTGGATGGTGGATGAATGTATGATTTTCAAAGCGAAAAAACCGCCACATTAAAAAAGCCAAAACTACACAAAAAAAGGTACAAACAAAAACACTGGTATTCATATGTATGGAGTAAAAGTACAAATAAAAAAAATTACGAAAAAAGTTCTGTTATATCTGTTAAATCTGACTTTAACTCACTGTGATAGTACATACCGTTGGGAAATTTGATTGCTGAACTGTTGATTTGCAAAAAAATAAACAGTTGTTTTACACCATTTACGGCTTTGTAAATGGAACTAAACCAAAACTTTATATAAAATCTAAAGGTGTGTAAGTTACGTGAATATTTCGTGACTCGCATGATTGTGGTCAGTTTAAATATTAATCTCGCGTAAGAAAGTGGACGTGATCGTGCGTGAATAAAATTTTAAAATAACGAACGATTTCTCACGCATTCACGAAGTCGTTCTTAAAAACATTAAAATTAAAATTTAAAAATATTTTTATAAAATTGTCCGAATTTTATATTTGTTATATTTATTATATTATTATATTTATAATTAATTAATTTAAAGCTTCGTGATTTATTTCTTTTTATGTATTTATTATTATATTACAAGCTCTAAGTGGGCCCAATATCTGTAGTCAGTACAATTTGACAATGCCCTTATTTAGGCTTATCTTATTAATATATCGACCCCTTTGCGCGAAATTATCGTATGTTACAAAAACCAAATTTAACAGGACAGCCATTTTTATACTTTTCTCTGCATTCGCTTGCAATATCAAAATGAAAATATTCAATCAATTTTTGGAGCAACGAAGTGAAATTCGCCTACAATATTTTGTCAGGTGACGTCTCTTTGAATGTAGAACAAGATTGCATCAAAAACTCAATTTCAAAAAAATTGGCATGTATGATAATTTCGCGCAAAGGGGTCGATATCTTAATATCTCCTTAGATTATCCTCCCGGTATTTTAAAAACAACAATCATTTTCTAAATACCAGAATCTTGCCCTTCAAATACATCTCTCCTCAAATTGCACCACAGTTCTAGAAAATGTCCTTTCTCTATAACGGAAAAAGGTATTCCACAATCTGACCTTAACTACAAAAGATCTACTATAATAACCGTAGAATTAAAAGGGTATAGAATTTGGGATTAATTCATCGAGTATCCAAAAATAAACTTATCAAATGCTGTGGGCAATAGTACAACAAGATCGTATAATCCCTGACTCATGATCAGTGGCGGATTTAGGCATGCTTTCTCCCTAGGCACTCTTTAATATGCCGCCCTTTTTAATTATAAAGGAGTGATTATCGAAAAAAAAATGTAAACACAAAAATGATTGTGTATTCATTTTTATTAATTTATATACATACGTATAAGGGTTCTTCAAAATCGTCTGAAGAAGTTCGATTTATACTCTTCTGGATCATTGCGTATGAACCACACTAACATATGTTCCAAATTTAATCGAAATCGAATAACGTTTTAAGATCTCTAAAAATTGCAATTTTTCTAATTTTTTGTATGGAAATGTACATACAAAAAAAAAAAAAAAAGTTTAAATTATATATGTAATGACTTATAATTACGTCCATTAGGACTTCTCCATGTACTGTGAATCAAAATCTTATTCCCTCTAAGATTGTAGAACAAACAAAAAATTTTTATAATATTTTTTATAGCCAGGGTGCACAAAAAATACATTTAATATATTATTTTGATCCTCTTGATTAAAGCTTAAAATATAAATGAATGGTATGCCCATTGCAGGAAGGATAACGATATCCTGGAGATTCTTCATTAAATATGAGTTATTTTACCTTCTTCTTAACAAATTTTTAAATAATGAACTGATTTTTTTAATTTAAACACGTTTTCGGAAATAAAATTCATACAGATAACGTTTTATATTAAAGTTTTAAAATACAAGACGCCAAGCTTCTACCCATTACAAAAAAAAACCAAGTTTTAAATCCGCATTATCACAAAATCCACTATTTTATTTAAAAATTTGACTTCATAATTGTAATTATCGCCAAAATATTTTACAGATTTTGTGTTTCGTGTTCTGTGGTAGATATTAAATTTAATATTAATCATTTTTAAAAATTTAGAGTTTTTATTAACCTATAGTCGAAACTTTATCGCTATATAAGGACCTTTAAATTAAATTTTTTGTTAAGCGATTTTTGGTTATTTACACTTTTAATTTGTAGTCACGTTGAAATGGCCTTTTGAGGTGGACGTCGGGTTTTGAAAAACCCAATACATTGTAGATGTACATATATATATACAACCATTTTTTAATTCACATATAATTATTCCAATCTTTTGGCCAATTCAAAGCAGTGTCATATCAGTCCAGTGTTGCCAGTGAATTTTTCGAAAAAATCCCTACACGTGACAAAAAAAAGTCCGATTTTTCCCTACTCGTTGAAAAAATTTCCCCTACAAAAACCCCTACGCATTATTGTCATTATAATAGAAGAAAAAACATTATTTATAAAAATAAATTTTATTTGAATATGTAAATTAAGGCTTTGACAAAAGATAAGTATAAAACTAAAAAAAAATAATACATGTTTTAATTAAATTTAATTAAATCTTTCAACATTAAATGATATTCTAGAAAAACATTTACATAAATATAAGTGTCACCCACTTTTGAAACCAAAAACAACTCTGGAAATAAATCTTTAAGCGATTTTAGGAAATAGAAAATTTTTCAACCGTTTTGGACAAGAAAATATCACTAAAAAACGTTTTTTCTGTGTTTATTTCATATATAATGCGATATGACAAAAAATCCCTACATTTTCAAGATTATAAAAAATCTGTCCGATTTTCCCTACGCTTCTATTTTAGTATCAAAAATACCTACATGTAGGGATGTTCCCCTACTTCTGGCAACACTGTATCAGTCTTATTTTTCATACCTATTTCAATTATTTTATGCATAGAATTTTGTTTATAATTTTCAAACAAAAAATTTTTTAAATTTTACACATAAATGGTGTGTTAAAAAACAATTTATTCCAAATTTGATTATTTGATTTCAAAAGTTGAGCTTTTAAATAAAATAAACTAAAAACTAAAAAATAATGTACATATGTATGTATGCATTTAACATAGAAAAACAAAAGTTTTGTGAAAAATAAAAGTAACTTTAAATACAAATACATATACATAATAACTTTTTAATGTGAATACTATTTTTTTGGTCTTTCGGGATTTTGCTCGGGCAAAAACATCAATTACTTCTCGCACTTCTTGCAATATTGTCTTTTGGCGCCCAACAAAAGACAATATTGCAAGAGCGTTAAGTCTATTTTGGCCTATACTTGACATTAAATTATTTTTTTTACCCTTTTCAGGGTGGAAAAGATCTTTCTGCTGAACAGTTTGTAGCAGGGATACTCAAAAAAAGTTCGTAAGGCTATGTTTACATTGGGGTAAACATCTTGAAGATTCCGTGAATGTAATATATCGGATATATTTTGTGCAGAGTGCACATCTTCAGTATTTGCCAATGAATCTTTGAGTTGATAATGTAAATAAACGCATTCATTTGCGAATGTCTCTTTAAGATCATCAGGATACTTTTTGGCGAGTTTATTTGCTTGAGTTTTTTAGTCATTTGTATCTATTTTAGATTAATTATCAAAAAAGCTGAAGTTCACAAAAAACCTTTCGTATGCGATTTTGCCTTCGGATTACTGTACACTCAGAGTGTCCAAAATGGGATAATAAATATTTGTACGAAAATTTGACGAAAACTTGGCCAAATCAATTTTCGAATTTGAATTTCCCTTACATTCTTTTACCTTCAAATTTTGGCGCCCTTTGAATTGTACCGCCCTAGGCCCGAGCCCCACGGGCCTGGGCCCCACGGGCACATGATCCCTTATTCACAAATTATAAATACATATATACAGTGGGAAGCTAAACTGTCCGGATGTTTTGCACTAAGGAAGTAAGGTAATGAAAATAATACAAATATAGGTATATTATCAAATATATGTATTTTTTTTATTTAATTGAACATTATTCTAAATTATAAAGCACAAAAACTCATAGAAATTGCTTCAAAAAAATAAAAAAATTAAAAAAATCAAAAAATTCACTATTCGGACACTTTTGCACAGTACAAGAAATAAACATTGGGGGGTGTGATGGAAATCGCAAACGCAAAACGCAAGAATTTGTAGGCTGTTTTTAATACACTTTTAATCTAACTTTTATAATTTTTGTTATAAAAGTCTGTTTAATAGAGAAATGTTTGTATAATATTTGTCATAAAATTCTTTTATTATAGAAATCTTACTAAAAAACGACTTTTAAAATTCTTGCGTTTTGCGCTTGCGATTTCCAGCACACCCCTGATTATCACGATATTGCTTTGTTAAAATGTAACGGTATTTAACCCGTTGGTTTTTATTGTTTGTTGTCATCTCGTTATCAAGCTATTTGTGCATTATAGTTTGACCTGTGAAGTGATTAACATGATTTTTAAATAAAAAATTAAAAGATCTTCAAAAATGAGAAAAACGGCAACTGATATTGAAAACAATGTGATAAATTTGTTGCAAAATAATTATTCATGCCGTAAAATTGCTGAAAAATTAAATTTAAGTAAATCCACGGTAAATGATATAAAAAAACGACGAAATGTAGCTTGCAATAATAACCAAGGGGGTCGACCAAGACTGCTTTCTGATGGTGATGCCC
The DNA here is from genome assembly GCA_963931875.1 of Pollenia griseotomentosa. NCBI lineage: Eukaryota > Metazoa > Arthropoda > Insecta > Diptera > Polleniidae > Pollenia > Pollenia griseotomentosa. Next base: position 90,302,566 of record OZ007563.1, read on the forward strand.
GGCAGATTGAACGTTTGCTACATAATAAGGACACCAAGACCCCGAAAAATGCTGCAAAAAGTATTGGTAAGGATGTCAGTTCCTGGACGGTTAGACGCGCATTAAATAGAATTGGTTTAGTAGCCAGTGTGAAAAAGAAAAAGCCAGCACTTTCCGATAGAAATGTGAAAAGACGCCTTCATTTCTGTAAAACCCACAAAAATTGGACAGTAGATGACTGGAAACGGGTTATTTGGAGCGACGAAACTAAAGTCAACCGATACCAGTCTGATGGAAAAGAATACTATTGGCATAGGCCGCAGGAGCGTATCCAAAAGCACCATGTGAAGGAAACGATGAAACATGGTGGCGGCAGTATAATGGTGTGGGGATGTTTTACTTGGTGGAACATTGGACCTTTGGTGAGAATCCAAGGTATAATGAAGAAGGAGGATTACCTGAATATTCTACAAACAAATTTACCAGAATTTGTTGACGAGAGTGCTTATCCAACCGCAGAAGTTGTTTTTCAGCAAGACGGGGATCCGAAGCACACGGCCAAAATAGTTAAAAGCTGGCTACAAAACCAAACTTTTGGGACAATGGAATGGCCTGCACAAAGCCCAGACCTGAATCCTATAGAAAATTTATGGGCTATTGTGAAAAGAAGGCTGGGAGCATATGAAAACCCACCAAAAAATGTTGACGAGCTTTGGGAGAGAATACAACATGAATGGCGAGCTCTTGACCGTGATATCATCCAAAAGTTGGTGGAGAGTATGCCAAAACGTATTGAAAGAGTAATTAAAAATAAAGGCCTTTGGACGAAATATTAAATTGGCAACGTTAATTGGTTTCAACAAACGCCGCATACAAAAGCGCAAACAGTGCAAAAGTGTCCGAATAGTGAATTTTTTGATTTTTTTAATTTTTTTATTTTTTTGAAGCAATTTCTATTAGTTTTTGTGCTTTATAATTTAGAATAATGTTCAATTAAATAAAAAAAATATATATATTTGATAATATACCTATATTTGTATTATTTTCATTACCTTACTTCCTTAGTGCAAAACATCCGGACAGTTTAGCTTCCCACTGTAGCTCACTATTCTATTAAGGGCCATTATTACAACTTCGTTATTATTTAAATTTGTTGACATTTCTGTAATCATACGAGTTATTTTTAGGATGCTATCTGACAGATAAATAGTTTTTGGTTATTACAAGTTAACATTAACCTAAAAAGTGACTGATAAGCTAACATCAGGTCCTCATGGTAACTTTACAAGTGAACTTGAAGATGCCATATTTTCTGCTGAAGATATGGTAACTTCAATGATAGTCTTAAATTACTCAACTTTTTCAAAAAACACAATTTAACACAAAAAACAAAACAATTTACCATTAAAACCAAAAATAAAGCACAAAAATTTACTTTTGTTTTTAATTAATAAATAAAAAAAAACTAAGTCGTTGCCACTACGTATTTTAAACAACCAAAAGTAGTCGGTATATACTGCAATGTTGCCACAGTATATAAATTACATTTTTTATTTTATCAGACAGTTGTAATAATGGAAAAAACTTATTGGTCACTTTATCGTTCAAGATAGCTATTGTTCACGTTAACTATCAGCAACTTTATCATTAGGTTGTAATAATGGCCCTAAGGGCCATTATAACAACTTACAAATAACAATTTTTAGGATGATATCTGACAAATAAATGGGTTTTGGTTGTTGCAAGTTAACCTAAAAAGAGACTGATAAGCTTTCCTCATTTTAACTTTACAAGTGAACTTTAAAAACTTAAAGGTGCCATATTTTATGCTGAAGATATGGTAACGTCAATGACAGATTTATGTCAAATTAAATTATTCAGACTTTTTTTTTAAAGAAAAATTAAACACAAACAATAAACAATTTAACATAAAAAGCAAAAATATGGCTGTTTTCCTAAACGCCTGTTGCAACTATAAAAATTTTGATAATGCACTTTGTTCCGAAATGCAACTTTGTAGTTGTCACTGCGCAGAGAAAAGCAAATAAAGCAGTTAAAAAAATGAAGATGCAAAACATATACAATACAACGTAGGTGAAAGTAAAAGTATACAAAGCAACAACACGGTGTCAATACTGTATTGATCATTGTAAAAACACGTTAAAAAAAACAGCCTACATCACTAAAATGGACTTCTGCTTTAAATTAAAGAAATAAACAAAAGTAAGCCGTTGCCACTACGTATTATAAACAACCAAAAGTAACCGGTATCTACTGCAATTTAATTTTTCATTTTATCGAACAGTTGTAACAATGGAGAAAACTGAGCAACGCTAGGCTGACGGGGTCTTTACTGTGATTAATAAAAAATCTATATTTATTCGTTAAAGTACTTACAGATTCATATGAGTTTAACGGTTCCAACTTTATGATTGTCCGGCGCAATCTTCTTGGTGGCACCTGCACAGCAAATAATAATTTCCACCAGTGGGTTGTTAAGTCGAGTTAAAACAATACAAAGTTACACGCTTCCTTTGCCTTAATCGCTTTCTAAGGCGGTGCGCAAAATGACTCCAGGAAATATGGCCCCAAAAGGAAAGTGAAGAACGGCCCCAAAATTGTACATTAGGCACAACAACATGCAATTTTGGAGCATTTTTTTGGTTTTTTCGTGGTTATTTTTCATTTTTTCGTTAGGGTGTTTTTGCATTTTAAGTGGAATGAAAAATTACCCCAATATCAAGGAATGAAAAATGGCCCCAAATAAAATCACAATTTTTGCTTTGGGGCTATTTTTCGTTTACTTATAAAAAATGCAAATTTTAAGAAATAAAAAATCACCCCAAACATTTTTACACAAATTATATAAAACCTTATGTAAAAGTTTCTAGGGATAGTATAGAAAACCCGATTTCATATACCAAAGTGGAGAAAATCCTTGCCAGTTATGCAGAGATGCTTTAGTTAGCGGTTATACCATAGAGGAAAAAATCCTTGTGCCCGGCCGAAGGCGTTTTTCATAATGAAGAATTACCCCAAATTTAGGGTCATACTTCATTTTATTTTTAGGGTTATTTTTAACTTTTTTGTGGTAATTTTTCATTAAAACAAGTTGTAGTGTTATATTCGGCTGTGCCGAATCTTTCCACTTTCCACCGACAGTTTGAATATTTCAGGAGTGATATCCATATGATGTTTATTTATTATTAATTTATGTTTATAAAAACAGACATCAGCATTAAAATTGATTGCGGCTTAGACCTATATTAAGTTATTGACCGTCAATCTTGAGTAAAATGTCTTAATTCGTAACAGCTTAAGCCGAACTTAAATGATTTTCAGGGGGGGATTTATAGTTTAGCCAAGTTATGAACCAATCATCCCAAAATTCAGCAGAGGTGTTTCTGGCATTAAAAAACATAAATTACAATACAGTGGTGTAATTAGTTTTAGCGTTTACAGTGAATTTCAGAAGGCTGCAAAATAAGGGATCTAATGTAAATTATGGACCGTATGTAACAAAATTGAATGACATTTTTTCTGGCCATATGAAGCTAAGTTGGAAGAAATTTAACCGCAATATCTATATCTGCTACGGTTTTAGGCGTTTTAATTAATTTACCGAGTGGGTTTAAATGGGGCCTATAGTAAATGATGGACCGATCATCACGAAATGCATTAGTGTGATTTCTAGTCCTATAAAACTGTGAAGTTTTTAATTTCATTCTGATACCATTATAAATTACGGTTTTAGGCGTACTAAACTGTTTTCCGGGAGTAGGGTTTATATGGGGCCTAGGGTAAATTATGGACCGATCTTAATGAAATTTCACAGTGTCATTTCTAGTCCTAAAAAACTGTCACGTGGCAAATTTCTATAATTTAAAAATTTAACGCTCCAAAGTGGGAACTCTCCATATAAAATTCATGTCTCCCGTAAGCGATATGGTAGGCGAAACTGTTGCGTATCTCTTTTACCAACCTGCTTCGTTGGAAGCTCCATTTTTGTAAACTGCATGCACAATAGAATTTTTAATGATCGGACACCTAAGGAATCATTGAAGTTCAACTGTACAAGGGGGACGTCCTCTTAAAAGAAGTCAAGACTGCTATGGCTTGTAGCGGTAACCGGGCAAAACTGTGACCGTAATGGTGGATTACACTGTGTATATTTACCAAATTATTGAATTTTGCCAACTTTTAAAAATTTACCAGAAGTTTTTCTCTATTTTTTTTTTTTTAATTTCAACTTTTTTTTGGCATTTTTGCCTTTTTGCGTTAAAACAGTTTTTTTACTATTTTTTCAGTCTATTTATTTTAAATTTAAATATCTTTTGCTAGTTTTATAAAACTAAAGTTGTTTTTTTTTTAAATTTTGACTTTGTAAAAGAAAAAAAATCTTCATCTCTCTGGAGTTGTGTCGCACTTTTTAAGGGGACTTAGATCTAAATTTTGACAGATTCCCAAAAAAAGGTTTGACTTTTTTGATCTTGAACTATTTATTAGTGGTTAAACTCATATGACAGGTCAAGATAGAACATTTAAATGTCAGGTTAGGGACTCATTATTTGTCCTTAGCTTTAGAGGATAAGAACTACATATTTACTTTTTCACTCTCTTCGCAGACAAAACTTTAAAGACAAAGCCTGTTAGTGCAAAATAAATAAATAAAAAATAAATAAAAAAGATTTTTGACCAAAAGGCACCTTTTTCCATTCTTAATTAAAATCCCCTTTAGAGTATTTAAAAATTAAATGCTCTTGGAAATGGTGTTGTCAGTATTTTGGAGAAGTAAGAAATCAAGTTAAAAAAATTCAGAATGTAAAGTACGTACTTCGGTCAGCCATGACAAAAGGGAAATTGAAGACAATTACAAAAATGTAGAGAATATTGATTTCATAGATCGGTGATAGATGGCGTTGTTTGATCAATACCGTTGCATGAAAAAAATTAACCGTTGTTGTCAAAAAAGATTTTACTTTGTGCGATGCAATGACTTGTTTAATAGCGGCCTTATTCGTTTAAGTCCATTTGGTGATTTCTGTTTTTTTATAAAGTTGTTTTATCGTCAAGTTGTGCATGGGCGTTTTTTAAAAGGGGGAGTAAATTATATTGTGTTATTATTAGCCCTAGCTATTTAATAGCTATTTGTATTGTAAATTGTAGATTTTTTATTTGAAATATTTATTATTTATGTAGATTTTAGGATTTTTCTGTCGTATGTAAAGGGTGTTATTTTAAGCCCGATAGAACTTGAAATTGTAAAAAATAACACAAAAAATTAAATTGTAATCAAAATTTTTTTTTTATTCGAAAGATCAATACGTGACATTAACATTTGAAAATGATTTCGGGCATATGGGCACCGCGGCTGTTCTTGACGAAGCGCTTCTGGACGTCCAATTTTGGGCCACTTTTTCGAGCACTGCTGGCCGTATGTCACGAATAACACGAACAATGCTGGCCTCCAAGGCGTCAATTGTTGCTGGTTTATCAGCATAAACCAGTGACTTCACGTAGCCCCACAGGAAATAATCGAGAGGTGTCAAATCGCACGACCTTGGAGGCCAAGGTCCATTTCTCGAAATCAACTTATCGCCAAATTTTGATTTCAATAAGTCGATGGTTGCGTTCGCCGTATGGCACGTAGCGCCATCCTGTTGAAACCACATCTCCTCCGGATCAATGTCATCCATATTTTCAAACAAAAAATCATTGATCATGGTGCGGTAACGATCTCCATTGACCGTAACGCGAGCTCCGGCCTCATTTTTGAAGAAATAAGGACCGATGATGCCACCAGCGTGAAAACCGCACCAAACGGTGCATTTTTCTGGATGTAATGGAGTCTGTAGGGTCTCTTGTGGATTGGTCTCGCTCCATATGCGGCAATTTTGCTTATTAACAAACCCGTTAAGCCAAAAATGCGCCTCATCGCTGAACACAATTTTGCGATAAAACAACGGGTCAGTTGCCAACTGATTTTCAAAGTAAATTTGGATAATTTCGTAGCGTTGTTCAAGCGTGAGTCTATTCATGATGATTTGTCAGAGTATACTGAAACGATAAAAAAAATATTTCATCAAAATTTAATTTTTTGTGTTACTTTTTAAAAGTTCTATCTAGCTTAAAAAAACACCCTTTATATTGTGCTTTTTATTTTTTTGTCATTTTAAAATGCGGTCTACTAAATATCTTCATTAAACAAGTTTTTTCTTCAGATCTGTTTTTTCTGTTTAACAAAAGGAGCATAAGTTCTGTATATATTTTAAAAAACTCTGTTAGATCGGCTTAACATAAAGGTATAACATGAAGGGCAATATCAGGGCAGTACATACCTATCTAGAGTATGGAAAGTATTGAATCCCAATGCATAATCCCCTCGATACCACTGCACTGGTTCCCCCTTAAGATGAAATGATGACGATTCATTTTTTTTAAACACTTTTAAGGACAGAACTTTTTGTGAAAATGAACAATAATCAAACGCTTTAAGCTGTGGTTTTATTTGGGATTTTTTTATAATTTTTATCTTTCTTCAAAACTTTGTAGTTTCTTCATTTCATTGTGTAATATATTTTTTCCTGTACAGTGAATACAATCATACAAATCATTTAATGCAAACAGTGGACAAGAGGCACAGAGAGGAGTTTCTTTTGTTGTAAATTCAATTGTTGTTGTTTTTATTTTCGTACGCCTTGACTTATCGGAAGATCTCTATCATTGCTTTACACACATTTAGGCGTTAGTGTTCCGCAAAAGTCCAATCTCCAACCCATACATGCCAGTGAATGGGCAAAATGCTAAAGATGGTTGCCAAATAGAATTAGGAGTAGGAAAAATGGAAAAATGGTTTGAATTGAAAAACTAAAAGAAAATCTAAATTTGTGATCCGTTTTTCGAAACATTGATAAAATAGGAAGTTACTATCATACAATTAGGTATTACTTGGGATTTTAAATTAATTTGTGATGAATTAATGTAATTATTTGTCGTAAAACACAAAAATGTTATAAAAGCAAAATATTGAAATTTATTTAACACGACATTATTATCGTATTTTGTAAAAAAAAATACATTACAAAAACGAAAAAAAAGATTTACTTTCATTTGAAGCAATTGTTTAATTATCGTAAGAAAATTATCGACAACTGGAATGAGTCCATTAAATGTCAAGATAATTCCAATCCCATTACACAAATTGGAAACGCGTTCGCTGCGGTGAATTGAACAAAGTATTTTATAAATCGGCAATAAATTGGAAAAAAGGGCCGATGTTGTATGTGAACCACACCTAAACGTCAAGTTTTTTTCTGCATGTCCTTTGACATTTTTCAATTTCAGACTAACTCAATTCGAACCATGGAAAGATACACAATCGAGCAATGCGTTTAAGTTATTCAGGCTTATTATGAAAATGGGCGTTTAAATCAAAATGCATATCTTGCACTTCGGGTTTTTTTCGGTCAATTTAATCGTCCAAATGTGCGTACAATCGGAAAAATCGTGCAAAAATTTGAGCAAACCGGATCTGTAGGAGATGTGAAAACACTAGTGCACGATCGTACTCAAGAAAATGTTGTTGCTGTTCGCGATAGTGTGGCTGAAGAGCCGTCCTCAACTCGTCTTCGTGCCCAACAATTGCACCTCTCACTTTCGTCGTTGATGAACATTATGCATAAAGACTTGCATTTACACGCTTACAAGGTGCAATTGACTCAAGAACTAAAGCCTCTTGACCATTCGGGCGAATGACAATCCAAGAGTGATTGTCGAAAAACCAATACACCTACAAAGAGTGACTGTTTGGTGCGGCTTATGGGCTGGCGGCATCATCATATTTTTTCCTAAATGAAGCCGGTTAGGCATGGTGTTCGCTATCGTGAGATTTTTATGGCCCGAATTGGAAGATATGGATGTGGGCGATATGTGGTCTCAACAAAACGGTGCCACTAGCCACACAGCTAACGAAACAATGGCTCTTTTGCGACAAATTCAATGGCTGTGTTATCACACGTGGTGGCGATGTCAATTGGCCGCCAAGATTTGACACCGTTGGACTTCTTTCTTTAGGGTTATTTGAAAGAAAAGGTTTACGTCGATAAGCCAGCATCAATTCAAGAGCTAAAGAATGAGATAATTCAGCACATTAACGGCATAGAACCTCAAGTATGCGTCAGCGTCATCGAAAATTTTGCACCATCGGATGGAGGTGTGCCGCCAAGATTGAACCATACCAATATTATCATAATAAAAAGAAATGGCAATAATTTCTTAAATACAATGCAGATAACGAGACTAGTCCATATATGCATGTAAAGAGTAGTCCATAAAGGAGAAGGAGTACTCCAAAACTACTACAAATATATGGGTAAAAGGTGGTCCATTTAACATTACGATGTCCTAGGAGGGGACCATATAACTACTCCATGGAGTACTAAAGTGGGTTAGTTTTAAAAGTACTCCAGGTCACTACAGTATGGAGTACACTTAAGCTGTAGTTTCAAAAGTACTCCATGTCACTACTGAATGGAGTGCACTAATGGCCCATATTCATAGTCAAAATAAAGTCGACTTTAAGTTAAAACCGGCGTTAAATGGATGTCACTAACATTGTTCTAAAGTGTACTTTAGAAAAAGTCGACTTTATTTTTGACTATGAATTTGGGCCAATATCTTTATCCGTTTTGGAGCTTTTTATGAATTTTTTCATCGATTTGTTAGTGTATATTTTTTGCATATTTTACTGTTTGCAGCAATTTGTGGGCACATTACTGCAAATTAAATTATTTCCGATTTGGTCCACATTTGCCCAAAGCTTATATCCTTAAATAGCTTTAATTTCCTTTTAAATGTTAACACGCGCATAAAACGCGTTTTTAGAGCATATTTCTGATTTCCCTGGTGAAATGAAATATTAGATTATACATCTAGTCCAATATTCCATTAAAAAATTAAGTTGGATTCATATCAAAAATTTTTGACTTGTGGACTGTTTCTGGGATTTGCCTATATGAAATAAATTTCCTACAGTATCTGATAATATTTTTAAATTGATTTTATATGGCAACTCGAATTTCATAAGTCTGCCAACATGATGACGACTATGAAGATTATAATATGTATTCGAATATTATCGGTACGTGTGGCAGTTCGTTTCGGCATAGTTGTTGCAGCATTTGTTGCTTTTGTTTTTCTCCTTTTAGTTGTTCTTCGGTTTTATATGTGCAGCGAATTTTTAAATTGCAGCCTTTAGCTGACAGCATGAATGATAGCGTCAAAGGCGAAGCTAATCAAATTTGACCATCATCATCATTATTATTATCGTCATCGGTATTGCATTATGGCAATACACAATACGATGTTGTGGTGTGGTGTGGTGGCGTAGCGTGGCGTGGCGTGGCATGGCATGTTGTTTTTTTATGGTGTTGGAAAATGTTGGAAAGGAAACGACAACAATGGTCAAAAAAAAGATGAGTTGTGATTTTATTACATACGGAAATTTTGTTATTGTTTTTATATAGTTTTTGTACCCCATAAAAGTTTCCTGTTATTTATTATTACACGCTTTTTTGTCTTTTCTCATCTTAGTTTAGTACTTAATAGTACTTATTTATTAAAAAAAAAACTATCTGTATAACTTGTGACTTATCTTTTAAACGCTTTGATCTATTTTTTCCATACAAATATTTTTTGTAAATCATTATTTCGCAGGTGGTCCTATAATTCTTATGCGAACATAATAATTCAACATTTCAATGTTAAATAACTAAATATTGACAAGCTCATTTATTAATGCAAAGTACAACAACAGCATATTTAAAACTTCTATACTGTTAAATCTTTTTAAGACTAGGCATAAGTAAAAAAGTAATGGAAAAATATTCGTACAACGACATTTCATGAAATCGACAGAAAAAACAATGTGAGATTAAACAGACAAACCATGCCGGCAAAACATCAACTGAAAAATTAAATAAAGTACTCAAATGTGCATTTTAATAATTCAATACTTTAAAGTCACAAAAATCGTTGCAACTTGCAATAGACAACTGACGTTATACCCTACAAAACATTGTGTAATAGAGGTTGCCAAATGAAACAATAAAGGAACTATTTACATAAAATTGTCTAAATAAAACTATTCTATGTATTCTCTATAAAACGAAAGGGTGGTCCAACAAAAACGCACGATGTTAATTGTAATAAAACAAAAAGTTTTCAGAGAATTATCTTAATAATTTTTATTTTTATAGAAGGATCACAATTAAATGAGAAACAAAATATCGGCCAAATGCTTGCCACGGCTTAGGTGGCATACCTCTATCCGATGGACTCTGAGACATAATTGAGGTTCAATGTCATTAATATGCTTCAGATATTTTGTCAATACCAAAATTTTTTATATAAAACTATGCAATGCTTCTGAAATCGTAGTTCTTATTTATAATCATCAAAGAAAGGTATGTGATATTTCGAAATTCTAAGTTTGTATGGAGAATCTTAAAAGTTTTTATTCAGAAAACTGTTTGATATTTTCTAAGCTTCCAGGTGTCCAATCTTAACTAAACGGCCAGTTTTACTATGAAAAACTGTGCGATGCTTTCTAAACATTCAGCCATGTCTCAGAATACAATTCCGTTCGGAAACGGAACTCATTTCGCTTCAGAAAATAACGAAAAAATTTTCGGAATGAAACCATTTTTGTTTTCATGAACGGAATGGGAGTTTTCTGTATCTGAAAGGCCAAAAAACTATCAAAATACATTTTCTATCAATAAAGAAATATGTTTTCTTCGATTCCGAACGGAATGTACTCTGTGACATGTTCTTCTTTTGAGAACTTTCCGATGTCTCCGAAACAACAATTTGTTATACGTTTTCCGTGAACAACAATGTGATGTTTTTTAAAAATCCTAACTGCGCGTGATTTTCAAAACATCGAAGTTTTCTAATTGTTTTTTTGTTTAAAAACTTCGATTTATAAAGTTAAATCCCTAAGCCAATCATTAGTGTCCGACAGAACGCACTTTTTCAGAACAAACCTGAACTTTGGTAGATTTTTAAGACCGAACCCGGACTTCAATTTTACCTGGAACCGAACTTTTTTCTTTGAATAGAAACAATTTAAAATCTTTTAAGGTTTATATATTTAACGAAAACAAAATACGTAACAAATTTCAGGTATTTAAAAACTTTGAGCAAATATTCAACCACTAGTATTAAAAATTTAATATTCTAATATGAATACAATATTGTAATAAAACGAACGAATTGTGATACGTGAAAACAAGACATATAACTTAACTGGTGGTAATTTGTAGTTACTCCAGAGGAAAGGTAATTACACAAAACTCGTCATGTGGCTGGATTTTGTGCGGACAGCGGCTGATTTTATGTGGTTGATTTACTTAATGTGAAGGGGATCCATCATATTAACATGGTTCAGTCGGGACAATATCTGCGGCAGGCATTATATTATCAGAAATTTAATGTATCAAATTAGGTTATTTCAGTTACCATTTACGAAGTGTCAATTAACCCTCTCCTACTACATCGCCATGTTAAAGCAACAAATTTCCTTCATATAAGGGACTGGTCCCTACCGCCTTAAAACTGTCACGTGACAAGTTTGGTGTTAGTTCCTTTCCCCTAGGAAAACGCAAAAAAGTAATTTTTCGGCATTTATGACTTGAAAATTGGTTGTTCGGTCGAAATAAAGTATTTCAGCAGCACTAAAAATGCTCGTCGATGGTACTTTTTGGCTACATCCTTAAGGTTTATAAATGGACTAGACATCTAGAATTAATTAGTTTTGGCTTAGTCCAATAAGTTCTAATATCCTTATCCACAATATTTAAATGCTCTTATGGATCTTCTTATATGGTAATAAGTCACTTTCTTTCCATAAAGTTGATTATTTATTTGCACAATTTGGGGGTTTCCAAAACAAAGTTACCATAAGAAAATTTTTTATTTCCCATTAGGACAATATAAGCCATTAGGCAAACCAGTAACAAAGATCGGCTTTCGGCGAAAATTTAAACAATCGGCAAATATCAACGAAACACAACTTTTTGCCGAACTCCAACACCGAACCTAAACGTTCGGTCGGACTTTACCAGTCATTAATCCCCTACGTAGAGTACTTTGAAAGAAATCAAATAAAAATAGTACTTCAAACAACTCATGTACACAGATTAATAAATGTATGGAACATGATGTTATTGTTGTTGGATTTCTGTTTAATTTCATTTGTGTGTTTTTGTTGCAATTTAATAGTGCTTCCACTCTACGGTTGTTTTGAACTCAGCCGACCAGAAAACTAGTTAATGGCAAATAATATCAAATAAACATTTGCAAGCAAAAATAAAAAGTCTAGAGAAAAATAGCAGAAAAAAAATTTAAACGAAAATGAAACACTCGAACACATTCACCCTAACTAAACCACCAAACTCCTCATACCATTTAAACAAATATCCATTAAAGAAACTTAAACCAAACAGCAACAAAAACAACAAAGAAAAAATATTATAAAATAATATACAACATTAGGCACTGGAGTAGTCAGTCGTCTTTGTATTCTTCCCTCAATTATAAGTCAAATAATGTTTTTTGTTTCAAAGAGCATTAAACAAGATAAAAGTTATAGATCAAAAGCAGAAGAGCAAAAAACGAACGAAAAATTTTAAAGCAAATGAAAAATATTGTCATCAATAGATTATTTAGTTAACGTTTAATGGATATGAAGACATGGCAACTGCAATCAAAGCAAACGAGAACAACGACAACATAAACAACTACAACTACATTAGCGACAATATGCCACATCAAACGTTGCCGACTTATGACTAGAGGAGGAAACGCAAAAAAATATATATTTTATGCAGTTCAAATTTGTTCATACAAGGTAAATAATCCATGATACGAGATTAAAAAATATGAGATTATTTAGATTTGCAATGCCTCGGATATAAACACAATCACCCCTATCGTGAATAATTTTTCCCCCGTAATTTTTCCCCTTTTCACATATTTGTGATCATGAAATACTCCCATGAAAAAAAGGTTATTAAAAGGAGAATAATAACGTGAAAAAATGTTCACGGCAATAAATTCCCCTTATCGTGAAAAGTTTTTTCCCTCGTAATTTGTTCACGTTTCCCTTAGATTTTCTCACTTTTTTTTTTGCTAGGGAACACGGCATGTATATCGGTAGTTCCTCCTATAAATCGAATATTAAGGGCTAGATCCGTTAATAAGACACAAACCGATGTATTGGTCAACAATATGCAAAACAACAGGTTGATTGCCGGCGGATTTGTGAAGCTTTCAAACGACGTGGTGGCAGAATTTTGGAAAATATTATACTACATAAAATTTAAAAAGTGCAAAAATCAACGTTGTAATCAACCTATCCCTCCAATACTAATTATTTAGCTTTATTTTTTAAATTTCCTTAAAAAAAAAATACGTGTATATTTTTGAACAAAAATTTCATTAATTTTTAATTTTTTCTCATCTTTCTTCTTTTTTTTACATTCACTGGAACTGATAGCGTGAACAATTTTTCACATGCGATTTACGATTGCTTTTTCCCCTTTGAGGGGAATGAAAATTTCATGGGAACAAAAATTCCACTTGCTATTCACGATAGGGGTGAATATTAATCTGAATCGAGATTTTTAAAAACTTTGCAATATTTTCCAAACAAAACATTTTCGATATAGAAATATACAATGTTTCATACTCATTAAAGTTTTTTATAGAAAACTATGCGATTTTTTTAGCATTCAAGGTTTTTTATAGAAATATATATGTACATATATAGGCAATATTTTCTAAACATTAACATTTTTCTATAGAAAAAAGTGTTGCAATTTGATAACTTTTTGGCGGTCTTAAACCTTATGTGACACTTTTTAAGCTCATCTAAAATTGCAACTTTTTACTTGTTGGCGATCATTTCCCTTTTTACACCCTTTACTTAGGCTTGCCAGATCGAAATCGGCAAAAGCTTGCCATTCAAAAGAAAAAGCTTCATATTTCTTCACAATTAAATATTAAGTTAAATAAACAAAAAAAAAATATATTATTTATAGATACATATCTTTCAACACAGTTGGAAAGAGTATATGTATGAGTATGTACCTATAATTTAATTTTGTTTTTTTTTTTTTTGTAATTTTCCCACTCAGCTTGTAATTTTTACAATATTAATCTTAAGTATATAAGTATATGTATATAAGTAAACATATAAATACATTCTAGATAAAAGGTAGTAGTGTTGATTTAACGATGCCTGCCTATCCATCCGTCCTTCGGTTTGTCTGTCCGTTTGTATGTTGAAATGGGTTTTCTGCAGACTTCGGATTAGTTTTTCCGGAATAGTTTTTCATTGAAATTCAGCCAGATCCACTTCACTTCACCACCGTTCTTATTGCACCATGGTTAAGGGTATATGTGATTCGACATAGCCGAATAAAGCACCTTACTTGTTTAAACAAAAAATTGTCGAAAAACAGTGATTTTAGTGACATTGTCGTCATAATATTAAACGTAATCAACAAATTATTCTTCGGAACATTGTTTTATATATTTTTGACACATTGACATGACTAAATTTGAGTCGAAAAATGTTATAAACGCTACATATTACTCTTTGCTTTGTTTGAATTGTTTTATGTTTGTTTTGTTTTTTATAAATACAAATTATTAAAAAGGGTTCGCGAATTTTTTCTTTTCTTAAACGACTTTTTTGTGCGACTTTATTTTTAAAAAACGATCAAAGCTTTTCATACACTCATAAAATAATTACAATAACTGAGGGTTATTAAATTCGTTTTCCGTACTGTTAAAATTGTATAAAAATTTAGTTATTTTACGATTAATTAGTATTGTGGTTATTTTGTTGAACTATTTATGGTTTTTAATCCAAATATTTAATAATTTTAATTAGGCTTAAGTTCATTAAATTTAATTTTCATTAAATTATTTTCATGAAGAAAGGAATTTTACAACATGAAAATTAATTAAAATTGTGTTTGTTATTCAAAAAACAAACTACCAAAAACTAATGTTTTTCCGTACTTATTTTGTTATGTAGTTTGATTTTTTGTCGGTTAAAATATATTTTTTAAAAGTATCAAATTTTAAATTTTACGGTACATGTTGTTTAATAAAAAAAAAAATTTTAATAAATTTATACCTTTAATTCATTTATTTTAAATGAAATGTAAATGATCCGTTTTTTAAATGAATTTTAAGTTGTTTAAAATCAATTTTTGTTTTAACTTAACTACATAATATTTTGTAGAAAATTATACGATGTCTTACATGGTAGGGCTGAGCACAGGCTACTATCGGGATGAATATAACAGAGCATACAGAGGCGATACGAGACGGAAAACATTGTGTTTTTTTCTGTCTCTTTCTTCAAAAGCTGCCCGTTTTGCATTTTGCTTTTGACCATCTTTTATGCTGCAATACAATGAACACAAATTTATTTAATTTAGATTTATTTACAAAACTGCTGTAAAAATGAACTTTTAAGTTTACCTCAATACAAGTAAATAATATTTAAGTATGTAAGTAGCATTACAAAACAAAACAATATTACAAAATACATTTATTTGGACAAAACAAAAAGTTTGTTGAACTAATACTTTTGTTTAACTTGGTACGTGTTTTGATAATTTTGTTTTGATCACGAATTTTGTATTAATTGTAGCGGCCTGTTTTTACTCATTGCCACTTCCCTACCAAAAACGCTTTCTGTCTCTTTCTTTTAAAGCTGCTCTCGCAGCTGATTTGGGGGTTTTTCTCACTTCACCGGCAGCGGCAGGCTTCGAGAGCGTACTTAAATAGGCACATGAACTTGTGGACAGGTCTGTGACATGGTGAAGAGGGGATGAAAGACTACAACGTAACAGGTGGAGTACCACAAGGGTCAGTGCTAGGACCTTTGCTATGGAGTGTAAAGTACAATGGTGTCCTAAGAGTAAATCTTTCAAAAAGAGCACCGCAGTGGTAAAATCAATGCTGTCTACAGACTAGCGGCACTACGTATATGCTCAGCATATATGATTGTGTCAAGCGGTTCTTGTTATTTCGGGGTTAAAGCCAATTAAAACTTGGCTAGAGAGGCAAAATGTGGGTTCTTGGCTCGGTACATATTGGGGAAGGGTACAGACGCTAATAGATTAAATAGCATGGCACAGTGGAAAGGGAAAGTCGAAACTTCTACCAAAGGTAGGTGGACGTAAGCGCTGATACCTAATTTAGAAGTTTGTAGGTGGAATGGTTTTTTTTTTTGTTTTTTACCTGACACAATTTCTAAGTGGGCACGGCTGTTATCGTTCGTATTTATACAGCTATATACAGCTTATATTATATTAAAAAAAAAACTCAACAATAAGGTAAAATAAAATATAAGATCAGTTCAATATAAATTAAAATAAATAATTCTTTTTAAATAAGCAATTGATGCTTTCCTTGTGAGGCAAATTTAGATAGTACAAGATTAGGATCAATTTCAATTTCATGATGAATGTGCATCATGGCTAAACCATTCAGTCTATCTTCTGTCATTGTTGATCTGAGCCTTGTTTTTATTCGACCAAGGGTAGAAAATGACCTCTCGCTCGTAGCATTATTGATGAGCATTGAAACGAAAATTTGAAAAATTTTTCTTAGATTTGGGTAGATATCTTCATCACAGTTTATTAAAGCATCTACAACGTTATCTGATAGATTTTCAGATATTTTCCATGTTTGTTGCCAATGTAACAGTTCAGCCTCAAGTTTAGATGTTAGTAGTTGTTTATCTATATTATCAAACTTAGTCAGCTCATCAGCTAGTTGTGGTATTAAAAGTTTTGTATCTGTATATGACTTGATTACACTTTGAGGTAAAAGTTAAGGTATGTTTAATACATATAATATGTATTTTGTTCGACCTTTAATATTTCAAATATTACTAAATTTTCGAGCTTAAGGTCTTTTTGTTATAAAAAACTTTTAATGTTTATTTTAAAATCAATATTTCGGCACTTCCTTGAGTGCCTTCTTCAGGGTTTTTTTTTCTTAATTTATAAGTTTTTTAACAAATTATAAACAATTTATTTATGTTTAATATATTTAGGATATCTATTGGGAAACGTGTTTTGAGATCTTCTAAAATAAATTCAATTAAAGGAATGTAACCTACAACTCGGTAGTAATCTTCAACATTTTGGATGCGATTATTTCGTTCAAATCTTGGCTTTTCAATTGGAACTTCGATTTGAACGCAAATAACTTTAACTTTTTCAAAAACTGCTTTAAATTGTTCTTCGGCTTTATTTCTTTTCTCTTCAAGGCACATAATTAAAGTTTTGATAAGGCTTGATCCTTTTTGAAGATCTATATCCTGCTTTTGTAGAATGATACTAAGCGGCTGTGTTACAACAAGTATCTCACTTAAAATGTATATTCCGCAAATAAATTCAAAAGTACTAAGTGAGTTCCTTAATAATAAGGCTTTTGATGAAGTATCTCTATCTTTCCACTTAGATATTTTTTCCAAAGCTTCTATTATATGACGTACACTTGTTGCAAAGTGTAAAATTGAGTCGTGTCGGTCCACCCATCTTGTCTCGCATAATGTAGAGAGTTTGGCTCCCAAATACTTTGCTAAAATTGCGTTTCGTTTGGGATTTATATATTAAAAAAATTTTGTCGTTTCTTTAACAAATGACACAACTTTTTGTATTAATGGCACTTTGTTGCTTTTAGAAATTGAGTTGTTTAATTTATGGGAATAGCAAGGCGTTTGTTTTGCATTTGTCGCGGTTTCCAGAATTTTTTTAACAGCTCCATTTTCTGCTGACATCAGAGGACACCCATCTGTTCCAACTCCTACACAATTTTTTGGGTCAAGACCAAAATTTGTCAAAGCTTTAAGGACTATTGATGATAGTGCTTTCGCATCAATTGACACTTCAGCGTCATTATCAACATCCTTGGAGGCCTCTTGAAATGCGTCAACAAAGCCAATAAATTCTTCCCTAACAACTTTTTGTTGAATGTTGAAATATCTTAAAGATAAGGAAATCTGACTTTTCCCCGACAAATCCGTGCTTTCGTCGAAAATTATCGAATAGAATTTTGATTCATATATATTTCCGAGGATTGTTTCTAATATTAAACTATTACAACATTTAATTATGTTATTTTGTGTAGTTTTTGATATATACGTTGCAGATATTTTCAGGTGGTTATCTAAAATTTTATCTCCGGCCTCTATACGAAATCGCAAAAGCGCTCGGAAAATACCTTCAGAGTTTCTATTTTCGGAAGATAACAAAGGACCATCATCTCGATGTCCACGGAGAGGTATGTTATGCCTTCCAAGAAAAATTATGGTTTTTATAATTGAGAGTAAACGTTCTCGGTTTTCAATTTTTTGTTGAAGGACAGATGTATAAACTTGATTAACTACCTCGAGACGAAAGTCTTCGTGTGTCTTTAAAAACAGTTTTTCAGAAGAAACACTATTTTTTATGGTAAAGGCATTTAGAGTGATTCTCTAAATAAAATAATAAAAAAATTAAATTTCAATACAGATTAAAAAAAAAATGCTGGGATTTCCAAAAATTTTGTACATTTAAAAAAAATATGTAATATTATTGGAAATTCGTGTATTATCGAAATAAGCAAAACATATTTTTATAATTTAGGGGGGGGGGGGGAAAAAAGGAAATTTCCCCCCCCCCTAAATTATAAAAATATGTTTTGCCCTGAATCCGCGCCTGGTAGGAAGAAATGTGAGTATGAATAACATGTTCAAATCATGTTGGTGTCCTTGCACAATTCGGAAATTGTAACCAAATATGTTAGGACGGTGCTTTTGGAACTACGAAGGCAAGAGGATGTTCGAAGAAGAATGTTCGCTACTTAAGGTTTCATAACTTTCCCCCCTGCGAGGGTATGCTTTTGCGGTGGTTCCGCAGGTATAGGGGGCATGTGAAACGCAGTTGTTTTAGCATGTAAATGGCTCGCACTTCTTGTACTACCATCTGGCCAGGGTCTTTTAATCATTTTTCCTCGTAAAACACACATACAATCATACATATAAATTTTAAATTTATGATCTTTATCTGAACTCTTTGTAATGCCATTTATTTAACTAATACGTTAACAATGGCACATTTAACTACTCGAACATCAACATTAAAAAAAACTGGAGTAAAATTACAAACAATTGTTTATTTATATTTATTGATTGTCATTTTTCATTCTGATTTAAATCTCAAAATACAATACAACCACTTAGAAATGAAATTCGAGATAAATATCTTTCAACAGGATTGCTTAGAAACAACTTAAGTAGTCAAAATCCCTTTAAAATTTCTAAAGCACTTTTCATTTCATTCTTGTCAAACAAATTCGTAAAACATCATAATTTCAATATTTCTTAAATCTTTTAACAATTAAAAGTACTACTTAAATATTTCGCAATTACCTTTGAACTACTTTTGTGCCTACATTTACATCTGCATCTAAACACAGAGCGTTAGAGGGGCAGACGGGGCATTTGGCTTACTTACTTAAATGTGGATTTATTTATGTCTATTATGTATGTCTATTGTTTAAATTAGTAATTTTAATTTAGAATTAAATATACGAGTGTGAATCTGTTTGAAGATGTGAGTCTGGGTTTTAGGTAGAATTTGCTTAAAAAAATTCTTTGTTCTAAAATTAAAAAATAGCACACCATTTCTTATTTGAATCGTACAGATTATTTTTTATTGAATGTATTTAACTCAACTATTTTTAAAAAATAGAAACTGTTAATTATCTCCTTTTGTAGGTTACTTTATATTATATTCAACATTTTTGATTTTTCGAATTTATTCTATGAGTTACATTTCAGTTATGTATTTTATAAAGCTTTTTTGTAATAGTTCTATTCCTTAAATTTTAAGGAATAACTTTTATACACTACCAGACTATTATATTGTATTTTCTTGTTACATTTTACCTTAGCTATCCTTTGGATAGCAATGAAGTATATTGTATGTACAGAAAAATTTACAATTATTAGACACCAGCAGAATGTAATGCATTTTCAAAAATGTTGAATATAATATAAAGTAACCTACAAAAGGAGATAATTCCCAGTTTCTATTTGTTAAAAATAGTTGAGTTAAATACATTCAATTTATAAAGTATCACTATACAGTGTGACACAAAGAATGCTGACGAAGGCCGTAGCGGGCCAGAAAATGGATTATTTTTTATTTTCTCTTCTTAACAAATGTTTTCTAAAGTAAATAGAGAATTTATCTTTAATTGGCTCTAAGTATTTGTATCGATCTCTCGCTTGTGTGTTTGTGTATTTGAGTTTATTTATTTACAAAATTTTCAAGTTGTTTGATCTTCTCTACCAACAAAAAACGCAAACACCTCTTGCAATGAACACTTGAAAGACTTGTGCAAGGTGTTTTTCTACTTCTAGTGGATTCTACTTGAGCATTAAAGTGTGTATACTAAGTACACACGTGTACGTTTGTTTGCTCTTTTACTTTTAAATTTTGGTGTGTTTTACTGTTATGGAATTATCTAAAAACTTAAAAAATATTTAACTTTTTTTTTGCATAAGGGGATTAGCTTAAAAATTTAGAATGGTTATGAATTTTAGATTAATGTCTAATATCTAATTTAATTTATTTTACATATTTCTTATGCATTATTATTACTTTTTTTACAGAATGGCAAAGAAACACTTTGAATGAAGCAAAGATGGGAGAACCATGGATTGAAGGGGATCATGTTTTTAGAGAAATTAATATTAAAAAAATTTGGTAAGTCTGAAAATGCTTAAAACAATATTATCTGCCTGTTTTTAGAAAACGTAAACAAGTGAGTGAGTGAGCAATTATATTGAAAACAAAAACAAATTTTCGTTTTTTATTGTTGTTTTCAATATAATTTCTCACTCGCTCACTTGTTTACGTTTTCTAAAAACAGGCAGTATATGTATAAAACACTGCGTTTTTTATGATTTCTCAACTCCTTAGTTTATAGAATCAGATCAGATCGTCAGGAAACCTTTTCCAAAGATTTTAGAAAAGCTAAAAATATTATACAAATAATACCATAAAGCGAATAAGAAATATAAACACTCAAAGTCTTACTTGTAACTATATTAAAGCTTTAACAAAACACCAACAATAAACAGTGAGTTTATCTTTTCTTATTAGATCGGGTTAAGTTTTTTTTGAATATGAGGTTACGGAACAATTTTGGATGTTTTTTAAAATGCCAAACGAAACTAAAAAAAGACTTAAATATTCGTATGGTGAGAGACAAACCAAGAGCTTTAATAAATAATTGTTCGGTTCAGTTATGTATGCTTTACATGAAAGTTTATCCAACATAAAAGAAAAAGTTTAAAAAATTAAGAATAAAATATTTATTCAAAAATTTAATAAAGTTTTTTCAAAATTAATAAAAAGACTGTCAAATGCATTAAAAAAACCAACACAATTAAAAAAACATCTGATTCAGTACGAAATGTGCGATAAGTTTCGCACTTTGCTTAAGTAAATGTGAGTTCCATAAAACTTAACAAAAAGTTCCATATGGCTTTACACATATGATTAACAAGCAGTGTTGCCAATCCGTGTGTAATAACACATAAAATGTGTTATTTCTACTTGCATGTGTAGTTGATGTGTAATTTGTTTCATGTGTAATCTGTGTGTAATTTTACTTTGTGTTCTATTTTTTCATTAATTTTTGACAGCAAAGTTTTTCTTTTCTTAAGGGCATGTTCTAGATTTCGTAATGAAGTGGATTTGAAAACGAACGAGATTTCGATTGCCATTATTTACAAAATGACTATAGCTTTTCTTAATTTTAAGAGTTTTTCTTGTAAAGATAATTGGTACTCAAAGTGTGAAGTATATAAAAAGAAAAATTTTTATAAACTTTCGTTACAGGCTCGTTTTAAAAATTTTTTCGATTTTAAATCCACTTCATTTCAATTTATATAACATGCCCGTATACCTTTGTAATCTCTATGTTTGAAAGAACCGATGGACAAAGTTTCACGATTTTTTTAGGAAGTTATAGCCAAATAACTATATGCTTATTTTTTCAATGTGGAATAACATTTCGAATTAAAGCTTAAGTTAACTTCTTGTCTGTGACGTTAGGAATATTCCGGGATACAAACTTAAAAAAAAAACTATAACTGAACAGAAGTGATGATATTATTAGAATTAAAATATATTTTCAAAAATTACTTTTAAAATTTAAAATCGCTTTTCTTCAAAATTAAAAAAATAGACTTAAGCACTATTTCCTTATTGCCGCAGAAATATTTGTGCAACTTCTTTTAAAACTATCTAGTGGGGAATACAGGTTATCCATAAGTAATTAATTTGTTTCCGTAAGTTTTGGATGTGCTGTTAAAAATGTGCGTACCTACCTTCTTTTTTTCTTTGGAAATAGGTTATGTTTGTCTTTTTTTGTACACATTACCATTTAGTTGTAAACAAGGCTTTAAAAATAGGTGATGCAGGTCGAATTTTTTAACAAAGACATTTTTTCATTTTGTGTGTGTAATTTTGCTTTAAATGTGTAATTTCTGAATTTTTCATTGGCAACTCTGTTTACAAGTTAAAAAACAACATATATTTTAATAAAAGCGAAACCATGTGAATGAACTAATATTATTTAAATAAGCGTAAAAACATGGACAGATGTTAAACATCAGGGCTGTCAGATGTGTCGATTTTTCGCCGAACGTGGCGATTTATAAACCTTTTTTGCGATGAAATTTCGTGTTTGGCAACATGGCGATTTTTTTGCGATATTCAAAAAAGTCGGCGGTTATTAACAAAGTTAAAAAAGTTTAAGGTTTCTAAGATGTTCAGAAAAACTGGTAAATTTTTAATTTATTTTGGAAAATAAATTCTAGAAACTGAATTGTTATCTATGCAATCGAACTTGAAATGGAATTTTTAACAATAATATTGTATAATCCAAAAGTATGAATTAATACCGAAGGTAAAGCAAATTTCTATTGATAATCAGGTTCTTTGTAATCGTATCAAGCGTACATATATTTCAATGTTGTGTGCAGAGCGGAAATAAGTGCCAGTTTTAATTTCTCGTCAAACGTTAGAACATTCAAATTACTGATCCCACAAATTCTAAGTTTTATTCAAAAGCGTTAAAAATACTGCGATATCTACAAACTACTAGACTGAATAATGCTAAATATAGAAAATTTTAATAAAGGTTTATACTTTTTTTTATATAAAACTGCTATTTGGTGATTTTTGGCGAATTTTTCCATGAAGGTGAAAAAAATCTGACAGCTGACAAAGTCCAAAGAAATAAACATTTCAGTAATCCGCAATTTAAGCACAAATTTTATAAATTATTTCTTCGTTAAAAAAAACTTAAAAGATTTTTTAATGTTTAAGCCAAAATTGGCTGAGAATCAAACCCGGATCAAGAGAAAATTAATCAAATAATTTTGTGATTCATAAATATTCATATTAAGATGTAGAAAAATTTTTCATATATGCGAAATTGTACAGAAACTCCCCCTAGAAATGTTCTTTCCATCAAAAATTAGGCCGGTCACTTACCGGAAAGGCGTGGCGCATCGCCTCTCAAGTTTGAAGGTGCATTTACAAGGGGAAAATACATTTTTTCAGTTTTTGTACAAATTTCCATTAAAGAATTACTTTTGCAATTAAATATAAAAAAAAAATCGAAATTTGTATGAAATAGTCGTTCTAATGATATATAAAAGACAACATTTGGGTAAAAAATGTTAAAGTTATTAAAATTTCGGCAGGCCATTAACATGTCACAGGCCACTTGAATAAGGAATGTAGGAATAAAATTAACATATTTTGAGAAATATTTGAATAAGAGCTAATTTTAACTTAAACTATACCCGTATTTACTTGAATATGAGTTTTTGTCTTCGTAGAATACCGAAATTCCGAATTTGTACTTATTAAGGATATATGTATAAGGCAAAACAAATATGAAAAAATTATGTCAATACCTCACATTGTTTTTCCGTAGCTGCGATTTCAATTTTGCGATTTTCGGCAAAAACTAATTTTTTTCCCATATTTTGGGGAATCTTCTTACTGCTATGAATTGCAAGCAAAACCTATTCAGAATATTATGTTTCAGTTCAGTTCAGTGTTCGCATCAAAAAGATGTTAAACAAAATATTCTATTGTTTCTCGAAAAGTAAGAAAAAAGTGTGACTGCATTTCATGTCGAAAACTATCAAAACAGATTATGTCGTTACGTTATAAATGTCATAATACTCAACTCGAAGCCGATGTGAAATTGCAGACGTTGAGATCGCTAGTCACACATATCATTGACGGCGGCCAAAATTTACTAAAATTGAAAAATGCTCAACGACGGCAGCGAAAAAACAACCATCGGCTATACCAAATAATTTTAAGTGCGACTTTAATGTTTGTTGTTTACAAAATGGCTTTGAAAACAATCGCATATTTTTAAAAAAATTATTATACAATGAAAAAATCAACCAAGAACAAAATACTTATCTCTTCAGTGTTATTTTTCATTGCATTTTGCATTTTTAATATATTTTTTGTTGTATTAAAATGTTTTCTCACCCGATTTTTTTCGTGAGTTTATTTGACATTTCAAAGCGGGAACTTTCACACAAAAATTTTACAGACACACTTATTTGTAAAATTGCAGTAAATTACTTGCGTGGCAGCTATTACTTGCCAAAATTGTATAGGTTTAAAGTGGGAACTCGCCATATGAAATTTATGTCTTCCGTAAGCGCAATGGTAAACGAAACTTTTATGTTTCTCCCTTACAAACCTGCTTCGTTGGAAGCTCAAACATGTTCGCCGATGATAGCTTCGGCTTTAAAATTTCACTGGGAAAAAATCAATGATGATAATTTCATTGCATTAATATATTTTTTTTTAAATGTGATTTCCGGCATATGTCCACCGCGGAGTGACATGGTCGATTCGATCAGTCCAATTTGTGACTACTTTTTCAGCCGTATGGCATCAATGGTGGCTTAAATATTGGCCTCCAATACTTAAAGAGTTATTGGTTTGTCGGCATAAAGCCCAATAAAAGCTAATTAAAAGCGTTAAATCGCATGACAGGGGTGGTGGCAGTAAACAGGACCACTTATGGAAATAAAGCTATCATCAAATTGATTTTTCAATGAATCGATTGTTAAGCGCACTGTATGGCAAGTTGCGCCGTCTTGTTGATGTTTAGCCGATTAATTTTTGGAAACAAAAATTCAGTCTGCATGGCTCGATAGATTTTGCCATTCACGTAGCGGCAGCTCTTTGCTCATTCAATTAGCGTCTTAACCGCACCAAAGAGTCAACATTAATAGATTGATTGATTTGGTAACGGCTAGATGCTTGTGTTCGCTCCAAATTCGGCAATTTTGCTTATTGAAGTAGCCATTTAACCAGAAATGAGAAAGTGCTCTATGAACTTCGTGAACTGATTTTTTTTTTAAAGAACATTTCCAAGTTTGGAAGCTTTATTTTAGCGTTTAACGATTCATGATGATTTGCCAAACCTTAGTGAACAGTAATGTCAACATAGTTTGACATTCTCAGCTGTCAAACCATAGTTATCGATATCAAACGTTCTAATGCAGCTAAAAAACACCCCTATATGTTTTGCTGTGGCGCCCGAGCAGGGACCTGAGGTAAAACAACAACAACAACAAAAACAAAACCAACAATAACAACAAACAGCGGCTAGAACGAAGAAACGCAGCAACACCCCATCACCATGCTGAGGACTTCGTGGGTATATTATTAAAAGAAGGATGAGCTGGCGGACTATCTCCAACAATTCCAGCAAACCCCAACGATCACCGTTGAGGAAATGCGCAAGCGTTTCGCCAAATTCGTGGTCGGAGAGCACTGGTGGAGATGATTCACTGAGTTTCATCGAGCGCATAGAGGAATTGGCGGATATGTACAAAATTCCCTTAAATGATATCCTGCCGGTACTGTCCGAATTCTTCCAGGAGAAGGCTTTGGTATGGCTCCAAAATAATCGTAAGGCTTAGCAGCAGTGGGGTACCTTTAAGCAGGACTTTCTTACTTTCTTCTTGCCCCCACGATATTTCCAGAAATTAGGCGATGAGATTCGTAAACGTATCCAGCGCCCACGAGAACGGTTCAAAGACTATGTACTCGCGCTGCAGGACTTAATGCGCCACGCCGATATGACAGATGCCCAGAAGGTGAAGCGGATCTTTTGGAACTCGCAGGCTGACTACCAATGGTACATCCGCAGACAGGACTTCGTCACGCTCGAAGACATTATCAGGCTAGCCTGTGACCTGGAGTGTATCCCGAACCATCCGTCCGGCCGGAACGAGCACCATCGAGCAATCACCACCGTTCCCTCCCGACGGAGCGTTAGTAGACGGCCTCAGCGGTCCCGCCCAGCGGATCGAACAAGAACTGCCCTCCGGTGGGTGGACAGTAAACTCACCGCCCACATCCTTATCCAGGGAGAGCGGTTTTCCGGCATCGTGGACACAGGAGCCACCAGAAACTTCCTGACACCAGCTGTAATCCAGGGGGTGCCCGCCAATCCAACGAAATCCGATGTCGACATCGAGGTACTGCTGGCGGATGGCACTAGTAAATTGATTACACAAGCAGTTACATATGAGGTAACCTTTGGGGATAAGGCCGTGCCCACGGACTTGTTGGTCATGGAGTCGGTGACGAGATCGACATAAGGTAAGAACTACTTAGGCCAGTGGCGAATTCACAGTCTAAGTGGTTTTTAAATTATTCGATCACACTCAGTGGCATATTTGGTAGTGTGAGTATTACCTGCTGGCTATTCTGGGTAAATACTCACAACACCTGCGCTACAGAGAAGAGTACCGGGACAACACTCGAGTGGTCAACCCTGTGCTGTCCCAGTGGGCTTCCGCAGTTTTCCCCTAGCGTGGTAGCAGAGGCTCTGGTCAACACCCGAGTGGTAAACCTCGTGCTGGCCTTTGGTTCGGCTCCCACTGCACCAGGTGGCGCTACTGAGCAACCGCATAAAGAGTAAATAAAGCCATACGTATTATAACGTGATTAAAGACACGCGTTTCATTTCTAACTTTGTCGTACTACATTCCACTTCCTATCAAGTATCTTAAAACGTATTTTACAACGAGATTAAGCAGCGGGCGTCGGTGGTGTAATGGTCAGCATAGTTGTCTTCCAAGCAGTTGATTTCGGTTCGATTCCCGGCCAACGCACAAAACTTTTTTAGAACCTACATCGTAGCAGCTAAAACAAATTTTTGCATAATTCTTTCAACCTTCGTTACTTCATAACAAACCAAAAACTGTCTAGTTTTCATATAATGTCTTGTAAGTATCTAAACGCTAAATTTCAGCTATCCAGCAATTTTCTTAATTCCCAGATTCCCTAACAGAATTCAGTTTTTTTTTTTTTTGGAATTTATAAGATCTCACATTACTCAGCTATTAAGATTTGCTTTTGAGTGTTTGACGCTCTAACCAAAAGGTCCAAAAAAGCTATGAGCTTGATTTAAAAATATTAAAATTTAATTTTTAAAGACAAACAAAACCTTTTATTTTGTTGTTTTGTAGTAAACCAAAACTACGATTTGTTCATCTTATTCTTGTAAATGACATTTAAAATAAGTAAATTTGCTTTCCGTACTTATTTATCCCTTCCAGATCCTCAATTTTTCAGCTCCAAGTATTTCTACTTCAATAAAACAAACAATATAAATCAAACAATTGGGTAGACGGTCCCTTTATTTTTAAAAGCGGCCTTTTTTAATTTTTATTTCTTCTTCATTTAAACAAAAAAAAAGGGAGTTTCTTATCCTAAATGCACTGCAGCATAAAAAATTTAAAAAATGCATTTCATATTCAATGTACATTGTGCATGTATCATGTTTGTGTATGCATGTATGTATGTATGTATGTGCATGTGTGTGGTTTCTAAAATAAAGTCATCAATTTAACCCCAAACACAACAACACAACAACAAACGAATCAGGGAAATTTAGTCCTTTTAACCATTGAAAATGTTGATCATCTGTATTATAATGATGGAAGGAAGTACGGGATCCCTTTAATGAATGTGTTTGTTGTATATTTTATTTTTTTTTTTATGCACAATATGAAAGATTATTTAATAGAACTTAAATGTTTCCTATGTCATGTAAGTGTGTTTACTTTATTGCATGTTCGTTGAATCTTTGTTAAGCCCTTTTCATGTTTCTATTGTTTACACATGTTTAAAAAAATCGCATGGTAATTTCAATATTAATTCATATTGACATTTAGAAAATCGAAATTGAAAATTTCAATAATAACATTTCGCTAGTTAAGCGCTTTAAGCCAATGGAGTTCAAAAGAATAAAATTTTTAAATGTTAACACAATAATAAATAACATGTACTTTAGGTCCTACTTATTAAATAAAGCAAATGACATGTTTGTAGATAATAATACTAAGAAAGAGGTTCATATTCACGATTTTTTTATATTCTGATTAACTTAAAATTTTTTTTTAAATTTTGAATATTGTACGTAAAATTTTTTTCTGAAAGTTTACCGTTTCGTTCATGGTGTAATTATGCAACAAGTACGCTCGAAGCTACAGCAAATGTACAATAAAAACAACAACAGGGCTTTTAATTGTTGTTTTCTAATAGGAACTGGTAAATGTTGTTAATGTTATTATATAGCATGTGCGCGTGTTAACATCATTTGACAGTTGATATTACAAAACACCAATAAAAAACCCTGAATAAAGCAATGACAAAAATAAACAGCTGGCGCTTCGAGCGTACGTACCTTATAGACGATTATACCATGGTTTAGTCCGCGGTTTTGTAAGAAAAACTTCGTTTTGAAAATTGTTTCTTAATTTTTTCACACAAATTTTTCTTAAATAATTGTTGATTAAGTGGTAATTTTTTCCATACTAAATTTTTTAAATGATAAGTCTTATTAAGATACGTAAGTAACCGATAAATTAAGCGAGCGACAACCCGTCACTCATTATCGTTCTCGTAAGCGGCCCACTAATTATCGACTTGTCGGTGGACAGATTAACATTTTTAACATAATCAATTTATGTATTGCCAAATGACTGTATTGCCAAATCAACAATTTCACAAATAAAACGCTAGTTTGAGAATTAAAATATGCAAAACATATAAATTAAGCCATAAAAATACAACTCTGTGCTACAAACAAAACAGAATACAAAACAAATGAGTAAACAAAAAACAAACAAATACCCAATTTTCACGATGATTTTAAAGACATGTTTTTTTTTTATTTCTTTTTCAAAGAAACTTCCAAAAACTTGTTAAATGTTCACCATGTTTCTTTTTTTTGCAGTCAGTGTTGATTTTTTCTGGTTTCCTTAGTTCCTTATTCGCATGCAAATATTTAAACTTTTGTTATTGATATTTGATATAAATTTAATTTTTTTATTTTAATAAGCATTTGTCAATTTTGAAATAAGAAAAACACATAAATTAAAAAAATAAATAACACCCAATTATCACGATCATTTAAAGACATGTCTTTTTTGCAGTTCTTTTTTAAAGAAACTTCCAAAAACTTGTTAAATTTTCCCAACGTTTCTTTTTATGTTGATTTTTTTCTGTTTTTCTTATATATACATACATCAATATGTATTGAATTTTTTATATTAAATTCTTTTTTTTATATTTTAATAAGCAATTCTCACTTTCAAATAAAAATAAAACATAAATTAAAAAATAAAATTAAGTGCAAAGAGGAATGTCAAAAAAGAAACACCTGCTTACTTCTCTACCCCGCTCGCTCTTAATGAAAAGAGACAAAAATATATGTAGAATAGAATTTTGGAATAAATATTTAAAAAAAATAAAATTATAAAAAAATGTTTAGTGTGTGAAAAGAAAAATTTCGTTTAATATTTTAACAAAATGCCTCTGTTAACAACCACAACACAAGTTACTGATTTTAACCACCCAACAAACACGAAGTCAAACCTTTGACATGAAATGACTTTATCATTTGACATCAAACACAATTCTCAAAAGTTTTTCAATTTTTTGATTTTAACATTTGTATTCAAATTGATAATGATTTTAAAATAAACATTTGACATCAATTTATCAATTTGATGTCAAATTGGTATCAAATGTTAAATTCAAATCAAAACTAAACTTGGCAATACTAAAGAGAAAAATAGATGTAAATATTAAAAATGGCGATTAAAGTTGAATTTTTGCTTCGTGGTTAAATGTGTTTTACAAGTGAACGATTTATTTCTTGTGAAAAATAAAAATTAATTGTGAGGAATTATAATGATTAAGAATACGAATTAAAAAAATGAAACGTGAGAGTGAAGAAATTATAAGTTTGTTGTATGATCGCGGTGCTACAATCCCCAAATAAAAGGGAGCCAATTATTTTATCTTTGCAAGAATTAGAGGACGGAAAGAACATTATTTCATCTTTTAGCTATGTTGCCGAATGTTTATCTTACAGTTTACTAAAATAAATAATGAATTTAAATTAAAAAAAAATATATTTTTATTGTATTATAATCCACATTTGAAAATTAAATTTGAAAGCAAGTTGAAAATAAAGGCATTTTTCAATTTGATAATAATTTCCCCTTTTTGTTGAGAATGCTATGATTTTCAAATCATTATCAAACGTTTGTCGTTTGAGAAAACGTTTGATTTCAAATCATTTTCAATTTGAAATCAAACCTCCGTGTTTGTTGGGCATGGCCCAATTAGTAGGTCTGCCCACAACTACAATAATAAAAAAACAATATGCATTTTGTTGGTGTAAAAAATGATAAAGATGTCAAGAACAAAAGCATTTGTTTGTAAAACATAGTAGAAATGTCAAAAACAATCGATACAAAAACAGGTGGCATGTCATAACGTCCAGTGTCATAGTGTCTATGGACAGATTCTAAAAAAACGTGGAAGAATATACGTAAAATTGGCATTAGCAAATCTACACCACCAGTAGAATCAGGAGTTGACGTTGAAGTCTTAAATGTTATGTTCGTCATGTTTCCACCCGTACCTGTGCATTACAACTTCTACGACTGGAACTCGTATACCCCTACACCATCATGTGAATTTAGTTTCGATTGGGTTAGTGAATTCGATGTGTTATCAGAATGTCTTAATATCAAATCCAATGCAGTTGGTTTTGACAATATTCAGCCAAAGTTTCTGAAACTTATTCTGCCCGTGATAATTCCATATATAACTTATATATTTAATAATATAATAACAAGGAGCACATTCCCTGAGAACTGGAAGTATGTTAAAATAATACCTATACCTATATCTAATGGTGATTTTCGTCCGATTGCAATTCTTCCATACCTATCTAAAGTTTTTAAAAAACTGGTATATAAGCAGATTTACAAACATATTAATATTAATAACTTAATAACTGAAAGGCAATCTGGTTTTCGACCTGGACATAGTTGTGTTAGTGCACTTATTGAAGTTTCTGAGGAAATATGTAAAAGTATTGATAGGGATCCCTTTAATGAATGCTCATGTTTCGCTGCTTGTCCTATTGGATCATTCAAAAGCCTTCGATATGGTCGATCATGGTATACTCTGCAAAAAACTTAATAAAATCTTCAATTTCTCTACTGCTTCTGTACGTCTAATAACATCATACCTCACTGATAGAAGACAGTCAGTGTTTGCCAATAACATTAGATCTCAATCTCTAAATGTAACAGAAGGTGTTCCGCAAGGTTCCATACTTGGACTATTACTTTTCACTATGTATGTAAACGACTTAGCAACCCAATTATTATATTGCAACATTCATATCTATGCTGACGATGTACAAATATACATAAGCTCTCCTGAGAAATATATATTGATGATTGTGTAGGTAAGTTAAATTTTGATCTTACACGTGTACACTCATGGGCAACTGCAAATGGTCTCTGCATTAACCCGTGCAAGTCAAAGTGCTTAGTTATAAAAAGTAAATCGTCAAGAACTAATTTTTTACCTGAAGTCGCATTAAACGGTCAAAGAATTGAGGTTGTTAGAACGGCAAAAAATCTTGGCATAATATTTAACAATACTCTTACAATGAATGACCAAATTAATTTAGCTTCTGGAAGAACATATGCTCTTTTGCGAACGCTATGGAGAACACAAAAATTTATACCTTGAAGAATTCGTTTAGTTCTTGCAAAAACATATTTAATACCTACCTTGTTATACGGATGTGAAATTTTTGGAAGTAGTGATTCAAGCAGCTTGAGGAAATTGGAACTTAGTTATAATGCAGTGATTATATATGTGTATGGTTTAAGGAGATTTGATCATATCACACCATATGCAAGTGACTTATATGGAGTAACTTTTATTAACTTATTGAAAATAAGAACATTGACTCTGTTGCACAAAATTATTAATAAACGTATACCTATGTATCTCTATAGGAGACTCTCGTTTACCCGTTCACAAAGATCTAATGATTTGATGCATGTCAGATACCGAACATTACAGTCATCGTGGCAATTTTATACCCACTCAATTCGTCTTTGGAACTTATTACCCCCAAGTATTCAAATTACTAGTAATCCGATGCATTTTAAAAGGGCTTTATGTAACTTGTTTCATTAATAAATATACATATACAAATATATATAATTGTGTTCTTTCATTTTTTCTATTTCTACTATTTATATATTCTTTTTTATGTAATTATCAATTATGTATGTAAATTGAAATTTTTGTTAAAATTTTGTTAAAATTTTTTGCAAATTTCCATTTACCTTTTCTAATCCTGTACTGTAATTATAAGACTTCATGTCTTGTTGTACGGGATACCAATATGATAAATAAATAAAGAAATAGTATAGAATAAGCATTTACGGAATCGTTTGACAGAGATTTCAAGTTATATAAAACGAATTAGTGCAAAATCTTATATCAATCAGTGCATTCGCCCGCCCCCATTAACGTAAGTTTTTATAACAAAATTGTACATTTTTTAGGGTGGTTGATCCACATTTGGATTCATAACTCTTACTAAACTGCTTAGGATACAATAGAAACAATTTGACACCAACATTGTTCATTTCTTTTGAGTTGTTTCTAGAAGGGTTTTCAACAGACGGAGATGGCTTAATCGACTTAGAATTACTCAGGGACCCAAAATATTGTTACGAAAGTAACTTTAGTTAAGAATTAGTTGTAATTATTGGTTAAGAATAAGCTATAGTTTTTAGTTATCTTGTAGTTATTAGTTATCTTGTATTCATAAGTAATTTTATTAGTTTACATTGTTATTAGAAATTGTTTTAATTTAGTACACTTCAATCCCAATGTGCAGAAAGCCCTCGAAATGACCGTTAAAAAAAAAGCTTCAGTGGTGAAATTATGTAAACATAAGTGCCGCCATAAATCAAATAGACGTAAAGAGTGGTGAATAGTAAAGCCTCGAAACTTCGAAAAACATTTCGAATGTTCTAGATGGCCAACAGAGAACGGCTTTGTGCGATTGCAAAAAATTCGCATTAAATAAACAACATCAAATACACTCATTTGTGTTCATTCAATCTAACTTTCTCAGCCACACACATCGGTGTTATTTTAAAATTCATTCAAGTCATGCACAGCGTATTGGCTTTGCCATTCATAATATGTTTAGCTTTGTTCGCCAATTATTGCTTTGGTAAAAAACATATACAAAGAAAAATACACAAAAATTATTGCTCTGATGACTATTCAGCAGCTGAAACAATTTCCATAGAAACAGAAGACGTTTTTATTTTTTATAATTTCTTAAAAAGTACAGTAGTTCTGTATGTACAATGTATTGTTGTTATTGTTGTTAATGTTGCTTGTTACACTTTTAAAAAAATACCCTGCAAATAATAGGACTAGTCCAAACACGCGTGTAAAATCTAGTCCACAAGGGACTAGGACTAGTCCAAAAGTAACCCAAGCGTATGGAAAAAAACATGGCCTATTTAACATTACGATGTCCTAGGGCAGGACCATATAACCCAGTTTTGGATTTCAAAGGAGTAGGTATTATTAAAACTACTCCATGGTATACTCAAGAAAATTAGTTTTGAAGTCGTTTAAAAACGAACACATTTCGTTAAAAAACGAAGACATGTCGTCTCACTACAAACACTTTTTAACAATGACATGGTCCATGCTTACATTACATCGGACTAGTCCAATGAGTAGTCCATTTGATCAAAATCAGGTGGGTTATTGCGTGCGCCAACAATAAATGCAAACAAAGTACTTTCAATAAAAAACTCACACATGCACAAATCAAATGTGTACAAAACGATGTTAAAATTACCAAAGTTGAACTTTGTTTTGCAGGCATAGAGTTAATGTAAATTTAAGCGTATGAATAAATCAACAAAAATAGTTGATTTTGCAGTTCTCTGATGGCCAATGGCAGTATAAATACTTGCAGCGGCTAGCATAGTAAGATCATTCTAAGTTCAGACTTTGTCAATAACGTATCACGCGCAGAAAATTGTAGTTGCTTGTGAATAAAAGCTTTAAATTACGGTTGTTAAAAAGACTTAGTACTAAATAGAGTTCTGTAAATTGTAAACAGTGTTTGTGTTTTATTTATTTTATTAAAGTTGCAATAAAGAACTCGAAACGTTAAATTATAAAGGTAATAAGCCAAAACGTTATTGAAAGG
The DNA here is from genome assembly GCA_963931875.1 of Pollenia griseotomentosa. NCBI lineage: Eukaryota > Metazoa > Arthropoda > Insecta > Diptera > Polleniidae > Pollenia > Pollenia griseotomentosa. Next base: position 90,337,333 of record OZ007563.1, read on the forward strand.
CAGTAACGTAACAATTGGTGTCAGAAGTGAAATTGCATAAATAAAAGAATAAATAAATAAATTAATAAAAACAGAATTGTTGCAGAAGTAACGAGTAGAATAAAGGCCCCTTGCTTTGACGGTAGTGTGCCATTAAATGTTTTTCAGTTCCAGTTCGATACAGTTGCCAACAGAAATGCATGAACAGTGAGGAAAAAGCCTATGGCTAATACTTTCTTTAAAGGGGACTGCGGCTGAAGTGCTTAAAAGTAAGTATGGAGGTGAACACAAAAAGGAAATCTACAAAATGGAGTTGCGTGGCAGAGTGCAAAAGGCAAATGAAACCTCACAAGATTTTGCTCTCGATATAGAAGGTTTGGTGAAGCTAACTTATCCTGGTGAGAATCATCCATTGCTGGACAGCTTCAAAACAGAAGCTTTTATTAACGGTATTAGAGACGCTGATGTTAAGTATGCGGCGTGTGCATCATTAAAGTCCACATTTGCAGAAACTGTTTCATTTGCTTTAGCCCAGGAAACCGCAAGAATTATTTCAAGACCTCAAGTAGGCAGAGTGCAAAGGCTCGATGAGGCCGCCAATGGTGAAAGGGATATTGTGCAGAACTTAAAAGAGGCAGTTATGGAAGTTTTAAGTGAGAAGCTAAGCAAAAACAAAGTGAAATGCTATAACTGCGGTAAGATTGGGCACATACAGCGTAACTATAAAGCACCAAGAAAAAGTTCAAGATCTGCTTCGCCGAAGATTGGGCACATACAGCGTAACTGTAAAGCACCAAGAAAAAGTTCAAGATCTGCTTCGCCGAAGAGAAACAACCAACGGGCTAGTCATCAGTTAAGTATGGAGGGAGTGCTACCTTTCGCATCTGAGGACTCGACAATAAATTTAGTAGTGCCAAAGAGTAACAAAAGTATTACGACATTTGGCTTCATCGATGGTAAAAAGCGCATTTTGACTATTGACACTGGTGCAGGATTCTCAATAATAAAGCCTGACTTGGTTAAGGGAGCTGTCGAAGCATTAAGCGGAGTGAGCTTGCGAACAGCTACAGGTGAGCCTGCTACTGTCTATGGGAAAACACGTGTGGTGTTAAGAATTGCCGATATTGTCACTTTTCATGAGTTTATTGTGGCCGACATTGTAGACGAAGTACTGATTGGCGCAGATTTTATGATAAGTCATAATATAAGTCTGAATATGGGAAAGCAAATCATGTATTTGTGTGATTATGAAATACCCCTCGATGTTGGGTATGAAAGTGAGGCTCGTGTGGGACAGCCTCTCGAATGTACTCGTCAGGAATCGTCAGCTCACAGAAAAGTTGAAAAACGAGAAAAAGTGGTTGCTCAGGTAAGACAGCTTAGCAGATTGGAAGCCAGGCACTGTACGGAAGCAGATAGAAGGGAATGCGTCAGTGAGATTCGCTCGTTGCAGATAAAGCCTAGTAAAGACTGGTTTACGGCGAAAAGATTTGAACCCGTATTGGCCAAGGTTATGAGGGCCAGGAGTATAGGTGGAAGTCAAGTTTTTAAAAGAAGCTGTCCAAAGCGTATGACAGCCAGGGGCACAATAAACAGAGGTTGTGCGCCGCTTCTGCAGAGCAATTGTAATGCGCTACCTATACCAGAAAATAAGCAGGTATCTTCGCTTGTGTGTAGAAATACTTACGACCATAGAAAGTCCGTGCGTGTCCGTAGTAAGTTGTGCAGATATGATCGGCCGGTGAATTCCGAAGGATCTAAGGAGGGCCAGTTGGTTTTTCCAATGAATCAACAACCAAAGGCAGGATTAGTTGCCAAGCCACAAATACATTGGAATGGGCCATATAAGGTGATAAGGAAATCTAATGATGTTGTAAACCAAATACGGAAATATAAAAGGCCAAGGGCCAAAATGAAAGTTTTTCATTTGGAACGATTAGCCCCTTATGGAAGAGGTGACTCTGAGCCTATTCGGGACGAACAGACTTAAGTGGGGGGCAGTGTTATGAAAGTAACTTTAGTTAAGAATTAGTTGTAAATATTGGTTATTAGTTATAATTTTTAGTTATCTTGTATTTATTAGTTAACTTGTATTCATAAGTAATTTTATTAGTTTACATTGTTATTAAAAATTGTTATAAGTTAGTACACTTCAATCCCAATGTGCAGAAAGCCCTCGAAATGACCGTTAAAAAAAATCTTCAGTGGTGAAATTATGTAAACATAAGTGCCGCCATAAATCAAATAGACGTAAAGAGTGGTGAATAGTAAAGCCTCGAACCTTCGAATTTTCTAGATGGCCAATGGCAGTATATATACTTGCGGCGGCTAGCATAGTAAGATCATTCTAAGTTCAGACTTTGTCAATAACGTATCACGCGCAGAAAATTATAGTTGCTTGTGAATAAAAGCTATAAATTACGGTTGTTAAAAAGACTTTGTACTAAAAAGAGTTGTGTAAATTGTAAACAGTGTTTACAGTGTTTGTGTTTTATTTATTTTATTAAAGTTGCAATTAAGAACTCTAAACGGTTTATTATAAAGGAAAAAACCAAAACTTTATTGAAAGGTAGTAACGTAACAATATTTATACTTGACGTTTACACTAAAAAAAAATTTTAACATTAAAAAAAAAATAGTAAAATCAACTGGAAATTTTGCTATTATTACTGAAAAATTAAAAATTTTTTGCTGTCAAATTTGTTTACACTTAAAAAAACTTTAGAAATAATTTCTAAAATCTTGCTATTACTTATAATGAAGTTTCTATATAATGAAGTAATTTTATCGTCCAATGCAGGTTCATCATAGGGCAGTTCGACTGTTTATTATACTTTTTAGTATTATTTATATTTATATATTTTTAACAAAACCAATTTATAAAAAAGGTTCCGCAACGTTTTTTTCAAAAATATTTGTAAAATGTAAAAATAGTGCAGAGGAAGACTTTGAAGAGATATTTTATCATGGAGTCGGTTGAACATCAAGTGAATTACATTGATTAAAATAGCTGTGGGAACAGGGCTGCCAGATAAATTTCTGAAAAAATCGTCAATTTTTTGAGAAAAAATAAAAAATCGTCTTTCTCGTTTTGAAAAATCAACAAAAAAAAATCGGATAACTTAAAATTTAGTTTTTTTAGCAATTTCGATTTTTAATAAAAAAAAAAAAACATTCAAACAAAAATATAATAACTTCATACACGCGGCACGCGTTTTCTAGCTGTCAAATTTTTCGTGCCAATACAATTTGTATGTAGCAGCTCTAAAAAGCGCGTCGCCAACGCTTTGCAATTGAAAAATCCTATTTCGTGAGCGCGTTTAATAGTAAAGGTGGCCGCTATTTTTAATAAATAATGGTAATTCAGCTAATTTTTTTTTCAATCTAGCATTTTTGTCTCCAGTTTTATTAATAATTTTGTAGGTTTTATTAAACAAGAAAGCTATCACTACTGTCCGTGACATAACGTTGACGCTCTTGTTTAGGTACGGCATATCAGCGTAAAAGCTAAGCAGATGAAACCGATCCACCTTCCGCTCTTGCTATGGTACGGCTGTTAAACATTCCAAGGTTAAAAAACGAACGTGTCAGAAGATGTAATGTTTTATTTAAATTGAATAACTCAAAACTCGAAACAAAAAAATACATTAAATAATCATGTCTATCGCAAATAAAAAAAACAGTTTTTTTCTTTGAAATTTTACTTTTCCCCATAAATTTTACAGTGCAACACGAAAAAAAATAACCATATACGGACAATAAATAACCATAAAGGACCAAAAAAAAGACCCCAGTTTTGCCCAAAGTCATGCACTTTTTTTATGGGCCCTTAAAGATTTGGGTCCTCGGTGTCATTTTTGCAAAAAAGAGATCATTTTCTAAGGCTGATATCTTGCCAGCCGTTCGGAATGTTGATTTACCCTCTGAGACAAAGTTGTAGCTCTTTCCAAAAAGAGCAAAAATTGTACACATGTAAAATCAAAAAAACTTCTTCTTCAAGATCAAAATCGCAAAAAAAAAACTTTAAAAAATTCGATTTTTTACTTTTTTCCCCTATTCAGGTCCATAGGTAGCAAACCGTTCAAAATTCAAGGAAACAATCAACCACAAATGTACCTAAGATAAACAACTTTCTAGAGCATATGAACTTCCTAGGAATGATTCTTAGCACCGTTTAGGTAGCGCTTAGGTAGCCGCAAAAGTGAAAAATTTGATTTTTTTTTTACCTTTTTTCCACTGTTCAGGTCCATAGGTAGCAAACCGTTAAATATTCAATGAAACAATCAACTATAAAAATGTACCTAAGGTCTCAACATCAATTTACGCGATCACGCACCGACCGCAACATCACAGGCAAAGCAGTAAGCACAGCACACGCATCAAGGGACGCAGCCCACTAAAAGCAACACGGCGATCTCATCGAGGCATTACACAGCGCGAAGTCAACGAGAGCTCAGCGGTGAAAGTTATAGAGAAAGTGCATGACTTTGGGCAAAACTGGGAGACACCAGTCTTTTTTTTTGGTCCTTTATGGTTATTTATTGTCCGTATATGGTTATTTTTCCATGACTTAAAAAATTACACACAGTGTTTTTAAGGGAAAACCCCTAAAAAATTAAGTTGTTTTGTTTACGAGTTCAGTTTGTGCTTTGTTGTGAAACAGACGTGTATTCTCAACCCCGCATACGTTTATAAAATGTTTTTCCTATGCTGCTTCATATCTTATCATATAAAAACATTTGTTTTTTTTTTGTTGGAGACTGAATAAAATCGACATTTTTTAGAAAAAAATCAGCAAATCGGCACTTTGCTAATTTCGGAGCAAAAAAGCGTCGAAATGACGATAAATCGTCAAATCTGGCAGCCCTATGTGGGAATTATATGTTTACCATGGTGTTTGTCCGTAATTGTGGTGAGAATCTGAATGTTGAATTTATGTGACTGACCGAATAATAAAGTATTAAAGTTTTTCAAAATTTAGCTATTATTCAATACATAAATTTGGCAGCACTGAAATCTATCTATTATATACACGAACCTAAAAAATTAAAATGGCTAGTTTCTTTGCTAAGAAACAAACATTTCCCTATTAAGGGTTATTATATATTTATTTATTTAAATATTTATTATAATTAAAATTACAATAAATCTTAAAGCTAAAGCACTAGCGACTAAGGCTATCGGCTCGTGTTATATTTACAAAAATAAATTACATACAAAAAGGATTAGTATAAAGTACTTATGCGAACGTTAAATTTTGTTTTGTAACTGAAGATGTTGTAAGATATCATATGTATTATTTATATTATCCTCTGAAGGACATTTGAGTATATCTATAATACTATGAGAGTTGCATATTCTTAACCTGGTGTTATAAAGAGCCTGACATTCTACTAACAGATTAATTGTTGTTAATGTTGCGTTGTTGCAAAAAACGCAAACAGGTTGTGAATCTTTTGATATTAAGTGTTGGTGTGTGAGCCTAGTGTGTGTTAGGCGAAGCATTTATTTTTATGACAGTTTGTTGAATTTGTAAGGATGACTAATATTCTATTTGGGTTTATTGTATGGTAAAGATGACTATATCTGCTCCATTTTCGGAGAATGGTGGATTCTAAATTCCCTATCGCGGATCTTGAGATATAATTTTTTGTCTGGGGTATGTAAAGGAATTGTCTGCAGCATCATTCCCTAGTATACCAATATAACTTGGTATCCATATAAATTTTACCGTATTTTTTAGTTGTATTAACATCTGCTGTATAGTGAAAATTGTGTCATTTCTATTTCGGATATTAAGCGTGGCGTCAAAAACAAAGCGGCTATTAGTGCAGATAACGCTTTTCATTCGGTTGGATTTACAAATTTTTAGAGATTCTAGAACAGCTTCCGCTTCGAATATGTTTGGGCTTTGTGGTAGTATTCCGGTTATTAGTGCTGAGCCGGTTTCGTTGGTAACAGCAAATCCAACATGATTTGTTGTTTTGGAACCGTCTGTGAAGATAAATTGCCAATCCTCGTTTTTTAACGCTGTAAAAACTTCGCTGAAAATAGATTTAAAAATATGAGGCGTTGTTTTCCTTTTATTGAAAATTGTTCAAAAAAACAGTTTCATCCAACTGCCAAGGAGGAGAATTTTCTACTGGTGGGTTATATTTTGTGATATTATATTTCTTATGGTGTTTTCTTTTCTACAAAAAAATGTGACATTTTATTTAAAAAAATGCGATTTGGTGTCTGTTTCTTAAAAATTTTGCTCCCGAAAAGGATGAGTTTTTTAGAATTAAACAAGCCACCATTTTCGGGAGCAAAATTTTTAAGAAACAGACACCAAATTGCATTTTTTTAAAATAAAGTGTCACATTTTTTGTAGAAAAGAAAACACCATTAGCCATTTTAAAAATATGTGCTAGCGATGATGGGTATTTGAGCTCGTTTTTCCTTTTTTTTAATAAAGAGATATGTTTGTAAAGCAGAGAGAATTTGCTGCAAAATATCTTATGTGTTAATCGTAATTTAAGTTTGTTTGCATGAATTTGAAGCGGTTCAAATCCACATTCAGCTAGAAGATTTTTAATAGGCGTTGTTCTAAATGCTCTAAGCCTGTCTCTAATAGCGCCATGGAGTATGGTTTCAATAGGTTTGAAAATAGATTTAACAGCTTTGCTAATTATAACCAAACCATAGTCAATTTTTCCCAGGATGGTTGATTTAACTAGCCTAAGTAGACTGTTGGTGTGCATGTGGTTCTTTGCAGATGATAGATACTTGATGATGTTTAATCTATTAGTTAAATTTTTTTTTCAGTTTTTACAAACATTTTTAAATAACGTGCGTACAGCATTAAAAAGTTAATATGTAGTTTCAAAAGCAACTGAAACTAAGTACATACATACATATGTTTGTTTATACATTTGTATGTAATTAATTATTCAATCACAATTACATTACAAATCCTTATAGAATTACTATATCTTAATCAGAGGTTAAAAAACTGAAGTCGAAACCAAAAACTGTCGAACAAAAAATGAGAATTTGTGTACAATTTGCACTTTTAGAGCTGGTTTTACAGCGATGGTTTACATTAAATGCATTTGAAGTAAAAGCAAAATTTTTTTTTTGCCAATAACAAATGAAAAAGTGGAATAAATGGCAGTCTGTAGTGCGATTCACTAACTTTTATAACGATAATAGAATCGTTAAAATAAATACATATAACGAAAATTTATCGAATATGCTATTCAGTAAAATTTTTAACGATATTCGCTGTCGTTTAAAATCAGCTGTTACTTTAAGGAATTTTTTGTCGTTATTTTAGCGACAATAATTTAGGTTGTGTTTATTTAATCGATAAAATGTATTTTATGTTAAAACTAGCTTACATACATACAAAGATATATTCATATGTATATGTATGAACAAAAACTAAATCCTAAATGTAAAATTTACAAAAAAGCATACCTATTGAGAACAAAAACCAAATTCTAAATGTAAAATTCACAAAAAAAAAATATAAACACCATAAATTAACCCTTCGTCTTACTCATGAGTCTGGCCAGACCTTTATTAATGCATTTTGAATGCAAAAACATTTGTAACACAGGGGGTTAAGAATAATTTCATTTGTTTTTATTTTCTCTTTTGTGCTTTTCGTTTTTTTTTTTAACATTTTTAAGACAGAGATGTTACAAAAATACAGCTGTTTACTATCGTTAAAAAAAGTTACAGAATCACACTATCGTTACTGCAAGCGAATATATATTTCGACAAATATAAAGATTGTCGGTTCGTTAAAAGTTAGTGAATCGCACCACTGATCTAAATACCATTTCTCTTAAATAAAAGAGAACTTAATGGAATATATTTAGGTATGTATGTATTTACAAACGTATGTATGTAAGTGCAAGTGAAGATGTTTTTAAATAAAAATATGAATGTGAGTACGACAAAAATATGAGAAACAGTAGTTCCCGCTTAAGTGCGCATCAAAAAATATTCAGTTTTCTACGCATTTAAACGGGGAATCATTTAACCGATAACCCGGATAAATGCGCAATCAACGCATTTAAAAAAACATCGCTTAAAAAACTTAATATTCATTTAAAAGTACTTTTTTTTTAGTTATAAGGGAAAATAAAATGTAATTTACCTAATTCTCATACGAAATTAAATATAATATTTCAACTAAAACTAATTCAATAAACATTCTTAGATAACTTCATATGCACATACATACATATTTATTAAAATATAATTATGTTTTGTACCTATGTAAAATGTCTTTTCAAGTATTAATAAATTGTCGATATTAAGGTCTTTTTTTAAACTTTAAATGTTTATTGGAGCCAATATTTCGGCAAATGTTAACGCCGTGTTAATATTATTAAAACCATTTATTATGTCTTCCTTCCATGGTTACAATTTCATTAGTGCATTTATTTTGCTGCACAAAGTATCTACGGATAAAACTTATGGGACTTAGTTGGAGCTTCAATTATTTCCTCTTCTTCATCATCGAAAGATTCCGATAAGTCTTTAAAATTATTCTCTATGATTTTCGAAATTCAAGAGAAATTTACTTTTTATAGCCAATTTACACTACAACGAAATCTAGTACTTACGAGATTTCGAGCCAAATCTAGTGGTTTTTCCCATACAAAACAAAATCTACTTTGTGACTAGATTTCGACGAAATCTACTCAAAATCTAGTAGTACTTAGTTTTGCAACTATGGTTTTTTCCATATAGCACTAAAAAATACTTCCCTGCATAACAAAAATATGACATTTTAATTAAAAACAAAACCAAAACTGTTGAAAAAAATTAAAAAAAAAATTGAGAATTTGTGAAAAATAAAAAAAGGACAAATAATTGATAAAAAAGTGATGTTGATTATAAACTAAAGATAATGCAAATTTTTTAATGTCTATTTCTTTTTGTGTTTGTATGTGTTACACAAAAATATTTTAGTCATTGATTTGTTATAAAAACAAAATCTCGCTAATGTCAAAACGGTATAATGTAAACGCACTCGATTTTGAGGAAGATTTCAAATGAAATCTACTAGATTTCGTTGTAATGTAAATGGTCTATTAACTTCATCTGCCGTTTTAAATATTTGAGTTGCCATACAAACATGTAAGTACAAAAATACTTTTACTAAATTTATAAATGCCTTGCCGGATATTTACAAAAAAACCCCAAGTTTTTTTGTTACGCGATTTATTTTGTTCAAATTTATGTAATTTCGGACAAAAATAAGGAATCATTAAAACGGGGAACGCATTTAAGCGAGGTCATTTAAACGGTATTTTTTTTCATGTAATTATGTGAACATTTTGCTTGCCAGCACATTTTGCGCATTTAAGAGGGGAAATCATTTAAGCGAGGAGCATTTAAGCGGGAGCTACTGTACAACTAGATTGTACTGGAAATTATCCAATATGTACAACAACATCTGTTATGACAAAAGCTTTAATAACAACAACAACTAAAATATCAACAACAATTTATAACAAGTGTAATCATTATCATGAAAAACAACAATTATTATTCAAACCGACTGCAACAAATGGAGAAGAAGAAGCACAAAATCACGCCACGTCGCACAGAGGGATTTGTCCATACAATGTTTGGCAAAAAATATAAGGAGTGCTCGTAGAATGTTGAAATTTTGCTCTGAGCCTTTACTTAGCTCAATTAAGAAAAATATAAAGTTTCATCAAAATTGGCCACGCCCTCTACCCACCGCCCATAGAACCCAAAATTAATTTTTGGCCCAAAGTTTTTGAAATTTGGCACAGAGCCTTTGGTTAGCTTAATTAAGAAAAATATAAAGTTTCATCAAAATTGGCCACGCCCTCTACCCACCGCCCATAGAACCCAAAATTTTTTTTGGCCCAAAGTTTTTGAAATTTGGCACAGAGCCTTTTATTACCTCAATTAAGAATAAAATTAAGTTTCATCAAAATTGGCCACGCCCACTACCCACCGCCCATATAATCCATATTATATTTTTTCCCACAACTTTTTGTTTCATTACCAAAACTAATTATTTTATAAATAAATTTCAATACATGCATTTAAATATAGACTTTTATTCATCATCTATCATTTCTGTAACTATATCATCAAGTTCCATAACCTGTTTACGGGGTTGACATCTAATGCTACTTATAAAAGGATCTGACGATACTAGAAGTCGATGAAAAACATCTGTATTTGTTGCAACTCTATCACATTTTCTGGAGAACCTTAATCTATAATTTCTATAATCTTTATTTCTGGCTTCTTCGGCTTCTTCAGAAAGCATGCCAATAGGAAGTATTGCCGCATCCATGATATCCTTTCCGTGTATTAGTATTTTGTGTACTGTTACTGGCATATAATACCAACTATATTTTTCAACAAAAAGTTTTGCTGTATCTTGAGCAAAATTGTTGAACTTCAAGGAATTAACTTTTTTGCCACAAGTTATTATTTGTAGTATAATGCGAAATCGATCAATTAGTTGCTCCTCTACACCAGTCACATCGGCAACAAGTGCGGGGTTAGAAAAGAAACGCCTGGACGTATTTCCATCGTTAGTAGACCCAGTTCCTTGTTGAACTGCATCCACTCGTATACCCATCTGTTCCTTTAAGGCCTTCTGAATTCGAAGTTTGTTTTTCAGTTTAATACTTTTGTGTTCGTCCTTGAGCGCGGACCATTTTTCAAATGGTTTGTTGTAGGCGATATGAAGTATGCACTCCATAAATTTTATGCGAGCATGTAAGGAGGAAACGCCCATTTTGATTGCTTCACCATCAATAGCTTTGCTTGAAACTAATTTCATATTATTCATTTCAGTTGGTTTTGCTTTGCAAATGTAACAAACAGCTGCTGAAGATGTACCTGTAACTGTTTGAGCTGTCTTGCCATCTAACATTGTAAACACAAAATTATGCTTGATCGAAAATTGCTTTCCGCATACTACAACTTCGGTATTTTTCAAAGCAGCAATTTCTAAATTAATTTTTTCAACAAGGCTTAGCACTTTTTCTTTTGTTATTTTGAATATTTTGAAGCTAATTCAGCTGCCTTGAACCTCTTTGTGCGAACTTGACAATCTTCGAAATCTTTTGCTGGCCTTCCTAGTTTAGTTGAACAACTAGGCTCGCTATTAAGTGATACTTCAAATACATCTAAAAACACAATAGGAAAAATCATTTACACATCGTCGCCCCGCAATTATACTGTCGTATATCACAAAACCAAAAAAAAAAAGTTAAAAACGCAATATTGAAAATTTTTTTCAGCTCTATCGATCTGTGCTCTCGTAATGTTCCTACCCTCTATGTAAAGCGAGATATTCTCTGTTGGCTTTGACGTACGCACCACAAAAAACAATAGAATTATTCTTATTGTGCCGTATTCACCATTTTTTTGGATATACGGCAAAAACTAAAGCAAAAATACGGAATTTATAAACCCGACATTATTGTGACGTATGTGCTCTACATTTAATACGTGCAACAGAATAATTATAATTTAAATAACATATTATTTTGCTGTACGTGTACGAAATTTGTTGTTGTTTCGCAATACTGTTATACAAAATTTTCCATTTGCCGCAGTTGTGTTTTGATTGCGGTGGTAAGAACATGTAAATATGGAATCGCAGGCACCCGAAATTGAATCAGTTTTACTCGAGTGAGTTTTTATGAACTATTTTGATATTGATATTATACAATATATAATTTCATATAATTTTATTGCTATTTTATTTTTGGGCAAAATTTCAACGATATACAGGCCTGTTCTGAAAATCACGTGATTTCAAATCACGTGTTTTTGAAATCACGAGCGTGATTTCGTGGTGTTCTGAAAGTCATACCGTTTTTGTGTTTCTCGATGTGCTTTCGGTAATTGAAGATCACACCAAAACACATAAAAACGCCGTCAACAAGGATTGTCTTATATTTCATCTAAAGACGTTGCAACTCAAGAAAAAAAACTGAAACCTCCATGTGCACCATCTTGCTTTTATTTGTGTACCAAAAATTTTGGTGAGGATATTAGACAATCCATTTTTAAAAGCTTTTGGTAGTATTATGACTGTTTGTTAAAATAATTAATAAGACAGTTAAATAAAGTCAGTACAAATTAGGGAATGGTAAATCGATTTCGATTCCAATCGAAAATCGATTTTGTGGTAAAAAAAATCGATTTTTTGCAATCGAATTTACGTATGCGATTTTATACTGAAATCGATTATTGGGCTTTTAAAATCGATTTTTTATTTATATCAAAATTTTGCCAATTTTTAATTGTAATCTTAATTAAATCCATAAATTATGGGCATGCACATTAAAACTTATTTTTTTTGTGCGTACATACATACGTCTGTAGGTATGCTTATGCAGTTTTCCAAGTTTAAAGTTGTAGTTTTACGTATTTATCTATTAGTACCCTTGGTATACTTCCAACTTGAATATAAGGTCTCTTGTTCTTCAGAAATTAAAGTCATCAATGGACAGTGAACAAAACAGTACTTAACATATCGTATCGAACCAAACACTGAAAGTCAGCCATGGCCTTCCTGTGGAAATATGCTAATATGCAAACAGACCATTGTGTGAGCGATATTTAAATCTTGTTATAAACAGAGTGAAGAAACAAAAAGTGTATAATTTATCCTATGAAATACGAAATTACAGGAAAGTATCTCTGCATCTTTCTGACATCAATGATATGCAAACGTTTGTTTTCTAAAACTAACTTAATAGTAAGTTAGCAAAAAAACAGTCGCCACCGAGCAGGAACTATTGTCATAATCCTTTGAAATACTAAACATACATTCAGGTTTGTCACATATATCAATTCCCATCAAAAGTGATTTCGTTTTATGTGAAGCAAGATACAAAATCACATCCACTTTCGATCGGAATCAATTTATGTCACAGGCCTGATTGACTACACAAGAATACAATTTGAATATATACATATGTGCAATGTACATGCACTTGTTCTTCTAAAGGACATCTCAAAATTTACACATTTTCACTTTTTACAGGAAAATTGTAAAAAGTAGTCATATCTACCCACTGTAAAAATCTCAGTTCAATTTCTCTAGTAGTTTGCCAAAAAAATGCTGGTGTATCCCCCTTTGTGATATAATGTATAAGATTGCAAACTAGTCTTAAACGATTTTGAAATCGATTTTAAAATCGATTTTGACGTTCGATTAATCGATTTCAAAAACCGTAATAAAAAAAGTCGATCGAAAAATCGAAAATCGATTTTGGAATCCATTTACCATTCCCTAGTACAAATATTTTTAATATACCTACTATATTTTTATAAATTGTTATTTTTTTTTATACATTTTTTTAAGAAAAATGAATTTTTTTATTTCATTTTTATTATTGTAATAAAAAAATGAATTGAAATTATTGTTTTTTTATGTTTTATTATTTACATTTTGTTTATAAATTATAAACCTCGGTACGTATAAATGTTTTCTTATGTACATTGTTATTTCTATTATTTTGCCGTATGTAAACATTATTTTGCCTTACGTAATACAACTGCAAATAATTTCGGCATAAATGGCGTGTACGGCAGCATGGTTTTGTGCAAAAGTCCTTTAAAATAAGGATTCTGGTTCTAAACTAGTTTTTTTTTTTATGTCAAAATGAACTCAATAAATGACACTATGAGTGTGTAAAATATCGATAAAAGTTTTTCGAACCAATTTTTATTTATCTCGCTTCAAACTGAAAAGTTAATTTGCCAAAACTCGATTTTCGGGATGTACGTCAAAATAATTGCGGAGCGACGACATATAAATTTGTATAACTCTTTAAACGTACTTTTTAACCAATCTTCATTTTTTTTAAAAAAATGGGATTTTAGTTTATACGATTCTTGCCACCGTTTTTTGAATTGACCAAGAAGCCTCTTTTGAATTGCTCTTTTCACTATACCGATTTCTTCATCCTGAAGCATTGCATTTTTTGATGTAATGAAATCGGTTATTAATTCCAAACTTGCATTGCAATTAATGAGTTCGTAACTCAGTTCACTATATAACACAGAAAATAAACTCATTTTAATAATATCTTTTCCACTTCGATATTTTCACAAATTGTTTTATTTTTATTGTTGTTAAATCATATGGTTTTATTTTTAATCTATTCTAAATAAGTTATTGTTGTAACTTAATGTCATTATAACGCACGTGCCTAAAATTATGCAATATATTTTTGTAATTTTTTAAAATTAAAAATTTAATGAAATCGGAAACCAATTTTATGATTTTATAAAAGATTATTAATTATTTAAATTTTTTTTTTTTTCAAATGATAGTATGGAGTCTTACCTTTCATTTTATTATAGCGAGAGCACCGAGCACGACCGAGCAACCTTTTTTTTTCCAAGGAAGTTTGTAATCACGGCACATTATAGAACAAATTTTATTCTATCATATCTTTAAAACCATATGAGCGAATTTTAAAATTTTTTATTTTAAATACGCAGAAAAGGCTATATTTGAAGAAAATCACTATTTAAATCAGAGCAATAAAATTATCTTACGTACAAACACTTTAGAAGTGCGTTAGCAGTTTTCAATATTTTGGACCAAAATTTACATGTGACTTTACTTCATTATTTCAAAGACAAATAAACGTTTTTTTGGAATACTGTTTATGGATTCTTCATACTGAATCAATATTCTACAAAACTGCATCATTACATTTTTAAATTTTATGTGTCGAAAAAATGACTTATTGCACAAAAAATCCCACTGTGCGTCGTCGTACTTTGAACTTATTGTAGAAAAACTCAACGACGACAAAAGCAACAAAAACTGTTGTTTTGTTCGTCTGCTCTTGTTTTTCATTATTAATTTTTATGTTTTGACTCTTAAACCTACATATACGCGTGTGTATATAAATAATTTTTGTGATGTTATTAATACTTTTTGGGGAGATATCAGGGATGACAAAGAAGGTACATATGTATATTTTTTATCAGCAAAGATATTTTACGAAAAATTTAACTTATAGCCGTATTCATAAAAACTTATTTATTATTAATTAACCGTTTTTAAGCATAAATTGCTAAAGTTGTATTCATAAAAGAAAAATAGTCCATTAAACCTTTAATAAACCATTCATAAAGTAAGAAAATTTTTTGTTGGATTTGCCCTTCTTTAAACCAAAAATAAAATGACATTTTGATTAGGGTTTGCATTTTATTATACTTAGTGATTTTTTGTGTGTAAAATTTTTTGAATATTTTTTATTTTAACAAAACAAAAGAAATATACATACATACATATTTAATAAATATTAAAAATTAACACGAATTTTAATTTAAATATATTTTAATAAGAAATATGTTTTAAGCGAAATGTCAAAACGCATATATACATTCATACAAATGGAATAACAGATAAATAATAAGACTTAACTCGTGGAAACACCGAAGCTGATTCAAAGAAGAAAATGTGATAAGTTTATTAATAAAGCTACGGTCACACTTATTAAATATTTGATCAAATAAGCGTAACCCCTACTTTTGTTAATAGTTAGTGAGATTTAAAATGGTCTTAATACTACAAAATAAGCTAATTATACTACAAGCCAAAGAAAAAATCAGTTTTTTGTAAGATGTGGTATTTTAATCAAAATAAATATTGATATTAGGCGAAATGATTTTTTAGTTTGGTTGTTGGTCCCGTTTTTTTCGTCTAATATTTGATAAGTCTGACCGTAGCTTAAGACTTGCATTGTGGAAATTGGGACTTATTACTTTTGTGACATACATACATATGTACATATGTATGTTGAAAAATAATGAAAAAAATATTTTATTTATTAATATGGACATGTTAACTATATGTTTTACTATTTTTTTTTTTTTTTTTTTTTGGACAACCAATTTAAAGTTTTATATGATTTAAATGAATATGTTCAGGGGCAAATGCAGATATTCTCTTTAATTATTTATTAAAATATTGCAAAAAAATATTTTGTTTAAACCAACAAATTATTGTTTAAAAATATTAAAAAAAAAATAAACAAAGGCTGACTTCCAAAACGTCAATTGCTTTGTATTAGAACAAAGTATAATGTTTCATAACGCCGCAGTACAATATATATACAATGCAAACCCTTCCAAAACGTCACTGCTAAGTATTAGTAACGCATCAAAAAAGCAATCAGAGCATCGGTTTTAAAGTTGATGCTTTGTGACATTTAACATTTTATTTGCAAGCAATATAGATTTATTTTAAAAGTATTATGCAGTGCATCACTTACATTTCAAAACGTTTTAATAAACAAAACACATAGTTGCATTGTTTCCGTACCTTGTACGTGTACATGGTTGAAATACAGTAGTAAAATTGTGTACGAACTTTGTATTAGTACGTTTTGGAAGTCAGCCAAACAAATCATAATAATAATGATGTTAATAAAAAGTAAACAAATTTTTTATTAAAATACTTAAAAAAGTTAAAATAGTTTTATTTGATAAGAATAATTTTAAAGTTCTACAATAGAAAAAAAAATTATATATAGAATTTCATGTGAACCGGATAGAAGTTTAACGCTGGGTCTCCACGTTGCAATATTTATTGCTAAGTACAAGCAAAAACGTCGGCAGAACAATGGAGCAATAATTGCTGAATTTATTGCTGGAGAACACTTGAAATTGCTTTGCCTTAAATTTGCAATTTTCACCGCGAGTAGTCGTATAAAGTTTTGTGGCTGTACATATTTATAACAAATGTTTTATGTTGTGTTTTGAAGTGGTTGTGAAATTTTCTTTTTTAAATTAATAAAATAATTAATTGTAATTGTCGTAGCAGTGTTTTGGCAATGCGGTCTATACGTCGCAAATTTTATGGAGCAATGAAATTTGACGTTTGCCGCAATAAATATTGCTACGTGAAGACCCGGGGTAATGCATCACAAGCAATAAAATGGCAGCAAAATAAAAAGAAAGTTGCCATACTTAAACACAAAATCGCTACAAACAATTAATAGTAAAAAAGCTGCTAATGTACGTTTATGAATATAAATTTTTATAAGAGGTTTATAAGACAAAAAGAGTTTGATAATTATTACATACTATAAGCTTAAAATAAGAACTTTTTATGAATATGGCAGTTAAAATTTAGTTTCTTAGAAAAGGACATACATATATGGGTCAATTGCAAACTAAATGTTATTTTTCTGTCCCCTCTGTTTTAACTCTGTTTTGATGTAAAAACATGAATAAAACAAGTTAGAGTGCTATATTCGGCTATGCCGAATCTTTGATACCCTCCACCGACAGTTCAATTATTTCAGAAGTGATATCTACATGATATCTATTTATTATTAATTTATCTTAATAAAAACAGACATCAGCATTAAAATTGGTTGCGGTTTAGACATACATACATATATTAAATTATTGACCGACAATCAGAAAGTTTTATGTTTTTTTTTAGCAATTTTAACTAGTTTGAGTAAAATATCATGATTTGTTTAAGCCAGTTTAAGTTTAATCATCCTAGAATCATACTAAATTTCAATATCTTTCGAAACAGCGGTGAAATAAGTTTTCCGGGAGAAGGGTTTATATGGAGCCTAGGATAAATTATAGACCGATGTTCAAAAAATTTTACAAGGTGATTTCTAGTCCTACAAAACTGTAAAGTATTAAATTTTATTCTGATACCATTATCAATTACGGTTTAAGGCGTACTAAACTATTTCCCGGGAGTAGGGCTTATATCGGACCTATGGTAAATTATAAACCAATCTTTACGAAATTTCACAGTGTCATTACTAGTCCTATAAAACTGTGACGTTCCAAATTCTATTATGATATCATTATTTATTATTGTTTTAGGCATACTAAACTGTTTTTCGGGAGTAGGGTTTATATGGGCCTAGGGTAAATTATGGACTGATCTTCACGAAATTTCACAGTGTCATTTTAGTCCTATAAAACTGGGACGTGCCAAATTTTGTTATCATAGCATTATTTATTATGGTTTTAGGCGTACTAAACTGCTTTCCGGGTGTAGGGTTTATATGGTGCCTAGGGTAAATTATGGACCGATCGTCACGAAATTTTACAGTGTGATTTTGAGTTGAATAAAACGATTTTTTGCGGTATCTTGTATCATTCCGTGCATTGTTCCACCATTTCATTTTTGTAACAAAATTATCAATTTTTTAAGGTGGTGGTTCCACATTTTGATTCATAGCTCTGATCCTACTGAACCGATTTTGCTGGATTTCAATCCAAAACTGCTTAGGATAACCACAAGCAATTTGATACCAAGTTTGTTGATTTCTTTTGAGTTTTTCAAAAGTGAGCGTATTTTCAACAGACAGTTAGACGGACAGACAGACGGACATGACTAAATCGACTTAGAATTAATAAAGGAGCCACAATGTCTATACTTTACGGGGTCTGAGATGAATAATAAAAAAGTTTCACACGGAATGACAAACTTAAAATACCCTCTTCACAACTAATTGTGGTGGAGGGTATAAAAAACAAAAATAGAAGAGTAGGCATTGAAGAATATGTCAGAAGAAAAACATTGCTCAAATCAAGGTATATTTACACAAGGTAAACTCGTTGGCCCATATGTTTGTCAGCTGTTTACCCCTAGTTGGAACCCCAACGTCAAATTGCGTGTATATGAGCCAAAATTTGTACATGTGTACGTTAAATTGTTTTTGTTTTATATGAAGACAATTTTGACAACTCGGTTCCTTTTATAGAGCAGCATGCCTACACTCCCAAATGAGTCTACCTTGTGTAAATATACCTTGGCTCAAATTTTTAATATTTTTTTCAATATTGATTGATAACAGTATTGCATTGCCCTCTCATACTCGTGCCATATAAAAACACTTGTCTTCAGCTACATTTTTTGATTAACTATATTAAAAAATTTGAAAACAAAGTAAACTGGAAACATTTAAAATATTGTAATTATTTTTCAAATTTTGTCCTGTTTTTATTCCTAAAACATTGTCAACGCGGATGTGGATTTTTGAAAGAATTTTGTCCCTGCGCATTGTCGTGAACGCCACGCTTTTTTAATTTTTCTTCCAGGGTGTCTGGTAGCAGATTTTTATTTTCAAACTTAAATTTAAAACGTAATAATTGACACAAAGTTTTATTAATAGCATTGAACGATAGATGGAAATGCGGATTTTATTTTTTAGAGAGTATGTCATCCAGATGTCTGCCGTCGAGTTGAAAACACTGTTCAAAACGGAGCCTTGTTTTGTATTTATTAATATACTTGTTGCATTGAACTAAAGTGCATTAGGCTAAGAAAGTGTTTTCTTAAAAAAATACGAAATTTAAAGAATTAAAAGAAAGACAATTAAGTGAAGGGTTTTTAAGCCTGTTTTAATATATTACACAGTGCAACACGAAAAAATAACCATATACTGACACCACTACGTGATAAAAGACCAAAAAAAGACCTGTGGGTCTCAGTTTTGCCCAAAATAATGCACTTTTTTTATGGGCCCCCAAATATTTGGGGCCTCGGTGTCATTTTTGCAAAAAAGTGATAATTTTCTCAGGCTCATATATTGCAAACCGTTCGGAGTTTTGATTTAACCTCTGAGACAAAGTTGTAGCTCTTGCCATAAAGAAATGTTCAAGAAATATCTCACTTTTGCGGCTACATAAGCGCTACCTAAACGGTGTTAAGAATCATTCCTAGGAAGTTTATATGTTTTATTGTTTCCTTGAATTTTGAACGGCTTGCAACCTATGGACCTGAACAGGCGAAAAAAGGCAAACGAAAATCAAATTTTTTAAAGTTTTTTTGCGATTTTGATCTTGATGATGAAGTTTTTTGATTTTATATGTTCACAATTGTTCTTTATGACAAGAGCTACAACTTTGCTTAATAGAGTAAATCAAAATTCCTAACGGTTTGCCAGAGCCTTAGAAAATGATCACACGGGTCTTTTTTTTGGTCTTTTATCACGTAGTGGTGTCCGTATATGGTTATTTTTCCATGACTTAAAAATTTACACACAGTGTAATGGTAAGTACAGTAGTTCTGACTTAACTGCGTTTTGTTTAAGGGCACTTTTTTGTCATTATTGTTTAAAATCCCATACAAATTGCTTTTTAAGTGCACTTTCTATATCTGCACATTTGAGATAAATGCCAGAAATTTTTGGCATTTTAAAATTATTTTCATACAAAAAACCAAAATTAGTTGCACTTTGACTTAACTGCCCAAAATACATATTTTCTGTAATCATTCTTCAAAATCCCTATTAACGTGCCTTTTGTATACCTGCATATTTATTATATTTTTTTTGGCGGCTTTAAAATTTTTTCATATAAAACATCAAAGTTAGCTGCACACATGAAAAAATATGGTGGCCACTTTTTCATATAAATATCCATTTTTATAAAATTTTAATTGACGTTTCTGTAATCATACGAGTTTAGGAAGATTGACTGATTAGGCCAAAGCCTCCGATCCTAGAGTTGGGGCTGCCAACACCGCTAGGCCGGTTTAATACAGGTGAGTTTCAGTGACTAAATGTTATCAGTTGTCACCTATTTTCCTGAGACGCGTCGGCGTAAGCCTGCACTCAGGATACTCAGTTCTGTACGCCTTCACACTTTAGCTGTCATCAGACGGGTGCCTGAATAACATTTCCAGGGAACACTTGGTCTAAGACCGGAAGTTGTGAGATGCTTGGGAATTTCAGACAAAGGAATCGCTTTTTGCTATCCCCAAGTGGATAGCAGACAGAGAGCTTTCGACCTCTGTGAAAGACCCCGTCCCCCTATGTTCTTCGTGAACAATTTATTTAAGTATTTTTATGTTACATCGCTGTATCTATATTGTATTTAAATAAATAAAGGACATATATATATAAAATTTTAATAATATATCAATTTATTAATAAAAACTTCGTTTAAACACATTACCTTAGCTGCACTTTTATTAAGGTAACCACAATTGCGTACATGCACATAAGTTAGATAAATGCATTTAAGATAACAGCACTTTTGACACTTATCTGCACAAAAAAACGTGCAAAGGAGATTGTGCAACTCTTGAACGACGTGCTAATTTTTGGAGAAGCAAACACCTAAATTAAAAAAATTCAAGTTTAAAATCATTATTTCATAAGTTTTAATTAATTTCTTTTCGGTTTTATAACATTTGCAAAATAAACTTCTTCAAAAAAATTTGTAAATGTCTTGAACGCCACTTTTAAACTATTATTTTATATTTGCTATTCAAATTACGTTTTTTGAAAAAAATTATCTAAATAATTAAATAACAAGTTCTTGAACATCAGAGAAAGGTTTTATTTCAACCATCCTTCCAATATAAGTGGCTTTTCATGTATTTTTGCATTGTGGCATCAGAAGGAAGGTTGTGTTTTAGGAGATTCAAAACAGGAAAAGGATTGTATTTAACAATCATAGAAAACCTATTAATATTTCTTCACAGATCACTACGCTATGTTTAATTCCTCAGACCTGATTTAACTTCATACAAACGATTTTTCATATTGCTATAGTGGTAAGTAAGACTACAACATCAATTTATGAAGTCTGAACACTAGCAACAATGCCGGCAGAATAACTGCGTCAAATTGCCCATGTTAAAGCTCATATCTTAAGGTGGGGAACACGTACATATCTGTTAACATAAGTTGAAAAATATGCTGAAGATAGGTTTTGTGTAGAGTTTTTCTTTTCCCGGACTTTTTCATTTCCCGGGAAAGCGGGATTTATTTTTCATTTTGCCGGGATCCCGGGAAGTTCCGCTCAATACAAATCGATGCAACATATTATTTAATTTAATAACATTTCCTGAGATCAATTAAATAAGCTTATAATAGCATTCAACTTTTTTATTTCTGTGGCAAAAAGGAAAAAGTGCTTAATGGCACCTTAAGATCTTCATGTTCAAAAGTACACATGGGCAAAATTTCAATTATTTTGAGGAAGTATAGCAAAATGACTTTTTGGTTATCTTTTTTCAATGTGCAATAACATTTGGAATAATTCAAACTTCCGATCTGTGACATTAGGAATGTTTAGGAATAAAAACTTTAAAAACTATAACCGCAGAGAACTGAGAAAATTTCCAAAAGCCTCCTTTAAAGATTAAAATTGTTCTATAAAACTTAACAAATAGACTTAGCACTTATTGCCACAGAATAAATTCAAATGCAACAGCATTTATATAAAACCAAAAAAGTTAAATTATTCAAACAAATTATTACAAAATATATCTTTTAAAATAGGATTTTAGTTCAGAATATGCATTTACAGAATCATTCGAAAGCGTATTTCTAATTTTTATCAAGAAGATTTCAATGATAAAACACGTTTCCTTTCTACGGATGTTTCGAATTGAATAAGCGTTTCTTTATTAATAACTTTATTAATTAATTCCCGAACAAATTTCCCGGGATTTTTTTTCCCGAAAAATGTGCGGGATCCCGGGATTTTTGGCCTGGGAAATCCCGTATGAAAAACACTAGTTATGTGTTATTTTCATAGCTATGAAAAAGATGAGCGCTAAAAATGAAAATATTAAATATTTACATTCTTTTAGAAGCAAGTAATTATTAAGTTTTTTTTTTTATTTGTAGTGTTTTAAAAATATGAACATAATTAAATTTTTCATAATTTTTTTATGATTTTTTCTTTTTGTACCATTAAAAAAACCAACTCTGAAGTAAACGACAATTGAATTTGACAGGTTGTGTTAAATGATAATTGCTCATCAATGAATTATAACATTTCTTGCTGAACATGTATTTTAAAACATATATATACAGGGCATACGTTAGTATCTTGTGTAAGCAATAGAATTTGATAGAAGCCTGGGCAATAAATGACGAACTTATTGCCCGTGTGATCTGGGGTTACCGCGGAGATCGTTAAAGCATATCGAAAAAATCACTGCAGTTACAAGTTCAAGTTTTTCATGCATACTGCTTGTCAAAAATCATTTCAATTAACAGGTGCTATGTAGGCTGCACGCAACTTTAAAGCAATAGGTGGCGATATACACCTAAAATACAAAGGGGCGTAACAACACTTTTTATTTGTTACAGGAGAAGCAAAAAACTTTACAAAATCAATAAAAACAAAGTGTGATTGGCGTTTGAATAACTTAAATAATTTCGCCATTTTTGTTCTAAAATTTAAATAAAACGAACAAAAATCAATCATAAACTATATTTCGAATTTTTTGTTGGGAGGCCCTTTTGCATTTAAGGTGACGATATGTATGTATTTGTAAGAAAATTGGTCTTAATAATTTTAATCAGCTGTTTTTCTTTTTGATTAAAATTAAAACGCAGCTAGAAAGAGCATTTAACCTGCAGCCACACGATCAAGTTTGTAAAAAAAAGCTTTTTTTTAAGCAAAAAGCTTAAAAAACTTGTTATTATAATAAAAAATCTTAAAGAAATATATCCCTAAAGTAAAAATTCTTTCAAATTTCTGAAAACTTAAAAAGTAATAAGTTATAAAAAACATACAAAACTACAAAAAAAAATTGATAAGCATAATTTGATATTGGTTTTTCAGCATATTGATATAAAAAAATTCAATAGCTAACAATTATTCATTTAAAATGGAAAAAAAGAATCATCAATTTTATATACATAGTCAGGTTTTACTTTTTTTAGGGACATTATAAACTAAATTTCTAACAAAATATGTATACTTAATAGCTAGACTGAAATACAACTCTCCTTAATAGTCTAGGTTCACACTATTGAAGTTTTCCTACAGAAAGTCTGAGTTACTGGTGAGAGGGGGAGGTAAAAAAGCGTACATATTTTCATGTACTAAGGAATTCGTAAATACCAAATCGTCGCAAAATGCTTTAACAAAATTAAAATATTATTTTATTAATTAAAAAGAAAAACAGTCAAAACAAATCCAAGTACATTTTTACCGTGGTAAAATTAATAAGGTAACCTCAGTAGCCCAGCTGAATATTCTTTTCGAAGCTCCTTATATTAGCTGTGTTCGTGTACCCCAAAATTTGTACAAATTTGTACTGGATTCTACTGAAATGCGTTCGCGTACACATAAATTTGTAAAATTTTCATATTACTCACCTACTGGATTTTACTGGAAAAGTAAACGGACGCACATATTATTGCACAATTGGCTTACAATTTTGTTTATTTTCAAATAACAGTATTTATTGTTGATAAAAATACACATATTTTTGACAATCTATCAGGTTTTTCTACCAACAAAATACATGTTGTTTTTGCGGTTGTACTTGTTGAAATTTAAGGGTTGCCTTATTAATTGTACCATGAGTCTTACTTTCTGTATTCATTTTTTTTTTCTAATTTTGACATTCATTTTAAAATAATTGAAGTTACTTTTAAACATATTAAATAGTATGCCCCCTTTTAGACAGGCAAAGTTTACTTTGACAAAGTTTGTTGAATTCTCTTTTAAACTTTGTTTGGTGTTTAGGCCAGTGTTGCCGTTAGGATACGAAAGATACATTTGTCGTATCTTTTGACTACTTTAGGTATCATGTATAATCCTGACATTTTTCGTATCTTTTGAATCTGTACGCAAAATGTACAGAAACAAAACGTTCGAGAATTATTAGCCAACTAAAACTTATTAAGATTGATCATCGTAATCGACTCCATACTAATACAATAGCAGCCAAGGTGCATTGACTAGCAGGTGAGGTCAACTCTACAACAACACTGCTTCTGTGGTCGGATTGTCAAAAATATTGCTAGTAAAAAAAGGTTAGTTTACATAAAATATTAGTTTGCATACACACTTTGACAAGTCGACCACCGAAAAAAACACCATGTGACAGCGCATAGAGAAAGGGACCAGTAAGGCAAAAGGAACAGTAAAAACCAACTACATAAAACAAGAGGTAGGGACGACCTACGCGCGTTTTCAAGGTTGACCAACACGTTATGAGATGTGTCGCTTTCAAATGAAACCAATACCAACACGCTCAGTGATCGTACACCAAATTTACACGTATTTAAATCTTTAAAATGGCTCTCCTGAACAAAACCCTTAGGTCCCTTTCTATTTTGCGCCTCACATATGTTGACTTGACACTCTCTTGAATTCGCGCTGATAGCAACTTTAATAATGGTGAAAGAAAACATTAAGGGGTTGCAACATACGATCCACCCAAATCGATGATTACTAGTAGTGCGAAGTTGTTCTGAGGAAACATGAACATCTATTTAATTTTTAGGAAATTTATATGAACTTTTTAATATAATCGCCTTAGTATAAACGCCTTAACTCGTATATTAATTTTTACAAAAATGAATTTGTTTTGATAACATCCAAAGATAGTTACATATAATTAATTTAAAAGTTTGCTTACTGTATTTTTTAAAAATTACATATGTACCTAATATTTATGACTTAAATAAATATAAAAATGAATTTGTACGAAATTTTTTCTTTTCAATATTCATTTAAATATGAAATAAAAATGTTATGTTAATTAATGTTAAACGTTGAAAATGGATTTTCAAATTTTTTTCAAAACGTATCTTTTTGGGAAAAAATGTATCTTTTTGGAAACTAAAATGTATCTTTTTCGAAATTTTACTGGCAACACTGGTTTAGGCACACAAAGCTTAATTTGACAAAGTTTTGTTTGAATATATTGTATAAACAGCGTTGCCAGAATGATGATTTTATCATGTTTTTGATTATTTTTTGACAAAAATACTATTTAAAGATTTTTTTTCAAATTATGATTTTTCATTTTTAGAAATTATGATTAACTTTAAGTTTGTTTGTGCAAAATACACAATATTATTAATACAGTCAATTTTGAAAACAATGACGTTTTGAATCAGCTTGTTGTTTATTGGTTTTGCACACTTTTGCACACTTTTGCACCCAGTGTCAAGAATACACAAAATTGCATCATTATTTCTGCGCATACAAAGTTGTTAATTTTGAGAATATTGATGAAAAAAAGTGTTTTTATCAATAATAAAAACTGGGAATTAAGCACGAATAACAAAATCTTTTGAAATTAAAATTTTGTATTCCCAAAAATTGAAATTACTTTTTGATAATAAACAGGCAAGTGCACGGCCTAAAAAAACACTTAATTGACAACATCTTTTGTAAGTTGTTGTTGTTTTTATTTTGTTTTTCTTAACCTACTTACAACTACAATTAATGTTGAGAGAATTTCAACTAATTGTGGTGGGGAATGTAAGATGAGATAAACCCACTGTTTATTGTTGATGTGTTTTGTTTAAGCTTTGATATTATTACAAGTAGAACTGTTGCTATAAGTCTTATACGCTTAACAGTTTTATTTGGTTTAATATCTTTAGTTTTTCTAAAATCTTTATGGATGAAGTTTCCTGATGATCTGGCCTAAGCAACCAGTGAAATGCGCATAGGAATAGCTTATCCATCCCATCAACAATAAATTTCAAGTGTTTTTATCAATAATAAAAACTGGGAATTAAGCACGAATAACAAAATCTTTTGAAATTAAAATTTTGTATTCCCAAAAATTGAAATTACTTTTTGATAATGAAAAAAATTATTTTTGAAAAGAAAACCCGTATTATTATAAAGTTTCATATATTAAAGAACAAAAAAATCAAGTATTTAGTACCAAAAGGTAAAACTAATGGAACTTAAGAAGCTTTTAGTTTGAAAATTATTCCACCTTCCATATTTATGATCATTTTTAAACAAATTATGTATATATAAGTGCTTAATTATTCCATAAAGAATTAATTTAGAAAAATACCTATTTTTTCAAAGAGTTTTTTAAGTAGAATTTTATCAAAATATCTTCTATATTACATCGAATCAAAATATATAATATTAGATTAAGAACCCTTAGGATTGCATATGACGTATGAGCTTCTTCTTCTTGACCAAAATTTATAAATCACTAATATTAGAATTTAATTACTTTCAATAAAACTTTTTTATTTAGATAGAATTTTTTTACGTTAAGAAATTAAATCGATTTGTAATGTATTTTTAGAAAAATTTGTATGGAAAATATAACCGAAAACAATTTTAACCTATTTAGTGTTGTAAAAATATGGCAATTCGTCAGCTCATTATTATACATAATAATACATGTATAATACACTGGTTCTTTTAAGGCGAAACATGCAAGATTTTAACATTAGTGTGTCATTGGCGAGAATGGGTTCGCATTTTTTAAACGGCCTGTCATTAAAAGTTCAGGGATGAATTAGGATTTTCATTGATCTAAAATATTCATTTGAATGAGGGCGAATTAAAACCAATGAAGTTCCATGATTCTAATACGTGTTTTATAAGTGCTCAATATTAATTTTAATACGCATTATCAATTGTATTATAAATTAATTAAAAAGAAACATGAAAATACTAAAAAATAAGGCATTTTGTACATTTTTGAATTTTTTAAACTTTCCATTTTGAAAAATCAAAATATTAATCATAATGTTCTTTTTTTTATTAAAGAAATTGATTCAAACATTAAAGGCAAAAGTACATAACTCGCGTTAATTAGTCGACATATGTCGTGCGTTTAGAAACTTTAGTGCATGAAAAACTACAAGTTACACAACGCGCGTTACAAAAGCCATTCCTGTCAGCTGTTTTATTTGTTTACTTATTTGCACATTGAAAACGGATTCGAAAGTATATCAAAATTTTTTTATTTTATTGAAGTTATTCTTTTTATATAATTATTGTATGTTTTTTGTTAAGCTCTTCAATAAGTTTTTCTTTCATGATTCACAATTTTGTTAAATTATTCTTTTCATTGTCAGCTAAATACACAACGCGTTAAAAAGTTCAAAGTTAACTAACTTTCTGGCGCAAACGCTTCAAAATATTTTGCATGTAGCTTGTTCTATGAAAATACACTAGTTTAACTTTTTTTGACAGAAGTCTACAGAGCGCGCGCGCACTAACGCGTGTTATGTACTTCTACCTTAAAAGATTTGATAAATTATACAGGTTTAATTTAAATTTCTTCGTAAATTTAAAAATTTTTTTAAAAAAAACTATTAAGTAATAAAATTAAATGTATAAATTAAATAAATCTAACTCAACTATTAACTTTAATTGCAACTAAAATATTCGACCCTTTTAAATCCTAAAAGAATACATACCAAATAATAGTGAAATATTTCCATTCATACATAAGAGTTGAATGGGAATATTGCATGTCATTTTACATCCGTTTTTTTTGGCTTTGTTATAAACAATTTGATTTAAAAAATGTTTGTAGATTTTTCTCTTCAAGAAAATCATATTTTAGCCAAATGATGGTTTTTTTACCAAACTTTCTGGCAACGCTATATATTAAAATAAAGTTGCTGCCAACTTCAGGTATGAAACGAATTTGCGAGTACATCAAAGTATGTACTCCCCCGCTATTCTCTTTTATCCTCCCTTCTATAAACTCAAGACTTTGCAAAGTAAACTTTGCCTGTCTAAAAGGGGACTAAGCTTAATTTTTGTTGGCTGTACTAAAACTAAAAAGCCGGTATGCAAAGAATTGACTTTTTCTAACAACAAAATAGTTATTATTGCGCTGAAAAAAATCAATAGAATTGAATAAAAAAGGGATTCATTTAAAAAATTTTCTTAATAAAATAGTGCTGCAGAAATTCAAACCATTCTCGATAAATTTTATGACAGGCCTTCTCTTTTTCTTCAATCAATTGTAGATTGTGTTCTCGACACATAAATAATTAAGACACTGATTGTAAAATTTCCGTCAAGCAAAAAAACATCTGCAAAATCAATTCAAATAACAGTATTTTTAAATTACAACAAAGAAATGTTTGTCCCCAATAAACTTTTGAACTTTTGATTGAGTGCCACAAACTCTTTGCTTTGAATAAAAACAAAAATCATTGAATAAAATCAAAAAATATAAAAAAAATATGCTTTTTCAGCAAAAATTAAAATAATATGCGAGTTTATATGCATTTTTAAACATTAAATGATAGAAAATGCACTAACGATAAAATACACCAAAATATGTACAAACACATCGATGCTTTTTCTCGGCAAAATGTGCGATTCGGATAAAAACTTATTTACTTACCGCCATATTCATAAACAATATTATTGATTTATAAGAGGCTTATTAAACAGATTTTCATAGGAAATTCGTTAAATAAACCTGTTATTAACCTGAAGTATTTTTTATAAATAAGGCCATTAGTTTTTAAACGTTCGAGGAAAAACAAATGTCAAAATTATGTTATCTTTAAAGTAGACAGCAATGTTTTGTACATATTTATTGCCGGCAATTTATGTTGCAATAATTGTTAGTCCATTTTCGTTGCCAATTATTGCTAACATAAAACGTCAAATTTGGTGGTTGGCAATTGAAAAAAAAGCAAAAAAGAAAAAAAAAATAGAAGCAAATTGTGTGAGAAAAAAATCAATTTTGTAAAATGGTAGCAAATTATAATTGTAGTAAAAGAATTAAATTAAAGAATTTAATAAACACTAAAATTATATTACAAAAATTATTTTTATTAATATAATTTGTTACTAATTCGATCTTAATTATTTGCATTTGTATTAATTTGTTTAAGTTTGAGCTTTTTTTTCATATAAAAATAATAATATTACTTTAACAGAAATAAAAAATTAATAAAATTTATACTTTTATATAAAAAAAGAACTCAAGCTCACACAAATTAAAATTCATTTGAATAATAAAGTCGAATAAGAAAGAATTTATATTAATAAAAATAATTTTTGCCAGATAGCGCCAGTTTTTGCACTGCACCTTCTTCCTTAATTTTTTTCAAATTATGAGTGAACAGAAATACGTTTTCCCAAGCCTTATGCGCCCCATACACGGTTCAATTCAGTTGTCAACTGAGTCTTTCAACTCAGTTGACAACTTCATCAACTGAATTGAAAGATTTTAAATTTATTTTAAAATTTAATGAAATAAAAGACAATTTTTAAAATACTTAACTACAAAAATTAATTTTGACAGCTAATCAAGAGACT
This sequence comes from Pollenia griseotomentosa, assembly GCA_963931875.1. Lineage (NCBI taxonomy): Eukaryota > Metazoa > Arthropoda > Insecta > Diptera > Polleniidae > Pollenia > Pollenia griseotomentosa. Next base: position 90,367,369 of record OZ007563.1, read on the forward strand.
CGAGCACACACAGTACAATCGAATTGAAAGACTTAGTAGTCAACTTGAAAAAATCAAAATCTTTTGATTTTTCTTCAACCAACTCGACAACCGTCAAACTAATCAATTGACAAAGCCATACACGCTTTGATTTGGAGAACAACCGACTCAGTTGACAATTGAATTGAATCGTGTATGGTCTGCTTTACACATAAGTTGAGCAATAAGAAATATTGCTCTGTTATTCTGCCGACGTTATTGCCAACTTGCTGAGATATTTATCTTTAGTGTAGACCTGTGGTAAAGTGCGTTTGTAGAGATGTGTGTTACACATAAAAATATTGGTTCCGGACCCACCTTTTCTTATACCGTTTAACTTAGAATTTATAATTGTCGATCTAATAATGTCCGTCCATCCAGCTGACTGAATGTCAATCTTGTGCGCTTGTAAAGGTAGTTTTATGATATTTTTATGTACGTTTTTATGCTCATAAGGCCCAATCCTTTTTAGAATGTGAGAATCGGTCCATAGTTTCAGATATCTCCCAAACAAGCTTCTTTTCATGATAACGTCCTTGTGCCCATAAATCTTCTTAATATGTTGGTATTTAGGTTAAATTTCGTCCAAACTAATTTTAAAATCATACTACTAAATTTTATTGGAACCGGTCCATATTTGACCATAGATCCCGTACAAATACTACTCCCGAAAATAGCTTTAAATATAATAGTGTAATTTTCTAGGACTTAAAACAATCGTCATTATGGTTGAATGTTAATTTCTTTTTGATTTGCAAATTAATTGGTACGATATCAGAGTTTATGAACTCAAAGTGAGAGCTACTTTTTTTCCTAAGCTAAAATTGAACTTGAAATTAAACAAACAAGAAGAAATATAAAAGTCGTCATATTGCACACTTTATTATAAACAATTACAACTCAAAATTTACAAATGTTCAGGAGAGGCAAAAACTGTTTTTAAAAACACAGTAGACAAAAGCCCCCTTAGACAGCGTTTACATTCGACAGTACCGGCAATACAGTAATTCAATACATATACGGCCATGTTCTGACAATGGCACGATTTGAAATCGCAAAACGCCAAATTTATTTTATGGTGTTCCTTATCTCGTCCGTTTAGCTTGCGATCTGCTATAGTTTCTTACAAATATTCTAGTTCCCTTTTGTAATTTTAAGTCGCCAAACTTCTTGCTATTGCGATTTACAGAACACCTAATTTGCGATTTTGTGAACAAAACAAAAATTGTGCACAGATTGCAATAAAATAAAGCTCATTTCATCCGAAATATATTTAACTTATTGTTTTTTTTTTAAGATTCAAAAAATTAATTAACAAGGTTTCGTTTAAATGTGCTAAATTCCCATTTCATACAATTGATAAACTGAAATTTATTGTTGATGGGATAAGCTAAAATCTTTGGATGAAGTTTCCTGACGATCTGGCCTAAGCACCCAGTGAAATGCGCATAGGAATAGCTTATCCCATCAACAATAAATTTCAGTTTATTTTTATTTTATTTTTTATTTTTTTAAACTAATTTCTAAAGAACCAAAAAAAAAATTTTTTTCTATACTTCACCGATGTCTCTGAAACTACTGGGCAAATTTAAAAACAATTAAAACACGCCTTAAAGCTAATCTCGTTGCCGAGTTTCGGATTTTTAAACTGAATATGGTAAACCGTTTTCAAGTTATTTTAATATATGTAGTGAAAGTGCCTCACGTTTGGACATAACGGTATATCTCGAAAAGTCGAGCTGATAGAGAACAATAAAGAGATTATATTGGAAATCTGTGACCTCAAACAAGTAAAAATTTGCAATAAAGTTCCAGGCCGCACAAAAAAATTTAATTTTGTTCTCTTGTGTTATTTTTTTTACTTTTTTATTTTTTCATTTGCGAACAAAACTTCAAAATACTGTCAGTAAGTGTCAAATCACTCTTTAATTTTACTGTCTGCAAAATTTGCAAGACCGAAGACAAGACAGTTGGAAAAGTGTGCATGTATTAGTGAAAAAAGTTGCATGTATTGCTACTGTCTTTTCAGTACTGGCAAATGTAAACGACATGTAGGAGAAAAAAAGAAATAAGAGGTAATTTTGAGTTGTGACTCTTTAGACTTTGGGCATAATTCTAAATGGCACAACACAAACCTTATCAGTTTTTTTACAACTCCAAATAAAATTTTATAAGTAAAAGAAAAATACTCAATCTTCTACATATGTATATGTCGTACACTAAATCATAAACAAGCACAACTCAAAGTTTATCAAAATCGGTTCACAAATCAAATCTATAGCGACCACGAAAATTTCGTTTGCGTGACTGTCTTCTTTAACAGTTGTGAAACTCAATTTGATTAAAAAATTGCAACGATGTTTTTAAAGCCAGTTTTCTTGCATCTCCTAAACAATTTGTAATTTTGTGTTGTGCCTGATTATGTTTTAGTGTGCGATACATACATGTATAAAAATTATAACTTTACTGACTGATTCATCATCGCACAGTCTAAATGCCTGATACAATAAAGTTTAAATTTGGACCGGAGGTTGGTTAGACCGATCGCCTACGACGGTATTTTTGGAAAATTAAATGTGTCGGGTTTAAAAAATCGTAAAAACGTGTAATTTCGCTAACTTCCTATCTCTTAAACTAAAAGAGATTCCAAAAATTTAATACTTATTGTTGTACATTAAAAAATACGCGTTTGTGTGTCTGGTACTTTTTTGAAATTCGGCAGTTTTGGGGAATAAAAGGGAAAAACCTTTCTTCTAAAATTTTTTTGTCGCCCCATCTATCTTCTAAACCAATTACCATAAAAAATATAACATATTCGAAATTCGAACGTTTAAGAGGTGAAATTTAAATTTTTGAATCTTCAATGGGTAACATAACATAAGCTTTGGCATATAAATATTTCCGCAAAAGATAGGGGACGCTAACGAAGTAGCGGGCTTACTGCTAGTTACTCATAAGCGGCACTGTCACAACTAAAAACAGTTGATGATGTACAAGCGGCACAAGTAACACTTCAACAGACATACAGGTATTTTTCCAGTTAAACAAGACAGTGACACAAACGAAATTTTCGTAGTCGCTAGAAATTTAATCTTTGAGCTGGTTTATGAAAAAAAAAAAACGATTTTGATAAATTTTTGAGTTGTGAATGTTTATGATTTAGTGTTCGATATTTATTTACTATACCTATTATTTTGCTAACTTTAACATGTGCATTTGTTATAAGGATAAGTATGTAGGCTTGTAAATTTTGGGTATAATCTTCGTTATATGCAACATGAGTTAATTGTGTCACCTTACCCCTCTTTATTAGCAAATAATTCGTTTATTTTTGGGATTTAAAATACATACTTATTTTCAAAATATGATAAATAACTCTTTACTTGAATGATTTACAATATTTTGTAGTACAAATATAACGAGTTTTGTAATTTTGTTGCTGGAGACATCCACAACCACAAGACTCCAAAGTCCAAGCAATGAGATACTCATGCATTTTGAAAAAAGATAGTGTCTTTTGCGGTGATCTGTAGTTCTTAAAGTAATAAATAAATGACAATTTATTGTGAGTTTATATTTATTCTTTCTTTTTTTATTTTTCTTCTTTTTTTCAGCTTCTGGGTACACATAAAAAACACAAAACTTGTACAACCAGTCGATGAATCTAGTGATGATGGCAGAAAAATATGAGTGGAGCAAAACAGTCTGCGGTGGATTTTAGTTTGAGTCTATGAACCACAATTGGAACTGCAGTTTTAAATCATGTTGCCACCGATATTTGTTGCTGCTACTGATGAAGTGAATCAATGTAGTGTTTATATTTTTTTTCTTTAATAAAACAAAATGCTCGTAAAATAAAAAACGATTGTCTTAAAAAATGATTTAAGGTTTTTCAATTTAAATAAAGTTTTTATTTTATATTTTAAAGTCTGATGGATGCTTTAGACTATAAAATGTAGTTAAAGCTTAAAACGTTGTTAAGGGCTTCTTACAATCAATTATACGTAAGTAAGTTTCAGTCTGGATACCTCATGAGAATTAATTTTGGCTCAAAAACTCTACTTGAAAAAAGCTGCAAATTCTAAAATACAAGACTAGTTTGATGGACCACGCATACCCTTATAAACTATTACGTTTTATATAACAAAAAAAAATTCTTTTTCTTTGTTCTTCGTTAATAATTCAAGAATTTATCTCATTCAATACGCTGCTGCTGGCGTCTTTTACCAACTAGCTTATCTCAGTCGTACAAATTTTGCATATGATAGATTTCTTAACCGACTACCACCTAGTAAACTTTGTTTGCTAAAAATAAAATTCATACTTATTGAAAAATTCGATTTAAAGTTAACCGCCCACAATCTATTTGGTAAGTAGGCGTGGCAAATAGTTTCGAATGTCCAAACTATTCCTCAATTGATTCTCTTTATAACTTCCAAATTTTATTTGATTATCTTTAATAGTTTTCGAGATATTGAACAGCATATTATTTAGTTTTTTAACCTTAAAAATTTGAAAAAATCAAACGACATTTTTTTTGTGAAGTACCAGGTCAACAGAACTTTTTAGTAGGTGGATTTCTGTTAAGTTTTTTCTTTAAAACTCTATAACTCGAAAACCGTGTAAGATATTTTTGTGAATGTTTCAACATATGATAGAGTGGGACTCTGGCTACGTGGTGAACAACCATTGGCCCCCAGTCGGCCCGCCTTAATTATTAAAAGTTTAATTTATTTCTTTAAAACCCTTATAAATGCTTAGATAATGATCTCAGAAATTTTATTTAACAGTAAGTCGAATCAGAAACTCCTGTTCTATAAGTGTACCAAATTATATAATTTTATTTTCATAAACCTCGTAAATATAAGTGAAATTCTTAAAAGGTTATGTTGAGACACCTGTATAAAAAGTACGTTTTTAAAATAAGTTTAGGTCTTCATATCTCAGAAACCGTTTGCAACATCTTAATGATATTTTTTCATATGATAGATTTCTTAACCGACTACCACCTGGCAAACTTTTTTTGCTAAAAATAAAATTCATATTTATTGAAAAATTCGATTTTAAGTTAACCGCCCACAACTAATTTGATAAGTAGGCGTGGCAAATAGTTTCGAATGTCCAAACTATTCCTCAATTGATTCTCTTTATAACTTCCAAATTTTATTTGATTATCTTTAATAGTTTTCGAGATATTGAACGGCATATTATTTAGTTTTTTAACCTTAAAAATTTGAAAAAATCAACGACATTTTTTTTGTGAAGTACCAGGTCAACAGAACTTTTTAGTAGGTGGATTTCTGTTAAGTTTTTTCTTTAAAACTCTATAGCTCGAAAACCGTGTAAGATATTTTTGTGAATGTTTCAACATATGATAGAGTCTGACTCTGGCTACGTGGTGAACAACCATTGGCCCCCAGTCGGCCCGCCTTAATTTTAAAAGTTTAATTTATTTCTTTAAAACCCTTATAAATGCTTAGATAATGATCTCAGAAATTTTATTTAACAGTAAGTCGAATCAGAAACTCCTGTTCTATAAGTGTACCAAATTATATAATTTTATTTTCATAAACCTCGTAAATATAAGTGAAATTCTTAAAAGGTTATGTTGAGACACCTGTATAAAAAGTACGTTTTTAAAATAAGTTTAGGTCTTCATATCTCAGAAACCGTTTGCAACATCTTAATGATATTTTTTCATATGATAGATTTCTTAACCGACTACCACCTGGCAAACTTTTTTTGCTAAAAATAAAATTCATATTTATTGAAAAATTCGATTTTAAGTTAACCGCCCACAACTAATTTGATAAGTAGGCGTGGCAAATAGTTTCGAATGTCCAAACTATTCCTCAATTGATTCTCTTTATAACTTCCAAATTTTATTTGATTATCTTTAATAGTTTTCGAGATATTGAACGGCATATTATTTAGTTTTTTAACCTTAAAAATTTGAAAAAATCAACGACATTTTTTTTGTGAAGTACCAGGTCAACAGAACTTTTTAGTAGGTGGATTTCTGTTAAGTTTTTTCTTTAAAACTCTATAGCTCGAAAACCGTGTAAGATATTTTTGTGAATGTTTCAACATATGATAGAGTCTGACTCTGGCTACGTGGTGAACAACCATTGGCCCCCAGTCGGCCCGCCTTAATTTTAAAAGTTTAATTTATTTCTTTAAAACCCTTATAAATGCTTAGATAATGATCTCAGAAATTTTATTTAACAGTAAGTCGAATCAGAAACTCCTGTTCTATAAGTGTACCAAATTATATAATTTTATTTTCATAAACCTCGTAAATATAAGTGAAATTCTTAAAAGGTTATGTTGAGACACCTGTATAAAAAGTACGTTTTTAAAATAAGTTTAGGTCTTCATATCTCAGAAACCGTTTGCAACATCTTAATGATATTTTTTTCATATGATAGATTTCTTAACCGACTACCACCTGGCAAACTTTTTTTGCTAAAAATAAAATTCATATTTATTGAAAAATTCGATTTTAAGTTAACCGCCCACAACTAATTTGATAAGTAGGCGTGGCAAATAGTTTCGAATGTCCAAACTATTCCTCAATTGATTCTCTTTATAACTTCCAAATTTTATTTGATTATCTTTAATAGTTTTCGAGATATTGAACGGCATATTATTTAGTTTTTTAACCTTAAAAATTTGAAAAAATCAACGACATTTTTTTTGTGAAGTACCAGGTCAACAGAACTTTTTAGTAGGTGGATTTCTGTTAAGTTTTTTCTTTAAAACTCTATAGCTCGAAAACCGTGTAAGATATTTTTGTGAATGTTTCAACATATGATAGAGTCTGACTCTGGCTACGTGGTGAACAACCATTGGCCCCCAGTCGGCCCGCCCTAATTTTAAAAGTTTAATTTATTTCTTTAAAACCCTTATAAATGCTTAGATAATGATCTCAGAAATTTTATTTAACAGTAAGTCGAATCAGAAACTCCTGTTCTATAAGTGTACCAAATTATATAATTTTATTTTCATAAACCTCGTAAATATAAGTGAAATTCTTAAAAGGTTATGTTGAGACACCTGTATAAAAAGTACGTTTTTAAAATAAGTTTAGGTCTTCATATCTCAGAAACCGTTTGCAACATCTTAATGATATTTTTTTCATATGATAGATTTCTTAACCGACTACCACCTGGCAAACTTTTTTTGCTAAAAATAAAATTCATATTTATTGAAAAATTCGATTTTAAGTTAACCGCCCACAACTAATTTGATAAGTAGGCGTGGCAAATAGTTTCGAATGTCCAAACTATTCCTCAATTGATTCTCTTTATAACTTCCAAATTTTATTTGATTATCTTTAATAGTTTTCGAGATATTGAACGGCATATTATTTAGTTTTTTAACCTTAAAAATTTGAAAAAATCAAAGAAATTTTTAAGGTTAAAAAACTAAATAATATGCCGTTCAATATCTCGAAAACTATTAAAGATAATCAAATAAAATTTGTAAGTTATAAAGAGAATTAATTGAGGAATAGTTTGGACATTCGAAACTATTTGCCACGCCTACTTATCAAATAAGTTGTGGTTTATGAAAATAAAATTATATTAATTGGTACACTTATAGAACAGGAGTTTCTGATTCGACTTACTGTTAAATAAAATTTCTGAGATCATTACCTAAGCATTTATAAGGGTTTTAAAGAAATAAATTAAACTTTTAATAATTAAGGCGGGCCGACTGGGGGCCAATGGTTGTTCACCACGTAGCCAGAGTCCCACTCTATCATATGTTGAAACATTCACAAAAATATCTTACACGGTTTTCGAGTTATAGAGTTTTAAAGAAAAAACTTAACAGAAATCCACCTACTAAAAAGTTCTGTTGACCTGGTACTTCACAAAAAAAATGTCGTTGATTTTTTCAAATTTTTAAGGTTAAAAAACTAAATAATATGCCGTTCAATATCTCGAAAACTATTAAAGATAATCAAATAAAATTTGGAAGTTATAAAGAGAATCAATTGAGGAATAGTTTGGACATTCGAAACTATTTGCCACGCCTACTTATCAAATAAGTTGTGGGCGGTTAACTTAAAATCGAATTTTTCAATATATATGAATTTTATTTTTAGCAAAAGAAGTTTGCCAGGTGGTAGTCGGTTAAGAAATCTATCATATGAAAAAAATATCATTAAGATGTTGCAAACGGTTTCTGAGATATGAAGACCTTAACTTATTTTAAAAACGTACTTTTTATACAGGTGTCTCAACATAACCTTTTAAGAATTTCACTTATATTTACGAGGTTTATGAAAATAAAATTATATAATTTGGTACACTTATAGAACAGGAGTTTCTGATTCGACTTACTGTTAAATAAAATTTCTGAGATCATTATCTAAGCATTTATAAGGGTTTTAAAGAAATAAATTAAACTTTTAATAATTAAGGCGGGCCGGAATGGGGGCCAATGGTTGTTCACCACGTAGCCAGAGTCCCACTCCATCATATGTTGAAACATTCACAAAAATATCTTACACGGCTTTCGAGTTATAGAGTTTTAAAGAAAAAACTTAACAGAAATCCACCTACTAAAAAGTTCTGTTGACCTGGTACTTCACAAAAAAAATGTCGTTGATTTTTTAAAATTTTTAAGGTTAAAAAACTAAATAATATGCCGTTCAATATCTCGAAAACTATTGAAGATAATCAAATAAAATTTGGAAGTTATAAAGAGAATCAATTGAGGAATAGTTTGGACATTCGAAACTATTTGCCACGCCTACTTATCAAATAAGTTGTGGGCGGTTAACTTAAAATCGAATTTTTCAATAAATATGAATTTTATTTTTAGCAAAAAAAGTTTGCCAGGTGGTAGTAGGTTAAGAAATCTATCATATGAAAAAAATATCATTAAGATGTTGCAAACGGTTTCTGAGATATGAAGACCTAAACTTATTTTAAAAACGTACTTTTTATACAGGTGTCTCAACATAACCTTTTAAGAATTTCACTTATATTTACGAGGTTTATGAAAATAAAATTATATAATTTGGTACACTTATAGAACAGGAGTTTCTGATTCGACTTACTGTTAAATAAAATTTCTGAGATCATTATCTAAGCATTTATAAGGGTTTTAAAGAAATAAATTAAACTTTTAAAATTAAGGCGGGCCGACTGGGGGCCAATGGTTGTTCACCACGTAGCCAGAGTCCCACTCTATCATATGTTGAAACATTCACAAAAATATCTTACACGGTTTTCGAGCTATAGAGTTTTAAAGAAAAAACTTAACAGAAATCCACCTACTAAAAAGTTCTGTTGACCTGGTACTTCACAAAAAAAATGTCGTTGATTTTTTCAAATTTTTAAGGTTAAAAAACTAAATAATATGCCGTTCAATATCTCGAAAACTATTGAAGATAATCAAATAAAATTTGGAAGTTATAAAGAGAATCAATTGAGGAATAGTTTGGACATTCGAAACTATTTGCCACGCCTACTTATCAAATAAGTTGTGGGCGGTTAAATTAAAATCGAATTTTTCAATAAATATGAATTTTATTTTTAGCAAAAAAAGTTTGCCAGGTGGTAGTAGGTTAAGAAATCTATCATATGAAAAAAATATCATTAAGATGTTGCAAACGGTTTCTGAGATATGAAGACCTAAACTTATTTTAAAAACGTACTTTTTATACAGGTGTCCCAACATAACCTTTTAAGAATTTTACTTATATTTACGAGGTTTATGAAAATAAAATTATATAATTTGGTACACTTATAGAACAGGAGTTTCTGATCCGACTTACTGTTAAATAAAATTTCTGAGATCATTATCTAAGCATTTATAAGGGTTTTAAAGAAATAAATTAAACTTTTAAAATTAAGGCGGGCCGACTGGGGGCCAATGGTTGTTCACCACGTAGCCAGAGTCCCACTCTATCATATGTTGAAACATTCACAAAAATATCTTACACGGTTTTCGAGCTATAGAGTTTTAAAGAAAAAACTTAACAGAAATCCACCTACTAAAAAGTTCTGTTGACCTGGTACTTCACAAAAAAAATGTCGTTGATTTTTTCAAATTTTTAAGGTTAAAAAACTAAATAATATGCCGTTCAATATCTCGAAAACTATTGAAGATAATCAAATAAAATTTGGAAGTTATAAAGAGAATCAATTGAGGAATAGTTTGGACATTCGAAACTATTTGCCACGCCTACTTATCAAATAAGTTGTGGGCGGTTAACTTAAAATCGAATTTTTCAATAAATATGAATTTTATTTTTAGCAAAAAAAGTTTGCCAGGTGGTAGTAGGTTAAGAAATCTATCATATGAAAAAAATATCATTAAGATGTTGCAAACGGTTTCTGAGATATGAAGACCTAAACTTATTTTAAAAACGTACTTTTTATACAGGTGTCCCAACATAACCTTTTAAGAATTTTACTTATATTTACGAGGTTTATGAAAATAAAATTATATAATTTGGTACACTTATAGAACAGGAGTTTCTGATTCGACTTACTGTTAAATAAAATTTCTGAGATCATTATCTAAGCATTTATAAGGGTTTTAAAGAAATAAATTAAACTTTTAATAATTAAGGCGGGCCGACTGGGGGCCAATGGTTGTTCACCACGTAGCCAGAGTCCCACTCTATCATATGTTGAAACATTCACAAAAATATCTTACACGGTTTTCGAGTTATAGAGTTTTAAAGAAAAAACTTAACAGAAATCCACCTACTAAAAAGTTCTGTTGACCTGGTACTTCACAAAAAAAATGTCGTTTAATTTTTTCAAATTTTTAAGGTTAAAAAACTAAATAATATGCCGTTCAATATCTCGAAAACTATTAAAGATAATCAAATAAAAATTGGAAGTTATAAAGAGAATCAATTGAGGAATAGTTTGGACATTCGAAACTATTTGCCACGCCTACTTATCAAATAAGTTGTGGGCGGTTAACTTAAAATCGAATTTTTCAATAAATATGAATTTTATTTTTAGCAAAAAAAGTTTGCCAGGTTGTAGTAGGTTAAGAAATCTATCATATGAAAAAAATATCATTAAGATGTTGCAAACGGTTTCTGAGATATGAAGACCTAAACTTATTTTAAAAACGTACTTTTTATACAGGTGTCCCAACATAACCTTTTAAGAATTTTACTTATATTTACGAGGTTTATGAAAATAAAATTATATAATTTGGTACACTTATAGAACAGGAGTTTCTGATTCGACTTACTGTTAAATAACATTTCTGAGATCATTATCTAAGCATTTATAAGGGTTTTAAAGAAATAAATTAAACTTTTAATAATTAAGGCGGGCCGACTGGGGGCCAATGGTTGTTCACCACGTAGCCAGAGTCCCACTCTATCATATGTTGAAACATTCACAAAAATATCTTACACGGTTTTCGAGTTATAGAGTTTTAAAGAAAAAACTTAACAGAAATCCACCTACTAAAAAGTTCTGTTGACCTGGTACTTCACAAAAAAAATGTCGTTTGATTTTTTCAAATTTTTAAGGTTAAAAAACTAAATAATATGCCGTTCAATATCTCGAAAACTATTAAAGATAATCAAATAAAATTTGGAAGTTATAAAGAGAATCAATTGAGGAATAGTTTGGACATTCGAAACTATTTGCCACGCCTACTTATCAAATAAGTTGTGGGCGGTTAACTTAAAATCGAATTTTTCAATAAATATGAATTTTATTTTTAGCAAAAAAAGTTTGCCAGGTGGTAGTCGGTTAAGAAATCTATCATATGAAAAAAATATCATTAAGATGTTGCAAACGGTTTCTGAGATATGAAGATCTAAACTTATTTTAAAAACGTACATTTTATACAGGTGTCTCAACATAACCTTTTAAGAATTTTACTTATATTTACGAGGTTTATGAAAATAAAATTATATAATTTGGTACACTTATAGAACAGGAGTTTCTGATTCGACTTACTGTTAAATAAAATTTCTGAGATCATTGTCTAAGCATTTATAATGGTTTTAAAGAAATAAATTAAACTTTTAATAATTAAGGCGGGCCGACTGGGGGCCAATGGTTGTTCACCACGTAGCCAGAGTCCCACTCTATCATATGTTGAAACATTCACAAAAATATCTTACACGGTTTTCAAGTTATAGAGTTTTAAAGAAAAAACTTAACAGAAATCCACCTACTAAAAAGTTCTGTTGACCTGGTACTTCACAAAAAAAATGTCGTTTGATTTTTTCAAATTTTTAAGGTTAAAAAACTAAATAATATGCCGTTCAATATCTCGAAAACTATTAAAGATAATCAAATAAAATTTGGAAGATATAAAGAGAATCAATTGAGGAATAGTTTGGACATTCGAAACTATTTGCCACGCCTACTTATCAAATAGATTGTGGGCGGTTAACTTAAAATCGAATTTTACAATAAATATGAATTTTATTTTTAGCAAAAAAAGTTTGCCAGGTGGTAGTCGGTTAAGAAATCTATCATATGAAAAAAATATCATTAAGATGTTGCAAACGGTTTCTGAGATATGAAGACCTAAACTTATTTTAAAAACGTACTTTTTATACAGGTGTCTCAACATAACCTTTTAAGAATTTTACTTATATTTACGAGGTTTATGAAAATAAAATTATATAATTTGGTACACTTATAGAACAGGAGTTTCTGATTCGACTTACTGTTAAATAAAATTTCTGAGATCGTTATCTAAGCATTTATAAGGGTTTTAAAGAAATAAATTAAACTTTTAATAATTAAGGCGGGCCGACTGGGGGCCAATGGTTGTTCACCACGTAGCCAGAGTCCCACTCTATCATATGTTGAAACATTCACAAAAATATCTTACATGATTTTCGAGTTATAGAGTTTTAAAGAAAAAACTTAACAGAAATCCACCTACTAAAAAGTTCTGTTGACCTGGTACTTCACAAAAAAAATGTCGTTTGATTTTTTCAAATTTTTAAGGTTAAAAAACTAAATAATATGCCGTTCAATATCTCGAAAACTATTAAAGATAATCAAATAAAATTTGGAAGTTATAAAGAGAATCAATTGAGGAATAGTTTGGACATTCGAAACTATTTGCCACGCCTACTTATCAAATAGATTGTGGGCGGTTAACTTAAAATCGATTTTTACAATAAATATGAATTTTATTTTTAGCAAAAAAAGTTTGCCAGGTGGTAGTCGGTTAAGAAATCTATCATATGAAAAAAATATCATTAAGATGTTGCAAACGGTTTCTGAGATATGAAGACCTAAACTTATTTTAAAAACGTACTTTTTATACAGGTGTCTCAACATAACCTTTTAAGAATTTTACTTATATTTACGAGGTTTATGAAAATAAAATTATATAATTTGGTACACTTATAGAACAGGAGTTTCTGATTCGACTTACTGTTAAATAAAATTTCTGAGATCGTTATCTAAGCATTTATAAGGGTTTTAAAGAAATAAATTAAACTTTTAATAATTAAGGCGGGCCGACTGGGGGCCAATGGTTGTTCACCACGTAGCCAGAGTCCCACTCTATCATATGTTGAAACATTCACAAAAATATCTTACACGATTTTCGAGTTATAGAGTTTTAAAGAAAAAACTTAACAGAAATCCACCTACTAAAAAGTTCTGTTGACCTGGTACTTCACAAAAAAAATGTCGTTTGATTTTTTCAAATTTTTAAGGTTAAAAAACTAAATAAATAAGTGTTGCAACATCTTAATGATATTTTAAACGATGGGCAATTTTTGGCCCGCCAGGTGGCAAAAATTATTTGTCAAGAAGTACAGTTAATAGCTAAGACCAAGTGAACTGTTAAATTACACTACGTGACAGTTTTTTGACCAAATGAATCTGACACCTAATCTTTATGTAAAATTTTCCGCTGAATCCGAATATGAAGTCAGAATTGTCAAAAGTAGGACAGTTTTTGAGATATTCAATTCAAAATTACCGTTATTTGTGATTTTTACATAAAGCTGTCCGATTCATTTGGTCAAGACTTTGTTGAAGTTTTGTCACGTAGTGTTATCTGGGGTGTTTTATAAATCGAAAACGAAAAACGCAAGAATTCGGAAGCTGTTTTTAATACACTTTTAATCTAATTTTTGTTATAAAATTCTGTTTAATAGAGAAATATTTGTGTGATATTTGTCATAAAATTCTCTTATTCCTGAAATCTTATTAAAAAACTACGTTTAAAATTCTTGCGTTTCGCGTTTTTGATTTCCAGAACACCCCTGTATATTACTTAAATGTGTCCAGTTTTATAAATCTATAAGTCCTGAAAAACTTTTAAGATTATAATAAAATTTGCGGAAACATTTTTCGTTCAAGCCTGGTTGAAAATGTACGTAGATAATTAAAAACAAATATATTCTAAGCCGTAAATTATATTTCAATGAAAGTTTTTATATATGAGAGCTTATTTCTCGAAAATGCTTAAACAAAATAGCAAGATAAAAACGATTTGTTTTTGTTTTTTTGTTTAATGTTTTTGTTTTATTTTACTTACATATTTATTATAAAATTATAATAATTGAATATAAGAATTCATATTTTTAGATGCATTAAATTAACAATTATAATATTTATAATATACATATATTCATTATTCATTACAAATGTTGATACAGTTTTGATTAATTCTTTTTTTATTAATTATTTTAGCTTAAAGTTCAACTTTGAAGCTTTGATTACTTATAAAAACTAAATTATTAAAGCTTAATTAAATAAAAATGATAAAAAATAATAAATTTATTGAATGCAGTTTTGTATTTGTGTAGGAAAGAAAATGCATAAAATGTTTAATAAAAAGAATATTTCAATTTTAAGCAAATGTTAATGTTTTTCGTTTCTTAATAAATATGTTTACTCTAAAAAATTTAAAACAAAAATTGGCGTAATAAAAATTTAAACAGGTGTTTTTTTTAAATATGCAATTGTTTGTTTATAATTCCATTGTTTGATTTCTTTTGAAAGGGTTTGACTTAAAATCTATTAAATATAAATTGGCGCTTGGTATTGAAGACTACGACTAAAATTTTATGTGCAAAATCTAAGGGATGATAAAGGTTTAAATTAAAAAACTCTCTGAATAAATGTTTTTTGTTGGCGGTTTTTTTCAATTCGATTCAAAAATTATTTCTTTTCAATCATAAATAAATTCAGTTTTTGTTTTTTCTTTTTTTTTAACACACAAAACAACAGTAACATTTAAAATCAAATTTAAATAAATTTACTTTTGCGCTGTTGCAGATTTGCGGTTGTTGGAGGACCCCGCCGCTGCTGATGTGGAGGAACTATCAGTCAATGACGATTGTTCCACATTTGTACCCATGGAGGAATTAATGAAATTGATGTATTGATGCAATTTTAGGGCTGCTATTAAAGAACTTAAATAGTCATTCACATTGCCTTTTTGGACTTTGCGGATCTGACGGGAGACATTTCTATAGACGCGACGGGAAATCTTGTTCTTAAGTCTACCAACGGTCTGGACGGTGTGTAAAACTGGGTCCTCGCTGGCGGGAACTGGCACTAAAAGTAGAAAAAATAATTTAAATTTAGTGATTTTTTTAACAAAATTATTAATGAAAATTTAAAAATGCATTCGTGTGTAAAGTGTAATGAGGAAGGTGAGATTTAATCCTTACCATAAACTCATTTATTTGCCTATCTATAATATTGATTATTTCAGGATTTCTTTTTACATATTCAACAATTTCTGTTATTATTTTCAAGGACATTGAGAGAAATACTGTAGAAGCAGCTACTAGAAATCTAGTATCAAGTTCTAAATCAAGATCTACGCATTCTTCAACTAAAATTTAAAGAAAGAAATAGAAGGGATTGTATTAGAAAATAATCTACGGTTATGCGAAAGTTTTACTGCCTGTTTCACAATTTCAAACGTAAACGTTCGCATAAAATTTTATATGGAAACAATTAGTTAAAAGAACTAACCGCGTGTCCCTCGATTTCGAACAAATATTTCGTTCGCTTAACTTACATTTAAAACAAAGACATATTTTAAAATATTGCTTTTGTTTAAAATGTAAGTGAAGCGTACGATTAATTCGATATTGAGGGTTAGGCAGTAAGTGTTTTTCATACAAATTTTCGTGGCTAACGTTAACAATTGAAATTGGGATACAGGCAGTTAATTTCTATTGAAAAAGGGAGGGGGTTATATTTGTTATAAGGGGAAAAGGAAATTTTAAGGAGGATTAAGATGGCTAGAAAAAAGTTTAAGTGCAAACATACTCGTATATAAAAATAGAAACAATGCAGAGATCATGTGATAATTTATCTTAAGAAATTAAAACTATATATCTTTAAATTTGTTGTTTTAACTTGAATTAAAAAAAAAAAAAACAGGTAAGAGCTTTTGCTCGGCTCTGTATGCAGTCTTTGATTTCGATAAACTTTGTATTGAAAACGTTACTTTTTTGCTTATTTTTTGTTTACCATTTTATAAAAATATGAAAAGATATTTTTAGTAAATCTTTCCCGAATATCGATTTTTTTATGACACATCGTGCCCAAAAACTGTGAACTTAGTAATGGAAAATGTATATATATATATATATATATATATATATATATATATATATTCCTTTAACTTCCACTGGAACATAGGGCGCCAAAATGTTGCTAAAAACATATAAACTTAATTTTTTTTATAAACAAATGTACAAAGTTTTCTCTAAGCAATGTTGTCGAAATCATGTAAGCATTTGTAAAGTATAGGTTGCTGAATCTTGTTGTTTCTTAAGGCCGTGTCAGATAAAACTTTTGCTTCGCGTTGCGTTACATATACTTTGACAGAAAAGCGTAAAGCAAAAAGTGTATGTCACAATAAAAACTTTGACAACACTCACACATTGTGTGTTAAAAAGAAAATAAATAAAAAAAATTATACTAGAAGATTGTCAAAGCGCGCAAAAAGGTGAGAGTTGCCCAACTTTTCGCTTCGCTTTGCGTTAAAAGCAGTTTATGTGACAAGTGCCATATAAACATGTACATTTAACTCAAATGTCAAAGCGTATATGTAACGCAACGCGAAGCAAAAGTTTTATCTGACACGGCCTTTAGAAAACGTTGCCTGATTCTTGAAAACTTTTCTATACAAAATATTTCAGAATCCTGTCAACTTTACTATAATGTTGCCTTACTTTGTCAACTTCTACTCAAATTGTTCAGTCCACATCCTTTCCCATACAAAATAGTGCCCAATTTAAGCCTGCTTTTAAAAGAAAATAACTGTTCTATAAGAATGTTGCCTAAATTCTGTCGACTTGTTGACTAAATCCCTTAAAAATTTTATAAAGCACGTTTGATATTTTTAATTACATTTTTAATTTTTCCGGGGGAACTGTTTGTTTCAATAAAAAAATTGTTAATTCAAGAAAATTTGGCATAATTCAATGAAACTTTTTTGTAGAAATCCAATTATTTTTTTCTTCAAAAATATTACCAAAAATATTGTCGAAGACATGTTACTAAAAAGACCATGTAATTTTGACCTACTTTATAATTTTAATGGAAAATAATTTGAAATCAACACTACAATTCTTTAACAAAATGTTTAATAACAAAAAGCAAAAAATGTGTTATAAAAAATGCCAAATTATTATTGTTAAGCATGCATTTTTTTTTTGTCGAAAATTAAACATATTATGGGATTTCGTTAAAACGAAAACACTTACTGTCATTTTCTGCATGTTTGCCGTTACGGCCATTTTGCACGACAGCAATTTTTTTATCATCTAAGAATTAAAATATTAAATATTAAAAAAAATTAACAACAAATTATAACAATTTAAAAAAATATAATTTAACTCAAACAAAATAATATAGAAGATTGCCCGAGTAACTAACTGTTTGAAACAAAAAAAAAAAAAAAAAAAAAATGTGAAAAAGTATATTAAAAATTTATTGAAATTAAAAAAAAGAACTTGGCAACACGCTTATGTGAAACTCAAACGCACACAAAAAACAAGGTTCATTGTATTCTATTGAAAATTTAGCAAAATGACGCAACTATCTTCGAAGTAATTTTTTTGATAATACAAATTGTACATTTCCCATCGATTTTAAAGACAAATAAGAGAAATGTTAAAGACAATAACCTTGAAAATAGCAAAAAAAAAAACATCTTTAAGTTTTTTAATTTCTAATCTTATTACAAAAAATATTGAGAAATTTAAAGTTTATTAAACAAACTTGACATATCGAGCCCTTACCACAAAAATAGCTTAAGCGACATCATTTTAAATGTTTGTTTCTTTTAATATATGAATTTATTGGTAACACTTGCATCATCGCCTAAAATGTCATGGTCACATAGGGTACCATTACGATTTTATAGCAAAAACAATTTTATCTAAAGCGCCAACTTTTACAAAATTTTTATGAAATATAATAAAAAAAAACCTCTCCTGTAAAACTGTGTTTTGTCGCTTAAGCTTTTTTGTCGGAATAAATAATAGGCACGATATCTTTCCAATTACATGTAGTGTACAATTTTGAATTGCACTTTTAAATTGATATTTGGCGAAATTTTTTAAAATAAAATTGACACGTATAAATCGACGAATAAGGAGGTAATTAAGCAAAAGGTTCAAGAAGTTTGATACTCAATTTCTCCGGATACCTGTGCCAATCTCATATAATCAATAAATCGGAGGTGCGAAGAAGTAATTAAAACGAAGGGAGTTTCTACGAAATATTCAAATATTTTTCTCATTAAATTAATTCTTCGAATGCAGCTGGACTGTGACTCTTTTTTTAATTTTTGATACAGACAAATTGACTAGATTTTGTTTAATGTACATATACAAATTTTTCAACTTTCAACTTATGTGTCCCTATTATTTTTTCCGACACTATGTAAATATATACATATTCCACTCAACTACTTTTTAACAATAAAATTTTTATTTTACAATTTAGCTGAATGAATCGGAAATACAATTCACAATAAACTTTTTTCTTCTTAAGTTAGTCTATTCCAAACGAACTTACAATCTCTTTTAGTTCATTTGACCACTGTATTTAATACGTTTTTACCTACTTACCATTGTCTTCTTCATCCTCTGAATCCGATTTGGGGAAATAGTATTCCAAAAGACGTTCTGCCAAGGCGGTGGTTGTATCGACACCATTAACAGCCAAACTGCCATATTGTGTGGCCAATACTTCGTTAGCTTTATGCCAGGCTAAATCTTTTAAGGAGGCAGCTTTTTGTTGACCGGCGGCTTTAAATTTGACCACACGATTAATAGTGGGTTGAACGGCATCGATAACTTTGTTTTTGGCTTGAGCATAGATTTCTTGTGGGGTATTCTTAATGATGGGTGCTGAGACTTCCAATTTATCAATACCTTTGACTAATGTTTGGTCGACGAATTGGATTTTATCATCTAATCTGGAAACAATGGGAGCGGCAGTGGTAACGGCACGTGAAACACAATCTTCGGCGGCATTAAGGGCCCAGTTAAAAACGCGATTATTGCCTAAAAATATAGAGCAATAAAAAGATGATAAAAATAAGAAAATTAATAAATAATTTAAATACAAAGATGTTTTTAATTTTAACAAAAGGTTTCTTACAAAATATTCGTTTGAAAGGAACAAAATTAATTTAAGAATTCTTATGAACATGGTTAGGTTAGGTTTTGTATATTTAAATAATTCGTATCAAAATTTAAAAAAAGTTGCTTGAAATCTGTGAACTTTTCGAAAAAAAATGCACAAGCTGTGAGCAATTTTCTATAAAAAAAATGTTGCCCAAATTGTAACCACTTTTCTTTTTAAAAATTGCCAAAATATAAACCAAAATTTTTAATAGAAAATGTCGCCGAAATTGTAGTAACTCTTTTTATTGAAAAAAGTGCCCCAAATTACCAACAAAAAAGTTTCCTATTGCATCAAAAAATTTCTAAATTTTTTTTAGAAACTTCAGTTGTGAGAACCTTTAGTTCAAAAATGTTAATTCAATTTTGCTCAATTGTGCAAATTTCATGAAATGATTTTAAATAAACGATATCGAACAATTTTCTAACAAACTTTTGTTTAGTAAACAACATCTGTTTTATAAGAATATTTAATTTTTCAATTTAATAAATCTTTATAATCTTTAAATATTTATTTACTGCTGTCAAATAGACTTTAGACTTGCCTTTTTTTACCCTTCACCACTGGTGGAAATGGTATATAAAAGTTTGTCATTCCGTTTGTAATTTCTACGATATTGACCCTTTAAAGTACGTTTATATATTCCGGATTCTTATGAGAAGAAAAGCTCATTTTGCAATGATGCACTGTTCTTAACCCCTACACAACGTCAATATATTGAACTTGGAAAAAATCGACATGTATTTCATATCTACACGCTTCCTTTTTGCTTGTGAAATGGTTGGTTTAAAAATTAATTTTCATATGACTTTAATGTTAAAATAAAAATTGGTTTGCTTCTATTGAAAATTTTTAAATTTTGAGTTAATGCCCTCTTTATGATCAAGTGCGATATGTATTATATATGCTTTAGAGAGTTGTGCTATGAAAAATAGACAAATCAGGTTACAGTTGGCCAAGAATTCAGGAAAAATTAGCAAAAAAAAAAATAACACATAGGGTAACTTTTAGGGCTAATCTATGACCTATGAATACGTTTAAAACATGTTTTTATCGGAAAAACGTGCCAAAAAATTAAACGTATTTTCAAAAAAACCAATTTCAGGTAAACTCAGGTCTTTCCAGGTCTAAATTTTATAATCGAAAACACATGGCTAAATGAATCGGAGTTATACCCATAATACTGAAATAATCTTTTTTTTTTTAATGAAGTTTGTTAATTTATATATCGCACACTTACTACGCACTACAAAAATTGTTTTTGTTTCAAATGTAAGCTAAGCGAACGAAAGTTTCGTTCGAAATCGAGGGACACGCTGTAAATCATAAACAGTCACAACTCAAAATTCAAAATGTTAAGGAGAGTCAAAAAACTTCAAGAACATTATTGTAATTTTGAATCCAATTGAGTTTCACAAATATTAAAGAAGAAAAGTAAAAAAAGACAGTCATGCAAACGAAATATTCGTGGCCTCTACAGATTTGATTTGTGAACTGGTTTATGAAAAAATAAACCATTTTGATAAATTTTGGGTAGTGACTGTTTATGATTTAGTATGTGATTTGTATATATATATACACACATATGGTCAATAATAAGTACATAATTACTTTTTCACCTTTTTTTATTTTATATTTGGTTTTCTTAAACTTGGCTTGTCAATTTCGACAGTTTTCGATAATTCTATATCAGCAAAACCGTTTAAAAAAAAAATGTGTTGTAAAAATTCCATTAAATTTTGTTAATTTTGATAATGTTGTGTTTATGCAAAAAACTAATGCTTTTAGGGGTTTAATGATAATTTTTTTTGGTTAAACATAGTCCAAATAAAATATACATAAAAAAATTTAAAATTTTAATAAACATAAATTTTTAATTGGTCAAAATATGCGGAAGAAAGTTATGTACTTAATACTTTGGCTACATACATATATACTATTATATGTATGTAGGTACATATCGCTTCTTTATTGAAACATAGTCATATCTCAAAAAAAAAATCAAACTTGGCAAAACGCGATTAAAGTTTCCGGAATGCACTTTTATATACACATTCAATTAAATATATTTTGCTACAACTTCGGTTCAGTTTGAGATACAATACTGATATGTTTGTACATATAAAGAAAGTATGAAGGAACACTTTGAAATATGATTATGTTGCAATAAAGGAGCGATATGTATGTACTATGTATTTATATAATTTTCTGCTCTGTTCGAGCCATGGTGAAGGGTATACAAAAATTCGTCATAGCCGAATATTTGTAAAATCAAAAACACAAATAACGTGATATGACGCATTAGATTCAGTTATAACACATAAGAGAATTCTATAAATTAAAATTTATAAATAAATTAGTTGTTATTTAAGCATTCAAATATTCAAGAATAAAAATAACTTTGTATACAGTTTTAGTAAAAGTACAAAGTTCTTTTGACTGAAACTTTAAAAACGGAAATTATTTAAAAAGAACTTGCAAAAAATAAAAACAAATTGGGTTTAAAAATATTATGTGCTAAATATGAGCAGAAAAGTTTTAACAATATATCTAAATCATTTAGGCCAATAAGTATGTATGTATGTATGTATTAGCAAAAAGTATTAAATACTTTTGATTTTTGTTTTTCTACATGCATCTGTGAGCAAATGAATAATATTCATCTAAACTCTAGAATTTTATTTCCAGAATAATGCGCATTTTTTAAAAAACATATATAATTTGTATGAATGTACTATATGCTTTTAGTATATGTACATATATAATATATTTATTATCATTTTTATTTTATTACACAGTGTAATACTGCAATAAAAATACTCACCACATAAATAATTAACTTAATTCATTAAGTAGAATTTATTCAATAACATTTTGCAGTCATAACTTGTTACTCAAATAATAAACTTTACTCAGTTTAAATAATAAAAGAGAAATACTGCTTATTTCCAGATTACTATGTCCACGTATGTAGTTATTTTTCTATTTTATCATAAAAAAATGTGTTGAAACTTAAATGTTATTTCTTTACAGTTTTAAGAATTTTTCTAGTTTTCTATTTTATTTATTTATGTTTTCAGACAAGTTGAACAAAAAGATGACATGATGATTTTAGAAACTATTTGCCATTAGGGAATTAGTTTAAAAACTTCTCCTCCTCCATATAAATATTGTTTTTTCTGGCTAAGATTTGCTGATCTAGGTTTTATTGCTGATTCACACACATCAGGTTGGACTCATCAAGTTTTGAGTTCTTAGGAAAGATGGAAAAAGATGCAGACTTGACCGTACTCGTCAGTTTTAATAAAAACACAATGTTTCAATGTGATAGAATTTATTGCATACAAGAGCAAATAATGCTGGGTACACACAATGCAACGCATTTACGCAATCTAGTGAATTAAATTCATTTTCATTCATTCCAGATTGCATCAACATCAAAACGTATTGATATTTTGAGATTGCATTGATGTAGATTGCATGTAGATTGCACTGTGTGTACCCAGCATAAGAGTTTCTAAATAGATAAAAAAGAAAATATTGGTTTTGTAAAGCTTTATTATCAAAAAAAAAAAAAAAGGAAATTTAAAATATTTTTGTTTTAACATTTCATGTCAGTGAAAATAAGACTCTCCACTTTTTTTTATCACCCATACGACTAAATGTATATTGAGATAAAGTATACACAAGTATTTGTGAAAATGTATGGACTTTTGAATAGCTTTTTTGGTGATAACATACAATTTTAATTAAATTTCGTGTACGTAAAAACTTTTATAGATTTATAATAAATTGATTTTAAGAGAGGGTTTTTACCAAGCGATTTCAATCAAACCGCCAACAAAAGTTATCAGGACAATAAATGAAATTTTTATAATAAGGTGTTTCAACTACTGTGAAAGAAACTGAGCTAAATAAATAAGAGCTTCAAGATTTTTTAAACATGAAAATTCTATTGCGAATACACTTTCAACCAATCTATAGTGATCTGCCCAATAAGACTTTCCAACAGGGTGGTGTTGAATTTGAAAGACGCTTGCCGCTTTTATTAAGGTAGCTCAGTAAGGGATATATATAATAAAAACTGAACAAAAAAAAAAAAATAATAAAAATTCTATTAATTAAAACTTAGCATAGATTTTACTTTTAATATCACCAAGTTTTATTATTTATTTCACACCAAAAAATTGGAATCACCCTAAACAATTATCGTTAATTGACAAAAACTGCACCTGTATTTATTTAAATAATTTATTAAGGAAATATCAAAATAATTAAATATTACTACTCCCTTTTATCCCTTCTCCATCATTATTTTTTTCAAAAACGTTAGTAAATGTTCAAACAATAAAGTACAAAAATAATATTTTCTCACATAATTTTGTGAGTTTTTATTATTACAAACTAATTGAAAACAATTAAATTTAATTAAAAATGTAAACTGCACAAAAAGAAAACGTGGAAAAGGTCAGGTTTCAATTGAAAACAAAAAACTTTAACTGGCACAATGAAAGATGATGAAATACGTTCATTGAAAAATAATTGATTTTAACTTGGAAACCGAAAGACAATTAAATGAAAGACTACATATGTATATAAATTGAATAACAGTTCAATAACCCAATAAACAATTTGTAAAAGAGATAGAATATTTATATTGTTTTGCTTTTTAAGGTTAGAAAATTTGAACATTCATTTTATATAATCTGGTTTTTTTTATAATGTAGGGTACTTTACATACACTAGATTTGGTTTGCGTTGCTTTATAAAAATTGGTTCAACTCGAAGTTTCGAAATAAATCAAATGAATTGCTTAATCTTGCAAACTAAAAAAGTCTTAAGACAAAGCGACCGACAGATATCATTAAATCTTATAAGGATCCAGAATATACATACAAAAGTAATTTATAGGGTATATTATGAATATTGTAGAATTTACAAACTAAATAAAAACCTGTGGTTGAGGTTATTAAGACTGGATTTTTAAATAAAAATAACAAGTGTAATGAATTTTGAGTTTTTCACATGTTTCATAATATAAGAAAGATTTTTTTAATTTTTTTTATATAAACACATTTGTTATTTTTTCGAAGTGTTTATTGGTATTTCGCCAAATTGCTAAGAGATCAAATGTGCAAAATTGTTTGGCATTTAACATAAGCAAAATAAAAAAACGCATTATTTTTAATAAAAATATACGCAACTGAAGAAAATATATTGGGAAACAGAAGTAACAATAATTAAAAATTTAATAATTCTATTTTTTGGTCTCATGTAGAAAGGCCCTAACGCACATAATTGCAACTTTACAGGAGAAAGTAATTACATAATATCAACTGTATGTATCAAAATGTAAAATTGTTTGTAAAACCGTTATTTTTGATATCATTGCATTAAATTTTTGTGACGAAGTGTATTCGTGTGAAATGTATTGAAATCGCTAAAAAATGCAATTTTGAAAAAAATCAAGTTCGGGCTTTCCTACACGAGACCAACGATATAAAGTATTAAGTTTAACTAACGCTTTTAGAAGCGAAGTTCGAACTCTTTCTTGCAATTGACATTTTTAAAGCTTATACCTAAATAATAATTACATTAGGGATATGGATTTTTTTTTAGTGCAAAATACCACTCCAGTGCCATGTGTGGAATGTTGTTCTGATAATAAAAAAAAACATTTTTTGGGTTGATTCGGTGAATAATGTTTCCGCACCGAAAGCCATTTCTTAAGTGCTTTAAATTTGTATTTCTCAAAAATTATGATTTCTTGACTATTGTACAAGGTTTACAAACAAGTATTTTTTAAGTTATAATCGGCGAAAAATAATAGAAGTTGTAAAAAAAGCTTTAAGTTTAATGTGAGTATGGTTATACATAGTGGACACGTCTCCTGCACCACCTTTACCGCACGCTCGACACATATATTGCTGCGCTGATGATCTTTAATTTTAGACGGTTCTCTTACCCAATGCCTAAAGAAACATTCATTAACTTTCGTTAAGTTTATTAAAGATTCACTTAATGTCTTATCAAAATAGTTGGAGATGATTTTGTATTAAAAGTCATATAAGAAAAAAAATTCAACAAGACAAAGAAAGGTACTTTTTCTGTTTAAAATATCGCTATTTTATCAACTTTTGCATTAGACTTATAAAGCAATTAGAACGATTATAGTTAGCAGAAAGATGTTACGTCTCAATCTGTAAGAAATAGATTAGTCTTACTTTTTAACGGTAAGGTTAAGTTTCTGTTACTCCCGGCTAACTGAGCCTTAACTGTTTTAGTAAAAAAAATATATCGAAAAACAAACTTTAACGCTTTCGGTGCGGAAACTTTTTTTCACGATTAAGGAAAAGTGACACAAAACGTTTAATATTAACACGGTTATGCGGTGTTATTTTTGAAATTTGCAAAAAGTTATATCCCTTTTGTACATATACATACTTATATATTGCTTAAAGGTTACCTCAACCGAAAGAGCATAAATTAGCCTTTAATTTAAAAAAAAAGTTTAATCTCACACATTAAAACCTTTTACTACTAAAAATTAATCCTTTTAAGTATGTTTTTATAGTTGACCTTGTTCAAATATATTAATTATTAGTTGTTTTAACTAATAATTAATCCTATTTGTAAATTTTAAAGAAATTTTTTGCACTTGACAAAATATTTGAAAAAAAGTTTTTTAAATAAATATAAAATAATAAAAGAGAAATTTGCAAAGACCTACAAAGCAACAGTGGTCAAGAAAATTAATACAAAAATATTAAAATAAATGATTTAAATAACAACAAAATAAGTTAACATTGTTTTCAACTTACAGTTATTTGCAAAAAAAAGAGAAGGAGAACTAAAATTCAATATACCTATTTCAAAAGATTTTTTTTACATAAGTTTAATGTAAAATATCAAACGGTTGTTTTGTTTTCTTCTTTACTCAAGGTTATAATTGCAAGAAAAACTGATTTCAATATGCTATAAAAAAAAGTTCAACGAACTTTATTAAAATTATAGCACCAATTATATATAACCTTAAAATAATTAAAGCAATAAATTATAGAAGAAAATTTCTATGTAGATCCTACCTTTAACTTTGCCATAAACATCTTGAGATTTATCCCAGGCAGCACCAACGACGGGTAATTGTATAATGCGTTCCAAACATTCCAAATGAGGTAAAAGATTTTGAGAATCTTTAGTTTCAGCCAAAGCTGAATTACCATTACCGGTAGAATTTTTATTTTCCACGTTTGCCATTTTAATTTTATTTAGTTTTTTTTATATTATTGATTTAAAATTGTAGCACTTTTTATAATTATATAGAGTAAATTAACTTTCGATTTTAATTGGTTTTAATAAAAATCTTTTTATTTCTATAAAATTTGTATTTCAAAGTTTTATACAATTTTAATTTATTTTATAAAACACTGGATAATTACTTTTTAAACTTTTATTTATTTTTTAAAATTGTAAAAGCTTAAATCCGTTCAATATTCTTTTATACTTTTTCTATATCTTCTCTTTAGCGCGTACTTTTAATGTCTGACTTGTTGAGCTCTGGATTCCTATGATATTATATTGAAAATATCTAGTCGAAAACAAAACTTGTTTGTTCGATTTGTGTGACTCTTTGAGTATTATGGGAGATCGTATAGAAAACTCTTATCATTATAGTATGTATATGTATATTTTATGTAGAAGTATTTGTTTCTCTTAATCTCTCCATATGAAAGTTGTTTTGATGGCATTTTACTCAGTTAAGTACAAGTATTACTCATTTATTGCTGTGACTAAATATATGTGATGGAACACTTGTCACAAATGTACATTTTTTTAATACTCAAAAGTTAAAAGTTTTAATAACCCTGAAAATTTTAATACTTTTTAAACCATTTTAAGAATGCTTGCTAGTGAGAGTAACAGCCGTACCTAAACAAGAGCGGAAAGCGTTTTCTAGCTGTCAATAATTCTCATGCCCATACAATTTGTATGAAGCATTCCTAAAGAGCGCGGCGTCAACGCTTTGCAATTGGCAAAATCCGATTTTGACAGCGCGCTTAATAGTGATGTTGGCCGCTATTGTTAATAAATAATGGCAATTTAGCTATTTTTTGTCAACCTGGCGGTTTTTCTCCTCTTTTTATTTTTATTATGGGGGGGGGGGGAGAAATTCTTAATTCATCCATTATCTTTAAAGTAGAAATGTAACCTATACCGATACAAATTTTTTTTGAACAAACAATTTAATGATCAATCCTTATTTTTTGCAAAAAATATAAGAGAAATAACACTCTGCATGTACGCGACATGTTTTGAACATCTGACTTGTCAAATTTCCCACTGTAAGCATGTCGTGTGTTACCTTTATAACATTGCTTCTGTAAGTCAGATGCAAGGTCATCGGACGAAATTTCAATTAGAGCGTGCTCTATTTTCTTCTAACAAACCATCTGACATCAGCTGTCAGAAATCTATGCCGGGAAAAACCGGCAGCAGCGGTCCACTATTGACGGAATCATTAGCCGGCTGAAGTTAATAATGTACAATACCGACATACCCATACATATGTATGATAATTTCACTCTTGAATAGAATTGGTATCTTCGAATTAAAAGAACAAAAAAAAATGTTAAGATAAACTCTTTAAAAGTTTTTCTGGCGGCAGCACGCTATTTTGAAACCGAGAACTTCTTTGGTTTTTAAAATAACTATGCAAAAAAAACAGAGACAATGTCAGAAGCAAATTGGATTTACGTTTGTGACAGAATATGGGCAATTCCACGCATAAGTCCACCATAATATCTGATTTTGGTAGTAAAAATGGTGACAACCTTATGTTACTTTTAAGTTTTTATAGTGGCAACAATTTTTTGATATTTTTTAAAGAAATTGTTTAAGTTTTTTAAAAAATTTGAATTAAAAAACAATAAATTGTTTAAGTTTTTGAAACATTTTTATTTCTTATTTCTAAAAAGGGTTTGATTTGAATTATTTTAGTTTCAATGTTGGTTTCTAACTCTTATTACATATTAGTGATTTCGTTTAAGTGGTGTTTATATTCCGAAATAGCATTTTAACGAGTTCATTAATTACAATTTTGTATCTTTCAAATAATTTTAGAGTTCCTGTTTTATGCGCTGTGATTTCAATTCTAACGTTTCATTTAAAAATACTAACTTTTACGCTACACAAAGTGAGTGTAGTGTCGGTCACGTTTTGGGCTGTAGGGTCAGTCACAATTTATTTTACTAATAAATATTTTTTTAAATAACTTACCGCTTTTATTTCAGCATATTATAAAAGTTTGTTTTTTGAACTTTCGATAAAAACACAAATTAAAGTTATTACAAAAGTGCAGAGGAAGATTATTGAAGTTTAAAAAAACTCTCGAAAACGACTTCCTTTTGCATGTAGTGTCAGTCACGTTTATATTTTACTAAATAAATGATATTTCAAAATATCATTGGCTGCCATTTTTTTCTCTATCGGATAATTGTTGAAACTGCTCAATAGCCATGTTTAAATTGATACTAAAAAAATATTACTAGTCGTAATATAAGACAAAAAAAAACGCAAATTGTGTCAAATGTAGAGTCAGTCACATATGGAACTGCCCATATTATAAACCTTCTGCAAAACAGCAATTTCAACAGACATGTAAAAAACATACAGCTTTAGCTTTACTCTGGAGAAAGATTTGAGGCTTCAAAGAATAATGAAATGTATTGTTTGTCTCAATCCCTAAACCTTTAAAGCTCCGATAAGTCTACAAGACCTAGTCTTTGAAGCGTTTGTGAAAAAATTATAAGAGAATCCGTGGATAATGAGCCTCTGTCCATCCTTAGTTGTAGGGCTCGACTTCTGCTGTAAAAGAAGTCGAGAGCTACCTTAGATCTTACAATATTTTCAAAGACGCAGATCCGGTTGTCTATGAAAATTAAAGAAAATAACGCAGAAATACTTAAGTTTTTACATGAGTTTTGTCGCATCTGAGAGACTTCTTTTCACTGCAGGTCTAGTTCAAACGGATTTGCGAAATGATCTATCTCCGCAAAAGTTGAAAATACTTGGTTTTTTCAATATAATGCTTATAAATGTCAATTATAAACATTAATTATTTCCTGCTCTGTAGTTTTAAAAAAATTACTTTACTTAAGTTTTTTTAATTTTGACTTGAATTAAAATCCAATATGCGAAACGGTATCGCCGATAGTTCTTTTTGAGTATCGATATCGCATCGCCAAAAAGTCGTTACTTCCCTAATAAAAACCAGCCTTCTGATCCCAATTACTTTAACTTTTCCCTATATTATGCAATAATTGGCACAATGGTTTTAATTTAAAAATGGCTCAACTTTCATTTAATAAAAAGGTTAACATAACCTATAGGAAAAACATAAACAACATTGTACAATGTTGCCAACACATTTCACTATTTTTCGTTGTGCAATAAAAATCAAAAGATTTTTAATTGTTGCCAATATATTGTACCACCTTTGAATATCATATACACATGGCCGATATAATTGTACAATACGATAAATTGAACAATTATATAGCAAGTATATGTATATGGGCCGCTTAATGGAAAACGATTTAAAAAGAGCGCGTATGTGCAAAGCTGAAAATGGACATCACTTACAGGATATCATTTTTTAAAGCTAATTGAAAAAAAATCCCCAATAATATACTGTATAGAAAAAAAAGTAATAATAATCCCATAAATAAAAAAGTTTTAAGCCATTTAAACATATAGCTTATTCTGCGACATAGTATAGCTTATTCTGCGACACCGTATTATTTTTTGAATGGACACAATTTTTTTTCCGCCCTGTAAGTATATTTCATAACGAAATTAAAAAGCGTGACACATTCCGTTGTATCTTATATAATTATAACAATATTATTACAAACTGTACAACCAAAATACGGGTACAATTAGTGTCCAAAAAAGTACAATTCCATGGAACAATTAATAAATTTTTAATATTCATCCATCCCTATTGCTGACTGTATGTATCGCAGTTCTCTAGTATCATTTTTCATTTTCATTTTTCATATGAAAAGATTAAAATAATTATAGAAATTGTCGTATGACATTACAATATGAGAAATATTGGACTATGTATTCTAAATTTCCACATACTATAAAAAAATACAATAAAAACTGCCTTTCATAAGGTTTATACCTACTTAGTTTTTTATTTTTTTATTATTATTATTACATTTTGATAGGGGTTTCTCTTTCTAACTCTCTTAGACATTGGCCCTACTCTTTGAATTCAAATAAAAAAACGTTTGTGTGAATGTGAATGCAATTATCCATTTATATTTTAGTACATTTCTTTAGATTTCATTAAATTCTTTGCGAATAGACTTTGATACCGGTATGTTTAATATAGTTCTTGATTCTATTATTTGCTTTTGTATAATTGTATTATGCATATTTTTGATACTTAAATAATTGATGTGTCTGTCTCCACGCTACAATTTACTTAGAATGTTTTAAAGAACTTGCTAATTAATCATTGCCAAACAAATCCAATATAGAAAAACTTAGGAACATACACTTTTTTACTGTTAAAGGTCAGTTTTTTTTTTTTAAATAAAACAATATCAACAGCAAAATAAATATATGACTAGTAGAAAAGCTTATGAAACTAGAAGAATTTATTAGTTTTGTAGAAAAAAAACACGCGATGTACACACAAATAATACAGAAAATATTATGGTGAAATTGTAACACACAATCACAAAAATAAAAAAAGTATAATAAAAAGTAAATAGAGGTTTCTGAATTTTAAGTACTTTAAACATTTTGTTAAACGAAAAACGTGATGTTTGAAAGGTCCAAAGTTCGATTCTTGTTCAAAAATTAAACGTCATATTTGTGTTATTTGCAGTTCCGTCATGCTTTAAACTTTGGACATTTAAAAAAACAAATACAATTTCTAAAATATTAGTAATACAAAATAACCAGAAATTGATAGAAGTACATATTATTAATACGTATTATGAAATTTTATTATTGTGGAAACTTGCTATAAATGAAAGCATTACATATGCACGTCTACCAACGCTCTCGCGTTACTAGCCATCATGATCTTTAGCCCTTGCAAAGCAGCAGGTGCTTATTAATCTCATCTAAATAAAAAAAATTGTTTATATCCTTATTTACAGTCGGATTTTAGGATTTGATATACATATATAACCGGTGGTAAAATTTTGAGGGCCGATGTTGAATGTGAACCACACCTAAACGTCACGTTTTTTTCTGCATTTCATTTGACATTTCTGAATTTCAAACTTAATCAATTTGAACCATGGAAAGAGTTATGCAGGCTTATTTTCAAAATGGGCATTCAAATCAGAATGCACTTCGTGCATTTCATATTCAGTGACGAGGCACATTCACCTCAGTGGATTCGTCAATAAGCAGAATTTCCGCATTTGAGCGAATGATAATGCAAGAGTGATTGTCGAAAAACCAATGCACCCACAAAGAGTGACTGTTTTGTGCGAATTATGGGCTGGAAGATATGGATGTGGACGATATGTGGTTTCAACAGGATAGTTCCACTTGCCACACAGCTAACGAAACAATGGCTGTTTTGCGCGACAAATTCAATGGCCATGTTATCTCACGTGGTGGCGATGTCAATTGGCCGCCAATATTATGTGATTTGACACCGTTGGATTTCTTTCTTTTGGGTTATTTGAAAGAAAAGGTGTACGTCGATAAGCCAGCAACAATTCAAGAGCTGAAGGATGAGATAATTCGGCACATTAACGGCATAGAACCTCAATTATGCCTCAGCGTCATCGAAAATTTAGACTATCGGATGGAGGTGTGCCGCGGCGGCCAGTTGGCCGATATTTTGTTCCATACATAATTGAACTATAACAATATTATCATAATAAAAAGAAATGACAATAATTTATTAAATAATTTGTGTTTTTATTTATAGAAGAGTTCTTAGTGAAATTGTCTAGCAAAGCCTTTATGAAGCTGTTCTGTGTTAAATCGGAACTTGACTGTTTAAGCAAAATAAAAGCGAGTAATAAATGACACCTTATGCAACGATTAACTCAAAACAACAAAATATTGACATTGGCGCTTTTAGCACCAAGCCACAGATATATATATATATATATATATATGTATGCACAGCGGATAGGATGAGGACACAAAAAAATCGAATGTTTTATACCTTTTTTTGATAAATACCTGATTACTTTAACTGTCTATAAGCATAGTTTATAAAATGGCCAATTAAAAAGCCGCAAATATCGAATTAAGTATGTATCGCAACAATTGAGGACATATATATTCGCAGCGTAATGTGTAAGACCATGCACTCAAAAAACATGCTGCGTATACGAAAATTAATGTTGCCATACTTTGACATTTATTTCAGAAAATTAGCGTTTTAGTTTGTTGGTGTTACCAACACAAAAAATTACTTATTGAAACGCTTACATTGAGCATTATAGTGATTTTTTGCTAGAAAACCCGCTAAAAGAATTCTACATAGTAAAATACTACAACACTTAAATAATATCTTAAAAAAAAAGTCGTGATATCAAAAACCTTTAGTTAGAGTGACCAACTATATACTACAACTATAAATCTTAATAAAACGAGTCGTGATATCAAAAACCATTAGTTAGAGTGACAAACTATATACTAGCCTAATTACATATGATTTTAAACAAAAAGAAAAATAAAACAAAGAATTTTAGTTTGTTTATTTAAAAATTTAAAATAATAATTTAAATAAACATCAGTAAACAGCATAAGTAATAACACAAGTAAAGCAAATCAATGGGAATGTTGCTGGGCAATAGGTAATTACCTATTTGAAATTCGGCCCTTATAAGAAGTAAACGGGTAAAAAATGAATATATATGTATGCACAGCATGTAGTTTGCATACATTTTTTGTATGTACCTTATATTTTGAGGACATTTATATACTATGAGGACTATCCTCAAAGTATTATATGTATGTATGCCTTACATGTAATATGAAGACATTGTAGATTGAAGACATTTTTTACAGATTTTTTTTATTTTTAACGCCATTTAAATATTTGTATATATGTGAGTTTGAAGTCAGCCCTATGCTACATGCAAGAGCGAAAGAAACAAATATATAGCACATAAAAATTATTATACATGTCCAGGGCACATTTATATGAGGTGGCAGCGATTTTGACAGTTCAAACAGATTTTTTTTAGCTTTACAATGTTTTATTATAAATGGTTGACATTTCAAACTGTAAGCACTAACAATCCAATACAAAAAACAGTGGTTTTTGTTGTAGTATTTCCCGCCACCATGTACATAAAATCACCTTGCACACGTCGTTTTCAATTTCATAAAATTGTTTCTATGCAAACAATTGGACTTTTATGAAAAGTTATTATCAGAAGCTTAAAGGTGTTGCGTCTTTATACGTTTTTGTTTTATAATATTTCAATAATTTTATTTCAAAAAGGGTGGTTTTTTAGCGAATTATAGCTAAATTCACCTATTATTTAAAAACTTTAGCTATTTTTTATTGTTTGTTTTATAATATTTTAATAATTTTATTTCAAAAAGGGTGGTTTTTAGCGGTTAATAGCTAAATTCACCTATTATTTAAAAACTTTAGCTATATTTTATTGTTTGTTTTATAATATTTCAATCATTTTATTTCAAAAAGGGTGGTTTTTAGCGATTAATAGCTAAATTCACCTATTATTTAAAAACTTTAGCTATTTTTTATTGTTTGTTTTATAATATTTTAATAATTTTATTTCAAAAAGGGTGGTTTTTAGCGATTAATAGCTAAATTCACCTATTAAATAAAAACTTTAGCTATATTTTATTGTTTGTTTTATAATATTTCAATAATTTTATTTCAAAAAGGGTGGTTTTTAGCGATTAATAGCTAAATTCACCTATTATTTAAAAACTTTAGCTATTTTTTATTGTTTGTTTTATAATATTTTAATAATTTTATTTCAAAAAGGGTGGTTTTTAGCGATTAATAGCTAAATTCACCTATTATATAAAAACTTTAGCTATTTTTTATTGTTTGTTTTATAATATTTTAATAATTTTATTTCAAAAAGGGTGGTTTTTAGCGATTAATAGCTAAATTCACCTATTATATAAAAACTTTAGCTATATTTTATTGTTTGTTTTATAATATTTCATAAATTTTATTTCAAAAAGGGTGGTTTTTAGCGATTAATAGCTAAATTCACCTATTATTTAAAAACTTTAGCTATTTTTTATTGTTTGTTTTATAATATTTTAATAATTTTATTTCAAAAAGGGTGGTTTATAGCGGTTAATAGCTAA
This sequence comes from Pollenia griseotomentosa, assembly GCA_963931875.1. Classification (NCBI taxonomy): domain Eukaryota; kingdom Metazoa; phylum Arthropoda; class Insecta; order Diptera; family Polleniidae; genus Pollenia; species Pollenia griseotomentosa. Next base: position 90,402,381 of record OZ007563.1, read on the forward strand.
ATTCACCTATTATTTAAAAACTTTAGCTATATTTTATTGTTTGTTTTATAATATTTCAATAATTTTATTTCAAAAAGGGTGGTTTTTAGCGATTAATAGCTAAATTCACCTATTATTTAAAAACTTTAGCTATATTTTATTGTTTGTTTTATAATATTTCAATCATTTTATTTCAAAAAGGGTGGTTTTTAGCGATTAATAGCTAAATTCACCTATTATTTAAAAACTTTAGCTATTTTTTATTGTTTGTTTTATAATATTTTAATAATTTTATTTCAAAAAGGGTGGTTTTTAGCGATTAATAGCTAAATTCACCTATTATATAAAAACTTTAGCTATATTTTATTGTTTGTTTTATAATATTTCAATAATTTTATTTCAAAAAGGGTGGTTTTTAGCGATTAATAGCTAAATTCACCTATTATTTAAAAACTTTAGCTATTTTTTATTGTTTGTTTTATAATATTTTAATAATTTTATTTCAAAAAGGGTGGTTTTTAGCGATTAATAGCTAAATTCACCTATTATATAAAAACTTTAGCTATATTTTATTGTTTGTTTTATAATATTTCAATAATTTTATTTCAAAAAGGGTGGTTTTTAGCGATTAATAGCTAAATTCACCTATTATATAAAAACTTTAGCTATATTTTATTGTTTGTTTTATAATATTTCAATAATTTTATTTCAAAAAGGGTGGTTTTTAGCGATTAATAGCTAAATTCACCTATTATATAAAAACTTTAGCTATATTTTATTGTTTGTTTTATAATATTTCAATAATTTTATTTCAAAAAGGGTGGTTTTTAGCGATTAATAGCTAAATTCACCTTTTATATAAAAACTTTAGCTATATTTTATTGTTTGTTTTATAATATTTCAATAATTTTATTTCAAAAAGGGTGGTTTTTAGCGATTAATAGCTAAATTCACCTATTATTTAAAAACTTTAGCTATTTTTTATTGTTTGTTTTATAATATTTCAATAATTTTATTTCAAAAAGGGTGGTTTTTAGCGATTAATAGCTAAATTCACCTATTATTTAAAAACTTTAGCTATTTTTTATTGTTTGTTTTATAATATTTTAATAATTTTATTTCAAAAAGGGTGGTTTTTAGCGATTAATAGCTAAATTCACCTATTATTTAAAAACTTTAGCTATTTTTTATTGTTTGTTTTATAATATTTTAATAATTTTATTTCAAAAAGGGTGGTTTTTAGCGATTAATAGCTAAATTCACCTATTATTTAAAAACTTTAGCTATTTTTTATTGTTTGTTTTATAATATTTTAATAATTTTATTTCAAAAAGGGTGGTTTTTAGCGATTAATAGCTAAATTCACCTATTATTTAAAAACTTTAGCTATTTTTTATTGTTTGTTTTATAATATTTCAATAATTTTATTTCAAAAAGGGTGGTTTTTAGCGATTAATAGCTAAATTCACCTATTATTTAAAAACTTTAGCTATTTTTTATTGTTTGTTTTATAATATTTTAATAATTTTATTTCAAAAAGGGTGGTTTTTAGCGATTAATAGCTAAATTCACCTATTATTTAAAAACTTTAGCTATTTTTTATTGTTTGTTTTATAATATTTTAATAATTTTATTTCAAAAAGGGTGGTTTTTAGCGATTAATAGCAAAATTCACCTATTATTTAAAAACTTTAGCTATTTTTTATTGTTTGTTTTATAATATTTTAATAATTTTATTTCAAAAAGGGTGGTTTTTAGCGATTAATAGCTAAATTCACCTATTATTTAAAAACTTTAGCTATTTTTTATTGTTTGTTTTATAATATTTTAATAATTTTATTTCAAAAAGGGTGGTTTTTAGCGATTAATAGCTAAATTCACCTATTATTTAAAAACTTTAGCTATTTTTTATTGTTTGTTTTATAATATTTCAATAATTTTATTTCAAAAAGGGTGGTTTTTAGCGATTAATAGCTAAATTCACCTATTATTTAAAAACTTTAGCTATTTTTTATTGTTTGTTTTATAATATTTTAATAATTTTATTTCAAAAAGGGTGGTTTTTAGCGATTAATAGCTAAATTCACCTATTATTTAAAAACTTTAGCTATTTTTTATTGTTTGTTTTATAATATTTTAATAATTTTATTTCAAAAAGGGTGGTTTTTAGCGATTAATAGCTAAATTCACCTATTATTTAAAAACTTTAGCTATTTTTTATTGTTTGTTTTATAATATTTTAATAATTTTATTTCAAAAAGGGTGGTTTTTAGCGATTAATAGCTAAATTCACCTATTATTTAAAAACTTTAGCTATTTTTTATTGTTTGTTTTATAATATTTCAATAATTTTATTTCAAAAAGGGTGGTTTTTAGCGATTAATAGCTAAATTCACCTATTATTTAAAAACTTTAGCTATTTTTTATTGTTTGTTTTATAATATTTCAATAATTTTATTTCAAAAAGGGTGGTTTTTAGCGATTAATAGCTAAATTCACCTATTATTTAAAAACTTTAGCTATTTTTTATTGTTTGTTTTATAATATTTCAATAATTTTATTTCAAAAAGGGTGGTTTTTAGCGATTAATAGCTAAATTCACCTATTATTTAAAAACTTTAGCTATTTTTTATTGTTTGTTTTATAATATTTCAATAATTTTATTTCAAAAAGGGTGGTTTTTAGCGAATAATAGCTAAATTCACCTATTATTTAAAAACTTTAGCTATTTTTTAGTGTTTGTTTTATAATATTTCAATAATTTTATTTCAAAAAGGGTGGTTTTTAGCGATTAATAGCTAAATTCACCTATTATTTAAAAACTTTAGCTATTTTTTATTGTTTGTTTTATAATATTTTAATAATTTTATTTCAAAAAGGGTGGTTTTTAGCGATTAATAGCTAAATTCACCTATTATTTAAAAACTTTAGCTATTTTTTATTGTTTGTTTTAAAATATTTTAATAATTTTATTTCAAAAAGGGTGGTTTTTAGCGATTAATAGCTAAATTCACCTATTATTTAAAAACTTTAGCTATTTTTTATTGTTTGTTTTATAATATTTTAATAATTTTATTTCAAAAAGGGTGGTTTTTAGCGATTAATAGCTAAATTCACCTATTATTTAAAAACTTTAGCTATTTTTTATTGTTTGTTTTATAATATTTTAATAATTTTATTTCAAAAAGGGTGGTTTTTAGCGATTAATAGCTAAATTCACCTATTATTTAAAAATTTTAGCTATTTTTTATTGTTTGTTTTATAATATTTTAATAATTTTATTTCAAAAAGGGTGGTTTTTAGCGATTAATAGCTAAATTCACCTATTATTTAAAAACTTTAGCTATTTTTTATTGTTTGTTTTATAATATTTTAATAATTTTATTTCAAAAAGGGTGGTTTTTAGCGATTAATAGCTAAATTCACCTATTATTTAAAAACTTTAGCTATTTTTTATTGTTTGTTTTATAATATTTCAATAATTTTATTTCAAAAAGGGTGGTTTTTAGCGATTAATAGCTAAATTCACCTATTATTTAAAAACTTTAGCTATTTTTTATTGTTTGTTTTATAATATTTTAATAATTTTATTTCAAAAAGGGTGGTTTTTAGCGATTAATAGCTAAATTCACCTATTATTTAAAAACTTTAGCTATTTTTTATTGTTTGTTTTATAATATTTTAATAATTTTATTTCAAAAAGGGTGGTTTTTAGCGATTAATAGCTAAATTCACCTATTATTTAAAAACTTTAGCTATTTTTTATTGTTTGTTTTATAATATTTTAATAATTTTATTTCAAAAAGGGTGGTTTTTAGCGATTAATAGCTAAATTCACCTATTATTTAAAAACTTTAGCTATTTTTTATTGTTTGTTTTATAATATTTTAATAATTTTATTTCAAAAAGGGTGGTTTTTAGCGATTAATAGCTAAATTCACCTATTATTTAAAAACTTTAGCTATATTTTATTGTTTGTTTTATAATATTTCAATAATTTTATTTCAAAAAGGGTGGTTTTTAGCGATTAATAGCTAAATTCACCTATTATTTAAAAACTTTAGCTATTTTTTATTGTTTGTTTTATAATATTTTAATAATTTTATTTCAAAAAGGGTGGTTTTTAGCGATTAATAGCTAAATTCACCTATTATTTAAAAACTTTAGCTATTTTTTATTGTTTGTTTTATAATATTTTAATAATTTTATTTCAAAAAGGGTGGTTTTTAGCGATTAATAGCTAAATTCACCTATTATTTAAAAACTTTAGCTATTTTTTATTGTTTGTTTTATAATATTTTAATAATTTTATTTCAAAAAGGGTGGTTTTTAGCGATTAATAGCTAAATTCACCTATTATTTAAAAACTTTAGCTATTTTTTATTGTTTGTTTTATAATATTTTAATAATTTTATTTCAAAAAGGGTGGTTTTTAGCGATTAATAGCTAAATTCACCTATTATTTAAAAACTTTAGCTATTTTTTATTGTTTGTTTTATAATATTTTAATAATTTTATTTCAAAAAGGGTGGTTTTTAGCGATTAATAGCTAAATTCACCTATTATTTAAAAACTTTAGCTATTTTTTATTGTTTGTTTTATAATATTTTAATAATTTTATTTCAAAAAGGGTGGTTTTTAGCGATTAATAGCTAAATTCACCTATTATTTAAAAACTTTAGCTATTTTTTATTGTTTGTTTTATAATATTTTAATAATTTTATTTCAAAAAGGGTGGTTTTTAGCGATTAATAGCTAAATTCACCTATTATTTAAAAACTTTAGCTATTTTTTATTGTTTGTTTTATAATATTTTAATAATTTTATTTCAAAAAGGGTGGTTTTTAGCGATTAATAGCTAAATTCACCTATTATTTAAAAACTTTAGCTATTTTTTATTGTTTGTTTTATAATATTTTAATAATTTTATTTCAAAAAGGGTGGTTTTTAGCGATTAATAGCTAAATTCACCTATTATTTAAAAACTTTAGCTATTTTTTATTGTTTGTTTTATAATATTTCAATAATTTTATTTCAAAAAGGGTGGTTTTTAGCGATTAATAGCTAAATTCACCTATTATTTAAAAACTTTAGCTATTTTTTATTGTTTGTTTTATAATATTTTAATAATTTTATTTCAAAAAGGGTGGTTTTTAGCGATTAATAGCTAAATTCACCTATTATTTAAAAACTTTAGCTATTTTTTATTGTTTGTTTTATAATATTTTAATAATTTTATTTCAAAAAGGGTGGTTTTTAGCGATTAATAGCTAAATTCACCTATTATTTAAAAACTTTAGCTATTTTTTATTGTTTGTTTTATAATATTTTAATAATTTTATTTCAAAAAGGGTGGTTTTTAGCGATTAATAGCTAAATTCACCTATTATTTAAAAACTTTAGCTATTTTTTATTGTTTGTTTTATAATATTTTAATAATTTTATTTCAAAAAGGGTGGTTTTTAGCGATTAATAGCTAAATTCACCTATTATTTAAAAACTTTAGCTATTTTTTATTGTTTGTTTTATAATATTTTAATAATTTTATTTCAAAAAGGGTGGTTTTTAGCGATTAATAGCTAAATTCACCTATTATTTAAAAACTTTAGCTATTTTTTATTGTTTGTTTTATAATATTTTAATAATTTTATTTCAAAAAGGGTGGTTTTTAGCGATTAATAGCTAAATTCACCTATTATTTAAAAACTTTAGCTATTTTTTATTGTTTGTTTTATAATATTTTAATAATTTTATTTCAAAAAGGGTGGTTTTTAGCGATTAATAGCTAAATTCACCTATTATTTAAAAACTTTAGCTATTTTTTATTGTTTGTTTTATAATATTTTAATAATTTTATTTCAAAAAGGGTGGTTTTTAGCGATTAATAGCTAAATTCACCTATTATTTAAAAACTTTAGCTATTTTTTATTGTTTGTTTTATAATATTTTAATAATTTTATTTCAAAAAGGGTGGTTTTTAGCGATTAATAGCTAAATTCACCTATTATTTAAAAACTTTAGCTATTTTTTATTGTTTGTTTTATAATATTTTAATAATTTTATTTCAAAAAGGGTGGTTTTTAGCGATTAATAGCTAAATTCACCTATTATTTAAAAACTTTAGCTATTTTTTATTGTTTGTTTTATAATATTTTAATAATTTTATTTCAAAAAGGGTGGTTTTTAGCGATTAATAGCTAAATTCACCTATTATTTAAAAACTTTAGCTATTTTTTATTGTTTGTTTTATAATATTTTAATAATTTTATTTCAAAAAGGGTGGTTTTTAGCGATTAATAGCTAAATTCACCTATTATTTAAAAACTTTAGCTATTTTTTATTGTTTGTTTTATAATATTTTAATAATTTTATTTCAAAAAGGGTGGTTTTTAGCGATTAATAGCTAAATTCACCTATTATTTAAAAACTTTAGCTATTTTTTATTGTTTGTTTTATAATATTTTAATAATTTTATTTCAAAAAGGGTGGTTTTTAGCGATTAATAGCTAAATTCACCTATTATTTAAAAACTTTAGCTATTTTTTATTGTTTGTTTTATAATATTTTAATAATTTTATTTCAAAAAGGGTGGTTTTTAGCGATTAATAGCTAAATTCACCTATTATTTAAAAACTTTAGCTATTTTTTATTGTTTGTTTTATAATATTTTAATAATTTTATTTCAAAAAGGGTGGTTTTTAGCGATTAATAGCTAAATTCACCTATTATTTAAAAACTTTAGCTATTTTTTATTGTTTGTTTTATAATATTTTAATAATTTTATTTCAAAAAGGGTGGTTTTTAGCGATTAATAGCTAAATTCACCTATTATTTAAAAACTTTAGCTATTTTTTATTGTTTGTTTTATAATATTTTAATAATTTTATTTCAAAAAGGGTGGTTTTTAGCGATTAATAGCTAAATTCACCTATTATTTAAAAACTTTAGCTATTTTTTATTGTTTGTTTTATAATATTTTAATAATTTTATTTCAAAAAGGGTGGTTTTTAGCGATTAATAGCTAAATTCACCTATTATTTAAAAACTTTAGCTATTTTTTATTGTTTGTTTTATAATATTTTAATAATTTTATTTCAAAAAGGGTGGTTTTTAGCGATTAATAGCTAAATTCACCTATTATTTAAAAACTTTAGCTATTTTTTATTGTTTGTTTTATAATATTTCAATAATTTTATTTCAAAAAGGGTGGTTTTTAGCGATTAATAGCTAAATTCACCTATTATTTAAAAACTTTAGCTATTTTTTATTGTTTGTTTTATAATATTTTAATAATTTTATTTCAAAAAGGGTGGTTTTTAGCGATTAATAGCTAAATTCACATATTATTTAAAAACTTTAGCTATTTTTTATTGTTTGTTTTATAATATTTTAATAATTTTATTTCAAAAAGGGTGGTTTTTAGCGATTAATAGCTAAATTCACCTATTATTTAAAAACTTTAGCTATTTTTTATTGTTTGTTTTATAATATTTTAATAATTTTATTTCAAAAAGGGTGGTTTTTAGCGATTAATAGCTAAATTCACCTATTATTTAAAAACTTTAGCTATTTTTTATTGTTTGTTTTATAATATTTTAATAATTTTATTTCAAAAAGGGTGGTTTTTAGCGATTAATAGCTAAATTCACCTATTATTTAAAAACTTTAGCTATTTTTTATTGTTTGTTTTATAATATTTTAATAATTTTATTTCAAAAAGGGTGGTTTTTAGCGATTAATAGCTAAATTCACCTATTATTTAAAAACTTTAGCTATTTTTTATTGTTTGTTTTATAATATTTTAATAATTTTATTTCAAAAAGGGTGGTTTTTAGCGATTAATAGCTAAATTCACCTATTATTTAAAAACTTTAGCTATTTTTTATTGTTTGTTTTATAATATTTTAATAATTTTATTTCAAAAAGGGTGGTTTTTAGCGATTAATAGCTAAATTCACCTATTATTTAAAAACTTTAGCTATTTTTTATTGTTTGTTTTATAATATTTTAATAATTTTATTTCAAAAAGGGTGGTTTTTAGCGATTAATAGCTAAATTCACCTATTATTTAAAAACTTTAGCTATTTTTTATTGTTTGTTTTATAATATTTTAATAATTTTATTTCAAAAAGGGTGGTTTTTAGCGATTAATAGCTAAATTCACCTATTATTTAAAAACTTTAGCTATTTTTTATTGTTTGTTTTATAATATTTTAATAATTTTATTTCAAAAAGGGTGGTTTTTAGCGATTAATAGCTAAATTCACCTATTATTTAAAAACTTTAGCTATTTTTTATTGTTTGTTTTATAATATTTTAATAATTTTATTTCAAAAAGGGTGGTTTTTAGCGATTAATAGCTAAATTCACCTATTATTTAAAAACTTTAGCTATTTTTTATTGTTTGTTTTATAATATTTTAATAATTTTATTTCAAAAAGGGTGGTTTTTAGCGATTAATAGCTAAATTCACCTATTATTTAAAAACTTTAGCTATTTTTTATTGTTTGTTTTATAATATTTTAATAATTTTATTTCAAAAAGGGTGGTTTTTAGCGATTAATAGCTAAATTCACCTATTATTTAAAAACTTTAGCTATTTTTTATTGTTTGTTTTATAATATTTTAATAATTTTATTTCAAAAAGGGTGGTTTTTAGCGATTAATAGCTAAATTCACCTATTATTTAAAAACTTTAGCTATATTTTATTGTTTGTTTTATAATATTTCAATAATTTTATTTCAAAAAGGGTGGTTTTTAGCGATTAATAGCTAAATTCACCTATTATTTAAAAACTTTAGCTATTTTTTATTGTTTGTTTTATAATATTTCAATAATTTTATTTCAAAAAGGGTGGTTTTTAGCGATTAATAGCTAAATTCACCTATTATTTAAAAACTTTAGCTATTTTTTATTGTTTGTTTTATAATATTTTAAGAATTTTATTTCAAAAAGGGTGGTTTTTAGCGATTAATAGCTAAATTCACCTATTATTTAAAAACTTTAGCTATTTTTTATTGTTTGTTTTATAATATTTCAATAATTTTATTTCAAAAAGGGTGGTTTTTAGCGATTAATAGCTAAATTCACCTATTATTTAAAAACTTTAGCTATTTTTTATTGTTTGTTTTATAATATTTTAATAATTTTATTTCAAAAAGGGTGGTTTTTAGCGATTAATAGCTAAATTCACCTATTATTTAAAAACTTTAGCTATTTTTTATTGTTTGTTTTATAATATTTCAATAATTTTATTTCAAAAAGGGTGGTTTTTAGCGATTAATAGCTAAATTCACCTATTATTTAAAAACTTTAGCTATTTTTTATTGTTTGTTTTATAATATTTCAATAATTTTATTTCAAAAAGGGTGGTTTTTAGCGATTAATAGCTAAATTCACCTATTATTTAAAAACTTTAGCTATATTTTATTGTTTGTTTTATAATATTTCAATAATTTTATTTCAAAAAGGGTGGTTTTTAGCGATTAATAGCTAAATTCACCTATTATTTAAAAACTTTAGCTATTTTTTATTGTTTGTTTTATAATATTTCAATAATTTTATTTCAAAAAGGGTGGTTTTTAGCGATTAATAGCTAAATTCACCTATTATTTAAAAACTTTAGCTATTTTTTATTGTTTGTTTTATAATATTTCAATAATTTTATTTCAAAAAGGGTGGTTTTTAGCGATTAATAGCTAAATTCACCTATTATTTAAAAACTTTAGCTATATTTTATTGTTTGTTTTATAATATTTCAATAATTTTATTTCAAAAAGGGTGGTTTTTAGCGATTAATAGCTAAATTCACCTATTATTTAAAAACTTTAGCTATTTTTTATTGTTTGTTTTATAATATTTTAATAATTTTATTTCAAAAAGGGTGGTTTTTAGCGATTAATAGCTAAATTCACCTATTATTTAAAAACTTTAGCTATTTTTTATTGTTTGTTTTATAATATTTCAATAATTTTATTTCAAAAAGGGTGGTTTTTAGCGATTAATAGCTAAATTCACCTATTATTTAAAAACTTTAGCTATTTTTTATTGTTTGTTTTATAATATTTCAATAATTTTATTTCAAAAAGGGTGGTTTTTAGCGATTAATAGCTAAATTCACCTATTATTTAAAAACTTTAGCTATTTTGTATTGTTTGTTTTATAATATTTTAATAATTTTATTTCAAAAAGGGTGGTTTTTAGCGATTAATAGCTAAATTCACCTATTATTTAAAAACTTTAGCTATATTTTATTGTTTGTTTTATAATATTTCAATAATTTTATTTCAAAAAGGGTGGTTTTTAGCGATTAATAGCTAAATTCACCTATTATTTAAAAACTTTAGCTATTTTTTATTGTTTGTTTTATAATATTTCAATAATTTTATTTCAAAAAGGGTGGTTTTTAGCGATTAATAGCTAAATTCACCTATTATTTAAAAACTTTAGCTATATTTTATTGTTTGTTTTATAATATTTCAATAATTTTATTTCAAAAAGGGTGGTTTTTAGCGATTAATAGCTAAATTCACCTATTATTTAAAAACTTTAGCTATTTTTTATTGTTTGTTTTATAATATTTTAATAATTTTATTTCAAAAAGGGTGGTTTTTAGCGATTAATAGCTAAATTCACCTATTATTTAAAAACTTTAGCTATTTTTTATTGTTTGTTTTATAATATTTCAATAATTTTATTTCAAAAAGGGTGGTTTTTAGCGATTAATAGCTAAATTCACCTATTATTTAAAAACTTTAGCTATTTTTTATTGTTTGTTTTATAATATTTCAATAATTTTATTTCAAAAAGGGTGGTTTTTAGCGATTAATAGCTAAATTCACCTATTATTTAAAAAATTCAGCTATTTTTTATTGTTTGTTTTATAATATTGCATTAATTTAATATCAAACAGTGTGGGTTTTTAGCGATTAATAGCTAAATTCACCTATTATTTAAAAAATGTAGCTATTTTTTATTGTTTGTTTTATAATATTTCATTAATTTAATATCAAACAGTGTGGGTTTTTAGCGATTAATAGCTAAATTCACCTATTATTTAAAAAATGTAGCTATTTTTTATTGTTTGTTTTATAATATTTCATTAATTTAGTATCAAAAAGTCTGGGTTTTTAGCGATTAGAAGCTAAATTCACCTATTATTTAAAAAATTCAGCTATTTTTTATTGTTTGTTTAAAAGATTTCAATAATTTTATTTAAAAAAAGTGGTTTTTAGCGATTTATAGCAAAATTCACTTATTATTTAAAAATCTTAGCTATTTTTTATTGTTTGTTTTATAATATTTTTATTATTTTATTTCAAAAAGGGTGGTTTATACCGATTAATAGCTAAATTCACGTATTATTTAAAAACTTTAGCTATTTTTTATTGTTTGTTTTATAATATTTCAATAATTTTATTTCAAAAAGGGTGGTTTTTAGCGATTAATAGCTAAATTCACCTATTATTTAAAAACTTTAGCTATTTTTTATTGTTTGTTTTATAATATTTCAATAATTTTATTTCAAAAAGGGTGGTTTTTAGCGATTAATAGCTAAATTCACCTATTATTTAAAAACTTTAGCTATTTTTTATTGTTTGTTTTATAATATTTCAATAATTTTATTTCAAAAAGGGTGGTTTTTAGCGATTAATAGCTAAATTCACCTATTATTTAAAAACTTTAGCTATATTTTATTGTTTGTTTTATAATATTTCAATAATTTTATTTCAAAAAGGGTGGTTTTTAGCGATTAATAGCTAAATTCACCTATTATTTAAAAACTTTAGCTATTTTTTATTGTTTGTTTTATAATATTTCAATAATTTTATTTCAAAAAGGGTGGTTTTTAGCGATTAATAGCTAAATTCACCTATTATTTAAAAAATTCAGCTATTTTTTATTGTTTGTTTTATAATATTGCATTAATTTAATATCAAACAGTGTGGGTTTTTAGCGATTAATAGCTAAATTCACCTATTATTTAAAAAATGTAGCTATTTTTTATTGTTTGTTTTATAATATTTCATTAATTTAATATCAAACAGTGTGGGTTTTTAGCGATTAATAGCTAAATTCACCTATTATTTAAAAACTTTAGCTATATTTTATTGTTTGTTTTATAATATTTCAATAATTTTATTTCAAAAAGGGTGGTTTTTAGCGATTAATAGCTAAATTCACCTATTATTTAAAAACTTTAGCTATTTTTTATTGTTTGTTTTATAATATTTCAATAATTTTATTTCAAAAAGGGTGGTTTTTAGCGATTAATAGCTAAATTCACCTATTATTTAAAAAATTCAGCTATTTTTTATTGTTTGTTTTATAATATTGCATTAATTTAATATCAAACAGTGTGGGTTTTTAGCGATTAATAGCTAAATTCACCTATTATTTAAAAAATGTAGCTATTTTTTATTGTTTGTTTTATAATATTTCATTAATTTAATATCAAACAGTGTGGGTTTTTAGCGATTAATAGCTAAATTCACCTATTATTTAAAAAATGTAGCTATTTTTTATTGTTTGTTTTATAATATTTCATTAATTTAGTATCAAAAAGTCTGGGTTTTTAGCGATTAGAAGCTAAATTCACCTATTATTTAAAAAATTCAGCTATTTTTTATTGTTTGTTTAAAAGATTTCAATAATTTTATTTAAAAAAAGTGGTTTTTAGCGATTTATAGCAAAATTCACTTATTATTTAAAAATCTTAGCTATTTTTTATTGTTTGTTTTATAATATTTTTATTATTTTATTTCAAAAAGGGTGGTTTATACCGATTAATAGCTAAATTCACGTATTATTTAAAAACTTTAGCTATTTTTTATTGTTTGTTTTATAATATTTCAATAATTTTATTTCAAAAAGGGTGGTTTTTAGCGATTAATAGCTAAATTCACCTATTATTTAAAAACTTTAGCTATTTTTTATTGTTTGTTTTATAATATTTCAATAATTTTATTTCAAAAAGGGTGGTTTTTAGCGATTAATAGCTAAATTCACCTATTATTTAAAAACTTTAGCTATTTTTTATTGTTTGTTTTATAATATTTCAATAATTTTATTTCAAAAAGGGTGGTTTTTAGCGATTAATAGCTAAATTCACCTATTATTTAAAAACTTTAGCTATATTTTATTGTTTGTTTTATAATATTTCAATAATTTTATTTCAAAAAGGGTGGTTTTTAGCGATTAATAGCTAAATTCACCTATTATTTAAAAACTTTAGCTATTTTTTATTGTTTGTTTTATAATATTTCAATAATTTTATTTCAAAAAGGGTGGTTTTTAGCGATTAATAGCTAAATTCACCTATTATTTAAAAACTTTAGCTATTTTTTATTGTTTGTTTTATAATATTTCAATAATTTTATTTCAAAAAGGGTGGTTTTTAGCGATTAATAGCTAAATTCACCTATTATTTAAAAACTTTAGCTATATTTTATTGTTTGTTTTATAATATTTCAATAATTTTATTTCAAAAAGGGTGGTTTTTAGCGATTAATAGCTAAATTCACCTATTATTTAAAAACTTTAGCTATTTTTTATTGTTTGTTTTATAATATTTTAATAATTTTATTTCAAAAAGGGTGGTTTTTAGCGATTAATAGCTAAATTCACCTATTATTTAAAAACTTTAGCTATTTTTTATTGTTTGTTTTATAATATTTCAATAATTTTATTTCAAAAAGGGTGGTTTTTAGCGATTAATAGCTAAATTCACCTATTATTTAAAAACTTTAGCTATTTTTTATTGTTTGTTTTATAATATTTCAATAATTTTATTTCAAAAAGGGTGGTTTTTAGCGATTAATAGCTAAATTCACCTATTATTTAAAAACTTTAGCTATTTTTTATTGTTTGTTTTATAATATTTTAATAATTTTATTTCAAAAAGGGTGGTTTTTAGCGATTAATAGCTAAATTCACCTATTATTTAAAAACTTTAGCTATATTTTATTGTTTGTTTTATAATATTTCAATAATTTTATTTCAAAAAGGGTGGTTTTTAGCGATTAATAGCTAAATTCACCTATTATTTAAAAACTTTAGCTATTTTTTATTGTTTGTTTTATAATATTTCAATAATTTTATTTCAAAAAGGGTGGTTTTTAGCGATTAATAGCTAAATTCACCTATTATTTAAAAACTTTAGCTATATTTTATTGTTTGTTTTATAATATTTCAATAATTTTATTTCAAAAAGGGTGGTTTTTAGCGATTAATAGCTAAATTCACCTATTATTTAAAAACTTTAGCTATTTTTTATTGTTTGTTTTATAATATTTTAATAATTTTATTTCAAAAAGGGTGGTTTTTAGCGATTAATAGCTAAATTCACCTATTATTTAAAAACTTTAGCTATTTTTTATTGTTTGTTTTATAATATTTCAATAATTTTATTTCAAAAAGGGTGGTTTTTAGCGATTAATAGCTAAATTCACCTATTATTTAAAAACTTTAGCTATTTTTTATTGTTTGTTTTATAATATTTCAATAATTTTATTTCAAAAAGGGTGGTTTTTAGCGATTAATAGCTAAATTCACCTATTATTTAAAAAATTCAGCTATTTTTTATTGTTTGTTTTATAATATTGCATTAATTTAATATCAAACAGTGTGGGTTTTTAGCGATTAATAGCTAAATTCACCTATTATTTAAAAAATGTAGCTATTTTTTATTGTTTGTTTTATAATATTTCATTAATTTAATATCAAACAGTGTGGGTTTTTAGCGATTAATAGCTAAATTCACCTATTATTTAAAAAATGTAGCTATTTTTTATTGTTTGTTTTATAATATTTCATTAATTTAGTATCAAAAAGTCTGGGTTTTTAGCGATTAGAAGCTAAATTCACCTATTATTTAAAAAATTCAGCTATTTTTTATTGTTTGTTTAAAAGATTTCAATAATTTTATTTAAAAAAAGTGGTTTTTAGCGATTTATAGCAAAATTCACTTATTATTTAAAAATCTTAGCTATTTTTTATTGTTTGTTTTATAATATTTTTATTATTTTATTTCAAAAAGGGTGGTTTATACCGATTAATAGCTAAATTCACGTATTATTTAAAAACTTTAGCTATTTTTTATTGTTTGTTTTATAATATTTCAATAATTTTATTTCAAAAAGGGTGGTTTTTAGCGATTAATAGCTAAATTCACCTATTATTTAAAAACTTTAGCTATTTTTTATTGTTTGTTTTATAATATTTCAATAATTTTATTTCAAAAAGGGTGGTTTTTAGCGATTAATAGCTAAATTCACCTATTATTTAAAAAATTCAGCTATTTTTTATTGTTTGTTTTATAATATTTCATTAATTTAATATCAAACAGTGTGGGTTTTTAGCGATTAATAGCTAAATTCACCTATTATTTAAAAAATTCAGCTATTTTTTATTGTTTGTTTAAAAGATTTCAATAATTTTATTTAAAAAAAGTGGTTTTTAGCGATTTATAGCAAAATTCACTTATTATTTAAAAATCTTAGCTATTTTTTATTGTTTGTTTTATAATATTTTTATTATTTTATTTCAAAAAGGGTGGTTTATACCGATTAATAGCTAAATTCACGTATTATTTAAAAACTTTAGCTATTTTTTATTGTTTGTTTTATAATATTTCAATAATTTTATTTCAAAAAGGGTGGTTTTTAGCGATTAATAGCTAAATTCACCTATTATTTAAAAAATTCAGCTATTTTTTATTGTTTGTTTTATAATATTTCATTAATTTAATATCAAACAGTGTGGGTTTTTAGCGATTAATAGCTAAATTCACCTATTATTTAAAAAATTCAGCTATTTTTTATTGTTTGTTTAAAAGATTTCAATAATTTTATTTAAAAAAAGTGGTTTTTAGCGATTTATAGCAAAATTCACTTATTATTTAAAAATCTTAGCTATTTTTTATTGTTTGTTTTATAATATTTTTATTATTTTATTTCAAAAAGGGTGGTTTATACCGATTAATAGCTAAATTCACGTATTATTTAAAAACTTTAGCTATTTTTTATTGTTTGTTTTATAATATTTCAATAATTTTATTTCAAAAAGGGTGGTTTTTAGCGATTAATAGCTAAATTCACCTATTATTTAAAAAATTCAGCTATTTTTTATTGTTTGTTTTATAATATTTCATTAATTTAATATCAAACAGTGTGGGTTTTTAGCGATTAATAGCTAAATTCACCTATTATTTAAAAAATTCAGCTATTTTTTATTGTTTGTTTAAAAGATTTCAATAATTTTATTTAAAAAAAGTGGTTTTTAGCGATTTATAGCAAAATTCACTTATTATTTAAAAATCTTAGCTATTTTTTATTGTTTGTTTTATAATATTTTTATTATTTTATTTCAAAAAGGGTGGTTTATACCGATTAATAGCTAAATTCACGTATTATTTAAAAACTTTAGCTATTTTTTATTGTTTGTTTTATAATATTTCAATAATTTTATTTCAAAAAGGGTGGTTTTTAGCGATTAATAGCTAAATTCACCTATTATTTAAAAAATTCAGCTATTTTTTATTGTTTGTTTTATAATATTTCATTAATTTAATATCAAACAGTGTGGGTTTTTAGCGATTAATAGCTAAATTCACCTATTATTTAAAAAATTCAGCTATTTTTTATTGTTTGTTTAAAAGATTTCAATAATTTTATTTAAAAAAAGTGGTTTTTAGCGATTTATAGCAAAATTCACTTATTATTTAAAAATCTTAGCTATTTTTTATTGTTTGTTTTATAATATTTTTATTATTTTATTTCAAAAAGGGTGGTTTATACCGATTAATAGCTAAATTCACGTATTATTTAAAAACTTTAGCTATTTTTTATTGTTTGTTTTATAATATTTCAATAATTTTATTTCAAAAAGGGTGGTTTTTAGCGATTAATAGCTAAATTCACCTATTATTTAAAAAATTCAGCTATTTTTTATTGTTTGTTTTATAATATTTCATTAATTTAATATCAAACAGTGTGGGTTTTTAGCGATTAATAGCTAAATTCACCTATTATTTAAAAAATTCAGCTATTTTTTATTGTTTGTTTAAAAGATTTCAATAATTTTATTTAAAAAAAGTGGTTTTTAGCGATTTATAGCAAAATTCACTTATTATTTAAAAATCTTAGCTATTTTTTATTGTTTGTTTTATAATATTTTTATTATTTTATTTCAAAAAGGGTGGTTTATACCGATTAATAGCTAAATTCACGTATTATTTAAAAACTTTAGCTATTTTTTATTGTTTGTTTTATAATATTTCAATAATTTTATTTCAAAAAGGGTGGTTTTTAGCGATTAATAGCTAAATTCACCTATTATTTAAAAAATTCAGCTATTTTTTATTGTTTGTTTTATAATATTTCATTAATTTAATATCAAACAGTGTGGGTTTTTAGCGATTAATAGCTAAATTCACCTATTATTTAAAAAATTCAGCTATTTTTTATTGTTTGTTTAAAAGATTTCAATAATTTTATTTAAAAAAAGTGGTTTTTAGCGATTTATAGCAAAATTCACTTATTATTTAAAAATCTTAGCTATTTTTTATTGTTTGTTTTATAATATTTTTATTATTTTATTTCAAAAAGGGTGGTTTATACCGATTAATAGCTAAATTCACGTATTATTTAAAAACTTTAGCTATTTTTTATTGTTTGTTTTATAATATTTCAATAATTTTATTTCAAAAAGGGTGGTTTTTAGCGATTAATAGCTAAATTCACCTATTATTTAAAAAATTCAGCTATTTTTTATTGTTTGTTTTATAATATTTCATTAATTTAATATCAAACAGTGTGGGTTTTTAGCGATTAATAGCTAAATTCACCTATTATTTAAAAAATTCAGCTATTTTTTATTGTTTGTTTAAAAGATTTCAATAATTTTATTTAAAAAAAGTGGTTTTTAGCGATTTATAGCAAAATTCACTTATTATTTAAAAATCTTAGCTATTTTTTATTGTTTGTTTTATAATATTTTTATTATTTTATTTCAAAAAGGGTGGTTTATACCGATTAATAGCTAAATTCACGTATTATTTAAAAACTTTAGCTATTTTTTATTGTTTGTTTTATAATATTTCAATAATTTTATTTCAAAAAGGGTGGTTTTTAGCGATTAATAGCTAAATTCACCTATTATTTAAAAAATTCAGCTATTTTTTATTGTTTGTTTTATAATATTTCATTAATTTAATATCAAACAGTGTGGGTTTTTAGCGATTAATAGCTAAATTCACCTATTATTTAAAAAATTCAGCTATTTTTTATTGTTTGTTTAAAAGATTTCAATAATTTTATTTAAAAAAAGTGGTTTTTAGCGATTTATAGCAAAATTCACTTATTATTTAAAAATCTTAGCTATTTTTTATTGTTTGTTTTATAATATTTTTATTATTTTATTTCAAAAAGGGTGGTTTATACCGATTAATAGCTAAATTCACGTATTATTTAAAAACTTTAGCTATTTTTTATTGTTTGTTTTATAATATTTCAATAATTTTATTTCAAAAAGGGTGGTTTTTAGCGATTAATAGCTAAATTCACCTATTATTTAAAAAATTCAGCTATTTTTTATTGTTTGTTTTATAATATTTCATTAATTTAATATCAAACAGTGTGGGTTTTTAGCGATTAATAGCTAAATTCACCTATTATTTAAAAAATTCAGCTATTTTTTATTGTTTGTTTAAAAGATTTCAATAATTTTATTTAAAAAAAGTGGTTTTTAGCGATTTATAGCAAAATTCACTTATTATTTAAAAATCTTAGCTATTTTTTATTGTTTGTTTTATAATATTTTTATTATTTTATTTCAAAAAGGGTGGTTTATACCGATTAATAGCTAAATTCACGTATTATTTAAAAACTTTAGCTATTTTTTATTGTTTGTTTTATAATATTTCAATAATTTTATTTCAAAAAGGGTGGTTTTTAGCGATTAATAGCTAAATTCACCTATTATTTAAAAAATTCAGCTATTTTTTATTGTTTGTTTTATAATATTTCATTAATTTAATATCAAACAGTGTGGGTTTTTAGCGATTAATAGCTAAATTCACCTATTATTTAAAAAATTCAGCTATTTTTTATTGTTTGTTTAAAAGATTTCAATAATTTTATTTAAAAAAAGTGGTTTTTAGCGATTTATAGCAAAATTCACTTATTATTTAAAAATCTTAGCTATTTTTTATTGTTTGTTTTATAATATTTTTATTATTTTATTTCAAAAAGGGTGGTTTATACCGATTAATAGCTAAATTCACGTATTATTTAAAAACTTTAGCTATTTTTTATTGTTTGTTTTATAATATTTCAATAATTTTATTTCAAAAAGGGTGGTTTTTAGCGATTAATAGCTAAATTCACCTATTATTTAAAAAATTCAGCTATTTTTTATTGTTTGTTTTATAATATTTCATTAATTTAATATCAAACAGTGTGGGTTTTTAGCGATTAATAGCTAAATTCACCTATTATTTAAAAAATTCAGCTATTTTTTATTGTTTGTTTAAAAGATTTCAATAATTTTATTTAAAAAAAGTGGTTTTTAGCGATTTATAGCAAAATTCACTTATTATTTAAAAATCTTAGCTATTTTTTATTGTTTGTTTTATAATATTTTTATTATTTTATTTCAAAAAGGGTGGTTTATACCGATTAATAGCTAAATTCACGTATTATTTAAAAACTTTAGCTATTTTTTATTGTTTGTTTTATAATATTTCAATAATTTTATTTCAAAAAGGGTGGTTTTTAGCGATTAATAGCTAAATTCACCTATTATTTAAAAAATTCAGCTATTTCTTATTGTTTGTTTTATAATATTTCATTAATTTAATATCAAACAGTGTGGGTTTTTAGCGATTAATAGCTAAATTCACCTATTATTTAAAAAATTCAGCTATTTTTTATTGTTTGTTTAAAAGATTTCAATAATTTTATTTAAAAAAAGTGGTTTTTAGCGATTTATAGCAAAATTCACTTATTATTTAAAAATCTTAGCTATTTTTTATTGTTTGTTTTATAATATTTTTATTATTTTATTTCAAAAAGGGTGGTTTATACCGATTAATAGCTAAATTCACGTATTATTTAAAAACTTTAGCTATTTTTTATTGTTTGTTTTATAATATTTCAATAATTTTATTTCAAAAAGGGTGGTTTTTAGCGATTAATAGCTAAATTCACCTATTATTTAAAAAATTCAGCTATTTTTTATTGTTTGTTTTATAATATTTCATTAATTTAATATCAAACAGTGTGGGTTTTTAGCGATTAATAGCTAAATTCACCTATTATTTAAAAAATTCAGCTATTTTTTATTGTTTGTTTAAAAGATTTCAATAATTTTATTTAAAAAAAGTGGTTTTTAGCGATTTATAGCAAAATTCACTTATTATTTAAAAATCTTAGCTATTTTTTATTGTTTGTTTTATAATATTTTTATTATTTTATTTCAAAAAGGGTGGTTTATACCGATTAATAGCTAAATTCACGTATTATTTAAAAACTTTAGCTATTTTTTATTGTTTGTTTTATAATATTTCAATAATTTTATTTCAAAAAGGGTGGTTTTTAGCGATTAATAGCTAAATTCACCTATTATTTAAAAAATTCAGCTATTTTTTATTGTTTGTTTTATAATATTTCATTAATTTAATATCAAACAGTGTGGGTTTTTAGCGATTAATAGCTAAATTCACCTATTATTTAAAAAATTCAGCTATTTTTTATTGTTTGTTTAAAAGATTTCAATAATTTTATTTAAAAAAAGTGGTTTTTAGCGATTTATAGCAAAATTCACTTATTATTTAAAAATCTTAGCTATTTTTTATTGTTTGTTTTATAATATTTTTATTATTTTATTTCAAAAAGGGTGGTTTATACCGATTAATAGCTAAATTCACGTATTATTTAAAAACTTTAGCTATTTTTTATTGTTTGTTTTATAATATTTCAATAATTTTATTTCAAAAAGGGTGGTTTTTAGCGATTAATAGCTAAATTCACCTATTATTTAAAAAATTCAGCTATTTTTTATTGTTTGTTTTATAATATTTCATTAATTTAATATCAAACAGTGTGGGTTTTTAGCGATTAATAGCTAAATTCACCTATTATTTAAAAAATTCAGCTATTTTTTATTGTTTGTTTAAAAGATTTCAATAATTTTATTTAAAAAAAGTGGTTTTTAGCGATTTATAGCAAAATTCACTTATTATTTAAAAATCTTAGCTATTTTTTATTGTTTGTTTTATAATATTTTTATTATTTTATTTCAAAAAGGGTGGTTTATACCGATTAATAGCTAAATTCACGTATTATTTAAAAACTTTAGCTATTTTTTATTGTTTGTTTTATAATATTTCAATAATTTTATTTCAAAAAGGGTGGTTTTTAGCGATTAATAGCTAAATTCACCTATTATTTAAAAAATTCAGCTATTTTTTATTGTTTGTTTTATAATATTTCATTAATTTAATATCAAACAGTGTGGGTTTTTAGCGATTAATAGCTAAATTCACCTATTATTTAAAAAATTCAGCTATTTTTTATTGTTTGTTTAAAAGATTTCAATAATTTTATTTAAAAAAAGTGGTTTTTAGCGATTTATAGCAAAATTCACTTATTATTTAAAAATCTTAGCTATTTTTTATTGTTTGTTTTATAATATTTTTATTATTTTATTTCAAAAAGGGTGGTTTATACCGATTAATAGCTAAATTCACGTATTATTTAAAAACTTTAGCTATTTTTTATTGTTTGTTTTATAATATTTCAATAATTTTATTTCAAAAAGGGTGGTTTTTAGCGATTAATAGCTAAATTCACCTATTATTTAAAAAATTCAGCTATTTTTTATTGTTTGTTTTATAATATTTCATTAATTTAATATCAAACAGTGTGGGTTTTTAGCGATTAATAGCTAAATTCACCTATTATTTAAAAAATTCAGCTATTTTTTATTGTTTGTTTAAAAGATTTCAATAATTTTATTTAAAAAAAGTGGTTTTTAGCGATTTATAGCAAAATTCACTTATTATTTAAAAATCTTAGCTATTTTTTATTGTTTGTTTTATAATATTTTTATTATTTTATTTCAAAAAGGGTGGTTTATACCGATTAATAGCTAAATTCACGTATTATTTAAAAACTTTAGCTATTTTTTATTGTTTGTTTTATAATATTTCAATAATTTTATTTCAAAAAGGGTGGTTTTTAGCGATTAATAGCTAAATTCACCTATTATTTAAAAAATTCAGCTATTTCTTATTGTTTGTTTTATAATATTTCATTAATTTAATATCAAACAGTGTGGGTTTTTAGCGATTAATAGCTAAATTCACCTATTATTTAAAAAATTCAGCTATTTTTTATTGTTTGTTTAAAAGATTTCAATAATTTTATTTAAAAAAAGTGGTTTTTAGCGATTTATAGCAAAATTCACTTATTATTTAAAAATCTTAGCTATTTTTTATTGTTTGTTTTATAATATTTTTATTATTTTATTTCAAAAAGGGTGGTTTATACCGATTAATAGCTAAATTCACGTATTATTTAAAAACTTTAGCTATTTTTTATTGTTTGTTTTATAATATTTCAATAATTTTATTTCAAAAAGGGTGGTTTTTAGCGATTAATAGCTAAATTCACCTATTATTTAAAAACTTTAGCTATTTTTTATTGTTTGTTTTATAATATTTAAATAATTTTATTTCAAAAAGGGTGGTTTTTAGCGATTAATAGCTAAATTCAACTATTATTTAAAAAATTCAGCTATTTTTTATTGTTTGTTTTATAATATTTCATTAATTTAATATCAAACAGTGTGGGTTTTTAGCGATTAATAGCTAAATTCACCTATTATTTAAAAAATTCAGCTATTTTTTATTGTTTGTTTAAAAGATTTCAATAATTTTATTTAAAAAAAGTGGTTTTTAGCGATTTATAGCAAAATTCTCTTATTATTTAAAAATCTTAGCTATTTTTTATTGTTTGTTTTATAATATTTTTATTATTTTATTTCAAAAAGGGTGGTTTATACCGATTAATAGCTAAATTCACGTATTATTTAAAAACTTTAGCTATTTTTTATTGTTTGTTTTATAATATTTCAATAATTTTATTTCAAAAAGGGTGGTTTTTAGCGATTAATAGCTAAATTCACCTATTATTTAAAAACTTTAGCTATTTTTTATTGTTTGTTTTATAATATTTAAATAATTTTATTTCAAAAAGGGTGGTTTTTAGCGATTAATAGCTAAAGTCACCTATTATTTAAAAAATTCAGCTATTTTTTATTGTTTGTTTTATAATATTTCATTAATTTAATATCAAACAGTGTGGGTTTTTAGCGATTAATAGCTAAATTCACCTATTATTTAAAAAATTCAGCTATTTTTTATTGTTTGTTTAAAAGATTTCAATAATTTTATTTAAAAAAAGTGGTTTTTAGCGATTTATAGCAAAATTCACTTATTATTTAAAAATCTTAGCTATTTTTTATTGTTTGTTTTATAATATTTTTATTATTTTATTTCAAAAAGGGTGGTTTATACCGATTAATAGCTAAATTCACGTATTATTTAAAAACTTTAGCTATTTTTTATTGTTTGTTTTATAATATTTCAATAATTTTATTTCAAAAAGGGTGGTTTTTAGCGATTAATAGCTAAATTCACCTATTATTTAAAAACTTTAGCTATTTTTTATTGTTTGTTTTATAATATTTAAATAATTTTATTTCAAAAAGGGTGGTTTTTAGCGATTAATAGCTAAATTCACCTATTATTTAAAAAATTCAGCTATTTTTTATTGTTTGTTTTATAATATTTCATTAATTTAATATCAAACAGTGTGGGTTTTTAGCGATTAATAGCTAAATTCACCTATTATTTAAAAAATTCAGCTATTTTTTATTGTTTGTTTAAAAGATTTCAATAATTTTATTTAAAAAAAGTGGTTTTTAGCGATTTATAGCAAAATTCACTTATTATTTAAAAATCTTAGCTATTTTTTATTGTTTGTTTTATAATATTTTTATTATTTTATTTCAAAAAGGGTGGTTTATACCGATTAATAGCTAAATTCACGTATTATTTAAAAACTTTAGCTATTTTTTATTGTTTGTTTTATAATATTTCAATAATTTTATTTCAAAAAGGGTGGTTTTTAGCGATTAATAGCTAAATTCACCTATTATTTAAAAAATTCAGCTATTTTTTATTGTTTGTTTAAAAGATTTCAATAATTTTATTTAAAAAAAGTGGTTTTTAGCGATTTATAGCAAAATTCACTTATTATTTAAAAATCTTAGCTATTTTTTATTGTTTGTTTTATAATATTTTTATTATTTTATTTCAAAAAGGGTGGTTTATACCGATTAATAGCTAAATTCACGTATTATTTAAAAACTTTAGCTATTTTTTATTGTTTGTTTTATAATATTTCATTAATTTAATATCAAACAGTGTGGGTTTTTAGCGATTAATAGCTAAATTCACCTATTATTTAAAAAATTCAGCTATTTTTTATTGTTTGTTTAAAAGATTTCAATAATTTTATTTAAAAAAAGTGGTTTTTAGCGATTTATAGCAAAATTCACTTATTATTTAAAAATCTTAGCTATTTTTTATTGTTTGTTTTATAATATTTTTATTATTTTATTTCAAAAAGGGTGGTTTATACCGATTAATAGCTAAATTCACGTATTATTTAAAAACTTTAGCTATTTTTTATTGTTTGTTTTATAATATTTCAATAATTTTATTTCAAAAAGGGTGGTTTTTAGCGATTAATAGCTAAATTCACCTATTATTTAAAAAATTCAGCTATTTTTTATTGTTTGTTTAAAAGATTTCAATAATTTTATTTAAAAAAAGTGGTTTTTAGCGATTTATAGCAAAATTCACTTATTATTTAAAAATCTTAGCTATTTTTTATTGTTTGTTTTATAATATTTTTATTATTTTATTTCAAAAAGGGTGGTTTATACCGATTAATAGCTAAATTCACGTATTATTTAAAAACTTTAGCTATTTTTTATTGTTTGTTTTATAATATTTCATTAATTTAATATCAAACAGTGTGGGTTTTTAGCGATTAATAGCTAAATTCACCTATTATTTAAAAAATTCAGCTATTTTTTATTGTTTGTTTAAAAGATTTCAATAATTTTATTTAAAAAAAGTGGTTTTTAGCGATTTATAGCAAAATTCACTTATTATTTAAAAATCTTAGCTATTTTTTATTGTTTGTTTTATAATATTTTTATTATTTTATTTCAAAAAGGGTGGTTTATACCGATTAATAGCTAAATTCACGTATTATTTAAAAACTTTAGCTATTTTTTATTGTTTGTTTTATAATATTTCAATAATTTTATTTCAAAAAGGGTGGTTTTTAGCGATTAATAGCTAAATTCACCTATTATTTAAAAAATTCAGCTATTTTTTATTGTTTGTTTAAAAGATTTCAATAATTTTATTTAAAAAAAGTGGTTTTTAGCGATTTATAGCAAAATTCACTTATTATTTAAAAATCTTAGCTATTTTTTATTGTTTGTTTTATAATATTTTTATTATTTTATTTCAAAAAGGGTGGTTTATACCGATTAATAGCTAAATTCACGTATTATTTAAAAACTTTAGCTATTTTTTATTGTTTGTTTTATAATATTTCATTAATTTAATATCAAACAGTGTGGGTTTTTAGCGATTAATAGCTAAATTCACCTATTATTTAAAAAATTCAGCTATTTTTTATTGTTTGTTTAAAAGATTTCAATAATTTTATTTAAAAAAGTGGTTTTTAGCGATTTATAGCAAAATTCACTTATTATTTAAAAATCTTAGCTATTTTTTATTGTTTGTTTTATAATATTTTTATTATTTTATTTCAAAAAGGGTGGTTTATACCGATTAATAGCTAAATTCACGTATTATTTAAAAACTTTAGCTATTTTTTATTGTTTGTTTTATAATATTTCAATAATTTTATTTCAAAAAGGGTGGTTTTTAGCGATTAATAGCTAAATTCACCTATTATTTAAAAAATTCAGCTATTTTTTATTGTTTGTTTAAAAGATTTCAATAATTTTATTTAAAAAAAGTGGTTTTTAGCGATTTATAGCAAAATTCACTTATTATTTAAAAATCTTAGCTATTTTTTATTGTTTGTTTTATAATATTTTTATTATTTTATTTCAAAAAGGGTGGTTTATACCGATTAATAGCTAAATTCACGTATTATTTAAAAACTTTAGCTATTTTTTATTGTTTGTTTTATAATATTTCATTAATTTAATATCAAACAGTGTGGGTTTTTAGCGATTAATAGCTAAATTCACCTATTATTTAAAAAATTCAGCTATTTTTTATTGTTTGTTTAAAAGATTTCAATAATTTTATTTAAAAAAAGTGGTTTTTAGCGATTTATAGCAAAATTCACTTATTATTTAAAAATCTTAGCTATTTTTTATTGTTTGTTTTATAATATTTTTATTATTTTATTTCAAAAAGGGTGGTTTATACCGATTAATAGCTAAATTCACGTATTATTTAAAAACTTTAGCTATTTTTTATTGTTTGTTTTATAATATTTCAATAATTTTATTTCAAAAAGGGTGGTTTTTAGCGATTAATAGCTAAATTCACCTATTATTTAAAAAATTCAGCTATTTTTTATTGTTTGTTTAAAAGATTTCAATAATTTTATTTAAAAAAAGTGGTTTTTAGCGATTTATAGCAAAATTCACTTATTATTTAAAAATCTTAGCTATTTTTTATTGTTTGTTTTATAATATTTTTATTATTTTATTTCAAAAAGGGTGGTTTATACCGATTAATAGCTAAATTCACGTATTATTTAAAAACTTTAGCTATTTTTTATTGTTTGTTTTATAATATTTCATTAATTTAATATCAAACAGTGTGGGTTTTTAGCGATTAATAGCTAAATTCACCTATTATTTAAAAAATTCAGCTATTTTTTATTGTTTGTTTAAAAGATTTCAATAATTTTATTTAAAAAAAGTGGTTTTTAGCGATTTATAGCAAAATTCACTTATTATTTAAAAATCTTAGCTATTTTTTATTGTTTGTTTTATAATATTTTTATTATTTTATTTCAAAAAGGGTGGTTTATACCGATTAATAGCTAAATTCACGTATTATTTAAAAACTTTAGCTATTTTTTATTGTTTGTTTTATAATATTTCAATAATTTTATTTCAAAAAGGGTGGTTTTTAGCGATTAATAGCTAAATTCACCTATTATTTAAAAACTTTAGCTATTTTTTATTGTTTGTTTTATAATATTTAAATAATTTTATTTCAAAAAGGGTGGTTTTTAGCGATTAATAGCTAAATTCACCTATTATTTAAAAAATTCAGCTATTTTTTATTGTTTGTTTTATAATATTTCATTAATTTAATATCAAACAGTGTGGGTTTTTAGCGATTAATAGCTAAATTCAGCTATTTTTTATTGTTTGTTTAAAAGATTTCAATAATTTTATTTAAAAAAAGTGGTTTTTAGCGATTTATAGCAAAATTCACTTATTATTTAAAAATCTTAGCTATTTTTTATTGTTTGTTTTATAATATTTTTATTATTTTATTTCAAAAAGGGTGCTTTATACCGATTAATAGCTAAATTCACGTATTATTTAAAAACTTTAGCTATTTTTTATTGTTTGTTTTATAATATTTCAATAATTTTATTTCAAAAAGGGTGGTTTTTAGCGATTAATAGCTAAATTCACCTATTATTTAAAAACTTTAGCTATTTTTTATTGTTTGTTTTATAATATTTAAATAATTTTATTTCAAAAAGGGTGGTTTTTAGCGATTAATAGCTAAATTCACCTATTATTTAAAAAATTCAGCTATTTTTTATTGTTTGTTTTATAATATTTCATTAATTTAATATCAAACAGTGTGGGTTTTTAGCGATTAATAGCTAAATTCACCTATTATTTAAAAAATTCAGCTATTTTTTATTGTTTGTTTAAAAGATTTCAATAATTTTATTTAAAAAAAGTGGTTTTTAGCGATTTATAGCAAAATTCACTTATTATTTAAAAATCTTAGCTATTTTTTATTGTTTGTTTTATAATATTTTTATTATTTTATTTCAAAAAGGGTGGTTTATACCGATTAATAGCTAAATTCACGTATTATTTAAAAACTTTAGCTATTTTTTATTGTTTGTTTTATAATATTTCAATAATTTTATTTCAAAAAGGGTGGTTTTTAGCGATTAATAGCTAAATTCACCTATTATTTAAAAACTTTAGCTATTTTTTATTGTTTGTTTTATAATATTTAAATAATTTTATTTCAAAAAGGGTGGTTTTTAGCGATTAATAGCTAAATTCACCTATTATTTAAAAAATTCAGCTATTTTTTATTGTTTGTTTTATAATATTTCATTAATTTAATATCAAACAGTGTGGGTTTTTAGCGATTAATAGCTAAATTCACCTATTATTTAAAAAATTCAGCTATTTTTTATTGTTTGTTTAAAAGATTTCAATAATTTTATTTAAAAAAAAGTGGTTTTTAGCGATTTATAGCAAAATTCACTTATTATTTAAAAATCTTAGCTATTTTTTATTGTTTGTTTTATAATATTTTTATTATTTTATTTCAAAAAGGGTGGTTTATACCGATTAATAGCTAAATTCACGTATTATTTAAAAACTTTAGCTATTTTTTATTGTTTGTTTTATAATATTTCAATAATTTTATTTCAAAAAGGGTGGTTTTTAGCGATTAATAGCTAAATTCACCTATTATTTAAAAACTTTAGCTATTTTTTATTGTTTGTTTTATAATATTTAAATAATTTTATTTCAAAAAGGGTGGTTTTTAGCGATTAATAGCTAAATTCACCTATTATTTAAAAAATTCAGCTATTTTTTATTGTTTGTTTTATAATATTTCATTAATTTAATATCAAACAGTGTGGGTTTTTAGCGATTAATAGCTAAATTCACCTATTATTTAAAAAATTCAGCTATTTTTTATTGTTTGTTTAAAAGATTTCAATAATTTTATTTAAAAAAAGTGGTTTTTAGCGATTTATAGCAAAATTCACTTATTATTTAAAAATCTTAGCTATTTTTTATTGTTTGTTTTATAATATTTTTATTATTTTATTTCAAAAAGGGTGGTTTATACCGATTAATAGCTAAATTCACGTATTATTTAAAAACTTTAGCTATTTTTTATTGTTTGTTTTATAATATTTCAATAATTTTATTTCAAAAAGGGTGGTTTTTAGCGATTAATAGCTAAATTCACCTATTATTTAAAAACTTTAGCTATTTTTTATTGTTTGTTTTATAATATTTAAATAATTTTATTTCAAAAAGGGTGGTTTTTAGCGATTAATAGCTAAATTCACCTATTATTTAAAAAATTCAGCTATTTTTTATTGTTTGTTTTATAATATTTCATTAATTTAATATCAAACAGTGTGGGTTTTTAGCGATTAATAGCTAAATTCACCTATTATTTAAAAAATTCAGCTATTTTTTATTGTTTGTTTAAAAGATTTCAATAATTTTATTTAAAAAAAGTGGTTTTTAGCGATTTATAGCAAAATTCACTTATTATTTAAAAATCTTAGCTATTTTTTATTGTTTGTTTTATAATATTTTTATTATTTTATTTCAAAAAGGGTGGTTTATACCGATTAATAGCTAAATTCACGTATTATTTAAAAAATCCAGCTATTTTTTATTGTTTGTTTTATAATATTTTAAGAATTTTATTTCAAAAAGGGTGGTTTTTAGCGATTAATAGCTAAATTCACCTATTATTTAAAAACTTTAGCTATTTTTTATTGTTTGTTTTATAATATTTTAATAATTTTATTTCAAAAAGGGTGGTTTTTAGCGATTAATAGCTAAATTCACCTATTATTTAAAAATTTTAGCTATTTTTTATTGTTTGTTTTATAATATTTAAATAATTTTATTTCAAAAAGGGTGGTTTTTAGCGATTAATAGCTAAATTCACCTATTATTTAAAAACTTTAGCTATTTTTTATTGTTTGTTTTATAATATTTAAATAATTTTATTTCAAAAAGGGTGGTTTTTAGCGATTAATAGCTAAATTCACCTATTATTTAAAAACTTTAGCTATTTTTTATTGTTTGTTTTATAATATTTAAATAATTTTATTTCAAAAAGGGTGGTTTTTAGCGATTAATAGCTAAATTCACCTATTATTTAAAAAATTCAGCTATTTTTTATTGTTTGTTTTATAATATTTCAATCATTTTATTTCAAAAAGGGTGGTTTTTAGCGATTAATAGCTAAATTCACCTATTATTTAAAAACTTTAGCTATTTTTTATTGTTTGTTTTATAATATTTTAATAATTTTATTTCAAAAAGGGTGGTTTTTAGCGATTAATAGCTAAATTCACCTATTATTTAAAAACTTTAGCTATTTTTTATTGTTTGTTTTATAATATTTAAATAATTTTATTTCAAAAAGGGTGGTTTTTAGCGATTAATAGCTAAATTCACCTATTATTTAAAAAATTCAGCTATTTTTTATTGTTTGTTTTATAATATTTCATTAATTTAATATCAAACAGTGTGGGTTTTTAGCGATTAATAGCTAAATTCACCTATTATTTAAAAAATTCAGCTATTTTTTATTGTTTGTTTAAAAGATTTCAATAATTTTATTTAAAAAAAGTGGTTTTTAGCGATTTATAGCAAAATTCACTTATTATTTAAAAATCTTAGCTATTTTTTATTGTTTGTTTTATAATATTTTTATTATTTTATTTCAAAAAGGGTGGTTTATACCGATTAATAGCTAAATTCACGTATTATTTAAAAACTTTAGCTATTTTTTATTGTTTGTTTTATAATATTTCAATAATTTTATTTCAAAAAGGGTGGTTTTTAGCGATTAATAGCTAAATTCACCTATTATTTAAAAACTTTAGCTATTTTTTATTGTTTGTTTTATAATATTTAAATAATTTTATTTCAAAAAGGGTGGTTTTTAGCGATTAATAGCTAAATTCACCTATTATTTAAAAAATTCAGCTATTTTTTATTGTTTGTTTTATAATATTTCATTAATTTAATATCAAACAGTGTGGGTTTTTAGCGATTAATAGCTAAATTCACCTATTATTTAAAAAATTCAGCTATTTTTTATTGTTTGTTTTATAATATTTAAATAATTTTATTTCAAAAAGGGTGGTTTTTAGCGATTAATAGCTAAATTCACCTATTATTTAAAAAATTCAGCTATTTTTTATTGTTTGTTTTATAATATTTCATTAATTTAATATCAAACAGTGTGGGTTTTTAGCGATTAATAGCTAAATTCACCTATTATTTAAAAACTTTAGCTATTTTTTATTGTTTGTTTTATAATATTTTAATAATTTTATTTCAA
The DNA here is from genome assembly GCA_963931875.1 of Pollenia griseotomentosa. Lineage (NCBI taxonomy): Eukaryota > Metazoa > Arthropoda > Insecta > Diptera > Polleniidae > Pollenia > Pollenia griseotomentosa. Next base: position 90,433,814 of record OZ007563.1, read on the forward strand.
AAAGGGTGGTTTTTAGCGATTAATAGCTAAATTCACCTATTATTTAAAAACTTTAGCTATTTTTTATTGTTTGTTTTATAATATTTAAATAATTTTATTTCAAAAAGGGTGGTTTTTAGCGATTAATAGCTAAATTCACCTATTATTTAAAAAATTCAGCTATTTTTTATTGTTTGTTTTATAATATTTCATTAATTTAATATCAAACAGTGTGGGTTTTTAGCGATTAATAGCTAAATTCACCTATTATTTAAAAACTTTAGCTATTTTTTATTGTTTGTTTTATAATATTTTAATAATTTTATTTCAAAAAGGGTGGTTTTTAGCGATTAATAGCTAAATTCACCTATTATTTAAAAAATTCAGCTATTTTTTATTGTTTGTTTTATAATATTTCATTAATTTAATATCAAACAGTGTGGGTTTTTAGCGATTAATAGCTAAATTCACCTATTATTTAAAAACTTTAGCTATTTTTTATTGTTTGTTTTATAATATTTAAATAATTTTATTTCAAAAAGGGTGGTTTTTAGCGATTAATAGCTAAATTCACCTATTATTTAAAAAATTCAGCTATTTTTTATTGTTTGTTTTATAATATTTCAATCATTTTATTTCAAAAAGGGTGGTTTTTATCGATTAATAGCTAAATTCACCTATTATTTAAAAACTTTAGCTATTTTTTATTGTTTGTTTTATAATATTTTAATAATTTTATTTCAAAAAGGGTGGTTTTTAGCGATTAATAGCTAAATTCACCTATTATTTAAAAACTTTAGCTATTTTTTATTGTTTGTTTTATAATATTTAAATAATTTTATTTCAAAAAGGGTGGTTTTTAGCGATTAATAGCTAAATTCACCTATTATTTAAAAAATTCAGCTATTTTTTATTGTTTGTTTTATAATATTTCATTAATTTAATATCAAACAGTGTGGGTTTTTAGCGATTAATAGCTAAATTCACCTATTATTTAAAAAATTCAGCTATTTTTTATTGTTTGTTTAAAAGATTTCAATAATTTTATTTAAAAAAAGTGGTTTTTAGCGATTTATAGCAAAATTCACTTATTATTTAAAAATCTTAGCTATTTTTTATTGTTTGTTTTATAATATTTTTATTATTTTATTTCAAAAAGGGTGGTTTATACCGATTAATAGCTAAATTCACGTATTATTTAAAAACTTTAGCTATTTTTTATTGTTTGTTTTATAATATTTCAATAATTTTATTTCAAAAAGGGTGGTTTTTAGCGATTAATAGCTAAATTCACCTATTATTTAAAAACTTTAGCTATTTTTTATTGTTTGTTTTATAATATTTAAATAATTTTATTTCAAAAAGGGTGGTTTTTAGCGATTAATAGCTAAATTCACCTATTATTTAAAAAATTCAGCTATTTTTTATTGTTTGTTTTATAATATTTCATTAATTTAATATCAAACAGTGTGGGTTTTTAGCGATTAATAGCTAAATTCACCTATTATTTAAAAAATTCAGCTATTTTTTATTGTTTGTTTAAAAGATTTCAATAATTTTATTTAAAAAAAGTGGTTTTTAGCGATTTATAGCAAAATTCACTTATTATTTAAAAATCTTAGCTATTTTTTATTGTTTGTTTTATAATATTTTTATTATTTTATTTCAAAAAGGGTGGTTTATACCGATTAATAGCTAAATTCACGTATTATTTAAAAAATCCAGCTATTTTTTATTGTTTGTTTTATAATATTTTAAGAATTTTATTTCAAAAAGGGTGGTTTTTAGCGATTAATAGCTAAATTCACCTATTATTTAAAAACTTTAGCTATTTTTTATTGTTTGTTTTATAATATTTTAATAATTTTATTTCAAAAAGGGTGGTTTTTAGCGATTAATAGCTAAATTCACCTATTATTTAAAAATTTTAGCTATTTTTTATTGTTTGTTTTATAATATTTTAATAATTTTATTTCAAAAAGGGTGGTTTTTAGCGATTAATAGCTAAATTCACGTATTATTTAAAAACTTTAGCTATTTTTTATTGTTTGTTTTATAATATTTCAATAATTTTATTTCAAAAAGGGTGGTTTTTAGCGATTAATAGCTAAATTCACCTATTATTTAAAAACTTTAGCTATTTTTTATTGTTTGTTTTATAATATTTCAATAATTTTATTTCAAAAAGGGTGGTTTTTAGCGATTAATAGCTAAATTCACCTATTATTTAAAAACTTTAGCTATTTTTTATTGTTTGTTTTATAATATTTAAATAATTTTATTTCAAAAAGGGTGGTTTTTAGCGATTAATAGCTAAATTCACCTATTATTTAAAAAATTCAGCTATTTTTTATTGTTTGTTTTATAATATTTCATTAATTTAGTATCAAACAGTGTGGGTTTTTAGCGATTAATAGCTAAATTCACCTATTATTTAAAAAATTCAGCTATTTTTTATTGTTTGTTTAAAAGATTTCAATAATTTTATTTAAAAAAAGTGGTTTTTAGCGATTTATAGCAAAATTCACTTATTATTTAAAAATCTTAGCTATTTTTTATTGTTTGTTTTATAATATTTTTATTATTTTATTTCAAAAAGGGTGGTTTATACCGATTAATAGCTAAATTCACGTATTATTTAAAAAATCCAGCTATTTTTTATTGTTTGTTTTATAATATTTTTATTATTTTATTTAAAAAAGGGTGGTTTATACCGATTAATAGCTAAATTCACCTATTATTTTAAAAATTTAGCTATTTTTTATTGTTTGTTTTATAATATTTCATTAATTTAGTATCAAACAGTGTGGGTTTTTAGCGATTAATAGCTAAATTCACCTATTATTTAAAAACTTTAGCTATTTTTTATTGTTTGTTTTATAATATTTCAATAATTTTATTTCAAAAAGGGTGGTTTTTAGCGATTAATAGCTAAATTCACCTATTATTTAAAAACTTTAGCTATTTTTTATTGTTTGTTTTATAATATTTCAATAATTTTATTTCAAAAAGGGTGGTTTTTAGCGATTAATAGCTAAATTCACCTATTATTTAAAAACTTTAGCTATTTTTTATTGTTTGTTTTATAATATTTAAAGAATTTTATTTCAAAAAGGGTGGTTTTTAGCGATTAATAGCTAAATTCACCTATTATTTAAAAAATTCAGCTATTTTTTATTGTTTGTTTTATAATATTTCATTAATTTAGTATCAAAAAGTCTGGGTTTTTAGCGATTAGAAGCTAAATTCACCTATTATTTAAAAAATTCAGCTATTTTTTATTGTTTGTTTAAAAGATTTCAATAATTTTATTTAAAAAAAGTGGTTTTTAGCGATTTATAGCAAAATTCACTTATTATTTAAAAATCTTAGCTATTTTTTATTGTTTTTTTTATAATATTTTTATTATTTTATTTCAAAAAGGGTGGTTTATACCGATTAATAGCTAAATTCACGTATTATTTAAAAAATCCAGCTATTTTTTATTGTTTGTTTTATAATATTTTTATTATTTTATTTAAAAAAGGGTGGTTTATACCGATTAATAGCTAAATTCACCTATTATTTTAAAAATTTAGCTATTTTTTATTGTTTGTTTTATAATATTTCATTAATTTAGTATCAAAATGTCTGGGTTTTTAGCGATTAATAGCTAAATTCACCTATTATTTAAACAATTAACTATTTTTTATTGTTTGTTTAATAATATTTCATTAATTTCATATCAAAGAGTGTGGTTTTTAGCGATTAATACCTATCTATATTCACCTATTATTTAAAAAAATTTAGCTATTTTTTATTGTTTGTTTTATTATATTTCAATATTTTTATATCAAAAGGGCGGTTTTTAGTGATTTATAAATAAATAAAATACTACAACACTAAAATAATATCTTAAAAGAAAAAGTCGTCATATCAAAAACCATTAGTTAGAGTGACCAACCATATATAAATTTAATTACACGTGCTTTAAATAAAACAAACAATTTTAGTTTGTTTATTTAAAAATTTAAAATAAAATTTAAATAAACATCAGTACACAACATAAGTAATAACACAAGTAAAGCAAATCAATGGGAATGTTGTTGGGCAATAGGTAATTAACTATCTGAAATTCGGCCCTTATAAGAAGTAAACGGGTAAAATCTGAATATATATGCATGCACAGCGTGTAGTTTGCATACATTTTTTTGTATGTTCCTTATATTTTGAGGACAGTTGCATACTATGAGGCCTGTCCTCAAAGTTTAACATGCTTTACGTGTAATATGAAGACATTTTTTACGAATTTTTTGTTTTTAGCGCCATTTAAATATTTGTATATATGTTAGTTTGAAGTCAGCCCTATACTACTTGCTAGAGAGAAAGAAACAAATATATAGCACATAAAAATTATTATTATTAATACATAAAAGTTCATACAGAAGCTTAAAGGAGTTGCGTCTTAATACAAATTTTTCAATTTGTCCGTATTTTCAAATTTTGAAATTCATTGTTAGACGAATTCTAGGAAAACGGGAGGTGATGGGCGAATGAAATTTGATGTTTATTGTGAACAAATTGGACTTCTATGAACATTTATTACCAGAAGCTTAAAGGTGGTGCGTCTTTATACGAATTTTGCAATTTGTCCTTATTTTCAAATTTTGAAATTCACTGTTAGATGAATTCCAGGAAAACGAGAGGAAATATTATAAAACAAACAATAAAAAATAACTAAATTTTTTAAATAAAAAGTGAATTTAGCTATAAATCGCTATAACCGCCCTTTTGAAATAAAATTATTGAAATATTATAAAACAAACAATAAAAAATAGCTAAATTTTTTAAATAATAGGTGAATTTAGGTATTAATCGCTCAAAACAACCCTTTTTTAAATAAAATTATTGAAATATTCACCCCTATCGTGAATAATTTTTCCCTCGCAATTTGTTCACATTTCCCTTAGATTTTCTCACTATATTTTTGCTAGGGAACATATCATGTATGTTAGTAGCTCCTCCTATAAATCGAATATTAAGGGTTAATAAGTTAATAAGACACAAACCGATATATTGCTCAACAAAATGCAAAAAAACAGGTCGATTGCCTGCGGATTTGTGAAGCTTTCAATTAGGGTTTTTTCCCGGGAATTCCAATATTTTTATTTCCCGATTTCCCGGGATTTTTGTTGCGGGATCCCGGGAAATAAAAAGGTCCTAATTGTTTCAGAAAACAGATATTTATACTTAAAAATGTAGTTTGCTATTCTCTAAAAATTAGCATCTGTTGATGGCTTGTCGATTAGATCAATTCCAAGAAGTGAGTACATTCGTAGATCAATGTCTACTAACGCAATAAATCTACCAAAAGCAGAATGGGCAGTGCAACAGTTGATAATTAATAAATTTAGTGAAGTGAAGAGTTATTAAAGAACATAAATTCCAAACAAGACGCAGGCAGTAAATTTTAATTGTCCATGGACAAGTCTTAAAAATAGGAGGTATCCAAAAATATCGCTCCTTTATTGCAGCAAAGTCATATCTACAAGATATATTTTGCTATAATTTCGGTTCAGTTTGAGATATAATACTAATTTTTTGTTACGAGAAAGTATGAGGAAACACTATGCTTAATTAACTTAAAATTTTAAATTTTTTTAGATATGACTGTTTTACAATAAAGCAGCTATAGTTTTTAAGGTGATAAACACAAATTTGTTTCATTTTGGGACGGCTTATATACCCGGGAAGTGCGTTCTTTTACTTTTTTTGCAAACAAGTTCCCTTGCGCTTTTTTAAAAAAAAGTTTTTTTCATTAATTTAAAACAAATTTGCTTTGTATTATTTATATGGAGCGGGATCCCGGGATCCCGGGAAATTTAAAAAAATTTCCCGTTTTCCCGGGAATCGAAAAACTCTACTTTCAATGGACTTGGTGGCAGAGTTTTGGAAAATATTTTACTACATAAAATTTAAAATGTGCAAAAACTAACGTTGTAATCAAACTATCCCTCCAATGCTAAATATTTTGCTTTATTATTTTAACTTTTCTTTGAAATATATACTTGTATATTTTTGAACAAAAATTTCATGGATTTTTAATATTTTTTAAACTTTCTTCTTTTTTTTACATTCACTGGAACTGATATCGTGAAAAATTTTTCACACGAAATTCACGATTGCTTTTTTCCCTTCGAGGGGAATGAAAATTTCATGGGAACAAAAATTCCACTTGTTATTCACGATAGGGGTGATTATAAAACAAAAAATAGCTAAATTTTTTAAATAATAGATGAATTTAGCTACTAATCGCTAAAACCTACACTTTTTAAAATAAAATTATTAAAATATTATAAAACAAACAAAAAAAATTGCTACATTTTTTAAAAAATAATAGGTGAATTTAGCTATTAATCGCTAAAACCGACACATTTTTAAATAAAATTATTGAACTTTTATAAAACAAACAATAAATAAATAAGAACATAAAAAAAAAAATTTTTTTAAGAAACGCTTTTCTTAAAAAAGAACATTTAAAAAAAATTTTGCACCCACCTAGATTTTATCCCGGCTACGCCCATGTATTCGTGTATTGTCATCGGGAATATGCATGCCTGCAAAGTTTCATCCATTTGCATTGAGTAAAAGGCGGTCAAAAAAGCATTTTAGCAAAAAAAAAAAAAAATTTTGCCCCTCCACCCCTAGATTTTATCCCGGCTAGCCCATGTATTCGTGTATTGTCATCGGGAATATGTATGCCTGGAAAGTTGTATCCATTTGCATTGAGTATAAGGCGGTTAAATTAACGTTACAAGATTTGATTTTCCGCAGTGAAGCTAAAGAAAAGGTTTTAAAAATAGCTAAATTTTTTAAATAATAGGTGAATTTAGCTATTAATCGCTCAAAACAACCCTTTTTGAAATAAAATTATTGAAATATTATAAAACAAACAAAAAAAAAATAGCTGTATTTTTTAAATAATATGTGAATTTAGGTATTAATCGCCAAAAACCACACTTTTTGATATCAAATTAATGAAATATTATAAAACAAACAATAAAAAAGAGCTAAATTTTTAAAATATTAAGTGAATTTAGCTATAAAGCACTATAAGCCACCCTTGTTAAAATAAAATTTTTGAAATATAATAAAACAAACACGTATAAAGACGCAACACCTTTAAGCTTCTGGTAAAAAAGTAGCAAATAGCTGACTTCAAACTCACATATATACAAATATGTATTTAAATGGCGTTGTTTCTTTCACTCTTGCAAGTAGCATATGGCTGACTTCAAACTCACATATATACAAATATGTATTTAATTGGCGTTGTTTCTTTCACTCTTGCAAGTAGCATATGGCTGACTTCAAACTCACATATATACAAATATGTATTTAAATGACGTTAAAATTAAAATTTTTGTAGCAAGTATGGCAACTATAAAAATCTAAATTTTTAAAAAAATGTTAAATTAATGCATTTAAAGCGCATATATCGAAAATTTTACAATAATATATCAATATATATACACAGCGGAATAAATTGAACAAAAAAAAAAAAAATCCGTAAAAAATGTCTTCAATCTACAATGTCTTCATATTACACGCAAGGCATATAAAACTTTGAGGACAGACCTCATAGTATGCAAATGTCCTCAAAATATAAGGTACATAAAAAAAATGGATTCAAACTACGCGCTGTGCATACATATATATATATATATATATATATATATACATATATATATATGTATACAGTCAAATCCCGATAATTCGTACCCCGATAAATCGTAATTCCCGATAATTCGTAATAATCTGTCGGTCCCTTGAACAAATCTCGTTAAGGTGTAAAATTTCCATACATATTGGTCCCCTCGCTAATTCGTATTTTTTTTTTTTTCAAATAAAATCTTCTTTACCTCTTATAAATCGTAATTGTTTGCTAACTACCACTTATAATTCGTAATAAAAACAACAGAAACATGGAAAGAATGATTTTTGATTTTTGCCGCCATTTTTTTTTTTTTTGCTTTTTCTTTTGCTTTTTCTTGTGTGTGTGTTTATTTTCTTAAGATCAGTTTGTTACATGAATAATTTTTATATATATTATTTTTATCAATTGTTTTTTATTTTTTTTTTTTTTATTGTTTTAGTAAATAAATTGAAAAGCCCCGTTAATTCGTTTTTATTTTATTTTAACGCCGTTAAATCGAAACCCCGCTAAATCGAAAACCCCTATAATTCGTAAGAAATGGCCGGTCCTTCCGATTACGAATTATCGGGATTCTGCTGTATATATATACACTCAAAATATTATGTAGTTAAATTCAAACGAAAATCCATTTTAAACAACTTAAAATTCATTTAAAAAACGGATCACTTACATTTCATTTAAAACAAATGATTTTTACATTCATTTTGAAATTTTTTATCTATTAAACTGCATATTCCTTAAAATTGATTAGTTTTTACTTTTAAAAATACATTTTAACCGATAAAAATCAAACTACATAACAAAACAAGTAAGAAAGTGTAGTCGGTCAAGCCCGACCATATGATATCCTACACCACAGTATTTAAACATCATGCTTATGTGTCCATATAAATATGGATTTATCTTTGTTTATAAACTTCACCAAAATCGGTTTGAAAGTTTGTGAGAGGCAGAAATTGCCCCCTAGCTCCCCTTGTGGTCCTATTTTTAAAAAACTGAATAGCTTATGTGTCCATATACATATGGATCTATCTATGTTTTAAATTTCATTAAAATCGGTTTGAGAGGCAAAAATTGCCCCTTTCTCCCCTTGTGGTCCTATTTTTTTTTATGTGTCCATAAAGATATGGATCTATCTATGTTTTAAATTTCATAAAAAAATCGGTTTGATCGTTTCTGAGAGGAAGAAATTTTCCCCTATCTTCCCTCGTGGCCCCACGATTCGGGCCATTTTCAATAAGCTTGGTCCTTGTTCCAATAGGAACCTATGTCCCAAATTTTATCAAATTATCTCCAAAATTGCGACCTGTACTTTGCGCACAATGTTACATGGACAGCCAGCCAGCCAGCCGAACGGACAACGCTAGTTCGACTCAGAAAGTGATTCTGAGTCGATCGGTATAGTTTAAGGTGGGTCTAGGACCAATATTTTAAGGCGTTACACACATCAGCACAAATGCAAAATACCCTCTCCACTATTGTGGTGTGGGTATAAAAAATACGAAAAAACATTATTTTTTGGTAGTTTGTTTTTTAAATAACAAACATAAATAATAAAAAATAAAATTGTTCGTAAAATAACTATATTTTTATTAAATCAGTTACTGTAAAAATTTTATGAGTGTATATATATGTCCTTTATTTATTTTTTAATATTCATAAAAAAATACATATCGTTAGCTAAAATGCAAAAAGGCGTAACTAACAAAAATATAATTTTACAGCAGAAGCAAAAAACTTTATAAAATGAAAACTACAAACATGTCAGAAAACATGCATTGATAAGTCGTCCATGGAATTCTTTAAACAATTTTAAAAGGAAACCAACCATTTCATTATATTTTGTTAAAAAAAAAATGGGTAACTACGTAATTTTGCATTTATAAAATAAATACTCTTGAAGTTACGTCTTTTTGTTTTTTGTTAGTAAAAGCGTAATTTTTGACCGCAGAAGTGTAAAACTTTGTGAAGACATGATGTAGTTCAATGGCATTCATAATAACCAATCAAAAACACGATTTTGAATTTTTTGTTAGTTACGCTTTTTTGAATTTTAGTTAACGATATGTATATGTAATATAAAAAAATAAAAGTTCATAATGAACATAGGGTGTTAATATGATAGGTATATGAAATGTTTTGTCTCGAAAAAGCCAATGTTTTGCTCTAATAGACATTGACCTCAAGTATACCGTTCTAGTATTTATCCAGATCTCTGTGTTTACCAACTTAATGTCAATAAGTTAATGCAGGCGAAAAATCATAGTTAGCGAAACCGGTGTTTGTTATACCATAGAGGAGAAATTCCTTGCGCCCAAAAACGTTTTCGTTATAAATTATTTCATAAGGATTTTTTGGGTAATTATTTCATATGAAATTAAATTAAATTAAAAAAAATTAAATAACACCCCAAAAAAAAATTTTATAACCCGCCACTAACTTTCGAAGGGTTATTTCATTATTTTTTTTGGGGTTATTTCATGCCGCCAGTAGAAACAGAGATCATACTTTAAAAGATCCTAGTTTAAATGCCAAAGATAAAAAGAAAAATTTTTAAAGGTGACCCCTACGTCGGCAAAAATTTTTTTCGAACCCGCCTTGCAAATTACTTCATATTAGTGAGTGTACACCGATATTTTTTTGAGGTACGGTCTAGTGTACCTTCTCGTACATATTCACCGCAACTCTCCATTACGAACTTTTACTACTTAAAATTAGTAAAAAAGAAACTAGCAAATTTGTTCAAAAATAACAACAACATTTTTAGAGTTCCAGCATCACCTACAGATAAGTTTAATATGTATATAAAAAGATCGGAAAACCGGGCAGAAAAATAAACATAAGTTAAAAAATGTTTAAAAATATCTATTTTCGGAAAACAGAGATCTTATCTTCTTTATAAAACTTTCTAATTTTGTTGGTATGGTAAGTCTATGGTTAAAGGGTATATAATATTCGGCAAATATGCCACTTTAACTTGTTTAGATTTTAAAACGACATCAGACTATTAAAATTTTAAAATACAAAATAAGATACGGATAATTGACACTTTTCAGGAATTTTTTGAGAAATAAATAATATTGTTGATTGGATTTTTAAGCCCGTGTAAAAGATATATTTAAAGATTGATTGACCATTATTTGAAAAGCTTGCCAGATTTAAATTTTCTCAATTTGATATCTTTGTATACATACATTTTCCGCTTCAATATAAATCTCAAAGATCCTAGTAACAAATACCACTATTTTCTTGAATCTATTTATTATCCCAATAAACCATAGAACGACATGATAGCGAAAACGATATTATATTTTACGGCGATTATAATATTATATACTATTATTTAAAACGATATCGTTACTACATAACTTTTTTAAATATTTTCCTTAAAATTATAAAAACAAAAATTTGAAAAAACATCAAAAATTATTTAAACATTGAAAAAGATTTTAACAATAAAAAAATAAAAAGTTACCAAAAAAGATCTCATAAGATATTATCGTTATATGAATACATATCGATCCTTTGCTGCAATAGAGTCATATCTTAACTTTGAATTTTCTAGCACCCTAAAATTTAATTATTCTCTCTAGAGTTGAGTATATAACATATTTGTATGAAATTTTTACACAATATGAATAAACGATACGGCGATTTACTCCATATCGTTTCCTCTGGGAATTAAAGAATAAAATGCATTAGCGCAAAAATATAGTTTTTTGAGTTATGACTCTATTGCAGCAAAGGCTCGATATGCATTACAAAAAACCGTTAGTAATATCTAATAAATTTAAAGATGAATTTAAAATTTTTCTTAATTATTAAAATACTTATCTTTCAGAAGAATAATTAGTATATACATATATTTAATTAATGTTCAATCAGACTTTGTACTTTATGATCAAATCATTCACACTTAAATAAAACATATAAATACCCTCTACTGATTACAACAAAATATGCACATATATTATTTATTAACAACGATTGTTTATCAACAAATTTGCATACCACTTTTAAATGGACTCTGACTTTTGTTTTGAACTGAAATAAAACTGAACCTGGAAATGTGTTTTATTTATTAGTAAAATGATAAAATTGATATTATGTATTTAACCTAAAAATTACTATGTTAATTCTTATATTTTTCGTACAAACAAAATAACAGAAAATGATTAAGATTGTACAGTATGAGCTCATAGTATACAGTCAGTAATCGATTTTATTAAACGATAACTTCTACATTTTATATCTGTGATTAATTTTAACCTTTTAGGCGTATTATAATTTTATCAGTTATGTATGGAAGTATATGTAAACTCTCCTATTAGCACAGAGTCTATCCAGCGAGTCCTTTCTGCCACTAGATGAATCAGTTGCAAGTCCAGGATCACATCCAGTGCCGCAGTCGGTGTGCTATGCAAAGCACCGGTGATACTAAGTTTGGCGAGTCTCTGAACGCCCGTTAGCACATTCCGGTACGATATCTTATCCAAGACCTTCCCAAAATCACTTTGAACCAAAAAAATGTACCATGATCTCGTCCAAGCCAAAAATTACTTATTCTAAATATATAGCCATGTCACAGAGTACAATTCCGTTCGGAAACGGAATTCATTCCGTATTTTGGTGCTTCAGAAAATGACAAAACAATTTTTCGGAATGAAACCATTTTTGTTTTTATGAACGAAATGGGAGTTTTCTGTATCTGAAAGGCGAGAAAACTATCAAAATAAATACACTTTCTATCAATAAACAAATATGTGTTCTTTGGCTCCGGACGGAATTGTACTTTGTGACATGGCTGATATATTGGTTTTAGCAAAATGTTTCTTTATTTAAGAAAAATCAAAAATTCAAGTACGAATAACACTAAAACGTACTCAAAACAATCCTAAATGGGATGACTTTCGAAAATCAATCCCGGAATTTCTTGAAATAAGTATAAAATTCTTAAATCAAGTAAAAAATGGTTAAACTTTTCGTTGTGTTTAAACCTCCGGCTTACGCATGTTTTGATTTTCTATACACATTGAAAAAAATGTCTGGACAGACTCATGTGTACCACGAAGGGTTAAAAAGTAAATTTGAACGCTTGCTTCTCGTTTAGTTTATATTTTTGGTTAAATATGTTTCACGCTCTATGCATGAAAAAATTTTTTTTTTTTAAATTTTACTACGTATATTTAAGTAAAGTAAAGACCATATCGGGCATGATGTTGGTGTTTTATCATTCTGTAAGGTGTAATACGAGTAAGTAAATCAATCACAATATTTTTTCTTTTAAATTCGGGATAAAATCAACTTTATAATACTTGAATCAAGCGCATTTTGAGATTGATTCAATCTTTGTTTTACTTTAATCAATCTCACTTTCTGATTATTTTAATAACGAACTCGGATAAAAACAATTTTATAATTCTTGAATCAAGCGTATTTTGAGATTGATTCAATCTTTGTTTTACTTTAATCAATCTCATTTTCTGATTATTTTAATAACGAATTCGGATAAAAACAATTATATAATTCTTGAATCAAGCATATTTTGAGATTGATTCAATCTTAGTTTTACTTAACTCAATCTCATTTTCGTATTATTTCAAGTACGAAATCGGGATTGAATATGGATAATTTAAGCATTTTGCTATTGAAAATTCGTACTTGAAGCAATCTTTCTGTACTTGTTTCAAGAAAATCCGTACTCACCGCACTATTAATACCGCTTCGGATTGATTTGAGTACGGATGGATTGATTTTTCTTTTGAGTATATGAACGAAATAAGTTCAAATCAAGAAAGTTTTATGGATTTTCTTGTTTTAAGAAACGAAATTGATTACTTTAGAAAATAAACTTCTTTCCGTGTAAGTAATATTCGACACAAAGAACTTTTGCATGAATCTGAACCTCATAACATAATTTTGTTTTGGCAAGTCCATTATTGACCATAGATCCAAATTAGAGTACAGTCTCGAAAATTTGTTTTTAAATACTGTCGTGTAGGGTGTACTTTATTTTCTTTCAAAAAGATTGTTCATAATTCACAAATGAGATACAAATGAGAATGCGGCTACACAGAAAGAAAAACACTCGGGATAAATCAAGTTTTTTATGATTACTTTAAGTACGAGTCGTACTCAAGAATTCAAGTACGAATAACACTTAAATATACTCAAAACTTTCGAAAATCAATCCCGGAATTTCTTGAAATAAGTATTAAATTCTTAAATCAAGTAAAAAAAAAGATTAAAATTTTTGTTGTGTTTAACCCTCCGGCCTACGCATGTTTTAATTTTCTATACACATTGAAAAAAAGGTCTGGCCAGACTCATGTGTACCACGAAGGGTTAAAAAGTAAATTTGAACTCTTGATTCTCATTTAGTTTATATTTTTAGTTAAATATGTACATAAGATTTCTAAAATAAAAACCATATCGGGCATGATGTTGGTGTTTTATCATTCTGTAAGGTGTAATACGGGTAAGTAAATCAATCATTATAACTTTTTCTTTATAATTTCTTGATAAAATCAACTTTATAATACTTGAATCAATCGCATTTTAAGATTGATTTAATCTTAGTTTTACATGTGATTTAAGTATTTTGTGAGACAAAATCCGTACTTGAATCAATCTTTCTGTACTTGATTCAAGAAAATCCGTACTCACGGTACTATTAATACCGCTTCGGATTGATTTGAGTACGGATTGATTGATTCAAGGTATATTTATACAAGGTAGACTCATTTGGGAGTGTAGACATGCTGCTCTATAAAAGGAACCAAGTTGTCAAAATTGTCTTCATATAAAACAAAAACAATTTAACGCACACATGTACAAATTTTGGCTCATATACACGCAATTTGACGTTGGCGTTCCAACTAGGGGTAAACAGCTGACAAACATATGGGCCAACGAGTTTACCTTGTGTAAATATACCTTGGATTGATTTTTCTTTTGAGTGTACATTATTACACATATTTATAAGTATATATTTAAACATTTGATAATTGGGATGACTTGACAACTGTTATTATTAATAAAATGAATGTTTTTTCTGTTATTAATTTTTTTTGTAAAGTTCAACATTCAACTATAGTAAAGTGACCTTTGGACAAACATTCAGATATTGCTGTTCTTGATTAAAAATAATTCTATTTTCATACCACATGGCAAACAATATTATTAATTCCACATACAAAATACAGCAACAGCTAGTAATAAGTTTAATAAAAGCGAGAGGGACGTCCGTCTACTGATAACAAATGTTATTCGCTCACTTAAGAAGGACCAGGTATATACATATATACATACTTGAGGTATATAATATATAAAATCAAAATTTAATTCCCAAAGTTTATTAAATTTCGAAGAAGTATATAAACAAAGTGAGACATTTTATTTAAGCAAAAGAATTGTACAAAAATGGCTGGCATGATTTTAAAAATTAACTTAACATGATAAAATATCGAGCACTTAGGAAAGGATGTAACGATACGCCTTTTTACCGATAATATACCGATACTCAAAAGGAAATATCGGCGATACGAATATAAAATTTAAATTCAAGGTAAAATTAACAAAACTCAAGTAGAGTTATTTTTTATACAAAATTACCGCGTTAGAGATTAGTAATATTTAAAATTGATATTAATAAGATTTTTAAAATAACAAATTGAATTTGAATTCATGGTAAAATTAGAATACACATTTAAATTAATATGAAAATTTAGATTATTATTTAAAACTAATATTAAAAATATCTTTGTTTTTATTTTGCAAGTCCGTTTGAAGCAGACCTGCAGTCCCAAATAGTCTCTCAGATGCGACAGAACTCATTTCTGCGCCATGATCTTAAATTTTGGGTATAACATTTCATTCTGCAAATCGTCCATTCACTGAAATCGGATGCTAAATGATTCGCCAATTTTTTGGATCTGAATTATTCTACATCTCAGTTTATTCATTTATTGTATTTGTTAACTTGCGGAATAGGGTCAGACAATCAACCTTATAGTGGTTGGTGAATTTAAAATACGCCTGCGACTGCTTTGTAATAGATTAAAGAAAATAAGTTTACGTTCTCTTTAATCTATTACCAAAAAGTCGCAAGCGTATTTTAAATTTTGTGGTCTCTTCGAAGTTACCCAAGATTTGTAGAAAAATGATTTTTTTTCTCCCAAAAATTACTAAAAGTAGGCAAAAAATATAAAAACGTACAAATACATACCCAATTTGTAAGGGAGAAATGTAAGAGTTTCGCTTACCCTCTCGCTTACGGAAGGACTGAATTTTATATAGTGAGTTCCCAATTTGAAGCAATACATTTTTGACACAAAAAGCTCTTTATTCAATGCATATAAACTGGGTACAATACTTATCAATGAGAAAACATTTAACTACATATTATGGTGCAAAGCAAAACGGCTAAAGCTACCGGTCCACACCAAGCGTTCAATGCGCTTATGCATTTGCCCAAAAAGTAGTAGTGTTAAATCGTGTTGACAAGTTACACATAGGGATGCAACATCGACAACATTGTAAGATCTGACCAACGTCTGTACGAAGCTTAAGAATTAAAAGAAACCATTTATTATATTGTTTGATATTACGTTCTGCTATTGAATGTGTTTTTGCTCTTAGCTGTTGTGCAAAAAATAAGCATTGAACATTAAACTGTTTTTTCAAAAACACTAAAAAAAAAGTATTGTCGTATCGACAGTAAAATATCGCCGATACCGATATATCAGCAAATCCGAAGTACCGCAGAGACATTGTTATCGGTATTCGTTACATTCCTAGTTTAATCAGTGTACATACTATATAACTGAATTGCAAATTATATATTTTGAATTGGGAATATCCACAGGTTTGTGCTATTCTTCATCTTGAGTTATGACGTTACACCCAATAAAAATTTGTATAATTTTGCGAAGCACTAAAAGTACATTTAAAAAAATAAGCGAAGAAATATTAATAAGTGCGTTCGAAAATCACGTAATGGCGATGGTAAATACGCAAATTGTGGCGCTGGTATTTTCGGCACTTTTCAGTTGAATTATGGTCTATTAGCAGGTCTCTGGAGCGCTGATAGTTCTAGTAAAGTATTTTCCATATAAGGAAACCTTTGTTATATTATAAAGATTACGTAATAAAATATTTACACTAAATGACTACTTGTAGGGTATTATAAATCACAATAAATAATTAAATTTACTGCCTGTTCTAAGCACAAAATTAGCTTAACTTACATTTAAAACACAAATAAACTTTCAAAATTTGTTTCTATACGAACGAATTTTGCGTTCGCCATTTAAAAACAAGCAGTATAAGAAACTAAAATTCTCTGCAATTTTGAATTCATGGCAGGAGGGCCTTTTTCACAAAGTGATAAGTTTTTTTCATAACCCCAACCGGCGAAACCCCCAACCAACTGCAATTGTCTTTTAAAAATTTCCAACAAAAAAGAAAAGCTAAAAATTGGCTGTATGAAAAGTTTATAATTCACATTAATAAAAAATTTAAAAATGATTCAATTAATAATTAAACCAAAGTGCAATTTAAAATTTTTATTTTTAGCTTCAAATTTAAACATAAATAGAATAATAAATAATTTAATTATAAAAAAAATTTATTTGATATTTATATATTCCGAAAAATTTCAAAAGCTTGTTTTTTTAACTCAATTAAATTTTGCTCTGATTATGAGTTGGTTGATTCTTTAGGATGTCTAGCTGATTTGCAGTGCTGGTGTCACGTAGTCCATAAATGTTTATTTAGTTTCCATTAATAAATTGATAAGAAATTGTACAAGAGTACAGTGCAGTTGGTCATTTATTATTATTTATGTGGAAAGTTTTCTACATTATTTAAGTACATAATATGATTATTTAATCAATACTGGGTACCCCGGTAAACTAGTTGGTAGTGAGGTAGATTATCAGTGCGAGTGTTGAAGATTTAATTTCCGTCAGAGACTCTCGTCTGATTCACTACAACAGGCCTAAAGTCTACGTTTCTATTGCTGGCTAAATTAAGTTAGAATAATATTTGTAATTGTATTTGAAACATTAAATAAATTCAACACTTTTTCTTTAGTAAAAACACAAATAAACTTCTGTCTACTCGAATTAGTTGACCTAATTTCATTAATCATCATAAACCCTATTATGTAATTCGATTTCGACTTGTGTCGACGGCACCGTCGCTTTTAAATCAACGTCGAGTGGAATTGTCTCTGTTTTTAGTTGACAGGAAATTTCGTGCAAATTTAAAAGAAGTGATGGGCCCAAACTTAAAAAAGCGAAAAAGAGAAATAAAGCTACGCAGAAATTGGAAAAGTTTGCTATAATAACGAAAATTCGCGAGGATTTTTAATATTTTAAACAAGCCATAAAATTTATTAAAAGTCCCTTAAACTATAAGGAATAGCAAAAATTCGGTAAAAAAAAATGCTAAATTAGCGAATATTTTCAAAAACTTGCTAAAAGTGGCATGACAGCAAAGTCTTGTATTTATTTAAAATCGTTTCAGCTGCAAAGAATCAAATAACTTACAGTTAAAAATCGCTTATATCGCGAACATGGCGAAAATTCGCAAAAAATTTGCAAATTTAAAAAAAAACTCTAAAGTTTATTTGAAATCGCTAAATCGTTTAAAAGAACTAAATGTCAGAAAATAGCATAACTTTTTTTATGCTATTTTAAAATGAGCAATAATGATGAAGAACAAAAATAATTAGAGATGGTTAATTAATTAATTATGGCATTTTTATTTGTAACATTTGTTAAAACAGAGTCAAAATGTTCAAAAAGTTTCGATGCTTTTCGGAATTTTTGGAGGTCCATAGAAAAATTGGTCACCAAACTCGATACAATCGAATCTATTATGTCCAGTTCGTGTGTTTTTTGCACTGTGTTCTTATAAAAAGTTTTAAAAATTATTTAAAAAATAAATGTTTTTGGAATAAATATAAATATTTTAGATAAAAATTTATGCTGATCATGAAAGAAATGGAAATTTAAATTTGGGTATGTATATTGTCCGTACATTTTTTTTTTAAACTATAAGATTTCACAAACTATATGCAATTGGCACAATTTTGTTGCAAAATTAAATACCTTCAAAATCGGAAATACAATTTTGATTTATAAAAACATTATATATGTAGAAGACTTTTTATTTGATGAAGTCTGAATTCAACAGCTGCAAAAAATAAATAACAAACTGTGCTTTTATCTGGGTACAATGAAAGCCTTCTTCTACATTGGATTGCTATTTATAAATTGTAAATGTAAGTGCAACTATAGTAAATTTTAATATAAACCCTATTATGTAATTAATTTTCACTTAAGAAAAGGTTTCGGGAACCCGGTATTAAATTGCCGATAAAACGTAAATTGATTGATTGTTTGATTTTCTTTAGCGGGAGTCCCGTAAAAAATTCTAATTAGAACCCATATAAATTCAACATAGTGGTGACATAGTCGGGCCAAAGAGTACTTTATAAATTGGAGTGATGTAATGCTGCGAGTATCAAATAGGTAAAAAAACGTTAGAGAGTGTTGTATATGTAGTAGTTTTAAACATGTATGTAGGTAAAGTTTTTGCTAGGATATTGCTTTTTCGTAAGTGATATATTTTTTATAATAATAACACTGTGCTCGAAATTGACACTTTTTTTTGGCGTTTTAGCATAGTTCGGGTACGCTGAATCCAATGGTGCCCACCGTTTTTTTAGGTTAGCTCTTGTTTTCGAGATATACCGTTATTTCGAAAACGGAGGAGGTTGCACAACATATATTCGCTCAACTCAAAAACTGTTTTGTTTATTGAAATTACTAAGAAAACCGAAATTCCGCAATAAAATTTCCTTTAAGAAAAGTAATTAATATTAGCAGTCGTTTTAGAAACATAATTTTATTTGGAAAAAAAATAAAAACTAATGCAGGTCGGTCATACATTTTATCCCCCTAGGGTCGATTTCTTGTCAGTTATGGGGCTTTTTCTTCAATATATTTCTAATCTGTATTGACTATTTTGTATGGGAGCCCCCTTAAGGAATGGAGATAGCGGGTAGGTATGTTAGAAATAAATGATTTAGATGAAAAGAAGCATCCTAGGAAATTTTATTGCGGAATTTCGGTTTTTTTTTAGTAATTTCAATAAACTAAACCCTTTTTGAGTTGAGCGAATATATGTTGTGCAACCTCCTCCATTTTCGAAATAACGGTATATCTAACCTAAAAAAACGGTGGGCACCATTGGATCCAGCGTACATGAATTATGCTAAAACGCCATGTGCCCGGCTTGTCTAATTTTGTAACTAGAACAGTGTAATCAATTGTTATTGAAAATTTTATAAAGAAGACTACACAGAAAGAAAACCACTCGGGATAAATTAAGTTTTTTATACTTACTTTAAGTACAAAATGTACTAAAAACAATCCTAAATGGGATAACTTTCGAAAACCAATCCTGGAATTTCTTAAAACAAGTATAAAATTCTTAAATCAAAAGATTTAACTTTTCGTTGGTGCCACTCTGAGAGTAAAATTACAAAGTGAAGGTTTTTTATCTCATAAAATTTATTAGTCTCATCTCTCAGCATTGAATTCTTTTATGCGTGCATATTAAATTTCGAGTCTTAAACATTTAACTGGAAATAAACTTGAATTCGAACGTATTTTAAATGCTTATCATGTTTCAAAATATTTTATTAATATTCACGTGATTTTAAATTCTCATTTTACTGGAGAATACTATTTTAATAAAGTGTAACAAAAGTATATCTCAACCTTGAAACTTGAAATTCGAACTTGAATACCAACTGTTTTGCACTTATTTCCAGCAAAATTGCTTATTAGGATATTATTTTCATGTTTAAAAAGTAAAATTGAACTCTTGCTTCTCATTCAGTTTATACTTTTAGTTAAATATGTACATAAGATTATTTAAGTAAAAACCATATCGGCATTGATGTTGGTGTTTAATCATTCTGTAAGGTGTTAAACCGGTAAGTAAATCAATCATAATAATTTCCTTTTTCTTATTTTTTTTGTTTGTTTTTTTAAGCAAGAATTCGGGATAAAATCAACTTTATAATTCTTGAATCAAGCGCCTTTTGAGATTGATTTAATTTTAGTTTTACTTAAGTCAATCTCATTTTCGGATTATTTTCCAAATTTTAGTTTTACTTAAATCAATATAATTTCCAGATTTTTTCAAGTACGAATTCAGGGTTGAATATGGATAAGTTAAGTATTGCACGATTGAAAATCCGTACTTGAATCAATCTTTCTGTACTTGATTCAAGAAAATCCGTACTCACCGCACTATTAATACCGCTTCGGATTGATTGATTTTTCTTTTAAGTGTACACAGATTTAATTTAAATTGTAAAAGCATTAAAATAAACGTACACTCATAAAATTATTACAGTTACTGATGGTGGGTTATTAAATTCTTTTTCAGTTCTGTTAAAGTTGAAAAAAAAATATAGTTATTTGAAGAATAATTTTATTTTTTAACATTTATGTTTGTTATTCCAAAAAGAAACTACCAAAAAATAATGTTTTTTCGTATTTATTTTGTTATGTAGTTTGTTTTTTGTCGGTTAAAATATATTTTTTAAAGTACAAACTATTCAATCTTAAGGAATATGCTGTTTAATAAATACAAAATTTTAAAATTAATGTAAAAATCTTTTGTTTTAAATGAAATGTAAATGATCCGTTTTTTAAATGAATTTAAAGTTGTTTAAAATGAATTTTCGTTTGAATTAAACTACATAATATTTTAAGTGTATTAACTCTCAAACGAATGGCACACGGCACGGGTGTGTACAAAGCGTGTTATTTTTTAATAAAAGTGCAAAAATTAAATAAAAATTAACAATAAATTTCAGTGTTTTTATCAAGAATAAAAATTGGGAATTATGCACGACAAACAAAGTATTGTAAAAGTGAGTTTTAACTGAAATTGGCCGTATATCATTAAAAAATGTATTCTATAGAAAATGGGTTTCCATAAAAAAATATAATTTTTCGATAATTATAAGTGTTGATCGACCTTTTTTGATTACTCTAAATAGTTTACATAGTTTCCTATATGCAGGCTTTCAAGGCCATTAATTTAATGTAAATAAAAGATTATTTATTTCATTCTCAATAAAAACCAACGTTTCGTTGGTATTCTTTCCAACTTCTCCAGGGATTGAGTTTTTATTAAAATATTAATCTTTTTCGTCAGTTTAGTTCGTTTATAAATTATATCACAGTATTTTGTATAGGTGGACAACACAACACAAAACTTGAAATATTAAAATAAATGTATGTAAATTTAAAAAATTATCACAGAAAATTTGTCCTTTTTCGATCACAGTTGTTATTATTATTTTTCCTTAATCTCGTACTTTTTATGTAACTAATAAAATCCAAAAATCATAATGTGTTAAATGTTTAAAATAATTTATGTAATTGCAGAAATGTTAGGCATTCTAATTGCATATATACTTCTAGGAAATATATCTATAATATTAATAGGCAAGGCGTTTTCTTTAGATTTTTTTTATACGACGGATTTTAACAAAAGATACATCATTCAAACGATGTTTTCTCGGAGAAGTGTATGTTCATTAAAATCTGTTATACCCACACCACCATAGGTGGAGAGGTTGTTATGCGATTATGCTTCTGTGTGTAACAAATAAAAATTATTTAGTATGCCGATCGAGTCATAATCAATTTCTGAATCGATCTAACGGTGCAAGTCCATTTGGTTGCCTGGTATACACTTAATAAATCCTTTATAACTAGATAGCGGTCGATTGGATCGATTGCTGTCCACTCAAGTAACAATTAATATTCGAAACAATCAAATCTAAAAATTCAAAATTATTCAAAAATAAATATATAAGCCAAAAATAAATATATATATACATATATATAAATTCGTCAGAATACATTCGGTGATACAGTGCAGTTAAAGATTACAATTGGTAAATTCAACATTTCAACGAAAAAATGTATCATTATAAAATAATTGATTGAATAAGTATCAATTATTTTTATCAATAAATAAAAATATTTTTTTATTTAAAGCCCTAAAACCGGTCCGTTATTGTAAACCCTATTACAAATACTTCAAAGTTAAAACATTTCCTTTTAGTTTTTGTTGAAGCGATAACACCATATTGTATTTGTTTACGCGTAAATTGTAGACATGATCGTCAAGTCGACTGAACAAAATTAATAGTTCAAAGTACAAAATGTAATCGGCATTGTAATCAAATAAAATTATTTATTGAAATTTACGAGACTTTTCGTAAAAGTGTGTGTGTATGTGAGAGTAGATCCATTCGAATGTTGGCGCGTTTACTACATTTGATACATATAAACATCAAACAAATTGTTGTAAATTGGAAATTAAATTCGTCGTAATTGGTTCAACAATATAATAACTTTTTTAGGTCTAAAATAGAATCAGGTGATTTATTGATTTATATTACAAATTAAGTAAATAAATAGATTAAATAGAAAACATCTAATCGATAGTAGTTAAATTATACAAAAAAAGTGTTTGTAAATAAACTAAGAACTAATTTAAAAGCATTTGAAATCAAAGTTTTTTGTAAAAATAAAAAAAACGTTTTCAAGGACGTGTTAAAAACACTATACGACAATTGAAGACTTTTGGAAAAACACACGGACTGGACAGCAAAGATTTGATTGTACTACAAACCAGTAGTAAAACTCTATTCACAGTTAGGAGATTTTGGTGACCAATTTTTTTTCATTGGCCTCCAAACATTCTGAAAATTGGTGGGCCCTTAAAAAAAAGGTGGCATTAGTTTTTGGCCAACAGATAATTCAGACTTCATGATACCGCTTAACCATGTAAGGCAATAAAATAGATAAGAGTCCACCGAACAAATTTTGTTAAAACTTTTTGCTTAAAAATAGCTTTTTCTTGCAATTATGTTGAAAAAAAAAATAATAAAAACATTTTTTTTTCACTTTTTTTCGAATAACAATATTAAGAAAAGTTTTAGCTACTGTAAAGCTGAAAAACTTATGTGAACATAATATCAACGCAACGTGTCTAGGCACTCTAAATAGCTAATAAAGGACACCTTACAAAATTGTCTTTTTTGACTATTTTTTACGCTAAAACTAAGATTTTTTCATAAAAATTGTGTGATAAGCTGCACACTTCTTTATTTTGCTGTTATATTTACTTGGTACATTTAAAATATCTTTAAGACTTAATTTTCATTAGAGAAATCACTGCACATTAAGGCGCTTCAAACAAATTTTTTTTCTGGAGTGAAATGCATTTTAAAAATTTCTAATGGGCATTAAAAGCTCTCCCCCAAGATCAGCTCTAATTTAAATGCTATGCTATACGTAAAAATTTTTTCGTATTTTGCAAATATAAGTCCTAAAAAGACCTGTTCTTGCAGAAAATTAAATTTTCCACAAAAAAACTTTTAATATATGTTTTCGTAAGCTTGACGGGTAAAAAGTTATCAGACTTGTTAAATGTAAAATTTATTAACAACAAATAAAAAAAAAATAAAAATATACATATTAATTCGTTTACAAGATAAAATGTTATTGATTGAAAACAAATCCCAATCATGAAAAAACAAGAAAAATTAGCTATACTTGTTAAGGCTTTTTTTTGTTGCTTTTTTTGGCTTATTTTTAGTTATTTTTGCAATATCGGCTTTTTTTTTAACTTATTTTGCCATTTTAAGATAATTTTTAATTTTTTCATACGAAAAAAAACTTTTTTAATAAATTTTTGCAAAAGTCGTTATTATTTTTTTTGATGCGCAACTTTTTTTTATAAATACTAAAAAAATCAACTCTGGTTTAAAAAATATCGTTCAAAGTTATGGTAATATTTTGTGTTTCCCTTGTACAATATCATTCCAACAACCTATATTATCTCTCTACACAGAAAAAAATTTTTGCGCCAGTAAAAGAGTTAATCAAAAATAAAATCAGTTTTAATTATATATTTAATCAGGTGAATTAAACTTTTAATCAAGTGAATTAAACGTTTAATTGAAATATTGTAAACGCTTAATTGAAATATTTTCAATTAAACATTTAATACACTTGATTAAAAGTTTAATTCACCTGATTAAATATTTAATTAAAACTGATTTTATTTTTGATTAATTCTTTTACTGGCGCACAAATTTTTTTCTGTGTATGTTATTATACCCACACAACAAGATTGGAGAGTGTATTATGCATTTGTGCTGATGTGTGTAACACCTTAAAATATTGGTCCTAAACTATACCGATCGACTCAGAATCACTTTCTGAGTCGATTTAACGATGTCCGTACGGCTGGCTGTTCATGTAACCTTGTGCGCAAAGTACAGGTCGCAATTTTAAAGATAATTTAATCAAATTTGGTTCATAGGTTCTAATTGGTAGAAGGGCGAATCGGTCCATAATTTCATATAGCCCCTATACAAGCTTCTTTCCGGAATAGGGTCTTTGTGCCCACTTTCAAACCAATTAAATGGAATTTAAAGCATTGATAGATCCTTATTTATATGGACACATAAGGTATGCATTTTTAAAAAATAGGACTACGACGGGAGATAGGGGGCAATTTCTGCCTCTCAGAAACAATTAAACCGCTTTTAATGAAATTTAAAACATAGATGATCCCTTTTCATATAGCCATACACTCTCGAAAATTTGTTTTCTAATACTGTGTGTGGTGTTGGGTATCATATGGCGGGCTTGGCCGACTATACTTTCTTACTTGATTTTTAGGTTACTTTGTACTGTAACGTACTTTTAATATTGTTGTGTATATTTTTAATGTGTTTAAGTTTTTAGTATTAAACCTTTTTATCAACGTATTTTATTATATGCTTGTGTTTTATAATTATGTATGTCTATCTTTATTGAGTGATCTAAAAAGAATGAATATACATTGGTACTTAAAATTAACTTATACGTCTAACATGTTTTACAGGGTGTGTCATAAATTAGTATAATAATACAATGTGCAGCAGGAGCTGCTTACACGGCTATTACACAACATCTTCCTTTCTTTAGATTTTTAAACTCTAATCAAATTTAATATAATTAACATATCTGGAAGGAGGATTTATTTTCCTGCCTGTCCTAGTTACATAATTACCCATGCCCCGAGGAATTTCATTTCCTGTTACACTTTCAGTTATTTCTACGACTTCATTTGTCTTTTCGGGTGTATTATCATTTGTAATTTCATTAGTGTTTTCAGATTTATTTTCATTTCCAATCTCATTGAAGCCTGTTAATGGTTCTGGTTTAACTAAAATATGCTGCTCATTTCTTCTATATAATGCACCATCCTTATCCCTGACAACAAAAGATCTTGGTTCCTTACAGTTCTCCATAACCTCCCCTGAATACCAAACCGTTCGTTCCTTTTGAACATTACCTTATCACCAGGTTTAATTGGATTTTTCCCTTTAGCACCCTTATTATAATATGCAGCAGATTTCATTGTTTTAGTTTCTAGTTGATTTTCATATTCCTCTCTATTAACCAGTTTAGGTTGAAAATTTGTTGTAACTGATGGCAACTTGGTTCTTAAACTTCGGGACATTAAAAGTTCCGAAGGACTTGGCATGTTGTCCCTTGGAGTAGTCCTATACAGCAATAGAGCTATATACGGATCCGCTCCACTTTCCTGACATTTACTTAACATTTTCTTCACAGTCTGAATTGCTCTTTCAGCAAGACCGTTTGACCGAGGTAAGTAAGGACTTGAAGTCCTATGCTCAATTCCCCAATCTTTGCAAAAAAAATTAAATTCCTTAGAATTGTATGGTGGACCATTGTCCGAAATAAAAATTTTTGGTATTCCATGTCTTGCAAATATTGATTTAAGTTTTACAATAACGTTTCCAGCCGAATAACCATTGTTTAGAATATCAATTTCGAAAAATTTTGAGTAGTAGTCTACCACAATCAAATACTGTTTTCTATCATATTCAAAAATATCACTTCCCACTTTATACCATGGAATGTTGTAAATTTCATGAGGAATCATTTCCTGCTTTGCATTTGAATTACGATACCTAAGACATACTTCACAACCCGAAACTATGTTGTATATGTCATTGTATATGTTTGGCCAAAAAATACTTCTGCGCGCTAAGCCTTGACATCTTTGTATGCCCATATGACCCTCGTGTAGTTTTTCTAACATTTGACGACGCATTGATTTCGGAATTAAAATTTGATTACCCTTAAGTATTAAATCATCGACAATAGTTAATTCCTCCTTGATTTTGTAGTATGGCACGACATCTTTATCCACACATTTTTGTTGCCTTGGCCAACCGCCCTGGATATAACCTTTGATTTTTTGACAAATTTCATCGATACCCATTTGTTGCTTAATATGCTCAACATTCGAAAACGGTACCTCAATATGAGATTTCAAAAAATTACAATGAATTGCGACATCTTTGTCAAACTCTTCTAATGCCTTCTCTTTCAAAGGACTTCTAGAAAGCGTATCAGCAATATACAACAATTTACCTGGTTTATAAAAGACATTAAGGTTATAACATTGCAAGCGCAACATGAATCGTTGTAACCTTGCAGGTATTTTGTATAACGGCTTATTAAATAGAGCCACTAATGGCCTATGATCAGTTTCTACATTTACCCTATTGCCATAGGTATACTGATGGAATCTTACACAACCAAATAGAATGGCAAATAATTCCTTTTCGATTTGCGCGTAATTGGTCTGAGCGCTTGTCAAAGATGCCGATGCAAAGGCAATAGGATTTTTATCATGTAAAATTGCCGCCCCTACCGCGAATTTAGACGCATCCACCGTAAGTGTCAATTCCCTATTGGGATCAAAATAAGTTAATACTGGTGCTTTTGTTATTTCCTCTTTTAAATTTTTAAACTCTTGGGTATGAACTTCCTCCCAGTGCCACAAAATATCCTTTCTCAAAAGATTTCTTAACTGTTTATTTTTCAATGATAAATTTTCAATAAACCCTCCAAGATAGTTAACCATACCCAAAAAGCGTTGGAGTTCGCACACATTTTCAGGTATTGACATTTCCAAAATCGCTTTAATCTTTTCCCTATCAGGACTGACCCCATCTTTGTCAAATACATGACCAATAAATTTAATTCTGTTCAATAAAAACCTAGACTTTTCCTTATTAAATTTAAGACCGACCGCCCTTGCCCTTTCAAGCACCTTTCCTAAAATTCCATTATGTTTCTCAACAGTTTCAGCATGTATCAAAAAATCGTCGATATAAATTATCAAACCCTCTATATCTCCAAATAATTTTACCATTTCCGCATGGAATATCTCCGGAGCCGCATTAATACCAAATGGCAAACGTAAGAACCTATATCTTCCAAAAGGAGTATTGAATGTGCATATTTTAGAAGACTTTTCATCCAATGGCACCATCCAGAAACCACTATTAGCATCTAATGTGCTGAAAAACCTAGAACCACTTAACCTTGCTTTGCAATCATCAATATACGGGAATTGGAAATGAGGTCGCAAAATTGCCTTGTTCAAATTTCGAGGATCTAGACATACCCTCAATTTACCATTTGGTTTCGATACCAAAACAATGGAACTAACCCACTCCGTTGGTTCCTCAACACGTATAATTACTTTTAATCCGACCATACGATCCAGTTCAAGTTTTAATGAGTCATGTAACGAAAATGGAATTCTTCTTGGTGGGTCTACGACAGGATTTACATCTGGTTTTAAAACTAGCTTACATTCATTTTGAATTAACCCTAATCCTTCAAAAATGTCTAAATTGTTATCAATTAAATTTTCAGTTGATAGTATTTTAACTGTTTTTACTAAATTCATTTTAATGGCTAAATTAAGACCTATTATGTTTTTGCATTTTAAATTCACAATAAAAAATTCATCTACATATGTATTGACTACGAGCATAAAATAATTTAACAACTACTTTACCAATAATCGGCAACCTTTCACCACTAAAAGTGTTAATGATTGTGTTTGTATCCTTAAGACATCCAGCATTGAGAAGACCAAGTTTTTCAGCCATTTGATGAGATATTATATTTGCATCAGCGCCAGTGTCGACTTGAAATTGCACCTCTTTATTGCCAATTAAACTCAGGATGTTCCAACCATTTTGTTGACCATAAGACAATGTTCCCACAAATAATTCATCAGGTTCTTCATTAATTGGAAATTGCAAATTTTTCACATATTTTTTTACATTTTGCTGTTGTTGTCCATGATTGCCATAACCTTGTTGTTGTTGTTGTTGTCTATGATCACCATAACTTTTACCACCAGCAGCGCCATTTTGTTTTTGATTTTTTTTTGAAAAGCACATTTTTAGGTAGTGGCCTTTTCTATTGCAGCCGTAACAAGTTGCATTTTCGGCAGGACATTTGTTTCTGTGAAACTGACCACATTTGGTACATTTTTGTTTTGTATTCTGTTGAAAGTTCGTTTTTGAAATATGCGACTTGCTCTGTAATGCATTCATAGCTAGACCCTCAATTTGACTAGCATTTTCACGAGCGGTTTCAATATTCTTGGCAATTTGTACAGCTTTATCCAATTTAACATCACCTTCACTCAATAAACGTTCTTTAATGTGTTGCAAATTTGACGAGAGTCCACAAATAAATACATTTTTAACAAGATCTTCTCTTAATCCCTCAAAATTGCATGTAAGACTCAGATTCTTTAATGCCGTGATATAATCATCAATTGATTCACCGCCATTTTGTCTTCTTGTAAAAAATGTATGGCGTTCTATTGTCAAGTTTACTTGCGGTACAAAATAGTTATCAAACAACTTAACTAATTCTGAATATTTGACTTCGGTAAGATCCTTGTTAAACGAATTAAAGATTTGAAGACAGTCAGGACCCAAATGGTGTAATAATAAGGCTACTTTCCTTGCATCCGGCTCTTCACCTAATTTTGACGCCACCAAAAATATTTGAAAATGACTAAGCCAATTTTTCCACTCAGCGGCCATATTGGATGCCTTTAAATTAATTTTGTTAATTCCACTCATATTCTCACTTTTATTCGACATGTCCTTTTATTCTTAATTAATTTTGACTGACTTTTTACTTTATTTGACTGACTACACTTTATTTTATTTGACTGACTTTTTACTTATTTTATTTTACTTTATTTAATTTGACTGAATTTTCACATCTGACACCATGTTTTATAATTATGTATGTCTATCTTTATTGAGTGATCTAAAAAGAATGAATATACATTGGTACTTAAAATTAACTTATACGTCTAACATGTTTGACAGGGTGTGTCATAAATTAGTATAATAATACAATGTGCAGCAGGAGCTGCTTACACGGCTATTACACAACAGCTTGTTTAAGTTCTTTTCTCCCGAAAATTCCATAGCTGTATTCTAACGATCAAATTCCTCAGTCACACAGTCACTTCATACCACAACACTTTTTCAGTAACGTCTTTTCACCATCATAGTTTGTAACGTCTTATTTCTTTTAAAATATAGTTTTTGTATGAAGTAACGTCTGTTAGTGCCCCTTCTCTCTGTTTTTGGTATAGTAACGTTTTTTTTGTTTGCTTTTTTAAATAGTTTTGGCTTTTAAGAATTTCTCTGTATATATTGGAATGAAAGTGATTTGCGGAACCAAATATAGTTTATTTCTGCAAATTTTTAGTTTCCCAAGTGAATATAGTTTTGGACACCGTAAGAAAAATGTCCGGCGTTCCGGGGGATAAGGAGACAAAGCTAATTCAAAATTTAAATCAGATTAATTAAAAAATGAAGGATTATCGGTACTAAAAGATAGTTTCGATATTTTGGGAGGCAAGCGGAGCTGTGAGTACAATCGTATAAAATATACTTCAGAGCAAATACTCAATGCTTCCTTTATATCTGTAGACTTAGTAAGAACTTTTTCTATGTACAAGAACGAGCTGACTCCATATAACAACGTTTTCTTTTCGAAAATTTATCGTATCAATTTATAATTTACTGTAACAACGTATTAAACGAATAAAGTAGAAAATAAACAATAAATTTAAATGGCTTTTTTTTAATTTTAACAGCTTATTTTCATGTTTTTAAACACTTTTTTTAAGAGCTTTAAACTGTTTTTTAAGTGCATTTTTTGGTTGCCCTAATGATTACTGGAGTGCCTCGGTAGGCTAGCTGGTAGCGAGCTAGTCTATCAGCGCCGAGGTTGCGGATTCGATTCCCGCCAGAGACTCTGGTTTCTTTCCTGCAGACAAGCATAGAGCTTCGCGGGAATAGCTAAGAAAATTAAAATAAAATAAAAAAAAAAAAAAAAAAAAAAAAAAAAAAAAAAAAAACTATTAATGTATAGCTTTATTAGTAAATAGCTTTCCCTTACCACTCGACATGGTGTTTTAACATAATTCGGGTAAGCTGAATCCAATGGTTTTTTAGGTAAGCTCTGGTTTTCGAGATATGGAGGAGGTTGCACCACATTTTTTTAGTAACATTTCGAAATTTTTGTTCGTTAAAAATTCATTAAAAATAATTGGAAAATGCAGCTATGCTTCCAGACATATAAAAAACGAATTTGCAAACAAAACAAGCCATAAATGATAAATATCTGTCAACAACTTTTGATTCTATTCGTGAAAATTTGCAAATAAGGTATACAAAATCTAATTCCTAAAAAAAAAAACTGAATATAGGAGAACTCTAAAATCACTTATTCGCAGCCAAAAAATGTTGTGATTTTTTGACAAAAGCAGTGAACCCTTTGTGACGCACGGTAGCATATAATAAACCCAATTTTATTTATTTTAACAAAGCAAATTAGATTTTTATAAATTCCATTTATTAAACTAATTTTGTGATTATTAATGAATGTTTAAAGGAATATAATTTTTTTTTTTTTTTTAACGAGAGTTATATTTTGATGAGTCTGCGGTAAGTGATATTTTAAGCACATAAGGCACCTAAAATAATGTTAAATTTATGTAGAACATTAAGAGATCAGGGGTGGGGCAGGATTTGTTAAAAATAATTGCATTAATGATCATCGAAATACATATTTTTTAATATAAAAATAAAAGTTTGCATCTTATATTATGTTACGTCTTATATTCCATTAAAAAAAATTAATTTGAAAAATGTTTGGTTGGTGGACTGTTTCTGGGATTTGCTCATATGCCACCCGCCGCCCAACAAGTGACCAAAACTATGTACCTTAAAAGAAAAGACATAAAGCTTGCTTTTAAGCAAAAAAAATCCCGCTTAGAAAAAAGTTTCAATTTAAAAAAAAATGTTTAAAAATTTTTTTCGAAAGATTGATAAAATATTATTTAGTTTTATTTGACCTTTCTTTTAATAATTATTCTAAATTGTTTAAGCTTGAGGTCTTTGTATTTATAAAATAATATATTTATTTATTTCAATATTTCGCTAACCTTTGGTTAACATCGTCAGGAAATTAACAAAACTTTATATAAATAACAAAAAAATGTCAAACTTTGACCCCCTCTCACTCAGAAACTTTTTGACCGATGTAGATTGTAGAAAATTCGTGTCTATGCTACTATCCAATAGGACTAACCTTGGTGCAAATTTCATCCAAATCGGAAGACATCGATTTCAAAAGTTGGGTCACTTGACATGAAATCCCCCATATTCTTATTTGTAATTGCGAATTTTATAAATTGATATTCGTAGCATTACTAGTAGATACATTTAAAAATAAACATATGCTTAAGAAAGTATATCAATTTGTAAAACAAGTTCAAAACGATATTTGCAAGTAGGGCAAGCACTTGTTTTTTTTTAGAAATTGGCAAGAATATCTTTGTAAATTTTAGCTTTACTCTCTCTTTGCAATTTTTTGCTAGTAAAATTCTTAATGGATGACTAATTTAAACATAATATGGTTGCCGGGGACTAAAATACGATTAATTCAACCATAATATGTTTCAAAGTTTTCGTTAAAAATAGTTTTATTGGAGGTAACCATATAAAAAAATGTTTTCTCTGTGTACAGAATGCGAAAAAATGGAAATAAGAAAGATACCTTACATGGGCAAAAAAAAAAGATAAATTTGTGTCCACATGGAAATTAAGTTTGACATTTTTTATGATGATTCCCAAAATGTTTGGGCTCTAGCGGTAATCTCCCGTGAGCTAAACCGCGTCAAAAAAGGATCCAAAAATGGTATTTTTCATTAAAAAAAATTTCGGCAAACGAATGACCAAATATAATAGATATTTAGGATTTCTTTAATTTTGCTTCAAAAAATTTTAAAAATCTAACTACAGACTCAAGAAAGCGAGATATTTGTATTAGTTTTTTGATGCTTTTCAATTCGATTTTAATGAAATATTGTATAACTTAATTATTTTTTGTAGGATTTTCATTTCCAATTCGTCTTTAGAAATGTGTTAACCATCGCTTAAGATTTTGGTCAAAAATTAACCCTTAAATGCACTATCTTACTTTTTTATAACATTGATTAAGACATCATTAAAAACCTATTTTATAACCACAGAAAGCATATATTTTTGCAGGAAACACGTTTTATAAAAATATTCAGCTACTATCAAAATCATTTTTTGGAATACAAAATTTTAATTTAAAAGATTTAGTTATAGTAGATGCTACTATAAAATTTTAAGTCCAGTTGTATACTTAAAAAAAAAAAAATTGCTATCAACGTACATTCAACAAGACATCATTAAAATCCAGTTGTTTAACTCCAAAAAGTGTTTCTCGTTTAGGAAACATTTGATATCAAATACAGTATTCCACGTATAATTACCTCGCCAAAAATGCCAATATTTTTGGGTAATTATGCGGCGAAAGCATTTAAACTAATATGCTTAACTACCTCGTTGAGGTAATTATAAGAATACGTTTAACTACCTCATTGAGGTAATTAAGCGAATACATTTAAATACCTCAATAAGGTAATTAAACGTATTTCTTAACAAAATATCTTAACTTTGATGTATAAAAAAAAGTTAAGACATAGGAATTTTTACACGTATCAGCTTAATCTAAAGAGATAGCAATAAAAAACAACATGCAGGCTTTCAAGGTCATTTATCCGTTTTAGAGCTTTTTATGAATTTTGGTTTTAGT
This sequence comes from Pollenia griseotomentosa, assembly GCA_963931875.1. Lineage (NCBI taxonomy): Eukaryota > Metazoa > Arthropoda > Insecta > Diptera > Polleniidae > Pollenia > Pollenia griseotomentosa. Next base: position 90,467,651 of record OZ007563.1, read on the forward strand.
GTATTTGTAAATAATTTGCATATTACATAAAGCTATTGCTGCATTTTTATTGCACACATATTTCACGTTTTTGAAACATATTTTAATACATGTTCAGCAAATAAAAAAAAATTGCTTGAAATTCTGGTTAAAAGATGAATTTTCTGTTGCTTTATTTTCACCATCTACATTTAATTTTCACTCTACAATTGTAAGCCAAAGCAAGTTTTGGTTGATGATAAATGTTATTCCAAGCTGTTAAGAAAAAAGCCATTATAAAAATTTATGCTGATATATAAATCTGGACGCCTCATTTTGTAAACCGAAAGAATCAGAAACACTTTTTCAAGTGATATTTTCGTGTCCGTCCGTCCATCTGGCTGGTTGTCTGTCCATGTAAACCTTGTGCGGAAAGTAAATGTAGCACTTTTTAGATAATTTGATAAAATTTGATAAATACGTTTTAATTGCCATAAGAACGAAACCTATGTAAACTTCTTTCTTTATGTCCATAAACCATTTAATCATGTTCGTATTAAGATTAAATTTGGCTCAGATTTAAACATACAGCTTCCATTCAAATACCAATCCCTAAAATATTCAAGGTATTTTATCCATTTAAATGTTAATATAATTTCAAATTTAGCGACCTTTTCTTTCATTCCTTTAAGACAAAATACCTCATATATTTTGTGTATCTAGATTATATTCAGCACAAAAAACTCTTATATGATTCTTAACCTCATAACATAACTTTGTTCTAGTGAGCCCAGAATAAAGCCCTTATGAGTCATAGCACAAAAGGTCGTTTTATAAAAAAAAGGCGCAGAAAAAAGTCGTTTAAGCCCTTATGACACTACATTTTTTATTCATTAATTGATATAGAATTGATAGAAAGAAACAGTAAATGTTAGAAAGAGCAAACTATAAAAAATGTAAACAAAGTTTTTTAGTTTTTTTTTCTCTTGTTATGGTTTTGTTTCAGGGATGGGGTTGAGAATTTTTAAAATTGTACCAACAACCTTTAAAAATTTTACTTTTTTACCCTAATTGTATTAAAAGATTTTTTTAGTTGAAATTAATTTTATTAATTAGTATTGTGGTTATTTCGTTGAACTATTTATGGTTTTTAATCCAAAATTTTTTTAATATTTAATTAGGCTTAAGTTCATTAAATTTAATTTTCATTAAATTATTTTTATGAAGAAAGGAATTTTACAACATGAAAACTAATTAAAATTGTTCCTGATAATCTTTCACTCTTGACCGTGGCCAAGCCTCGAACCCAGGCCGGCAGGTTACCATGACATGTTTCGATCGCAACCACTCGATCTCCTCAGATGGATTTGCCGTTTTACACCCGCAGCCATCGACGGCTGCTGACGTCAATAGTCAAACATCAATCCTTAAACCAAATTGTATTTTAACCTTTGGTAGATCGAAGTTTGCTTTTTCGAATGATTATCCATTTTAATTGATTTTACATGTTCTTTCCTTACTTCCGTTTTCCCGTACTTTTGTCAAGAATTCTTCTTGAAGACAAAGGGAAAGAACAAAAAATGTACTTTGGACTTCAAGAAGAATTCTTGACAAAAGTACGGGAAAACGGAAGTAAGGAAAGAACATGTAAGTAAAATCAATTAAAATGGATAATCATTCGAAAAAGCAAACTTCGATCTACCAAAGGTTAAAATACAATTTGGTTTAAGGATTGATGTTTGACTATTGACGTCAGCAGCCGTCGATGGCTGCGGGTGTAAAACGGCAAATCCATCTGAGGAGATCGAGTGGTTGCGATCGAAACATGTCATGGTAACCTGCCGGCCTGGGTTCGAGGCTTGGCCACGGTCAAGAGTGAAAGATTATCAGGAACAATTTTAATTAGTTTTCATGTTGTAAAATTCCTTTCTTCATAAAAATAATTTAATGAAAATTAAATTTAATGAACTTAAGCCTAATTAAATATTAAATTAATTTTATTTTTGTTCATAAAAACCACCACAAAAAGGTATTAATCTTAGTTTAAAAAGTATCAACAAAAAAGTACAATTGAAACAACTTAGCCATCCCGGTTTTGTTTATTTTATTAAATGTTGCCAACTTTTTGTTTATGAGAAACCTAAAAACAAAAAGCGGTAAATCGCTGAATTTGCCCATAAACCGCTGATTCAGCAACACTTTTAATATTTCAAGCTGGAAATGTCAATTTTAAGTTAAACAATTTTACATTTTTTTTGACATAACTTCATTTTTTATCGATAACTTTAGTAAAATTTTTGACAGTTTGCCATTTATCTTAATACAGCTTAACTCTTTGCACTTCGTAAATTTTTGTATTACATTATATTTGTACTGTTCACCAAAACTTGAACAATGCATTAAAAATGTAGTGTCATAAGGGCTTAAAGTTTATTTAAATGCAAAGAAGCCATATTTTGTTTTTTGGACATATTTTTTTAAAAACTTTTAGTGTATATTTTTAAATTATTACCATGTAAACTTGGTTGCATTACTTGCTGTGTTGTTGTCAAATAATAATGAGGCAATTAAACGAATGAAATTTAGGTGTAATATTGTTTTGGGAGTTTAATTTTTAAGGCAATTTTCTTTGAAAAATGAAAGAAAAAAAAGGGGATTAAAAACTCAAGGAAAATAAGCTTAAAAGGAATTTTAGCGTGGGGTAATTAACCGGATTATACTGTACTGACAAAATTTAACCCTTTTATGGCAAATTTAAAAAAAAAAAAATGCCATTTTTGGACCATTTTTGGAAGCGATTTAGCTCACGGGAGGGCCAAAATATTTTGGGAATCATCATAAAACATGTCAAAGTTAGTTTTGAAGGGGGTTCATCAACAACTTTTTTGAGTCGGTCTAATGTACATAGTATGAATGTTCACTTTTGAATTAATGTTTCATGCGCTTGGAATGAAGTGATTTTGATGGAAAGTTGTGCTTAATTTCCTTAACCTTTTAAGGTCGTCTGTGCCATTTTTAATAGATTTAAACTAGAGAAAGCGTTTCTTGTTAGTGCGATTTTATTCAAAGTACATACATATATTAAAACTAATACATTATTAGTATTCAAAATATGGGCTGCAGATATATGTATGTAAGTTCTTGCTTTAAACTCTTTCTTCACAAATCGTATTTACTAGAATTTTCTTTACATATTTTGGTATTTGACTTTGTAAATTTTCTTCAAAATATGAACATATGTATGTAAGTTTGTATGTATGTATGTAAAAACGACAAAATCTAATCTACAGACATATGGATTTGTTCTAGGTGCATAAACAAAAAAAGGCCTTGTTTACAAAGAGCTTATATTGAAATACACATTTCACATACATTTCAAGTATATAAAATTAAAGCCTTAGCTAACATAAAAAATACTTTAATTTTATTAAAAGTAATTTTGAACTTCGGTTTTTGTGTGAATTCTACTTGCTGTGTTGTTGTCAAATAATAATGAGGCAATTAAACGAATGAAATTTAGGTGTAATATTGTTTTGGGAGTTTAATTTTTAAGGCAATTACCCGAATTGGGTAATTTAGCATGGATTTTTGTTTGAAAAATGAAAGAAAAAAAAGGGGATTAAAAACTCAAGGAAAATAAGCTTAAAAGGAATTTTAGCGTGGGGTAATTAACCGGATTATACTGTTCTGACAAAATTTAACCCTTTTATGGCAAATTTTAAAAAAAAAAAATGCCATTTTTGGACCATTTTTGGAAGCGATTTAGCTCACGGGAGGGCCAAAATATTTTGGGAATCATCATAAAACATGTCAAAGTTAGTTTTGAAGGGGGTTCATCAACAACTTTTTTGAGTCGGTCTAATGTACATAGTATGAATGTTCACTTTTGAATTAATGTTTCATGCGCTTGGAATGAAGTGATTTTGATGGAAAGTTGTGCTTAATTTCCTTAACCTTTTAAGGTCGTCTGTGCCATTTTTAATAGATTTAAACTAGAGAAAGCGTTTCTTGTTAGTGCGATTTTATTCAAAGTACATACATATATTAAAACTAATACATTATTAGTATTCAAAATATGGGCTGCAGATATATGTATGTAAGTTCTTGCTTTAAACTCTTTCTTCACAAATCGTATTTACTAGAATTTTCTTTACATATTTTGGTATTTGACTTTGTAAATTTTCTTCAAAATATGAACATATGTATGTAAGTTTGTATGTATGTATGTAAAAACGACAAAATCTAATCTACAGACATATGGATTTGTTCTAGGTGCATAAACAAAAAAAGGCCTTGTTTACAAAGAGCTTATATTGAAATACACATTTCACATACATTTCAAGTATTGAAATTAAAGCCTTATCTAACATAAAAAATACTTTAATTTTATTAAAAGTAATTTTGAACTTCGGTTTTTGTGTGAATTCTACTTGCTGTGTTGTTGTCAAATAATAATGAGGCAATTAAACGAATGAAATTTAGGTGTAATATTGTTTTGGGAGTTTAATTTTTAAGGCAATTACCCGAATTGGGTAATTTAGCATGGATTTTTGTTTGAAAAATGAAAGAAAAAAAAGGGGATTAAAAACTCAAGGAAAATAAGCTTAAAAGGAATTTTAGCGTGGGGTAATTAACCGGATTATACTGTTCTGACAAAATTTAACCCTTTTATGGCAAATTTTTAAAAAAAAAAATGCCATTTTTGGACCATTTTTGGAAGCGATTTAGCTCACGGGAGGGCCAAAATATTTTGGGAATCATCATAAAACATGTCAAAGTTAGTTTTGAAGGGGGTTCATCAACAACTTTTTTGAGTCGGTCTAATGTACATAGTATGAATGTTCACTTTTGAATTAATGTTTCATGCGCTTGGAATGAAGTGATTTTGATGGAAAGTTGTGCTTAATTTCCTTAACCTTTTAAGGTCGTCTGTGCCATTTTTAATAGATTTAAACTAGAGAAAGCGTTTCTTGTTAGTGCGATTTTATTCAAAGTACATACATATATTAAAACTAATACATTATTAGTATTCAAAATATGGGCTGCAGATATATGTATGTAAGTTCTTGCTTTAAACTCTTTCTTCACAAATCGTATTTACTAGAATTTTCTTTACATATTTTGGTATTTGACTTTGTAAATTTTCTTCAAAATATGAACATATGTATGTAAGTTTGTATGTATGTATGTAAAAACGACAAAATCTAATCTACAGACATATGGATTTGTTCTAGGTGCATAAACAAAAAAAGGCCTTGTTTACAAAGAGCTTATATTGAAATACACATTTCACATACATTTCAAGTATATAAAATTAAAGCCTTATCTAACATAAAAAATACTTTAATTTTATTAAAAGTAATTTTGAACTTCGGTTTTTGTGTGAATTCTACTTGCTGTGTTGTTGTCAAATAATAATGAGGCAATTAAACGAATGAAATTTAGGTGTAATATTGTTTTGGGAGTTTAATTTTTAAGGCAATTACCCGAATTGGGTAATTTAGCATGGATTTTTGTTTGAAAAATGAAAGAAAAAAAAGGGGATTAAAAACTCAAGGAAAATAAGCTTAAAAGGAATTTTAGCGTGGGGTAATTAACCGGATTATACTGTTCTGACAAAATTTAACCCTTTTATGGCAAATTTTTAAAAAAAAAAATGCCATTTTTGGACCATTTTTGGAAGCGATTTAGCTCACGGGAGGGCCAAAATATTTTGGGAATCATCATAAAACATGTCAAAGTTAGTTTTGAAGGGGGTTCATCAACAACTTTTTTGAGTCGGTCTAATGTACATAGTATGAATGTTCACTTTTGAATTAATGTTTCATGCGCTTGGAATGAAGTGATTTTGATGGAAAGTTGTGCTTAATTTCCTTAACCTTTTAAGGTCGTCTGTGCCATTTTTAATAGATTTAAACTAGAGAAAGCGTTTCTTGTTAGTGCGATTTTATTCAAAGTACATACATATATTAAAACTAATACATTATTAGTATTCAAAATATGGGCTGCAGATATATGTATGTAAGTTCTTGCTTTAAACTCTTTCTTCACAAATCGTATTTACTAGAATTTTCTTTACATATTTTGGTATTTGACTTTGTAAATTTTCTTCAAAATATGAACATATGTATGTAAGTTTGTATGTATGTATGTAAAAACGACAAAATCTAATCTACAGACATATGGATTTGTTCTAGGTGCATAAACAAAAAAAGGCCTTGTTTACAAAGAGCTTATATTGAAATACACATTTCACATACATTTCAAGTATATAAAATTAAAGCCTTATCTAACATAAAAAATACTTTAATTTTATTAAAAGTAATTTTGAACTTCGGTTTTTGTGTGAATTCTTTACTCTTCACCCCCTTAAACATCTTATTTCAAACGATCAATTATGGTCTGCGCATAATGTAATTAAAGTTCTAGACATATTTTTTTTCAAAATTTCCATTTAGACATTTTTTGATCAGATAAAAATTCTTATGCTATACAATTACATATATACGTATTTATATATGAATGTATGTATATACATAATCATTATATTATAATGCAAGATCGCTTATTGAAAACATGATTCTTTGTACTCATTTACCCAAAACTATAACTTCTCTTTGCAAAAGTTTTGAAAATAAATTTTTAAGAGTTAGTTTTACCTCTTAAAAATTGCTGTGAGTTGACTCTTTGATAAAAAAGAACTTGGTGTAGTTGTATCTCTTTCGATCGTTATCTCCCTCGCCTTTTCGAATTTTTATTTATTTACAATTGCGTGTACTCTGTCTACACATACACTCTTTCGTCATTATTTTACATATGTATTGGACTTTGAACTTTTTACGTGTAGTTTGAAAACGTGTTTTTCTGGTACAATTTTAGATGACTTTTTCTTATTTATGAGTTGTTTATGCCGGGTTTTTATTTATGTACTTACATAGTTATTCCTTCCTTTGCATTATTACATTTTATTAAGATGATTTTTCGTAAAAGTATAGAAAAAGTAATCATTTTAAATGAATTTTACCATTATGCGTGTGTACCTAAAACGTTCCACTTTGTCTTGTACAATTCTTTTTCGTCTGCATTAATATTTTGTCGATAGTTCAACAGAGAGAATGTTTTCATAAACGCCTATTGTATTATAGTAATACAAGGCAACATGTTCTTAAATGCAACCAAAAAAATTTCGACAATGGATTGTTCTTAAATGCAACTTTGAAGTTGTCACTGCGCAGAGAAAAGCAAATAAAGCAGTTAAAAATATTTGGATGCAAAACATATATGTACATACATACACAAACAACACAATGTGGATAAAAACGTAAGTACACAATGCATCAATACTGTATTAACACATTGTGAACACACGTTTAGGAAAACAACCAGACAGTCTGTATTTGGAGGTAGAAATGTCTGATGTATTCACAGAAAGTGGTATTAAATGAGCAACTTCTTAAGGCCTCGTTACTCATACGTTAATGTTGCAGAAATTGATTGGTAGTTACTAAAAATAAGTACATAAACGTGTTGAAAAGTTATAAAAGGAAACAAAAAATGGATGAAAATTTATATACATTATAAATTTAAGCTTTTGTTATTTTTGCGGCTTGTTCCTATGTATTTAAATATAAAAAAACGTGGTGTGCGTTTTATCAGTAAACGTAAACAAACAAAAAATCCTTTAACAGCTGATGCGTAAAAAAAAAACAAATTTTAATTTAATCAGGTTCATCCGCAACGCAAAATCATGTTTACGTAGGAGTAACTATTTATACATAAGCTTGGTAAGAAAAACGGAACAGCCGATGCGTTACGTATACGTTTACGTAAGATTAACGAAACTTTTCGTTATAAGAAAGTTTTTAATGCTAAAAAAGGCTTTAATTTTAATCCAGTGAAGGGCACTTTTGCAAATCCTATGTACGCGTGCATAGGAATAAAAATGCTGCTTGTGTGACATCGACACATGTACACTATAAACTTCTTCGTGTGGTCTGTGACAATGTACGTTCGGCTGTTGCTTTGTTGTCATTTCGTCAAAGTTATTTAAATCAGTTGCAGATAGCCACTATGTCACACAAATCTGATAAAAGTCACACAAATGTGATAGTATGTGTGTGCCCTTTACTGTTTTAATCCAATGTATATTTGAAAAGCTTACGACCTTACTTCAAATACTTATTAAAAGTTACCTTTATACTACCTTAGCTTTAATCTAATTTCAGCAACTGAGATACGACCATGATATAGGTACGTCCACCATAAAACACGGATACAACAAACACCAGATATAACGAAATCAACATTTCCTTAAGGAGCACTTGGTTCCGGCCCTATTGGATTTATTTTAATTGCACTATGCCACAAGAAAATTAACCTTAAAAATGAGATATTTTTTAAGCTATATTGGGGGGCGGCTGAAGACGAATAGGAATTCCTTGCTTTTCTGGAGTTATATTAAATATTTCCAAAAATCTCGAAAAAGGTTCATCTGAATTGTACAAAATTGAAACTGTTAAACAGGTATGTTTTTCCTTTTTGTGTGCTGATCGAATAAAAGTTCACTGAGTTACAAGCCTTTATATTTGAAAAAAATTGGGGAGACTGAAAATTTTGTTTTTTTTTTAATATTGAAAAAAAGAATTAAAAAAAATCATTTTTTCAAATCCTAATCCTAAATTTTGTACAATTCAGATGAACAATTCTTGAGATTTAAAAAAAAACTCAGCTGCAGAAAAACACGATTTCCAAATTTCTCGAAAACGCTTATTGTGAGAAATAAATGAGTGCCATATTCGTGCTCTGCCGCACCGATTCACCTTAGAAAACTTCTGATTTTTGAGGTTATGGCAAAAAGTTGAACATTTGTGAACCATTGGATCAAATTGGATCAAATGTTACCACAATATTCTTTACGGCTTTAGTCGTATTTTAATGAATTTTCAGAGTTGGCTTAGTATGGGGCCTACGGTATTAACGATATTTACGAAATTTGCAGGAGTGGTTTCTTTTCTTACGAAACAATGATATACAAACTTTACACCAATACCATTATTCGTTACGGTTTTAGGTGTACTGAAGTATATATAGACCAACCTTTACGAAATTTTTTGGAGAAGTTTCTAATCGTATGAAATGTCATAGTTTCATACAAAATTCTTTGCAGTAGCATTATTTGCTTGCCCATGGTTAATTATAGACCGATCTTCACGAAATTTTCCGGACTGCTTCAAATTGCTTCAATAGTATGATTCGTTACGGGTTTATGCGTACATTAATAGCATGATTCGTTGCAGGTTTAAGTCGTTCTAAAGTATTTTCCGAGAGAAAAATATATGCGGCCTATTGTAAATTGTGAACAGATCTTCACAAAATTAAATAGACAGCCGCAAAAAAGGACTTTATGCAAAATATAATTTTTTTTGGGTTTATAACTCTTTTTCTACTTAGCTGAGTGTGCTGGATTTCAATCCCGGATTGCTTAGGATAACTAAAAAGAATGACACCAATATTGTACTTTTCTGTTGAGACTGTTTTCAACAGACGGACACGGCTAAATCGACTTAGAGGCTCCTATTACGGTTTACAACTCAACTCAGTTGAGTTGTAATTTCTTTATTTTTGTATTATGGTTTACAACTTTGCTATATTTGCTATAACAGAAAAACATAACAAAAATTACAACTGATCACAACCAGTTGTCTTAATTACAACTCAACTGAGTTGAGTTGTAAACCGTAATAGGGGCCAGAGTTACTCAAGGACCCAGAAAATATGTACTTTATGGGGTCTTAGATGAATATTAAAAAAGTTTCACACGGAATGACAAACTTAGTATACCCTAATGCACCACTACCCTGCAAATAATGCGACTAGTCCATACACGCATATAAAGTGTAGCCCATAAGGGACTAGGACTAGTCCAAAAGTAACCCAAACTTATGGAAAACACATGGTATATTTAACATTACAATGTCCTAGGGCAGGACTATATAACCCAGCTTTGGATTACATAGGAGTAGTTTTAAAACTACTCTGTGGTATACATAAGAGGATTAGTTTTGAAGTCGTTTGAAAACGAAAACATGTCGTTAAAAAACGAAGACATGTCGTCTCACTACAAACACTTTTTATCAATGGCATGGTCCATGCTTGCATTACATTGGACCAGTCCATGGAGTAGTCCATTTTATCAAAATGGATCAGGTAGTTCAATATTATTAGCAGGATAATGGAGGTATAGGGTATACAAAAAATTATTTTTACAAATCACTTCTTTTATAACGAACTTTTATATATAGACGTGTTTTTAGCACTCGCTACCTTCGTGTTTTTTTCGTGCTAATCAGGGCTGTCAGACTTGGGGATTTCATGTGAGCAAAAAGGACAAAGAAAGTCATTTGGGGATTGGGAATTTTTTTGGGGATTTAAAAGAAGTTTCGGGGATTTTTGGGGATTTTACACTTTTTTATTATTTACGCTTATTTTTTTTTGTTTCGTGTATAAAATATGAAAGAAAGTAGCAAAACTTTTATCTTACTCTTATATAGTGTAAAGGGTCCAAATTATAGTCAACATTTTTTTTAAGGGTGTAAAAGGTACTTTATAAACTTATGTTATTTTTCTTGAGTGAGTGTTAAAAAAAAAAGAATTTAAAAATAGAATCTAAAACCGTTGACAACACATACAATTTTTGATTTTTTAAAGACAGTTTTGAAGCAAATATGTATGTCCTTCCCAAAAATAAGTAAAAATGAAAGCCAATATAATAAAGATTGGGAAAAAATGCTAGGCTGTTATATATATATGTCCTTTATTTATCTAAATCTAAATAGAATTACATTTCTGAACACCATAAATACTTAAATAAAGTTCAGTGTGAACATAGGGCGTCACTAAGCTTTTAGTTAGTAGTTGTGATGCATCGAAGTACTAAATAAATGACGGATACATGTATTTTTATTGTTGATTATAAGGATAGCTTAAACCGATTGAAAAACCTCAAATTGTTATAAATTGGCTCATTCGTCACTGGAATCGCATAAAAAGGATTTTAAAAACATGCCGAAACCACTCGCTACAAACAAAATAAAATAATTTTTTTGACTAAAAATTTTTATTTGGGGATTTTTGGGGATTTCTTATTAACATTTTTCTAACTATTTTTTAAAGTTTTGTTTTTAGGGGATTTGAGAATTTGGAGATTTTTGAGGATATTTTTTTACTTTTTTTGGGGACAACGAAAAAATAATATTTTAACCGAAGCTTTTCATAATGTATCTAAGCGCAATTTTAGGAGTTGAACCATATATTTCTCTATCATTATTTAGATAATACACAGGTTTGAAACTATTAATCAACAATAAAGGATAAAGATGAACCACATTTTGAACATAAAATGTTACCTTTTTTTCAGCAAATGCAGAAAGATATTAGCCAAATAAATAAGCTTAATTTTTTAATTAATTTTTTTAAAATTTTTTTTAATCCATTTTCTGCAGTCTTTTAAAGACATTTTTAAGCGTTAATTTCTAAAACAGATTCCAAACGAATTATTTGTTTTTTTTTTATTAAACAATTTTTCCCATAAACATTTTTCACAAAAAAATCCCGGGAATGGAAAAAGTCCGGCAAATTAAAATCTTTACTTCAAACACAAATTTGTATATATGTAGAAATCCGATGAAAAATCATGTATGACGTGTTTCACACTATCACAACATGTCGCACAGAAACATTTCACGAAACAGAAAATTAGGATGAGGGGTGTGGAGATGGTTGCGGGGTGATCAACGTAGCATAAAATGTAAAATCAGGCGTAGTGTCCATGGACAATATGACACTTGTAAAACTGTCATAATGTCCATCAGATTATTGTCGTAATGTCCACGGACACTCTGCAAAGTGTCATAACGTCCACAACATGTTTATAAACTCGAAAGCATAGCCGGCCTCGGCCGGGCGCAAAGATTTTCTTCTCTTTGTTATAACAAATACCGGCTTCGCTCACTTAAGCGTCTCTGCGTAGTCGGCCTTCGTTCAGAAACAAGGCAGATTTTAGCCCGGCCGAAGGCCGTCTGTGAAGAGAAGCTTTAGTAAGCGAAGCTGGTACTTGTTTCACCATAGAGGAGACAATTCTTGCGCTGAAAAGTGTTTTCGTTATGTATTAAATTTATACACCCAGAGAAAAAACAACAAAACTATTTTTAAAGAAAATTTTAACCATATTATGTTTAATTTCACCAAATTATTGTCACCGACTATCATATTATGGTTTAATTAGCTTTTTTAAAAATAGTAATGCCCACGGACAATTTGACATTTTCAAATGTGTCATAGTGTCCATGGACACTGTGTCACTGGACGTTATGACATGACACCGTGTCAAATAGTATCAAACAGGTAGTGCTATTTCACACTTCAGCCGTTTACATTACATTTGAGATTAATAAGTTAACAGTAAACGACAGCTGATTAATAAATAATAAACAACCAATTAATTTATATTTATATTTCTTTAAAGTTATCAGCATATTATTTTAAACTTATTAATAATGTAACTAGAAACATTAAGATTAATTAAATTATGTATTAAATTTTAATCATGTCAATTTTAAGTGATTAACAAATCCTTTCAATGTATGGATAATTGTTTTGATTTTAATGTGATAAGAGCTTAGTTGAGTTTATTAACTCTGCAAATGTGAGCATAACGTGCTATTATTTTTACACATGTGTTTGCATTATATACACAGAAAAAATGTTTGTCAAAAATTGTTCAATTAAAAAATTAATTGATGTACATTAATTTTTTCAGTTAATATTTTGTTTGCTGCAATTAATTTTTTTAATAAAAACACATAAATTTAAATTTTTGTGTATATGTCGTGTTTTTTTAATTTATAAAATTAATTTTTTAATTGACTAAATTTTAAATGACTAAATTTGTCTAAACAAATTATTTAATTAATGTCGATTTTCTATTTCTTCTGTGTAAAGTACTAGTTAAAAGTATGTGGCTCGCGAGTTAATTTAACTTTCTTGAACATACAATACGTCATTTTTTATTTTAATGGTGAATAATTCTTCCTTTTCATTCTTTTAGTGGGAAATGTGTATGTGTTTTCTTGTGAAATTTATTCTTCAAATAATATTATTAACGTGGACTGGCAAATATCTTCAGTTTTGCAAAATTTTAAAACATATTGAAGACATGGTATTTGCTCCTTTTTTATTTGTAGTTCTTTTCTTCAATTTCTATCCTAAGTATTTTACTTTTAAGTAATAAAGAGTAGTTGTTCAAGTAGCAATTAAAATAGCGCCATCATTACTGATTGCTACCCACATTCTTGCTTTTATTGCTACCTCTCTTGCTACTTATGTAAATGCAGAATATTAAAAACTCTATCACTCTTAATTTTTTTTTTGAGGCTACCTACCTGCTATTATTGCAAAGAAAATATTTTGTTTCATGCTAGTATTACACAGAAAAAATTCTCCCACATTTTTTACCAATTAAAGCATTAATCAAATATATAATCAGTTTTAATTACAATTTTAATCAAGTGAATTTAACGTTTAATCAAGTGAATTAAACGTTTAATTAATACTATTAACTGGTTTAATTTATACTATTAATTTGTTAACTGGTGCAAATTTAATTAATTTTTTAATTAATATCACAAATTTTTTAATTGAAATCAATTTTTACTTTTTTCTGTGTAGTGATTATATGGCTCAAAGTTCCTAAAATTGTTTAACTACTATTTAAAGTGAGTTTTTCACTTAAAAATTAAACTAGTATTACTAGTTAGATTAGGCGATTAAATAAAATAAGGACCCCATTGAATGTTTATAATTTAAAATAATTTGTAAGCGTTTAAGCTAGCAAATAAATTCAAATAATCGTCTACTCAAAAATGACTTCCAAAGATTAATTTTAATTAATTCGCTGATCTTTAAGTTAAAAACTGGCTTTTATGCCCGTTATTTCTACAAATGGATATCTAGCTGCGTATAGATATATATGGTGTAACGAATTTTTCATAATTTTAACACGTATGTCTTACCTACTGACTAAAACCGCTCTTTTAACTAAATTATGCAAAGGGTAAAATATGCACTAACAAATCGATGCCAAATTTCATAAAAAGCTCTAAAACAGATAAATAAATTGTTTCTGCTTTTATTGGCCGCACAACGAAAAACAAGGAATTGCATATTCACGGTTTCCCTGTTGATAACTCGTACAGCCGCACCAAAACAAAAGCGGCACGAGTTTGTTAGTTGTCAAAAATTAAAATGCCCATACAATCTGTATGAACGCTTTGCACACACGATTTTGACTGCGCGTTTAATAGTAAAGTTTGCCGCTATTGTTAATAAATAATGGAAATTTAGCTATTTTTGGTCGATATAACGGTTTTAAGAGAGTTAACACTACTGTTCGTGACATAACGTCGACCCTCTTGATTAGATATGGCATATCAGCGTTAAAGCAAGGCGGAAGAAATCGTCACACCTTCAGCTCTATAATACAAACATAAATAATATTTTCAATAACTCATTAATAAAACAAAAAAATCAAAACAACTCAAATATATACATAGATAGTTCCTTGATAACTCTAGTTCTGATAAATATATATTTCTATATAACAAAGTTTCTATTTTAAAAAAAACTTATCAATATCACCAATTTAAAATAAAATTTTGGTGTGTTTCGCAACTCAAAAATGTTTCAATAATTATAAAATTATTCAGCCCAATTATGAATAAAAATTCCCCGGGAGTTTTTTCCCTTTTCCCATTTTTATAATTCAATTAACATAGGAAAAATGGGAGAAGGGAAAAAACTCCCATTCATAATTGGGCTGATTATTGTACAACAGAATAGTTGATTACTCAAAATATTTAAAAGCATCGATTACTGAATACTTCCATTTATAAAATACTAGCTTTTACCCGTAAATTCGTTCACGTGAAAATTAAACCAAAATTTAAGAAAAAAAAATTAATCAGCTAAACATCAAGGACATCTGTTTTCAACAGAAGACGTAGCTTGCCATACAAATTGGTAAAAACTTTATTTTCAGAAGTGGTCCTGTTCACTGGCACGCTCGTTCGTGAGAGTTAACTCCGATTTAACGCAGATTCATTGAAAAAAGTAATCAAAAATTGTGCTGATCGAATGGACCATGTAATTCGTAGCCGAGGCGGACATATGCCGGAAATTAATTTCTACCAGATTATAATAAAAAAAATTATTGTTATTATCCGCAATATTAGCGTGTTTTTAAATACTTAATCAAAATTTTTGTTTACAGACTATGTATTTAAAATAAATTCATGTAACATAAAGTAGCTGTCTGTAAGGATTTATATCCATAAATTAAGGCCCGTTTCAACAACTAACCGATAGCTAAAGGTAGGATTTTATCGGCCGTATAAAAAGTGTTCCATTATTACAACTTTTTTTTAACCTAAAGTGAGCCATAAATTCAAGGAAGGTTCATCCTACATTCTAGGTTAAAATAAAGGTGTAACAATGGAACACTTTTTATACGGACGATAATATCCTACCTTTAGAAAATGGGCCTATGTCGTCGTCGTTAACGAATTTTTAACTGCATATTGTGAAGTGGGCGGCAACATTTCCTGTATTCACATTTGTACTTTTTTCCAGACAACCATGGCCATGGTTCAGCTCTAAACAAGGAAAACATTTTCACTAGGAAATAATTACAATAGAAAGACTTTTTGAAGGAAAAAATAAAATGAAAATGCTTTTGGAATATTGCTGGTCACTTAAACTTGTTTAAAAAGAAAACTGTCAAGCAAACCTTTTGGATTGCAATCGCTAAGAATTATATTTTTTGTAAAAATTATAACATATTTTTTAACACGATACGCGATTTAGTCATATGAAATTATATTTTTTAAATAAAATCATAAATAGTAAGGGTCATCTATATATATATAAATGAAAAATGTTTGTGTGTTTGTTTGTTGGCTTATAGACTCCTAAACTATTGAACCGATTTTCCTGAAATTTTTACAGTAACATCACGTGAGCCCTAAAAATAAAAAAGGCTACTTATTTTTTCGATAGGGGCAGGGGAACTGGTACCCCCATAGGATGCCAATATTAAATATCGCATTTTGTTGAACTTTTGGTAGTAGGATGTTCTGAGCCCCAAAATTTAAATAAAATAGCAGGAGGGGAAGCGGAACCCTCCATTGGACGCCAATGTTTAATATCGCATATCTTAAGAACTGTAATAGTTAGAATGTTCAAACCTTGTAGAAGTCACTCTTATGGTATACTACACTTTTGAAAATAAAATTAAAGCGGTTAGGCGCAGGGGGGGGGAAATACCTCACATAGGATGCATATATTAAATATCGCTCAACTGAAAAACTATTAAAGGGAAAGTCTTCAAACGTGATTAAAGCTACTATTATACTAAACTATAAATTTCAATATAAAAATAGATAGAAATATTAATAAGAGCCGCTGGACGCATTTTGTTGAACTTTTGGTAGTAGGATCTTCTGAGCACCAAAATTTAAATAAAGTAGCAGCGGGGGAAGTGGTACCCTCCATAGGACGCTAATGTTTAATATCGCATATCTTAAGAGCTGTTATAGTGAGAATGTTCAAACTTTGCAGAAGTCCCTCTTATGGTATACTACATAGGATGCCAATATTATGTATCGCATATCTTTACAGCCGCTGCACCCATTTTCTTTAACTTTTTGCAGTAGGATCTTCTAAGCTGCGAAATTTAAATAAGATAGCAGCAGGAGAAGTGGTACCCCCCATAGGACGCTAATGACGCAAAATATCGCATATCTTAAGAACTGTTATAGTAAACTACTTCATTGAAAATAATTTAGGATGCATATATTAAATATCGCGTAACTGAAGAACTATTATAGCTAGAGTCTTCAAGCGCGACGCAATAAGACATACAGAAATGCAGTAAAGTAAGTAAAGGAACTCTTAACAAGTTTCATACAAAAATAACATTTATAATATTAAAAATAACTGTAAAAAACGTTCAGTTTTTAAAGCTGCTACCTACGTTACCTGTTTATATATGCGTTTAATAAAGCACATTTTGTGTCAAAAATGTATTACTTCAAAGTGTAAACTCACCAAATAAAATTCATGTCCTCCGTTAGCGGTATGGTAAGCGAAACTCTTACATTTCTTCCTTACAAACCTGCTTCGTTTGAAGTTAAATTTTTTATTGGGTAAAAGAAAAAGCTTTTCTTTGTTTGTTCCCTATAGACTCCTAAACTACTGAACCTATTTTCCTAAAATGTTCACAGTAATTTTCTGATTACCCAGCGCTCAACATAGGCTATTAATATTTTTAATTTTCAAGTGGGTCCAATACAATGACAGTAAAGATTTCTATATATTTGGAGTACATACTATAACAGTGAAAGTATTCCAATTTTGTACAACATCTTTCAAAAAGTAGGTTCAATGGAAAATTAGGCATAGCACCTTGAAATTTCTGTATATCTGTAAAACGGTTACTGTAAAAGCATTTAAACTTAGTACAAGATGCTTTGTTATCAGTACACGAGATTTGTTTTAAAAAAAATAAACAAATTTTATTTCGAGTGGGGTAACAAAGCGAACCGGGTTGAGCTAGTGTACAAAAAATACTGTGTAACGTTACGTCCAGAAAGGAGAAAAATTAAAAAATATATTTGGTAAAAAAATACGCACATATATCTGAAGTTAACTTAAAGAAGATATATACTTTTCCAAATGTCTAAGGTCTATTTTTTCTAAATACGTAAATAAATTTTAAATCAGTAAAGCTACGGTCACACTTATTAAATATTTGATCAAATAAGCGTAACCCCTTCTTTTGTTAATAGTTAGCGAGCTTTAAAATGGTCTTAGTATTACAAAATAAACTAATTATACTACTACACATAGCAAAAAACAGTTTTTTGTAAGATGTGGTATTTTAATCAAAATATATATTGATATTAAGCGAAATGATTTTTTAGTTTGGTTGTTGGTCCCGTTTTTTCGTCAAATATTTGATAAGTCTGACCGTAGCTTAAGTATTCAACTAAGTTACAAGCTGATTAGTGCATACGTGTGTGAAACCCCGCGTTTTTTATGGTAAACACAACAAAACAATTTTTAAATAAACAAAATACATATCGCACTTAATCAACAAGAGGGTATTAACTTCAAATTTAAAAATTTTGAGTAGAGGCAAAAACAATTTTTAATTTTACATTAAAGGCATACGAAAAATAATTTTTTTACCAACTTTTTTATTACCAAAAAGGAGAAAAAATGCCATAATATTTTTACAGCGGGTAGATATGAATACTACGTGCCGAAAAAATAGCCAACAAAAAATTTTAACAAAAGCAAAACATGTATACAATACTCACACAGGCTATTCGCGCTGTAGTCGTGCAAATTGCCAAGCAACAACAACAATACTAGTGATAAGCGTTGCTTGTTTGCTTCATCAATAAAAGAAACACTAAAGAACATTTAAATTTATTGTATGTCTACAGAATCACAGCATTTGTTCTGTTTTGTAACGAAAAACAGAACACTACAAAATGTTTGTTACTTTCGTGAAAATAGTTTTTACCTGTATTCAGGGTTGTGGACTAATACACAAACACTTAAAAATATATATTGTTTCTAAGTATGTAGACCGTACGCTTATTAATGTTCGGTTTATTTTCGAACACTAGTGCGAAGATCACAAACATATAAACTTTTTTAAGGTATTTCCATATTTAAAACATACAGAGCAATAAAGTACACTATATAATGTTTATTTTCGAACTCTGGATTTAATTTTTTTATTATTTCGTCCTTTATACATTAAATTTAAATTTGTATATGGGATAAAGTTCATTTTTCTAGCTAGTTTTGTTTTATTTTTACACATACGTTCTTAAATCAAACCGAAGCGGTGTCAATATTTCGGTAAGTACGATTCCCCTAAATCAAGTAAAGAATGCGGAACATTTAAGCGCACCGAACTTATAATAATCCGAAAACGGCATTCACTAAAGTAAAAGTGCGATAAAAATTCAAGAACTTCTAAGTTGGTTAATCCCGAATTTGAGCTTGAAATAATCCGAAAGTGAGTTTGGTTTGATTTTAAGCTAAACACTTCCCCAGCGAAACAGAGAGAGAGAAAGAATTTTATTATTTACTTATCCATCACATATGTATTTGTTTTACTTTTGTTGTATTCAGTGTTGCCACTTTGTGGGTAATTACCCGAATTTGGTATAATTTTTACTGTCCTGGGTAGAGCGTGGGTAATTGCTTTTAGGTGTAATTCAGGTGTAATTTGACATGCTTACTTCAGATACCAAAATAAAATCAAGATTCGATATCAGTGATGACAATTATTTCTTTTTAAATATTGTGGATAACAAATGCACAGTCTTCTGCACCAAAGTCTCGGTGTCTTTTAAAGAAAAGTCTTCAATCATTTAATATATATTTTCAAAAGTTCGATAATGAAGGTCGCAGGATGACTCATAGATTTGGATAAAGATGACTATCATAGCGATTTATAACCTAAAGTCTATTGAAAAAAGTTATTTAAACTAAAAACTAGCCTGGGGTAGAAATGTTTCAAATATTCCAACATATAATTAATTTTATTTTTATCTGGAAACTTTCAAATGCTTTAGTTTTAAGAATATCTAACGCCTTTAACAGTTGTAAAACTGAATTACGAAAGGGACAGTTGTATAAATCCCTGCAGGCATTTTTTTACTAAATAAGGTATAAACGGTATTTTTTTAAAACCATGAAACTTAAAATGAGAGACAATCGTAGATTAATATACGGCATTACCAATTGAAATTAATTTCAAACAAATTGGCACCGCGTCTGTCCTTGACGATATGCATTGCAGACGTCCAATTTTGTTCCTCTTCGAGCATTAATGGCTGCATGTCACGAATAAAATGAACAATGTTGACATCCAAGACGTCAATTGTGGCTGGCTTATCAGCACAAACCAATGACTTCACAGTCCTATGGGAAAAAATCAAGAGGTGTCACATCGCACGGCCTCGAAGTCTAATTGAAAGTTTATTTTCTCTAAATCAACCCATCGCCTTCATTTGTGAAAAATAAGTTGCGTCATTTAAATCATGAAGTCGCCTTAAGTTGCGAAAATCGATGGCTGATTTCCAAAGTCAATGTGAATAACTTCGGGGCGTTGTTAAGGCATGAATCTATTCATGATGATGTGCCTGAGCAAAAATTAAGAGCAGTATGACAGTTCGTTTGACAGCTAACATTTCGTAAGCTCTATCGGACTTAAAAAAACACCCATTATAAAGAAATGACAATGAGCATTTTAAACCTTCCCTATTTATATGCAACCAAACTCATTATTTTAGGAGTTTTATTTTATGTTTAATTAATTGTTTTTAAACTTTAAATGTTTGACTAATATTGATCTTTTTTCAATGAGTTTGTTGTGTTTTTGCTTCTTTGTAATCAGGTTTAATTTCATTTAATTCGGGTAATTTTGCTTTATCTCAAGTGTAATTTTGAATTTGGCTGGTGGTAACACTGGTTGTTTTGCTCCTTTTGTTAACAGAAAACCCCTCAATTGTAAAACACTAGCAGCATGCCCGATATGGTTATCGTAATCATTCTACTTTGATAATTTCATGTATTTAACAAAATAATTTAAACAAATAGAATTTGGGAATTTATGCTTTTTATTTCATGAAAAAACATGAAAATATTATATATTTTTCTTCTTGTAGTGTTGTTGTTTTTTTACCTATTTGTTTAGTGTTGTTGTTTCTACAACAAACTTTTAAAAACACACGCGTATGTACGCATATAGAATGCAATGCTACATTATTAAGTACGACTCATACTCAAAGTAAATGAAAAAAACTTTAATTTAGTACAAGTTTTTCTTTCTGTGTATGTATTTTAAAACTATGTATATATATTTACTATATATAGTTATGAACTTGAATATACAAAAATACAAACATAAATACAGTACATATGTGTTTGTATTATAATTAAACATAAACAAAAATTTATATATATAATTTTTAATATATTGTAGGTATTCGCAATCGCATCCGCAAAAACTTATTTTGATTACTTGCATTCGCATTCGCTTAACTTATATTCGCCGCGCCCCTAATATATATCTATCACAAGTTCTGCGGGCAGTGAAACTTAATACATTATTATGATTAAATGGAATGCAATTTATTTTTATAACTAATAACACGGTACAACAAGGAAAAAATAACAGGGTTCTGACAATCAATTCTGATAGAAGAAAAAAAAAATTGTGTCAGCTTTTTTTAATTTTCCCTTTCAGCCTGTTCTTGCAGCATATCGGTATAAACGTATTTTTATTGTCTCTTGAGTTTAGCCTTTTTTTCTGTTTGTGTTAAATTTTTGGGCTTTTGTGTGTTCTGAAATACATACAAGTAAAATTGAATGGTCAACATTTTTGTAGAACATTTCAACCCCGCCCTCGCCCTTAGAGGTTTTTTACGATTTGTTAGAATAGGACCAAAAATTACTGTTATTAAAGGGAGTTAGAGGGTTAATATGTTCCACAAAAATATATGCCGTTACATTTTCTACAAAGTTGTTGAACAAACCTTATACCTTAGATGTAAAGAGCACATTGTTTCATACTGATATGCTGCAAGAACAGGCCGAATAGGTCAAATTTTTAACCCCATTAAAATAAAATTCCGATGTGATCTTTAAAAACGCCGCCACAGGTATATTTTTTTTCTCTATTAGAATTCATTGCCAGATCCCCATTATTTTGAAAAAAGTCCGAAATTGTTGTACAGTGTAATTTAAACATTGAAAAAAAAAAATATTTTAAACACATAAATAAACAATTAAAAGTCAAATATTTTGATAACCTAAATGATTGTACTGGAATTAAAAAATGAAAGAACAAACAAATGCTATACATTTTTTTAAACGAAATAAATGCAGTTTTTTTGTTAACAAATATTTTTGCAAAGTATACTTTGGTTATTGTTCTTTTTAAGGTGTCTTATCAAAATAATTTACCCCCGTGTTGGAATTAAAATTTGAAAGGAAATATTAAAAAAAAAAAAAAAATAAAGAATACAAAGGTCAAGGTTTTAACAAAACCACAATCGCCATTTAATACAAAACAAGCCAAGAAGAAGAAGATATTTAAGAAATAGCTTATTAAAATTCTTTAATAAGTATAAATATTGCAATAATGATATTGAAAAGCAATCACAAATTATAGATTAAAAACAAAAGAAAATACGAAAGAAAGTTTTTACAAACATTTCAATTGCGTTCTTTGACGATGCTGCTGTTTTAAATTAGACAAAAAAATAAGCTGCACAAGCGGAAAGAAAAAAGGTAACAATTTCAAAACAAATTACATATCGTCAGCTCATTATTGGTTTGACCTACCGACCATTTTTAAAAATTTAAAATTGAGTTAAGTATGTGGTATATATATTTTAGATACGCCCTTTCTGGATCCTAAACCGGTTTCACTAAATTTTTTATGGTTTCTGAGATAATAAGCATTAATTTTGCTTCATATAAACTATTTTAAAGTTCATTAAGTATTGGTTTGCACTTCACGCCATTTTTTGGCAAATGCAGAAAATCCTTCATATAAAAACGTACGAAATTAATTTAACTCTTGCTTTGCTTCATTGCCGTAAGAAAAAAAAGTAGTTAAAGCGAAATCAAAACAAAATGACAACAAGAAAATAAATTTCACTCATGCTTAGCTTCATTGCCGTAAGAAAAAAGTAGTTTAAGCAAAAGCAAAATAAAATGTCAACAAATCAAAACACAGCAGTAAGTATACGTATGCAGCACAAAAAGCTACTTTTTAAAAATAAATTTAGAAAAGTGGCGTGTGCGGCACAAAACAATAATTTTCACTTCCAATAAAATGCTATAAACTTCTATGTTTGTTAATGAATGTTCAAAAAAACATATGCCAGAAGCTGTAGTGAATAGGTATACAAAAATATTCTATCGGGTATATTTTCAGAAAACTTCAAAACTTCTTCACTACCACTTTTTGGCATATGCGCCAAACAAAATGCGCTGTCGATATATTGGTACGATGAACACCCGTTCTTTATAACAAAGAATAAAAATCTTTAATTGTTCTCTATTTAAAAAATGTTCTGTGTTTGTACTGTATTTATTAAAATAACTTTAACAAAAATACATTCCTAATTTATCTGACATTTCTTATTACTAAAAAGGTTTTACAGTTTTTCTTTCTTTCTCTAAAATCTCAGATAATTATCTGGAAAATGTTTAAAAGATTTTAAAACTAATTAATTAAAAAAAGAACTTCAGGCCTAAAATTGTGAGATTTTCGGTTTTTATTGAACATTCAAATATTTTGTTCTAAGATAGTTATTATTCTTTTTTGATTTTCGATAAATATCTTCTCGATTATTTTCTAACTTTAAGTTCATGACGTTTTTTATTCGCTTGAAATCGTAAATATTTAAGACAAGAAATCAGATTCCATTTTCAAAATATTCCAACAATAATATAAGTTATAAAACGGGCTAAAACTGAAGAATATACTCGTGGTTGCCACATTACGGCAAAGATCCATATTATCCTGACTTTATTTATTCTGTCTCCATGTCGCAAGTTACTTAATAGTTTAAGAAAATTTCACAAAAATGACTTAAGTCAATTACAAAATCCACAAAAATGTTTTGAATATAATTTAGATATGAAAATTGCAATAAATATATTGGATTAATATAAATAGTATAAACGATATACTTCGACCATTTTTTTATGTGTGGTTTTTCTTCCTGGGCCAATTTTTGTATAATATCAAATTGTTGTGTACTGTATCTTGGTTTCAAATATATGGTCTCCATAGATATGGGTCATATTCTTAAATTTTCCCGACAGAGTGGTCGATTTACGAGAAGATTTATGGAGAATTCAAAGTCGATTTTAGGCTCGGCAAAATACCAGTACGTTCAGATTTTTCTTAAGTTTTGATAAACTCATGCCCACTGAATTATCCTTCTAAAATGTCACCTCTTTTCATTCTTTTAGAATTTCTATTTAAAAGTCATATTGCAGAGTAAAACCAAAAACCTAAGTCAAAATTAAACTTTTCCTATTTCCTTTTATATGCCCCATTACGTTCCTTAATATTGTAGTTGAGCTCTCAAGTTGCCGGAAGCAATAAAAATATTTGAAATACAAATACGTATCTTGTATTTTAAATACCTGTCGCTCAAGTATTTTTTATTTCAAATACTTTTGGTCACAAAATACATTTACTATTAATAAATAAAAAATAAGTTGTCTTAATTATAATATTCTTTGGCCACTACGGACATGAATAATTTCCAAAAAAAAATCTCGTATTAGAATGATTCTCTATTAAGTAAGTCTACTTTTTTATGGAATATTTTCAGAAGGTCTTGGACACAAGTTGTAATGTCCATGTAGCGAAAAATTAAACTATATTTTGATAAGTGAGGTAAGAACAACTATTTCTCAGCTTTAGAACTGGAATATTAAAACCCTAATTGTGTAAAACGCACGGCAACGTCAAAAATTACGTTGAAAGCAAAAACAAAATCAAAAATATTTATAATTTTGTTGTTGCTTTCTACAGATTTTTTAAATTTAAAACGCTGCATATCTTGTGGCGTTAAAAATTTAAAAATGCGGCGCCCAAGTTGGGAGAAACAAAAAGCCCAAAAGTGGTACATATTACAACATAATGCCTTATAGTTAGCTAAAAGTTTCCGGAGAATATTTTCATAATCATATAATCGGTAAGTTCGGAGAAAATTTGCGGTTATTTTTGATAAATGCAGGACTGTGGAGTCGTCAAGAAATAGTTCTAACTCTTACTCTGATTTCATCCGCGGAAATTTTTTAAGTTAGACTCCGACTCCTACTTTTACCTTGATTCTCAATGTATATGAGACTGGTCTTTTATTGACTTTAAACTCTTTTTTTAAAGTCAATGGTTAAGCCGGCGATACACTATCCTTTTTAGTCGAACGATTTGTCAAAAAATCGTGTGTGCTCATAAAGTAGGATAGCGTGGCTTAAAAATGAATTGAGTGACAGATTTTTTTGACAAGTCTGTCCGACTTGCAAAAGTTTATGAAAATTTTCTTAAAATGATAGTTTATATGCGATCAGAGTTGCATTTTCTTGTAACGTAGCTGAGACATTTGAGGTGGCATCATTTTTGTGGGATAGTGTGGCATTGACAGCAGATTTTGAAGACATTTTTTATGTCGGATAGAATCCCATCAGATTTTCGTGTAAATGAATCGTAGGATTGTGTAGGGTAGTGAATCCCGGCCTTTAAATATAGCAAGAAAATTATTCTGTAAAAATTTCAAATCACGTGCCGCATTGATCTTCAATATGAGTAGGTGAGAAAATGCAAAAAACAAATAGCGCCCGAATAAATAAACCAAATTAGTTGAACTATTTTGATAATGAAGTGTTATGCCATTCTTGAATTTTCGAAAGAAAGGAGTTTTGCTACAGTCCATATGGGATCGAACTAGTTTTGCAACACCCTATAGCCCACCAGGAAAATTAATCATTGAACTTTAGTATATTTTAAAATGTATATTAATTTATTAAAATTATGCAAACAGTGCTAAAAATGAGGGAAGAGATAAACTACACCAATTCATATCTTTTTCAATATACGTTTTTATACTGTTGGAATCTGAATTTTTCCTCTATCTGTGGGTGGATTCATTTCTTGTTCATTTCTTTTGAGTTTTTCGAAAGTGAGCGTGTTTTCAACAGACGGTCAGACGGACATGGCTAAATCGACTTAGAATTACTCAAGGAGCCAGGATATATATACTTTATGGGGTTTGAGATGAATAATAAACAAGTTTCACACGGAAACTTAGTATACGCTCTTCACAACTAATTGTGGTGGAGGGTATACAAAGAGGTTTCCGCAATCTGTTACCAACACCGTTAAATCAGTGGCTTAATGCTAAAAGGGCCAATGTCAAAATATTAACTTTCGAGAAAATAGAAATTAAAGTTTTTTATAGAAGAGTTCTTAGTGAAATTGGCTAGCAAAGCCTTTATAAAGCTGTTCTGGGTTAAATTAGAACTTGACACCTTATGCAACGATTAACTCAAAATAACAAAATATTGGCATTGTTCCTTTTAGCACCAAGCCACAGAAATATTTTTAAAACACTGTTGAACATATTTTGTAAAAAAATAAAAAAGAAAAAATGAAAAAATTTCCGATCTAAAACTGTTATTCAATTTTATATCTGAAAAAGACAAAAATTACTACCTAAGTCAAATAAATTATGAAGTTAGTTCTGTTATAATAACTTTATCAAATGTATCTTATAATAACTTATGAATTGTTTTATTTAATTTTTTTTTTCAAATGAATATACTGTTTTTTTATAAATAATTTAAGAAGACATATATTGCTTTGTTAATGCCATATTGCTCCACGTGTATGTATTTGCAAGGAAATATGACTAAAGTGGCGTATAGAGCAAACAGGAATTTTATTACCGTTAGAAAATATACCGCTGTAGATGCGATCTGGAGATAAAAAGCATCTATTCAAAATTATCTTTTTAATACGAATATGTGGTCTAAAAATCAAAAAATCCTATCGAGTAGTTTTTTCAGAAAAAATGTCTCAACCTTCAAAATCGATTATCTCAAAATTAATTTTTTGCACGTAGAGCACTTAAACTTTCGGACGACAAAATGTTAAATGATGAAAGATTACAAAAACTAACTGATCTAAAAAAAGCATGAAAACTTTTCTAATAATTTTCAAAATAAAAAAATTTTAAGAGATTCAGCCTTAAAAATTTTGAAGTCAGAAAACTTTACTTTACATTGAGTAGGTGAGTTTTAAAAATTAAAAATTTGAGATACATAACACTTGATCCAGCAAAATTGGTTTAGTAGGATCAGAGCTATGAATCAAAATGTGGAACCACCACCTTAAGAATTGATAACTTTGATACAAAAACTAACTTAAATGATGGCACAATGCACGGAATGATATAAGATTTTGCAAAAATTCGTTTTATTCGACTGCAAATCACGATCGTGAAGATCGGTGTATAATTTATCCTAGGCTCCATATAAACCCTACTCCCGGAAAATCGTTTAGTATGCCTAAAACCGTAATTAATAATGCTATCATAACAAAACGTCACAAGTTTATAGGACTAGAAATGACACTGTGAAATTTCGTGATGATCGGTTAATAATTTACTATAGGCCCCATATAAAGTCCACTCTGGTAAATTAATTAAATACGCCTAAAACCGAAGCAGAT
This sequence comes from Pollenia griseotomentosa, assembly GCA_963931875.1. Lineage (NCBI taxonomy): Eukaryota > Metazoa > Arthropoda > Insecta > Diptera > Polleniidae > Pollenia > Pollenia griseotomentosa. The sequence continues at coordinate 90,495,006 of OZ007563.1, forward strand.
TTATTTATTGTGGTAAAATTTCTTCCAACTTTCATATGGCCTGAAAACATGTTATTAATTTTGTGATATACGGTCCATAATTTACCTTAGATCCCATAGTTAAAAAAAGCATAAAACTTTCTGACTGTCGGTCAATAATATAATAAAGGTCTAAGCCGCCACCAATTTTAATGCTGACGTCTGTTTTTATAAAGATAAAATAATAATAAAAAAAGATATCATAAAGATATTGCTCCTGAAATATTTGAACTGTCGGTGGAGGGTATCGAAGATTTTGCACAGCCGAATATAGCACTCTAACTTTTTTTTTAAGAGTAAGAGAAAATATATTCTTAATTATTCTTTTTTAGAGAAAATATACTGAAAAATATTTGCATTAAACAATACTAGCTCCACGTAGAGCAAAATGTCCATCCGCAATCAATTTCCAAGTTTTGTATTGAAATTTTGCTCTATACGCCACTAAATGGCATATAGTGCAAAATTTCAGAAAACATTTTTGTTTTGAAGGATATAGAGCAAAATGGACACGATTTATCTCAGCCACCAGACGAGATAGCCGAAAACGGATTGTAGATTTGAAAAATTTGGTGTCGAAACCCTAAGGTGGCATCCTTAACTCAAAATCGTCAATAAAGAAAGAGCCGTATGAACTCAGACTAACAATTTTTAAATCTTCACAAATTTGGTCAATTCGGTAAGAAGCCCAACGCATGTAATTCATTTCCTTCGTTATGTTGTAAAAGTTATTTTACCACAAATATAGCAGAATTTGTAAGGATTATTTTTACACTTCTTTGACATTGTTTAGGAATCACTTCACTCAGCAAACACAGTAGCATTTCTAAAAACAACATTCAAAGGTAAAAATAGTAATGAATAAAAAATTAATATTGAATTTTGCTAATAATAGCTGTAACACTTTAACTAGTCAAGGTTTAAATAAAATATACAGGGTAGGAAATAGGGGCATTTCAATTTAGTTTGCTATCAAATCCATACATGTATTCCACAGATAATTACCTCGGAAAATGCCAATACTTTTGGGTCATTTTACTGGGTAAGCATTTAAACGAATACGTTTAACTACCTCAACCTACTTCTGTGAAGGAATTTCGTATTATGGTAATAACTTTGATGTATGAAAAAAATTTAATTCATATAGTCGCCTTAGAGTGCAAATCTGCTAACTGACTTTTAGCAAATTTTACAGGGCAGACACAAAACTTCTGTTTTATATTTTTAGCTTAAATTTAAGTAAATGTTTCTCTAGCTCGATGCAATGTCTCTTTATTTATGTATAACGGTATCAAAATGTCATATACTGTTAAAAATGGATTTAGCAAGTTTACACTCTAAGCCGACGATATGGAACATAATAATTTGTACACGTATCCGATAAATCTAAATGAGATGGCTTTAAAGGGCGGCGAATATTCGGATTCGCGTATTTTTGCTATTTGCATTCGCACTCACATTCGCTAAAATGTATGCGAATATTAAAAGCAAATATCTAATGAATGAAATTTCTACATAGAAATAAATTTTGTACCTAGAGAAAAACAATCCCACCTTCTAAACTAAGAGAAATAAAATCATAGAATTTCGAATTTTTAAAAAAATTTAATAAAAACTTTTAAGTATGTATATGGAAGGATTTATTTAAAAAGAAATTTTTTTATATTTTTGTTCAGGGGAACTGAAGTTAATATCTTTTAAAATTCTACAGATCGTTCTCTTTTGTTTGGTAAGGAGTTTGCTTAAAAATAATATATACTTATGTATTAATATTAAAAAAAAATTATTTTAATTAAATAAATATTCTTGAAAAATGTTAAGTCCTAAAAAGAGGAAAAAGATTTGTCTGTAGATTAAAGGATATATACTGGCGTTTCTGCCAAAAATAAAAATTAAAATTTGTCACAGTGTTATTTTTGAAATTAAATTCTATATGTATGTATAGCATGTAAATATTTATTTTGGGAGTTTTTCTTGTTGTAAATTAATCATTTAATTATAAATGTAAATAAATGCTTTTAATATAATACTTACAAAATGTTAACCAAATAAAAATATGATCGCCTGTTGTAAAAAACAATACATGTTTAAAGTAAGGAAAAGTTCTTTTGGTTGTAGGGAAAAAAGGGATTTTTTCTAGACACGTAGGGAATTTTTTTATACCATATTTTGTTTTTGGGGCTTTTTTTTTAAAAAAAATTTAATGCTCATAAAACATTTTTTTAAATCATATTTTCGGTTTCCCGCTTATTACTAAACTTGGTTGCATTAATTGCTGTGTTGTTGTCAAATAGTACTGAGGCAATTAAACGAATAATTTTTATGTGACATTTTGTTTTGGGAGTTTAACTTTTAAGGCAATTACCTGAATTGGGTAATTAAGCGTATGGCAATTAAACGTGGATTTTTGTTGGAAAATGAAAGAAGAAGCGTGAAAACCATTTAAGAGTGGGGTAATTGAGCGGGTTATACTGTATTTCTATTTTAGTATTTGTTAGAAGTTTCTTTTGACACATTACCTGTCGATTTATATGTCCCAATTTTATTTTTTAGAATTTCCCAGAGGGTATATTTAAAAGAATCTTACAATAAGTTTTATCATAAAAGCTTATTGCAAAATGTTCTATGACATGCTATTTGGAAGGAAGATATCGATATTTTTTATAGAGAGGTAAGTTAGGTGTTTCGAAATACGTACGCTCTTTTTTTGTTACAAAATGTTGTTGACCACTGTAGTCCTCATTAATAATTATATCTTTTATTATTTTACCTCCCGCTGTGAGAATCAACATATGAAAGCAAAAAACTTAAGAACAGTTCCTATTAAAAATAATATGTACGTACTTATGTATATAGTGCTTCAATTATTTTTTCCAGCAAAATGTTTGTGCAATTTTCTGTATATTGTAAATAACTACTACATATTTGCCATCTTAAGTTTTGAGGTTTTTAGTCAATAAATGCGGGTTGCTAAGTTCGCTGAGAATTAGTTAAATGAAATTATTTGAGCGAAGGTTTTTTGCAAAAGAATTAAGCACATGTCTAAATCGGAAGAAAATTCAAATTCATCATCTTTAAATTTATTATCAACCGATAATCCAGTATTTAGTTGTTATTGTTTTTGGACCAGCATTTTAATTATAAAAATGTTAATGATGTCGCTGTTGACGGCAATGAGACGGTTTAGGAAAAAGGTAATAAATTTTCGAACAATTTTTTTAAATGAAATTGAAGAGCATTTTTAACATAATTTCCAAATTGATTATCTAATGAAAAAAAAATTATCATTTTTAAAACTTTAAATAATAAAAAAAATAGTAAAAGAGTTAAAATTTACACGCAGAAAAAAATAGGGTCGATGCATGCTTATGAAAACTAAAAGAGGTTTGTTTCTTTACTCTCGTTTGGGATCCCATCCTTATCCCATTGTGCGACTTTAGTTGCAATTTGCAACCTTTTTGACGCTCTGACACTTTTTGTGCGACTTTTTCAAAATCGTCTAATTTTGCAACTTTTTCCAACTTTTTGCGACTTTTTGGCCCTTTTTGTAAGTGAAATACTTTTTTTACACTGCAAAATTTCACATATTTTTTTCCTTTAAAATATCAATTTTGTTTTAAACATTTCCCGGAATATGTAAACTCATTCGATTGATCAGGTGATTATTTCGTATCCAGATAATTTTAACTATTGTATTGTATATGCCTTGTTTTATATCGTGCTCATTGAATTTCCATGCCAATCTAGGATAATCGGCATTATTATTTAAAGCGTTTTAAGACCAACTCTACCGCACAACAGTGCGTGTGCTGACAATTTTTTAGGCAAATTTAGATAGAACAGTCTACCTTCTGTCATTGTTGATCTGAGCCTTGATTTTATTCGACCAAGGGTAGAAAATGACTTCTCGCTCGTAGCATTATTGATGAGCATTGAAACGAAAATTTGAAATATTTTTCTTAGATTTGGGTAGATATCTTCATCACAGTTTATTAAAGCATCTACAACGTTATCTGATAGATTTTCAGATATTTTCCATGTTTGTTGCCAATGCAACAGTTCAGGCTCAAGTTTAGATGTTAGTAGGTGCTTATCTCATTTATCAAACATAATAAGGCTCATCAGCTAGTTGTGGTTTTAAAAGTTTTGTATCTGTATATGACTTGATTACACTTTGAAGGCCCAACCATAATATGCATAGCCTTACTTAACCTACTGTCAAAAATTAACAAAAAGTCTCTCAAATGTATTTAAAAAAACAAAAACAAAATAAAAAAACATTTGATTCCGTACGGAATGTGCGATTAGATTCGCACCTTGCTTAAGCAAATGACAGTTTCATTAAACTTAGCAAAAAGTTTCCTTAAGTTCAATATGGTTTGCCTCATACAATTTACATGTATTCGCACATTTGATTAAGCCAACTTAAGCACATTATGGTTGGGCCTTGAGGTAGAAGTTTAAATATGTTAGGGTGTTTTGAGATCTTCTAAAAGAAATTCAATAAGAGGAATGTAACCTACAACTCGGTAGTAATCTTCAAAATTTTGGATGCGATTATTTCGTTCAAATCTTGTCTTTTCGATTGGAACCTCGATTTGAACGCAAATAACTAGAACTTTTTCAAAAATCGCTTAAAATTGTTTTTCGGCTTTATTTCTTTTTTCTTCAAGGCACATGATTAATGTTTTGATAAGGCTTGATCCTTTTTGAAGATCTATATCGTGCTTTTGTTAAATGATATTAAGCGGCTGTGTTACAATAAGTATCACACTTAGTATGTATATTTCGCAAATAAATTCAAAAGTACTAAGTAAGTTCCTTAATATAAGGCTTTTGATGAAGTATCTCTACCTTTCCATTCAAATATTTTTTCCAAAGCTTTTACTATATGATGTACACTTGTTGCAAAGTGTAAAATTGAGTCGTGACGGTCCACCCATCTTGTCTCGCATAATGTAGAGAGTTTGGCTCCCAAATACTTTGCTAAAACTGCCTTTCGCTTGGGATGATTATATTTAAAAAAATTTGTCGTTTCTTTAACAAATAATACAACTTTTTGTATTAATGGCACTTTATTGCTTGCAGAAATTGAGTTGTTTGATTTATGGGAATAGCAAGGCGTTTGTTTCACATTTGTCGCGGTTTCCAGAATTTTATAACAGCTCAATTTTCTGCTGACATCAGAGGACACCCATCTGTTCCAACTCCTACACAATTTTTTAAGTCAAGACCAAAATTTGTCAAAGCTTTAAGAACTATTGATCATATTACCTTCGCATCAGTTGACACATCAACGGCATTATCAATATCCTTTATAGCCTCTTCAAATGCGTTTACAACAAAGCCAATAAATTCATCCCTAACAACTTTTTGTTGTATGTTGAAATATCTTAAAGATAAGGAAATCTGGCTTTTCCCCAAAAAATCCGTGTTTTCGTCAAAAATTATCAATTAGAATTTTAATTCATATATATTTCAAAATTTCAAATTCAAAGACGACTATGATGAAAATGTTATACGAAAAACGGCTGTATTCAAATTACACTGTGCTAGTTTCAAAATTAGACAAGCCGGGCACATGGCGTTTTAGCATAATTCGGGTACGCTGAATCCAATGGTGCCCACCTTTTTTAGGTTAGCTCTTGTTTTCGAGATATACCGTTATTTCGAAAATGGATGAGGCTGTACAACATATATTCGCGTAACTCAAAAACGGTTTAATTTATTGAAATTACAAAAAAAAACCGAAATTCCGCAATAAAATTTTCTTTAAGAAAAGTAAAATTTTTTTTTTATTAAAATTTTGAAATTTTTGTTTTTTAAAAATTCATAAAAAATTGGAAAATGCAGCTAGGCTTCTAATTTTTTGCAGACATATAAAAAACGAAGCTGCAAACAAGCCATAAATGATTAAAATCTGTTACCAACTTTTGATTTTATTCACAAAAGTCGAAAAATTTTAATTAATTTAAGAATTTCACAAAACGCAATATTTGTATGGGAGCCCCCCTAAAAAGTGGTGATAAGGGGCAAGTATGTATCGAGAAAATGTTAAGGACAAAAAACTAATTCAGGTGGGTCATACATTTTATCTTATTTTGGGCGACTCCTGGGCATTTATGGGACTTTTTTTCAATATATTTCTAGTCTGCATTAAACATTTTGTATGGGAGCGCCCTTAAAGAATGGAGATAGCGGTAGGTATGTTGGTCAAACATTTGACCCATCTAGGGGCATCCTAGGCGCTGCAGGGGCCAAATTTAAGAATTTTTTTTCGACTTTTGTGAATAAAATCAAAATTTGGTAACAGATTTTAAACCTTTATGGCTTGTTTTGTTTGCAGCTTCGTTTTTCATATGTCTGCTCATATTAAAAAAAATTTACTTTTCTTAAAGGAGATTTTATTGCGGAATTTCGGAATTTCAATAAACTAAACCGTTTTTGAGTTACGCGAATATATGTTGTACAGCCTCCTCCATTTTCGAAATAACGGTATATCTCGAAAACAAGAGCTAACCTAAAAAAAGGTGGGCACCATTGGATTCAGTGCACCCGAATTATGCTAAAACGCCTTGTGCCCAGCTTTTCTTAAAAAAGTGTCAATTTCGAGTACAGTGTAATCATAACACATATATACATAAATATTGCATATACTAAGTCTTATTAATAATTCAACCGCACGCATTTTCAAGTCAAATGTTTACTCTTGGATATAGATGGCACCTGCTGGGATTGAATGTAGAATAATAAGTAGGGATGCAATTTCCATGCAAATGTATGTTTTTTGTCGATAGTCTAAGATCTATGTTGACCAATTATCTTTCCGAATCATTAAATTTGCGTTAAAATGGCATCGATTTGTTTTGCATATTGTTGCATATTTTGGTTAAAATGCATGTTTTCGCATATTTTGTTTTTAAATGCATATTTTTGCATATTTTAAAATTTTTGAGTGATATATATTATTTTAATTCACATATAATAAAAAATTTATACAAAAAATATCCAAGTAAACAAAACAAAAAACTTCAAAAAAAATTTTTTTTTTTTTCAAATCAATAAATAAATTTTTTTGGAGCTCTGCTAAAAATACAAGATTTTCAAGATTTCGACAAAAGATCCTTCTATTTTTAACCAATACAACCTCACATGGCTAAGGCTGCCGATGGGCTTGAAAAATTTTATCCAAAACTGGTACATGTTACATGCTTGGCAAATGAGTTACACCGAGTTGCAGATGATATTACCCTGTAGATAATATTGGACTACGTGATCCATTTTGATCAAATGGACTACTCCCTGGACTGGTCCAATGTTATGCAAGCATGGACTGGTCCAATGTTATGCAAGCATGGACTGGTCCAATGTTATGCAAGCATGGACCATGTCACTGTTAAAAAGAGTTTGTAGTGAAACGAAATGTTTTCGTTTTTAAACGAAGTTAAAACTAATCCTCTGGAGTATACCATGGAGTAGTTTCAAAACTAATCTACTAGGAGTATATGTGAACATGGAGTAGTTTTAAGACTACTCCGTTGTAATGCTCTTGGACATCGTAATGTTAAAAAGACCATGTTTTTTTAATACATTTGGGGGACCTTTGGAGTACTTTTACTCCTTTATGGACTACTCTGGTCCATACATTTTATTTATTTATTTATTTATTTATTTATTTAATCAATACAGTACAACAAGAACTAGTCTTATCTAATAGTACTGGGGAGATAGTGGCACAATGCATGTATGTATGCATGTATGTATGGACCAGTCTCGTTATCTGCAGGGTAGAGTCTAATTCGATAACATTGATCCATTGTTTAATACGGGAAAAACATATTTTTAAAGGCTTCTTAACGATTTACAACTTTTAATGAAATGTATCTTTTGGTACCGTTACCACCGCAGCCAGTATTAACAAGATGGGGAACCTGGCTAGATGCTGTAGAACACTATTTAAAAAACTTTGAGCAATTTAAGATTGTTATTAAAGAACTTGTTGCTACCGATGCTTATGCAACTAAAAAAGAAAAAGATCAATTAGCATTTGGATTTATCTGCTATGGATATGTTGGTGAAACAATAACTAAATTGGAGGAATTTAGTTCACTTAATAGACAGCTTGGTATGTTAAAAACTCAAATATTCGCAAGGATCTCAATGTTCCATTAGTTAAAACTATGATTTCGAAATATGCAGTAAAATACTTAAAAAGGCTCGAAGTGCATCCGAACCCACTGGCTCGAAATATTTTGAATGACAGCGGCCACACTCGCTTAAGAAGAAGAGACACTGCAGCATTTATCCAATTAGATGAGCGATAAACACCTATATAAGTGAACAGAATCCGTGATGAGAAAATTTTTATCTGGCACTGGCAGGACATGAAATAAAGTATAAGGCTAAGATTTGATTAATTATTGTTAGTTCATATTAAATATATGAAGATTCAATAAATAAATAATGAAAATAAAAAAATGCGCATATTTTCGATTTTTTAGTGCATTAAATCTCATCCCTAATAATAAGTATTTGAATACAGTAAACTAGATGTTTCATTGAAAATATCTAATAAATAACTATTAGGATTAAGATTTGGATACTTATTGAAAATTTCGTTAGAGATTCAATAAAAAAAACATAAAAAAATCCTGCTGGGATTTCCAAAAATTTTGTACATTTAAAAAAATTGTATTATTGAGAGTTCTTGTATTATCGAAATAAACAAAACATATTTTTATAATTTAGGAGGGGGGGGGGGGATTTCATTATTTCCCCCTAAATCCGCGCCTGTATGACGATAACTTGTTTTCATCCTTATAGACATGCAGTAACACCCGGGTGGGTATTGGTAAACAATGTACATAACAATCTTTGGTAAGACGATGGTTAATCAAAAAAACACAAACAAAAAGGAATAAACAATTTAAGCGATATAAATAGCTGAGAAACAATTTGTTAAAAATGTGTTTAAACACACTTTTGTGTATTAATTTTACATTTGATTGAATTTTATACCCACACCACAATAGTGGAGAGGGTATTATTCATTTGTGCTGCTGTGTGTAATACCTTACAATATTGTTCCTAGACCCACCTTAAAGTATACCGATCGACTTAGAATCATCTTCTGGGTTGATGTCGATGTCCGTCCGGCTGGCTGGCTGGCTGTCCATGTAGCCTTGTGCGCAAAGTACAGGTCGCAATTTTGGAGATAATTTGATAAAATTTGGGACATAGGTTCTTCTTGGCACAAGGACCAAGCCTATTGAAAATCATAAGACCACTAGGGAAGAATGGGGGCAATTTATGCCTCTCAGAAACTATAAAGATATTTAAATCATAAATAGAAACATATTTATATGGACACATAAGCTATGTAGTTTTTCAAAAATAGGACCACAAGGGGAGGTAGGGGCAATTTGTGCCTCTAACAAACTTTCAAACCGATTTTAATGAAATTTATAAACATAGATAGATCCATATTTATATGGACACAAAAGCATGATGTGTTTTAAAATACTGTGCTGTAGGGTTTCATATGGTCGGGCTTGACCGACTATACTTTCTTACTTGCTTTACAAGAACCACTATTGAAAATCGGATAAGCTACAGCTATTTTGTAAATAATTGAGATCAAAGTCTCGTTCGATTTCATTTCCACTTCATTTCGATTTGTAGAACATGCCCGAATGTCAGAAAAATAGAAAAATTTTAATGTATTGATGCCAAATAATTAAAATTACACGATAATAGAAAATTTACTTAATCAAAATAAAGCAATTAGTTTGCAAAATAAATTTGTTTTGTTTTTTTCGATTCAAAAATAGGAGAGATTTGTTTTTAATTTAAATACGAACATATTAAAAATTACCCAATATTATACGAGTAAAAACGTTAATAACATTGTTGCTTAAATAATTACTTTAATTTTCCTATTTTACTGCTGTTACAGTCTTTTGTTAACCCTGAGGACATTATTTTAAATAAAGCACCCGAGGTTGTATTAAATGATCCTGATGTCGAACGTGTAAGACGGTAAGTAGTTAATTTAAAAACATAAAGATCAGAACTATTAAACATATAAATCATTTATTTTAGGGCCCATCTCAATGATCTTGAGAATATTATTCCATTTATGCTGATTGCCTTGGCCTACATAGCAACAGAACCGAAACCTTTTGTGGCACGTTTGCTTTTTCGTTTAGTTGCCTTATCACGCATTTTACACACGATTGTTTATGCATTCCGTCCTGTGCCACAGCCAACAAGAGCACTATTATTTTTCTTGGCTTTTTTTATTACCATCTATATGGCGATTTATGTCTTGATAAAAACGATACTGTATGTTTAAGTATTTTATACTCATACATATGTACTTTTTTTTTAAACTAGCGTGTGTGTATGTGCAAAAATCTAAGAATTAAAATTTTGCTGTTTTTAAAAATACCGATTGTTATAGAAATTATTGTACATAAGATTTTTTGTTAAAAACCTGATGTTATACTACTGGTTTTTAAATGCACAATATTGCAAAGTTGTTAAGAAAAGAAAATATATAATTTAATAAATGTTTAATATTTGATTTGCATAATAACTTTTGAAAGCACATTAATTTATGTATACGAAATAATTTTGTAGCTTCAATATTAATATTTTTTTTGGAAAATTCCTGTTTTCTGTAGTTTTCAAAAAGTTTGTACATTCCCAATAAAAAATGGAGCTTCCAACGAAGCAGGTTTGTAAGGGAGAAACATAAAAGTTTCGCTTACCATTGCACTTATGGAAGACATGAATTTTATATGGCGAGTTCCCACTTTGAAGCAACACATTTTTGACGCATAAAGCGCATTATTCAGCGCATTTAAAAATTGTTGGATGTAACGATCAGCTTTACACACTGAATGTTTTGATACAGTTATTTTTTAGTATTCTCCTTCACAATTCCGTGGCACTTGAAATGTTGTTTTTTATAAAAGTTGTTGAGAGTTCTTTCACTTACTTTATTGCATTTCTGTATGTCTTTGCGTAGCGCATAATTGTGCCCTTATTTTTTTTAAATGTACCATTAGTGCTTCGCAAAAGCAACTAAATAATTTTTACTTCTTTACCCCATCGATTTTTTGAACTTTTTTTTAGTTTAATCAAATCGTCAGCTCATTATTGGTTTGGAGCATATGCCCAAAAGTCGTAGTGGAGAAAAACAACAATGAAAGTTTACATGAAGTTTTTTGAAAATATACCCGATAGAATGTTTTGTATTTTCATTACTGTTTTGAAGAAATATTATATTGTCCAAACAGTGGCGTATATAGCAAAACAATTCTTAATTAACTCAAAAATAGTTGATATGGCGCAAAATTAATGCTTATTATCTCAGAAACTATAAACAATTCGGTGAAACCGGGTTTGGATTCAGAAAGGTGGTTCTTAAAATATATATAGCTCATACCTAACTCAAGTTTTTTAAAAATGGTTGGTATGTCAAACCAATAATGAGCTGACAAAATGTTTATTGTAAAATTAACATATTTTAGCGGTTTTATTATATTTTTCAGATTTTGGGCATAATTTTACCTGATAATACGGCAATTAAAAACGTAATTGAATTTACTATAGTTGACATATAAAGCTCACTCACGATAATATTCTTTAGTTTAAATAAATTTCGTATAAATGTCTGCATAGTATTACAACAGAATTTGCCTCAAACAGGCTCTAAAAATTAATCTGCAATAAATCTTGCAGGCAATAAATCTTGCAGGTTTTAAATAAATTTAATTTATAATTTTTTTCTTTAAATCTTGCAGGTTTTAAATAAATTTAATTTATAATTTTTTTCTTTTTTTCATTCTTCGTACCGGAATGATCTCTGACACTCAGCCAAGGCATAGCAACCCATCAACAAAATCTATGTTTTTTGTTATCAGTTATCAGTTTAAATGAACTGATAATGCAAAACAAATTTCTTTATCTTAAGTTATTACTGATTACAAAAAAATCTGCAGAATGGAGTAAAATGGCAATGAAAACTAAATTTTAATATTAGTAAACATTTATAACTGCAATTTTACCGGTGCCGCAAAGTGCGAACTCTGGAAAATGGTAACGTACAGTGGTACAATTGAAATAAATCTAGATCGACATTACTTTAAATTTTTACATGACCATAATAAAAGTCAATAAGCTTTAATCTATCTTCATAAATAAAAATGATTTGATTTTCGTTGGCTACCGCATCACATGAGAACGGCTGGACCGATTTGGCTATTTTTTTTTTTTTAATGTTCGTAATAGTCCGAGTAAGGTTTGTAGAGAAAGAAAAGTTGTCTACGACCAATTATGCGGCCTTATTCGCTCTGCATAAAAAAATACAAAAAATAATATTTCTTTATAGCAGGGACCGTTAAAGTTATTCCTTTTTTCATAAGTCAGATGAAAATAGTTGTTTTTTGATTTTTAAACTCAAATATAACTGTTATTTTCGGTCCCTGCTTTATAGATTCAGCTTAAACTTAGTACAAATGATTTATAATCCTTGGGTAATGAATGACCCTACAAGTATAACTGACCACGCAAATTTTGACGCCCACTTTTGTCAAAATATGTCGACTACTTTTTAGTAATGCACAAAACGATCACAAATTTGTTGAAATTAGGACGTCTGCCAGACCAGCTATTTTTTTATAAAATCTTCTAAACGGAATTTATGAAAAACCAAAAATATGAAATGAAAATTTTAAATTATTTCTAACAAATTATTCTACATACAGACTGTTTATTCATATATTCAATACTAATTGCAAACTGCAAACTGCCCCTCTACAAGTAATAGTCTAAAAAAACCTATTAAAATTATTGCAATTTTGTTTAAGAAAACCGGTTAAACAATAAAAAAAAATTGGTGTTAACTTATAAAAGTTAATTTTTGCTAAGAACGTACACATATGTTAAAATTCATTCTGGTTTAAAACGTTAATAAAAATTGCTGACTACAAAGTCTCTATTTTACCTTTGTTTTAAACACAACGTCAAAATCGCAACGCATAAATATTTATTTTCAATAGTGCAAAACTCATTATATTTTTCACAAAAATATTTATTTTTTATTTTTTTATAAATTATGGGCACACCATCATCATCGACCACAGCAGAGCCATTAAATGGGCATGGATTTATGGATATGACAACTGGATCATCAACAACATCTAATAAATTAAAATTTTTTTCAATGTTGAACCTTGATAATCCCGTATTTTGTTGTTTTTTGTTTTGGACGAGTGTTTTAGTGATAAAAATGCTTTTAATGTCATTATTGACTGCACTGCAACGTTTTCGCTTTAAAGTAAGTTTTAATTAAATTTAAAACATTCTTAATACGTACATACATAAGTATGTATATATCGTTGGTCTCATTTTTTAGTCAAACCTTTTATATGAAATGACTTTATCATTTGACATCAAATACAATTCTCAAACGTTTTTCAGTTGTTTGATTTTAACATTTAAACTCAAATTGATAATGATTTGAAAATAAAATTTTGACACCCAAATGTTTTATCAATTTGATGTCAAATTGTTATCAAATGTTTTATTCACATCAAAAATAAACTTGACAGTACAAAGCGAAAAATAAATGTAAACATTAAAAATGGCGATAAAAATCAAATTTTTACTTCGTGGTTAAATGTGTTTTACAAGTGAAAGATTTATTTCTTGTGAAAAATAAAAATTATTTGTAAGTAATTACAATGATTAAGAAAACGAATTAAAAAAAATAAAACGGAAAAGTGAAGAAATTATAAGTTTGTTGAATGATCGCGGTGCTACAATCCTCAAAATAAAAGGAAGCCAAGTATTTCGTCTTTTCAAGAATAAGAGGACGAAAAGAACATTATTTCATCTTTTAGCTATGGTGCCGAATGTTTATCTCACAGTTATTTCAAACAAATAATGAATTTAAATTAAAAAAAAATAAAATACTTTTATTTATGTTCCACATTGTATGATAATCCACATTTGAGAATTACGTTTGAAAGAAAGTTAAAAATAAAGGCATTTTTCAATTTGAAAATAATTTTCCCTTTTTGTTGAGAATTTTTAAATGATTTTTAAATCATTATCGAACGTTTGTCGTTTGAGAAAACGTTTGATATTAAACCATTTTCAATTTGAAATCAAACCTCCGTGCTTGTTGGGTTTGGGTTACAATAGAGGTTTTGCAAGCAATTGTGCAATATTACATTTTGACAGCGTTTAAAAAACTTCAGTCAAGTTAAAAAATGCCGTTTCTTCCACTTCTTTATTTGTCGTTGGCCAAAAAAAACTGTTGCTTTTACCTCCGATTCATTTAATGAAAACAGTCACTGAAAAGCCGACTTAAAAAGCGAAAAGTTGTACAAATTTTCGTTTTTTTTCGACAGTTTTTGGTTTCGACTGCAGTTTTGTAAACCCTGCATTTCAATTATGTCAATTGAGAGCAGTGTTGCCAATTTAGCATTTTTTATGCTAGATCTAGCATTTTTTAAAGTCATTTGGCATAAATTCTGTAAGCTAATCCCGCGAAGTTCTACGCTTGTCTGTAGGAAAGAAACCAGAGTCTCTGGCATGAATCAAACCCACAACCCCGGCGCTGATAGACTAGCTCAATACCAGCTAGCCTACCAGGGATATAAATAAACTGAAATATAAATTAAAAAATGAACAAATTTTCAAAAATTAGTAAAACCTATTCAAAAAAGTTTCACAAAGATTGGCTAAAGCACTTAAAGTTAAAATAATGGGTGAAAGAAAGCCTGCTGAAATCACTGGAAATGCTATATTGTTTCTAAATTCAGTAGCCTGGAGCAACATGCAGAAACAAGAAAGCAAAAAATGTTACGGCATAACTAATAACCAACATTTTAAAAGAATTTGTTACAATGTTCAGCAGAGGCGGTATTAAGTTTATGTGCTGTGCACAGTTCAGTTGCACCTGTCGATCATATGACAAACCTTTGTAAAATGCAATTTGACACCTTGTCGCGAAAGCTGAAGGACAAAATGCTGCATGTTGTAAATCATTTAATGAAGATTTTTCTATTGTTTTTTATATAAATTTTTTAGCATTTTTAGCATTTTTTTTTAACAAAATCTAGCAATTTTTCATCAATAAGTTTTGGCAACACTGGTTAAGAGTCTTTCTACGTTAGACCAACGATAAATAAAATGTATATATGTTTTTAAAAAAAAAAAACTTATTTCTTAAATTTAAAAAGTGAAAAAGGGTATATATTCTAATAGAGTTATTTAGTACATTAACATAAGGAATAATTAAGGCCCACCCATAATGTGCTTAAGTTGGCTTAAGCAAATGTGCGAATACATGTCAATCATATGAGGCAAACTGTCATTTGCTTAAGCAAAGTGCGAAACAGATCGCACATTCCGTACGGAATCAAATGTTTTATGAGTTTGTTTTTGTTTTTTAAATACTTTTGAGATACTTTTTTGTTAATTTTTGACAGTAGGTTAAGCAAGACTATGCATATTATGATTGGGCCTTTAAGCTAGTTTACAAATTTGTCGAACATTTTGAAAAACCGACTTCTAAAAAATCGGGTTTTCCGTTTTGTAACTAAAAACCGGTTTTGAATAATCGGTTTATTCAATTATTTATTTAATAAAAAAAGTAAAACAAAACAAGCAATTTGTACGCATGTACTTCAGAACTAAAAACTAAAACTAGTGATATTACGAATATAAATTTTTAATATTGGCAAATACGAATATCTGCACCAATTGTCGCCGAATACTAATACAAATATCCAATTTTAAATTAGGTGCCATACGATATTTCAAATTTGATTAAAAAAATCTCCGATTCTCGTCCTTAACAATAAATTAGAAGAAAAAAAGACTGACACACTACTAAATGTATTTAACATTTTTATGACATTTTGATGACTGAATTTAGAATTACAAAGTTCGCACCTAAATGACATTACTTTACCGATCATAAGGCATATTTACCACAGGTGGTGTCGAAACGGCATCTGATTTTGACAGTTCGAGCTTATTTGTTTTGATTTGTTAGAGTTTTGCTAAGAATGGTTAACATTTCGAGCTATAAGCACTAACAATGCAATGCAAAAAAACCCTATGTTGTTTCTGTTTTTTCTTTTTTGGATTGTTGTAGTTCTGACACCACCTGTAGTTGAAGTCGCCTTGACCGACCTAGTTCGGTTTTTCACATATTTAATTTAAGATTTTTTCCTTTATTTTTTTTACTTTGTTTCTCACAATGTTAAGTTATTGATATCAAACTTCACACTCCTTATTATCATATTATAATCAGGTATGTGATGAAAAATTATCGTTTTAAAAATTATCGTTTTTAGCAGGTGTGATAAATTTCGACCGATTTTAAAATCCATTTCTAAAGTAAATTCTTATTTTTTTGTTCAAACTATAGTTTAACTAACATATATATATTAAAAAATTAAAAAGAATACAGGAAAACAGAGGAAAATACATTAGAGAACAATGTTTTAAGGTACTGTAAACGATATTATCGTTTTCAAATCGTTTTGTTTTCAAAATCGTTTTTCATCACATACTTAAATATAATATAAAAAGCAGAACGAAAAAATCTCTCCGAGTTTTTTTTAATGTTAAATGTCAATCCACCGGCATCGGAATTATCTTGATATTTCCTTGATCCATTGCAGTTGTCGATAATTTCCGTACGATAATTAAGGACAAAAGGTTTATTTTTTAAAAATTATTAAAAAATAATATTTTTTGTTTAATTTTATGTATTTTTTACAATTTTGTTTTTTTTTTCTTTTGAAATGAATTAACAAAATATTCGTGAAATATTTGCTTGAATTTGGGGAACACGAATGTCGAAAAATAGGCGAGTTTTCATTATTTCGAATACGAATATTATATTTCAAAAAAAAATACTGATACTTTACATACAATTATACTTGATATTTTGTGCGACATTTTTAAAAATTTTCCAAGCAGATTTCTCTAACAAACTTAACTTTACTTCGAATATGTTATACTTTAACAATTCCTTGATCTGAGGTCCGTAAAAATTCCTTCCTTAATTTTTGCGTTACTAACTTTAGAAAACTTTTCTCTCAAGTACGTAAAACCTGAGCCGTTGCGATCCATGGCTTTGACAAAATTTTTTATCAAACCTAGTTTAATATGAAGTGGTGGTAAAAGTACTCTGGTGAGCTCGACAAGAGTATTAACAGAAAATAAGGTAAAATCAGAAGTGGGTGTCACAACAAATCTGTGCGTGACAGACCCAAATTAGTTTGTGTTTTGCAAAAATGTTGTTTTCTTATTAAAAATTTGCAAAATGTTCATGTTTTTTTAAAAAGGTGAGTTTGGAATATCAGACGATATTACAGTTGTGGATTTTTGAGAAAAAGCAAAAAAAAAACTACATAATTATAAAATGTTCCTCGTCTATAGCACAGATTTAGTCGGGTCTAAGTTTTGAAACATATGTATGTAAGTAAATATGTACAGTGGTGAAAAAGATAATAGGAGCGATCATAAAAAAATGATAGAAAATTCGTTATATACAGGTCTGTTGATCACTTGATTTCAAATCACATGTGTCTTTTAAAATCACACGTGTGATGTTGTGGTGATCCGTTATTGTGTTTTTCGGTGTGATTTTCAATTGCCGAAAGCCCACCGAAGAGCTCAAAAACTGAGTGCTTTTCATATAAATTTTACTACACGTTCAATCACTTGTGTTGTGAAAACAGCACATTAGTACATAGTACTAAGTATATAGTACATAAGTACTTTGTACATAAGTACACTTTCGTTACCTGCACATTTAAGATAAGTAACCATAATTTTTGGCATTTTTAAATTATATTCATACAAAAAATTCAAGTTAGCTGCATTTTGATTTAACTGCCCAAAATACATATTTTCTGTAATTATTCTTCAAAATCCTTGTTTACGTGCATTTTGTATACCTGCATTTTAACGATATTTTTGGGCAGCTTTAAAGTATTTTCATATAAAACATCAAAGTTAGCTGCACACATAAAAAATATGGTGGCCACTTGTTCACATAAATATCCAATTTTAGCTGTTTATAAAAACAAAAATCGCAAACAAGTCAAGTCATTTATTTTGGTTGCATGTACGTACCTAAATTTATGTATATGGGTTGTGGTTACATCAACTTTACCACGATTATATGAAAGGAATAGCAAATCTTAGGCCCGGAACAGAATAAAGTAGTTGTAGTAGTATTTGAAGCTGACGAATGCTCTGTAGCGCAACAAAGTTCAAAATTTGCGCTTCAAATTTTGCATCAAACTAGTTATTCCTTTCTACTTTATAGACAGAATTTTTTGTCGATCCCTAAAAAATATGAATTTTACCCCGCCTTGTGGAGCTTTAAAACAAAGTGTATGCATACAATATTCTCGTCTTTTAAAAATTTCAGAAAAATTTATAAACTAATGTTTTTTCAATAAACAGGGGGCCAGAATTAATCTACCTATATATTCCATAGACTCAGAATATATATGTAAGGAGTCTTAAAGAGTAACAGTTGATTAATGGGCAGCAATAATAAGAATTTTTTCAAAAGATTAAGTTCTACCTCTTAATCTCTGTGATGTAGGAAAATAAATTTTTATCAATTTATCAATTATTATAAGCTTTTTATTTTTTATTTCTAATGAGATATGTTTTTGCTTTATAGCTTTAAAACAAAAAATATCTTGGGCTAGTTTAATAAAGTTTTTAGTATGTTGAAAGCTTGTACGATTTGTATGTATTTTTGTTTAGGGTTAAAAACTTGTTTATTGTTTTGAGATTTTCTAAATGAATGCTTTTTTTCTTTGAGCGAATTATTAAACAAAGTTCTTTTTAATAAATTAATAATACATAAATGATAAAAGAAATATTTTAAATTACAGATTTTGCATCTATTTCCTAAAACGTTCATCAAAAAGGTAGAATTACAATTCAAAACTCATTATAACTCATCCAAAAATTTTTAATTAACTTGAGACAATTTTAAATTATATTTTTTTCTTTTAGGTTTTTCCAAACAGAGAAGATTTGTTTTTTAAAAACATAGAAGTTCAATTCAATGATCCACATGTGGAAAGAGTCAGAAGGTAAGTGAGAAAAATTTAATATTCATAAAATTCTATTGAAATTTGGTTTCTTTTTATCTAGAGCTCATCGTAATGATATGGAAAATATCCTACCTTATTTCACCATGGCTTTAATTTATATCTGCACTAATCCAACACCGAATATAGCTTGCAACCTATTTCGTGTAGCTTCCATAGCTCGTATTGTACATACTTTGGTGTATGCTTTTTATCCGGTGCCACAACCATCAAGAGTTATTGCTTGGGCTTTAATGTTTGTTATCACTTTGTATATGGCTTGTGATGTTGGCTTACAAATGATAAAATACATTTAAAAATTACTTTAAGTGTTAAGGTACACTTTTACTTTTTCCAGTTTTAATTAATTTCATTTCTTTAAAGCTAATAAACTAAAAGTATACAACAAATTAAGCGTTTTTTGTGTTTACTATTAACTAAATAATGACTGATTTAGAAATTCTTCCAGCAGTTGTAACACACAAACTGGGAAACAAATTATATAAATATCCAGCTTAACAGTACGTGATAGAGAGGGATAAAAAACGTGAAGGGTTCATTTTTAATTTGATGTAGGGTGTTTAAATGTTAAAACCCTGTTCCCGCATGCACTTTTTGTGGGCTTCTATTAAATCGCCACACTCAGATTCACCCCTTTCAATAATGCTGCAAATTAATAGAAACGGGAAAAAATCCTTAGATTTACATTTAATTTTTTAATGATTTCAAATTGTAACTCACCATTGATCCCGCACTTTCTTGGTTTCTGGGCAGGCACAGCAGGCTTTGCATTTAGGTTTGGCTGCTGGTTGTTCGGTTCCATTAACAGCAAGGGCTGCTGCCTGAGCTACTTCTTTTACTGGAGCATTTCCCATATTTGTTGTGTAAGAGTATACTAGAATTATTCAATATTTTCAATGTATGCTTTGTTTGTTTTAACATTTTATTGTTTGTTAATTACAAAATATGTTGCTCACCACTTATTTAACTGATTTTGTTTATTTAAAGATTTATTAATTTCACAAATATTTTTGTTATTTTCTAAGAATTTAAGGCTTTTGCCTTGCACAATTCAACAAATTCAAGGTCACTTTGCAACACTAAAATATCATAAAATCAAAACAGCTGTTGGAATCTTTACAGTGTTAGTAAATGGTTATATATTTTACGTGCGCAAAGATAGCGTCGAAAGTTATCCACGAAAACGAAAAATTGAATTGGTGCTTTTGGGAGTTGAATTGAAAATGGGAATTTAATGCTTTTGGGAATTCAAAATTTAAGAATTAGGGTGTTCGAATAAAAATGAGAAATTGTAATTTAAAGAAAATAATTACGCAAAAATGGAGTATAAAAATATAAAAGTATTCAAATAATTAAATGAAGTGTATTTATAATTCAAAACAAACATTTTTACTATAATAAAAAAAGACTTCTTTATCATAAAAAGACAAATCATAAATATTTAATAAAAATATAAAGTATGTATTAATAAAAACGAATTTGGTGTTTCTTTTTTTGTGGGTAAGAGGTAACGTCAAGGAAGAAACTCTAGTTTTCCAGAAATCAGGTTAAGGGTAACGTCAAGGAAAAAATTGCCGGGCCAGTTTTCCAGAAATCTGGATTCATCCAAAATGGTCAGTAAAAACTGGGATTTAATTTTTAAGGGGTTTAGAGGCAACGTCAAGGAAAAAACGTAATACAATATGAAAGAAGGTGTACTATAGAATATAAACCCCTTTCCTTGCAAAAAATTGCCGGGCCAGTTTTCCAGAAATCTGGGTTCATCCAAAATGGTCAGTAAAAACTCCAATAGGTTATAAGTTTCGTGGATGACAAAGAACACCTGTATGTCAAACTTTTCTATTTTCTTCATTATTTTATAAAATATTAATTTTAGCAAAAAAACTTGCTGTGCATATATCATATTCTTGTAAAATATATATTCAAATTTCATTTGAATATAAAAACCCAACTTATTGCTATGAAATTTTTTTGTATTTTTTTTTAAATTTTCTATTTTCTTCAATATTTTCTAAAATATTAATTTTAGCACAAAACTTTCTTTGAGGCTAATGTTGTTGACTCGACGTGCTAAAATATTGCCATATATCATATTCTTGTAAAATGTTTTTTACAGAGATAGTCATATGCAAACAAATTTCATTTGAATAAAAAAACCCAACTTATTGCTATGAATTTTTTTTTTTAATAAAACTGAACCGATTTGGGGGGAGAGAATATAAGAAATAAAAAAAAATAACTGTCAAGCTAATATTAGGTCTGTCTGCGTACACATATTTTGCATCATTTTGTGAAAAATGTTGCAAAATATTACAAAATGTTGTCTGTGTACTCCAAATCTCTTGCAGCGAGAGAGCCAAAAAGAGAATTTTTTGACAGTTGGAAGTTAGAGAACTTACAAAATGTTACTGGAGAAATTTCCTCTTGCAAGATTTTGCAACTAGTTTGAACAGCTGTTTTTATTACGTGTGCGAAGATAGCGTCGACGAAATAGCGTCGAATTTGGGAATATAAAAACCGGGAAAACAAAATACCCAAATTATGGTCTTTTGCAGAATAACAACAAAAAGTTAGCGCCGAATTTAGGAATTTAGGGGGATTTCCAAAAGTAAAAAAAAGTTAGCGTCGAATTTGCGAATTTAAAATGGGGAAGTAAAAATAACTAATATTTTTAATAAAAATACAAAAAATAGTTAGCACAAATAAAAAAAATACACATTTAGGAACAAAATAAGCAATGCGTGCAAAAAATCGTTCGGTTAGTTCCAGAGATATTTGGGTGCATCCAAAATGGTCAGTACAAAGCTTTACTGATTTATCCCTTGGAACACAAGCTTTTGCACGGTATAAAGGCTAAGTTCCAAAACGTCGGTTGCAAAGCAACTATCTTTTTTAAATGCATGCTACAATGCAACCGTGTAGGTTATTACAATTCTATTTGTCCCAATGTGCACCAAAAAGTATTTAATTATTAAACTTGAATATACATTTTTGACTTGTGCTGCAAAGTATATTGATGTTTTGGAACTCAGCCAAACTGTATATATTCTGCAAAAAATCGAACCCAGAAATCTCGGGAACGGAACGAACGATTTTTTGCACGCATCGCTCATTTTGTTCCAAAAAGTTAATTTTTTTTAAACTATTTTTTGTATTTTTGTTTAAAATATTAAATATTTATACTTCCCCTTTTAAATTCCTAAATTCGACGCTAACTTTTTGATTTCATTCGGTAAATCCCATTATTTGGGTATGTTTGTTTCCCGGTTTTTAAATTCCCAAAAGTCGCTATTTTGCTAAATTTTGCTTTGTCATTTCAATTGCGTACACACCGATCAGCTGTTTTCTTGCAAGATTTCACTGGATTCTGTCTGCGTACTTTTTGAGATATTTTCAGCCGACAGAGTAAAATTGGTCTTACTCTCCCAAAAAAATTACTGAGTATTTGCTACTGGAAAAGTACGCAGACAGACCTATTTTTATTAAAAACAGTTATAAAAAACTAAAATTTGTTTTTGTTGTTAATGTAAATATAGAAAAGACATTTTCTTTTCGACATTGTGGGCCAAGCAATTAATATTTATTCCAATGTGTGATCATCATTTGGATTAATGAAAATAACACTTTAATGCTTTTTTAACTTATATACAATGAATTGTTTTGTTATGTTTTTTTTTAATATATCGCACTTGTTCAAAAGTAGTGTATAACTCAAAACTTGAATTTGTTAAATTTTTAGAAAACATCGGCACGTAATATTCATATAAAATCGCTGTAAAAATATAGTACCATTTTGTATACTTTTTCGTAATGAAACGGTTAATAAAAAAATTATTTTTCATATGCCTTTTGTATTAAATTAAAAAGTGTTTTGCTTCTTCTGAAAATTTCGAAATTTTGAGGTAGTACAGTATTGCTAAAAAGTCAGGCTTGACCGACTATACTTTATTACTCGTTTTTACCATGTTTTTTTTTAATCATTCATTCATTTTAATTAGACAATCTTGTCTTTTTTTTCGCAATGTCCAAAAATTTTCTTGGCAGACTGTATATACATATAAACTTCTTTTCTATTCCAACCATGGTGAATGGTATAAAGAATCGGCAATTTTACTTTTGTTAATAACTTTAAAAATTCAATTCTTTATTTCTTAGATCAAATAAAAAAAAAGTTAAAATAAAGATTTAAAAACAAACTTAAATCAAATTAAAGATAAACAAATAATAAAAATACCACATTAAAGCTTAAAAGAAGAAATTTATAAATAAAATGTAAATAGAAATGTATATACAGTAGAATCACAATAATTCGTAATCGCAAGGGAATTATAGGGGTTTTCGATTTAGCGGGGTTAAAATAAAATAAATACGAATTAACGGGGTTTTTCAATTTATTTACTAAAACGATAAAAAAAACATAAAAGACTATTGTTAAAAATAAAATATATAAAAATTATATACAAAAATTATTCATGTATCAAACTGATCTTAAGAAAATCAACACACATACAAGCAAAAACAAAAACCCACGCAAAAAATAGCAGTGAACAAAAATTCATTCCATGTTTTTGCTGTTTTTATTACGAATTATAAGTGGTAGTTAGCAAACAATTACGATTTATAAGAGGTAAAGAAGATTTTATTTGAAAAAAAAAATTACGAATTATCGAGGGGTCCAAAATGTATGGACATTTTACGAATTAACGAGATTTTTTAAGGGACCGACAGTTTATTACGAATTATCGGGAATTACGATTTATCGGGGACGAATTATCGGGATTTGACTGTATATACATAAATAAATAAACTTTTGATTGAATTACTTTTAATTCTATTTCTTATTAATTAATTTTTCAAAATTTTTTTCTAATCGCTGGATGCTTTCTAAAATTGCATTCATGCATGTCGCTTGCACTTCAGCTGCATCCGCTCTTCTTTTTGCTGCTTCAGCTTGTATTTCTGCAGCATTCGCTAGCCTTTTAATCACATCAGTCTGCTCCTTAGCTGTTGCTGCATTTGTCTCTGCCACTCTTAGTTGCCGACGAATTAGGGACAACTGTTCATCAACAGTTTTCTTCTTTTTTTTTGTTGAAGAGCAAGCTGGCTCGTCATCATCGCTACCTCTGAGGTATGGACGACGCTTAGAAGCACTTTTGGTTTGTTGTTGTTGTGTTGCTGGGTTGACAATTTTTGGTCGGTGCAATTGATGCTCCGAGTCGTTCCGGTACGTAGACCCAATTGCCACGGGAACGTTTGTGGTTGTGGTTTGTGTTTCACTTTGCTGTAAATTTTTTGAACAGTCAGCCGGTAGTGAGTGACATACAACTTCCACTTTATGCTCCTGCCTTCTCATTCCGGTTGGTGTTACTACCGCCACAGCCTTACCAAGTCTTGGTGGAGTCTTCACTAACGATTGAAAACAATCTTCAATTGATTCGGGTGCTCTACTATTGACTTCAACTTCATCACCGAAAACTCGACCACTGGGTGCTCCAGCTGACGACATCAACAAAGTCCGGTCGATTACTTGCTCCAATGCTTTCAAATAATTGTAGCGGTAGAGACCGCCACCAGTTTCTTGCAGGCTTTTGCTATTTTCGGAGATTTGTTTTTTTGTTCTTGATTTTAAATCTGCCCAAGTCTGTAAAAAGAATGTTAAATCATTAGTTATTGCAACCAACTGGTGGATCAGGTAAGACAATTAAAAAAAATATTGAAAATAGTAAATAAAAGCCAGTTCTATTTTCCGAGCTACATACATATGTAATTAAATTTGTAAAAATACGCTACATACCTTTTTCCACTCTGCAATTGTACGCGTAGGTGGCCCAAGGGCGTTTACGCTTTCGCAGAGACTCTTCCACTGCTTCTCTGCTGACAATTTATTTGTCCCAAACGCAGGCGTTCCTCTGGCTAGGTCAGGATTTTCTTCCATATAATCCACCAATCTTTGAAGTTGCTGCATTGTTGACTTTTTTAAACTAAATAGCAAGTCATGAACAAACTACAATGGTCGCTGATTCTAGGCAGTATAATTAGTACAAACTTACCATTTGGTGTCCATTTTTTACTTATACGTTAGTAAATAATTTATTTTTTAATTTTTTTAACTTTTGGCGCAAAGTTTTTTTCTTACTCGAAAACAAAACAACAAGTGAGTGATTTTGACATTTGCATTCGCAATGTTGACAACTCCTTCGACATTGTTGAACCGGATTTTGTATGAAAGCACTTACGTTTTCTTTCGAGCTGTCGTTCGCATCAACGTCGTACAGAAGTGTAGTTGATGAACCCAAAACAATTTTCATTCGCTTAGAATGCGAAAGTACTCATTCTTTCGAAATTCATAAACAGGCCATAAATGTGCTTCTAAGCTAAAATACTATTTGAGACGTCTTCAGTAGAATTGTATGGCGATTCTTTTCTTAGAATATATTAACCCTCTAACACTAATTTTAAGGGGTAATTTTTGTCGTTTTTTTACATCCCCACAAAAGTATACTAAAACGGCACTTTAAAGGGCTTAATTGTTCCACGAATATTTTCTGCATCAAATTTTACTAGAGGTCTTTAGAGACCAAAAGATCGTGGTATGTATGTAGAACTGATTTTCGAAATTTCGGGAATTGAAATTTTTGAATTTCTTGAAAAGGTGTTTGGTAAAAGTCAAAAAATATACTAAATGGACTTCTGAGCTAAAAGCCTATTCTCGATGTCTTCAGAAGAATTGTATGGCGATTCTTTTCTTTGAATATATTAGCCCTCTAACAATTATTTTAAGGGGTCATTTTAGTCCTTCTTTTAACTTCCAAACAAAATCACTCTTTAGTGGGTTAAAATGTTCGACGAATATTTTCTGCACTTAATTTCACTAGTGTTCTTCTATTTCAATGCCCGAAATTTCGAAAATTTGTTTTACATACAGTGCACGAACTTTTGGTCTTAGAAGACTCCTAGTAAAATTTGCAAAAAATATTCGTGGAACATTTTAACCCTCTGAAGTGCAGTTTTAGTATACTTTTGTGGGTAAGTAAAAAAAAAGGACAAACCTTACCCCTTAAAATGAGGGTTAAGCGGCTCATACACTTGCAATAAAATTGTCCAATTTTACGTATTGTACAATTATATCGCTTATTTGTATGTGATATTCAAAGGTGGCACAATATATTGGCAACAATCAAAAGACTTTTGATTTCTATTGCACAACAAAAAGAAAGTGAAATTTGTTGGCAACATTGTACAATGTTGTTTATGTTACGGTGGGTCTCCACGTTGCAATATTTATTGCTAAGTACAAGCAAAAACGTCGGCAGAACAATGACAGAACAAGGGAGCAATAATTGCTGAATTTATTGCTGGAGAACACTTGAAATTGCTTTGCCATAAATTTGCAATTTTCACCGCGAGTAGTCGTATAAAGTTTTGTGGCTGTACATATTTATAACAAATATTTTATGTTGTGTTTTGAAGTGGTTGTGAAATTTTCTTTTTTAAATTAATAAAATAATTAATTGTAATTATCGTAGCTGTGTTTTGTATTACTTTTTTGTTTATTTGCGTTAAAAAAAGTTGAATTGTTCTATTGAAAAAATAAAATTATACAAAAAAATAAATTCGTCGTTTGCTTTTGTTGATCTTGACGTTTATTAAAAAATATAATATATAATAATATATTTATTGATTGCTTTTTTAATAAATAAACACACAAACAAAAAACAACCGTACAGAGAAATGAAATGTCAGATAAATTACAACTGATTTGACAGCATATTGCTAAGCAATAATTGCTCAAGCAATAAGAAGAGCAATCATTGCGCAATGGATTGCCTCTCATGGCAATATGCGGTCTATACGTCGCAAATTTTATGGAGCAATGAAATTTGACGTTTGCCGCAATAAATATTGCTACGTGAAGACCCGGGGTTATTCCTACGGGTTATGTTCAGCGTTGCCACGACCAAAAAAATTTTGTAACCAAAATGTAAAAATAAAGTAACCAAAAGCGAAAAAAAGTAACCAAAATTATTTTTTATCAAAAGTACTATTTGGTTCGCACTTCAGTTTAAAAATATGTCTAAAGAAGAAATTGTGTTTGTTTGTATCTTGTAGGCTCATTAGCCGCTGGACCGATTTCGGGAAAGAACAATAGGATATACAATTTTTCGAAATTTTTAGTGGAAGTGGCACTTCCTATACAAAGTCATTTCGTCATTTTTAAAAATTTTAAGAGCTATAGCTTTCATTCTTTTTATATGAAGAGCTCTTACTGTGTGTTATATTATTAAAGTGCAAAATTGAGCTAAATTTTGCGGTAGATCTTTAATTTATAGATGGTTTTAGCCCAGTGGAATATACTCATATTAAACGGGATCGGATCGGATCGGAAGGGCCTTTGACCTTATCGTTTATCTAGAAAAGTGTTTCAGTTAGCCATATAAAGCATGAAGAGTAGCAGATAATGGCCATTTACACTTGATAGTCTGTTAAAGCTTAAGCTTCTACAAAAATTATTTTTAACTAGATGAAAAAAGTATTGGTTTAAGATGCACAAATACCACACACAATTTTTAAAGGTCAAAAAAGCGAAGCGGGTAGTTCTTGCTCCAAAACAAAAAATTGGTTATTTTTGTGTTGAAAAAAAGTAACCAAAATGGAAAAAAAGTACACAAGTACACATTGAGAAAAAAAGTAACCAGTTATGTTCACCTTTTTATTGAATGAATGAGCTTTCATTTTTATAAAGCTCTTTTGTTTGTTATTTCAAGAGACTTGAGCAATTGCATTGAAAGTGCTTTTTTATGACCACTTAGTTACTTTTTATGCTGGGTATACACAGTGCAATCTATATCAATGCAATCTCAAAATATGTTTCAATACGTTTTGATGTTGATGCAACCTGGAATGAATGAAAAATGAATTTAATTTGCTAGATTGCGTAAATGCATTGCATGGTGTGTACCCAGCATTACGCCCGATTTTTGCAACATTTTTTTAGCATTTCGAATAGATTCTGCCTCATATTCGCTAAGCTTATTTAAAAATTTCTTCTAGCTTGTTAAAAAGGCATTTTTTGGCAAGCTGAACTAAAATTGGTTTTTTCACGAAATAATTGCAAAAATGGCAAAAAGTGGCAAATGCCATAAAAAACTTGCCCTGATTATAACATATTGATTAAACTTTTTTTTTTTTTGCGTTTTTGGGATAAAAAAATAAAAAAATAAAAAATCTGATTTTTAAACTTTACCGCGTTTTCTGGGTGAACTTTTTTTACAACCGCAAAAAAGTTATACCATTTTTTTCAATAATTTTAACTATAAATTTCGACTATGCTAGGGCCATTTTGATATTCGAAAAAACTTTAAAATAGTTATCGCCCTAATGTATAAATATTAATTATAATTAGGGCAACCAAAAAAAAGCACTAAAAAAACAGTTTTAAGCTCTTAAAAAAGCGTTTAAAAACATGAAAATAAGCTTTTAAAATTAAAAAAAGCAATTTATATTTATTGTTATAATTATAAGTTGATGCAATAAATTTTCGAAAAGAAAACTATGTCTATTTGGAGTCAGCAAGTTCTTGAACATAGAAAAT
Organism: Pollenia griseotomentosa; assembly: GCA_963931875.1. Classification (NCBI taxonomy): domain Eukaryota; kingdom Metazoa; phylum Arthropoda; class Insecta; order Diptera; family Polleniidae; genus Pollenia; species Pollenia griseotomentosa. The sequence goes on from OZ007563.1 coordinate 90,523,788, forward strand.
GTTCGTTCTACGTCTACAGATGTTAAGGGAGCATATTTAAAGTTGAGTATTCGCACTCAAGTATATTTTATACGATTGGACTCACAATTTCGCTTGCCTCCCAAAATATCCCCAATATCTTTTAGTACTGAAAATCCTTCATTTTTTAATTAAACTGATTTAAATTTTTTGTTAACTTTGTCTCATATATCCCCTGGAACACCAGACATTTTTCTTACGGTGTCTATAACTCTACCTTCACTTGGAAAACTAATGAAAGATTTTTTGTTTCCAATTTTGTTACAAATTCGTGTAAAAACCCAAAATTTGCAGAAACGGACAGTAAAAAAAACGTTACTATACCAAAAACAGAGAGTAGGGGAACTAACAGACGTTCCTTTATACAAAAACTATATTTAAAAAGAAATGAGGCGTTACAAACTATAATGGTAAAAAGACGTTACGGAAATAGTTTTAAAAAAGAAAAAGTAAAAAATCTGCAAATTTAAAATTTGAGAAAGGTTTTTGTAGCGAAAATCAGCCGCTGAGAATTGTTTGAAAATCGCTAGATTTCCCGCTAAAACGTATTTTTTCCCGCGATTGACATTTCAAAAACGCTAGATTTAACGGGAAAATCTCCTAATTGGCAACAGTGGTTACAGTACCGCTAAGAAAAAGTAACCTAAAAATCAAGGAAGTAAAAAAAAAATGCATACCTTATGTGTCCATATAAATCTGGACCCTATTCCGGAAAGCAGCTTGTATGGGGCTATATGAATTTATGAGCCCTTGTGCCAATTAGAAGCTATGTACCAAATTTCATTAAATTATATCTTCAAAATTGCGACCTGCACTTTGCGCACGAGGTTACATGGACAGCCAGTCGAACGGACATCGTTAGATCTACTCAGAAAGAGATTCCATAACGTTGAACGATTTTTTAACCAGAGTTGTTACAGCACAAAAATGTTTGATTTGTTTTAGTATTTATAAAAAAAAGTTGCACACCAAAAAAAATTACAATGATTTTTGCAAAAATTTATTAAATAAGTTTTTTTTCGTATGAAAAAATGAAAAATTATCTTAAAATGGCAAAATAAGCAAAAAAAAAAAGCTGATATTGCCAAAATAAGCAACAAAAAAAAACCCTTACAAATATACCTAGCTCAGTTTCTGTTTTTTATGATCGGAATTTCTGTTCAATCCAAAACATTTTATCTTGTAAAGCTTACAATGTAAACTAATTATAATTATAAAATAACCTGTTATTTTTGTACCTGAATTAAATTAAAAGATCTAGTTAAAAAGAACTAATTTATTTCAAAATAAATTCTTGGTTTTGAAACCGAGTATAATTAAAATTATCATTTAAAATTTGAGTTCCATAGAACTGTCCATAGGCACATATTAATTTTTAAAAAATCTCTTGTTTTTTTCATTGCATTTAGCCAAAAGTATGTACATACAATTATTTTTAGTTGCATTACTTATTTTTGTAATAAAGCTTTAGTAAATATATGCAAACAAAAATAAATTTCGATAACCATTGGTTTTTCTGAAATTTTTAATCATCCTTATCGTGGTTGGCGAATTTAAAAAAAGCCTGCGACTTTAATCTATTACCAAACAGTCGCAGGCGTATTTTAAATACGCCAACCACGATATGGGTGAATTACTAAAACGCGTAGGGATTTTAAGATTTTTTTTCAGCGTGTAAGGAAAATCAGATTTTATTTAGTATGCGTAAGTAAAATATGTTACGCATACAGTGTCGTCCCCTTACCAACAGACATCGCCTGTCCGCAAAGAAATGTCCATAGTGTATATTTCGACTTAGTTGAATTTTGACCTGAAAAGGCCAAAATAGATTAGAAAGTACAACAGGACCATCAAACCATCAAAAGTGCCACAAATTACTCAATTGTGTCGCATTTTGCATCACTGATGTTAAACAAATTTCAGGTTTGACGGTTGAAAACGGATTTAAAAATTAACGGGAATTCCCGTCATTATACTATTTAATGACATGTGAATGACGGGAATTTCCGGAATTCGGTCAGATGTGTCAAGTATAAAATAATAACAATTTTAATTAACTTTGATTGTACATACATACATACTATGGTACATACTACATATTATGTATACGGGCCTATTCTGACAATCGCAAAACGCTTAAAATTTGTGATTCTGACTTGAAATCGTATAAAAGGTGTTCTGTAAATAGGAATCGCAAGAAGCTTAGCGGAGTATTTTTAAGAAATTATGGCATATCGTAAGCCGAAGGCAAGAGTTTCAGAACATCATAAAATGAATCTGGCGTTTTTCGATTTCAAATCGTGTGATTGTCAGAACATGGCCGATAATAAGCATTTTACCTGAAATGTAAAGAGTTTAAATTGCAATTTAAGGCACAATCAAGGCGAATTCATAAAGATGACATTTTCGAGTCATCTGTTTATTGTTTATTTTTTTGTGTGTATACTGAATGTCAAACTTTGTTTACATTTTGTGAAAAAATTAATTCAAATTTAAAATTCAATAAAAATTGTAAAAAAAACTTATTTAAATTTTATAAAATAAAACAAGTGAATATAAAATAGAAATTAGAAAGAAATTAAAAATGCGTAAGGAACAATTAATTTGCAATAGAGGAACAAGACTTACTTTTTAAAGCAATTGTGTATATTTTATAAACAAAAAAATTTCCTTTTTAAAACCTTTTCCAAGGCCCATTGAAAAGGTCTGCGCAAGAAGCCTGATGATCATTGTTTATGTTCTTTTTAGTTGTCAAAAGTTGTTTACATTTTGCTTACATGTGCATATACACGTTTTTTCCTTTTGCTTTGTATATGTGGTAGTAAATTTTTGACAACTAAAAAGAATCGTTTTTTGTTTTTGTACAAGTAAGCAGACCTAATAGATGGGCCTTGACCTTTTCTTTAGCTTCACTTCGGAAAATCAAATCTTTCAACGTAAATTTAACCGCCTTATACTCAATGTAAATGGATGAAACTTTTCAGGCATACATATTCCCGATGACAATACACGAATACATGGGCGTAGCCAGGATAAAATCTATGGAGGGTGGGGGTTCAAAAATTTTTTTGTTTTTAGTAAAATGCTTTTTTGACCGTCTTTTACTCAATGCAAATGGATGAAACTTTGCAGGCATACATGTTTCCGATGACAGTACACGAATACATGGGTGTAGCCAGGATAAAATCTAGGGGGGGGGGGCGGGTAAAATTTGTTAAAACCTTTTCCTTAGCTTCACTTCGGAAAATCAAATCTTGTAACGTTAATTTAACCGCCTTACACTCAATGCAAATGGATGAAACTTTGCAGGCATACATATTCCCGATGACAATACATGAATCCATGGGCGTAGCCAGGATAAAATCAAGGGGGGGGCCACAATTTTTTTAAATGCTTTTTATTAGCTTCACTTTGGAAAATCAAATCTTGTAACGTTAATTTAACTGCCTTTTACTCAATGCAGATGGATGAAACTTTCCATGCATACATATTCCCGATGACAATACATGAATCCATGGGCGTAGCCAGGATAAAATCTAGGGGAGGGGGGTTAAAACCTTTTCTTTAGCTTCACTTCGGAAAATCAAATCTTGTAACGTTAATTTAACCGGCTTTTACTCAATGCAAATGGATGAAACTTTGCAGGCAAACATATTCCCGATGACAATACACGAATACATGGGCGTAGCCAGGATAAAATCTAGGGGGGGCAAAATTTTTTTTTTTTTTGTAAAATGCTTTTTTGGCCGCCTTTTACTCAAAGCAAATGGATGAAACTTTGCAGGCATACATATTCCCGATAACAGTACACGAATTCATGGGCGTAGCCAGGATAAAATCAAGGGGGAGGCCAGAACTTTCTAAATGCTTTTTATTAGCTTCACTTTGGAAAATCAAATCTTGTCACGTTAATTTAACCGCCTTCTACTCAATGCAGATGGATGAAACTTTGCAGGCATACATATTCCCGATGACAATACATGAATCCATGGGCGTAGCCAGGATAAAATCTAGGGGAGGGGGGTTAAAACCTTTCCTTTGGCTTCACTTCGGAAAATCAAATCTTGTAACGTTAATTTAACCGCCTTTTACTCAATGCAGATGGATGAAACTTTCCAGACATACATATTCCCGATGACAATACATGAATACATAGGCGTAGCCAGGATAAAATCTAGGGGGGGGGGCAACATTTTTTTTTTTGTAAAATGCTTTTTTGACTGCCTTCTACTCAATGCAAATGGATAAAACTTTGCAGGCATTCACCAGGATAAAGTCTAGGGGGGGGGGCAAAATTTTTTTTTTGATAAAAAGCTTTTTTGACTGCCTTCTACTCAATGCAAATGCATAAAACTTTGCAGCCATTCATACTCCCGATGGTTATACACGAATACATGGGCGTAACCAGGAAAAAATCTAGGGGGGCAAAAAATTTTTTTTTATAAAATGCTTTTTTGACTGCCTTCTACTCAATTCAAATGGATGAAACTTTGCAGGCATACATATTTCCGATGACAAGACACAAATACATGAGCGTAGCTAGGATTAAATCTAGGGGGGGGCAGAATTTTTTTTTTGTGAAATGCTTTTCTTTACATTCACTTCGCAGCATAAAATCTTGCATCCATTTGCGTTAAGTAAAAGGCGGCTAAAAAAAGCATTTTACAAAAAAAATTCTGCCCGTAGATTTCATCCTGGCTAAAAAAAAAATTCTAATGAATTCTTTACTTACTGCAGTTTTTACCCCTAAATATTTTCATTTAAATTTAAAACTATTTTCGTAAATGTAAATGTAAATTGTAATGTATTAATTAAAGCTATTCGTTACTAAAAAGTAAAAAATAAAAAAAAAAAAAGTTTTAAGAAACGCTTTTCTTTACCTTAATATATTGATCAGTTGTGAACACAGAATAAATATGAATACCAAAAAAATCGACTAAAAGTCAAAAAATAACAACATTTCAAACAACATAAACTTTTAAATCAAAATGGAAAACAACTCACACATCCCTTAAAGAAAAGCGTGGGGCGCCCATACCAACCTAAACTTAAAAAAAAACATGACTGCCGTGAGTACATTTTAATATTTCAGACCGAAAGAAATACAACCAATCATGTTTAAAGCTACCAATAATTGAGCATTTTGTTTCATAACAACGCGCCCCACGCTTTTCTTTAAGGGATGTGTGAGTTTTTTTCAATTTTGATTTAAAAGTTTATGTTGTTTGAAATGTTGTTATTTTTTGACTTTTAGTCGATTTTTTTAGTATTCATATTTATTCTGTGTTCACAACTGATCAATATATTGAGGTAAAGAAAAGCGTTTCTTAAATTTTTTTTTTATTTATTTATGTTTTCAACAAAAATTTTTGACATTCACTCTAACTTTTTACAAAAACAAAATACATAGTCTTTTTCAATAAAAAGGGATAGCTAGCATAACTCTATCTCATGATGCGGTCACCTTTATGAATTCGCCTTGGGCACAATGCATACCATGGTACAACTATAGTGTAGTTAGTTGTGCCATGATATGAAGGCATTTATTTTTATCAATTTAATTTGACAGTTCAATATTTTTGATTTAAATTAAATTAAATATAAAAAAATAATAAATTACTATTTTTAAAACATGGCCAAACCAACAACTATCAAGGAAGCTTTAACCAAATGGGAAGAACATAACAAACAAGATGCAACCAAAGCTACCGAAATTGGCTTACAGTTACAAATTCCACCCATTGAAAAAATGGACAATACGTTGGGAACATTAACAGAATGCCGAAAATTAAGTTTGTCAACAAACATGATTGAAAAAATTACGGGAATTGGAAATTTGAAAAATCTAAGAAGACTATCATTAGCAAGAAACAACATTAAGGCGCTTAATGGCATTGTAAGTTACTAAATAAAAATAAAAAAAAAATTAAACAAATACATCCTTCTAAGGAACCCTTAGCCGATACACTCGAAGAATTGTGGATAAGTTATAATTTAATAGAAAAACTTAAGCCACTGGAAGTAATGAAGGCTTTAAAAGTATTCTATGTTTCCAACAATTCCATTAAAGATTGGTCCGAGTTCAATAAAATGGCTGTACCCCCAAATCTGGAAGAAATTACTTTTATGGGCAACATTTTATACGAAAATATGGAAGAAGGTGCTTTTCGTGCTGAAGCCATAAGACGTTTACCAAATTTAAAGAAATTGGATGGTGAACCTGTAATAAGAGGAGATTAATGCTAAAACGTAAAAAGAAAACTTATTTTGAATAAATGTTAATAGATTTTTATTTTGTCTATGAGAATGTTTAAGGTTTAGTTTAGGCTTCCATTTGTAAAGAATTTTTCTCTTCATATTCTTTTTTGAGTCTCTGAAGCATATTGCGTGAAATTAACTCGACCTTAAGATGTTGAACATTTATAGCACTGCCATCCCAATCCAATAGTGATTTAAATCTGATGGGATCACAAAGATTTAAAAGTCCTAAAAACATATTTACATCCATACATATATTTAGTTTTTTAAGTAAAAAATATTCAGGTACATACATATGTAATGAAAATCTATCGACTTTAAAGGATCATTTTTAAAAGGTGTGATCAAGGTACATTTAAATTTTGTATTTAGTTTAAAAGGGCTTCTATATGGCAAATCCATGTCCTAGATTCTTAGTGTTGATACCTTGTTTAAATGTACCTTGGGTAAATTTTAAAATAGTTTCCTGAATAATGGTGTTTTCTTTTCTACAAAAAATGTGACATTTTATTTTAAAAAAATTGCAATTTGTTGTCTGTTTCTTAAAAATTTTTCTCCCAAAAAGGGTGGCTTGTTTTATTCTAAAAAACTCATCCTTTTCGGGAGCAAAATTTTTAGGAAACAGACACCAAATTGCATTTTTTTAAAATAAAATGTCACATTTTTTGTAGAAAAGAAAACACCATTAGTCTTAATTTTATATTCAAGGCAGTAAAACTTACTATATGTATACGGGCGTATTCTAGAAATCGAAATGAAGTAAAATTGAAATCGAAAGAGATTTTAAGTTTAATTCCATATTTACAAATTAACCGTGGTGTTTCCAGGTTATAAGAGTTATTCTTGTAAAGCTAATTGGTACTCAAAAGAAGAAGCAGATAAAAAGAATTTTTTATGAACCTTCATTACAGCACCGTTTTTAAAATTAGTTTAATTTTAAATCTACTTCAATTCGTTTTCTGGAACACGCCCGATTATAGAATTAAAAAATATAGACGGAATAAGAAAATATTGTATTAGAAGTCAAATTTTTAAGATACTGAAACGAAATTTTCGGTTTTAAACCGTTTCGGTTTCTAAATCGATTTCCATCGCATGCCTACCTGTATTTAACAACTTTCAACTTACGCATTCCACCAGTTTTATATTCTCCCTCCTCCTTTTCCAATGTTATTTTGATGACATCTTGTCGTGCTGCATGCTGATTAGAACGACTTTTACTGATTGACTGTTTAAGAGCAATTTGTTCCAATTCCTCATCGAATCTTTTTAAATACAACTCAATAAGCTCTTCAAATTCTTGAGGTCTTAGAGGATGTGTACGACCTTCTTCTATATGTTCCAGAAACCAACTTAACTTTTCACCCATTAAATTTGACTTAATTGCATGTCCTAGTCTTTGTTTATGTTTGTTATTCTGTCTGCGTGCCTTTTTACCAAGAGCTTTCGTTTTGCGACTGTTGGGATGTTTGCATTTCTCTAATTCTTTGCGTAAATTTGTCTTAAATAATAAAAAAAATTATTTTAAGCTATTTTACGGAAATTTTAATATTAAATACCATTTTTATTGAAAATCTCCTTTTGTTTTACTTGAATTTTTTTTTAACACGTGCTGTTTGTTTTTGTACTGATTAAAAAAAAATCTGTGAAAAAAATGATAACTTTGAAGGCGGACGTAATTTAAAACGGCGTTAATAGTTTATAAACGAATAGTATTATACACTGAAAGCGAAAAAGGTTTATAATCTAAAGCGGCTCATACACTTGCAATAAAATTGTTCAATTTTACGTAGTGTACAATTATATCGCCAATGTGTATGTAATATTCGATGGTGGCACAATATATTAGCAACAAACAATAGACTTTTGATTTTTATTGCACAACGAAAGGAAAGTGAAATGTGTTGGCAACATTGTACAATGCTGCTTATGTTATTACTATTGGTTATGTCTACCTTTTTATTGAATGAGTGAAACCATTGTGCGACTTAGTGCATAATATAGGACAAAATGGAAATAATATGGCGAATATCATATACAATAATATTGCAAGTGTATGGGCCGCTTAACGTATTGTGAACAGTTCCAATTACATAAATACTAAAAAATTGATTACACTGCAGTAACCCTGCGGCCAAACGATCAAGTTGTTCTTGATAGTCTTTAACATATACTGCTTGTCAAAATTTACATAAATTGAAAGCTGTGACGTAGGCTGCACTTATTTTGTTAGCAATTTACTTTCAAGATTTCATCAAAAAAAAACAATTTATAAAGACAAACATGTAATCAGCTGTTAAATTGAAAGTTAAATTGCCATACAAATGGAAAGGTGAAATAGAGAGCCATCTCGTGGTCAATTCAAAAAGTGTGAGTGTGTTAGTAAAAAAGTGAGAGTGTATTGCAAATTGAATGGAATTGAAAGACAAAACTAGATCGTGTGGCCACCAAGTTACACGCTTAAGTTTTTCTTGATAGGCTTTTACATGTACTAAATGTATTCACGTCACAAGTTGCACCCTTGCAAAAAAGCAAAAGTGCAACAACATAACAACAACCACAAAGAAAATAGTTTACGTACAACTAATTGTCTGTGTGGTTGTTGTTATATTTTTGCACTTGCTTTTTCGCAAGGGTGCAACTTGTAAAATTGCTTAAGGCTAGATTTCACTATCTCACAAGTCTTACGTATTCCATAATACTTTGTGAGATAGAAATCTAATGAGTTTTGTTGCGACGGTCAAAAAATCTAATTTAACATGACAGTTTGTGTTCACACCATCACACAAATTATAAACACTCACACATGAAATAAAATGCAACCCTGATCCAATGAAAAGTATTATTGTTTAGAAATTTTTCAAAAAACGATGAAGTCGTATGGGATGTCAAACTTTTTTCATAATACTTTTCATTTTCCAGACACATTGCATTCACACTTTGTCATATTACTTGAGTTTTTGACATGTATTAGTACAAAGTATAATAGTGTAATCTAGCCTTAAAGGAATATTATTTATAACTCCTTGAGTAATAAGTATTAATAAAATCAACTGAAAAAACTATAACTAATAAGGATTTTCTTTGGGGAACTACTAAAACAATTTTAAAGAGCGCTAAAAATAAAAACGGCATATTTTTACAGCTCAACATTTGTGATTTGCTGATTTTTACCTTAAATTGTCAAAATAAAAATAATAATAATAAAAAAGGGGAAATTTATTTTATGGCTATAAATCTTATATCTTAAAATAACCCTAGAAATAACTAATGGGGGTTAAGGTTACAAACCGAGGACATATATATAATTGTGAATTTATATGTATGCAGAATCCTTTGAAAAACATCCCTTTTCACACTATAAAAAGGGCACATAGAAAAAGTCTAATGTTGCTTTGTATGTTCAGACCTAACAAATATTTGACGAGAAAAATCCAAAACACGAGTAAATTGATTAAACTCTAGCTTTATTTTTAGCCATTTTTATTGATTTACTAAACTTTATTTATAAAAAGATAATTGTATAATGTAATTTCGAAGCTGTTAAATAAAGTTTGTTGTAGCCAAACCCTTTGCAAAAGCAAATAAATGTTGAATAAAACTAGGGGTTACGTGTAGGACGTCAAATTTGCTTTTAATTACACTGTGTCACCAATTTTCAACAAAGTCCTGACAAAATGAATCTGACACCTAATCTTTATGTAAAATTGTCCGCTGAATTCGAATGTGAAGTCAGAATGGTCAAAAGTAGAACAATTTTCGAGATATTCCAAAATAATCGTTATTGGCGGTTTTTAAAAAGATGATGTAACTTTAATAAAAGTATCTTCGAAAATATTTGACGGATTTTTTATTTTTTACAGGTCGCTCGTAAAAATTGGTCTAGAAATGACTATGTTACATTGGACCAAAGTTCAAATTTCACAAAAATTTTAATGATTTTTTTCAATTTTGCTCTTTTCAACTTATTTTTTAAAGCCAAACAATAAAATTTTATTAAGATTTTTCAGTTACGACGTCAGCTTATTATACGCACATTTTGTGCCCAATAGGATCCCAATCGCTAAAAAAATGACAAAGTTACAGAAGATTATTTGTAATATCCCACTTTTCGATTTTTACCAAATCACAAAAAACACACCAAGTAAATACACATAGCGAAATGTTTAGTAACAAAAAATATTAAAAAAAGCCTAAGGACCGTTTTCACAACTTAACGATAGCTAAAAGTAGACTTTAACCGGCCTTATAAAAAGTGTTCCATTATAAAAACTTCACTTTAACCTAAAGTGAGCGATTAAGTAAATTTAGGTTCATCTTACCTGGTAGGTTAAAGTAAAGTTGTAGTAATAGAACACTTTTTATACGGCCGATAAAATCCTACCTTTAGCTGTCGGTAAGTTGTGAAAACGGGCCTAAAGCTGTTAAATTGCTATGTGGGTTAATTCACTAAATCTTCTGTATCATTTATCGTATTTGCACCAATCTGATCTTGTAGGGCGCAAAATTTTCGTATTGAAATAAACCAATGCCCCATGCAATAAAACGGTACAATTTAAAATTTAATTGTTTGGTACACAAAAAAATAACTCGAAGAGAACAAAATTTCAAAAAATCATACAATTTTCAATGAAGTTTGAACCAATGCCCCATGCAATAAAACGGTGCAATTTAAAATTCAATTGTTTGGTACACAAAAAAAAATAACTCAAAAAGAGCAAAATTTCAAAAAATCATAAAATTTTCAATAAAGTTTGAACTTTTGTCCCCTTTTATTAACTTTATCATTTCTTGACCAATCTTCACTAGCAACAATACATTGTTATTTTAGTAATTTTATAATCTTTCATTAATAAAAATAAATGCATAATCCCTTTAATATTTTTGAAGATATTTGCATTTAAGTGACATCATCTTTTTCGATAATCGAATAATCGATCAATCGAAAATTGGGTTTTTGACAGTATTAGATTTTTTCTTTTATGTTGAGAAACAAGCCGGTACGTTTTAAATGCCCTTTTATTGTTTCTTGACTTAAAAACATTTCCTTCGAGTAGCAATTTTTTAAAATATAGTACAGAGTCTGAAGATTTTGGGAATAATTTATTTTTAAGAATGTTAAGAACAGATTTTTACCACAATGATTCAGATGAAGAAGATGATTTTTTTAAGACGAATGGAAACAACCTTCTACCAGACCTTAACAACATTATCGGGTATGTTCTGTAAATCGAAATGAAGTAGATTTAAAATCGAACAAATTTTGAAAGCGAGCCTGTAAAGAAAGTTTATAAAAATACTCCATTTTATATACTTCCACCTTTGAGTACCAGTTACATTTACAAGAATAACTCTTAAAAACAAAAAAAAACTACAGTCATTTTGTGAATAATTGAAATTAAAATCTCGTTCGTTTTCAATTTTACTTCATTTCAATTTGTAGAACATGCCCGTATTAAAATTGTTAAAAAATCAAAAAGAGATTCAAGTGGACAATAAAATGAACAGAAATTGGATATGCTTAACCTTCATAAGGTCTTCAAATTTGCTGACGTTAACGGTCTTCGGGTCAAATTTGACCCAAATAGAAAAATTTATATAAAAACACACTTTTTTCAATTAAGTATGTTTTAAAAGTTGATATTTTATTTTTAGATTTATTCAGTATAATGAAGCTGTATTTATTGTTAACATTTTTTGCGAATACAACAGTACATTTACCATAAAGTGGTTGTATCTGTTTTGTGACATAATTGGCAACGACCTATTTTTATCTGGTAAACATTTTTTTCCTAGGTTTTTGTTGAAGATGACGGGTGCTGTTTCTGCTCAGCTACTACATGTACTTATTTGCAAAGTTTCGTGAAAATTAGTCTTTGGGAAATGTTTTTAGCTGCTTGATATAGGGCGCGCGGCAAGTTGCAAACCTAAATTTTCTAAGAAATGTCGACGTTTGGCAAAACAGTTTTTCTTTTAGCCATGTTTAGCTGACGTTAATAACAGCTTTAAGTTTCCAAAATCTCTGGTGACAATTCAATCTTGTTTTTACATATAGTTCCTACTAAAGTAATTTGATTTTCTAGCAGTTTTTGTCCCAATTAGAACGATGTAAAACAATTGCCTTCATACTGTGACATTTCAAACCAACTGTCAAATCAAGAACTACATGCATACATTTGTTTAATTCAGGCAAAGCTCATATTTATTGGCTTGTATATCCCAGACATAGCTAATCAACCCATATATATCATAGCTCACAAATTGGCGCAAGCTTCTCTAAATTTGGCGTTCACTGCTAGTATCCTTGTTGTTAAATCTTAGTACTCCCGAAAGATTTTTGAATCTGTTCAACGGCAGATTGCTCTAAAAAAGGCTTTCCTTCCACAACATCCCACAAACTGTCTGTACTTTCATTATTTGATCTTTACAATTCAGCCAATTTCATTATAATCAATACCAAATACACATTTACCTTCATTATTAGTAAACTTTAAAATAACGCATGTCTCAGGAGGTGAAAACAATAAATAAGAACTGTAAATTTCTAACGAAAATTCAAGAACTTTGCTACAGGTCAAATATGACCCAAAGACCTTAAGTGCAAAAAATTTTATAAATATTTTTTTCGCCAATATTTTTTTCTAAAAACCTAATTTAGTTGTTAGCATTTAAAATTAAATAAAAGTCATAAAATATAAAAAAGATAAGTCACTCACTCTTAGAAAAAATTAAACTTTTTTTTCAAAATGGGTCAGATTTGACCCGAAGACCTTATGAATTTTTTTTTTTTTTTTTTTTCTCAATATTATTTATTGAATCTTCATACATTTAAATATGAACTAACAATAATTAATCAAATCTTAACCTAATACTTTATTTTATGTCCTGCCAGTGCCAGACAAAAATTTTCTTCATCACGGGTTCTGTTCACTTATCTAGGTGTTTGTCGCTCATCTAATTGGATAAGTGCTGCAGTGTCTCTTCTTCTTAAGCGAGTGTGGCCGCTATCATTTAAAATATTTCGTGCTAGTGGGTTTGGATGCAATTCGAGCCTTTTTAAGTTTTTTACTGCATATTTCGTAATCATAGTTTTGACTAATGGAACATTGAGATCCCTGTGAATATTTGAGTTTTTTACATACCAAGGGGCAGCTGTGATTATTCGAAGAATTTTATTTTGGCGCCTTTGAATCTTTTCTATATTAGAGGCCGAGGCAGTGCCCCATAACTGAATACCATAGCACCATATTGGCTTTAAGATGGAGTTGTAAAGAAGAAGTTTGCAGTCGAGACTAAGGACAGAGTTTCTACCAATAAGCCAATGAATTTGAATGGCTTTTAGTTTCATTTGAGTTAATTTTGCCTCTATATGGCATTTCCACGTTAATCGCCGATCCAGATGTATACCGAGATATTTTACATGCGAAAGTTGAGGAATTATTTGATTGTTGATTGTTATATGGGGGCAAGATTCCCGGCGCAAGGTGAATGTTATATGCACGCATTTTTGCTCATTGACCATTATCCTCCATTGTCTTAACCATATTTCTAGTTGAAATATATGATGCTGTAAGTAACGAGTTGCTTCATAACGGTTTTCGTGGACGCTTAGAAATGCTGTATCGTCTGCAAATGTTGAAGTTTGGGTGTAGTTGCTTGTTGGCATGTCCGAAGTATAAATTAAATATAATAGAGGGCCCAGGATGCTTCAATTTATGTAATAAGCCTTCGTGCCAGACTTTATCAAAAGCTTGCGAAACATCGATGAAGAGTGCTGAACAATATTTTTTTTCTTCAAATGCTTTTCTTATGACATTTACTATTCGATGAGTCTGTTCGATTGTGCTGTGTTTTCTTCGAAATCCGAACTGATGGTTTGGAATACATCTATTTTCACTTAAAATCGGTGTTAATTTTGAAACTAATAATTTCTCAAACAGCTTTGACATATTTGATAATAAGCTAATTGGCCTATATGACTCAACTTTTGTATGATCTTTACCTGGCTTTGGTATCATGGTAACTAAGGAAACCTTCCATTTTTGAGGATAGTGTTCAAGGCGTAAAATAGCATTAAAAATAAAAAGAATAATTTTCTTTGCTGTGCGAGGTAGCTCTAAAAGCATTTTATTACTGATTTTATCAATACCAGGTGCCTTCTTAGTGTTTAAGTCACAAATAGCCTGTTCGATTTCTCTTATCTCAAATCTGAGGGGAATAGCTGCTCTAGCAGGAACAGGTGGTAACTCGACCGCAGTATCGTGAGATATGTTTGGGGTAAATACGTTTTTTAAATGATTAACAAACAGATTTCCCTTTTCGTTATCATTTCTTGCCCAACTTCCGTTCAAGTTTCTTAATGGTGGCTTAGAGACAACTGGCCTATTTAGATTTTTAGCTGCACGCCATAATGAGTAGTCTGATTGCGGAGTTGCGTCAAGTTCCTTAAGATATTTTTGCAGAGAATCCGTTTTCTGTGTCTGTAGTAACTTTCTTAGCCTTCTTGTACACTCTTTTAACAAACTCTTAAGTTGAGGGGATCTGTGCAATTGCCACTCTCTTCGGGCTCTTCTTTTTTCAGACAGGAGACGCTCAACATATGTGGAATAAATTTTAATATTTTTAGTCTTTTTTGGGGTAATACTGGAATGTTGTACAGCTAGCTTCAGAAAACTGTCAAAATTAAGAATAGCGCGATCTACGTATTCCGGTGTACTAAGCGGAATATTTTCTGTGCAATGGGTGCTGAGATATTTTTTATATTTTAGCCAATTGATTTGTGTAGCTGGCGTCGCTAAGTAACCAGTTGGAGATACAGTTCTATTGGGGTTCATTAAAGTAACAATTGTTGGTGTGTGGTCGGAAGATAATTCTAAGGAAGCTTCAACATAAATCGTTTCTAAGGGGATGTTTTTAACCACGCCAAAATCGATGACATCTGGTATTTTTTGCTGATCAGTAGGCCAATATGTTGGTTGTCCGCTCGCTATCACATTCAAATCCATTTTAGTAATAGTATTAAATAGAACACGACCCTTTGGTGTTATAAGTCGGGACCCCCAGAAGGTATGTTTAGCGTTATAATCGCCAGCGGCCAGGAAACAGGGTCCTAATGATTTGAAATATTTATAATATTGGCCTTCTGATATTGAATATCTAGGTGGGGAGTATAACGATGAGATTACTACGTTTCTATTTAATTCTTCAACGCAAATGTTTGTTGCTTGAAGATAATCTTCACGATGATCACCCATTAGGTAGTGTTTGACTCTGGTTTTAATTAAAATGGCAGAACCTCCACAAGCTCTATCTCGAGGGTCCTTTGTATCATATAGTATATAACCATTTATTTTAAACGTATTTTTTGAAGTCAAATGAGTTTCAGAAACCATCATGACATCAATTTGTTTATTTTTAAGAAAGTATTCTAGTTCATTTTTATGTTGGCGGATGCCGTTTGCGTTCCAAAAACAAATTTTTATACAGTTCATGGCTTGTTAAGTACAGCTTGCAATAACATTGATTGCATTCTAAGAATTTCCTGCATCATATTACCCATTGTGTTCGTAAAATTATTTACTGTTTGCACTAATGTTTCCATGGTTTTTTCTAAACGACTTAAATTAGAAACTGGAGTTTCATCATTACTTGGCGAGGCACCTTGCATTGGCTCATGGTTTGATTTTAGGACGTTAGCATAAGAGGTTCTGTTATTACTAGACTGGGGGGCTTGAATTGCATTTGTGATAACTTGATTTGCAACCTGCATTTGAGGGGCATTTGTTTTCGGTCCAACCGTCTGCTTGACGATATTATATACAGGGCATCCTCTATAATTGGCAGTGTGATTACCGCCACAGTTGCTACATTTTTTTACGTTGGGGTCGGTTTTAGACTTATCGCAAGAAACTGTACCGTGTAGCTCACCACATACTACGCAAACAGGGGGTAAGTAGCAGTATGCCTTTGTATGGCCAAATTCTTGGCAGTTTAAGCACTGAACAGGTCCATTTTTTTTGTGTGGCTCCTCAATTGTGATTTTTCTGTATAGAATATATTTTAAATTATAAAAGGGATGCGTTTCGTTTTTTTTTAACTTAATGTCGCCGGGCTCTAATTCTACTCGAAATAGTGGTTGTGGATTTTTGTCTCTATTTCTAATATTTACCACGTGTTTTATCTTGAAGCCTTTTTCTTCTAAGAACGTTTTAATTTCCTCTGGGTCTACGCATGAATCAATTCCCTTAATCACCACCTGGAGACCTTTACTGCTCTTGAGTTGGTATGTATAAAAACTTTTTTTAAGTGCCTCAAATTTGTTAATAATTTTGCGAAAATCATTTTCATGATTCACTTGAATTTTCGTTTCATTTATGCTACCTCTCTTTATTGCGGCTACATAAAACGAATTTTCACCAATCAACGAAATTAAACTCTTTATTAGATCATATGAGTTATGCTCCCTAAGATATATCGGGGGAGGCTTGGACGATCTTATGACGTTTGGTGCTTCAGAGGATTCATCCTCCAGAATTGCAAAGCGATTTTGGGAATTTGTTTTGTCAAAAGATGGCACTTTTGATGCCGAAGCAACAGCTGAAGAGGTAGGGCTGCGACCCCGCTTAAGGACTGTTATATACCTGTCCATACCAACTTGGACCTGAGGCTTTTGGCAACTTTTTACAGGGGGGTTTTCCATTGCATTAGTGTTTTGGTTCATGGTATCATTTCCCACTAAACTTATTTTTGACGTAGAGGCAATACTTGTTGGCCTGGCAACACTTGTTACCAGATCTTGTTTTAGTTTTTTTAATGAGTCACTATCCACCGTTTGTGTAAATAAAGAGGGTGAGAGGGAACGTGTACGAAAAATTGGCTTAGCCGTTAGGTAGTTAATATTGTTTTGTTTTGTTTAATTTATTTCAACATTATTTTCGTTGGCATGCACTGTCACATAAGCATTTCTATCATTTAATTTTATTGTTGTTACATTGTTTTTACTCATGCAAGAAATTGTTTTTGTTTTTCACCGGTTTAATGTGCTTTTAATGTTTTTATTATTTATTGTATTTTACAACAACGCCAAAAATAAGAAATTTAAACTAAAATGTTTGTGCACAGAATATGTATACATACACATGTATGAACATTCATACGTACATATGTATATATTTTTGCTTTATTTATCTTTATTTAATTTTTCGTTTTAATTGTTCACTTTTATGTTAAATAATTTAAATAAAAAATATCATATATTTTCCAGCGTCCATTCGCTTAGTATTTATATTTCAAAATCAAATTTAATTAATAATAAATTAAAATCGTATGCGGGGTTGAAAATACACGTCCGTTTCACAACAAAGCACAAACTAAACTGAATTTAATGAATTTAATGAAGCATTTTTAAATCTCGTCAACGTCAACATTGAGTTAAAGAATCTTTTCTTAATCAAGTTTCATCCAAACAAAAGAAAGAAATCGTTTAAAATATAAACATTTTATAGATAAGTTAAAAAATTTGATGCTTTATTTTATTTAAAAAGTTTTACTCTTCTATTACATGATGTAGCTTTTGTTAAATGGGTCTAACTTTTTTAATAAAATTTGTATGTTAAAATATATAATTATTGGTCTGATTTTTAAACTTTTAAACTAAGAAAAATTAAAAGTATTCGATTAACCAAATAATATAAAGTTGTACGATTATAATTCGATTAAATTTTTACCTCGAATAATAAATCGCGCCATTAATCGATTATTACAAAACAATTGAATACCCTAATATCTACCCGCTGTAAAAATATAGTGCTTTTATGTCTACTCTTTGGTTATGAAACAGTTAGTTGAAAAATTATTTTATGCCTATGCCTTTAAGGCAAAAATAACATTGTTACCATTGAGGCATATTTTCTGCTAGATTTAGCAGATTGAGTTGGGGAATTGCATATTTTTCTTGAAAAAATATGCTAAGGAAACATGCACCTTGTTAAAAAAGCAGATTTTTTATTTAGCATTTTTTTAGTTTTTAAAACATCAGATTTTTTAGCATATTTTAAAAAAAAAAAAAATAAAAATATTTATGATATACATATATCGTCAGCTCATTACAGGTTTGACCTACAAACCATTTTCAAAAAAATTAAGTCAGATGTGGGGTATATATATTTTAAACACCCCCTTTCCAAATCCAAAACCGGTTTCAAATTTTTTATGGTTTCTGAGATAATAAGCATTAATTTTGCTCAATATATACATTTTTAAAGTTTATTAAGTATTGTTTTGCTCTACATGCCACTACTTGGCGAATGCAGAAAATTACTCAAACAAAAACGTACATAATAAATTTAACTCTTGATTTGCTTCATTACTGTAAGAAGTAGTAAAAGCGAAATCAAAACAAAATGACAACAAGAAAACAAATTTCACTCATTTGTTCGCTTCATTAGTGCAAGAAAAAAAGTAGTTAAAGCAACATGAAATGTCAACAAATCAATACACAGTAGTAAGTATACGTATGCGGAACAAAAAGCTACTTTTTAAAAATAAATTGAGAAAAGTGGCGTATGCGTCACAAAACAATAATTTTCACTTTCCATAAAATGCTATTAATTACTATGCTCGTTAATGAACGTTCAAAAAAATGTTAATTTTTTTTAAAACATATGCCAGAAACAGTAATGACAATAGAAGCAGTTCTATCGGTTTTATTTTCAGAAAACTTCATGTAAACCTTGATTGTTGTTTTTCTCCACTACGACATTTTTGCATATGCGCCAAACCAATAATAAGCTTACGATATGTACCTATATTAAAATTCCATTTTTTTTTTTAGCAGATTTTAAGCATAATTTTTTTATAAAAAATCAGCAGAATTTTAGCATTATTTTTTTTTTTAAATTTTGCATATTTTTAGCAAATTAAAAATATGAATAATTTTAACAATAACACAGTAGCACTTTTTTCAACTTCAAAATCTTGAACCAAAAAAACCTTAGCTAATAATTCAAAACCCAGCTAGGAGTTTTCTTCTACAATCATAAGCTTTTAGATTTTGTGGGTCTCAATTGGTTTAAGATTTTAGTGTTGCTCTGTGTAATTAGTATTGTGGTTGAACTTTTTATGGTTTTTAATTCAAATTTTGATATTTTTAATTAGGCTAAAGTTAAAGCTAAATAATTTAATGAAAATTAAATTAAATGAACTTAAGCCTATTTAAAAATATCAAAATTGGGATGAAAAATTTTATGTTCAATTTTTATCAGATTTTCAGCATATTTTCTTTATTTAACGATTTAGCAAACTTTTTTTTGAAGTTTTGGGATATTCTCATCAAACAGTTATGGCAACACTGGCTTTTAAATTTTGAGTTTGAGTTAATAGATACCCTCTCTATGACCAAGTGCGAATTTAATATTAAAAATCTGTAATTTCACTAAACAAACGAATTTTTTGCATACAAACATACATATAGGTATTCTCTTTTTAAAAATTTTTTGATATATCCGCACAGTATCTTAACAGCAATAAACAGAACAAAATGAGTACGTTAGTTTCGTTTGTGCACATATGTTTGCACATACTTACATACATACATATGTACATACAACTCATAAAAAGCGTGTTTAATCTACGAAATTTGCCAATGAATTTTTTTTTAGTTACTAGCGTTTTCTCAACTTCGTCGGACACGCTTGCAAGATATTTAGCAAAAAGTGAAAATAACGTAGATAATTAAACAAAAATACACAATAAATCTGTCCCGTATTTGAATTATCAAGAAAATTAACTTAATTCTATTAAATGTCTTTTTATATCTTGAGAAACGGTGGTGCCAGAACCATATTAAAAACGTATCTTCCACGTCAACTTAGTAACAAAAATTTGAATAATGTAATGAATTATACTTAAATTCACAAAATCATGTTTTATAAATTAAAGCAAAACATTTTTTTCTAAGCATACATATTTACATATGTATGTATGTTAATTTTGACAACCTACTAAATACAAAAAAAAATTATAAAATTTATTATTACATAATTGTTCAAATAATTTCATTGAGTGTGTATTGAGCTGCAGAATAACAAATAACAATAATTTTTATAAAATCTGACAGTTTAGCTAAAATTATGAACTGTCATTCGCTTGGTTTGCCTTCATTAATAAGCAAAACAAAAAATACTATTAAACATGTGTTATCCAGTGATCTCTTGTTTTGTTTTTACTCATATTCTCTCTTTTTTGCCATTTGCTAATTTAGTGAGTGTTTAGTAAAGAACTAGTGAGTGTTTAGTTTTGTGTTTATTTCAGTGATGCCGTTTGGTTACATTTTAACCTCATAGATTTTAATGAAATTTAAAACATAAATATATCCCTACATATATGGATACTTTAGAAATACATTTTTTAAAAAGTAGGCCCACAAGGGGAATAAAGATGGTTTTAGGCTATACATTTTTCCAACACTCGGATCACGAGGGGAGTTTGGGGCAATTACTGCCCCTCCGGAGCTATCCAGTAGATTTTAATGAAATTATTAACATAGATGAAAGGCTATTTATATGGACAAACAAGTAATAAATTTTTTTAAAATAGGAGCTACCGGAAAACTCATATCTTTTAAAATTATAATTTGATTCACAAAAGATGTATGGATGAGTTAAGGGGATTATGAAATGAATTTTTATAAACATATTTTTCAACAACGTGGCCCATTTAGTAACTTTCGGATTCTGAATCTACTTGGATACTAGACTTTAACAATAACTTTAACTAATGATATGTGTTTGATGATTCTGATGACACAACGGGGTCTGAAGTACCGACTGAAATAATATTAGATCTCTCATGGTTAAATCACGGGACATATTTCTTGTGTGAAAATCCCTATAATTTCTGAATTCCCAATCCAGTGAACAAAGATACAGATTTTGTTATTTCAGAACCATGAATTAAGATTTTATGTAGGCTGGAAAACGCGTTTAACCAAGGATATAAACTGAAACATAGCTGAGTTGCTTAATTAGTAAGTTTTCTAAATGCTTCTCTATAACTGCATAGCCACAAGCCATGTTTCATAGAATTGCCTCTAAATTTTGCAGAATATTTCCGTCAACCCCTGTTATTGATGCAGCAAGATTAGGATATGAAAAAAATGTCTGGCCGTTTTTCCATCATTAGTGGTTTCAAGCCCTGGCTTAGGTATATGAAAAAGTATATCATCTGTTTTAATTCATCATTTAAATAATCACAGAAAAAATTAAAAATTTTCTCTAATCACCAAATTCATAGAATCAAGCAACCCATTTGTTGATTTTGCACCTATTACCAAAATGATTATATTAATTACTAAAAATTGTAAAAATTTAAAATTTTGAATAATTTTTTTTCAATAAATGATATTTTTAATTTTAATTAAAAAAATGATCAAAAAACTTTGCCGTTTCAAACAATGTGTTGATTGATTTTGACAATTTCCAACAACAATTTTACAAGTTTGAATTATTTTATTTTAAACGAAATAATTTTTTGTTATTTAATTAATATTATAATTCTAATTTTATTTTAAAACAACACATTTTAGTTGTTTAATTAAATTAATTTAAAATTATATTGTTCAATATTTATTGTTGACCTGTCGATAATCTATGTTGTTGTTTTTGTTTGGCTTAAGCTCATATACAAATTAAAATAAAAAATTCCACAAATTTATATAATTTATAAAATTATATTTTTAATTTTATTTAAAAAAAAAAAAAAAAAAAAAATAATTGATTCAATTATCACATTAATTAAATTTAAATACTTTTTAAATAATTTTTTTAATGAATAAAAAACTAATAATAATTTTTTCTGTGTTTAATACCAAATTGTTTCGCAAGAAAATTACAACAAATTCATATAAAAATTTGAAAAATTTATGCAAAAGTCGCAACCCCATAACCGAAATAGAAAGTATACAAGAAATGACGTTAAAATTGCTGATATAACACTTTATCAGAAAAAAGTTACTTTAAAAAGTCCAACACTACCGATATAATATACAAACAGGATGAATGTAAAAATTGATACAGGATCACAACCTAATTTTTTCTCAATGGTTAAAAGGGCATATTTTTTCGAACTAGGTACAGTGATAAAAAAATTTTATTTTAAAATACAATGATTTAAATCAAAAATTTTTTTCGTTGTATGCAACTAACTTTCTTTTTATTCAATACATATATATTTTAAAATGTAACTTTGGACGAAGAAACATAACTTTTATGAAAGAAATTCGTAACTTTTTTATTTTTCCCTTGGCAACACTAGTTTATTTACATGCTTTCGTTTGTTATTTACAAAATAAACTACACAAGTTCAGTGCTTAAGTCTGGCACTGTGTAAACGAAACATGTGACACAAACTATACAAGTAAACTTTACAATGTTTTATTTTTAATTTTAAAGCGAAGGAGGCAACACGTGCAACTAAAAAAAACTTTTCATATTTTTATTCACTTTTTCATACATTTTTTGTGGGATTCGACTTTCATTAATCTATTGCTTTTTAATGGGCCAAAATTTAGGCGATTCTTTGCATAATTCTAAGAACCCTGTTCGGATTATTTTATACGCCCTCATTTTTTGTTGTCATATTTTAAAAACAAAACATTTTTTACATACACTTCACAAGTTAACTGTTCATTTTTAAAAACTTGCGCAATTATCAAAATCATTTTGATCTTTACTAGCAACAACACCGGCATACATTGCACTGGTGTACTGTATGGCCGGCATAAGAGATATCGAACACCGATTTTACTCATCAGAAATTCTGTTTTCAATGCTTAAAAAATGGTTGAAAAATGGATCCTATTGTATTTATATAAATCTATCGGTTTTATTTCTTCTTTTAAATCGTAGCCCAAATCCATTGAATCTAATGCACTAAGTACACTCAACATGAAAAATGTCATTACTTAAGGCTAGATTACACTATCTCACAAGTCTTACGTATTCCATAATACTTTGTGAGATAGAAATCTAATGAGTTTTGTTGCGACGGTCAAAAAATCTAATTTAACATGACAGTTTGTGTTCACACCATCACACAAAGTATAAACACTCACACATGAAATAAAATGCAACCCTAATCCAATGAAAAGTATTAACGTTTAGAAATTTTTAAAAAAACGATGAAGTCGTATGGGATGTCAAACTTTTTTCATAATACTTGTCATTTTCGTGACACATTGCATTCACACTATCACACTTTGTCATATTACTTGAGTTTTTGACATGTATTAATACAAAGTATAAAAGTGTAATCTAGCCTTTAGTGAAAGACATCCCAGTCAAAAATTTTTATTTCAAAGATTGTTTTTGTTTAATAAAAAATGGATTTAAAATAAGAACTAGAAATAAATACCCTAAAAATCCCCAAATTTAATATAAAATCCCCAAATCAAATTTTTGATCCCCGTTTTCAAAATAAAATCTAATTGACATCACTGCTGCAAACAGCGTTCTAAACTTTTATGGTGTTTTCTTTTCTACAAAAAAATGTGACATTTTATTTAAAAAAAAGCAATTTAGTGTCTGTTTCTTAAAAATTTTTATCTCGAAAGGGATGAGTTTTTTAGAATAAAGCAAGCCACCCTTTTCGGGAGCAAAATTTTTAAGAAACAGGCACCAAATTGCATTTTTGTAAAATAAAATGTCACATTTTTTTGTAGAAAAGAAAACACCATTAGTGCTTTTTTTAAATTTTTTTACGCAAACATTTTTTGATTCTTTTTTTTTGTCGGTTTCAGCCGAATGTTTGGCTAACAGTTTATATAAGTATTTAAATTAAAATTTAAGTTAAAAAAATATGGGTAATTCCATGTCATATTCAAAATGTCATTATTGAGATTATTTCTTCAATTTCTCGAAAACTACTTTACATACGAGAATGATTTTAATGTCATTGTTAAGATAATACTTGGGGCTACAAGCCATATATTGAAAAAAAAATTTTGCAAAATATTAAATTTTAAAAACGGACCAAGTCAGAAACTTATTTTTTATTTTGCTGATTTTTTTTATATAATGCCTCAAACTGTTCTTTAAAAATCCTGAAACTTTGAAGAGGTGTTTGTTTCTTTTTTAAGATATGATTTTTTTTTTTGCAACCTTTAAAAAATAATCTTAAAAAATAATTTTAATATTGTAATTTTGAGCAAGTACACTGTCCTTGTTGCAAAAAAAAAGGTTGCACTGCATATATTCGCGTAACTCAAAAACGGTTTAGTTTATTGAAATTACTAAAAAACCGAAATTACGCATTCTTTCATACGAGTTTCAAATCGTTATTAAGCGTTTGTCGTTCAAAAAATTGTTTGATTTCAAATTGTTTGTTGGAAAATAGAAAAAAATGTGGCGGAGTTTCTCAATCAATATACATACATATCGCACTTGATCGTAAACTTCACTTTTTTAAAAATAAATCATTTTGAAAAATGTAAAAATATCGTGTTATTTTGGTAATGAAACGGGTTATTTAAAAGTTCTTTTTCATTTTCCTTTAATATAAAAATAATAATTGTTTTGCTTTTACTGTAAATTGTTGAATTTTGAGTTAATACCCTCTTTATGATCAATTGCGATATGTTTGTAAAGTTAAACAAAATCAACGCACTCAGGTGCGTATTATACAATATTCTCAACACATTACTCAATATTTTTTTTTATGCAAAATAAATCAAGACTTTTGGTAAAATGTAAATTCTATTGCAAAAATGGGAGAAGGGAGAAAACTCCCTTATTATATTTACATATATAAAATTGGGCTGTTTATTTAATACATTGTGCAACCAACTAATATATTATACACATTGGCAGTTCAATTTCAATTATTACACAATACATAATGTTGAAAATGTGCGAGTAAATGCTTTACTTAATATACATAGTGTCCCGGTAGGCTTGCAGGTAGTGAGCTAGTCTATCATCGAATTTAATCGAATTAAAATTAAATTAAGGGGATTAACAAAAAAAAAAAAAAAAAAAAATATGTAGGTACATACACGGTTGGGCACAGATCGGTCCATAAAAGACCTGGGTATATATGCATAAATAACTACCTTTGTTTCCCGAAATAATACCATGACAGCTAGGAGGACCGAATTTGGTGCAAACATTTCCTAAATTTAGTAGGTCTTTAATATTGAAAATCAGCCAAGTCCGTCCATTATTACACCTGGGCGCCATACAGGTGTCCTACCGAGATAAGAGTTCTAGTGCGATATGGTCTATATAAAACAAGCCAGCTTGATAAAATTGAGCTAAAATATTCTTAGTGCATTAAGTTTTTTTTTTGTTTTTTTAAATCGAGCAATTATTTTACTTAGCGCAAATACAAATATGCTCCCAGAATAAGGAATTCGGGATGATAGCGTCCATACCGTATGAGCCAATATATTTCTTAAATGTAAAAAGTATTTGATTTTTAAAATCACCCAAATCGGTCTATTATTTCACCTGGCCGGCAGACGAGTGCTCTCCCGAATTGACGGTCTGGGTACGATACGGTCCATACAAAACAAGCTAGGTGGATAAAATTTTGCTAACATAAATATAACTGTATGTTCTTTTCTAACCATAGCAAAGTGTAAATGTATAAGATTTGTCATAACCGACATGATGGTGAAGTATTAAAATTTCGAAACATCCAAATATAGAACTTATACTTTTTTTTATATGAATTTTTTGAATTTCCAAAAATGTGAAAGAAAATCTTATATACAAATCGGCAATGACACAACAGTTAAGAACACTTTTCTCCTCTGTTTGCCAACCTATTTTAACAAAAAATAGTGGGGTTAGAAAGGGTAAATTCGGTAAATTCATATCTACAAAGCTGAAAGAAGAAACAGGTGTCGGGCACTTTTTTTGAAATTCTGGCTCTTTTAGGGAGTAAACGGGTATAACCTGTATTTTGGATCCTATCTTTTTTTTATACCAAATTTGTAGCATCTAAAAAATACAAATATGAGTATGGTACTTTTTTGAAATTCGAACCTTTAAGTGGTGAAAATTTTTCCTATTTTTGTCCTTTTTTACAAAACATGTTTCTCCATTCATTGACATATCGTCATATAAATTACCATGATAGGGCGCAAAACCAATTCTGAGCTGACGATATGTGTATTAAATTATGGGCTTCCACTTCAATGTTGAAGTTTTTAATGCTTAAATGGGAAGAAAAAAATATCAAAAAGGAGAAATACCGGAAATCAAATAAATGTCTTTCTTTTACTTTTCCGTGCTGCATGTGGGTATTTTTAAATTTTCTATAATATTGAACTTAGAATAGTGTTTTTCATACGGGATTTCCCATGACGAAAATCCCGGGATCCCTCACATTTTTCGGGAAAGTAATCCCGGGAAATTTGTGCGGGAATTCCCGAAATTTTTTTTTTTAATTATCTCAACTTTACTGCTTATATGTATAATTGTAAGTAAATTGTGTCATAAAATAGGTCTTAGCCATTAGGTAAGAAGGTCTTTAGTCAAAAAAACGCATTTTAAGATTTTGATTGGCTTTAATTCAATTTTTTTTTCTCTTTTGTTTGGTTTAAATCACTTTAGTCTAGCACAATTGCTTCTAATCGTTATCATCTGCTCTTAGGAAAAAATCTATGAAATACACCAAATATGTAAATATTTTTCAATTTAACATAACGAACAACTACAGTTTTTGACTTAAGACATTTTTGCCAAACGCCAAAGAGATGTCAATTCATATCCGATAAGTAAGGCAATGTTTAATGCTCTGCAATTTCGAAAGAAAAAGAGTTAAAATGTACAGAATATTAAATTTCTTTGAAGACCAAGATTTATTTTATAAAAAAGAAAAAATTTTGTACCCGTTTGCTTCAAAAAATTTAATGACTTTATATGCAGAGCAGCTGCATAAAAGATTTTTCGGATTAGATTCTGTAAGTACAAGTTTTAAAGGAAGTGCTAACAAAACTGAAAGTGTCTAGAGATTATATAATGTTCCTTTGGCTATAAAGACAAACGTCCGTAGAAAGGAAACGTGTTTTCTAATTGAAATCATCTTAATAAAAATTAGAAAAAGGCTTTCAAACGATTCTGTAAATGCTTATTTTCAATTAAAATCCAATTTTAACAGAAATATTTTGTAATAATTGGTTTAAATAATTTAACTTATGTATTTGGTTTTATATAAATGCTGTTGGCTTTGAATTAATTCCGTGCCAAAAAGTGCTTAAGTCTTTTCGTTAAGTTTTATAGGAGAACAAAAACTAAAACTTTTAAGTGGCCTTTGGAAATTTACTCCGAATTTAATATAATCATCAGTTCTCTGCGGTTATAGTTTTTAAAGTTTTTATTCCTAAACACTCCTAATGACACAGATAGGAAGTTTTTATTATTGCAAATGTTGTTGCACATAAAAAAAAGATAATCAAAAAGTCATTTTGCTATAGATTCCTCAAAAATCCTACAAAATAATTGAAATTTTGCCTATCTGTACTTTTCAACATGAAGATCTTAAGGTACCATTAAGCACTTTGTACTTTTTGCCACAGAAATAAAAAAGTTGAATGCATTTATAAACTTATTTAATTGATCTCAGGAAATGTTATTTGTTCAAATAAATTAAATTAAATTAAATTTCCCGGGAAATAAAAAAAATCCGGGAAAAGAAAAACTGAGCGAATGAGAATCTGTCAAAGGGATCCTTTTGGTACTTTTTGTTCTTTAAATTATACTTTTTGAATTTTTATTATTACTGAACCTAGAAACATAAAATTCAACATGCAGAGTCCAGAGTTATTGAAAAACTATAAAAGATGACTCTTTGGTTATTTTTAGTTATTCAATTGGTACTTTCTGATTTTTTTTAAATTTTTGAACTTACAAAATTAAATTAAACATTTACGGACTTAAGTGGAAGATAACATATAGACCAGAGGTTGGTCCCTCGCCAAATAGATCCACTAATTTATGGTCGAATTTCGACCACTGGTAGAGAGGTAGGGAGAGTAACTTTGTAAATAGCTTCTCAAATTAATATTAAAATGTGACAAAAACAAAAATTAGGAATTAAAAACAGAAAAATAACGATATTGCTTTAAATTATCGAACAAACAAAAAATCAAATATTTATTACAATCTAATAAGATTTTAAAAGCCTTTGAATAACTAATATTATTTCTAGGTTGCCGCCACTTCTCAATTTCGCGCTCTTCATTTAACTCCGTGTTTGGAAAAGGTTGTATCATTTAAGCTAAGTGATATTGGAGAAGGTATACGGGAAGTAACTGTTAAAGAATGGTAATTTTAAATCAACATATTCTTAGTTATTTTTATACCATCCACCACAATTAGTTGTGCAGAGGGTAAACTAAGTTTGTCATTCCCTGTGAAACTTTTTTTTATTATTCATCTCAGACCCAATAAAGTGCATATATTCTGGCTCCTGAGTAATTCAAAGTCGATTTAGCCATGTCCGTCTGTCCGTCTGTTGAAAACACGCTCACTTTCGAAAAACTCAAAAGAAATGAACAAACTAAATGTCAAATTGCTAGTAGATATCCTAAGCAGTTTGGGATTGAAATCCAGCAAAATCGGTTCAGTAGGATCAGAGCTAAGAATCAAAACGTGGAACCGCCACCTTAAAAAATTGATAATTTTGTTACAAAAACTAACATCAATGGTGGAACAATGCACGGAATGATATAAGATGTTGCTAAAGTTTGTTTTATTTGACTGGAAATCACACTGCAAAATTTTGTGAAGATTGGTCCACATTTTACCCTAGGCACAATATGAACCCCACTCCCGGAAAACAGTTTAGTACGCTTAAAACCGTAATAAATCATGCTATCAGAATAAAATTTAATACTTCACAGTTTTATAGGACTACAAATCACCTTGTAAAATTTTGTAAAGATAAATTGATAATAAATATTCATCATATAGATATCACTCCTGAAGTATTTGAGCTGTCGGTGGAGGGTATCAAAGATTCGGCACAGCCGAATATAGCACACTAACTTGTTTAAACTTATTTTCATTTTATTAACTTCAAGGTTCGTTAAAGTTGGAGACACGGTCCAGCAATTCGATAATCTTTGTGAAGTGCAATCAGATAAAGCATCCGTAACTATAACTAGTCGCTATGATGGTAAAATTTTTAAATTGCATCACAATGTGGATGATATTGCTTTGGTTGGTAAGACTTTGTTGGATTTCGAAGTTGAGGATGAAGAAGGAGATTCAGATAGTTCTGACTCTGAAGATGAGAAAGAACAGGCCCCCGTTAAAATGACTGAAGGTAAAGTACAAGCTAAATCATATCAGGCGACAGACGAGGAAGTAAATCGTAGTATAACATTGGCTACTCCCGCTGTTCGTCGTATTGCTAAGGAAAACAAAGTGGATTTGTCTAAAGTGGAACCAACTGGCAGAAATGGTCGTGTTTTAAAGGGTGATGTTCTGGAATATTTGGGCATGGTACCACCAGGCACTAATATTCCACACCCTTCCATTGCTGCTAAGGCTGGTGGTGTTGCTTATGGTAATGCCGCTGCTCCGGCAATGGCTGATCGTGTAGAACCCGTGAGGGGCATTCGTAAAGCTATGTTGAAATCAATGACTGAATCTTTGGTAAGCTTAATTATTTATTAATTATTATTTTAATTATTCTTTAATACTTTATTTTTTTTTTTTTAGAAAATTCCCCACTTTGCTTATAGCGATGAAATTGATATGACTAATCTGATGGCATTCCGTAATCAATTGAAGGATGTAGCCAAACAAAATGGTGTACCCAAATTGACGTTCATGCCTTTCTGCATTAAGGCCGCCTCAATTGCTCTTTCGAAATATCCGATTTTAAACAGTTCTTTAGATCTGGAAACCGAATCGATTATATATAAAGGTGCCCACAATATCAGCGTTGCTATTGACACACCAAAAGGTCTAGTGGTGCCTAATGTTAAAAATGTTCAAAACAAAAACATTATTGAAATTTCCCAAGATCTTAATGAATTAATCGAAAGAGGACGCAAAGCTGCCTTAACCCCACAAGATTTTGCTGATGGAACATTCTCTCTATCAAACATTGGTGTTATTGGTGGTACCTATACCCATCCCTGTATAATGGCTCCTCAAGTTTCCATAGGTGCCATGGGTCGTACCAAGGTATAAGATTAATATTTGACATCAGATTAAAACAAAAACTGATGGCAATTTCTTGTATATTTTAGGCTGTTCCCCGTTACAATGAAAAAGACGAAATTGTTAAAGCCTACATTATGAATGTCAGTTGGTGTGCCGATCATCGTGTCATTGATGGTGTCACCATGGCCAGTTTCTCAAACGTGTGGAAGAAATACCTGGAAAATCCCGCCTTGTTTTTATTGAACTGATTTGTTCCATCTATTGCTAATGTCTTTGGAGTTATTTTGTCTGTACATCGTAAAAGTCTGTAATTTTGCATTTATTTCAGTTTTTGAAACAATTTTTTTTAGTTATAATACTTATTTTAATTTTCCATAAACTATTTCAACGATTTCCTGTAATTGGTTAATGTGCATTTATTATCAATATTCGGTCTTAGTGAAAACCTGTCAAAGATTTACGAAATAATATTTGAACCTCAAAATATTTGTTTATTAAAAAGGCTGTTTAAGTTTAATTTTAAGTCGGTTACAGTTAAATCGTTGTATATACATACATATTATATAAATATGTATAAATATTTGTTTAATTCAATATGCAAAGAAATTTTCTTAAAAATTAAAGGTGTGCAAAATTAAGTTAGTGATATTTTAAATAAAATTTTAATAAAAAAAAATTGATAAAGATTAATTTGAGTTATTGCTTAGTATTCTTACTTGATGACAACTAAATGATTACCTTAGCTTAAAAAAATATTGCAAATGTTGCATTTATGGAAAAATTTATTTTGAGATTATTATACGAGGGTGCATTCGCACTCTAATTTAGCTAAGTCACCATAATATGGGTCCTATGATATTTGACAGAATGAAAAAGACAGTTACCAGGTATTTCACGTCATTTCAGAATTTTAAAAAATTCATTAATGGGGTGATTACGGATGACAACTGAACTGAAGTTGAGTTGCCAGCAGCGAAATCAGGCAACGCCGCTCATGTTAAAAAAAAATATAAAAAAAATGTCCATATTTCAAGTCTGTATTGTGTATGTGTAAAATTATTGTACTTATTTTATTGTTTTTTTAATTCTTAAATAGACAATCCCTTGAAAAAGTCAACAAACAATCGACGGAACGTCGGGAACAAAATATTGTAGTTAAAAATTGAATTTTATTTATATTGAAGAGATTTAGGCCCCATTAGCTTGACAAAAATAACATTCAAAAATGTTGTATGTATATTTCAACATGATATTTTGCTGCTGGCAACTCAACTACAGTTATGTTGCTATCCGTAATCGATCCATAAGTTATTTGATAGATATGTTATTATAGCATACACAGTTTATTTTAAAGAAACATTTTAGTTCTTCGCTAAATGTGTTTATAATTAAAAAAAAAATATACGTTTAACTATGATTCAAAAAATTACTTTGGTTTTTCTTTTCCCTTGGTGAAGTAAATTTAATATGGTTGGCCTATTTAAACCATACCCGTTGTATTTTCGTATTTATTTTATAATTTTTATTACTTATTTCTATACTCACGTATAATCTTTAAAGATAAGTTTTTTTAAACGTTTTTGCAATTTTTGAAACCCTCTTTTAGCTTAAGGCAAGTAAACTGTGTGTTAACCAAAGAAAAGGAAGTCGAATCTTATACATATGAGTATGACAAAAATATCTTATACTTCTTGTAATTTGTGATTCAAAGTATCGCGTTTAGGGGAAACGCTTTCTGTTTTAATTTCTAAAGTTCTACCAGTTTGCTCTGATATTCAAGTCGATCTATGGTAAACAATATCGTTCTCTTTGCACGTAATTATCTATTTTACAAAAAACAAATTTTACAAGAGAACATAATTTTTAAATAATTTATCGTTTACGTACGATAAAATGAAATTAGTAATATTTCCAAAGATATAGCGAATATCGATGTACTATTTCACTATGTGGTGAGTCGGCGAGTTAATTATAAATTTGCAGCAAAAAACCAATTTCATAAAAAATGTAAATGCCCATTTACCATGGCCCAATTAGTAGGTCTGCGCGAAACGCCTGCTGTTTTCGTGCGGGCGCTTTTGGGTGCAGTCTTCTATCCATGCCAGCAGAACCTTTTTCATTTGTTCTTTAGTTTTATCTCTCGTATAGGAAGACGACCTATCACTTAATTTGGTACCAGAAATCACTGCTAGTCTAATCGCTTTTACATTTTTTTTAATTGTTCGAATTGTCGCTTCGTTCAATTTTAAAGACTTGCCAACAGAACTGGGACCTTCCTCGTTTCTAAAGCTTCGTACAGACGATGGTCAGATCTTACAATGTTGTCATTTTTCTGACAATAGTGGATTGTCAGATGCATTAATTTAACATATCTGCCAAATGAAAATAGCGTACAATGTTCACACAGTTGCAAGACATTTTTACTCTATTTTAATGACAACATTGTAAGATCTGACCACCGTCTGTACGAAGCTTAAGTCTATCGAGAATTTTAATTTTAGTATCCAATGAAATAGTTGTTCGCTTTTGCTTTTTTATAGCTGCATCAAAAATTTTTGAAGTAAATAAATTGTGTATGTATTAGATTTTAATTAACCGTATTAATATAAAACAAAACAGAATTTGTCCACTCTCAATAAATAGAAACACAAGAAAATAAGACTTTTTCACAACGTACAAGTTTGATAATTCACTTCAAAATCAGCAGTCGTTTCGGCAGACTTAAGGCCCAACTATATGCATTAGCTTCCTTAAGCTACTGTCAAAAATTAACAAAAAGTCTCTCAAAAGCATTTAAAAAAACAAAAATAAAATAAAAAAATATTTGATTCCGTACGAAAAGTGCGACCTGTTTCGTACTTTGCTTAAGCAAATGACAGTTTCATAAAATTTAACAAAAAGTTTTCTTAAGTTCAATATGGTTCTACACATATTAATCTTATGTATTCGCACAATTGCTTGAGCCAACTTAAGCATATTATAGTTGGGCCTCTACTAATTGGGCCATGCTCTATCTCATGATGCGGTCATAAGAATGATAGAAATAAAGATTACGACATCAGGCAGGCATAAAATTTTTTAGTGCGCATCTAGAAACTCTGACGTCACACAACCTGCGTTCAAATTGGTCAATAATTTTAAGCTTTCAAACTGGTGTGTTTATGTCTAAACTTGACAGTGGGACAATTTATTATTTATCCATTTAAATTTATTGATTACCAGAAATTTTTTTATTAGAAGTGAGAAAATAGATTAAAAGTCCCTAAAACTATAAGGAATAGCAAAAAATTCATAAAAATGGCTAAATATGAGGTAATCCACGAATTTTAGCCATGTTCGCGATAGAAGCAATTTTTCCTGTTAGTTATACCATGTTCACACGGACAGCAATATTCGTGTTTCGCTCTCTTATTCCTGTTTCGCGCACCAAACATGACTGAAACGACTTGTTTCCCCATACAAAATTTTGAGAGCGAAACCGGTCGTTTCATTTTGAAACAGGCTGCGAAACAGGAAAAATGTACTATCATCTCCAATTTTGATAACATTTATCGTTAGTTTATCTGAACTAGCTCTCAAAAAAAATCAAAACAAAGAAAAAAACAAAATAAAAATTAATGTTTAATAAAATAAAGTGATAATTATACAATAATAATATTAATAAAAGTATTAAATTATATATTTTTAACTTTTAATTACTTTTTTATCTATTTTAAATAAAATCACACTAACAACACACAAAAAAATGTCAAAATGAAACAAGAATCATTCGTATGAACAGCATGTTTGGCAAACTAGTTTCAGAGAGCGAAACGAGTGGTTTATATCGTCGTATGAACATAGCATAAGGATTAAGTAAATGAATATTAAACCTTTCTATCATGCCGCTATTTTTTTTTATCGA